>CM062818.1:1243101288-1244428788 GCA_031772625.1 Pinus tabuliformis
GTCTTTAGGCCCATTCACTTCATGAATTCTGCTGAAATGAGGTTCTTTTGGCTTTCGCTATCGACAATGAACTGTAGCAGTTTAGCCTTCACCCACATGTGTGAGTGAAAGAGGCGTTCCCCCTCCTCCAGATCTTCAGGCTCAACTTTTTGGCTCTTTGTGGTGGCCACAGTGGCACTGGGCTATGCATCAATTATCTACTTCCCTTTGTCAATCCCCTTATCGAGTTCTGATTCATAGTCAGAACCTACGTTTGATTTGGAAGCCTTCAGCTAAACCATTAGTGACTGCTTGGCCCGACACTCACTTGTATTGTGAGTGGAGCTCTTATGGAACTCACACCATTTTCCCATATCCTTCTTTGTCTTCATGGTGTTGTTCTTTACTCACGACTTCGGCGGGTTATCCTAGGTAGTCCCGCCTTGGCTTGGTCCCTTGTTCTATGGTTTGGGGGCACCTTTTCCTTGTTTTGGATTCACAGATCCAAAGTCCCACTTATTCTGTTTGAATTTTTGCTTAATCTTTACAGCGTACCAATATGTTGTGCCGAGCAAAGAAATTTCTAGGAACTCCTTCTCATCCTAGATGTACTTCTGTAGACAATCGTGGTACTTGAGCACCAAATGCCGCTCAGTATCCTTGATACCCATCTTCGTGCGAAGGGTATGGAAAGTATTTGTGAACTCTGACACACCTTGGTCCCTTCCCTACCGTAGTGTGGTCCACTTTATGTATTTATCTTCATAGCTTCTGATGGGGTAATATTGTTCCTTGATGGTGTCTCGGAAATAATTCCAAGTGGGTGCAGCTGAAAACAACGAGGGTTCACTCTCATCCTTTTTTTGAAAGTAGGTTTCCCACCAGTCCTTGACGTATGGGGTGGCTTTAAGAAGTGCAAACATAATCTTTTCCCGATTGGAAAAGTCATGAACTGAAAAATATCCTTCCAATAGATTTAACCATTTATCTGCATTTATGAGGCCTTCGAATATGGCAATATCGAAGTTAACTTGTACCTTAAAATGAGTGGTGCCTCCAGAGTGGCTACTGGATGAAGATGCATCACCTATGGGTAGCCGTCGAAGGATCTGGGCAAATTTATCCATCATCGGGTCCCTTTGTCACTCGAGGGATTCTTCGAGCAACATTTTGAAAGTATATCCTGCCCCCTCATCTTTCTTTTCTCCCGCCATGGGGGGTCGAGCCCTAACTCCTTATACCCTAACCTTGTTGGGGACATGCAAATAAAAATAGAGAAAGAGCAGACCACTCTAATACCACTAATCTGAACTTAAAAAAGAACGCAACAACTTACAGATTAACTCATAAACACAGAGATGTAGCATAAAAACACTTCATTTCATTAATAGAAAAATATTGAACTATGCTTACAATAGAATAGAAATAAGATAGCTCGAGCGATGCTAGCTTGTCTCTGAGAAGAGATGTGGTGGCTACATGCCTCTGAACTGAGTTACAATGAGGCTCAAGGAATTCTCTATTATTGAACAATAAGAGAAAACCCTGGACAACCAAAACCCTAACCCGAGTAGATGTAACACTAGGAGTTTATGGGCCTCGCTGGGGTTAGTTGGGCAGCCAACTTCCTGGGGTCATAACTTGGTCATATTATCTTCATTTGACGCATATGATACCTCATTGGAAAGATCTCTCCAAGGACTGTAACTATCAATGTGATTACTTTTGTAATTGATAGATGAATTTTAACACACAAAAGATGTCGTTTAGGGCCTCAAAACAGCTCCGGAATTTAGGACCCTAAAAACTGCCAAAAATAGTAAATTGTGCTACATTTAAGGAAACTGAAAAAAATAAAAGAAACAACAGTAAGGGTCCAAGTGGAATAGGCGGGTAGCCACCAATATCCACTTGGATCAAGTAAGTTGCAAGGATATTTTTCTATAGACTAGTCACACTTATGGCTTTTGTACCAAGGAAGAAACAACCAAATCCAGGTTTTGTCAGAGAGATATGTGAAACATAATGTTACTCCCTTGGAGAGTCAAAATGAATTGTTTTCTTTCACAGAACTTCTGTTCGGCAATTTATTTTTGGAAACACAGATTGGGTGTTGTCTTGCACAACCGAGCCCCACTCCATTAGACACACAGTTGGTCTCTTTCCTTGCCCGACTTACGGAAATGAAACATGTATAGTACATTGTAACAGTAGTAGAAGTAGTGTTAGTAGTATGTTGTAGCAGCTACAACCACCCTCCAAAATTTTTCCTTAGCTTCATTTTGGAGCCTCCCTTCCAACCTTCACAGTAGCTTTCCTTGCTTCGTCAAGTTCACCAACTTTAGTGTTTTTCTTGCACAAAGGCAGCTTGTCGATCACAGTTTGATGCATTCCCCTCATAGGCTGTTCACCCAGACTTGGTCCAAATGCAGGCTGAGCATCTTCCCCTAGAAAATTGCGCATTTCTGGAGGGAAACTATCCTTGCCTCCATAAATTGCACAATCCTATCTGGTAGCCTGCTGGGCTCCAGGATTGCACAATCCTATTAGTCAACACTCCTAGCAGGAATTATGTAATTTTCCCTAAAAGGGCTGCTCAGCCCAGAATTTGCACAAATCTAGGTAGCAGTTAGCTGGTTTGCCCAGAAATTACACAAATGTCCTAGGCAATCAGCCCAGATCCCAACCAGAAATGTGAATTTCCTTCAAGAAGTCGAACAACCTCTTGCATGTGCAGCTGAGTTGATCGGTTCCCTCCAAGACTGAGCAAAACAGAATTTCATGCATGGGCTACTTCTCCCAAAGTAGCATGCAAAGGCATCCCTTGTTTCATGGATCTATGTTTAGCAGTTGGAAGTTAAATGCAAGGATCATGTCTGAAACCTCCCACCAAGTGTCGCTTTCCCTAGATTTGTGGCATGTGTTTAACAACCTCAATGTTATCAAATCTCATCAACCGGATGTTGCAGAGCTCATTCCTCACATCAACCTTGCAGCTCTGACATCCCACATCACATCCAGGTACAGTCGGCACACTCAACTCAGTTGTTTTTGGGTAAGCCCACTTCCCATGCCTTGTGTTTCATTTATGTCTCTTTTTGTGTTTCCGCTTGTATGAGTATTGTTTGTTTGATTTCTTTGAAAACTTTCTATCATTTACATGTATATTATCTTTTCCTAGCATTGTTTCATTTTTCATCAACATCTCAATGTTGTCGCATGCATGAAATTGTTTTTGCAAACAGTCATCGATTCAGTGACTGGCCTCACCCACATGCATGTTGTTCCGTTTTCTGAATCTGTCATTCACCATTTGCATGCATGATCATTCACTTATTCTTACAATCAATATCAGCATGCATTCGCACTCACATTCACTTTCAGTTGCTCGTCGGCAAGTCTGGCCGACCTCGGCCAAGACTTTGCCCCACCAAGAGCCTCACCAAGATAGCATTGCACAATCCTGACAAGGAAGGATCTGCCTTCCTCTCCAAAAATATGGATTTTTACCCAGCAGTTGTTCCCCGGGACTACTTTGCGCAATCCTGAGGGACAGTGACTGCTAGCCAAGAAAATTGCACAATGCAATCACTGAGCCTGTAGTCGTTGCCAGCTAAGATTGCGCATTGCACAATTCCAGCAGTTAGCAGCCAAACTGGACTGTGCGTTTCACAATTCCAATATTCAGTCAGTCTCCCAACAACCCAGACTATGCCTTGTGTAGTCTTGGATATTGGTCTCCTGACCTCCCGACCAAAATTGCGCAACCTTCATGATCAGCCACACAAGTATGTTGCAAGTCAATTCTCAAGTTTATTTTGGTTTTCGACTGACAGATTGCTTGCTATGAGTTTTTCCATGTCTCCAAGTATGGCAAGTGTTCATCTGCCTTTCAGTAGTGCATGTACAATTGTTTCCAAGAGAGTGGAGTCGAAGACACCGTGTAGAGCAGATGCAATCGATCAAATGTCTATGAGCTTGCCTACTCACGAAGATATCAAGTTGTTCATAGACAAGAACATCAAGATATCATAGCAAGTAGCATCATGAATAGTAGTTGAAGGAAGCATACCAAACTCAGCAAATACAGCGAATGCAACGGATGCAATGAATGCAAGAGGAAGGCTTTTGACAACACAGAGGCAGAACAAAGTTGCAAGATCAAGCAGATCCACTGATAATGAAAGACTTTGGAGATTCAGGCTATGAGGTGACATTGCAACATGAAGATCGTTCAAATACAAAGAATGGAACAGAGAAGGAGTTGCATGTGTTGAACCAGCAACTCTGGAAGAACATGAAGCTACACAGACAGACGAATGAGTTACAACAGGAACTGAAACAACAGTGGGTGCAACGTGCACTCATGGATGAAATTGTGGTCATACAAGTTAATGATCCATCCCAGTAGCTAACACGAAGTAGACATGACGAGAAATTTTGTTGATCGCATGCAGTTCATTGTGCACACGCATACAATCCAACCCATTCAACACACTCACCAAGGCGAAGACAAGAAGCAATTCCAACTGGAGTTGAACATTTACTTCGGAAAATTGATTTGCATGACCACCAACACATGCTTGAAGATCAGCACGGACACTATGCATCAGTGTGTTGTTGGTTCAGCCGCACCCAAGAAGACCATGCACATGTTAGCAGACGAGTTGGATGAAGGGGACGAACCAATGCATCGGTTGCAACGAAGGCAAGAATTCGCTTCAGCAAGATGTCAGCGTGAGGTGCATGCACACCATCACAGACAACCAAGCTTGGAATCCTCTCACCACCTTCACCATCACAAGAATGTCAAAGAGTTGGTCTCATCACAGCAGACCGAGAGTTAGTGATGTCTTGCAAGGATTTCTCAAGCCATGTTGTCTCACATGATTACAAGTGCATGTAATGTTGAGTCATGTCAAGTGTAATTCAAGTGTCAATAGTTGGATGTAATAGTCATAGAGTAGGTGAAGAGTCATGAGGGTAGTTGAATTGTCACAAAGGGGAATGTCAAGGGTCACCCCACCCTTTTCTATAAATAGTCCTGTTGAGGGCCCCGAGGTCGGGTCAACAACAAGGGGGATACCCACCCGGTCCGGAACCTGGTTGGCGGCTCCTTGCCCGTTTGGAGTAGCGGGTCCGACTGGGGGTAATGGGACCAGTTTCCCAATGTGATGGGTGTGTGTGTGTGCGTAGAGTCTGATGGTATTAATCTAAAGAAGGGGGGAAGGATTCTTCTAATCTAGTCTTAATTCTAACTGCTAAATTAACTCTATGCTAATGTAATCTAATGAAGAAAAATACATCTAATCTACGCTAACCCATGCGATCTAGAAAGATTTCTAACAGCAGCCGGTAATAAAGATCATTCAACTGATATCAGAATATAAATCAATAAAGATGAACCATTCTGCATAAGAAGTTAGGCAGAGTAGTTGTGAACAGCATATCGCATAATCAGTTTTCTATATGTTAAACATAAATAAATGACCCCACTGTACAGAAGTGCCAAATGGTAATACAGACATTCATGCAATAACATACAAAGAACTCAGCCACATATCACTTTAGGAATACTAGCAGAATCTAGCCAAGAGATAAAAGTACCATTTATGACTAAGTTCACTAATAAACTTCAAGTAACAATGATTTATTTCTACTTGTTCTAACATCTGCTAAGAGTACAGAAGTGCAACATCAGTAACAGATATTAAAATGCAAACATAAATAAATCTCGATCCATCCATTCATCAAAAACCTCCTCTGAGGGTGCAGAAGTGCATGTTCTGAGGATAAGTTTTTTGACAGATTTCCGGACCCTTCTCCAAAAACCATGAGAAGGGTTAAATACTACTAACTAATCAATATTAATTACATGAAATTAGGGAATCGGCCTCAAATGACCGCCCTTTTACTAAAAGCAACTTTATTTCTAAACTTAAAATCTAATTTCTGACCGTTTTTGTATATTCTCTTTAGTGTTGTCAACAGTGTAATGCTTTCCTGGGAAGAGTCGGCTAGCCGCCTTCTTGTTTCGCTCGGGAGATAAAAGTGGAAATAGCAGGAGCTGGCACTTCCTTCCGGCAGACAAGAAGATATTTTCGAAAACATTTCTCTAGCTGGGTGTATTCGCCGCATGTATACTTAGCGTGTCCCAGTTTCTTCTCGAACTGATTTTGCTGTTGCCGTTTTCGGTTTCTGGTCGTGCGAATGACTGAGTGGGTTAAGAGTCGTGCTGTATGGGCAACTCCCTGTGTCGAGAATTTCTTCTGTTCTTTGTTCCAGGTTTCCCTGAAGCGTTCTCCTTCTCATGCGCTTCTTTCTCTGCTTCACTAAGTCTTAGCTTCAGGATCTTTTCTGAATATGCTGCTTTTGTGCGCCTTTGACTCTGAGTCCCGGATAGTCTAATTTCATCAGTGCGGTTGGCTGATAGCCTGGAATCCGTGGTTCTGCTGCATGCGGCATCCATTTTGCGAAAGCATTCTCTCTTTGTTGATTGGCGCTTTCCTCTTTCCTTCAGATGTTTCCTGCATATAAACTTATATCAGTTGCGTGTCTTGCAGTCTACGCAAAGGAGAAATGAAATGAAAAGACTTGACGTGAAAGCATTAATCTCTAATGAATACATAATTCTGACATCCATCATCACTTGACTCTTCGATAAATGTAACGCAATCATTCCTAGATACTTAAGCATGCGGTCATTAAATTCTTTCAAGGCACGCGCTTAATGCATGGGTCTATCGTGTGGTAAGTCTTTTCAGATCGCAGGTCGCAGATCGCAGATTGCTGCCATCGCAGATCGCAAATCGCAAATATCGCAAGTTCTCGCTTAATGGTTACGTCGTATAACGTAATGCTTGCGATTTGCGATATCGCAAATCGGCGATCGCATTGCTCGAAGTTTTTTTCTTTTAGGGGGCGCGTGTGAGATATGCGATGCGATGAACTTCGCATTGCAATTTCGCAGTATTTGTTTTTTGCGCTCGAGTTATGCTTCGGCCTTTCTTTGCGATGCGATTTGAGCCTTAGGGAGAGAAATACAAAAACTTTAGAAAAAGTATTTTTTTTTTTGAGATTTTCGTTCAGGGTCCCCTCTTCGCTTGACGTTATTGCTAATGTCAAGTGAAAAAAGGGGGGTTGTTGGTGACCACAACAATGGCGATTCACTGTGAAGAACCAGTTATCTCTGCTTGTTCTATTGCATTTTCACTTCCAAAACAGAAAAGTTTTCTTATGCCTAAATTTTGTTATGGACAGATAGAGTATTACCTTTTATCCTGTCAATAATGCTTCGTCACAACTTCTTATTTGATTCTGATTGTTTGTTTCCCCTGGGTTATTTTTTTGTATTCATACCTAGTCATTACTCAGTCTCCTCAAAGACAAAATAAGGTCTTCTCTGCGTACTGGCTTTGTAAAGTATGCTCATTTGTCGCAGGTAGAGCCTCTGCTACCCGCAGGCGTCCATAGCCTCGACAGGGTTACCATGTTATCCAGCAATGATCCTTTTTCCTGCTTGAGGTCATTTACAACATTCCAGAGAAAAATCCTTTTGACACTTTTTCTTTCTTTTTTGATTTTTTATTCTCTAAAGAACAATGTCTTGGTTTGGTGGCCAAATTATGACACAGTCATTCACTTGATTTATACTTTTTTGCTGAACAAGCTGGCTCGTGATGAGACCCCTTGTCTTTCAATTGCACAATCTTGAGTCGTTGCCCTGTTTTGGTAGACAGTAGTGGCAAAGTCAGCAAGTTATAATATCTGTGATCATGATAAGTCGGCTCGTGATGAGACCTCTTATTCTTTGAGATATAGTGTTTTCTTGGATTGTCTCTCTGGATGCTGCGATTTTCCTTAGCAGGGAGGAAGTCATTGTTTTTCCTTAAGAAAGCTCTGGACAACAACAATAGAGTTTTAAGAACAGCAGTTTTGCAGAGAATACCTATTTTGCTATCGATGATACCTTTCATAGCATTGGCATAAAACAATTTTTTCCAAAAGTTACTCTCATCCCAGGTTTCTTTGTGAAGTTTGAAACTAACATCATATTCAGGTTAAAGTTGACTCTATTTGTCAATAATAAAAGTCAGATTTTTCGAAAAGTTTTGCTATTTATACAAGTGAAATCAAAATCTGATACAGAAATGGTATGTTTCTTCATGAATACTATTTATGATCATTTACAACCAGCCCTATCTATGAAAAATGAAAATTGACATGAAAATTTAAAACTATCCTACAAAAACAGAAGGATGACCTTCTATGGGAAATACATTTTGAGGATTTGTCCGTTTACAGGCAGAGAATCTCTTCTGCCTGTCAAGTCCTGCAACACAAAAGTCGACGGGCCTATGACTTCTACGATTTGAAAAGGACCGAGCCATAGCTTCTGGAATTTCGTATGTTTGCCCTTTTCTTCGTGAGCCTTATCCCACTTCAAAACTAGATCACCCATCTGGAAGTTTTTTCTGGTCTTTATGTTCGAGTCAAAAGAGGATTTTATCAGCGCTTGGTGGTGAGCATGGGTTTTCTTGGCCTGTTCTCGTCGTTCTTCTAACTTGATTATCTCCATTTGCCTTAGTTATAAGGGAGAAGTAGGTACTTCATCAATGTGTTGTACTAAGGACAAAGAGGGAATGAGTAAGTGGGTAGGAAGAACTGCTTCTCTCCCGTAAACCAAATTAAAGGGAGAAGTCCCGATAGAGGCTTTCTTGGTAATTCTGTCTGCCCATAAGGCGTTTACCAGTGCTTTGTGCCAATTCTTTTGGTTTTGGTCAACTGTCTTTTTGATAATCCTGATTAGGTTCTTGTTTGTTGATTCAGCCAACCCATTACCTTGCGGATAGTAGTTGGCAGAATACTTCAGTTTGAACCCTCTTTTGAGCGCGAACTCAGTCATGGTATTTCCAGAAAAATATGAAGCATTATCAAATATTAAGGCCGTCGGCAATCCAAACCTAGTAATGATAAACTGATCTATGAATTCAACAATGTTTTCAGAATTAGCTGTCTTGAGCGGAACTGCCTCTACCCATTTAGTAAAATAGTCGGTTGCAGTGAGGATATACCTATGCTGTTTAGAGGAGTGAGGAACGATCTCACCTATTATGTCTAGGCCCCATTGGCTGAACGGCTGTTCGATGTTAACCGGCTGCAGTGGCATGGATGACTTCTTTTGTTTTCCTGCAGCAGTTTGGCAGACTTGGCATTTTCTCACGTGATTGTACGAGTCTTTGAACAGCGTGGGCCAGTAATATCCCGTACGTAAGATCTTGTGTGCGGTGGCTTCTCCAGCATAGTGTCCACCTGCTGGTCCATCGTGGAGTTCCTGCAAAACCTTTTCGGCTTCAGTTTTCTCAAGACATCTAAGAAGCACAGAATCATAGTTTCTTTTAAATAAGACATCATTTACGAGTTGGTATTGTTTAGCTTTTAACCTCAGGGCTCTCTTTTTTATGTGATCCAGGTGAAATGGAGCATATCCGTTCTTTAGGAAATAAATGATGTCGGCATAAAATGATTCTGCGTCGTTTAGGCTTACCTCATACGCGTGTACCTCTTTAGGTGACTCTTCGGGGATTTGTGATGCTCCAGCTAACATCTTGTAGAAGCCTTGGCCTCTTACGATGTGTGCCGGCTTGATTTCCAGGTCGTATTCTTGCAAGGCGGTGATCCAATTCGCTCTCTTTTCGCCCACGTCTTTCTAAATCAGGAGGTTTCTTACCGCCGGGAATGGTACTATGACCTTGGTATGGGCCTTTAGCAAGAAGGGTCTGAAATATTTGACTGCTTTAAAGATGGCATATGCCTATTTTTCTACATCCGAATATTTCAGCTCAGCACCTTGTAAGTTTGAGCTAAAGAATGCGATTGGGGCTTCTACCTTTTCTTTGTTTGCCTGGGTCAAGATCGCAGCATAAGAATGCTCTGAGGCAAACGTGTATAAGACAAATGGTTCTGAAAAATTTGGGGTTGCTAGGGACGGAGCGTCGATGATGGCTTGTTTGATTAAGTTAAACGCTTCGTGCTCGTCTAGACCCCATTTAAAGTTTGAATTCTTTTTTATCATTTTTTGTAAAGGAGAAATAATACGTGAAAAATCTGGGACAAATCTTTTCACAAAATTGATCTGTCCTAGGAAAGATTGCATGGTCTTTTTGTTATGGGGCATGGATATCTCGGAAATTTCTTTGATTCTGGAAGATTCGATGTGAATGCCCGATTTGGACACTATGAATCCTAGCAATTTTCCTTCACTCAACGCGAAAAAAGATTTCTTCGGGTTAAGCGAGATTCCATACCTTAAACATGTTTGAAAGATTTGCTTCAAATCTCTGAGATGGTCGCTTCGTTTTTTGGAGTACACAGTTATATCATCCAGGTAAATCACTACTGATTTATTGATTAACCCTTTAAACGCAATATCCATATCTCTTTGAAAAGTAGCGCCGGCGTTGATCAGACCGAACGGCATCTTTCGATACGCGTAGGTACCCCATTTAGTTCGGAAGGTGGTTTTTAGCTGATCGTCTGGGTGTACCAGCACTTGATTATATCCTGAAAATCCATCCAGGAAAGACATCAATTCTGAGCCTGCTACAGCCTATAATATTTGCTCCATAGGTGGGAGGGGAAAATTGTCCTTCTGACAGGCTTTGTTGAGATTCCGGAAGTCAATGCAGATTCTAATATCTCCGTTTTTCTTCCTAATAGGTACCATATTGGATACCCATTTGGAATGTCTAACCGGGAAAATTATTCTGGCCCTCAACAACTTATTCAGCTCAGTTTTTATCTGATTTTCCAGGTTGGGGTGGATTTTTCTGAGCTTTTGTTGGACGGGTTTCTCGTTATCGATCATAGGGATAGTGTGCTGAATGATAGAAGTGTTATAAGTTTTCAGCTCATCGTAGTTCCAGGAAAAGACGTTCTTGTACTGTCGTAGAAGACGGATGTATGCTGATTTTTCTTCAAGAGCTAGGCCTTGGCCTAGATTGACGTTTTGGGGTTTCTCGTTGGTTCCTAAGTTCACTGATTCGTAGTTCAGAGTTGAACTGTAAAGTTTGGCATTAGCTGACCTTTTGAACCGACTTTTTAAGTCATACAAATCTTCTAATTTGACCACTGATTTGGGTATAGCGTTATCAGTGCTACTTTGTTGTATTTGGTGGTCATGACAGTCCTCGTCGATTATCTGGTTTGAGTAGGATCCTTCGGAGGTAAGGAAACTTACGATGTCTGGGTTGTCGTTGAATACTCTCCAGTTGGTGATGTTGTCAGGAATAGATGGTTTAAAAATTAATTCTATCGAAAACCTATCTGGACTAAAGTCTTCGGAGGGAATGAGTCTGGAGGCTACGTTTGCTAGCAGGTCTGCGCTCGCATTGTGAAGTCTTGGGATTGATGAAATATTAAATGCTGTAAAATGCGCAGTGAGATCTTGCACTAAAGATTGGTAGTGCTTTAAATGACTAGACAGGCAATGTATGGTGTTACGTACCTGTTTGACGACGATCTCGGAATCTCCAAAGACTTGAAGATATTTGACGTTGGAGCCGATTGCTTTGTATAGGCCTTGCACCAAGGCTTCGTATTCCGCTGTGTTGTTCGTGCAATCGAACTCCAGTCTGCATGTGAGCATGGTCTTATTTCCGTCTGGGCTAATCAAGACGCATCCTGCTCCCGCTCCCTTGTTGGACTTAGAGCCATCAAAATATAATTTCCAAAATAAAGAAGTATTTACAGGGTTATCTAAGAAACTAACACATTTTGAATCATCAGTCTGGGAAAAGTTTTCTACTTGGGACACGACTGAATTTTCTAAATATGGTGATATGTGAGCATTGAAATTTCCAAGGAAAGAGTCTACCGAATAGTTGCCTATGATGCTGCTGTTGTATGCTATGGCTTCGTTCTCTCCCTCCAGGTCCGTCACTATGTACTTTTGGTGCAGTTCTCGTTCAACCTTTATTTGATTTGGCTTCCCGTTGAAGGGTAACCACATGTGCGACCAGTCAGTCGAAAAATATCCGTGGAGCTTCTCGGACCAATCCCTGCTAAGAATTAGACCATAAAATTCAGGGATGTCAGCAACTAGAATATCGATGACCTGGCACACCTTGGGGTTGGACGATAGTCTTATATTCACTTGATTTAGTTCGCCTATCACTTCGACTTGTGATCGATCAAGTTGAACTATGCGTACTGCGGATTTTTGTGGTTGAACATTAAGTTTAGCACATATTGACTTGGGTAGAATATTGGTTGAAGCACCAGAATCAACCAAGCAGTTATGCACGTTTCTGTTAAAGATCTCGTAAGTGAGGAGGAAAGGGGGAGTGTGAGATCTAGACCTCCCTCCAATCAAGGCGATGTCATTTGGATCGATTTTATTGATCGCGTTGATTGGGGGTCTTCCTACATTATGAGAAGCTATAGTTGTAGGTAGAGGCGCAATAGGTACGGCGTGTAACTCTTTCATCATGATCTTCTGTTGGTGTTTCAATTTGCTCAGCTCGTACAGGGTGATATTAGCCCTAGTCTTCTTCATGTCGTCGATGATGTTATACTCCATTTCAGCCGACACTATTAGTGTCTTTGATGGAGGCGATTGCTCTGATTGGACTGGGCTAAATGAGGTCGCTTTAGGGGTTGTCTTCTTTGTTGCGACCTTTTCTCTTGCTGGAGGGCTTGCGCCCTTCTGTTTTGGGGTAGCCTGGGGAGGATCAAGTTGATTTCTGCTTCTTGTACTAACCGGAAGTGCTTCTTGATCTTCCTCTTGTGGGAGGATGAAATCCCACATTCCTTGCAGTTCCACCACTTCTTCATCGTCGGTATGCGTTTCAGCGGTGTTCTCTTCTTCTTCTTCTTCAGATTCCACGTTAGAGACCACGCTAGGTGGCTTCGTCTCCATAAGAGGATTTCTCTTAAAACTCCTAAAAGGCTTTCTTGGGGACGATTCTGCTACTTGTTTCTTGATATCAATCATCTCATTTGACATGGCCTTTAATACCTTTTGTAATCCTTCCATGTCGAAAGGATCTTTCGTTTACTTCTTCTTGGTTTCTTCTTTGAAAGAGATTTTCTTAGATTTACGCTCTTCGATTGTAGATCTCTTTTCTAGGGCTACTACGCGTCTTTCGACTGCTAATGCCTCAGCCAAATTTTCGACTAGGGTTGTCTTGCTTGCCCTATCTACGAAGATGGCCAAGTTTGAAGGTAAGGCGGTGATGTACCATTCGCATCTTACTTCCTCGCTGGGTTGGGAAGCAGCGGGGATTTTATTGAGGATCTTGTTGAACCGTAAGTTAAAATCTTTAATGGGTTCCCGAGCCTCAGCTTTAAGATTGGACAGATCATTGATCAGTGTCGCTGTCGATCTATCATCGCCGAATTTAGTGAGAAATTGATTTTGAAAAATATCCCAGCTGGTGATAGATCCAGAGGGTAACGAGAAGTACCATGACCCGGCCGTCCCTTGCATCGTATAGGGGAAGAGTCGGACCACGGCGTCTTCGTTGGTAACTCCGTTGAGATTAACAGAAAGCATGAAATTATTGATATGTTCTTCAGCTAGCATTCCAGTTTCTGGATTGAACTTTGGTAACCACTTCTCGGGATGGGCAGGTATTGGACTCAGGGGTGGAGGCATTAGAACCGCCCCAGGGTTGTTCCATGGAGATTGCGCCATCGCTGAGTTGCTGGTTAGTAAAAGTGTAGAAGATGATCTTTGAGGTTGAGAAGATAGAGATGTTATGATCTTTGACGATTGTGGAGGAAGAGTTGCGGAAGATGGATGAGTGATTTGAGGTGGAGATGTGGGTGGTCGACTTCGCGGAGAGGGAGTTGAAATGGATGAGGTGGATGAAAGAGTCTCTCTGTCAGACTCTTGAAATGTTTTCCTTGCTCTTTTCCTAGTGGGGAGAGGGATTTCAGTTGGCTGAACGCCAAACTTTTCACTCTTCAATCGGGCCAGGGGATGAGCAGGGTTGTATTGCGAAGTCAAGCTGCTTTTAGATTTATCAGATTTCTGATTAAAAATAGAGAATCCCTGGAGTCTACGGATCAAGGTTTGAACTTCAGGGGGATCGACAATAAGTTGTTCTAATGTATCGGGATGTATAACAGCGGTGGATGTCTGAGCAACTTCCAGTTCCGAGTTTAGTCGTATTGGGGAAGTCGAGGAAGTTGGTGAGGGTGATTTGCTCTTAGAATGGTATTTGGGTTTTGAATTATGTGCCATTCATAGCTGTGGCCCTCCTTCTAGCGCCAGAAATGTTGAGGGCCCCGAGGTCGGGTCAACAACAAGGGGGATACCCACCTGGTCCGGAACCTGGTTGGCGGCTCCTTGCCCGTTTGGAGTAGCGGGTCCGACTGGGGGTAATGGGACCAGTTTCCCAATGTGATGGGTGTGTGTGTGTGCGTAGAGTCTGATGGTATTAATCTAAGGAAGGGGGGAAGGATTCTTCTAATCTAGTCTTAATTCTAACTGCTAAATTAACTCTATGCTAATGTAATCTAATGAAGAAAAATACATCTAATCTACGCTAACCCGGGGTTTTTTTCTTTTGTTATGCGATCTAGAAAGATTTCTAACAGCAGCCGGTAATAAAGATCATTCAACTGATATCAGAATATAAATCAATAAAGATGAACCATTCTGCATAAGAAGTTAGGCAGAGTAGTTGTGAACAGCATATCGCATAATCAGTTTTCTATATGTTAAACATAAATAAATGACCCCACCGTACAGAAGTGCCAAATGGTAATACAGACATTCATGCAATAACATACAAAGAACTCAGCCACATATCACTTTAGGAATACTAGCAGAATCTAGCCAAGAGATAAAAGTACCATTTATGACTAAGTTCACTAATAAAATTCAAGTAACAATGATTTATTTCTACTTGTTCTAACATCTGCTAAGAGTACAGAAGTGCAACATCAGTAACAGATATTAAAATGCAAACATAAATAAATCTCGATCCATCCATTCATCAAAAACCTCCTCTGAGGGTGCAGAAGTGCATGTTCTGAGGATAAGTTTTTTGACAGATTTCCGGACCCTTCTCCAAAAACCATGAGAAGGGTTAAATACTACTAACTAATCAATATTAATTACATGAAATTAGGGAATCGGCCTCAAATGACCGCCCTTTTACTAAAAGCAACTTTATTTCTAAACTTAAAATCTAATTTCTGACCGTTTCTGTATATTCTCTTTAGTGCTGTCAACAGTGTAATGCTTTCCTGGGAAGAGTCGGCTAGCCGCCTTCTTTTTTCGCTCGGGAGATAAAAGTGGAAATAGCAGGAGCTGGCACTTCCTTCCAGCAGACCAGAAGATATTTTCAAAAACCTTTCTCTAGCTGGGTGTATTCGCCGCGTGTATACTTAGCGTGTCCCAGTTTCTTCTCGAACTGATTTTGCTGTTGCCGTTTTCGGTTTCTGGTCGTGCGAATGACTGAGTGGGTTAAGAGTCGTGCTGTATGGGCAACTCCCTGTGTCGAGAATTTCTTCCGTTCTTTGTTCCAGGTTTCCCTGAAGCGTTCTCCTTCTCATGCGCTTCTTTCTCTGCTTCACTAAGTCTTAGCTTCAGGATCTTTTCTGAATATGCTGCTTTTGTGCGCCTTTGACTCTGAGTCCCGAATAGTCTAATTTCATCAGTGTCGGTTGGCTGATAGCCTGGAATCCGCGGTTCTGCTGCATGCGGCATCCATTTTGCGAAAGCATTCTCTCTTTGCTGATTGGCGCTTTCCTCTTTCCTTCAAATGTTTCCTGCATATAAACTTATATCAGTTGCGTGTCTTGCAGTCTACGCAAAGGAGAAATGAAATGAAAAGACTTGACGTGAAAGCATTAATCTCTAATGAATACATAATTCTGACATCCATCATCACTTGACTCTTCGATAAATGTAACGCAATCATTCCTAGATACTTAAGCATGCGGTCATTAAATTCTTTCAAGGCGCGCGCTTAATGCATGGGTCTATCGTGTGGTAAGTCTTTTCAGATCGCAGGTCGCAGATCGCAGATTGCTGCCATCGCAGATCGCAAATCGCAAATATCGCAAGTTCTCGCTTAATGGTTACGTCGTATAACGTAATGCTTGCGATTTTCGATATCGCAAATCGGCGATCGCATTGCTCGAAGTTTTTTTCTTTTAGGGGGCGCGTGTGAGATATGCGATGCGATGAACTTCACATTGCAATTTCGCAGTATTTGTTTTTTGCGCTCGAGTTATGCTTCGGCCTTTCTTTGCGATGCGATTTGAGCCTTAGAGAGAGAAATACAAAAACTTTAGAAAAAGTTTTTTTTTTTTTGAGATTTTCGTTCAGGGTCCCCTCTTCGCTTGACATTATTGCTAATGTCAAGTGAAAAAAGGGGGGTTGTTGGTGACCAAAACAAGTCCCTCATAATGATCCACTGATAATGAAAGACTTTGGAGATTCAGGCTATGAGGTGACATTGCAACATGAAGATCGTTCAAATACAAAGAATGGAACAGAGAAGGAGTTGCATGTGTTGAACCAGCAACTCTGGAAGAACATGAAGCTACACAGACAGACGAATGAGTTACAACAGGAACTGAAACAACAGTGGGCGCAACGTGCACTCATGGATGAAATTGTGGTCATACAAGTTAATGATCCATCCCAGTAGCTAACACGAAGTAGACATGACGAGAAATTTTGTTGATCGCATGCAGGTCATTGTGCACACGCATACAATCCAACCCATTCAACACACTCACCAAGGCGAAGACAAGAAGCAATTCCAACTGGAGTTGAACATTTACTTCGGCAAATTGATTTGCATGACCACCAACACATGCTTGAAGATCAGCACGGACACTATGCATCAGTGTGTTGTTGGTTCAGCCGCACCCAAGAAGACCATGCACATGTTATCAGATGAGTTGGATGAAGGGGACGAACCAATGCATCGGTTGCAAAGAAGGCAAGAATTCGCTTCAGCAAGATGTCAGCGTGAGGTGCATGCACACCATCACAGACGACCAAGCTTGGAATCCTCTCACCACCTTCACCATCACAAGAATGTCAAAGAGTTGGTCTCATCACAGCAGACCGAGAGTTAGTGATGTCTTGCAAGGATTTCTCAAGCCATGTTGTCTCACATGATTACATGTGCATGTAATGTTGAGTCATGTCAAGTGTAATTCAAGTGTCAATAGTTGGATGTAATAGTCATAGAGTAGGTGAAGAGTCATGAGGGTAGTTGAATTGTCACAAAGGGGAATGTCAAGGGTCACCCCACCCTTTTCTATAAATAGTCCCTCATAACTCATTGTATAGGCTTTTGGTCAGCCAAGATTTTGTTAAGACTATCTTGAAGAAAGCTTGGATAGTATTGTAATGCGCCTTGGCTTCTCCACTACATGGAGCTGGTTCATATCTTTGGAGGAGTAGGCGGATGTGGTTGTAAAACTTCATTGTTGGGGCTAGTAGGCTTACATGGATGTACTGTATGATGGGAACTTACACTTCTTTATATAATAAGATTTTCAACACGTTTTTACACATGTATTGTATATGTTGTAACACTGATCTTTAACACTTTTAATGCATACTGCTTTAACATGTGTTCTACATCTGAACTAATTCATTGGAAATGTGTTGTATATGTTTTTAATGTTGTCTCTTCCATGTCGATTGCTCTGTTGGACATCATACAGACCTTTCACATGAACCTTGTTGTAACAACCGTTGCACTCGTTCATCCTGATCTGTGAGTGTTGTACGTGTTATCTTACCTTGTATGTTGTGACTATCGCATCTGACTGCTCCGCTGGAAGCTGTGTATGTCCTGTGTGTTGTGTGTTCCTAGCCATGTTGGGATTGAACCCTTTCAACCTGGAACTCACCTTCACCCTCATCTCAACCCACCTGTGTTAGAACCTCTCATACACCTTCCTTGACTCACTGCAGCAGTCACACCCTTGCTACTAATAGAGTTATCTTACTTGCCTCTATGTGACATCGCAGTCAAGGCATTGCTTTATGACCCACTTCTAGGACTCCTACACCAAATGATCTGATGTCTAATTTGGACTTCATACCGGGGATATCCCCTTACATGTTGGCGAGTCCAGCACCGTCAACACAGTACTAGTGTGGCACGCAGTCCTTGTATAGATGATTTGTGGACCTTGTATTTCAACGAATCCAAAACATAGGATGGCTCTAGATCTGGGTGTGTTTTGATAGACCCAAGGCAAAGGAAACACTTAGTCTTGAACCTCTTGGATTTTGAGTGCACGAACAATACTGCCGAATATGAAGCACTTGTTTTCGGTTTACAGAAAGCCCTCAACCTCAACATTGCTATGCTGAAAGTGGTAGGTGATTCAAAGATTGTGGTACATCAGGTACGTAACACCATACACTATGTTTCACCTCATCTTAAGAGCTACCAACAAGAGGTATGGTAGCTTATCTCTAATTTCCAAGCTTTTAATATCATCTCTATACCAAGAATGTGAAATGCAGCTGCAGATGCTCTGGCAAACATAGGTGCTAGGATGACACTACTTAGGGATAGATTTTATGTTGAAATTTTGCATAAGCCATCTATTCATGACAACGTGACTAATTTGTGTGTTTATGATAATGATGAATAGATACTGCATTTCATGGCCAACGCTAACATCTTTAATGACGTAGAGATAGATGAATATGTGCACGAGCAGTCTCTGCAGGACACAACTAATGACAGTAAAGACAACCTCATCCCCAAGGGTGTGGTTTCACTCGAGAAGCTATATGACTTGCAGAACCGCTTCAAGAGACCCAGGAACACTAAAACCCACAATTCCACACTAATGCATGAACATATTAATCTAGGAACATACATATATCTAAAGTTCATGAATCTCGGTATGTGTTACACAAGTGTAGAGTGGCAAGCCTTTGTTAGCTTGTTTAGATAATACCGTGATATATTCACGTGGACATACGATGACTTGAAAACATATGACATGCGAATAATCCAACACATCCTTCCGATCAAAGAAGGGGTCAATCAATTTCAGGAGAAGCTCAAAAAATTCCATCCATCACTTGAACCCCTCATTTAGAAAGAACTGATTAAGTTATTGGATGTTCAGATCATTTACAAGGTTCGTCATTCTACTTTGGTTTCAAACTTAGTTCCTATGAGGAAAAAGTTTGGGGAGATCCCCCTGTGCATTGATTTTCGAAATCTGAATCATGCCTCAGACAAAGAAAACTACCCTATGTTGTCTATGGATCACATCTTTCAGATAGTATCTGGAGCATAAATGTTTTCTCTACTTGACAATCTTTTCGGATATAACCAAGTTCTGGCAGCAGAACCTGACAGGCTTAAAACTACATTTTGTGCCAAGTGGGGTATGTTCGCTTATCGAAGAATGCCATTTGGGTTGGTAAACGCAAGTGCAACTTTTGAGTGCGCTATATACATGACCTTTCGTGGGCTCATCGAACAGAGCATGGTGGTCTATCTTGACGACGTAACAGTTTTTTTCAAAAGATGGTTAGCCCACCTACACCATCTTAAGAAGATCTTTGAGTGATGTCAAAAATATGGGATATCCTTGAATCCCAAGAAGAGTATCTTTACAGTGTCTGAGGGGAACCTCCTTGTGCATATCATTTCCAAGAGTGGGATCAAGGTTGATCTGGACTGATTTCGGACTATCATGCAGTTTCCTCACCTAATCAACAAGAAATCTATGTAGTCCTTCTTGGGGAAGATCTACTTCCTCCGAAATTTCATCTCAGATTATGCGCATATTGTTAAACCTGTACAAGAGATGATCAAGAAGGATGAAGTCTACAACTGGGGGAAGAAGGAAAAGGAAGCATTTTCCTATATTAAGGAGGCAATATCAAAAGCACCTGTGCTATAGAGCCAGATTTCAACAAATATTTATTGCTTTACACATTCGATTTCAACAATTCACTCGTTGCAGTTCTCACTTAGAAGGATGAGTTGAACAACGAATGCCCCATCTCCTTCATGAGCACGAGCATGCAGGGACCCGAGCTCAAATATCAGGCCGTGGATAAGAAATCAT
This sequence comes from Pinus tabuliformis, assembly GCA_031772625.1. NCBI lineage: Eukaryota > Viridiplantae > Streptophyta > Pinopsida > Pinales > Pinaceae > Pinus > Pinus tabuliformis. The sequence continues at coordinate 1,243,121,356 of CM062818.1, forward strand.
ATTTTGTATGGAAGGAAATTAAACATTTCATACCCTACCTACTGAAAAACCATTTCATAGTCTTTGTGCCACACCCAATAGTCATATCACTGCTTATTCCGAAAGAGCTAGGTGAAATACATGTGAACTAGATGACAGGACTACAAGAGTATGATCTCGATATCAAGCCAATTCACACTGTCAAGGGTCATGATCTCTCTAGACTTGCAACAGAAGAAGTGCACGAACAAGAGAAAGAAGAAGAGCTCATCGGTTGGGAGCAAGAAATGACATGTACAATGTAGAGCGAGCACCACCCACTTTGCACACGAACTCTTGGTACAAAGAAGTGTGCCAGTACCTTTAGCACGGCACCATTCCCTCTCAATTTTCCCTACAACAAAAGAGGGCACTCTGACTCTAAGTTTTATCTTACCAGATGGTGCACGGAGTGCTTTACAGAAAGCACAACACTAGAATTTTGCTAAGGTGCCTAGAGGCACAGGATTCAAAGAGAATGTTAGGTGATCTGCATGACGGACCAGTCAGAGGTCACTTCGCGGGTAACACAACAGCGCATAAATTCATGAGAGTTGGTTTCTACTAGCCCAAATTGTTCAAATATGTACACGCTTATGCCCACAAGTGCTTGTTATGTCAGTGATTCCCCAACAGAACTCAAAGGTCAGCAACCCTATTAGATCCTATTGCAGTAGATGAACCATTCCAATGGTGGGGCTTAGACATAATTGGGTAAATTTCCCATAGTCATCAAAGAAGAACTGCTACATCATGACCACTACAAATTACTTCACGCGGTGGACAGAAGCAATTCCACAAAAAAAAAATGAATGACCAGGAAGTCATCAGCTTCCTTCAGCAGAACATCATTTCGAGGTTTGGGGTTCCTGTATCACTTGTTTTTTACAATGAAACTTACTTTTCTTCATTGAAACTTTATTATTTTTCATGGAAATACGGTATCATGCTTAAGAATTCAACTAACTACTACCCACAGGAAAAAGCTTTCGTCAAATCTACAAACCAAAATCTCATTCGCATCATAAAAAAGACCATTTACTCTGAACAGTGAAACTGGAATTCTGCTCTAGTGAATGCTTTCTGGTCTGACCAAGTTACACCCAAACTCTCTCTGAACACATCTCCATACTTCCTTGTATATGGAAAAGAATCCATACTCCCACCAAATATCTACTTTCCTGCTCTCTATTTATCCCAAGATCCCAAGGAAAATTGTGTCTATTGGTTCAGTGTAGGATGGACACATTGCACTACACCAAAACCGTATCAAGAGATGGTTCAATCGAAAGTCTATAGGGAACAACATCTTTGTTGTGGTTGACTTAGTCTTGAAGTGGGATAAACCCCACGAAGACAAAGGCAAACACACGAAGTTCCAATCCTTGTGGATTGGTCCTTTCACAACTCATGAAAAACTTGGCCAACACACATATCATCTATAATCACTTGACGGGAGGATTTACAACCTTCCTATCAATGGCCAAGATTTAAAATGTTATTTTCAAAGATCTGGGGTTGTGCCCTGCCCTATGTACATAGTCTTTTCATTGCTTATTTTGTTTCTTTACTTTATTGTTTTCACTTTGCTTTACTTTTCTTTTATGCCTTGTTATTTTCATTTGTAAATAAGTGTTTTCCTATATTGTGTTCGAGATTTTGAATAAGTATGTGACTATAGTCAAAGAGTCTTGTGACATTGCAGCGCTTGGCTAGTCCCGTGTCCATATTCTCTATGATTATTTGTACTTTTTGGCCGATGAAGAGTTGATGGAAAATACGGTTTGTCTGTAAGGGAATCTCTCGTCAAACCATTAACCTATGTCCAACTAGGAAAACCCATGCTTGTACTCAGCCTTCTACTCTTTGTGTTCAAGCTTATCCAACTAGTAGAAATGGAGAGGGGGAAAATCTAAATGAGCAAGCCTAAATCAGAGGTCTTACATGCTTCTCTAAAGGAAAAATCTCTCCTGCTCTCAATAATTCAAGATCCCTCTTCCGCCCAAAAATAAATAAGTGCCTATGCATAGTCCTCTTTTAAAAAACAAAAAATACAAAGGCAAAAAAAGAGAAAGGCTTCCTGCAAAAAGAGTTGAAGCAGGAAACTCCACCAAGGTACTGACCAAGCTCATTAGTAGTGGAGAAATGTTTGTGTTCCTACGTGACTTTGTCGGGGTATTGTCCAGGCCTTCTGGCAGTGGAGCAACACTAGAGATGAAAAACTTATACTTTGAAAATCTTAAGCTCAGGAGCCAAACTACCCTTCCCGATTTTGAAACACTGTGATCTAGCTGAAAATTTGGTTGTGTTTAACTGAGTTGGTACAAGGTGAACCATGTTTGTACATGGGGTAAGTGGGGAATCTAAATTAACCTGCACAACAAATCAATACTCCTTAAAAGACAAAGGCCCTACTTTGAAAATCAACTGAAACAGAGAAGCCAGTATTCAACCATTATGTCGCCAAGTGTTGTAGTGGCTACAACACCCTCCAAAATTTTGGCCTGCATCCAAATTTCAGATCCTTCCTTGATTTTTCCCCTGATGGTTACAAACACGCAACCTCGTTCCATGAGTTATTTTCGATTCTTTACACCCTTTTTGCTTGATTGACCACTAGTCATCATTTGGCATGTTGATTGTTATGCCATTCTTACGATCTTGTTCTAGCCATTTTGAACGTTTTTCTTTGTGTGCATGAGTCACTTTCACTCTATGAACATCGGTTGTTCTCACACACAAATTTGAAGCACTATCATGCAAGTGTCGTCATAGTTGTTCGAATATCTATCTCAAGTGTCACACTTGTCACTCTTAACCTTCACGATAGTGTCACTGAGCACATGTTTGTCTTGTTGATTTGAGGTGTCTATTACACATCATTTTGTCACTGTCCCTGTAATCCCCATTCCTTGATCTTGGAGGACCTCTACAGTGAACCCCACATGCTTTCCCTTCATGAAGAAACTCCCACTGTGTCTTTCTTCATGAGCAAATCAATTCCCTTTTGCACCATTTCCCCTGAAACTTTTGTTTTGCCCAGTTTACAAGACCGACGCTAATGGTCCTTGTCTTCCTCGCACCTATATGTAGGGATTATCACTATCCCTAGCACCAACCATAGCGACTAAGCTTTGTTCCAATTGTGTCGATCCTCTTATGGAAATTTTTTTAAATAAAGAGTCATAGCTTCTAGCTCTGGAAGCTTTGTAACGGAAGTTTGGTAAATGGTTTGGCCGGATGGGGTTGAGGATATCATTTTGGGCTCCTTTCCCCTATAATGATGGAACTACCTCAAGGGATAAGACCTTCTCCAATGAGAAGAGGATCCATCTCCCATACATTCATCCTATATAAACCTCCCTTCTTCCCAAGCACAAGCTAGTGTTAATGTTGGTGTGCTAGTGCGATTTTGGTTTGGAGTAAAACATCAAGCTATTCATAGTTGTAGCTATCTAGTTGTGTGAGGGAGAAGTGTGATTTTGTTTGTAGTGAATCCTAAAGGGAAGAGCCTTAAAACTATTTTTGATTGAGGCCATCATGGAATGCTAGCATAAGTGTATGGTAACCTGGTCTTGTCAGAGGAGAACAACAATATCAACATAATGGTTGTAGTCTCTATTTGATTCAATATATATGCAACTATCAATTGAATTCATACATGATTTTTCATCTTACATACTCATGGCTTAATGTTTCTTGACTTGTTAAGTAGGTCGAATTATAGTTTGTCTATTATTACGGTTGTTTTTTGTTGTTGTTCACTTGTTTCAAGTGCTTGGAGAAGGAAGCGAGAGATATTTGGAGCAAGCAAGCAAAGACATCATCAAATGGGATAAGTGTACTAAGAGGTAGGCCCTCTTAATTGGTTCTAACCTATGGAAATCTTTCGTAGAATGCATCTATTGTGGCTAAACCCACCATCAAGCTAGAGGAATTTTTTTGTGTCCGCACTTATAATTTTACTTCACCACAAATTGGCGACTCCACTGGGGAGCCAATCCTTCTATTTGTCTTGTTTGAGATTTCATGATTTCGTGTGAACTTTTCTAGTTCCACTTTTTCCATTTGGTTTTGTTTCTTTTCTTATGCTTACTAGTCTGAGTTTGAAATTCACAGTAGCAGATCTAGTCCCTATTTTTTTTTTCAATTCTTGGATCCTTCACTCAATGCGCTTAATCCGCTAATAGTCGCACCGATCAGTGCGATATGTTGAGAAACAATCGCGCCGACCAACCTCTGGCGCTTGTTGTCAGTTAGGCAATTGCGTCGATGCTTATATGTAAATATTAGGGTTTGTCCCCAATCTTGGCCAATGTGTTTTTCTCTCATTATTTCAACCCCGTAATCCTTTCAGATCATTTTCTCCCCAACTAGAGAGCTTCATTTAGCTTGGTTTGTATGTTTTCTTGGTTTAGCCCACCCTCTGATGTGTTAAGTCTGGCCCTGTGTGAAGTTCTTTTTTATTTTATTTTTTTCTTTAAATCCCTCGATCAATGTATTTTTGGCTAAATAGTCACACTGATAAGGCCTATCAGTGCTAGTTTTAGCTTGAAAGTCATCACGGTCGTGCTGATTAGCGCTACTCTGGGCCCAAAAGTCGCTCTGGTCTCTGAGTTAAGAAAAATCACAATTTCTCCCATTCTAGTGCCAGTGTGTCTTGACCCTCAAACTCTCTTCTTTTGCCCATAAGTGACTAGGATGCTTTGTTTTCAATTGAATGAGTGAAAGAGTCTCATTTGTTCTCTTACATTTCTTGGTTTGTCGATTGAAGCATTTATGTGTTTGGTTTGTTTGATTCAGGAAAGAAGTTGCTTTTAGTTTCATTTATAATACTTTGGATTTGATTTATGTTTGTTTGTTTGGAATTGTGAAAATTTTCATTTAAAGTGCTTTATGTGAAAGATTCATTTTTCATTTTATGAAAAGGAGAACATCATTCTAGTTTACTTAAGCAAAAATATTGCATTAGTAGTGTTATTGAGAAGCTAGAATTGCATCATCATAAGCATTGGAAATGAAATGAAAATATTTATGTTGTTATAGGAAGATTAAGAGCATTTAGGAGATTTATTAGTGAAAGATTTCATTCTTTGGTTGTTACATTAATTTTGTGTTCTCTATCTCTCAATTAGTGATAACTTTCATCGAAAACAAATATCTATTTTCTCATATAGTTGCATATAGGAGTTTTCAAATGATAGCGGTAGGGCCTTGTAATTGAAACCTAATTCAAGATCAACCATTAAAAGTTATCGAATTAACCTAAGGGAACATTGAAACTTAATGCTTACATTTAGTGGTCTAGCCTAGAGACGTGTTCCAACATCTTTAAACCTAGTAGCTATCATTCACTTCGGCACTAGACAGCACTAGTATAGACTTGCGCTCCCAATACCGTCGAGTATATAAAGGGAGACCCCACTAGGCTATAATCCTGTATCCATAGGAAGCCGAGTCTATTGCCTTGTAAACATGATACACCGAACACATCATTTGGGGAGATTGCCTGCATGTACTTCTTGGTTCGTCGAGAGGTATTTTACAGTTCACAGTTACCTGGTAATCCTTTATGCCAAGAGTACCCTGAGTAGTCATTTGATATTTTTTACTCTTTAAACTTAAAAGATCATTTGAGCACTTTTCCTTTCGAGCTCGTTAATTCCGCAAGTGACTAGAGTCACCTTTCGTCCTTTTCTCGACTCTTAAAATATGAAAAGGAAAAGTTTTCTTCAGTGTCTTAAAATTAACTACCCACGAAATATTCCTGTTTAAAGTTATCTTTCTTAGTAATTCTTTAGGTTTGATTCCAATGGCAACATTTCCAGAGTTCACCATTCAAGGATTCCCCTCGGATGGGAATCCTCGTTATTTTCCTTCTTTTGGAAACACTGGTGCTCCTTATATGGCGACATTGTCCCTTCCTGGGTTAACCATTGGTTTACCTGTTGGGTTATTTTTGACCTTGGTGATGCCAAGTGTCTTGAATCCTATCCAAACATCCCCTTCATTCGAATCAGGTCACAATGATTCTAAGGTTGACCTCTCCCCTTCTTCCCCTATTTCTTCCTCTTCCTCTTCTACTTCGCCTAGTAAAATTTTGCAATCCAGTAACCAAGAGGCTAAGAAGAAGAAGAAGTGAAATAAGTGAGAGGCCAACCATGCATATATTACTTGAAATGCACCCCTCGTCGACCATCTCCTTCGAGACTGTCCAGGCATTCCCAGAGTCTTAGAGGTATGGTCTCAAGACTTGAATCAACCATCCCCATTGACCTCTGGAGATCATGTCGATGCTACACCTTCAGCTAATGATGGTAAGAAGAAGGGAAAGATTAGATTCCCTTGTAGGTTATGTGAAGGAGAGCATCTCCTTCACCTTTTTCCTCTTATGGATAAAGCTTCCAAAGTTTTGGAAAATATTACAGCTCCTCAACCCTGATTCTGTGTTAGTTATCATAGTCTTTCCTCTAACCTTCTTTCGATTGGGGTCCATTAACTGCTTTCCTCCTCCCATCTTATGTGCCTTTCCAGATCATAATACAAGCCTATAATATGGTAGTACATGGCACTATATTAGATGAAGGTGCATCTGTTAGCATCATGTCTTCTACTACTTGCCAAGCTTTGGGCTCCCTGCAGCTTGTGCCTGTCACTCAAAATCTGCTGGCTTTCAACAGAGGAACCAGTCAACCCTTAGGGGTCCTTCCAAAGTTCCCTATTACTTTGGAAGGGAAGACCGTCTATATAGACGTGATGGTAGTCCAAGGTCCTTTATATTTCAATATTCTCCTTGGACACGACTATGTTTATGTCATGGGAGCTCTTGTTTATTCACTTTTCCATGTGGTTTATTTTTTGCATGAAGTGAGAATAGTGATCATTGATCAATTGTCATTTATTGGTCATCAGGCACCTCCTTTGCAACCATTGTCCCCTATTGTTCTTGTTTGCAAGTAGTACCTTCCCTACCATAGGTCAATTATGTGGCTACCCGTTCTATCTCCACATCTGCTGATGATCACTCAGATGGTATAGTACATTATGTATTGGGGACATTGGAACATGTATTCTTCACATAGCATGGTTCTTCCATCTAGTGAAGACCTCTTGGGAGCCATGTTCTCGTATGGTCTATGATCAGATTAACGAAGATAGTTCTTTTTCTTGTGTCAACCTCATTAAAAAATGAAACAAGTGTCATGAGGATTTTTCCTAGTCTTGTGTCAACCTCGTTAAAAAATGAAACAAGGGGTCATCAACATAGTTCCTTGTCTTGTGTCAAGCTCGTTAAAAAGAAACAAGGGTATCGAGGATAGTTCTTTTACTGTGTCAACCTCATTAAAAAATGAAAAACCTCCCTTGTCCAAATCGAGTCTTTGATTAAGATCCTGTAAGATCCCAGTCGAGTCTTTGTGATTCGTTACATTATCAACTCGAATAGTTGAAGGATCTTTTACATGGATCTTTGATCCATCTAAAGCTCTATTTCCAGATAGGTTCAAAACCTTCCCTATGAATACCCAGGAATAGCATACCTTCTCGTAATCTGGGTCTGAAATGATGAAAGATAAACACATTTTTGGTTCCAAGATAGCGACACAGAATGTTTGAAAGGTTAGATAAATTACAGATCTATGGGGAAGATATTTTTTCATCGTGACTAAACCTTCAACTTATGGATGAAAGGACCCCAGGTTGAAGCCGAATAGCTATAGAACTATGACTTTGGTTTACTTGGGTTATCGGCATTTCGTTCGAGCTCGGTGGAATTTGTTCTCCTAGGGATCAGAATCAGTAGAAATAGGGAACGAAGTAACTAGAAAGATTTGTGATTATTTTAAACTTTTCAAATTTATCTTTCTATCAGGATCATCCAGAAAGTGAGTAAGTATTCTATGATTTTGGGCCCTTCACTAAAAAAAGAGAATAAACTGACGTAGATGCCATGGGTACGATAATAAATTAGGGTTTTTTTTTAGAAAAAAAAAGAGGAGAAAGAAAGGAATTTTAAATTCCTTTCAAAAAGATTTGATATAAATACTCTGCTTCTTCCCTCATACCGCTCTCTATCTCCCATGAAGGAGCCGAATGACATTAAATTCTCATGTTCGGTTCTGAATTAGAGACCTGGATCTCAAAAGTGAACCTTCATTCCATCCATCTAGTTGATTGAAATGATGCTTGGGGGGCATGTATCTTGATTGAGTCATTATGTTGGGGGCATGCAAACTTATCCAAGCATAGTTTTTCATTTCGAGCTTGTTTAAACATGAAACTAAATCCAAGCAGAGTTCTCCATGGTTCAACCTTGTGTAAAAATGAACCCATGCCCAATTTACATCCCATGATTGCTCTTTTTATCAGCTAATTTTTTATGAACCTTGGTTGTTTCATTCCATCGTTACCATCTCTTTAGCTGATCATATGCTTTCACTTGGTTTTTTTCTTTCAAGAGGAACCGCAGCAATGAGTGGTTTTATTAACCAACCTCTTGACCATTACATGCTTTTAGCAATTCCTCCATTGCCGAACCAGTTGCTACCCATTATACCACTCGTTCCGCCAAGACGAGTCACCTTTAAGCTCTTTTCTGACTCGTAAAAAATGAAAATATCGTCGAGTATTTTTTTCCTTTTTGACTCATAAAAGAGAATAAAAATGGGGGGTCTACTTTCAATCTCTTTTCCGACTCTTTAAAAAGTGAAAATATATTCGAGCCCTTGACGTTTCGAACTCGTTAATGAATGTGAAACATCATGCATCTAGTATAAGTTTACCCCTTTTTTAGGCTGGGATGCACTATTTACGAAAAAGGTACTCCTTAACTAAAATGGTAAAGCAGATCTCTTGAGTATTGTTTTCTACCTTTTCGGGCTCAAGAGACACAAATGTACGAAAAGGGACCATGTGGAGTTTTCTTTTATGTGTCTTTTTCAAACTCTTTAAACATGAAATAGATACCGAGTTACACCTTTGTCAGACTCGTTAAAATATTAAACGACATCAGATTCGTCTGAAGGATGAACTTACGGTGCAAGCATATTTTATTCCCTTCAGGCTTGCGACTAATAAATAATTGGGGTACCTGCCAGAAATGGTGGTGGAAAATTTGGAAATCTAATCAGTTGTGTAGGCAGCTCACTCTTGAACATGACACTTTCTGCTTTGTGTCAGGTTGGGATATCCTCCTTTGTATTGTTGACCTTCCTAGGTTGGGTTGTTCATTTTTTCCTTCCATTCAATATTTGCCACATCATCATGACCACTGATCCTATGGATCCAAAAGCTGCCAAACTTCTAGTTGTGTCACCGATATGTTCAAGAGTTGTCCTTTTGCAGTTACACTTACCTTTGATTCTCTATATCATCCAAAATTATTGTGCACCCTTTTGTATCGTGTCGATGATGTGGGATATATTATGGCGCTCCTTCGACATGGTCACTTCTTGTTGACTTCAGCTCATTATCCTAGAAGTTGACCGAGATGCTCCCTTCCATTACATTAGAGCTTGCATGCCCTAATGGCAATTTCTTCGCACTTGATGATAAGTTCACATCATTGGCTTTCGATCGAGTGATTTCATGGGTCTTCAACTTCAGTTCCTTTATTCACATTTCATGGATTTTGTTGATAGTACCTTGAGGACCGTTGTCATTATTGGTGGTTTCTCTTGTGCTTGTTAACAATTTACATCATTGACCAGTAATCAAGCGACTTTCTAGCATGTTCGATTTCAACACATCTATTCACATGTTAGAATTTTTACTTTCATCGGGTTGTGTTGGAGCGCAAGACCTTGGGCTCAGATCACAAAAGTCCAGGTTGCGAAGTGATGTGACATGGTTATGATGAAATAAATGCCTCTTTCAGATGGATGGTTGCGACCATACCTTGGTTTCATTATGATCCTCTTTTATGGATGATTGCACCCATACCTAGATCCATTTACATGATCGTTCTCTGGATGGCTGCATCCATGCCACGATTCATGTATCATTTGACAGAGTTCTCAATTATGTATATGTATCTATTCTTTCTTGTAGGTTTTCCAATGGCAGAATATGGTTCCCCACACTAATTTATAAAAAGTTTCATCCCTCACTCTAGTTTGGCCTTCACGCTTTAGGGGGAATCTATTACATAGCATTTTGTCACTGTCCTGTTGAAGCCCCGAAAATCGGGTCGACAACAAGGGGGATACCTGCCCGGTCCGGACCTTGGTTGGCAGCTCCTTATCCATTTGGTATAGCGGGTCCGACTGGGGATAATGGGACCAGTTTCCCAATTTATCGGTGTGTGTGTGTAGAATTGGATGTTGCTAATCTAACAGTAACTATCTAAGCTATTCTAATTCAAACTTTAATCTAATTCTATGCTATGGTAATCTAATAAAAATAGCACATCTAATCTATGCTAACCCGGGATGTAACTCTTTTGTTATGCGATCTAAAGAAATTTCAAATAACAACTGGTAATAAAGATCATTCAGCTATTATAAGAAAGGAAATCAATTAAGATGAACTATTTCACATAAGAATTTAGGAAAAACAGTTGTGAACAGCATATCACATAATAAGCTATTCATACATTACACATAAATAAATAGTTCCACCATACAAAAGTGCCAAATGGTAACTCAAGCATTCATGTAATAACATATAAACAACTAAAAATTGTATATCACTTTAACATATAAGCAGAAATGGTCAAGAGATAAAAGTACCATTTATGACTGGTCCTACTCATAAGCTTCAAGCAATAATGATTTATTTGTCCTTGCTCTAACATCTACTAAGAGTGCAGAAGTGCAACATCAGTAGCAGATATCAAATGCAAACATCAACAAATCTTGATCCATTCATTCACCAAAACCTCCTCGGAGGGTGCAAAAGTGCATGTTCTGAGGACAAGTTTTTTATAAATTTATGGACCCTTCTCTAAATGCATGAGAAGGGTTTAAATACTACTAACTAAATAACTTAATTACACATATTCAGGATACGGTTTAAATGATCGCCCTTTTTCTAAGCAAAATTATTTCTAAAAACTAAATCTAATATCTAACTATTTCTGTATTTGCTCCTTAATGTTGCGAGCATTCAATATTTGCCTGGGTAGAGTCGGCTGACTGTCTTCCACTTTTGGCTGAGCTAAACAAACAGAAATGGCAAGTGTTGGCACCATTCTTTTCAGCAAAATAGCAGATATGCTTTAGAATCATCTCTAGCTATGTGGATTTACTGTGTATGATCAGTAATAACCCAAATTCCATTTGGTTAACCCTTAAATTGCCTCTGCCTTCGATTTCTTGCGTTTCTAGGCTTACGAGTGACTAAGCAGTTAAGGACTTTGCTTTTTGAGCAATTTTCTCACCGATGCGCGATTAGCGCTAAGCGCTAATCGCGCATCGAAAACTGCCTTCGTTCTTTGATCTAGGCCTTTCTGGTGCGTTTTTCGCCTTTAGCGTCTTTCCTTCACCGGGTATAAGCTTTAAAATTTTGCAAATATACTGCTTTTGTGAACTTCTACCCTTGAGTGTTAAATCGCCTATTGATATCAACATTGTTCAACCATTCATTGAACCATGGCTCTGACTGATAGATCTCCAATGAATAGCTTAGTAGCGCTCTGAAATTTGCAGCTCTGTTGCATGCTGCATCCGTTCATGAGGGCATTTCTCTGCTTCTGAGCATCAGAGCTTTACCTTTTTCCTTAATCGCTCCTTGCACATTGCTTCATATTGTTTTTGTCTTCCATTCCTACAGTTCACACATAACGAGAGCGTAATGATAATAAAAAATTGACAAGAAAGCTTTGAGCTCTACGGATGTACAAAAACATGCCACCTAACGTGAACTAACTCTTCGAAAAACACAAAACTGTCTTTCATTAACACTTGGCGTACATTCATTAATTTTTATTAATGTGCATATTCAATTTTTCTTGAATGTTGAGCCAGGGAAAATCTGTGATGGACGATCTTTGCGATTCGCATCGCATCATCGCGTTATTGCATTTTATCAATATGTGTTATCGCAGGGTTAGCCGATCGCAGGATTGCAGGTTGTTGTTTCACGCGATCGCAAGATCGCCGATCACATTATCGCATTATCGCAAGATCGCAATTCGTTACAATTTGTTAAATAGTTATGTGTTGTTTTTACGATGTTGCGATATGCAATGTCGCATATCAGTCGTCGGCGATTTCTTAAAGTTTTTCGTTTATGAGTGTTTCTTAATGCATGCGATGCGATGGATTTCTCGTCGCATTCTCGCAATTTATCATTCTACTCACAAGGAAATGTCCTATCTTTTTCACGCGATGCGATATTTTCTTAAGGAGTATAATACATGAGTTTAAATTTTTTGAATTTTTTACTAAGGGTCCCCACTTATCTAGTGTTATTGCTAATACTAAATAAGGAGGGGGGTTGTTGGTGGCCACAACAATTGGCGATTCACTTGGAAGAACCAGTTATCTCTGTTTTCCTATTGAATTTTTCAAACTTCCAAAATAGAAAATGTTTTAGAAAATTAAACTTTTTTATGGACAGATAGAGTACATTATGCTTTAAACTGTCAATGATATTTTGTTTCAACCTCTTTTCATTCTAATTATTTGCTTGCTTAGGCTAGTCCTTGTATTTACATCAGTCATTACTTGGTCTTGTAAAGATAAAATAAAGTCTCCTCTGTAAACCAGTTTTTAAATATGCTCATTTGTCGTAGGTAGAGCCTCTGCTGCCAGCAGGCGTTTATAGCCTCGACAGGGTTACCTGTTACCCAGCAATGATCCTGTATCCTACTTAAGGTGACCTACAACTTTCAAAGAAAAATCCATATTTACACTTATTACTTTCACTTTCTTTTTATTCTTAAAGAACAATGTCTTAGTTTGGTAGCCAAATTATGACACAGTCACTCACTTGATTCATAACTTTGCTGAAAAATTTGGCTCATGATGAGACCCCTTGTCTTTTGATTGCAACAATCTTGAGTCATTGCCCTGTTGTGGTAGACAGTATTGGCAAAGTCAGCAAGTTATGATATCTGTGATCATGATAAGTCGGCTCGTGATGAGACCTCTTATTCTTCAAGATATAGTGTATCCTTTGATTATCCCTCTAGAAGCTGCGATTCTCCTTTAGCAGGGAGGAAATCATTGTTTCCTTAAGATGGCCCTGGACGACAATAATAGAGTTTTTGGAAACAACTGTTCTACAGAGAATCTTCATTTTGTTATTGATACCTTTCATTGTGCTGATATAAAACAATTTCTTCACTAAAGGTTGCTTTCATCAAATTCCTTGAAATTGAAACTTGTATCATATCTAGGCTAAAGTTTTTAACTGTATCTGTCAATAATAAAGACCAATTTTCCAAAAGATTTGCTATTTATACAAGCAAAAAGCTCAAAATCTGAAAGAGAATTGGTGTCTTTTTCGTAAATTCCTGATGTAACCACTCACAACTGGTTTTATTATGAAAAGAAAAATTATTCTACAAAAAATAGAAGAATAATCTTCTATGGAAAATATTTCTTGAGAATTTGTCCATTAACAGGCAAAGGATCCCTCCTACCTGCTAAATCCTGTAACACAAATGTTGATGGACCTATGACTTCAACAATCTGAAAAGGACCAAACCACATCCTTTGAAATTTTGTGTGTTTGCCCTTTTCTTCATGAGCCTTATCCCACTTTAAAACTAAATCTCCCATCTGAAAATATTTTCTGGTCATTATGTTTGAATCAAAAGAGGATTTTACAAGCGCTTGATGATGAGCATGCGTTTTCTTAGCTTGTTCTCACTGTTCTTCTAATTTAATTATTTCCATTTGTCTTAGCTGTAAGGAGGAAGTTGGTACTTTATCAATGTATTGTACTAAAGACAAAGAGGGAATGGCTAAGTGGGTTGGAAGAACCACTTCTTTCCCATAAACTAAATTAAAGGGAGAAGTGCCGATTGAAGCTTTTTGCGTTATCCTATCTGCCCATAAAGCATTTACCAAAGCTTTGTGCCAATTCTTTTGATTCTGGTCAACTGTTCTTTTAATAATCCTAATTAGGTTTTTATTTGTTGACTCAACTAATCCATTACCTTGCGGATAGTAATTGGCCGAATATTTAAGTTTGAATCCTCTTTTAAGTGCAAAATCAGTCATTGCATTTCCAGAAAAGTATGATGCATTATCAAACATTAAAGCAGATGGAAACCCAAACCTAGTGATTATAAATTGATCTATGAATTCAATAATATTTTCAGAATTAGGTGTCTTGAGGGGAACTGCTTCTACCCATTTTGTGAAATAATCTGTTGCCGTGAGGATGTACCTATGTTTCTTAGAAGAGTGAGGAACGATCTCACCTATTATGTCCAAGCCCCACTGACTGAAAGGTTGCTCGATGTTTACCGGCTATAGTGGCAGGGACGGCTTCTTTTGTCTCCTAGCAGTAGTTTGGCAGACTTGACATCTTCTCACATAACTATGTGAGTCTTTGAACAGCGTGGGCCAGTAATATCCTGCACGTAATATTTTATGTGCAGTAGCATCTCCAGCATAGTGTCCGCCTGCTGGCCCATCATGGAGTTCCTGCAAAACTCTTTCAGCTTCAGTTTTTTCAAGACACCTAAGAAGAACAGAATCATAATTTTTTCTGAAAAGAATATCATTTATGAGTTGATATTGTTTAGCTTTCAATCTTAGAGCTCTTTTCTTAGTATGATCAAGGTGTGAAGGAGCATACCCGTTCCTAAGATAATAAATGATATCAGCATATAATGATTCTGCTTCGTTTAGGCTTATCTAACCCATTTGTACCTCTTCAGATGGAGTTTCAGAAATTTGCGATGCTCCGGCCAGCATTTTGCAGAAGCCTTGACCTCTTACAATGTTTGTTGGTTTTATCTCAAGGTCGTATTCCTGTAAGCCAGTAACCCAATTGGCTCTTTTTTCACCCACATCCTTCTGCACTAGAAGACTCCTTACTGTTGGAAATGGTACTATGATCTTAGTATGGGTTTTAAGTAAGAAAGGTCTGAAGTATTTGACCGCTTTGAAAACAGCAAAGCCTGTTTCTCCACGTCAGAATAATTGAGTTCAACACCTTGTAAACTTGAGCTAAAAAACGCAATTGGAGCTTCCGCTTTTTCTTGATTCGCTTGAGTTAGTATCGCGGCATATGACTTATCTGAGGCAAATGTGTATAAAATAAAATATTCTGAAAAAATTGGGGTTGCTAAAGATGGAGCATTAATAATAGCTTGCTTGATCAGGTTGAATGCTTCATGTTCATCTTGACCCCATTTGAATTCTTTTTAATCATGGTCTACAAAGGAGACACGATTCGCGAAGAATCTGGAATGAATCTCTTTACAAAATTGATTTGACCAAGGAAAGATTGCATGGCTTTTTCGTTATGGGGTAGGGATATTTCAGAAATTTCTTTGATTCTATCGGGATCAATGTGAATACCGGACTTTGACACTATGAATCCTAGAAGTTTCCCTTCACTTAATGCGAAAAAAGATTTCTTTGGGTTAAGTGAAATTCCATACCTTAGACAACGTTGAAAGATTTGTTTCAGGTCTTTGAGATGGTCGCTTCGCTTCTTGGAGTACACTGTTATATCATCCAAATAAATTACTACAAATTTATTGACTAAACCTTTGAATGCAATGTCCATGGCTCTCTGAAATGTAGCACCAGCATTAATCAAACCAAATGGCATCTTCCAATATGCATATGTGCCCCATTTAGTTCTGAATGTGGTTTTCAACTGATCATCAAGATGTACCAACACTTGATTGTACCCTGAAAATCCGTCCAAGAAAGACATTAGTTCTGAACCTACCACCGCCTGCAGTATTTTCTCCATAGGTGGAAGAGGAAAATTGTCTTTTTGACAGGCTTTGTTAAGATTCCGAAAGTCAATGCAAATCCTAATGTCTCTGTTTTTCTTTCTAACGGGTACCATATTGGAGACCCATTTGGAATGTCTGACGGGAAAGATTATCCTGGCTTTCAGTAACTTGTTGAGCTTGGTTTTTATCTGATTTTTTAAATTGGGGTGGATCTTTCTTAGTTTTTGTTGGACAGGTTTTTCGTTATCAATCATAGGAATAGTATGATGGATGATAGAAGTATCGTATGTTTTCAGCTCATCATAATTCCAGGCAAAAACATTTTTTTATTGTCTCAAAAGATGAATATACGCTAGTTTCTCTTAAGGGGCTAGGCCGAGGCCTAGATTAATGTTTTGTGGTTTAGCGTCAGTCCCTAGGTTTACTAATTCGTAGTTCAAAGTTGAACTATAGAGTTTTGAATTGGTAGACCTCTTAAACTGATCTTTCAAATCGTATAAGTCTTCTAACTTAACCACTGACTTTGGTATAGCATTATTAGTGCTATTTTGTTGCAATTGTCGATCGTGCTGGTCTTCGTCAATTATTTGATTGGAGTAGGATCCTTCAAATGTAAGGAAATTTACGATGTCTGGATCATCATTGAATACTCTCCAATTTGTGATGTTGTCAGGAATGGACGGTCTAAAGATTAATTCTATTGAAAATCTATCTGGACTAAAATCTTTGGAGGGAATAAGCTTAGAAGCTACGTTAGCCAAAAGGTCTGCACTTGCGTTTTGGAGTCTAGGGATTGAAGAAATATTAAACGCTATGAAATGCTCAGTCAGATCTTGTATTGAAGATTGATATTGTTTTAAGTGACCTAATAAGCAATGTATAGTGTTACGTACATGCTTAACCACAATCTCAGAGTCTCCAAAAACTTGAATATACTTGACATCTAACCAGAATGCCTTGTACAGGCCTTGAACGAAAGCCTCGTATTCTGCTGTATTGTTTGTGCAATCAAATTCGAGTCTGCATGTGAGCATGATCTTTTCTCCTTCTGGACTAATCAGAACGCATCCTACTCCTGCTCCTTCTTAGATCTAGATCCATCAAAAAATAATTTCCAAAACAAAGATGTATTTACAGGTTTATCTAAAAAATTAATACATTTCGAACTATCAGTTCGAGAAAAATTCTCAACTTGGGACAAAACAGAATTTTCTAAATAAGGTGATGCATGAGCATTGAAATTGCCGAGGAAGGAATCTACCGAGTAATTTCCAATGATACTGTTGTTATACGCTATCGGTTCATTTTCTCCCTCTAACTCTGTTACTATGTACCTCTGGTGTAGCTCTCGTTCAACTTTTATTTGATTCGGTTTACCATTGTAGGGCAGCCACATATGCGACCAATCAGTTGCGAAGTATCCATGGAGTTTCTCTGACCAATCCCTGCTAAGAATTAAGCCATTGAATTATGGGATGTCAGCAACTATAATATCAATAACCTGACATACTTTCGGGTTGGATGACAATCTTATGGTTACTTGATTTAGTTCGCTGATCACTTCGACTTGAGATCGATCGAGCTGAACTATGCGCACTGCGGATTTCTGTGGTTGAACATTTAATTTGGCACATATATATTTGGGTAAAATATTCGATGAAGCATCGGAATCTACTAAACAATTGTGCATATTTTTATTGAATATTTCATAAGTAAGGAGAAATGGGGGAGTGTGAGATCTTGATCTTCCTCCAATCAAGGCGATGTCATTTGGGTCAATCTTATTGATCGCGTTCGTTGGAGGTCTTCCCATGTTGTGGGAAGCTTGAGAAAGCACAGTAGTAGGCAACGGTGCAATTGGCACAGTGTGTAATTCTTTCATCATTATCTTTTGTTGATGTTTCAATTTGCTCAGTTCTTACAGGGTGATATTAGCCCTAGTCTTTTTCATGTCATCAATAATATTGTACTCCATTTCATCCGACACTATCAGTGTTTTTGGTGGAGTCGTCTCATCTGCTTGGACTGGGCTAGTTTGAGTCGATTTGGATGTCGTTTTCTTTGTTGCGACTTTATCTTTTGTTGCAGAGCTTGCGCTCTTTTGCTTAGGGGTAGTTTGGGGAGGATCAAGTTGATTTTTACTTCATGTGCTAACTGGAAATACTTCTTGATCTTCCTCTTGTGGGAGGATGAAGTCCCACATTCATTGTAATTCCACAACTTCTTCGTCATCTGTCTACCCTTCAGTGGCAATTTCCTCTTCCTCTTCCTCAGATTCAGCGTTTGAAATGGCATTGGGTGGCTTTGCATCCGTTGAAGGACCTCTTTTAAAAGCTTTGTAAGTCTTTTTCGAAGAAGTTTCCGCTACTTGCTTTTTTATGTCGACCATCTCATTGGACATGGTCTTTAGAACTTTCTGCAATCCTTCTAAATCAAACGGATCTTTTGGTTGTTTCTTCTTGGAGTCTTCCTTGAAGGTGACTTTTTGGACTTACGTTCCTCTATCGCGGATCTCTTTTACAGGGCTATTATTCATTTTTCTACTGCTATCGCCTCTTTCATGTTTTTAGCTAAGGTTGTTTTATTTGCCCTGTCCACGAAGATGGCTATGTTCGATGGCAGAGCAGTAATATATCATTCGCATCGTACTTCTTCGATGGGCTGAGAAGCAGTAGGAATTTTGTTGAAAATTTTGTTGAACCGTAAATTGAAATCCTTAATAGGTTCTCTAGCTTTGGCTTTAAGATTGGATAGGTCATTGATTAACGTTTTTGTTGATCTGTCATCACCAAACTTGGTTAGGAATTGATCCTGGAAGATTTCCCAACTTGTGATGGATCCGGAGGGTAATGAAAAGTACCATGACCCGGCTGTCCCTTGCAGTGTATAGGGAAAAATCCGAAGAGCAGCATCTTCATTAATAACCCCATTGGTATTAATGGAAAGCATGAAGTTATTTGTGTGTTCTTCTGCTAGCATACCTACCTCGGGATTGAATTTGGGTAGCCATTTCTCAGGATGGGCCGGTATTTGACTCAAGGGTGCAGGCATTAAGACTGCCCCAGGGTTGTTCCATGGAGACTGCACCATCGTTGAACTGCTACCAGAGGAAAGTGCAGAAGATGATGCCTGTGGCTGGGAGGATGAGGATACTATGATCGTAGATGATTGAAGAGGGGTTGTCGGAGTTCCAGTGGACGGATGAACGATGATCTGGAGTGGAGGTGTGGATGGTTGACTTCGTGGTGAAGTATTTGAGATGGATGATACGGATGAAAGAGTCTTAGTTTCAGACTCTTGAAGTGATTTCCGTACTCTTTTCCTAGTGGGAAGAGGTAACTCGGTTGGCTTAATGCCAAACTTTTCACTCTTTAGCCTGGTCAGGGGATGAGCAAGGTTGTACTGCAAAGTCACGCTGCCTTGAGATTTATCAGACCTCGGAGGGGAGATGGAAAATCGTTGAAGTTTGTGAATCAGGGATTCGACTTCAGGAGGTTCAATGGTAGATTGGTCTGAAATATCAGGGTGTGTAGCAGCGATTAATACTCGAGCGACTTCTGACTCTGGCTTTAAATGTAATGGGGAAGTCGGGGGAGATAATGAGGGTGATTTACTCTCAGAATGGTATTCAGATTTGGATTTACTTGTCATTCATAGTTCAGGCCCTCCTTCTAGCGCCAAATATGTTGACGCCCCGAAAATCAGGTCGAAAACAAGGGGGATAGCCGCCTGGTCTGGACCTTGGTTGGCAACTCCTTATCCGTTTGGTATAGCGGGTCCGACTAGGGATAATGGGACCAGTTTCCCAATTTATGGGTGTGTGTGTGTAGAATTGTGTAGGTTTTAACCATGTATAGAAATTACCTGCATATGAATTCTTAAACAAAGAAAATAAGCAATGCGAGAGCATAACCCATAAAACACATATGCATAGAGATTTTTCCCTGGATCCCAAAACCGGGACTACCAGCTTGATTTTTCATTATGTTCCTTTCAATGTTACAATACATATTTATACATGCCGAAGCATCCAATACCATGGACCGAAAACCATCACGTCCAAAAAACATGTGCAAAAATCATGCACAAAACCATAGGTGGGTCCGCCCAACCTAACATATGGTCCAAAACCAAAATTTTCTGAGGCGCTGCCCCGAACCCCATAAAGTGGGGCTACGGGTGCCCTTCAAACCCCCTATTAACTACGTGGAAAGAATATAACACAACCCAACAATCTCCCACTTGTTTTTTTCTTTCCACAAGGGGCCACAGGAGAGCTTAGTCATTTTTTCAGCCCTGAGATTCCCATTGCTCCTCTACAGCAAGAGAACTTCTCAGAGCTCACAGATTTTGTCAATGCATCTGCAGTATTCTTCAAAGTGTCCACCTTTACCAGCAACACCTTTCTGTCTTCTATCATATCCCTCACAAAGTGATACTGAACATCAATGTGCTTTGTCTTTGAATGATAAGCAGGGTTCTTTGCCAAGAAAATTGCACTTTGGCTGTCACAGTCTATTCTTATAGCTCCCTGTACTAACCCCATACTTGAACACAATCTCTGCAACCAAACTGCTTCCTTGCTTGCATGAGTGGCTACCATGTATTCTGCCTCTGTAGTTGATAGTGCCACTACAGATTATTTCTTACTCATCCAACTAACTGCACCTCCAAATAGGTTAAACACATACCCACTTGTAAATCTTCTCTGATCCAGATCTCCAGCCCAGTCTGCATCAACAAATCCATGAATATCCAACACTCTGTCCAATCCTGGTCTTCCTTGGTAGCACAAACCATAATCACTAGTGCCATGCAAATACCTGAAAACCCACTTCACTGCTATCCAGTGCTCCTTCCCAGGTTTTGACATAAACCTGCTCAATAATCCCACTGCATGTGCAATTTCTGGTCTAGTACAGACCGTTGCATACATCAGGCTAACCACTGCACTTGCATATGGAACACGGGACATGTCCTCTTCCTCTTCTTGTGTCTTGGGACACTGTTCAGCAGATAACCTCACACCTACAGGAATAGGAACCTTCACCGGTTTACTATCCTGCATATTAAACCTCTGGAGTATTGTCTCAACATACTTCCTCTGGTTTAACCAGAGCTTCCTCTTTGACCGATCTCTTTTAATTTCCATGCCCAAAATATAGTTTGCAGCACCAAGATCTTTCATGTCGAATTTGGAGGACAATTGGGTCTTCAAATCCTGGATAATTTCTTTGTCATTTCCAACCAGCAACATATCATCCACATACAAGACCAGATAAATAATACGGTCACCAATTAATTTAAAATACACACAATGATCTGCTTTGCTTCTGGTGAAGCCAAGTCCCCGTATAAATGTATCAAATTTCTGATACCACATCCTTGGTGACTGTTTTAACCCATACAGAGACTTCTTTAACTTGCATACCAGTTCTTTCTTACCCTTCATCGGAAAGCCTTCAGGTTGCTTCATGTAGATTTCCTCTTCCAAATCCCCGTGAAGAAATTTTGTCTTCACATCCATCTGTTCTACCTCAAAATCAAAAGCAGCAGCAACAGATAAAAGTAATCTAATAGAAGTTACCTTGGAAACAGGAGAAAAAATATCACCAAAATCAATTCCTGGCACCTGGGAATAACCTTTTGCTACCAACTGAGCTTTGTATTTCTCCACCTTTCCTTCTGCATTTGTCTTCTTCTTGAACACCCATTTGCTACCAATGGGTTTCCTTCAAGCCAGCAACTCCACTAGATCCCAAACCTCATTTTTGTGCAAAGATGTCATTTCATCAACCATGGCCTCTTTCCAAAGTTTTCCATCCTCTGAATCCATTGCTTCCTTCACAGTTCTGGGATCATTATCAATAACAGACAAAGAAAAATTTGAACTAAAAGCAGATGGACTATACCTTTCTGGCTGCCTTCTTTCTCGAACTGATCTTCTCACAGCCGGAGTTTGTGGCTCTTCATCTTCTGATTCCTCCTCTGCTACAGAGTCTGATTCTTCCTCCTTTGGCTCAAACTCTATTTTCTCAGGTTCCTTTGGTTGGACTTCATGTTGAATAACATCATTTACCTCTCTGAACAACACATCTCGGCTGTACACAACCTTTCATGTGACTGGGTTCCAAAGCTTATAACCCTTTAAACCATCCTTATACCCAATAAGGATGCACTTTTCAGATTTACTATCCAACTTGGTTCGTTTCTCCTTTGGAACATGTACATATGCATCACATCCAAATACCCTTAGATGTGAAAGAGAGGGTTTCTTACCAGTCCATACTTCTTGTGGAGTCTTATCCTCCAACGCTGATGAAGGTGATCTGTTGATCAGGTAACATGCAGTATCCACCACCTCTGCCCAGAATTCCTGTCCTAACCCGGCACCACTAAGCATGCTTCTCGCCCTTTCCATCAACGTCTTGCGACTCCATTTTTCTGAGGTGTATATGGAGTAGTCTTCTGCCATGCTATACCACACTTCTTACAAAATTCTTCAAATTCCTTGCTGCAAAATTCTCCACCATTATTTGTCCTCAGCACCTTTATCTTCTTCTCTGTCTGATTTTCCACCAGAGTCTTAAATTCTTTAAACCTGTCAAAGACTTCAGATTTCTTCTTAAGAAAATATATCCATGTATTCCTTGAGAAGTCATCTATGAATGATACATAGTACACAGACTTACCTAGTGATGGAACCTTCACAGGTCCAAACACATCACTGTGCACAAGCTCTAATATTTGTTTCGTCCTCTTACCACCAGAGGGGAAACTCACCCGATTCTGCTTCCCATATACACAATTTTCACAGAAATCAAAATCCAAAGAGCTATTATTCATACCTTCTACCATACCCTTACCATGAAGTATTCGAAGGCCCTTCTCTCCAATATGTCCAAGCCTTTGATGCCACAACATGGTCTTCTCTCCAGAGACCACTAGATTCTCTACTCCATTTTCAGGAACCATAGAACTATTGCACCCATCAACAACAGTGCTACCTTGCAGCTTGTACAGAGTTCCAATCCGAACTCCCCGCGTTAATATCAGTGCTCCTCAAACCATCTTGTAGGTATCTTTCTCGAACACCGTCTTTACACCTACATCATCCAACTTGCTTACAGAAATCAGATTTCTAGCCAATGCAGGAATATGTAGAACACCCGGAAGTGTTCTAACCCTTCCACCTTGCAACTTCAACTTTACTTTTCCCCGACCAATGATTCTAGCCTTCCTATCATCTCCTAAGAAGACATCACCACCATCGTATTTCTCATACTCGCAGAACCACTCTCTATGGGGAGTGAAGTGAAAGGATGCACCTGAGCCAATCAACCATGCCTCATGATCTACATGTGTACTTGAAGAAGCCAAGTACACATCCCCACCTTCATCTGAGGTGGTTTTCGCCTCTGCAAAAGGAGCATCATCAGATCCCTTTCCTTTATCAGGAGCTTTAGATTTGCAATCCCTTCTGAAGTGCCCTTCCTTTCCGCATTTCCAACACACCACCTTTGTAGGTTTTCCTGGAGATTTAGATCTCCCTCTAGATTTAGATCTCCCACTCGATGATTTATTTTTGTTTCTATTCTAGGACCGTCCTCGTACAGACAAGGCATCACCATTCTAGTTGTCCATATTTTTTCTTCTCATCTCCTCCGTCAGCAAGGCTGAGACTATTTCATCAAACTGCAAAGCAGTTGCATTGCTACCTATTGCAATAACCAGACTATCCCACGAATCTGGTAGAGAACACAACAGATTGATGCACTTATCTTCATTTGAAATTTTAATATCAACAGATAATAACTGACTTACCACAGTATTAAACGCATTCAGATGCTCTGTCACCGAGTCTCCATCTTTCATCCTTAGGTTATACAGCTTTTTCCGCAGGAACAGTTTATTCACCAGAGACTTAGATTGGTACAAAGTCCCTAACTTGACCCACAAAGCCTTTGTCGTAGCTTCCCCTGATACATTCAGCAATACTGAATCCGAGACACACAATCGTATTGTTCTCTTTGCCTTCCAATCCAACCTCTTCCATTCTTCATCGGTCACTCCCGATGGTTTAGTACCCGGATCTACCGCGATCCACTGATCTTTATCCACCAACAGATCCTCCATCTTGAGTTTCCACAACTCAAAATTCTGACCATTGAACTTCTCAATATCTATCTTTCCACTGCTCGCCATCTTCTTTCACCACCAGAATCGATCTCGCAGATTTCCCACTGAACAGGGTCTACCAGAGGCCCGAGCGAAACCCCTCAGCAACAAAGGCGTCCCCTTGAAGCCAAAACAGCTCTGATACCAAATGTAGGTTTTAACCCTGTACAGAAATTACCTGCATACGAATTCTTAAACAAAGAAAATAAACAATGCGAGAGCATAACCCATAAATCACATATGCATAGAGATTTTTCCCTGGATCCCAAAACCGGGACTACCAGCTTGATTTTTCATTATGTTCCTTTCAATGTTACAATACATATTAATACATGCCGAAGCATCCAATACCATGGACCGAAAACTATCGCGTCCAATACCATGGACCGAAAACGATCGCGTCCAAAAAACATGTGCGAAAATCATGCACAAGACCATAGGTGGGTCCGCCCAACCTAACATATGGTCCAAAACCAAAATTTTCTGGGGTGCTGCCCCAGACCCCATAAAGTGGGGTTACGGGTGCCCTTCAAACCCCTATTAACTACATGGAAAGAATATAACACAACCCAACAAATTGGATGTTGCTGATCTAATAGTAACTATATAAGCTATTCTAATTCAAACTTTAATCTAATTCTATGCTATGGTAATCTAATAAAAACAACACATCTAATCTATGCTAACCCAGGATGTAACTCTTTTGTTATTTGATCTAAAGAAATTTCAAATAAAAACTGGTAATAAAGATCATTCAGCGATTATAAGAAAGGAAATCAATTAAGATGAACTATTTCGCATAAGAAGTTAGGAAAAACAGTTGTGAACAGCATATCGCATAATAAGCTATTCATACATTACACATAAATAAATAGTTCCACCGTACAAAAGTGCCAAATGGTAACTCAAGCATTCATGTAATAACATATAAACAACTAAAAACTGTATATCACTTTAACATATAAGTAGAAATGGTCAAGAGATAAAAGTACCATTTATGCCTGGTCCTACTCATAAGCTTCAAGCAATAATGATTTATTTCTCCTTGCTCTAACATCTACTAAGATTACAGAAGTGCAACATCAGTAGCAGATATCAAATGCAAACATCAACAAATCTTGATCCTTTCATTCACCAAAACCTCCTCGAAGGGTGCAAAAGTGCATGTTCTGAGGACAAGTTTTTGATAAATTTTTGGACCCTTCTCTAAATGCATGAGAAGGGTTTAAATACTACTAACTAAATAACTTAATTACACATATTCAGGATACGGTTTAAATGACCGCCCTTTTTCTAAGCAAAATTGTTTCTAAAAACTAAATCTAATATCTAACTATTTTTGTATTTGCTCCTTAATGTTGTGAGCATTCAATATTTGCCTGGGTAGAGTTGGCTGACTGTCTTCCGCTTTTGGCTAAGCTAAAAAAACAGAAATGGCAAGTGTTGGCACCATTTTTTCCAGCAAAATAGCAGATATGCTTTAGAATCATCTCTAGCTATGTGGATTTACTGTGTATGTTCAGTAATAACCCAAATTCCACTTGGTTAACCCTTAAATTGCCTCTGCTTTCGATTTCTTGCGTTTTCGGGCTTACGAGTGACTGAGCAGTTAAGGACTTTGCTTTTTGAGAAATTTTCTCTGCGATGTGCGATTAGCGCTAAGCGCTAATCGCACATCGAAATCTGCCTCTGTTCTTTGATCTGTGCCTTTCTGGTGCGTTTTTCGCCTTTAGTGCCTTTCCTTCACCGGGTATAAGCTTTAAAATTTTGCAAATATACTGCTTTTGTGAACTTCTACCCTTGAGTGTTAAATTGCCTGTTGATATCAGCATTGTTCAACCATTCATTGAACCATGGCTCTGACTGATAGATCTGCAATGAATAGCTCAGTAGCGCTCTGAAATTTGTAGCTCTGTTGGATGCGGCATCTGTTCATGAGGGCATTTCTCTGCTTCCGAGCATCGGAGCTTTACCTTTTTCCTTAATCGCTCCCTGCACATTGCTTCATATTGTTTCTGTCTTCCATTCCTGGAATTCACACATAAGGAGAGCGTAATGATAATAAAAAATTGACAAGAAAGCTCTGAGCTCTACGGATGACAAAAACATGCCACCTGACATGAACTAACTCTCCGAAAAACACAAAATTGTCTTTCATTAACACTTGGCATACATTCATTAATTTTTATTAACGCGCCTATTCAATTTTTCTTGAATGTTGAGCCGGGGAAAATCTGCGATGGACGATCTTTGTGATTCGCATCGCATCATCGCGTTATCCCATTTTATCAATATGTGTTATCACAGGGTTAGCCGATCACACCCATCGCAGGATTGCAGGTTGTTGTTTGGCGCGATCGCAAGATCGCCGATCGCATTATCACATTATCGCAAGATCACAATTCGTTACAATTTGTTAAATAGTTATGTGCTATTTTTGCGATGTTGCGATATGCGATGTCGCATATCGGCTGTCGGTGATTTCTTAAAGTTTTCGTTTATGAGCGTTTCTTAATGCATGTGATGCGATGGATTTCGCTTTGCATTCTTGCAATTTATGATTCTAATCGCAAGGAAATGTCCTATATTTTTCGCGCGATGCGATATTTTCTTAAGGAGTATAATACATGAGTTTAAATTTTTTGAATTTTTTACTAAGGGTCCCCACTTATCTAGTGTTATTGCTAATACTAAATAAGTAGGGGGGTTGTTGGTGGCCACAACATGCCCCTGTACCCCCCTTCCTTGATCATGGAGGACCTATACAGTGAACCCTACATTCTTTCCCTTCATGAAGAAACTCCCATTGTGTCCCCTTCATGAGCAGATTAATTCCCTTTTGCACCATTTCCCCTGAAACTTCTATTTTTCCCAGTTTACAAGACTGGCACTAATGGCCCTTGTCTTCCTCACACCAATATGCAAGGATTAGCACTATACCTAGCGTCGACCAAAGCCGCTAAGCTTTGTTCCAATCGCACCAGTCCTCCTATGGAATTTTTTTAAATAAAGAGCCGAAGCTTCCAGCTCTAGAAGCTTCATAACGGAAGTCTGATAAATGGTTTCTTCGGATGGGGTCAAGGATGTCAGTTTGGGCTCCTTTCCCCTATAATGATGGAACTACCTCAAGGGATAAGACCTTCTCCCATGTGAAGAGGATCCATCTCCCATCCATTCATCCTATATAAACCTCCCTTCTTCCCAAGCACAAGCTAGTGTTAATGTTGGTGTGCTAGTGCTATTTTGGTTTGGAGTAAAACAGCAAGTTATTCATAGTTGTAGCTATCTAGTTGTGTGAGGGAGAAGTGTGATTTAGTTTGGAGTGAATCCTAAAAGGAAGAGCCTTAAAACTATTGGTGATTGAGGCCATCATGGAATGCTAGCAGAAGTGTGTGGGAACCTGGTCTTGTCATAGGAGAACAACAACATCAAGATAATGGTTGTAATATATCTTTGATTCAATATATATGAAACTATCGATTGATTTCCTACATTATTTTTCATCTTACATACTCATGGATTAATGTTTCTTAACTTGTTAAGTAGGTTGAATTACAATTTGTCTATTATCACATTTGTTGTTTGTTGTTGTTTACTTGTTTCAGGTGCTTGGAGAAGGAAGCGAGAGATAGTTGGAGCAAGCAAGCAAAGACATCATCTACCAGGATAACCGTACTAAGAGGTAGACCCTATTAATTGGTTCTAACCTAAGGAAATCTTCCATAGAATGTATCTATTGTGGCTAGACCCATCATAGGGCTAGAGGAATTTATTTGTGTCTGCACTTATAATTTTACTTCACCACAGCATCATGTCGTCGAGTCATGTTAAGTGTGTGATCACAATGTCATGTATGCACAAGTTCACTTGCTCTAACACTTATCTATTTTTCCTGAAAATATTTCGACTGGACAACCCTCCTTCAACAAGACCTCGACAAATCTGCACTACGCAGTCTCCACTCTCAACAACCCTGCTCTGCTACCAAGAACTACATAGAACTTGAGGTTGTCCTCTGGAGCATCTTTCACTACGCAATTCTGGAAGTTAGCAAGCTTACTATCTCCCAAAACTGCACAGAAGTTGTCCCCAATTCTGATCCAATATGCGCTTCCCGCAAGATCACTCATCAAGCCTCACTTTGGTCTGTCGAAAACCTAAACTTCATTGTGACCCCAGGCTACACTGCTCTCTAGAATTTCGCAAACATACCCAACTACCTTCCTACATTGGTGACAGAAATTGCACACTCATGTGATTTAGGCCTCTGCTACCTAGCACTGCATTGTTCCAAGAAATTGTGTAGATCTTACTAGAAGGCCCCCTTCCTGGATTGCTCTGCTCTGTCCCTGAAATTTACGCATTTTTGATTTGCACTCTCCCTATTTCCCCTCTCTGCACTCATCTTGGAAATTGCGCAACTATGTCAAGAAGTCCCTTGCTTCTTGTTTGACATTGCCCCTCAAAAATGCATAGTTGTGACCAGTAGCTCCTCACAGCTCGATCTAGCCTTACTCTGGAAAAATACATAAAAATGTTTGTCAATGCCTCCTTCTGCCCCGCTTAGCACTCATCTTGGCAATTGCGTAGCTGTGTTGGAAGGCCCCTGCTACCTGTCTGACACTATCCCTAAAAATTGTGCAATTATGACCAACAATTCCCTGCAACCCAATCTAGCCTTACTCTGGAAAAATACGTAGAAATGTCTACCATTGCCTCCTGCTGCCTACTCTATCTTCCTCATAGAAACTACGCAGATTCCCAACCCGACCCCTGGATGACCTACCCAATCCTCATCCTAAAACTGTGCAGATTTTCTGAGCAGCTCCTCCCAGCACCCTGCCTTGTCTTCCTCCCAAGAACTACGCAATTCTTCCTAGCTGGGTTCCACCTTGCAAATGTCACTGTTGTCCTATATTGCGCAATTCCTCCTCCTAGTGACATATGCGCATTTTTTCTCAATAGTCCTCCAGAGCCTCTCATCCTGGCTTGAGCTATGTTTTGCGCATTTTTAGTGCCTTGTCCTCCCTCGTGGTCATCTGCACCCAAAACGGAAAATAATACATCATGCTAGACTAGGAGATTTTTTTATTTGATGTCGTCTCGTCACGAGTGATCACAGGAAGAGGTACATTGATGAAACATGGTGCAATGATGAACGGGATGAAGAAGGAGTGCATGCTAGAATACTTTCTCATAATTGAACAAACATAGGAAGCACATCGAGCAGCAAGTGAAAGGGACACATACATGTGCACCATCAAGAAAAACCAAGACCATCAAAGACCCCACACACTTTCCATGTGAAGGTGAAGACATGATAAATCAAGAGCACACCCATCACTCAGTAGCATAGCAGCTCGACATGGACATCATAGTCAGTGAGTACATGTCAGCAGTGTCATGTCGAGTTGTGTCATGAGTTGTCTCAACCACATCACTACTATGGGCCATATTTGTTGTAATCAAATGTAATGTAATGTGAAAATCCAAGAGACATACATATGAATTCGAAGAGTCATCTAATTCAAAAAGTCATAGGAAGTCAAACATTCATGAGGGAAGTTGAAGAGTCATAAGGGTTAGTTACCCCCCTTGGCTATATATACCCCCTCATTGTATGAGCAAAGGAATTTTCACCTTGGCTCCTCCCACATAGCCTTGAGATTTTGTATTCTGTTCTTTGAGGAGTGAGGAGTGGCTCCAATGTCCCACTACTAGGGCTAGTGATGTATGTTGTACAGATGTGTCTTGGAACTTTTTCTTAAGTCAGAATCCTATCTCAAGCAAGCACATTTTCATGCATGTTTATATCCATTTATAAGACTATTCTTTAAACGTTTGTAATCCATGTTTTCTTAACATGTACTAAGATAGTTGAACTACTCCGGTTATTTTAGTACTTACATTGTTGAAGATGTGTTGTATTGTTTATCATTATTTTCTCGTCTGTGTGGACTACTCCATCGGACATTAGATAGATCGTTCTCATTTTTTCTTGGTTATAACGACTTCCACCCCCATGTGGACTTCTTCGTTGGATGGTGTACATGTTTTCCCTTGTACTTTGGTTTTAATGACTATTGCATCCACTGTGGAATATTCCGCTAGATGTTGGACAGACCCTTGTTGTTTTCGAGTGTGTCTCTCCCTGGGTGGTACTACTACCTCTCATCTAGAGGCTCACTTTTACCCTCTCCCTTACAGTAAGATAAGTTGAACATAAAGTTACATCATGCACTCACCATGCATACTCACATTGTTTTCTTGAAGTTACAAGCATAACACTCTCATGTGTTGAACAACAAGAGCTAAGGAAAATCTCTAAGATAATGGTAATCGGGTCATCGTACCGGATGGTACTCCTACACCAAAATATGTGAGGTCTAGTTGGGAATTCATACCAGGGAGATCCCCTAAATGTTGGTGGGTTCGGCACCGTCAACAGACACCTTCAACCATATAACACCTCAGAAGGGCTTATCTTAAGGGATGCTTGATACCCATTTTTGTAAGAAAATTCTACTAAGTGTAAATAGTCTTACCATCTGGACAGTTAATATATGAAATATACTTGTAACATGTCCTCAATTACCTGATTGACTCTTTCTGTTTTTCTTTCCATCTAGAGATGTTAAGTGGTACTAAA
Organism: Pinus tabuliformis; assembly: GCA_031772625.1. Taxonomy (NCBI): domain Eukaryota; kingdom Viridiplantae; phylum Streptophyta; class Pinopsida; order Pinales; family Pinaceae; genus Pinus; species Pinus tabuliformis. The sequence continues at coordinate 1,243,152,069 of CM062818.1, forward strand.
ACTTAGTTGAGTACCCATTCCTCCAAAGAGGGAAATCCAAAAGTTGGAGGTAAACTTTGGGTCTTTGTCTGATATCACCAATTAATGTATGTTATGATGGCAGAAAATATCCTTCATGGATACCTTTTCCACCTTGACATCCTTGTAAGTGCACTAAATTAGAATAAAGTGAGCAAATTTTGTCAATTTGTCCACCACTAACATGACTGCATCACATTGTTTTTGGGTCTTAGGTCTTCTAGCAATGAAGTCTAATAATGTCACTTCCCATTTCCATTTCGGTACGGGTAGAGGCTTCAACAATCCTATTGGGTGGTGATTCTCTACCTTCACTAGTTTGAAATCTTATCATCTTACCAAGTTTTTTGTTGTATAGATTTTTATTCTCAACCAGAAGAAACCACTTATCATTTCATGGGATAATTTTCTAATAGCCCAGATGTGTTGCATATGGCCTTAGATGACTTTCATCCAAAGTTGCTATTTTAATTTCTTCGTCATTTGGAATATAAAATTTATTTTTATATATCAGTTGTCTTTCCTAACTGATTTCAAATTCATACTAGCTTTTTGCACTATTTTCTCCTTTTTATTTATTGAAAATCATATTTTAATCCTAATCCTTTGTAGCTATTATGTAACATCCGTAGGTCAAATTTTTATGTAATAAAGGATAATGAAGGCAAAATATGACCAGGGTCATGGGACATGTATTCCAAGCTCAATTTTAGGCAAACATTGTAGTGGGTATCACTTGCAATTTAATAATGGCTATGGAAATTTGCATGGGCATTGGTAAAGGAAAAGAAGCAATAATTGGGATTTAATTATGGGAAATAAAGGAAAATAAGCAAAAAGGAAGGTGAAGAGACAAAAATTTGCATGCAAGTGAAACTAAAGGAAAATGAAGAAAAAAAGGAGACCTTATTGATAAAAAGGCATCAGAGAAAATTTCACAAGTTTTTGTCATTTTCATCTTGGATCAATTGAGAGAGAGAGAGATCCAAGAGGAGAGAGCAAGCATGCAAGCCAATAAAGCAAAGGAAAGCAAAGGGAAAGAAAATAAAATCAAGGGAACACATGGAGAAGGTTGGATCAACAACTTCAACAAGAGGATTTTGCAGATAACAGGTTACATGTGTGATTTCCTAGTTAAGGTGTGAATGAATGGTACATGAACTAGTTTATTTGGTTCATTTTCTATGATTTACATGGGTTTTTCCTAGTTTAACAGATGTTTTAGCCTTGACCTTCCATTTCCTAGATAGCCATGGCATGATGGGATTCATTCTTGGTTGAGCTTTTGATTATCAAAAGGTTATGGAACCAGGTGAGGTGGTCTTAGTAAAACCCCAAGGATTGGGGGTTGAGATGGTTTTCTCCAGGAAGCCCACGATAAGTGGGGGGAGATAGTAAAATTCCTCAAGGTATGGTGACTGAATTTTGAGGCATCCAAGCTTCGTTAGGTTTTGTGATCTTGGGGCTGATTTAGGTGAGATCACGATTGCTTGAGAGTGGAGATGGTTTAACCTATGGATTCCATGTTTGATTATTTATTGGTTTATCCCATTAGATCTCACATTCATGCTTGGAATATGGCATAGGGGTGATTAACTAAAAGAGAGATTTGTTTCAGCCCAATCAATTGTCAAGTGGTTCGTGGAAGTCCCTCACTTGGTTGGCATTTGCATATGTTAATATGATATTCTTTCCTATTGTGATTAATGAGCACATATATTGGTTATGAGGTTGATATTATGCCTGATATGTCATGGTGGATAATCTAGTTATATGCTAGTTATATACTTGGTTATATGATGTGCTATGAAAACAAGGAGTACATGGAACAAAAAGATAGTTATTTTTATTTTTCATCTTATACGAAACTTGTATCGTGCCTAAAAAAATTGGTTAAGAGATGAGGATGTGACAAGGTTACGCATAGGAAGAGCCACGTTGACAAAAGTTGAAAATCTACATTATTTGGGAATTTCTAGGATAAGGGACTTACTTCTATCCCTTTATTTAAGTCTCCATATAAAATGGAATATTTACATAACTCAAGATCTGGGGTGTTAAGGATGATAGAGAGCATCTATGTCAAAAAGTTAAACCTTACAATTATCTCAATTATAATAATTAAGCAGAGAAAAAAACAATTTAGGAGCACAAACGAGGAGAGAAAAATAATTACTTATTAATATTTGTTTTTAATAAACTAATAAATTAATATCATAATTTAAATATTATTTTTCAAAAACTAGCCGTTTAATATAGTCGTTACTTAATCACATTTGTTTTTAATATATTAATAAATTAATATCAAATTTAAATATTGTTGTTCAAATATAGTCGTTACTTGAAATTATGGTCCCTAAATTGCTCTCTATTTAAGTTGTTGCCATGATCTGCCTCTTCATTTGGTCCTAATGATGAACCACACTTGTTGGTCCGAAACGCATCAACCAAAAATTTCTCTTATGTGATTTCTACCAAAAGAATTCTCTTAATTCATTATGGATCACGGAAGCCTGAATTCAGAAGTTATAATGTTACTGTAACTAGGGGAAAATCCCTAAGTCAATGCCTTGTTTCTACCCACTAAAATAATTTAAGTTATGAAGGCAAAGGGAGTATGAAAGAATAGGTGAAAGGTAACAATATTTCAATTTATAAGTTATCTTTTGATGAGCCCTGTGATAGAGGGCTATCAAATAAAGTATATAACCAAGATCAGTAAATAATCGCAATTCTATGAGGAGCTACAATGGGAAAGTAGAACCCAAATTTCAAACTAGAACTAGGATTAACAATTTATCCTTAAGACAATTCACAAGGGTAACTATGAACTGACAAATTATAAAGTGAATACATGCAGTATATTGGATAGAAAATAAATGTAAGCATAAAAATATGTTTGACATTACATTTTTCTTTCAATAAATAATACATCTTTTACATAGGCATTTGAGCAAGTAGCGACTTTGTGCTCACTAATTATAAAATAAATAAAAAATACCACAATTGGTATAGTAGTACAAATCCAAAACTACAACTAGGAGTCCACGAGACTACCCATGGTCTTAAAAAGAAAGACCCTGAGCAAGGAAGTAGAAAGGGACCATTTTGGTTACATAAAATCTATAATATATTCTTTGTATCTCCTACTTATGAAGAGGAAAAGTGTTAGGATAATAACCAAATTCTCTCCCTTGGCAAAAGAATGGAAATTATAGAAGGATCTAATTTACTTGAGCCTTGAGAAATGGTATGTATCTATAGAGATAGGGACACACAATTCTATGAGCATAATTAAATCATTACTCATAAAAATTGTGATGCATCAAAAAGGGCCCACCAATTTGAATAGAAACAATGGTTGGAATATTAGCAGAAGTTGGGTCTCTATCTTGTCCTCCTAATTGTCGTTAGGTTCTTTAAGTTAATTCTAGTCTTTTGTCGTCTTTTGTTTCTTCTTAAGTTTTTTAGAAATTTTTGTATTGTCTTGTTCTTTGACCCGTTATATATTTATATTTTTTGATTTGTCTTAAATTTGATTGTATGGCCTTTATACTTTAGTCTCCCTTAATTTGATTATCTTTGGTTGAATTTTATTTATTTATGATTTTCCTTTCTATTTGATTTTCAGTTTCTTACAAGGCCTTACCTCCTAGGATTTTGACTCCTTTGCATTTTTTGACTGAGCTCCTTAGTTAATGTTTGACTTGATTATTTTTTCTATTTTAATTTAAAACTTATCCTATTCTTAATTATTTGAGTTGGTTCCTGGTATTTAATGGTATTATTTAAATAAATTAGTTAGTTGTTTATGTTGGTTTCTAATTAATAATTTTTTTGACTTCATTGATATTTGACTTTATTTATTTATTTATTTTTATTATTTAAAAATATTTTTTATTAAAGTTCTTGATTTAATTAGTATAAATTATTTCTATTAATTAATATTATTAATTAAAATTATTATTAGTAAACTAGCCATTATAGTATCTCTACATCGATCCCTATTTAAGCTATTGCCATGATGTTCGACTTCATCTTGCCCTAACAATGAACCACACTGGATGGTTCGAAACGCATCGGCAAAAATTTCTATTATATGATTTGTACTGACGAAAAATAAAAAACAAAAAAAAATACAAAAAAAAAAATCGTTAATCAAAACCTTACTGTTAAATTAATGGTATGAATCTATAGAGATAGGGGCACACAATTCAATGAGCACAATTAAATCATTACTGATAAAAAAATTGTAACGCCTCAAAACCTTATTGTTAAATTAAATCATTCGATGAATGAAGGGGACATAATTACCCACTTAATGATTCCATAAAAGAGTAAGGCCTCAAATAGAAATAAAATAAGTAGAGGAAAAGGAAATATTTATAATTACAATGTTAATATTTGAATCAGATAGGAAAAAATAAAACTCTACACCTTATCTTGCAGTAATAAACTATGGCACAACAAACATTCCTAAGTTGAAGGGCGAGGGTTTGTTAACACCCCTTTTACTGGAATGCCAGAAGAGAGGCATCAATAGCAAGCCCTCCCAAAAACCTTGAACCAAAGACAACATAGAAATTAACATGGAAGAAACTATGTTAAATGGATAACACAAAGTAGTAAAAAAGATAACTTAACCAGAGTATAACTTATCTATAAACTTTGCAATTTATTATAAATTAATTATGTTTGTACTTATTTTACTTATTACAAATATTATATAAAAAATAGCATTAAAGTATTAAAAACAAAATTGATTTGCTAATTAACTTAATTTTACAAAATCTAGATCTATTTTAACAGTTCGATCTACCAATGCCCAAATTAAGATGAATTAAAACTAGTAATCTTGCACTCTATAATAGATTTCCTCAAACCTTTAAATAAGATTCATCATAACAAATACTATGGAGAAGTACCATAGACTTGTAAAACACAACTCAAACTTATATATAATTATTATTATTATTTCATTTTAATTGTATTACTCAAACTTATATATAATTAGTATTATTATTTTTTCATTTCATTTTTATTTTTCATTATTTGAGGAATCCACATAACATTACATAACATTTTAGAACATCATTTCCATATTGGGAATCAAAATGCATTTCAAGAAAATAATTATATAAATAAATGAGAACTATTAAAAATTCAAAGATATTAAATTAAAAAAAAAAAAAGCAAAATTAGTATATATATGAGAGGAATCAACAAAGTTAAATCAGCCTTAATTACATGAAAATGGTTTATTTCAATGATTACCACTATACTTCTAAGATCTAACACTTTCCTCCTCTCAAAATTGAACTTTACACAATACTTCATATCACATAAATCACTAATTAAAATACACACTAAAAACATTTTATACAATAAATTAATTAACTAACTAATATAATTATAAATTACAATTATATAAATAATTGAAAAGTATTTAAATTTTAAAATGTAATAATAAATTATTAAACCAATATATTAAAATAAATATAAACTAGAATTACCAATTGTAATCCTAGATTGCAATTATATATATAAATAAATGAAAATATTTTGTAGACGAGGAGTTTTCCTAACTTGATATTTAATTAACTATTAATGAGTTTCAATAATAAGGATGCGTATATTTATACTTTCAAGTTGAACTTTATTCCATTACAGATTTTGGAATTTTACAAATATAAACCTACATAAATACTTGAGATCCGGTTTTTCATTTGAATTTTGAAATAGTTCCAAACCTTACACAGATATTTCTTTTTCAAAATATTATTTTACCGTTTAAAAATTTATATGGAATAAAAATATTATTTTATTGTTTAAAAATTATATAAAGTAAAGGTCGAGAAAGTATTTTTTTAAGTTATTTTGTGGTTTGAATGTTATTGGTTCAGGAAAAAAATCCAGTTATATTATCATGTTAATAGCTAGTGTGATCTATCCAAGTGTAATCATCAAATGATTTTGATGATTTAGATGCTCTTGGGTTACTGCTACTCAAACCACAAAATTCATCTAAATAAAAAAAATCGTATAATAAAATATTCGGCTTTAAAAATTTAATCTCTGAAAGTGATTTGAATTTATAGTAATCAACATAAGAATACCCTTGTTAGGAAGATAAATCCCTCTTGCTGACAAGAGCGATCTTCCTAGATCCTAAAGGAAACTAGAAACAAGTATACAATTGAATATCTCTTTACCTAAGATTACTTTGTTCGATTTGTAAACATAAAAGATGAAGAATAAGCCTCTTACCTATTTGTGAAATGCTTGATGAAGATCCTTGCTCTATCTCGATGTAGCTTCCCAATGCTCAAAAAGACCTGCAACCACAGACATAAGAAATATCAAAGGCATATGCAACATAACAATTCAAACAATCTTAATCTAATGATCAAGGATATTAGAAATTGAAATTGTCTTAATAAATATCCAAATAAATATAAATCATTCATCACTTCAATAGGAAAATACAATCGAAAAAAGGACTCATTTGTATTAATTCAAGGGTAAAGAAGAGTCTTACAACCTTTGCCTTGATATCATGAGGTTCCTACCAAATGCCTCCAACCCTCTCCTTAGATGATAAGCCTTCCAATCTCAATCCAACAGCATAAGTATATCTTCTCTGGTGATCCAGGAGGATTCTATTGATTCAATTTTACATGTGTTCAAGTGTTGTCATCAGTGTTCAGTGTCGTCGTCACTTCAGTTCAGCTTCGACAGTTCGATAGTGTTTGGTATGGATCAGGTTGTTTAGGTAGTAAGTTTTCATGGTGTTCAACGAAGATGGTTTAGCCCCTGGTTTTCAACTTGTGTTCATCAACAGTTCCACCAGGATTGGTCGATGACATGTGTCTTGTCGTTCGACTCGCGGGATTAGGTGTCGACATGGTTGTGTCATCCATAGCAGAGGTTCAATGTCGACATGGGTGTCATTGATGGAAAAGGATCGATATCGTTAGGTTGTCATCGTAACTATGGTTTGTGTCGACAATATGCATTAGTACATCATCATGCAACAAATATTGCTAATGTCACTTAGTGACGAAAGATTGTACAAGGGTCACTAAATTTGAGTTATTAAACCCTAATATATGTACTAAATCCTAAATCTAAGCTCTAAGCTTAATTCATTAGCCTAAGTCCTAAAACCTTAAACCAATCATAATACAATACAACTATGTATTAAAAAAATACATTAACTAAGCTAAAACCTAGCACCTAAAGTCCTAACCCTAACCATTAAATTCTCGGCCTTTACATTACAAACAAATAACATTCACAAACCTCTGACCACACAGCCAGCATAACTGCGTCGGAGGTGATGTGAACGATGCATTGGTTAACCGTAAGGGTAGGAGCCGCAGTTATAAGCCATCAGGCCTTCACCGCCGCAGAGTTAGCATGTGAATGGAAGCGGGTTAGCTGTCGGGGTTAACATGACAGTCAGGTCCTAACCGCATTAGAACCATGCGGAGTTAAACCAAAACATATCAGAAGTGATACCAGAGGCAGTTTGGCAACCGCAATGTTAACAATAACATTCATTGCATCGGAACTGTCAGTCAGAATCGTTAGCAGCACCGTCGAATGGATAGTTGTCACATTCAAAACCATTGCTGCACCGCTAGCCGAAACTGCCAGAGAAAACTGCCAAGTGGCATCTGGTGGTTAGACTGTCAACACTCACATGCCACGGTTACAACCTCTGCCCAGTTAGCTGACCACCAGCAGTCAAGACTTATTATAAATTTATTTTTGGGTTTATAATTCAGTTTGTCAAACAAACTAATTCGAGGACCATAACAACCATCCCTAGGTGTCCCTATGCCATAAGACTGAACCTCATGAACCCAAAATTAGGCCAAATTCATCCCTAAACTCAGTGAAGGTAGTTTTGATGAACTTGGAGACCTTTAAAAGGCGGATTTGCTTCTTTGAAGACAGGAGAGTGGTTTTTTACTTTTGTATGCAAATTCTGGAGGACATAGGCGGGTTTTGTTTTCAGTGTTATGGGAGCATCTGGGGTCGGTTTTGGAAACCTTAAGAAGCGTTGGAAAGCTGGTTCAGAGGGATATCTGATGATAGTGATCAGAAGTGCTTGGGTGCACATTTAGTCTGGTATTTTCTTAGTGTAATCAACTTCTTCCATTCACTCCTAATAAAAACGGTCACCCATCTTGAAAGCGGACCTGAAGACGTAGTACATCAAGGATGAATTCCGTCATCAATCTTGTTGTCTGGTATCGTTGTGTTTTTACTATTTACACTTCTGTTATGCATCGATTTTATGTTTAATCAGTTATCGTAAAGTGTTCTTCTCAAGCAGTTTACCTCGACTTCCATGCTTTCCGTTATCATTCAATTCAATAATGGCTAATCAATTCTACATTAGTTTTTAGTTTATGATCATTTCAGATGACCTGGCCTCCTCAATCCATCTATCCTTTATTCAATTTATGGGCCAAGAGGAATAAGTTTCATATCCAAAAGAGGAGGATGAGATCCCCTAATTGGGGGATTAAGGTTCGTCAATGAAAGGGAATTAGCTCCATGATCTAAGGGGTCTGGCTCAAATAGATATGACCTAGAAGCTTTCAGTTGGGATATATTCTACAAACAATGCTTTTGGAATTCAATTTTTACTTTTACTTTTCTTTGACCTGCATAGTCTATAGTGAAAGATAGAGCACAGTTCTACGTAGTTATCAAGGATAGAAACTGCACAAGAACAGAAATTTGCTAGAAAAGGTGTGCATGTCATACGTAACAAGGTATACAAGCCATTTTACCCAAAATTCTCATCTTCTTCAAGGGTTTTTTATTGTTTAACCTCTAAGGGAGTGCAATGGAACATGTTCATAGATGACAAGAGATCCATTTCACCAATCAAGTGTCATGGTGACAAAATGATGTGTAACAGATTGCCCCCTAAAGTGTGAAATCTGAAAATTAATTTTTAAAGATTGAAGTGCTTTATCATGCCAAAGATTGGATCGGAGACAATGGTTGGAAACCTACAAGAATCATTCAAGGAATACAATGCAATATATATAATCATCACTCAGGTAGTCATTCCCATACTTAGAGTAAAGCTAACTCAATGAACAAGTGTAGAAAAATTCAAAAATCATATCAATAGTAGACACAATATGGACACAGTCATCAGTTATGAATTCGTCTACATAATCATGAATATAAAAACACCCTGCAACATGGATTGATGAAACTAGATTTGGGGTCTTGATCTCCATCTCTTGATCAATAATCTATCCATGTGAGTGAATGTCTCGAAGTCGTATATGGTAGAAACCACTTGATTATCGGTCAATGATGTGTATCATTAACAAGCGTAAGAAAAACCACCAATAATGTCAATGGCTCTCAAGGTACTCCCAGCACAATCTATGAAGTATGAATAGATGATCTGAAGTCGAACACTCATAGAAACATTTGATCAAAGGCCAATTATGAGAACCTATCATCGAAGGCAAGAAACCTGCCATTAAGGCATGCAGGCTTCAAGGTACTGAAGGTTTTTAGATCAACTTTCTAGTTAATGAGTTGAAGTCAATAGGAAGCGACCCATCGTAGGAAAGCCTACGACATGAAACACAATGTTAAGTTTTGAAGAATAGTTGCAAGGACTGACTCAAGGATGGCCAATGCGATTGAAGGCTAAAATTTTCAAAGGAACATGAACTAAGGTTGAACTTCTCTTGAACACTTAGCGACACAACAATTGACTTGGAAGCATTTGACTCAACAATAATACTCAAAATTAGATGAAGGCTTTCAATGAGGTTCGATTAATTGTAAGACAAATGGGTTTCCCAACCCTGACATAAATGTAATGGAGTTTCATGTTCAAGAGTGATATATTGCCTTTATGATGAATGTAAAATTAACACCTTTTTCCAATTTCCCCCCACCATTACTAGCAAGTACCTCTTTATTTTTAACAAGATTGAGGATAACATATGCTTGTCCTATAAGCTCATCCTTCAGATGATTCCTCTGAAGTTTTTTTAATGAACCCTAGGAAGGAGTGGTTCGATCTCGTCATGTTTAACAAGTCCTATATTGTTTCATTTTTATGAGTCCTAACTTGATGTCGTTTTCTTTTAAGAGTTTGAAAAATACACAAAGGAAACTCATTCAGTTCTTTTACTGTAAAATTTTAACGAGCCTGGAAAAATTAAAGCTCGGTGTTTTTCATTTTTAAGGAGTCAGAAGAAAAACATAAGTAAACTCAGTCATGCTACTTTTGTAGGTTTAGTCTCTCAAGCTCGAAAAAGGATAAAACAATACAAGAGAAACTCTATTGACCATAATCAGCCAACGTATACCTTTTTTGTAAATAGTATAGTTCAGTCTGTAAAAGGGGTAAACTTATACTGAGTGGACAGTTGTTCATTTACTTTTATGAGTTCGAACAATCAAGTGCTTGGAAATAGTTTCATGTTTCGAGAGTCTAAAAAGGGCTTAAAAGAGGACTCTATCATTTCACTTTTCATAATTTTTAAGAGCATAAAAAGTGTTAAAAGTCTGATCGTAATCGAAATGATTCAATTTTACGTTGTAACATGTTCTCCACATCAAACTCAAATAAATTATCATAACTTCTCAATATTCAGGTAAAAACACTAAAAATAACAACTTTTAAAAGGTCTTAGGTATAAATATAATATTTAAATCACCCAAAAACTTATAAAAGTTGAAAAAGTAACTTTGATTTTACCATTTATTTTTTTACCCAATTAGAGAGTAGAAAGAGGGATTTTTACCACCAAACTTCTGAGGCTAATTCTGAGCAAACCGGTGGAGGAAATCAAGAATTGTTTCCTCCATGTAAGAGATCTCTTCAATATCTCCATTTTCAATTGTTTACATTTCAATTTTAGGCATTCATTTGATTTTTTGGGGAGGTTCCATGTTTAAAAATGCGCCCTCGGCCCTGCGTGGGAACTCTTCATTAGGTCTACGTAGGCTGGTAATTTTTTGTGTCCCATGTGGAAACTCTCCCGAGTATCTGTGCAGCTACGCTCTATTTACCAAAAAGCGGTCCCGCAAGTGCCGAGGATTTTTAAAACACGAAAATTTTTCTCCAATAAATCCACAACTTGTTTCAAAAAATGTTCTAACTCCTTCTAAATTTTTTTTCAGGATAATTTGACCATTCAAACATGGAATGGATGGAGAGAGAACATGAAGACCAAGATTCAGTAGATTTGGATGATCTGACCACTATGTAGGCTTTGATAAATTGTGGCCTCTACAAGTATTGGATTATTCAAGGAATGAAAGCTCAGGTAGAGCTCATGACATGCTTGGTGAGGATATGGGATGTCCAGGATCAATGATTTGTGATGAAACTAGATTTGTTTAGGCAAAGGCCGGGTGGAGACATTACTTGTGGATATCTACGATGATTTTGTGGGAATGTACAACTCAAAGATGATAGGATCAATATTCATACTATTGGGAACTTGGCTTTGAGGACCATAGCTTTCACGGTTAGAAAACTGTGTGGCAATGCATCCCTTCACTTGGTCACAAAGGCCCAGATGTAGACTGTCATGGAATGTTGGGAGTCCACGGTCTTTAACTAGTGTGAGGAAATGGTTGGCAACATGAAATGGAAACTAACCAGACAAAAGAATGGTAGACTAAAGAACTTCAGTTATGGTGCCATTCTGATTTATTTTTCTCTATAGAGGATTCCACTCCTCAGGCCACAACATATTTTAGTGTATGAGGTAGGGCCTTGAGATCCACATATGTTGAGGTAGGTTTCACTTATGTCACATCATGAAGGTAATGGTCTAGTGGTGAGATATGCCCCAAATTTTTTTGTATGGATAGGTCAGCAGATCATCTCGATCGAAGACTTCCCATATGCAGGGATGGATTACAGAGGTGACCCAGATATCCCTCTTCCAGCAGGGACATAGTGGGGTGACCTAGGTAAAAATTTCTCATTTTGATGTTTTTCTCTAAATTTTTAATTTTTATGTGTTTTTTGTCTTTCAAGGCTAATTATTCGAAATGCATATGCAGATGTGGGCCCAGTTCACCAACAGGACTACAACGCTTTGACAGGCACGGTGACAATCCTATAGAAGTTGTAGCACCCAACCCAGAGGTGGCAAAGGCATTAGTAGAGCTAGAACACAACCTAGAGAGGTTGACTATAGACATCCCAAAGACGAAGGGATAATTTTCCTCTCTGATACCAGAGGCACATGGTTGGGGTTCCAAGACCGCTTAGGCAACTGTTAAGTTGGGTTGCTCATGTTATACTCTACTATCATGATCATCATCATGCTTATCTGCTTAGTCTTATAGCGATACATTTTGATTTTTGTACCGGAATATTTGGATAATAAATGTCACAGGGACTTATGTCCTTGAATGACATATTTTTGTTTAACACACTCTCTACAAACTTAATCTAATGAAAACTACTACTTTTGACTTCAGTTTATCTTTTTCAATATGTGGATGAATAGTGTTTTTATTTACAAATGTTGCAAATGTCTATTTAACACATGGTTGGCTAATGCATCATTTAAAGTGTTTAAATTTCTTGGAATGTGTTGATATTCAAAGTGATGAAACTGCATTTCTAAAAGATGGACCCGTAAAAACATTCTTAACATTGATGAACTTCTTACTGTGTAAAAATTGTTTAAATGTAATACTATGAGTTGTGAATCTAACCTAAAAATCAAACGTCAAATGCCAAATAAAATGTCGTCAGATAATAGTTCAATAACTGCACTATATTCTACTATGTTATTCATTATTTGAGCAAGGCATATCCCATGAATGGAAACTAACTCATCGTCGGGTGAATAAATGACCCAATTTGGGGAAGATAAATTCTGAGTACTACAACTCGTATCATCAGTAAAGCCAATGTAAGTTTGAGGGGGACATTGACATATGAAAATCAAGTGTAAAACAAGATAAGCAGGGGAAGTAGTAGTGGACTACAAAAAATTTTAGAACTACCGTACACACTTATAAAAATAAAATATAAATGATGTACAAATATTTTCGAAATATTTATGCATAATATCTCTTTAGGTAAAGGCCATTTCTAGGTTTTCCTAAAGAGACACCATCATAATCAACAAGCTCATAGGGTCCTTTAGATAATACACATTTTACAATGTAAGGGCCATGCCACATGGGCTCGAATTTACCTGCACCTAATCTGTCATGAGCTTGATCATAGATCAAGACTAGGTCACCTTCTACATAAGAACGAAGGTTCACGCTTTGATCAAATTGAGCCTTAACTCATTTTTTATGAGCCTCGCTAGCTAGAGTGTCTTCACAGCGAGTTTCATATAAATGTGCTAAGTGCAAAAAACATTCTTCCTCTACAGAGGTAGCTGGTAATAATTTGATGGCTAGCTTCAACTCTAGAATTTCACATTTAATCGAAAAAACTACCTCCAAACCTTAAGCAAGTTGGAAGAGAGTAAAAGCCATGGATGTTGCAGTAGTAAAGTATGCCCACAAGGCTAGAAAAAGCATGGTATGCTAGTTTCCTTTATGAATACCAACTATTTATTTGATCATGTTTGTTAAAACTTTATTAACAGCTTCGACTTGACCATTTTCTTGTGGATAATAAGGGGTAGAGATATCATGGCATAGGCTAAGTTGTGCAGATAGTTCAGTCAATATAAAATTGTGAAAATGGCTACCATGATCCATAACTATGGCTTATGGGACACCGAACCAAGAAATCGCATGATTGAAAATGAAAATTGTTGCAATTTCATCATCATCCTTATATGTAGACATCGCCTCAGCCCATTTCGTAAAATAATCAACTGCAAGAATAATATACCCATTCCCCTCAGTCGATTGAGGGTTACATGTAACAAAACCTATGTCCCATTTTTCAAAAGGACCAACAACTATAATAGGGTGAAGAGAAGTTGGGGGCTCGCATCTTGCGATCATAAATTTGGCAAACATTGGAATTTTTGAACTGCAATTATACAATATTTAAACATAGATGGCAAAAATAACAAGTGTGCAATATCTTGAAGAGTTAAACATCGTTGAAAAATGGAATCAGCACCGTGACGATAAAGAGTGTCACCAACAATATTATATTGTTGGGATTGGTAGTGGATGCGAGGACGATGATTTTGAGATAACTCAGGCCTAAAATTTTGGGTTTGGATATATGTGATGATATCTCCATACCAAGGATTGGATATACTAATCAGAAAAAGAGATTCATCAGCAAGAGAATCTTCTAACACTATTTCTGTATCAGTATATGGAAAGTCACATAACAATTATGCGAAAACTAATGATTTCTTTGATTTAGATCTTTCAAATTTCAAATCAAATTCCTGTAATATAACTATTCATTTTGAGTACTTGACCCCTAGCAATTTTTCGGTAAGAATATACATCATAGGTTACAATCCCAAATGAAATTTGTTTTTCCTAAAAGTATATAGTATGAAAACGTTGAACAGCTTGAACGACTGCCAAGCCTAGTTTCTCCACATGTGCATACTTGATCTCGGTTTTAGTGATATTTCGTCTTAGGAAATAGATCACATGTTCAAAGTTAGATTCATCTTCCTATACTAATACCATGCCAATGGTAGCATCTGACGCAACTAGGTATAAGAAAGTAATCTTGGTGATAATCAGGTGGATGAAATAACGGTGCATGGGTCAATGCGTATTTTAATGCATCAAAATCTTTTTCAGCAAGCTCATCCCAAGTAAAAGGAATGCCCTTTTTCAAAATTCGGGTAAAAACTTGGGTCAGTTCGGCATATTTATGGATGAATCTATGCAAAAAAAAAATCTTTCTCGTGCAAACTCTAGAGTTGACGAAGTGTAGAAGGAGCAGGAAAATTTATAATTTCCTCTACCTCAAGAGGATCGATACAAATACCTTATTTTGAAATGATAAATCCTAGTAGTCGACCAGATTGTATGGAAAAATGCATTTGTGCAGATTCAAACGAATATTGTAATGCCTACATTTGATAAAGATTGCTTTCAAATGTGATGGATGATCCTGCCATCTCATTGAATGAGTCGGTAGGTCATCCAGGTAGGGTTGGACAATATTTTTGATACTGTGAAACATGTAATACATTTCTCTTTGAAAAGTTGTGCCCACATTATTCAAACCAAATGGGAGTTTGTGATAAGCAAAATTTCACCGTCGACAGATGAATGCAGTTTTATGGTTTTTTTTTTCTCTGTAAAGACTAATTCTATTAAAAGGAAAGAAAAATATAATTACAATGAGGCAGAAGCCTCAGCCGAGAGCATCTGAGTGCCGCCAGGTCATCAAAACTGTCCCATAATTGGGAAAACCAGTTACAGTTTGCAAAAAACCAAGCATAAGAGCGGGAATACAACGGAAAAACCAAAATGAGGACTTGAGATAACCCCCTTTGAAGCAGTTGAGATAGACACCAAAAGAAAAAATTGTTGTACATGTCAGCAATAGAACCACAGACTACCGAGACACAGAAACATAAACCGAACCACAAAACCGTAAACAGCCGAACTTAACCAATTAGCAATAAAACTCTAAGAGGACACGAGGGAGTCCAAGTGGAATCACATGGGGATGTCTTGGTCTAGTGACTCCTCAATGTTGGGGCAAGCATTTCCATACCAAATTTTACCATCCTTCGCTACGTCACCAGCCGCGCTGCCACCTAGAGGATCCAACGCTTGACAGGTGCCACTTGAGCTGCCAACAAAAGCCATCGAAATTGTGGCACCAAGAGAGCTACCACCTGGTTGCCTAGTGTCGCCTGGAGTATCACCATCCTCATGTTGTCTGTCACACCTTGCAGCCTTGCCTTCTTTTGTCGGGTTCTGCTCAGAGCCATGACTGCCAGCAATTCTGTGAATGCCCTGAGAATGCTCTGCCGAGGTATGCGCTGGAGCAAGAGACTGAGCTTCTTCTTTAGAGAAGATAATGGTGATATTAGCCATGATAATGGGCCTATTCAGGATGCTCTGAAATTTAAAATGAGTTGACTAGAAGGCATTGTGCGGAAAGGATCTGCGAGATGGGCTAGGAGGGGGCGAATTAGCTTGAGATGAAGGTAGAGAGACAGGGGGCAGTGGTTGATCAGCTGACTGAGCTTCCTAAGAATGCATGTGACCACCACGGCTACCTCCATGGCAGCTTCTCATGCGGTGATGGACCATGGTTAAGCGGCAAAGGGGAAGCTTAGAAGAATTGGGCTCTTGGATGGGAAGCAGAGAATGCACAGTAGGTTCCTGAGCAGGGTTCAAAGAGTAGAGCTGGGAATGAGAGAAATGAAACCCATTTTCAAAATCAAGACAAACAAGGAGCCAACAACAATTGCCTGTAGCAGTTCTGTTGCAGGGGTTTCCTGCACTAAGAGGGCAGATTCATAAGGAATGGGGGCAAACAATGGGGTTGAAGACCGAATGCGCCATGTTTAAACTATCGTCTACCTTGTCTCGTCCGGAGTGAGCCATTAAGACATCCTACAGGTGGACCTACTCTCGCCTTAGGTGAGCCTTCATGTGCCAAGTCTGGGCATGGATAATAGTGCTGGCCAACAATTGGCAGGGCCAAGCGCCGTCAATCCTATTAAACGCCATTAATGAGCTCGAATTTCACCCGCATCCAGGTAATGCAATTTTATGTTGGTCAACAAGGAGTATGTTTATTTGATTGTAACTAGAAAATATATCCATAAAAGAGAAAATACCATTGTTGGCACAATCTTCAACAATTTGATCGATATATGGGGTTGGGTAATTTTCCTTTGGAAAATCTTTGTTAATATCCCTGTAATCGATGCGTAATCTAATGGTTCCTTGTTTTTTATTGACTTGTACAATATTTGATACCCAATTAGTTAATGCAACATTGTAAATGAAACCTACTTTTAATAGCTTTTCAACTTCAACATTTATAGCAACATCTTTTCGTGCATGAACTAGACGAAATATTTTCCTAACAGGCTGGACATCCAGATAATTATTAATTTCATGCACTACAATACTAGGATCAATTCCTGGCATTTCTTCATAAGACCAGGCAAAAATGTCGCAGAATTCCTGAAATAAGGCTTTATATGTTGAAATTTCTTCCAAAGAACAAGAAACACCTACAAGAATATTTTCAGTAATACCTAGTTTCACTGAGATGTTAATTGGCATTTTCAATGATATATTTCCTAAACTCTTTTCAGATTCTAAATAAAGGATGGAAATCAAACATTCAGGATCATTGACAATCTCAGGAAAAAACATAGACGAAAAATCATTCTCAATTTTGTCAAGGCAAGGTAAGAAAGATGAGTGATGATGATAATTGTCCCATGGAATTTCATCCAAATCCATTAACTCCATAATCTCTTCATCAGTTATAAACTTTCCACCAAAAGGATTAGGTATTGATATTTGTTCTAAATGAGACAAATGAAATAATCATCAATGATCGTATTCACTTGATCATTTTCAGATGATGTTGAGTTGGAAAAGGATTGAACTTCCTGATAAGCCAATTCAAAAGGCCTAAGAGGCATCTCACTGTCATATAACATTAATTCTGACTCTAAAGGTGCTTTCCAAGAATCAAAAAACTTGGAAATGCTTGATGTAATCATATTGACCTTCACAACATTATGAGGAAAATTTGGTGGAGGGAATGCAAAGTTCCCATAAGAGATGTGTCTTTAACAAGACCAACACCAACATCTTCATACGAACTAGTCAATTTTCCAACAAAAGGAATGCTACCAGCAGAGATAGGGTCTGCAATATAATATGACAGTAGGTCTACTTTCACAATTTTTCCCTTATTAGGAAACATTATCATTCGAAAAATGAAGAGACCCCTAAAGACATGGCATAAGTCCAGCTTCGGCCAAGTAAAAGGTTATAATCAAGTTGAGCATCGATGACCTCAAATTCAATTGCAATTGTTTTACCCTCTAATTCTACATGCAGATTGTTCAAAATTCCATAAGGTGAAAAACCTCTTCCATCAAAGGCTTTCAAAGTCATGGGACATTGATTTATCATTGGAGAACCTAGATCTTTCCAAAAGGCAATAGACATAATGCATGTAGACACTCCTTCATCAATTACTATTCGAAAAACTTGTTTAATTTTAACAAAAACTAGTAATTGGACTGCCAATTGATCATGCCCAGATCTGCCTAATTCGGGTCAAACCAACCCAACCCTTACATGATCACACATTGTTGATGGTGTGATCAGTATTGTGAGCCAAAAATTTAATCCTAGAAGAAAAATTCTAATAAGACTCAGGTTTTGGCTCTACCAGATTCACTTGAAGAAGATCCTTCTTCTGAGGTTACTTCAGAAATAAATGTCGTAGATTCGTCTACTGGAAAAAAAAAAAAAAAAAATCTAGAGTTAAAACAAAAGGAAAAGGTAAAAATAAAGAAAACACTGCCCCTAAGGAGAAACCAAACAAGAAAGAACCATATGAAGAAAATAAGAAATCTTGTTATCCTTGTTTAATCTGTGATGACGATCATTACACCAAGGAGTGCCCTCATTGCGCCAAAGTTTTTAAATCCATTAAGGCTTCACCTATTCCCACTGATTTGAAGGATCCATTTCCTTCTCAAGACATTCAAATGGTTTCCCATAACCTATCTTCCTCTTCAACATCGGCAAACAATCATGATGATGTCTTCACCAATTATTCTAGCTACGAGATCTAAAGACTATGGATCAAAAAGTCCTAGTTTGAATGGAGATGATCCTAGTTTAGTTGGTCAAGCTTCTACATATGCTCCTCCTATTTCTAAACATTTACACATCAAAAAACCCAATCCTGATATGGTAATTCAACCACCTCCTAAATGTGTTATTCGAAAGTCAGCTTTTAATCCTCATGCTAGAGCTGCTCAAAATTACAACATTGTTGAAGATTTGGCTATGTCACCTTCAAAAATGTCGGCTCTCGAAGTGCTTCAGAATTTTTCAGGACAAAGGAAATTAATATTATCATCTATAGGAGTATAAACAATATTTAAGTATCGGGCACGAGTGATAACTTGTTCTTCAGATACAACACCACCCTTGGCAACATCTTCAGTAATTACTGGTAAAAGTGATTTTATGAACCATTCAGCCAAAATCTGGTCTGGGATATAACCCTTAACTAAACGATACCTTCACCTCCATTCATGAATATGATCTGAAATATGTGTTGACGTTGACTTTTTTAGAGAAGTTAAAAGTTCAATACCATTATCATATCGAATGGGTATCTGAAAATGTGTCAAAAAAGCAATGGTTATGGCATTGAAAGTACGGAAAGAATCTCACGGTAATTCAACGTACCACTTAGCTGCAAAACTAGTTAATGTTCATTGGAAAAGATGTAACCTAATCGATAACATGGTTTGATTTGTCTTCTCCCAATTTACCTTCAAATTTTGAAATGTCACTGGGTAACTTTGTAGGGATTGCCAATCAAAATGGTAGATAAAAAATGGTATCATTTGTTAACCAAGAGAGATCCAATAAATCTGAAATTGCAACAAATAGTAACTGATAGTTACGATCCTATTGGGGGTATTGATAACCTTGAGGGATGAGGATTTTTCTTGGAGGAGGATACCCAGGATATCTTGGAATATACTGAGCAATTGGAATTTGCATACCTCCTTCACATTCAGGATGATCCATACCGAATTGTTGAATTGGTACTTGGAAAATATGATAGGGGTATGTTTGATTCTAGAAAGGAGGACCTTGACCCATTTGACCTTGGATAAATTGTCCCTGAAAGGGTTGGCTCTGCAAAGGTTGACCTTGGAAGAATTGATTTTGAAAAGGTTGGCCTTGTAAAGGTTGACCTTGAACAAATTGATTATGGGGTTGACCTTGAAAAACCTACCCTTGAAATGGTGTTTGCAAATATGGTATACCAGGCTGCACCACAGGTATTTGGGGTATAAACTAAATCGTGGAAAGATTTTGATAAGAAGATACCTAAGGAATAGTTTGAGTAGTTGGTTGCATCATTTCTTGAGAATTTATTGGAACAGTTACTTCTAATACTCCTGGGATGGGAGTTTGTGGTGAACTCGTAACTGGATTTTGAATAGATGTTTGCACAGTGTACTGAACCAGGGTTTGTGGAGTACTCAGGACAAGTTGTTGTAGTGGTTGCTAAAGATGTGTTGATGGATTACCCTGAACAGGTTGTTGGACTGTATAAGAATAACTTGAACTGGCATTTCTTGAATGGGTTTTCCAACAGGTTGAACAGGTTTATAGATTGGCATTTAAAGAGAAACTAGCAATGGTTTTTTAAGGTATGAAGGATTCTATATTGTGTTCATCCCATCGAACAAAGTACCAACAATGGGTTAAGATACAACAGGTTGACCTAAATCGGCTTGAGGGATGTGACCATAAAGTGGATAATTTCTAGTAGGAGGTTTCCCTCCAACCATAGGATAAGATCAAACTAAAGGTTGTACTCTAGGAGGAGGATATGATGGTTGCCCCCTAGGTGGGTAATAATTGTCTGTTGGGTTTGTTTATATATCGATCAAATTTCAAACCCTAAAGTGTAGGATCAGTTAAACCAGTTGACATAGTTGAAGGTTGAATTGAGGGAGAAGCTCCTGAACATGTCCTAGAAATGGATTGATATCCAGGAGGCACTGATGGGCCACCATATAAATTTGATTCTGGATGGGTAGAAAACATAGAATTATCTGATGACATGGCTCCAGAAATCATTCTAGAAAAATAAAAACTCGATACGGTAGAATAACGAGTAGCATATCATGGAATTCCTTGACCTAAAAATTTCAAAGGCGTAAAATACCAAGGGTCAAGTCGAAAAGAAGAAAAGAGAAGTTCCTTAAAATTAGTCTGGTCACTGGTAAAAGTTAGCGTATATGGTGATTCTTCCTCTTCGTCAGAGGTAAGTTCTTCAATACTAATAATACCAAGAGGTAGACTGTCAGTAATAAGGAGTTTTACTCATAGTGATTGTGGAGGAGTAGGGGCTAAAGCAGTTGAAGGTGACTTAGTTTTAGAAATGTCAAACTCAGGTTCTTTGATATCTAGTTCGGTTAATTGAGAGTTTGAAGTTTCGCCAGTATTCAATTTTTTTTAATAATTTCAATAACTATTAGATCATTTATTGCTGAGTGTGATTCTAGTGTTTGAGGTTGATCAAATTTATCTTTTGTTACTTCAGGTCCTAGAATAGTAGATGTTTCTGGTTGATTCACTTCAAAGCCTATTACATTAGATTCTATAATAGTAGAATTTTCAGGTTCATCTGTAGTCCTTGATCCTTTTTATTTTGATTTTTCTGTTTTAATCTTTTCTAGTTGACTCGACGTATATTCAGGGGGTTGACCCAAAATTCTACTTGATTGTCTTGGTAATTCAGCCACTATGAATTTTTTTAATTTAATAATTCACACAATATCAAAAGTACATCTAAAGTCTCTAAAAAGCGAAAAACAAACAAAGTAACACACACTAATAAATCTAGGAATTCAAACCATACAAACTCACTTCTCACAGAGATCAATATTTACTATTTGGTGCTGAAACGCAATGTCGCAGAGATCAAAGTGAATTTTTTTCTAAATATGAGTGTTGAACCAGTTACCCTGGCAACCTGCTTAATGAAATAGTCTGGGGAAAGTAACTTTGCTTATGCCATCTTGAGCAAAGATTACCCTCCAAAAATTCCAAGTGAGTCTAGCAAACATTTTTTCCATGTACAAGAGGACCTTCCCTCTGTCTTCACCTTAGGTAGAGCCCTAGGATTGTGGTCACTAAGTTTACAAACTAGAAAAATTCTACCTGGGGGGCAGTCGTAAATCAAATGTACATGGAAAGGAAAAGTAACAAAGCTCAATCCCCTTGAAAGCTCCTCAAATGGTTAATTGGAGGTTTACTTTCAAGTGACCCCAAGTACCTTTCACCACTGTTGTAATACGTGAAAATTGCTCTATCATAGCCAATGAAGTGCGTACGATCACTTCACCAAATCCGACATGATCTCATGCTTAACTCATGTATAAGAAGAGGTTCCTAGAATTGGATTTCTCTCCCTAACTCAAGATTCTATTGTTTGTCTATAACTTTGGAAAGTTTACTTCCTTCCCTATTCAAAAGCCCTACACTTATGCTACTCTAGGTGGTAAGATCCCTAAAAATGTAAAATTATAATTTATTTTATTTAACGATGTGTTATTAAGTTGTTATTTAATCAATAGGTAATGAGAGTGAAACTTATGATATTATGACTCAACTCAAAATTCTAATTCTATCGAACATGCAATTTGTAATCTATCGTTCAATGAAATCCTAAATACAAGAAAATGAGAGTTTCTTTGATTTTCTTTTCAAATGAAATGCAAAACACAAAACTTCACTTAAAATTCTTTTCACAAGCAAGCCAATTTCACTTTGATGCAATCGAGATGCATAAATAAACTAATATTTCAAATTTGCCTAAAGAACAAACAAACTCAAAATGTCCTTTATCACTAATCACTTGAAATTTTCAAAAAACACAAGAATCAAACAAGAGTTTGAAAAAATGAAATTTTCCTAATGAATTCCTTAACTTAATGATGTCAAAAGTGCAATTATGAAATATTTCAAAACTGAAAAGAAACAAATTCCCTTTTAACATTCAATAATGACAGTTATTCTTCACAAAAACATTAATTTTTTAGAAACCCTAATTTGCAATTAAACAAAGAATTTCATCGCAAATAAGCAAGATTGATAATGGATCTCGTATATTTGACAGAAAAATATAGGAATACGGTAATCCTAAAGACAACCTATCTCTTTTTTATCAGTCAGCAAATAAGTCAGACAAAATGTTTACCAATTTTGTAAAAGGGATCAATTCCCAATAGCGCTTCACAAAGCACTCAAACAGGTTCAAAAAATATATTGGACAACAAAAACAAATATGATGACACCTTCAGAAACCAAAATTCAGACTTTGGGCAAGAGAAAACCTAATTTTTCAAAAAATTCTAGGAATTGCGTAGACCAGCAGTGTAAACTAGTACACATGAGCAAGTTTCTTAACGCAAAACTTGTGTAGATCTACGCTTTGCATATGAAAAGAAACTGCACAGGTTTTTGAAGTCCAAGAAAAATTAAAAAAGAAAGCAATCAAACCAAAGGATCTGAAAGATCATAAATTTGCTAACACTCAGGTCCAACTAAACAAAGTAGATCAGAAAGAAAAATCGAGAAAAGAGAAGAGAACAGTAACATTCCCTAGTATGGTCGCCAATTTGTTAAGCGGATAAATCCCTCTTGCTGACAAGAGCGATCTCCTTATTCCTAAAGGAAACTAGAAACAAACAGACAATTGAATAGCTCTTTCCCTAAGCTTACTTTGTTCGAATTGTAAATATAAAAGACGGAGAATAAGCCTCTTACCTATTTGTGAAATGCTTGGTGAATATCCCTACTCTTTCTCGATGTAGCTTCTCAATGCTCAAAAATACTTGCAACCACAAACATAAGAAAGATCAAAGGCATATGCAACATAAGGGCTACAATTTTGACATTTTTTTGCAATGGAGTTAAAGAGAAAATATCTGGACTTTCAAAAACTGTAAAATTCCAACAATTCTCGGACATGATGTTAAAGATAAAATATCATGTCCCAAATTTTGACTATTTTCATTCATGTTGTTAAAGATAAAATATCTTAACTCTAAAAAACCTTGAAAATGTAATTGTTTTCGACCATAGCATTAAAGACAAAATATCATGACTTAGAAAAACATTAAAATCTTGACAATTTTTCAACCATGCATTTAAAACTAAAGATTATGACTACAAAAAAATCTCAAATTTTCAAAATATTTCAAGCATGATATTATGAAAAAAAATATGACAAAAAATTTGAAAAATGAACATTCGAGAGTAATTTATTTTTTAAATGCAAAATATATAGTGATTTTAAAATATTAACCCAAAACAACTCGATACATTGCAAAAAAATATATAAATCAACCATCAAATTGACACGAGATGTATGTGAACTTGACCCGTTGTAATGAAAACTTAAAGATCCTATGGAAAAAAAAATGAAAATAAAAACCAAAAAAATAAAAAATAAAAAATAAAAAGTATAAAGAAATGCAAAATACAAAAAAAAAAAAAACAAAAATCAGATATTGAAAAAAAAAACACAAAATAATAATAATAATAATAATAATATATAAAATAAAAAGAAATCAAATTTTAAATATTGGAAAAAAAATAAAAAATAAATAAATAAATAATAACAATAATAATAAACAAAACAAAAATTCAAATATTAAAAAAATACTTAAAAAATGCAAAAAAAAAAAATTGAAATATAATAAAAAATTAAAAACAGTGAAAAAACACAAAAAATAATGCAAAAACATGAAAAATTCAAATATAAAAAAAATAAATAACATATATTTGTTTTAAAATAATAACAAGGAATAAAACATAATTTAACAAAAAAAACAAAAAACTTAAAAACATGACAAAAAAATCAAAAAAAAAAAAAAAACACAAAAAGGCCTAAAAACAATGTCAAAAATAACATAAAATTAACTTATAAACATAAAAAATTAACAATAACAAATTAAATTAACAAAATAAAAATAATATTTTCATAAATAAAAACATTTTTCTAAATATAAATAATAATAAAAATTAATCACAGAACATTTTTTTAGATAAAAAAATAAATAAATAACTAAAAAATTAAATCTAATTATAAAAAAATAACAATTAAAAAAATCAAAAATCAAAACAAAACAATGAGAAATTAAAATAAAATAAAATAAAAGAAAAAACAATTAAAATAATTAAAATAAAAATAAAACAATAAATAACTAAATTAAAAAATTAAAAAAAAAACAATAAAACAAAATTAAATTCCACCACCCCGAGTGGGGTTGGCCGTCGGCGCCGGCAGCCCGCCGACACCAGCAACCCACTTCCCCGCATCGGTAGCCAACCCTGCCCAGAGTGTGGCTGGCCGATTCCCAGAATTGGCTATCCACCTCGAGCGGAATTGGCAGTAGGCGCGGGCCGGAAGACAACTGAGGGCAGTCGCCTCCACGCCTGCGCCCAACCCCGCCCGGGGTGGCTAACCGATTCCCGGCGGCTGCGTGGCATAAGCTGCAATCATGGCAGAGTATGAGACCGCATTGGGTTCAGATATTTGGTCAAGATCCATGCGTGCATTTACGAGACTCCAACACTTTGCATACATGTTTACAAGTCTGTTATGAAAGAATACTCCACGGGATTTGAATCCAGTAAGAATGATGTGGGCGTGGACTAGTCTGGCCTCTGACAGGGCCTTATAGTCCACACATGCCTGCAAGAGAGACTCGTAGGCAAAAGAATCTAGGGAAATCCGTTGGGAGTCCATGAGATGCAAAGTGTCACGCCCCCAATTCTTTTTTTGTAAATTGGCTTTCATGTGGCATCGGCCAAACACTTAACTTTTTCATTTATTAGCATGTTTCCCGAACTACGCCTAACATTCACTTCATTAGCCATATTAAACATTTAATGTGCGGAATACATTAAATAACATTCACCAGCAGAAGGCACTTAAAACATATGCGAGTAAGATTTTTATTATCATATATGTTTTTACATTCATCGAGAGGAAAACCTTCAACCATCGTTATATAGGTTTTCACCGTTCAGCTGTCGTGCAGCTCGGCCTCCGGCCACTGCACTGTTTAGCTTTACCCGAACGCCTTCATTTACACCTTGAACGCTACCTTTGTTCAGGCCTGCACGACTCGCCGTGCAGCCTCACCCGTCGCAACACTTCACCGTGTCAAACTCTTGTTCGGCGGGCACTCGTTCCATGAGTCACCCTGACCGCACCCTCAAACGATCCTTCAAACGTCGGGTGCCCACCCTCTGCCACGACCTCACACAACAGTTCAACCGGCGAGTACCCACGCCCTACTGCGACTTCGCATGACTCCTCGCAACTGCGACCTCATCGGGTGGCCACCCGTGTTGCCCTACCCGCAACTCGTCTGCATGATACAATGTTTAGTCCTACCCATCATACGGGCTCATCCGCCAACCAACTCCTTACCACCGCAGAGCTAAGTATGCGGAGCTCGCACTTATTGTCTCCATTCTCCAACTGTCCGTCGAGTCTTTATATGCTTTGTCCGAGTGTGGGGGCATTTGGTTGACCCACCAAAACCATACAACTCGCGTCAGTTTGCCTATGTAACATGTCGGCTCGCCTGTTTTGTCATGTTCACTTGTGCGTGGGGTGCACCCTCATGGGACTGCTCACCCACTATAACTCCGCGACTACTTCACACTTAGCCACATTTGATGTGTGCTCGCCAACTCGTCGTCCACACCATCGCTCTGCCAACTCGCTGAGTCGCCTTCAGCTTGTCGCCCGCACCCGTGTCTCACCCTCGCTCGCCCATTTCAACATTTAGGCGGGCCCGGTGGGCGCACCCGTGCCGCCTGACCGTCGCAACAACCTACAGGAATTACATTCTCCCCCACCTAAGGTCATTGCCATCCTCGGCAATCCGGCTATCCTCCGTAGCTTCCTGTCATACTTCGCAATCTTTTGCTTCCATCTCCAAAGTGAGTCCTCCGTTTCCCAGCTATCCTCCTCTGGTGCATCCTTCCATCTAACAAGAAATTCCCATCTTATGTGACTCCCAATTCCTGTTGTTTGAAGATTCAAAATCTTCTCCATCTCAAGGTTTGGCCTGTCAACAATCATGGCTGGTCCCCTCAGTGGTTCCACTCTCTCTGGATGTTCTGCATCAAGTCGACACTTCTTCAAATGACTGATATGGAAAACTGGATGTTTCATATGCATATGGTGTGGAAGCTCCAACTCATAGGCAACCTCCCCCACTTGCTTCTTCACCCGGAATGGCCCCTCATACTTCCTCGTCAAAGATCTTGCAGTCCCCTTAGGTGGTTGAAACTGATCTCTGGTAATCCTGAGGAACACCATGTCTCCCACACTAAAGTGTGCATCCTGTCTATCCTTATCTACCCATTTCTTCATTCCCCTTGCAGCTTCATGCAAGTGCACCCGTGCTAACTCCAAGGTCTCGTCCCAAGCCTTCATGAACTTCTTTGCATGAGGACTCCTCAAAAAACCTCCTATCACTACGGTATGCAGTGTGACTGGCATCTGTCCATTCACCAACTCAAATGAACTATACCTTGTCGCAGAACTCTTTTATGTGTTGTACCTAAACTGAGCTACATCCAAGATTTCAGGCCAATTCTTCTGATCAACCGTCACATAATGTCTCAAGTAATCCTCCAGCAATGCATTGATCCTCTCGGTCTGCCCATCTGTTTACAGATCGTAACTCGAACTCATCAACAAATCTGTCCCGACTAGCTTGAACAATGTGGTCCAAAATCTACCTGTAAATTGAGGATCTCGGTCTGATACAATGTTCAAAATCATTCCCCAATACTCCAGTATGTTCTTGAAGAACAACTCCACAAGGTATCTTTGTTGGAACAAAGGCAGCATACTTGGAAAAATGATCAACCACGACCATGATCCTATTATACCCCTATACCTGCGGTAACTAAGTGATGAAGTCCATTGAGACACTCATCTATGGTCTCTCAGGAATCGGTAAAGGCTGCAACATACCACCTTGTCTCTGAGTATCCAATCTGTCCTGTTGACAAATGATGCACGTATGTACATACTCCTCCACATCCTCTCTCATCTTGTTCCAAAAGAACCCTCTCTCCAATAATGCCAAAGAACGATGCTGCCCTAGGTGGCCAACCCATGGAGAATTGTGGCATTCCTTCAAAAGGTGACTCCTAAGCATGGATGACTTTGGAACATAGAGTCGGTTTCCAAAGAACAAGAATCCCTCTTGGAGAAAGAACTTTTGTGTCTTCCCCTCCTTTTTCTGCTTCACTATATTCTACGTCTGAGTATCGATCTCAATGCTTTCCCTGAGCTTATCCTACATCTCTTTTGTCATTTGTACTCGACTCCTACTTTGTGCTTCCCAGTCTTCCTCCTCCTCCAATGCTGCTAGTTGTCCCTTCCTGCTAAGGGCATCTGCCACCACATTGAGTCTTCCTAGCCTATACTCAATAGTCATGTCGAACTCCGCCAAGAAGTCCTACCAACGAGCTTTCTTCGCTGACAGATTTGGTTGTGATGCAAAATAACTTGCTGCAACATTGTCAGTCTTGACAACAAAAGGCTTCTCAATCAAGTAATGCCTCCATACCTATAAACAGTGGATGATCACAGTCATCTCCTTCTCATGGACCGAATACCTTCGTTCTCTATCCTACAACTTCCGACTTTCGTGCGCCACTGGATGCTCATCTTGCATAAGAACCCCTCCTATGGAAAAATCTGAAGCATCTGTGTGTACCCCAAAAGGTTGCTCAAAGTTCGGCAGCTTCAATATCGGTGTTGAAACCATCCTCTTCTTCAAATCATCAAATGCCTCTTGACATTTGTCCGTCCAACTCCATCTCTTGTCTTTCTTCAGTAGATTTGCCATTGATGATGTCACCTTGGAGTACCCCTCTACAAACTTCCGTTGGTAGTTGGTCATGCCAAAAAACACCCTCATATCATGGACATTCTTCAGTTCAACCCAATCCTCGATCGCCTTCACCCTATTCAACTCCATCCATATGTACCTTTGACCCACAATGTGTCCAAGGAACGGAATCTCGGTCTAAGCAAACACACACTTAGACTTCTTCAAGTACAGCTGACTCTTCTTCAGTGCATCAAATACCAATGCCAAGTGCTTCTTATGATCCTCCATGTTATCATTGTACACCACGATATCGTCCAAGTACACTACTATGAACAAATCCAAGTATGGATGTAGTACATCATTCATCAAAGTGCAAAACGTAGCAGGAGCATTGCACAACCCGAATGGCATAACAAGGAATTCAAAACTTCCATACCTTGTTACTATCGCAGTCTTCCTTTCATCCCCTTCTGCTATCCGCACCTGATAATACCCATGCCTCAAGTCCAATGTGGAAAACACTAGGGTTTTCGCAAGCTTATCGAAGCAATCTGCAACTAATGGCAAAGGATACATGTTCTTTATCATTTGTTTGTTGAAAGCACGATAATCACAGCACATCCGTAGCTCATTCGTATCTTTCTTTCGCTGGAACAATACTGGAGCTCCATAGGGGGACCTTGAAGGTCGAATGAAACCTGCATCAGTTAACTCCTTTAACTGTCATTTCAATTCCTCCAACTCAGGTCCTAACAACTGATACGGAGCTTTAGCCGAAGGTTGTTTTCCTGGCTTAAGCTCGATGTTATGGACCACTGCATGCCTTGGTGGAAGCTTCTTTGGTAGCTCATCGGGTATCAAATCTGCATACTTAGCCAGCACCTTGGAAATCTTAGCTGGAACAGGCGTCCCCACTCCATCATCGCCTTCAACTTCTCTAATTATAGCCACATATGTCTCCACGTTTGACTCCCGCATAGCCTTCTCCAAACCTAGTGTAGAAACATGTTGCAATTTGACTTCCTTCCTTTGTTTATAAGTAGGAAAAGTCCAAGTCTATGATTTTCCAATCAGCATAACCTCATCACAGAAGCGGACAATAATTTCTTTATTGCCCTTCAAGAAATCCTGCCCCAATATCATGTCAAAATCGTTCATCTCCATCACTGTGAAGTCCAACTGACCTTGCTAGTATTTAATCTGCACAGGCACTTTGTGTGCCAAACCTGCCACTTTAGCTCTTGAGTTCACTGCCTTGACTTCCACATTTGATGGGAAAATCTTTAGTCCAACCTCTCTTGCTAACTGTGTCATCATGAAGTTATGTGTGGCCCCCATGTCCACTAGTGCTTGAATGGTCTTGCCATGAACCACCAAGTCTACAAAACCCAAACTATGAATCCATGATTTCTCCATAACTTCAGACTGCATACTTTCCTGGTCTCTGCAATCAGCTCTAATACCACTTGTCACACCCCCAATTCTTTTTTCATAAATTGGCTTCGTGCGGCATTAGCCAAACACTTAACTTTTTCATTCGTTAACATATTTCCCGAACTACGGCCAACATTCACTTCATTAACCATATTAAACATTTTATGTGCAAAATACATTAAATAACATTCACCAACACAAGACACTTAAAACATATGCAAGTAAGATTTTTATTATAAAATTTGTTTTTACATTCACTGGGAGGAAAACCTTCAACCAGCGTTATACAGGTTTTCACCGTTCAACTGTTGTGCAACTCGGCCTCCGACCGCTGCACCGTTCAGCTTTACCCGAACGCCTTTATTAATATTCAATTTTTTCTTTAAATTTTATATTTTTTGAAATATTTTCCTTTTTATTTATTTTTTAATATTATTTTTTGTTTAGATATTTTTTTTTTACAATTGAATTTTGTTTTATTTTTAGATTTTTATGGCTTTTTTTTATTTTTTTAATATATTCTTTTATTATTTGAGTTTTTTAGTATGTTTTTTAATTATTATTTTTTATGTTTTATTACGAACATGAAAATCACAAACATTTAAAAAAATATCCACACTTAATACACTACAAAATTTAAAGTGTAAAAAATAAACCCTCTAAACAAAAAAGGTTGATGCTACATCAACCTTTTCCAAAATCAAGATGAAAATCACTAACATTTAAAAAAAGTGTTCATACTTTGTACATAAAAAAATAAAAAATAATAAAAATAAAAAAATTAAAGTGTCAAAAATCAACCCTCTAAAAAAAAGGGTTGATGTTGCATCAGCACTTTTCAAAATCAGCATGAAAATCACTAACATCAACAAAAAAAAAAGTTCATACTTGATTCATGAGAAAATTTAAAGTGCCAAAAATATGCTCAAAAAAAAAAGTTTATTCTGGCATCACCACTTTTCAAAATCGAGTGATTTTTTGCTACCTCAAAAAAACGGGTACCATTTCACTTTCTCATTTGATCGATAACTATGTTATATCATTACATTTTATTTATTAGTATTATTTAATTTAATGGTTACTATCAAGCCAGATATTAAATTGGTGTATGAGATCTTTTGCTTGTGAATCAAAAGATTCACTTCTTGTTTGTGAATAAAAAAACCAACGTGCTCTTAACCATTTCACTATTAAATCTATAAAAATATACCTAAAAAAACTTTGAATCTACTACAACATTCAGTATTGAATGGGTACATATTAGTAGTAATATCGATTAATCAATACCTAATATGCAGATTTTGTCGCTTTCAACTTGTACTTGAATGTTCTCATGGAATCTTCTGTTCTTTGCCCCTGGGTATTATCTCTTTCTTGAAAGAAATACTTGATTATCACTAATTTCGGCTATTCTATATGATAAGCGATTCTTCTCACTTACTTTATCTGATTTTCAATTCTTCTGGCTTACATTCTCTGACTAAGAGAGGCATTTTGGTGCATATAGAAACCATACACAATGTTTTTCGCCACACCAATTTTGAATTTCTATCGAACAAACATATGTATACTTTAATTATAGTAATCTTGCATAAATCTTATAATAGTGAACAAAGTGAATAGAACATAATCAACTTGTGTTCAATTAGAAAATTTATATTAACAATCAAACAATTTCAGCAAACAAAACAAGTGGCGAACATATTCATATTGATATTCAAAGTAAAGCTAATAGACAAGTGTATATCTATTGTAACTGTAGATACTCTGAGATACTTTGAATAAAAGTGACTCTGAATAGTGGGGGTTGCCACCACCCTCATTAAGTTAGTCAATGGAATATATATCATTACTTAAGATCTCAATCAAAGGCTATGACTTATTGTCATGCTTTTGGGGGCATTAGTGGGATGTGTTGGATAATGTTGTAATTGTATGTGTAGCCATAGCAAGAGAAATTGAGGGTTGGGATGATGCCCTTGCTATTTCAGAGGGGAAAGTACATGAAGTAGAACAACAGGCGCGGCATAATTCCTTGGTCCTTACAAAGTGTCTTTTGTTGATCAAAGATATACTTATTGATGAAGGCCCAATAGCTTTTGGTCTTCCAACTGTGAATATATTACAGTATAGTGTTGCTATGTTTTAACATTTTTTCTGAGAAAGAAAATTTGGGTGATCCACAGCTTAGAGATAATCGTCAAAAAAGAAGGAGAAAACCTACTCAAAAAAAGATTAATAATAATAGATTTTAATTAATAATGGTAATAATTAATTGTATAATTGTAATGAAGAATATATACAAAGAATAAATAGAATATAGATTATAGTGATACTCACAATAAAAGTACATAATTAGAATATAATAAATGAGTTGATTAATAATATTAGTAATAATTAGGTGATTACTAGTATTAATATATTAAATAGAAATTAAAAAGTATTGTTATAATAACTATTAAAATGGGTTAAAATCGTATTATTATAATGATAAAATAAAAAGTACAAAAGATACAATGTAATTAGAGATATTAACTCTAGTGCACCTTCAAAATTACACATTAATTTTTCTTTATACTTATATTTAATCCAATGATGGCACGTTATCATAATTAAGCTGAAGTGAACTTTCCTCTTCAACAAAGGTTCTACTTCCAAGGTAAGATAGAGTTAGTATTCCCATGTGAATGTTTCTAAATGGTTTCGATAAATAACATGGTATAGAGGCACTCTTGAATCAAGTTTCATGGGACATGGAAAATTGGGTGTACTCAGGAAGATGCAAGCAACGTGAATTTGTATGCCATAGTAACAATTTTTTGCAGCACTTTGTAAGGACCATAGTACTTGGGTGATAAGTTATTATCCATCTTAGTTTGATTGAGGGACATTTGTTTGTATGGTTGTAGCCATAAAAATATCTAGTTGCCTGCCTCAAAACTTCTTTCACTGGGATGTTGATCTTCCTGTTGTTTCATTTGATTTTGCGCCATAGTGAGGTTATCCTTTAAGAGTTGGAGAACTTCTTGTTGATGCTCAATGTAATCTTCCACTACTTGAACCTTAGAATTTTCTCTTAAAGATGATGTGATGGACAGTGGATGATATCCATAAAGTTCCATAAATTGGGTCATTTTTGCTACAGTATGGAAGAAAGTGTTTCGCCACCATTCAGTCAATGTTAACCACTTGACCCATTTTGTTTGTTTATCAGATACAAAGCAATGAAGATATCATTCCAAACATGTGTTCATTACCTCAATTTTCCCATCAGATTGAGGATGATAAGATGAGCCATGAACTAATTGAGTACCAAGACAAGAAAATAATTATGTCCAAAATTTTCGAATGAAAATGAGATCTCTGACGGTTACAATAATTTGGATTTCCATGTAGCTTTTTAATTGTTTCCATAAATGCATAATCAACTATACTAGCTTTAAAAGGATGAGATAGTGCACAAAAGTGTGAATACTTGGTAAGGATATTAACTGCCATTAGTATGACACTCTTTCCTTCATATTTGGGTAAACCTGTGATAAAATCCATTGAGACATCCTCCCAACGATGACTTGGAATGACTAAAGGTTGTAATAGACCTGGGGTCTTAATTGTCTCGACTTTATTTTGTTGGAAAACCAAACATTCTACCACAAACTTCTGAATATCATATTTAAGGGCATCCCAAAAAAAATCCTTCTTGACCATGTGGTAAGTTTTTCAAAATCCTAAGTGCCCTCCTAAGGGGGAGGTGTGCAATTCCAAAAGAATCTTTTGTTTGAGTTGGGAATTCTTACATAGATATACCATAATGAATCATTTTTCAAAATAAATGTATAATCATATGTACTAGGATCTTTCTACAAGTTTTGAATGAGTGTCCATGCCTCTTCGTCATTCATTCTTTCCTCCCATGCTTCACTTATCTAATCAGGTTGGATAATAGAAATGGCATGGAGCAATGCTTCCACATTGTCATCCTTTATTGAGAGTGTATCTACAACAACATTTTTCTTCCCTTTTTTGTAGATGATTTCAAATTCATAACCCAACATCTTTGTGACCCATTTTTGTTTCTCTTCTAAAGATAATATTTGTTCCAAAACTTATTTAAGACTATCATGATCTGTTTTTACCTTGATGTGTCTTCCCATTAGGTAAGTTCACAATTGCTTTAGTGCATATAGTATTGCCAACATTTCCTTCACAGAAATATGTTTGTGTAAATAGTTTCCTTTGATTATATGACTTTCAAAAGAAATGGGTCCTCCTTTATGTAGTAAAACAATACCAATTCCATTTCTTGAGGCATCACATTCCACAATAAAGTTTTTTGTGAATTTTGGTGTAGTTAAGACCAGTGTTTGACACATTTCCCCCTTAATATGTTCAAAGTTCTTAGTTTCTTTTGGAGTCCAAGAAAATGCATCTTTCTTCAGTAATGTTGTTAGAGGTGTTTTTATTATCTCATAATCCTTAACAAACCTGCAATAATACCTTATCAACCCAAGAAATCCTCGAAGATGCTTTAGGGTTGTGGGGATTTTCCATTCCTTAATGGCTTTAATTTTGTTAGGGTCTACCTTAATACCCTCATGAGATACAATATGACCCAAATATTCCACCTCCTATACTCCAAAGAAACATTTGGAGGTTTTTGCATATAATTGATTCTCCTCCAATAGTTTGAGCACCCCATCGAAATGTTGACCATGATCCTTCCAAGACTTGTTATAGATTAGTATATCATCAAAAAACACTTACACAAATTTTCGAAGGAAGGGTTTGAAAATGGAAATCATCAAACCTTGAAATGTAAAAGGTGCATTAGTAAGACCAAAAGGCATGACCAAAAATTCATAATGACCTTCATGAGTTCTGAATGTTGTTTTCAAAATGTCTTCAATGTTCATTCTAATTTGATTATATATTGAATGAAGATCCAACTTGGTGAAGCAAATTGCTCCATGTAATTCATCCAACAATTAATCAATGACAGGAATGAGAAATTTGCCTTTAATATTGAGGTTGTTAAGCTCTCTATAATCAGGACATGTATGTCATGATCCATCCTTCTTATTCGCCAATACTATTGGAGCAAAGAAAAAACTTTGGCTAGGTTGAATTATATCAGCCTCTAGTATTTCTACAACCATACGTTCAATTTCACTCTTTTGGGTATAGGGATATATGTAAGGCCTAATGTTTGGAGGAACACTTCCTGGAATCAAGTAAATAGCATTATCATAATCATGAATAGGTGGGAGGCCTTTGGGAGCCTCAAATACCTTGGAATGATTTTATCAAACTTTTTGGAGATCTACAGAAATAGATGATTTCAATGTTTGAACCTCCAGTGAGCATAATTTTGCAATTACACCCTGTTTTTCTTTCTTCAAAAGTTTTTTCATGCCATTAGAGATTATTATCTTTCCTGGTTTTCATGTTATACCTCTTAATTCAATTTCCTTTCCTTCCGAGAAAATTTTCAAGAAAAAATATTTAAAATCAAAATCTATCATCCGAAAGGATTGTAAGAATTGGACTCCTAGTACAACATCAGCACCACCCATTGGAATGGAAAGAATTCTACTATTCAATACATATTCACCCATGGTTGTCTTGATATTATGAAACTTTCCAGAGAAATGTATAGTTCCTCCATTTTCAACCATAACTTGACACTTTTGTGTTGGATATAGAAATCAATTCAATTCCTTGGTTATCTTACAATGAATAAAATTATGGGTACTACCTAAATCAATCAACACTATTACCTTTTTCTTCTTGACATATCCTTCTATTTTGAGATCTTGAGCTGTGGTAATTCCAAAAAATGAATTACAAGATATGTTCATATTCATTTCTTCTTTCTCTATGGTTACTTCTTTGTGTATATCCTCTTCTTTGATGTTTCTTTTTCCTCTTCTTAATCCTCTTCACATTCTATGTAAAATGATTTCTTCTCGGCACACTTTTGACCTTTAGTGTATTCTTTATCACAAGTGTAAGAAATCCCTTTTACTCTTTATTCCTCCAATTTTTGTAGTGTCAACCTTGTAGGTTATGGAAGGCTAGGAGAAGCAAAACTTCCATCTTTATAGCTGTGAGTAGTAGACTTCCTTGTTTCCATAATTTTACTTTCAAATTTTCTTTTCACCCTAAATTCCTTCTCCAATGAATCAAGTTCCCAAAGGTGAAGTTCATGTTGGATGTTATCCTTTACAATTGCTATGAATACATCAATCCTATGCTTCTCTGGAATAACAATCACCCTGATATTCAATTTTTGGAAGTCCTCAATGTGCTCCACCATTGAAACTTTTTGTTTGATATTTATCAATTGGATAAGGAAGGTGTGTTTTTTGTATTTTCATAATGTGCTATCATTTCCTCTGTAAAAATTGACCAAATGACAAGTAGTTTATGAGAACAAATTCATCTATACCATACAAAAATATCCATGTTCTCTTAACGCAAAAATATTATTGATTCGTGGAGTTACTCTCCTGGCCTAACATGGTATCATAGTCAACCCCATTTTTGGTTTCTCTCTGCTCTTGTAACTTTTGTAGAACTCTACCATTATTTTGTCCATCTACTCTCTACCATATTCTTTGCAAGATTCTGCCAATTCAAATCCCTTGGAGCTAACTGTGAGCACTAATTTTGGTTTTGCAATGCGTTTAAGGTGTATTTCTCATATTTGTTAGTTGAATCTCTTGAGACAGTGATTGTCACTTAACTCCTAACGAACACTAAAATTTGTGCATTGAGATCTCTTCATACATAATGTTGAGCGTTGCTCTATGTTTGGTAGAAGATCGTGAACTCCGTTGAATTGGTATGAAATCTTTGTGTTGAAATTCTTTGAAGACCGTTTGCGGTGGTCATGTTCAAATGTCGATGGCCTTTTTCATTTACTCATGTGTTGGTGTTGTTCGAAAGATTGTATGTATGCTAGCCATTGTGCATTGAAATTTTTTATAATCAGTATTCCTTATTGTCGTAAGTTTTTAAAAGACTGCATTGATTTTTTGCTGAGTGTGTGCATGTTTTTTAAATATATGAATTGGTGCAATGATTTTGAATGGTATGTACATTCTCATGTATGAGTTGGTATTTAGTTATGTGTGCTCCCTGGTTTAAAAACAAAAAGGTCAAGAATGTTGATTCCATATGGTATGGAGTGCATCATATTGAATGCCTATTTGATTGTGCGTTGAGATTTTTATGATCATATTACATGGAGTGGTAAATAATGGAATTAAAAAAAGGGTCATGGAATATATGTAATGTGACGTACTTACATATAAATAATGATATATGAAATTACTGTTAAGCTAATTTTTATGGTTATATGTTATGTGGTATGGAAGGTACATGGTGGAACCATCATATAAGTCATATAATATATATTTGATGAGTCGAGGTTTATAGGCTCACATAAAAGTATTAACTTTGTATAATGAAGAGTGAAGTTGGTAATGAAGTTTTTTAAATCGGTTTCATAAGAAGGCATAAAGTAAGGTTACAATTATTTTGCAAATCAAAAGCACATAGTACTTTTTGTTGATGCATTCACTAATCTCCATTGTGGGAGTAGTTTTATCTGGAAAAGAGAACTATCATGACTGGTATAGGAAGATAAAGCACACCTGAATTTTTAATGAGTTGTGAAAAGAAGTTTGTGAAGGAGAAGGAGACAATGCACCTGAAAATCCCACTTCAAACAAGGAGCTTTCCATTTGGGAAAACAAGAATAGTAAGGCCTATGCCTTGATTACAGAGTTAGTAAATGAAGAGGTGATTCATCATATTTCACCATTTTCAATTTCTTTTGGAGCTTTAAAGAAGTTGAAGGAATTATATGACTTACACTCTAAGCTTGAAGTTGTTTAATTGATGATTAGGTTGTTCAATATTGAGTTGAAAAATGATGACCCTATTGCCTTAGAATCATAAATAAGATCCATTATGCATGAAATAAAATCCATTGGTGTTGAAATATATGTTCCTCTCATAGCCTATGTCAAGGAACTATATATCACTTATTCAAATTACCTTGAGTCATTTCAAGCAAGTGGAAAACTTAAGGAGATTTGTTTTGACTCCCTTCAGAATAAGTTTGTTGAAAGAGAGAAGGATTTTGGGAAGAATACAACTCCTCAATATTCTGAAGAAGTTGTGTGGCTTGGACAAAAAGAGAATAATCATGCACATGATTCTTCTAGAGGAAGAGGTGGCTAAAGAGGACGAGGAATGAAGAATTTTAGAGGCAGGGGGGAAGATATTTATAAGGAGAAAGGTTTGATCTTCATTGCATATGGTGTAACAAAAATGGACATGATTCTTCCACATGTAAGCTACCTTAGGACAGAATTGAATAGGAAATAAATGAAGAAAAATTTTAAAAACCCAGAAAGGGAAAGGAAAAGCACTGACTCCACTCATTATGTTATGGCACATTGCAACATTGGAGTAACTGAAGACTTATTTAATGCTTCACTTGCTTCATGGAAATATGCTTGGTTTCTTGATTCGAGAGCAAGTTTCTAGATGAATTTTAGAATATATTGCTTTGAATAATTTATTGGCAATGTTGATGGAGCAGTCTACTTTGTAGAAAAGTCAAAACTCAAGCCATTAGGACCTCGCACCACCAGACTCAAACTACCTAGTCTTCCAGGTTTTCTTCTACATGATGTTATATACCTCCCAGAGTTGAGGATAAACTTGTTGTCTTTGGTCCACATATTTCAACAATAACACTCCATTCACATATTTTATGGCAAGGTTGAGGTAAAAAATGCATCAAAACACTCACTTGTCATGACTGGGATAGAAGAAGAAATATTGTTTAAGTTGTAAGGAACCTCTGCTCATGCACAAAACTTTTCAGATAGTTCTCATTATTATGAAGGTATATTTCCATCAATTATTTTATGGCATGCTATATTTGGAAATGTGATCTATGACAGCCTTCATTTGTTGAAGAAAAATGGTGTTAATGGTTTGACTACAATTCCTAGGAAACTA
Source organism: Pinus tabuliformis (assembly GCA_031772625.1). NCBI lineage: Eukaryota > Viridiplantae > Streptophyta > Pinopsida > Pinales > Pinaceae > Pinus > Pinus tabuliformis. The sequence goes on from CM062818.1 coordinate 1,243,191,167, forward strand.
AGAAATGTGATGCTTGTATCTTAGGAAATCATAATAAACAATCATTTCATGATTCTCATTCTAGAGCACATAGAAAGCTTGAACTCATTCATTTTGCTTCATATGGAACAATGCATGTTCCTTCTACAAATGGTAATAAATATATGATGATATTTATTAATGACTACACTAGAATGTGTTGGTTTATTTAATAAAGAACAAATTTGAAGCTTTTGAAACGTTCAAGAATTTTCATGCATGGATTGAAAAATTTGCATAACCTCATATTTGCTCTATTTGCAGTGATAATGTAAAAGAATATACTTCAAATGAATTTGAAAACTATCTTTTCCAGCATGGAATCAAACATCAAACTAGCGTTCTTTATAACCCCCAATAGAATGGAGTAGCTGAAAGAATGAATAGGAAAATCTTAAATATGGTACGTCCAATTATTTTTTTCAATAATGTTAAGTTGATGTTTTGGGATGATGCATTTCATGTGTTATTTACATAAAGAATAGGTTTCCATCTCATGCTATTAAAAACAAGACTCCCTATGAAATGTGGTATGGCCACATTCCTTTTATGAAGCATCTCAGGGTTTTTGGTTCCACCTATTATTCCTTGATACCTAAGGAACAGAGAAACAAACTCGGTGCAAGGAGTCGAAATGTATCTTCTTGGGGTGCTCAGATAGCTCCAAAGCATATCATCTCTATGATGAAGTAATAAGAAATTTATAATATCTAGAGATGTGACCTTTCTTGAATCTTCCAAGACTAACAATGTTGTTAAGCGACATCTTGATCGCTTGGATAGATTCAAACATGCAAATTGGTTTCAAGAGTTTGATAATGGGATTCCACATCTTGAAGGGGTGATCCCTATACTAGATCAATTTGTGTAATCTCCTTCTGAAGCACTCTCTCCCCCGCATCAATCTCCAACCATTGATTAATAACACACTTTTATTGATTTGATTGAGATAATTGAGAGGCTAAATATTGATTTAGCCGCATCTTAGTCAACTGAGCAGCTTGGGCCATCTCAAAAATGTCCTCCAAAATGGCTCAGAAAGATACTTGAAAGTGTTCATCCTGATGAGGTTGGAAAGAAAAGAACAAGAAACTCAACCAAAAAGAATAGAGGTGATGTAGACGATCCTGATTCACCTGTTGAAATGGATGTTTCTTATGATTGTGAACTAAATTTGTCTACATATTTCAAACCAACTTCCTTCAAAGAAGTCACTTCTCATGGTGAATGGAAAGAGGTGATGCATAAATAATATGATGCTTTGATAAAGAATGGCACCCGGAAGCTGGTTGATCATCTATTGGGAACCAAACCAATTGGTTGCAAGTGGGTCTTCAAGAACAAGTATAAACCAGATGGCTCACTTGATAAGCATAAAGCTAGGCTTGTGGAAAAAGGTTTTGAACAGAAGGAAGGGGTTGGTTATGAGGAGAAAATTCCCCTATGGAAAAATGGGCTACCATCTGGACACTCTTTTCCTCGGCAGCTCAAAATGGTTCGAAAGTCCATCAAATGGATGTAAAATTTTCTTTCTTCAATGGAGATCTAAAAGAGAATGTTTTTATGTCCCAACTAGAAGGATTTCTTGTGAAGGGTTAGGAACACAAAGTATTCAAGCTAGTAAAATCCTTGTATGGCCTCAAGCAAGCACCTTGAGCCTAGTACAAGAAACTGACTGAGCATCTTCTAAAACTCAATTTTAAACATTATGATCTTGATGATGCAACTTTGTTTATCAATAAAGTTGAAAAAATAGTTGTATATCTTGTGGTGTATGTAGATGATATTTTGATAGCGTACATACTTCTATTGTATCTTCTTCATGGAATTCATACCATATCCCAAACATTATGGATATCAATAACATAGTTGTCAAGACAATCAGAGTGACCTCTAGTCAAGATGTTGAATCTTTCATGTCAAATTTTACTTCTAGCTCCCTTTGAGGTCAATGGTACTTCCTTCATGTACAAGTTTTATTAATGATGTATTCAGTCATCAAACCAAGGCTAGTATGTTGTCATAGAACTATTATTTAACCAACAAGGAGAGTCTTAATGATTTGACTTTCGCGAAAATCACATGAGGAAATACCTTTGTCGACATGTTTCGAACCAACCAGTGTGGTTCATCGTCAGGACAAGTTGAAGAAACAGATCCAGCTAAGCATGTTAAATAGTCTGAGCAGAGACTCCAACGGCTAAATCGATTAACGGCTAATTTTGACCTACGGACCCAGGTCAAATTACAGTTCATTAATTTAATTTAATTATTATTTTTAATATTAATATATAAAATATTTATTTAATGGTTAGTTTTAAAAATTAATTAATTTATTTGTTAATGTATGTATGTATATATATATATATATATAGATATAGATATATATTAAAGTACTAATAATAGGTTATTAATAAAAGTTAGGATTCAAAATAAATAAAATACTATTAGGGTTGGTTAAAGAAGGTAATTCACTTATTTATTTATTCACTAATTTTCGTTAATATAAAATAAATTATATATATATATATATATATGTATGCAGTAGTCTTTAACGCGACTTTTTGAAAGCCTTTCCGGCGATTTTTTCCGGTGAAAATCCGGCAGTAATTTATTGGAATCCAAGTTTGATAGCTAATTTCTGCACAATGAAACCGTCCCAGGGGTTTTTCAGGGTGCTGAATCCGAATATGCAGTTAAAAAACCATTTTAACTGCAACAAATCATGATTTCATCTCAATTTCTTCCGCCGGATTCCGTCACCGGAATCTCAAAAAGTCGCATTATAGACAACTCCTATATATATATATATAAAAGGTTAAAAATATCAATAAATAAAATAATATATATGGTTAGTTAGAAAAGGTAATATTTAATTAAATTAATGTGTTATTATATATAGATAATTTTTTGTTTAATTCAGTTATTTATTAATTAATATTATATTAGTAAAATAGTCTTGATATTAATATATTATTAAAATTGGTAGACAAAATATCAATATTAATTTAATATTATTATTATTAATGTTGATATTCGTATTATTATTATGAATATTATTATTTATGGAAAAGAGTTAAAATAGGTCAGATAAAATACTTTAAAGGTTAGTTAAAAACTTTAATTTAATTTATTTATTTAAATTAATTAATTATATATATATAAGTACTAATATTCAGTTATTTAGATAAAAGTTAGGTAAAAGACAGTGGAAAAAAATTAATTAATTAATTAGTTAATTAATTAAAAAATAAATAAATAAATATAATAAATAAATATAAATATAAATATAAATAAAATAAATAAATAAAATAAAAAATAAGAATAATAATAATAATAATAATAATAATAATAATACTCCTAAATACTTGTAAATATAGGGTATATAAATGAATAAATAAATAAAATAGAGAGAACGACAAAAAAGGAGAGGGACAGGAGAAAGACCAAAACCAACCACAGAGCAAAACGGAATAACCCCAGAAGGAATGCTCCAGGGGGGAACACAGAAAACTACGACGACAGGGCAGGGATCCAACAGCTACTGATTTTCCAGCCGTCATCTCTATTGAGATTGTTAGGCCTTTTTTCAATCTCAATAGCTTCCCTGAATTTGCGATGATGGAAATGAGCAATCTTAGCAACAACCTTGGCCTCTTCAATACAAACCTGATGCTTGGTATTTTCCACATGCTCTGCTAACACTGAAGACTTGGTTCTCCCATGTCTTAGGTCAGTTGCATGTTCGCTTATCCTCTGATGGATGGAGCGTCCTGTTTCCCCAATGTAGGGGGTTCCACAAGAACAGGGGATCAAGTAGACACCCTTCATGTCCATGGGGTCAACAGGATATTTCACTGATCGGAGGGACTTATGAATGGTGTTGAGGGGCCTAAAGGAAGAGGGGATATCATACCTCTTAAGGATCCGAGCAATTTTGTCTGTGGTTCCTTGAACATAGGGAAGATGGACCCCAAGTCGGCGCTCCTTCGGTTCTCTATTAATCATCGCATTTTTAGAGGCTTTAAGGAAAGCCTTCTGACCTAGGTGCCTACTATAACAATTCTCCACAAAGACATTAAGGAGATGGGATCTCTCCTTATCAAAGCTCTTATTATCAGAAATCCTCAGGGCACGAGTAGCAAGGGTGTTAAGAACACCCATCTTTTGAGCAGGGAAATGATGGGAATCGGCATGAAGATACTGCTCAGTATGTGTTTTCTTACGGAATACTGAGTGGGAGAGAGAGCCATCCATATTCTTAGAAATAAGAATATCTAGGAAAGGGAGGCAACCATTGACCTCTTTTTCCATGGTGAACTTAATGGCAGAGGACTGACAGTTGAGGTGATTGAAGAAGCGATCCAGCTCGTCGTGGCCATGGGACCAGATGACGTTAGTGTCATCTACAAACCTTCACCAAAGCTTAGGAATGAGACGAGCTGAGGCTAGAGATTTGGTTTCAAAATCTTCCATAAAGAGATTGGCGACAATAGGGGAAAGGGGGGAGCCCATGGCAACACCACAAGTATGTTCAAAGAACTCACCCTCGAAGTAGAAGAAAGTGGAAGTGAGACAGATCTCAACCAGATGCGTGGTATCGGGATCCGTTAGGCGATAGATCACTTCCAAGGCCTCCTTTATAGGGATGCAGGTATAAAGGGAGACCACGTCAAAGCTGACCAGGATGTCCTCAGGGTCAAGTTTAATATCTTTAAGCTCCTTAATGAAGGATGCAGAGTCTTTCACGAAGGACTCAGTGCGGCCAACCAGGGGCTTAAGTTTCAGGGCGAGGAACTTAGCAAGAAGGTAGGTCGGGCCACCAATGGTATTGACGATAGGCCTCAGAGGGATTCCTTCTTTGTGAATCTTAGGTAACCCATAGATCCTAGGAGTAAGGGGACTGCTCTCAATGAGTTTGTGGCTTAGAGAGCCCACCGAACTACTGGACTTGATGGCCAGAGCCACAGTCCTAGAAACTTTCTTAAGAGGGTTCTTGGGCAGTTTTTTATAACTGCCACTATTGTAAAGATGATCTAACATCTTCTTATGGTAATCCTCCTTGTTAAGGATGACCGAACCCCCTCCTTTGTCAGCCTTCAGAACTACAATTTGGTTCTAATTTAATGATTTAAGGGCAGAGAATTCCTCCTTGCTGAGGTTCTTCCGAGGGGGCTTAGCTTTCCTAAGGACGACAGCACAGTCCTGCCTAATAGTGTCCTTTATATTTTCCGGAAGATCCCTAATCCCGTATTCCACATCGCAGATAATGTCATCCACCGGGATTCTTCTGGGGGCAAGGGAAAAGTTTAAACCTTTGCCTAAAAGACTAAAAAAAGAAGGGGAAAAAGAAAAGCTAGAGAGGCTAACCACTTTCTTATTCAAGGAAGAAGGGGGAGAATGAACCTGATTCACAATCAAATTCTCACTGTTAAGGTTATTAATATTAATACCAACATCAATGTTATTACTAAAAGAGTATTTGTCCTTAGGATATAAAGTATTATTATCAATATCGCATAAACCAACCTTCATATTACCCGAAATTTTATTCAAAATATTGTTATCATTCTTATGCTTAATACTATTCTTAGATAAATTCTTATTATTAATCTTATTATCATAAATAGTCATATTATTCGAATCCATCATATTAATATTCTTATCATAATGGTTATTCAAGCAAATATTATTACAATTATAAAAATCATTATTATTAACCACGCTGTCTAACTTATTGCTATCGAAAATATCGTTATAAGAATTAAAACTAATCAAATCATACCTCGCCTTCTTACCAACCTTATTAAATTTGACCCCATTCAACGGCGCACTAAGCGAAGCAACGAGAGCACACGCTAGTTTCTTGCACGAGGAGAACATTGCTGGTTTCTGGCACGAAGAGAACAGTCCAAGATTGCTAGACGTAGCATTACTCCTTGCCAGGCCAGTGTAATCGTCCTCCAACTGAAACGGAATCCCGAGGGTACAGATCCGCGGCAAGTTCTGATCAACAGATGGTTCAGCCGGCCCCAAATAATCTGAACTCAGAGCGTTTGATGAACCATCTCCTTGGTCAGTCACGCAATTAATCAAACAATTGTCCCCCAACTGAGCGAGGCAATACCGCGAATTCTGATCAAGGGACGGAGAGATCAAACGTAGGTTCGCAGAAACGCTCTGGCTCCTATGCTGCCATGGGGAACAAGAGGGAGTGGAAGCGCAGACCTCCCTGTCCCCTGACAATGAAACCTGGTCAGCCATGCGGAGAGGCTCGGATGAGCCAGAACGCTGGGTCAACGGTGGACTAGGAGAAACTGAGGGCACGCTGGAACCACCTGAAGCTTCTGCAACAAAATTCGATGTTGGGGCAGGCCTACCCATGCAGAGGGAGGCAGGCTACCTGAAAGAAGGCAAGGGTGCAGCAGAGAGATCCCTAAAGATCTCCAAACACGCAGGGGGGGAGGAGGACGATCTAACTGACTGGATGGAAGAAACCCAAGAATGGAGGGCCGATTTCTGAGACATAGAAATGTGTCTCTGGGAAATCTCATCCACTAATCCACCTCCCACCGATTTCTGAGCTAACAACTTAAACTTGGTAGCTTTTTTTTGTCCCCTGATCTCCTCTAAACGTAACGATTTCAGCATAGAGTATGCATCTATTCTGGCCCACAGGGCAGGGGAGATCAAGTTCGAAAGAACCAACTTGTCCTGACGATGAACCACACTGGTTGGTTCGAAACGCGTCGACAAAGGTCTTTCCTCATGTGATTTTCGCCGAAGTTCTGCTTACAACTATTTAATAATATATCTATTTATCTTTATACTAACATTTTAATAGTATATCCATTATTAATATTAAATATTAATTATTTAATAATATAATTGAATAGTAATATATCATTATATAATGACCATTATAATTAAAGTATTAATATTATACTAGAGATTTGGAATAATATTAATAATATATCTATTTTAAATTAATTTATTATTATTTAATTATTTAAATAATAAATAATAATAAATCATTTAACATATAATAACCATTTATATTACAGATTCTATTAATAGAAATAATATTAATAATATATCTATTTATTTTAAATTGACAAATGAATTCCTTTTTACCAATTTTAACTATTTCTAGAAAAATATTAATTAATTTTTTTTTAGTGATTTGACCAGGTTCATTAGGTCAAATTAGCCATTATAATTTTAGCCGTTGGAGTCTCTGCACACTATATTTAATCGAGCTAAGCCAGATTGGTTCTTCAACTTGCCCTGACGATGAACCACACTGGTTGGTTCGAAACGCGTCGACACAAGATTGGTTATGTGATTTTGCCGAAGATTTTCTAAACAATGTTATGGATCACAGAAGTCTAAATTCCTTAAATAAATGATTTGACTTTCCTTCCAATATTTTTATGAGAGATGTGTCTTGATGTAACAACCCCTGGTTGATTTCCTATGTAAATAAATAAAAATAATAACCAATGGAACGGGACATGTATTCCAATCTGAATGTTGGGAAAAATATACTGATCAGGTATCATTGGTGATTAATAAATTTCTATGGAAATTGGAAAAGGCAAGGTGGCATTTATCTACATTTATTTCTGAAAATAATGGAAAATGGGAGAAAAGGAAGGTGAAAGGTCACATAATTGCATGTGAAGGAATTGAAGGAAAAATAGGGGAAAATGAAGAAATTAGAGGCGTCAATGATAAAAATGGCTTATGAGGATTAGTTCACAGCTTTTGGCTAGTTATCTTTTGTTAGTGTGTGAAAACTTTTGAAAATTTTAGGTTGGATTTGTCTTATATTCTCTCTCTCTCTCTCTCATACTCTTGCACACTTCGAGAAATCTTGGATCATTGTTGGAGCATGATTGGAGCGCTCTATTTTTCATTAGATTTGGAGAAAGAAGGAAGAGGAAAGCGGAAAAGCGCAAGGGAATAGGGTGGATCAGCAACTACATCTAGATTGATTTGCAGGTAATAGGTTGCATGTATGATTTTCCTTATTGATTATGGATGCATGGTATATGCATGTTATTATTTGGTTATGATCTGTCATTGGCATGGAGGATTTCTTGGACCGACAATGGTTTTTCCTAGCCCTGCCATTTCCTGGATGGTCATGGTGTTATTGGTTTTCTACTTATTATTTCTTATTAGTACTCAGGTTCCTTATGGTTCTAAGTTGAATTACTAGTTCTTGGAACCGTTGGTTGGAACAAATGTTCTAGAGCCCTAGAAAAACTTGGGTTGAGCTATTATTCTTGGAGCCTAGGTTAGACAAATGCTTTGGAGCCCTTGGTGGTTTGAGTTACTAGTCTTGGAGCTGGGTTAGACAAATGTTCTAGAGCCCTAGAAGGATGTGGGTTGAGTTATTAGTTCATGGAGTCATGGTTGGGACAAATTTTCTAGACCCCTAGACAACTTGGGTAAAGACTAATCTGGTTGGTGTCAATGATGTCTGACCATGAGGTGGAATCATTGGTTGAGGGTTGAGATGGTTTGGTCTCTGAAATACCTGGTTTGGTTTTGGTTTAGATTATTCCATGAGATCCCACATTTATTCTTGGAATATGGCACTGGGGTAATTAGCTGAAAGAGAGATTTAGTTCAGCACAATCTATGGTCGGGTGTTATGTGGAATTCCCTAACTTGGTTTGATTTTGTATATGTTAATAAGAGCTCTTTTCCACTTGTATTGTCATGATTAATTGTACTTGTTATTATTTGGCTTTGATGGGTTTTCTATCATGGTTATTATCTTGGTTATATGTTGGTTATAAGTATGGTTTCATAACAGGTTCTAGTTATGGATCTTGATATGTTTTTCTTGTTGATGAATGGTTAATGAATGCATGAGCTAATAGATGTTATTTAAGCTATTATAAGAGACAATTAGACTTTATTGATGATTTTCAGATAAGTATCAAACCCCTATGTTTAAATATGCACTCATGACCTGTAGATTACATGTTCACCACATGTTTGACAAGATTACTATCATGGTTAGGCCTGGTTAGATCAAGTCCTTAATCAAATTTTGTATGAATAGCTTTATCTTAATGTATTTTATCATTTTGGAAAGTCTCACTAAGTTTTCGGTAGTGGTATGGAGGCTAGCCTTAAATGATGGCTCAGAATCTAGGATCGCTACCTCTGAATTAAAAAATTTGGTTGCAACCGCATGGATGCATGCTTATGCATGTGGTTGGAGGCTTCCAACAACATGGAGGGCTTATTGTGGGTGTGGCTGGGGACCCAGGTCAAAGGAAAGGGTGTCCAACTTAGGTTTTCTCCACCTAGGGTGGTTACTCAGCTATTGAGTGACCTAAAGTCCCTGTAGGATGTTATGAGAATTCAATTCGTATTCTACATTTGATCCCACTTCCTTAATGGGACCTAGGAGTTTAATTCATGTCATAGTAGCTCCTCCTCTCATGTTTACCCTAGCAGGCTAGTGAAACTAGGTAAATTTGGGAGTGGTACTTACAAAATGGTATGAGAGTGGGTTCCATTCTCTTTGGGTGACATCTGATACCACATAATGGCATCAGAGCTCCCATGTTCAACACTTAGACTGGATGGGAAAAATGTGTTTGTCATGCATGCATGTCAGATGTCTGTGTTTGTTATGCATGCATTGCAATAGTCATTATTGCAGTTCTGTCATTATGTAGAGGTTGATGATGTCGATGTTGAGATGATCGATATGTTGATTTCATTATATATATTCCAAATTGAATTTGTAGAAGAGATAAACTCCCCTAAACTTCACTGAGGTATGTTGATTATGTTTATGTTTGGTTTATCTAACATGATACGTTTGCAGGAAGTATAGGATAAAATATGACAACAAAAATGGTGGACTACAATTCATGTGATTCTCCCTATAGATATGATGACAAGCATGGTGATGAGTACCCCCCTAACATAGAAAATACATTGAGAAATTTGAATGCAAAGATTAGGATTTTTAAGGCATATAATGACAAGATCATTCAATCATAGGAAAGACTTACTAGGGCACAAGAAAAAAAGAAGGTTGAAGTTAATACAGTCATCCTTCAAAGTTTATCATATTTGCAGAGACAAGGATTGCTTAGGATTAGTCATGGACAAGAGGAAAGGACTAATGGGTCATATGGTAGTAGGTTTCAGTCGGGATACAGATTTTATAGGGATGATACAGTCAGAGATAGTAGGTACTTGGATAGACCTGATAGGATGACTAATGACTATGGTTTCTATAATTCTAGTTCTAGTTCAAAGAGACAACATCGTCATCACCATCACCATATATATAAGAGGAGTGAAAAGAAGTACTTTCTAGAGGAATTAAACAAATCAAATCCTCCTACATTTGATGGAGGAATGAAGAAGTTGCAAGATGCAGAAGCTTTGTTGCTTGGGATGAATAAGTTCCTTAGATTGCATGATTATTCAAAAAATATAAAATCCAGGGTAACTACATTCAGTCTCAAAGGAAAATTATACATTTGATGGGAATATGTGAAGAATGTTAGAAGAATTCAGGAAGAGGATTTGACTTGGAGTGAGTTCGAGAGACTTTTCAAGAATAATTACCTATCTGAGAGATACTACAATAACAGGGCGAAGGAGTTATATGAGTTGAAGATGGGATCTATGATAAGGAGTATACTAGTAGATTCTTAGATTTGTTGAGATATGTGCCTTACCTTAAGGAGGATAAATCAAATATTCATAGATTCATCAATGGTTTGTTGGTATCATTCAAAGACATGATTGATTTTGATGAGCCTAGATCACTGGAGGAAGTCATCATAGAGTTGAAACATTGTTATGAGCAATAAAAGTGCGGGTCTTAGGCTAAGAAGGATTGGAAGAGTAATGAGAAGAATAAGGGAAAGTGGGCAAGAAGAGAGGAAAACCATAGGATACAGATGACAAGGAGAATGTGACACCACACAATAAGTTCAATGTAGCTAACAAAGGACAATGATTTAAGTATGAGGAGCATAATAAGGGTGATGACAGGAAGCCTTTACAGTGTTGGACTTGTGGCAAGGATCACTGCATGAGAGATTTTCCAGAGCATCAAGGTGGAAAAACATAGATCTACAATTCTCAAGAGGTACATACAGTTGAGGATGATGGAAAAAGTATTCCTCAAATTTATGCAGCATTGGATAATAGGTAAGTTTATCATCATGCATCTATAATCGAGATGGAAGCTTTGTGATCAATTTGTTTCTATTTTGATTGACCATGGATCTAACTATAGTTATATCAGTACTAACATGGTGTATAAGTGTGGTTTGAATAAATAAGTGCATTAAGAATCTTGGTTAGTGTAGTTGGCTATAGCTACCAAGAAAAGAGTTCATCATTGGGTAAGAGTGTCTTCATTTGAATTGAATGATATGTCTACATTAGTGCATCTCAATGTGCTTCCATTGGGATCATATAGTATGTTGATGGGTATGGATTGGTTTTATATTCATGGGACTAAGTTGGGATCTTATGATCAGGATATTGAGTGCTTGGATGATGAATGAGAGAAAATAATCATGCAGGGTAAGAAGAAGCCTACATCAGTGAGGATGATTACAGCTATGAAGACAAAGTAGAATAGCAGGAAAGTGTGTGTATTGTTTGCAGTTCATATTTCTAATGATAGAGGGAAGGATGTTGATGATATGGAATTCTGGAAGAGATATCCAGTTTTGTAGCAGTTTCAGGATATGTTTCCAATAGATATATCAGGGTTACCACCTAACACGAAAGTATAATTTTCTATTAAGTTGATGTTGGGAGCAGCACCAACTTCGAAGGCATGATACAGGATGAGCACTCTAGAGTTAGTGGAATTAAAGTTGCAGTTGAAGGAAATTATTGGCAAGGGATACATTAGGCCAAGTGTGTCACCTTGGGTTGCACTAGTGTTACTTATGAAGAATAAGGATGGTATTCTTAGGTTGTGTATTGATTAAAGGTAGTTGAACAAGGTAACCATCAAGAACAGGTATCCATTATCAAGGATTAATGACTTGTTTGATTAGCCGAATGGAGCAGCATTGTTCTTGAAGATTGATTTAAGATCGGGATATCATCAGGTACGCATTAAAAAAGAGGAAATATACAAAACTATTTTCCATAATAGGTATGGGAATTATGACTTTTTAGTAATTTAGTTTTGTTTGTCTAATGCACTAGCTATTTTCATGTGTTTGATGAATAGTGTGTTGTGCCCTTATCTGGATAAGTTTGTGATTGTGTTCATTGATGACATATTGATATAGTCTAAGAATGAGGAAGATCATGTAGAAAATTTGGCATCAATGTTAAGGTTTTTGAGAGAGAATCAGTTGTATGCAAACTTAGTAAATGTAGTCTCTTTCAGATAGAGGTTCATTACTTAGGGCATGTGGTTTCCAAGGAAGGTATATTAGTGGACCTAGAAAATATCAGAGATATCATGGAATGGGAAAATCCTAGGAATGTGGATGAGGTCAGATCATTTATGGGACTAGAAGGTTATTACAAACTGTTCATCAAGAAATTTTCATGGATTTCCTATCCTATTACATCCTTGTAGCGAGAAGGGAAAAAAATTGAATAGATAGAGGAATGTGCAGCTAGTTTTGAGCAGCTGAAGAAACTGCTTACAAATGCTCTGGTATTGAAGATTGAAGATCCAAATAAAGATTTTGTGGTATGTTAGGTCTCTATAATACTAGTGATTACCCTATTACTATTGTAGTTGTATCCCTTATTAATATTGTTGTGCCCCTATTGTCCCCGTATTTTTATTACTGTGCCCCATAAAATCCCTCTATTGTTATTTTTGTGGCTTTATATTATTATTGTTAGGTCGGTTGGGTTATATTGTGACTCCTTAGACTCTTATATATAGAAAGGATGTTTTTTCATTTGAATCATCCAAGAATTGTTCGTTTGTGTAATGCAAAGGAGGTTTCCCTCTCGAAGAGGCTGAATTCTAAGGCGTTGATCTCTCTTTTCTATATTTTTGTGAGCTGGTTTCATAACATTTGGTATTAGAGGTTTGGATTCTAGGGTTTTGCTGCTCCAAATAGGTCATCATGGAATTTTTGCTATAAATTTTTTTCTGCGACGTTTCAGAAGTGAAAAAATAAAAAATAAAATAAATAAATAATAAATAAATAAATAATAATAATAATAATAATAATTTTGATGAAATCGTACTGAACCTTGGGTCTGAATTTCAGAGCTTTTTGTGCTATATTTGCGGAGATATGATCTAAGGAAGTTGGTATTTTTGCAGGCTCCTAAATTACATTCCAAATAGGTGACCTGAGGAAAATCGTCATAACTTTCTCTCTGAGCATCAGATTGAAATTTTGTAAGAAGGTATAGAAAGAGGATGGGCTGTAGTTTCTTGTATAGATTTTTCAGTGCTAAAGGTTGAAACAGTGACACGTGGCACTTCATACAAGTTCACTCTTTTGGAAAGGTCTATAATCAGTTCATCTTGGGAGATTGTGCATAACTGTTTCTTGGAGAATCCAATTTGGATCAGACTAGTGGCATTGGAAAGAGGACGCAGAGGGCTACTATAGATCCCAATTGCATAACTATATGATCCAAATTATAGAGATACATCAGATTCAATATCAAGCTCCTACAAAGTGAAAAAAGGTGTGTAGTTTTTTTAAATTTTTGCATAAGCTTGGTTTGAAAAAATAGTTTGAAGGAATTCAAAGGGCATAGTAAAACATTATTATCGGTAATTGATGCCCTGAGGAAAGAAAATGAAAACACCTAGTAAGCAACCTGAAATCTCTAGCATGACTCATGAAGAAGAGGAATAAATGCAACATGATATATCAAAATTACGAGACCAAGTGCAAAAAGTGTTACTTGCACAAAAAGTAACAGAATATAAGATGAAAGATGTAGAAGCTAAGATGGATGGTTTAAAAAAGGGTGTAGAAGCTAAGATGGATTGTTTAAAGAAAGGCATATAAGCTAAGATGGATGGCATGGAAGCTAAGATGAATGGCATGGACATTAAAATGGATGGCATGGATGATAAGATGGAAGAATTGAAGATAAATATGAACAAGTTGCTACAAGAAATGGTCACTAATGGTGAAATGGTAGTAAAGGAAACTCATGATGAGAACAAAAGAAATGTTAATCATGATTCCATAGACTCTAATGTTGGATCGAAGACCCACCATATTCCAAAAATCGATATGAGGAATTTTGATGGCAAGGATCCCACAACATGGATATTACAGATGGAGCAATTTTTCGATCTCAATAATGTGCAAAATACACAAAAGGTACGTATTGCAACTCTATATTTCGAACCAAATCAGTTTGTATGGTATCAATGGCTTTGCTCTCGTAAACAGATTATCACTTGGGCAATTTTTACAGAAGAATTGACAGCACATTATGAGGATACAAAAAACAACACTTTTTTTAGCCAATTGATAAGTCTCAAACAAAAGGGTTCAATAATGGAGCACATTGAGGAGTTCCAAAAATTGAACATACGGGTAAAAAATATTCCAAAGGAGCATATGATTGATGTGTTCATAGGGACTTTAAATGATAATATCCAACATGATGTTCACCTTTGGGAACCTGATTCATTAGAGAAGGCATTCAAGTTAGCAAGAAAAATGGAAAGCAAAATTATGGCAACCAGGAAGCATACCAGTCACAACTATAAAGATGGAAGTGTTGTTACCCCTAGCCTTCCACAACCTATAAGGTTGACACCACAACAATTGGAAGAAAAAAGAGCAAAAGGGCTTTGTTACAGTTTTGATAGCAAATACATTAAAGGTCATAAGTGTGCTGAGAAGAAATTATTTTACATAGATTGTGAAGAGGAAGAAGAAAAGGAGCAAGAAAGGTCAAAGGAAGAGGATATACTCCAAGAAATAAGAAATGAATCTGACCACATCTTTAATGCATTGGTTGGAATTACCACTCCTCAAACCATCAAGATAGAAGGACAAATCAAGAAGAAAAAGGTAATAGTGTTGATTGATTCAGGAAGTACCGACAATTTTATTCATTGTAAGGTAGCAAAAGAATTGAATTGCTTCCTATATCCAGCACCAGAGTGTCAAGTGACGGTTGCAAATGGAGGAACAATAAATTGCTCTGGAAAGTGTTATAATATCAAGCTATCCATGGGAGAATATGTATTGACTAGCCCAATGCTTTCCATTCCAATGGGAGGTGTTGATGTTGTACTAGGAGTCCAATGGCTACGATCCTTGGGTACAATAGCTTTTAATTTTCAAGAACTTTTCAGGAAATTTTCTGCAGAAGGAAAGGAAGTTTAATTAAGGGTTATTGTGGGGAAACCAGGAAAGATAATCGGCTCTAACAGTATGACAAAGCTTCTAAAAAAGGAAGAAAGATGTGTAATTGCTCAATTATGTTCGCTAGATGTTTCCACATCAGAATCATCTATTTCTCCAGATCTCCAAAAAGTCTTGGACAATCATTCCAAGCTATTTGAGACTTCCAAAGGTCTCCCACCTATTCATGATCATGATCATGCTATTCATCTGATTCCAGGAAGTGTTCCTCCAAACATCAAGCTGTACAAATATCCCTATGCCCAAAAGAGTGAAATTGAGCGTATGGTTGCGGAAATGCTATAGGTTGGTATAATTCAACCTAGTCAAAGTTCTTTCTCTGCTCCAGTAGTTTTGGTGCACAAGAAGAATGGATCATGGTGCATGTGTCTGGATTATAGGGAGCTCAACAAGCTCACTATTAAAGATAAGTTTCCCATTCCTATCATTGATGAATTACTGGATGAATTGCATGGATCAATTTACTTCACCAAGTTGGATCTTCGTTCAGGATATCATCAAATTAGAATAAAGACTGAAGACATTCTGAAAACAGCATTTAGAACTCATGAGGGTCATTATGAATTTTTGGTCATGCCTTTTGGCCTTACTAATGCACCTTCTACATTTCAAGGTTTGATGAATTCCATTTTCAAACCCTTCCTTAGAAAATTTGTGTTAGTATTTTTTGATGATATACTAATCTACAGCAAGTCTTGGAAGGATCATGTTGAACATGTTGACAGGGTGCTACAACTATTGGAGGAGAAACAATTATATGCAAAAAGATCCAAATGTTTCTTTGGAGTACAAGAGGTGGAATATCTTGGTCATATTGTATCTCATGAAGGAGTTAAGGTAGACCCTAGCAAAATTAAAGCCATTAAGGAATGGAAAATCCCCACATCCATAAAGCATCTACGAGGATTTCTCGGGTTGACAGGGTATATCACAATTTTGTTAAGAATTATGGGAGAATAGTAGCACCTCTAACAACATTATTGAAGAAAGATGCATTTTCATGGACTCCGGAAGCACAAAGGCCTTCAAACATCTTAAAGAGGCAATGTGCCAAGCATCGATCTTAGCTACACTGGACTTCATAAAAACCTTTATTGTGGAATGTGATGCTTTAGGAAATGTAATTGGTGTTGTTTTAATGCAATATGAAAGACCCATTGCTTTTGAAAGTCATCCAATCAAGGGAAAGTTTTTATACAAAGCTATTTATGAGAAGGAAATGTTGGCAATACTACATGCACTTAAGAAATGGCGACCCTACCTAATGGGAAGACACTTCAAGGTAAAAACGGATCATGATAACCTTACATACATTTTAGAAAAAAGATTATCATTTGAAGAGAAACAAAAGTGGGTCACAAAGATGTTGGGTTATGACTTTGAAATCATCTACAAAAAATGGAAGAAAAATGTGGTGGCAGATGCACTCTCAAGAAAGGATGAGGGTGTGGAAGCATTATTGTGCACCATTTCTATTATCCAACCAAATTGGATAAACGAAGCAAGGGAGGAATGGAAGAATGATGAAGAAGTAAGGGCACTTATTCGAAAGTTACAACAAGATTCCAGTACATTTGATACATTTAGCTGGCAAAATGATTCGTTATGGTAGAAAGATCACTTAAACCTTTGTAAGAATTTTCAACTCAAACAAAAGATTCTTATGGAATTGCACACTTCTCCCTTAGGAGGGCACTCAGGATTTTTAAAAACTTACCACAGGGTTAAGAAGGAATTTTTTTGGGATGGCCTTAAATCGGATATTCAAAATTTTGTGGCAGAATGTTTGGTTTTCCAACAAAATAAATTTGAAACAATTAAGACCCTGGGTCTATTACAACATTTATCCATTCCAAGCCAACATTGGGAGGAGGTTTCAATCGATTTTATCACGAGTTTACCCAAGTCTGAGGGAAAGAGTGTCATCATGGTGGTAGTTGACAGACTTACCAAGTATGCACACTTTTGTGCATTATCACATCCATTTAAAGCCAGTACAGTTTCTACTGCATTTATGGAAACAATTCAAAAGCTACATGGAAACCCAAATATTATTGTAAGTGATAGAGATCCCATTTTCACTGGAAATTTTTGGACAGAATTATTTTCTTGTCTCAGTACTCAGTTAGCTCATAGCTCATCTTATCATCCTCAATCTAATGGGCAAACTGAGATAGTAAACAAATTCTTGGAAGGATATCTTCGTTTCTTTGTATCTGATAAACAGACACAATGGATCAAATGGTTGCCTCTGGCTGAATGGTGGTATAACACTTCCTTCCATATAGCAACAAAAATGACCCCATTTATGGCACTTTATGGATATCAGCCACCATCCATCACATCATATTTAAGAGAAAATTCTAAGGTTCAAGCAGTGGAACATCACATCGAACATCAACAACAGGTCCTCCAACTCTTAAAGGATAACCTCGTGTTGGCATAGAATAGAATGAAACAACAGGCAGATCAACATCGCAGTGAAAGAAGTTTTGATGTAGGTGATTGGGTGTTCCTACAGCTACAACCATATAAACAAATGTCCCTCAAGAAATCTAAGAATGATAATAAATTATCACCAAAGTATTATGGTCCGTAGAAGGTGTTGCAAAAGATTGGTACTATGGCATACAAATTGGAGCTTCCTACAGCGTCTCGAGTGCACCCAGTTTTCCATGTTTCATGTTTAAAGAAGGTTATAGGCAACAAGCTCCCAGTTCAAACAATATTTCCACAACTTGACGAGGAAGGAAAAATTATATTGGAACCGGAAGCAGTCACAGAAACAAGAACTTGACAGCTACGAAATCGATCAATTTTGGAGTATCTCATCAAGTGGAAGAACTTATCCGCTGAAGATTCCACATGGGAGGATGATAATTTTATATAGAAGCATCCAAAACTTCTCAAGCATTGAGGACAACACTTTTTTGAAGGAGAGGGGCATGTTAGGTCCCTATAATACTAATGATTACCCCATTACTATTGTAGTTGTATCCCTTATTAATATTGTTGTGCCCCTATTGTCCCCATATTTTTATTACTGTGCCCCATAGAATCCCTCTATTGTTATTTTGTGGCTTTATATTATTATTGTTAGGTCGGCTGGGTTATATTTTGACTCCTTAGACTCCTATATATAGAAAGGAGGTTTTGTCATTTGAATCATCCAAGAATTTTTCATTTGTGTAATGTAAAGGAGGTTGCCCCCTCGAAGAGGCTGAATTCTAAGGCGTTGATCTCCCTTTTCTATCTTTTTGTGAGCTGGTTTCATAACATGGTATATACAGATGCTTTCAAGAGAGGACTTAGTGGATTCCTGATGTAGGAAGGACAAATAGTATGTTATAAGTTAAGGAAACTGAATGAGCACAAGCAGAATTACATGATGCATTATCTTGAATTGGAAACTATCATCCATGCATTGAATATGTGGAGACACTATCTTCTTGGAAGGAGGTTCATCTTGATGAGTGATCATAGTGGATTGAGATACTTATTTGACTAACTAAATCTAAATTCTAGGCAAGCTAAGTGGTTGGCTACGATCAGTGAATTTGACTTCGAGATTAGGTACATTAAGGGAGAAGTGAATAGGGTTGCAAATGCTCTTAGTAGAAGAGTACAAGTAAATCACATAGCTGCTATGAGTTCATATGGGACAGATTTACAAGATCATATCTTGCAGGCAAGACAACTAGATGGTGGGTACCAAAAACTTAAGTACAGGTTACAGTAGTAGGGTACAAGTGAACAGGATGTGGATTATCATCTCACGATAGGTTTCTTGTTCATATTTAGGGATAGGATCTATGTGCCATACAACAGTGAGCTCAAGAAGCTTATCTTGTGGGAATTTCATGTCAAGTCATATTTAGGTCACTCGGGGTATCAAAAGACATTGATAGTGGTTAAGAAGTTTTACCATTGGTCAAACTTGAAGAAAGAGGTGGCAGATTTTGTTGTGAGTTGTTTGGGTTGTCAACAGGTAAAAGCAGAGTGTAAACATCTAGGTGGTTTATTGCAGCCAATTCTAATTCCATAATAGAAAGGGGAGTTCATTTCCACGTATTATATTACAGGTTTATCGAGGACATCTAGACAACATGATTCTATTATGGTTGTGGTTGAAAGGTTAGCAAAGGTAGCACATTTCATTCCAGTGAATTCTACGAATTCAGTTAATGAGGTAGCCCAAGTCTTCATTAGGGAGATAGTGAGATTGCATGGTATTCCTAAGAATATTGTGTCAGACGAAGATACCAAGTTCACTTCCAAGTTTTGGAAGGAGTTATTTGCAGGTTTGGGTTTTGGCCTTCAGTACAACTTATCATCCTCAGACAAATGGACAGATAGAGAGGGTCAACAAGATTTTGGATGATATGTTGAGAATGTATGTTATGCATAAAGAGAGGAGTTGGGACGAGTATCTTCCACTGGTTGAGTTTTCTTACAATAATGGGTATCAGAAGTCACTGAGGATGATTTCATTTAAGGCACTTTGTGGTTGGAGTTGTAATACTCATATCAGTTGGAGTGATCCATTGAACAGGATATTGATTCGACTGGATATGTTGACAGAGATGGAATTGGAATTGCAGTTTATCAAGAAGAATCTAAAGGTAGTATAGGATAGGAAGAATGGCTATGCATATCAACACAGGGTGTTTAAAGAGTTTCAAGTTGGGTAACATGTGTACGTGCACATCAAGCTCAAGAATATCTCCTTGAGGATTGGATCATATGCCAACCTCGCACCTCGGTATTGTGGGCCTTTCAATATTCTTGAAATGATTGGACTAGTGGCCTACTGACTTGCACTACCTATGATAATGAAAGTCCATGATATTTTCCATGTGATTGAATGGTCTATATTGCAGGTGGATCTAGAAGGAGAATTCCATTCAGAGTCTCAGTTCATTTTGTAGTGAAATATGCTCATGATCTGAAATCAAGGAATCGAGAAAGTTATAGTGCAGTGGAAACACTTCAGGCAATGAAGCTACATTGGACATGGTTGATCAGATGCGAGCTATCTATCCTTATTTATTTGTTGGTTGAGAAGATGTACTTTGATATATGTTTTGATGTTTTTTTTTGGTTATGTCTGTATATTCATATGTATGTAATTACCACATCGAGTTGTGTTATAAAGCTCCAATAAGTGGTATGGTGTTCATGATATGTTGGTTATGTCTTCAGCAGATGGATATGATGTAAATGTTGCATCAAGCTATGTTATAAATATCCATAGGAAACATGTGTTTGTTGGTTTATAAGTGTCATTGAACACCAAGGGTAGTGTTCCCCCAAATGGGAGGGGTTTGTAATATCCATTGGTTGATTTCTTATGTAAATAAATAAAAATAATAACCAAGGTCATAGGACACATATTCCAAGTTGAATGTTGGGAAAAACATAGTGATAGGGTATCACTGGTGATTAATATATGGTTATGGAAATTAGCAAAGGCATTGGAAAAGGAAAAGTGGCATTTATTGTCATTTATTTATGAAAATAATGGAAAATAAGAGAAAAGGAAGGTGAAAGGTCACATATTCTCATATGAGGAAATTGAAGGAAAAATAGAGGAAAATGAAGAAATTAGAAGCCTCAATTAAAAAGGATTTTGAGGATCATTTTTCAACTTTTGGTTGGTTAGATTTTTACAATGCGTGAAACCTTTTGTCAGTTTTATCTTGGATCTTTCTTCTATTTTCTTTGTCTTGTACTCTTGCACACTTAGATAAACCTTGGAGCATTTTTGCAACATGCTTGGAGCACTCTAGTTTTCATTGGATTTGGAGAAATAAGACAAAGGAAAGTGGGAAAGCACAAGGGAACATGTGGATTAGTAGCTACAGCTGGATTGATTTGCAGGTAACAGGTTGCATGTGTGATTTTCCTTGTTGATTATGGATACATGGTATATACATGATATTATTTGGTTATGATTTATCATTGGAATGGAGGATTTCCTTGATTGACAGTGGTTTTTCCTATCCCTTCCATTTCATGGATAGCCATGGTGTTGTTATTTTTTCCACTTGTTGTTTATGTTTGGCTCTCAAGTTCCTTATGGTTGTGGGTTGAGTTACTAGTTCTTGGAACTGTTGGTTGGAACAAATTATCTAGAGCCCTGGAACAACTTAGGTTGAGTTACTAGTCTTGTATCCTAGGTTGGGCAAACCCTCTGGAGCCCTTGATGGGTTGAGTTACTAGTCCTAGATCTAGGTTGGATAAACCCTCTGGAGCCCTAGAAGGATGTGGATTAAGTTATTAGTTCTTGGATTAATGGTTGGGACAAACACTCTAGAGCCTTGGACAGCTTGGGTAGAGACCGATCTGGTTGGTGTTAGTGATGTTCGAATGTGAGGTGGAATTGTTGGTTAAGGGTTGAGGTTGTTTGGCCTCTGGAATCCCTAGTTTGGTTTGGTTTTAGTTTATTCCATAATATCCCAAATTCACACGTGTATTATGGTGTGGGGGTGATTAGCTTAAACAAATATTTGGATCAACTCAATCTATGGTCAGGTGGTACATAGAATTCCCTGACTTGGTTTGATCTTGCATATGCTAATAATAGTTATTTTCCTCTTGCATTGTCAAGAGTATTGTATTTGTTATTATGTGGCTTTAATGGTTGTTTTATCATGGTTATTATTTTGGTTATATGTTGGTTATAGTGTGGTTCCATAACAGATTCTAGTTATGGCTCTTGATATTTTTTTCTTGTTGATGAACGGTTAATGAATGCATGAGATAATAGATGTTATTTTAGCTATAATGAGAGGGCAATAGACCTTCTTGACGATTTGTAGATAAATATCAAAGCCCTATTCTTAAATATGCATTCATGACCTATAGATTACATGTTCACCACATGTTTGATGAAATGATTGGCATGGTTAGGATTATTTAGTTCAAGTCCTTGGTTAAATTTTGTATGAATAGCTTTGTCCTAATATCTCTTATGATTCTAAAAAGTCTAACTAAGTTATGGGTAGTGGTTTGGAGGCTAGCCTTAAATGATGGCTCATAATCTAGGATTGCTACCACTGAACTGGAAAAATTTGGTTGCAACCACATGAATGTAGGCTTGTGTATGTGGTTAGATACTTCCATCCACATGGAGGGATTTTTGTGGGTATGGTTGGGGTCCTAGGTCAGAGAAAAGGGTGTATAGCTCAGGTTTTGGCCACCTGGGGTCATTACCCAGCCTTTGAGTGACTTGTAGTCCCTATAGGATGTTATGATATGTCAGTTTGTCTTTTGCAGTCAATCCCACTTCCTTAATGGGACCTAAGAGGTCGGGTCATGTCATAGTATCTCCTCCTCTCATGTTTACCCCGGCAGGCTGATGAAACTAGGTAAATGTGGGAGGGGTGGTTACACTTGATAAAAAAAATATTATTTTATTGACTTTCTACGCACCTGTATCATAATTTTTATTTCAACTCCCTCTGAAGATATGAGTCCTTGGATAAAAAATTTATCTAATGTAAGTATACTTCTTTCTTCTATGCCACCATCAAACTGCTTATTTAATCTTTCTTGTCATAGAAAGATGAGACTCCTTCCAACAAAAGATAGTAACCTCGTTTATGTTTCCATGCTTTTTCCATATTTTCCTTCAATGCATATAGATAATCTTCCTACTCCATTTATAGAATAGACTTCTACTATGTTTCTTTGGTTCTTCTATTTAAAAGTTAAAATTTGGTTATATCACTAGATTGATGTAAAATGTCATACTAAAGAGACTTATATAATGTTACATAATGATCATGACTTTGTTGTAGCTTTACTTCTATTAAGAATCTTGTAGTTCTATTTGATATGTGACTGCTTCTAAATATTCATGATAAATTTGTAAATGTTATGGTAATTATAAAATGCTTGATGTCTCAAATTCCTCTGTTCTTGCTTGATAGATGATAAGATGGTTTCTTCCAACTTTTTTTCATAAGATCCAACTGACTATGTTGACTCTATTTCTTCCAATGCTATATGCTTCTTTCCATGATACCATAATTTGTAAATACCAATAATATTTTTCAGATGTACCTTCTACTGCTACTCTAACTACCATCTTCTAATAAAAGTGAAAAAAAATTGCTTTCAAACTTAGTATTAGTCAATTCCTTCAATAATAGAGGTCCTTATGGTCTTCAATCTTTATTTTCTCCTCGTCTTCCTAATCTTTTGCAATGTGAGCTTCACTTATTTCTTTCCTCTTGTTGTTGTTCTTCTTCTTAGGGTCTTTGGGAAATTCTATTTTATAATTTCCATATTCATTGCAATCAAATCATCGCACTTTAGAAATATCTTGATTTCCACATTGTCACACGGAATCTGTCAAGGGTGCGGACACGACTGACCTTCCTAGAAGTCTAAGACATTCTAATGACAAACAAGACAAAATGGAGTGATCTTTCTCTAAATACACCTTTTACAACATGAAAACTACAAGTGTTTAGGCTTACCTTATTCCAAAACGCTGTTGTTGAAGTCCATTCTTGACGATCCGGATGAGCTCCTCCTTCAAGTCAATTCCTGCAACCACAAACAATCAAACAATTACCAAGCACTTGCATTTCATATAATAAAACATATATTCAACATGCAGACCAAGGAACACATGAAATAACTCATTAACATAAGCTATTGAGAAAAATAAACCAGTTTGTATTAATAACGAAACAAAGAAACTCTTACAACCTGGCCTTGGTGTTGTGCAAGTTCCTCCCAGGGTCCATCAAGGGTTTTCCTCTACTTTGACAAAGCTCACCCTCTCCCAAGTAGAATCAAGTGAAGACAATCTCTCCTCACAAAGGCTCTAATGGAAGACCTAAATCCTGCAGCATTTACCCAAAGAAAATGTATAGCTCCAACCTCTTCTCCTTCTGGCTCAATGCCTTCATTTATAGTGCTGTAAAGAGGTTATTCAGGTCCACTATCAATGGGATCATCCCCCTCTATGGGTGGGATAGCTCCCTTATTGATGGGATAGGTTCCCCCTTAATAGAGATACATGAACCAACTGGAGGCGCATCCATTTCATCAAACCGACCTCTAGAATGTTCTAGAAGTAACCACAAGTAACTTTTTCAAGATAAAACTCGCGCATTTTGCCTTTTACAGAGGGACGCACCTGTCCCTTAACATACAGAGCGTCCATGGACGCATATTTTGTGAACATGGTCAGCGTCCCCGCAGGTAAGGCTAGAGAGAACCTGCGACCCCAGAGATAAACATGATTTTTACAAGACTTTCTCTCTTCTTTGAGTTTGAGATGGATAACAGAGGCATGAGACTTGCCTAAGAGGGTAGCATGACTTGTTGATTTGAGCCATACTAACTGTAAGTAGTCAAGGTGACATTTTTTAGTGTAACAGATTGCCCCCTAAAGTGCGAAGCCTGGAATAGAATAGGGTTTTGTAATTCTAGGAAGGGTGAAGCGCTTTATCATTTCAAGGATTGCCTTGTGGATGGCCTGGTTGGAACCTGCAATTTTCAACACAAAATACATGGATAAGATTATATCATCACTGAGGTAGGCATTCCCATACTCAGATTCAAAACTTTAACTAATGGACTAACTATTCTGATATAGGAATGATCTTGCAGTACATCATTTTTATAGACTTTTGTAGACACAGTATGGACGCAGCCATCTGTTTATGATTAGTCTACATAGATAATGAATACAAAACTCCTCGCAGCCTGGATGGTAGAAACTAGATCCAGGGTCTTCACTTCTACTTCCCGAATTGGTACGATTCTAGCCATGTGATTAAATGATTCGATGTCGAACATGGTAGAAACCACTTGATTACCAGTCAATGATGTAAACTGTTAGCAAGCGTGAGAGAAACCACCAGTAATGTCAATGGTCCTCAAAGTACCAAGCACAACCCGTGAAATGTGAATAGATGTTTTGATGTCGAACACTTCACGGAATCCTTTGATCGAAAGTCAATGATGTAAACTGACGTCAAAGGCGAGAAACCTGCCATTGATGCATGCAGACTTCAAGGTACTGTCGATTCCTAAGTCATCTTTCTAGATAATGTGTCGATGTCGATAGAAAGCGACCCGTTGCAGGCAAGCCTGCAACACGAAATCATTGTTCAAGTTGAAGAAATGTTGCTGTAAGGACTGACTCAGGGATGGTCAATGGATGACAAGTATTTTGCAGATGAAAGTTTTGCTTGCAGACCTCTTGAACACATAACGACACAACAGATGGTTTGGTGACGAATAACTCAAAGTCGATCCCTGAACCCGGTTAAAGATTTTCAAAGTGATTTAGTCAACTGTGAGGTAAAAGATTTCCCAATCCAGGTGAATGAAAAGTGTCGTGTTCAAGAGCGGTAATAAAGTTTCTTCTGAGGCAAAAGGTGACAAATAGGTTCATTCTTCTCTTTTTTCCCCACCATTTCTGGCAAGTACCTCTTTATTTTTAACAAGCTTGAGGAGGATAACATATGCTTGATTATAAGCTCATCCTTCGGACGAGTCCAACCTAGTTTAAATGCGAACCCTAGGAAGGAGTGGTTCGTTCCTGTTTGTAATTGAACAGGTCCTTTACTGTAAAAGTTTAACGAGCCCAGTATAGGAGAAACTCGGCGTTTTTCATTTTTAGAGAGTCTGAAAAACTTAAGGAAACTCCACGTTGAACTTTTTCGTATATTTGTGTCCCTCAAGCCCGAAAAAGTATAAAATAATACCTGGGGGAACCGCTTGATCTTGCGACCAAGGAGTACTTTCATAATAGAATCGTTGACCTGAAAAGTAAAAAGCGATCAAAGACACGTCGTTTTATTTCCTTATCGAGTTTGAAACGACAAAAACCCGGCAATCTTTTCCTGATTTTACGGTCAGAAAAGAGCTAAAAGGGGACCGTCTTTTAATTCCGTTTTAACGAGTGAAAAAGAAACACTCGGCGATCTTTTCATGTTTTAGGAGTCAGAAAAGGGCTTAAAAGATGACTCTGAAATTTTGTTTGTGAAAAATTACAATTTCCCTTGAAATCCCTTCGTCCTGCACAAAAGCGACACATTACTCATACCTGTTTAAAATAGGCAAAAATACATTTGAAAACATCTTTTCATGGTAAAAAATGAACTAATTCATCCAAAAAACCTATAAAAAGACCTTTTACCATGTCATTTTACCGTTTCACTGTTGAGGTTGAAAAAGGAGCTTTTGACAAGAAACTTCCCGTGGTTGCTGCGGAAAATCTGACCGTCGGAATCGAACGCCGCTTCACCGAGGTATTTTACACATCCCACTCTTCATTTTTATCCGTTTAGTTTTTTGTTTTTGGTCTCTGTTTCATTTTTTGGGGGGGTTTTGGGTTCAAAATGCGCCCCTCGGCGGACGCAGGTGCCCTTCGGGTGGGCGCGTCCCCCGACTTTTTCTCACACGGGAAAAAGGTCTGGGGACGCGTCCGCCTTCAGGCGAGCTGCGTCCGGACGCCCTGTGCTAAAAAGCCGGGGTGCGTCTTCCGCAAAGGGCGCATTTTAAAACCCTAACTCTCTCAAAAAACCACCAAATTTTCTCAAATTAATTTCTAATTGACTCTTTTGATGTGCAGGGGCCAAAACATGTTGGACTGGAGAGAGAGAGAGCACGTAGAAGACGATGAAGCTGCGATTAACCACCAACCCTCTCTGGATGCCTTAAGAACATGTGGATTGTACAAATATTGGACCATACCGGGCATGAGGGGCCAGGTAAGATTTTTGGAATGGCTAGTTGAGCGATGGAACGTTCAAGATCAATGTTTTTACATTGGAGGGCACCAGCTCGAGATAGAGCCCTCGGATGTATACTTTCTCACTGGCTTGCCAAACAGAGGTGAGCAACTCAACCTTGCGGGGACCAGGCCGGGTGGCCAATCCCTTGATGATCTCCGCGAGGAGTGGTGCAGACCAGGGACTCGCCATAAAAAGGGCGTGGAGATAAAGCACATCGCTCTGGCGGAACTTAGAGTTATTGCATTTACGGTCACTAGGATTTGTGGCGCGGCCGCCTTGCACATTGCTTCCGGATCCCAAATGCGGATGGCAGTTGACTGTTACCAAGGCACCATCTTCAACTGGTGCGAAGCTGTGTCGGCTCATATGAAGAGCCAACTAACCAAGGCAAAGAACGGACGACTAAAGACTTTTGGATATGGGCCTCTAGTCGTGAGCTTTGCCTTGGAGAGAGTTCCTATGCTGATCCCTCAGCAACTCACTGTTGATGTCTTGGGTCCTCGGGAGCCAAAGCTTGTTCGATGGGTTGCGGTAATGGCCCGGCATCCTGACGAGGGTGCTGCAGTGGTTCGATTCTCTGACAGTTACTTCGACTGGCTAGAGGGCCAGCTTTTTGTGATACAAGACTTTCCATATGCCGGAATGGATTTCAGAGGTGATCCGGACATGGTTCTTCCACAGGGAGAACAATGGGATGACAGAGGTACTTTCATTTTCACAAGTTTTTTTATTTTTCATATATATCGTCTCAAAGTAACAGTAAAATTTTAAAAATGCAGATGTTGGACCACAGCGTCCAGCCAATCTCCGTCCTTACGACAGACGACATCCAGCTGCACCGGCACCGGCCTTACAGGATGCGACAGCAGAAGTACTAGCCGATTTGGAGCATGATCTAGAGCGTCTCACGGCAGATATACCTGAGACTACTATGGATGACATTCCAATGAGGCTTCAGCGCTTCGTGGTTGCAGTCCCTGGACCGTTTAGGAGATTTCTGCGCAAGATAGCCCGCGCAGTGGTGTCGTACAGAGAGCACCACCAGTGATTGACTAGTTACTTTTGTAGTCACATGTGACATTTTTGACTTTTTGCACTATCATTTTGCCGATCATAAGGTGTGTTAAACCTATGGTCGAAGACGATGTATATATTTTTGGACACACTTCTATCTATATCTATATATCACTATTATCGGCTTATCTTGTTTAACATGTATGATGAAATGTCTTTAAATTTACTTGCATGAATATTATAAATGTCTGTCCAACACTTGAGAAGCAATTGCATCTGCTAATGTATTCAAAGACCTTGGAATATGTTGATATTCAATGTAATCAAATTCACGTTCCAAGAGACGCACTCTCAAAAACAACCTTAATAACACAGGATTTCTAATGGCATAAACTCTATTAAGCTGTAATACAACAAGTTCAGAATCTAACCTCACTATCAAACGTCGAATTCCAAATGAAATAGATTCGGATAATAATTCAACCACTGCACTGTATTCTGCAATGTTATTCGTTGTTTGACCGAGGCTTACCCCATGCATAGAAACTAACTCGTCAGAGGGCGAATAGATAACCCAAGCTGCGGAAGAGATATTCCGTGTACTACGACAAGCACCATCAGCAAATCCAATGTATGTTTGGAGAGGCGTCGACATCTACAATATCAAGAGTAAAACCAAGATGAGCCAAAATAATGACGAAAAACACACTTGCTAAGCTAAGCACACTGACTAAACTAACACACTTGCTAGCTAGAAAGGAAATCTAACCTATCTAAAAATTTCTCCATCCACCATTTTAAGCATAATACCTCTTTAGGTAAAGTCCATTTCTGGGTTTGCCCAAAGAGTCCCCATCAAAATCAACTAACTCATAAGCCCCTTTTGCTAGCTTTCGCTTTACAATGTAGGGCCCATGCCACATGGGAACGAATTTTCCAGCACCTAGCTTATCGTTCGCTTGATCATATAATAGTACTAGGTCTCCTTCCGAAAAACTTCGAGGGGTTACATTTTTATCGTACTGAGCTTTCATTCGTTTCGCGTGAGTCTCGATAGCTAAAGTAGCGTCACGTCGAGTCTCATCTAATTTAGCTAAGTATAACAACCGTTTCTCCTCTTCGGAAGTAGCTGGAAGTAATTCGACAGCCATTTGAAGTGATGGGATTTCGCACTCAATAGGTAACACAGCTTCTAAGCCATAAACTAGCTGAAAAGGGGTGAAACCTGTTGAATTTTTCACTGAAGTTCGATATGCCCATAGTGCCGAAAATAACATGTTATGCCAATTCGTTCGATGGATACCAATGATCCGTCGAATCATGACGACTAGAACTTTGTTGATTGACTCAACCAAACCGTTGGCTTGCGGATAATAAGGTGTAGAGCTATCGTGGCGCAAACCAAGCTGGCTTGTAAGTTCAGTCATCATGACATTTCGAAAATGGCTTCCATGGTCCGTAATGATTGCTTGTGGGACACCAAACCTAGTTATGATATGATTGAATACGAAAAGTGCAGCTGTCTTGCCGCTTGCGTCGAATGTAGGCATCGCCTCGGCCCACTTAGTAAAATAATCAACCGCAAGGATGATATACGCATGCCCCCGGCCGAGTGAGGGTTACAAGTAATAAAGTCAATGCCCCATTTGGCGAATGGACCAGCGGCAATTATAGGGTGGAGAGGAGCAGGTGGAGCGCGCATCTTGCGATCAAACACTTGACAGTTGTGGCATTTTCTGACGGCAAGGATACAATCTTTAAACATAGACGGCCAGAAATAGCCAGCGCGCAACACCTTCTGAGCTGTGGCATACCCAGACATATGACCGCCACATGCTCCAGAGTGACAATCATTCAAAACTCTCTCAGCCTCATCGTGAGTTAAACAACGTCGAAAAACTAAGTCTGCCCCCAGGCGATAAAGTGTATCTCCAATAATTCTGTATTGCTGGGATTGAAACCGAATTTTTCGACGGTTTTCCTTGGAAGTTTCAGGCCGAAAGGTTTGGGTTTGGAGATAGATGATTATATCCCCATACCACGGATCTACAGTGCTAATAAGAAACAAAGATTCGTCGGCAATGGACTCCTCTGCCACAGTCTCTGTGTCAGCACTCGGGAAATCACACATCAATTCCGCAAAGACTAAAGATTTCTTAGACTTGGACTTCTCAAACTCCAAGTCGAACTCTTGCAGGATGACGATCCATTTAGAGTACTTGCCCCCTAGCAGTTGTTTTGTCAAGATATAAATCATAGGGTTGCAATCCGAAATAACAGTAGTTTTGCGGAGAAGAATGTAGTGACGAAAACGCTGGACAGCTTGAACGGCTGCCAGGGCCAATTTCTCCACATGCGAATATTTTAACTCAGTTGGATTTAAGGTTCTGCTAAGGTAATATATCACATGCTCTGCGTTGAATTCATCTTCTTGAACTAACACCATTCCAATGGTGGAATGCGAAGCTGCGAGGTATAAGAAGTAGTCCTGGTTGTAGTTGGGAGGATGCAATAACGGTGCATGGGTCAACGCGTGTTTCAGTGCATCAAAAGATTGTTGAGCAATCTCGTCCCAAAAGAATTGTACGTTCTGTTTCAACAACCGTGTAAAACCTTTAGTGACCTCGGCGTAGTTAGGGATGAATCGGCGTAAAAAGTTTGCTTTCCCTTGCAAGCTTTGGAGTTGGCGCAAACTCGAAGGAGGAGGCAATTGGATGATAGCCTCGACTTTCGAGGGATCGACGCGAATGCCGGTTTTGGAAACAACAAATCCCAGCAATCGACCTGTTTCTATACAGAAAACACACTTGTGGGGATTCAACCGAATTCGATAATGCCTACACCTCATAAAGATTGCTCGTAGGTGGACAAGGTGATCAGCTCGGTGTAAAGAATGAGCAGGCAAATCATCGAGATAGGGTTGCACAATGTGCTTGATGTCATGAAATGCATAAGACATGGCCCGTTGAAAAGTAGCACCGGCATTCTTAAGGCCAAAAGGTAATTTGCAATAAGCAAATGTCCCCCATGGACAAATGAATGCCGTTTTTGGTTGATCGGCAGGTAGAATATTGATTTGATTATAACCCGAGAAACCATCCATGAAGGAAAACATCTCACTTCCGGCACAATCATCAATAATTTGATCGATATAAGGCGTAGGATAGTTGTCTTTTGGACAAGCTCGATTGATATCCCTATAATCGATACAGATTCTTATTGTTCCTTGTTTTTTATTGACGGGAACAATATTCGATACCCAATCCGTTAACGGGATCGGATAAATGAAACCTGCTTTCAACAGCTTTTCGACTTCGGCTTTGATTGCAGCTGCTTTTCGAGGGTGAATCTGACGCAACCGTTGCCGAATGGGTTTAGCATCCGGGTAGGTTTTGATTTCATGAACAACAATGGCAGGATCGATTCCTGGCATTTCTTCGTAGGACCAGGCAAACACGTCGCGGAATTCTTGGAATAGGGCCTTGTAAGTTTCAATTTCTTCGTCAGTACATGCGGCACCTATATGAATGTTCTCCTTGATTCCGGGCTTCACTGAAATATCAATGGGAATAGTACGAGAAATATTCCCTAAATTCAGCTCTGAATCAGAATGTTTCGTTGGATCCTGAGCGTCTTTGACATATTCAGCGGTAAAGATAGATGAAAAATCATTTTCAAAGACATCATCCTTAGGTAAAAACGAAGATCTGTGATGGAGATCGTCCCATGGTAGATCATCTACACTTAGGATTTCGCGAAGTTGTTCGTCAGATGACACTTCTTCGGGAAACGTTATCCGTTCTAAGGGTGAGGTGAAAAGTGACTCTTCACTGACCACATTCATTTGGTCGGTTGAATGAAAGTCGGTAAAAGACATAAGAGCTTCATAAGCAATCTCATACGGACTCAACGGCATAACATCACCGAGTGAGTCTAGCTCAGAGTCAGAGGGAACATACCAAGGATCATCATAAATAATGTTTTCTGACGTGATCATATGAATTGTTGCGAATGAAGGGTCTGCATTGAGTGGAGGGAGAGGAAAAGTTCCCAGTAAACCGGAATCCTTAACTAAACCTACACCAATGTCCCTATAAGGGATTGTCGTTTTACCAACATGCTGGATAGTTTCTAAAGAGGTTGGGTCGGATGAAAAGTATGTCAGCTGATCAATAGTCACGATCTTACCGTTATGTGGAAACTTAATGACTCTGAAGACCGATGAAACGACCGCTGTCATAGCATATGACCAACTTCGACCCAAAAGAAGGTTGTAGTCTAGAGGGGCATCAACCACTTCCACATCCAGACTAACGGTTTTACCTTCGACCCCTATAGGCAATTCTTGTAGAATACCAAACGGACGGAACCCACGGCCATCAAAGGCCTTAAGGATGGTGGGGGATTGGTTCAACGAAGGAGAACCAAGCGATCTCCAACATTGAATCGACATAATACACGTAGAAGCTCCCTCATCAATCACAGTCCGATGAATAGGCCTGTTTTTGACTATCACTGGAATTTGGAAAGCCATTTGATGGGGGAGACGCGGTGTACTACTTTCTAGATCAAAGATCATTAGGTTCGGGTCCTGAACATCGACAGCTCCAATAGCCGACAAAAGCAATTTTCGTTGCGCTGGACATGATTGCAGCACTTCGAGTGCCGACATTGCTGAAGGTGAAACAGCTAAGTCTTCAACAATGTTGTAATTCTGGGCTGCTCTCGCATGTGGATTGAAAGCAGACCTTCGAAGTACACCCTTGGCGGGCGGCTTAATCACTAAGTCTGGGTTAGGTTTTTCGATCTGTAGTGGATCGGAACCAGGAGCTGAGGTTGATGGGTTAGAGTTAGAAGATTCTGCTTCTTTACCATCAACAGGAGCCTTACTACCATAATCTTGCGATCGAGTCGCAATCCTGACATGAGACATCATCAAAATGGGTTCTTCACTGGCATTCGAAGAAGAACCTATCATCTTATTTTCCTGCTCGGGGAATGGATTCTTTAACACAGCAGGAGTCGGAGAACCTTTAACTATTTTCACTACCTCGGCCCGATGAGGGCAGTCTCTCGTAAAATGATCTTCTTCACAAATGAGACAAGGATAACGAGGTTTGCGCTTTTCGTCATTGGTTTCCGACTTTTCCGTTTTCTCCTTTGGAGCCTTGTCTGCTTTAGCCTTCTTCTTTCCTTTCTTCTTTCCACCGTTTTTGGATTTGGCCGTAGATGACTCTACAGCGTGAATGTCGGCGGTAAGTTCAGGAGGAGAAGACTCTCCTGTCGGAGAATCAGGCAAAGTGATAATTGGAGTATTGGAGGTCTTGGAAGACTTCTTCTTACTCTTCGTAGTCACGATACCGATCATACCATCAGCGGCATGAGATCCCGAAGGAGCAGCAGCGATTTGGTTTGACTTTGGAAGATCCGGAATTTTCTCGTGTAACGTACCCGACTGAGTGTAAACTAAGTCAAGGTATTGTGCCTGAGCAATGACTTGCTCCTCAGTAACTACGCCGGCCTTAGCTACATCTTCAGTAATTCTTGGTAATAATGATTTTACAAACCATTCAGCTAAAATTTGGTCCGGGATAAAAACTTTCACTAATCTCCTTCGACGTCTCCACTCATGGATGTGATCAGAAATGTACGTGGATGTCGATTGTTTTAGCGAAGTTAATAATTCCGTACCATTATCGTATCTGACTGGTAACTGAAAATGAGTTAAGAATGAAGTAGCTAACTGGCTAAAGTTGTAAAAAGAAGCCCGTGGCAACTCAATGTACCACTTGGCTGCGAGACCAATGAGTGTACGCTGGAAAAGACGTAAGCGGATAGAATCATCTGAGATGGAATTTGATGCACACCAGAGGTGGTAAGTCATCACGTGATTAGACGGATCCTCTCCAGACTTACCTTCGAACTTAGGTATATCGCTGGGCAACTTATTTGGCATTGGCGGCCAGAACGGAAGATATTGAATTGGATCGTTCGTTAGGCGCGTCAAGTCGGGTAAATCTAAAGTCGCAATAAATGGTAACTGCCGGTTAGGATCTCTGAAACTCTGAGTCACAATACCAGCCCCAGGAGGAGGATATCCAGGATAACTAGGAACAGGATTCGCATTGGGGATATTATATCCTCCTGGAAAACCAGGATTAACCGGACCGTACTGGGGTTGTTGAGGTGGTTGATAATTGTACCCAGGATACGGTTGATACTGGTAAACCGGTTGTTGGGCAGCTTGCCCAGGTTGATACTGTCCCTGGTACGGAGGTTGAACAAATTGAGGTTGAGTAGTAACAACCGTACTTGTACCAGGTTGACCTGCAGGCATCTGGACTGTGGTTTGAACCGTGGGTCCAGACAACGGTACAGATGTCTGAGGAGCGGTTACAGGGACAGTAGAAACCGGAGCTGCCGATACTCCAGAAGTAAGCATGGTAGATGAAGCGGTAGTTGCTGCAGCCGTGTGAGGTGGAGTACTCGGTGCAATTGGCGGCTGAGTAACTACAGAAGTTACAGGGGTCTGAACACTTGACTGGACAGGTTGCGGTTGCTGGGTGGACCAGGAACTGCAGGTTGTCCTGCTTGAGGTACCGACTGTATACTTGGTTGCGACATCTGTTGACCCTGTGACGGATCCCATGTTAACATTCCAGGGTATTGACTCGTAACAGGTTGAGGATACTGAGATCCATAGCCGTATTGAGGATAGGGTTGATAACTGTAAGGTGTAGTCCCATATGATTGCCCTTGAGGTGGTTGATAACCTTGACCAGGGTATTGACCCGTAGGTTGATAACCTTGAGGTAAATACGAATACTGGGGTTGACCTTGACCTTGAGGTTGGTATCCTTGAGGTTGATACCCTTGGGGTTGATACCCTTGGGGTTGCCATCCTTGAGGTTGCCATCCTTGAGGTTGATACTGATACTGAGGTTGACTTTGGGGTACATATTGAGGCTGGGGTTGATACCCTTGGGGTTGATACCCTTGAGGTTGCCCCCCAGTCACAAATGAAGTACCTTGAGGTTGCCCCCCAGGCATTAACGAAGGTTGCCCCCCAGGCGGTAATTGGCCACCTTGAGGTTGGTTAATGGGAGTTGAACCTGACATCATATAAACTTCACCTATACTCAATGGTACATTACCACTGTTTCCAACTAATAACCCATGATCAACAGGTTGAGGAGATGCTCCCGCAAAGGTACCAGAAAGTGACTGATACCCAGTAGGAACAGAAGGACCGCCATGTAAAAATGATTCAGGACTTTGTGAAAACACAGATGACTGACCAGACATATTTACAGGAGAATGAATTCCTCTAGGTGGAACCGGAGTACGAGGTGTAGAAAAACCTACTGAGTTGTCTAAAAAATTGGTTAATGCAAGGTACCAAGACTCACTTCTAGGAGGACTGTAAAAGATGGATTCACGCTCCCTTAGATCAAGGGTAATTAGATCTTCAGAATCAGAAACGCCTATTTCTTCCTCTGGAACAAGTTCTTCTATAGCAATTAATCCAACAGGAAGATTTTCGGTGATAATTCTTTCTATTCTTGGTGAATCAGGAACACTAGGAGTTGGAGTAACAGGTTCTGAAATTTCAGGTTCTTCGCCTGTTTCACTGGCAGATGAAAAACTACCAGCAAGCTCGGAAACTGTAACAGCTTCGGGATTGTAACCTGTTTCTAATCTTTGGTAATCTGGATGGACTACCAAAGAAGATTCTCCTTCTTCAGGTGAACCTACTTTACTGCCACTAGGAGTTACAAGGACCTTTAAACCCTCTAAATAACTGGGGTCGTCTCGAGGAGGTGAACCCTAAGTTCACGGGATCTTCTCAACAATTCGGCCACAGATACAACTTCAGGAGACTGGCCCGCAATCGACGGGACCTTCTCGGTAATTCCGCCACAATTAAAGATTTTAACTACAACACACGAAAACAAAGTAAAAAATTTCAAATCAAACCACCTAAAGTCTTCTAAAGAACCAATCAAATTTGAAGCACACGCCTAAATAATCTAGAGCGTCAAACCACACACAAACAGTAGTCTTCCGGACCAAAAGCGCTAGTTGGTGATTAGGCCCAACCTCGCAGGATTCAGTACAGAAATAGTGGGTGGAACAGTTACCCCGGCAACCTGCTTAATGAATAGACTGGACCAAGTTCCTCCACTTTAACCGTCTCGAAGTGAAGCGAACCCCCCAGAAAATCCAAGTGAGTATAACCGACGTCTGCTCCAGGTACAGTGGGACCTTCCCTCCACCGTCACCTTGGGTAGAATCCTAGATATTATGGCCACTAAGGTTACCAATCACAACAATTACACCTGGGGGAACAGTCTAAACTCCGACAGCACGCAAGGGCAGAGTAGCAAGCTCCAATCCCCTTACCGGCTCCTTGACAACAATCCAAGGTTTACCGATAAGTGACCCCTGGCTCCTCGACAATGGTTAATCCGAGGTTTACCGTTTGTAATACGTACTGCCTGGCGTCGTTCCCAACGAGGGAGGAATGATCCCCTCACTGGTTCGGACACGAGCTCGTGTTTCTCCTTTAAGAGGAGCTTTCCCAGAATGTAACTGAAACAATTGGATTTGTTCTACTCAAGATAGACTATCTGTTTGGTTTTGTAGTCTTGGAGAGTTAAGTACTCACCTACTCCAAGACCCTAGCCTAAGCTATGTTGGTGCTTCAGAGCCCTAGAAAAATAAAGATTACTAGATTGATTTTAATTTAAGCGTTACTTTTAAGGTTGTTTCTTAAGTCAAAAGGTGATGGAAGTGAAACTAGTGGTATGTTGACTCGACTCGAAACCACTACAAAATGCACCTAAAATGATTTATCCACTACTTTACTTTTTCGATGAATTGCTTAACTAAAAAGTTGAGAGAATGCAATCCTTATAAAAGCAACTTCTTAATTGAAGACAATCAAAGAAACAATTCGTTTTTCTTTTCCAAGCATAAAAACATAACTTCTCTTTACATGCACGAAAAAAACTCTTTTCTTCTTTTGAAAACAAAAAGCTACTTGAAACAAGACTTTTAAGAAGATGTTTTTGTATTTTCTTTTAATAAAGCAAATAAATCTAATATAACCAAAAATCAATCTTAACAACTCTTAAAATCTATGAAAATGCACTCATAAGCAAACTAAAGGCAAATTTACTCTAAGCAATCTTAACGAGGCCAAAACTAACAATGATTATTTCTAAGGTGTTTTACTTGATCACAATCAAATCAAGGACTAGCTTATTGCAGAACCAAAAACTAGTCAAAACAAAATTCTAATCTTTTTGTCCTTTTTGAAAATGGAAATCAATACTTTAAAAACAAGCAATTCGAAATTTGACCCAAAACAACTCAAATGACAAGTTGCTCAAACAAGGAGACTTTACGGCAGGCTCAACTTCTAAGAAGGTTGACTAACCAGAGATATCTAAGGCTGGACAACTTTCTAAGCTCAAAGTCACTACAAAGCCTTTCCAAAAATCAAACCCTAGGTCTAAACTTCGTTGAAAACCACTAAAACACTCAAAGCTCACAAAACCAGTTCAGGTAAGAATTCTTGACAGGGTACTAAAGGATCTGGGCAGAAAACACTAAGAAAAAACAAAATCTAAAAGTAATTTAAGGCAAAAATGGAATTTTCTTAACTTTTACAGGAAGACGCAGGCCAGCAGTTGTCACAGGTGCGGCCCCGCACTGTGCAGTCGACAACAGCGCGTCCAAGGACGCACTGTGCAGCACACAGAGACTGCGTCTTTCTGGAAAAAGGAAGAAAAACTAAAGCCAACTAAAGCTACAGCTAAGCCACCCAAATACTAATTCTCACAGTCAAAAACCAGAAAATAAAAATGATTTTCTCAAAGCAAAGTTCATATAAAGGAAAAGACTCTCTCATTAATGGATTCCCCAGTGGAGTCGCCAATTTGTCACACGGAATCTGTCAAGGGTGCGGACACGACTGACCTTCCTAGAAGTCTAAGACATTCTAATGACAAACAAGACAAAATGGAGTGATCTTTCTCTAAATACACCTTTTACAACATGAAAACTACAAGTGTTTAGGCTTACCTTATTCCAAAACGCTGTTGTTGAAGTCCGT
The DNA here is from genome assembly GCA_031772625.1 of Pinus tabuliformis. Taxonomy (NCBI): domain Eukaryota; kingdom Viridiplantae; phylum Streptophyta; class Pinopsida; order Pinales; family Pinaceae; genus Pinus; species Pinus tabuliformis. The sequence continues at coordinate 1,243,229,479 of CM062818.1, forward strand.
TCTTGACGATCCGGATGAGCTCCTCCTTCAAGTCAATTCCTGCAACCACAAACAATCAAACAATTACCAAGCACTTGCATTTCATATAATAAAACATATATTCAACATGCAGACCAAGGAACACATGAAATAACTCATTAACACAAGCTATTGAGAAAAATAAACCAGTTTGTATTAATAACGAAACAAAGAAACTCTTACAACCTGGCCTTGGTGTTGTGCAAGTTCCTCCCAGGGTCCATCAAGGGTTTTCCTCTACTTTGACAAAGCTCACCCTCTCCCAAGTAGAATCAAGTGAAGACAATCTCTCCTCACAAAGGCTCTAATGGAAGACCTAAATCCTGCAGCATTTACCCAAAGAAAATGTATAGCTCCAACCTCTTCTCCTTCTGGCTCAATGCCTTCATTTATAGTGCTGTAAAGAGGTTATTCAGGTCCACTATCAATGGGATCATCCCCCTCTATGGGTGGGATAGCTCCCTTATTGATGGGATAAGTTCCCCCTTAATAGAGATACATGAACCAACTGGAGGCGCATCCATTTCATCAAACCGACCTCTAGAATGTTCTAGAAGTAACCACAAGTAACTTTTTCAAGATAAAACTCGCGCATTTTGCCTTTTACAGAGGGACGCACCTGTCCCTTAACATACAGAGCGTCCATGGACGCATATTTTGTGAACATGGTCAGCGTCCCCGCAGGTAAGGCTAGAGAGAACCTGCGACCCCAGAGATAAACATGATTTTTACAAGACTTTCTCTCTTCTTTGAGTTTGAGATGGATAACAGAGGCATGAGACTTGCCTAAGAGGGTAGCATGACTTGTTGATTTGAGCCATACTAACTGTAAGTAGTCAAGGTGACATTTTTTAGTGTAACACACATGGTTGATTTTTGTTCTTTATTTTGTATCTATGACAAGATTCAAATCTTCCAAATTTCTTCCTCAATCTAGCATTAAAAGCTTGATCCTTTCTTACATTGGGTTCAGTTTCATCCTTTGGTTTAAACCTTGATTCTTCTAGAAAACATTGTGCCCAAAGTTCTTCAAATGTTGGAGTTTCTTTTCTTGCATAAATTCTACTTACAAAACTACTCCAATCTAGAGGTAAAGCATTGTTGGCTTAGAGGGTCCTAAGGCAAGTTCAGAGTTAGTTGCGCCAAACAAATCCCTGCACTACTAGCCCTTTTGGAATCAATCTACGGTGCGCGGACTGAAGTCTCACCCGAATCAATATGGGGGGATGATGGAATCAATTTTCTACACCCAAAGATTAGTGTGACGTCCTTTTGGTGACCTAGATCTTCCTTCACACAAACCTCTATGCTCATGCGGCCTATTGTTGTAAATTCCTTTGATCAGCCTCTAGACCTTTGCAAAGGTCTACGATTGGCTTTTGCGAACCCTGAACATGTCAATTAGCTACTTATGTGTGCTTTAGATTACCCTTAGATCAATAGTTACTCGAAATTACCTAAGTGTGCGATAAATTTAACAAAGATAATTATGATCTTCGCATAATCACTTAGCATTAATTGTGTTCAGATAACAATACAGATTAAGTAAAGTCACACATCAATACATCATCATTATAAAGCCATCATTCATCACAGAATATAGTGTATTCATACATAACAGAAATAAAGGGACTTAAACACGGGAATTTCTGTAACAATATTCTTTATTGATCTTCAGCAAAGGTTTACAGACTCAAAACTTCCTTGTGCACTCAGCTACAGAGATCTGTGAACTCGGATGCATAAACTACTCTAGGCCTCTACGCACTCAGCTGTACTCAGCTGTAGAGCCTTTCCCTCCTCTAAGACTTCTATCACTGCACTATACCTCTTCACTCGTACCCATATACTTCTTCTTTCTTTTGCCTTAGACTCTCTAAGACACATCTATTTATACAATCCCATGGTCCGTGGACCATGGGTAGATCTTCAAAAGAGGAATCCAGTTACACAAAAAAAGGGTAAAACCCTTTTTGACTCTTAACTAGCTACGTGCTCTGTGACCATAATTTGAGGAGACTTTACATATTTTTACATCAAAACTTGGGCTTTTGCCCCAAAACTGACCCAGGGGACCCCATCCCAATATGCCCCCAGCACAAATATCATGAATCGCCCTCAAGTCACTCAACTGGCATGGAGATCCTTCTATGAAGATCCCCTAGCTCCACTTGAACCACTGCTACCTCAGTCACGCTTGGCATGGCTTCCTACTTCACCTGTTTGACTAGTTGTTATGTAGCTAGTCCTTCATTGTCATACTTGATCTTCTGTTGTGTAAGTTGTAGGTTTACCAACTTTTTTTGTATGTTGGTGGAGACTTGGTAGGCTTCTTCCAACTAAGGATCCAACCATGCCTTAAGGACTGCCTCTTTTTTCTATGCTTCTTCCACTTGTATAGGGAGTTTCTTCCCCTCCTGCAACTTGGCGAGGTGCTGCATTGTAGCCATTGAGCACGTCGTCACCCGCACTTCGTCATACTGCTGTTGAAGCTCGCAAGTCTCTATTTTTAATCTCTACATGTTGGGATCTTCCTGAAGGGTCGTTACTACTTCCATGGCCTGCTCAAACCATGTTGTACAGTCCACAACTACCACATCCATAGTGGTTATTGCATCCTTAACAGCAGCTTCGCATTTCTCCCTAACTTCTTGCGGGGTCGAAGGTTGTGACTTGAGCTCCATTTCTGTGATTTTCATGTTGAGATCGAACTCAACTCGGTCCACCTCTACCTTAGAATCATAGAAACCCGCTACAAGTTTTTTGATCTTGGCCTCAAGTGGTGCCTCCTCATGGTATGTGCAACTCTAGCACTATCCTGCAAGCCTCTGCAACCATGACCACCAATTGGGTGCTCAGCACCTGGATCATCTCTTCCATAGATGCGGAAAGGAAGATAGCTTTTGGCAACAATGCTTTTTATATCCACTCTTTTTTCAAGAAGATCTTTACGCAATTTCTCGAGTTTGTCCATCGATATAGGATTCGTAATCAACCCTTTTGCTCGATAAAATAGGAGCCGCCAAGGTCTCAAGATATTTCTTTATCTGTCGGATGCACTCGGCCATATCTACAGCTCCCATAGGATTTGTAGATACATAAGGCATTCCAAATTCCTTATTCAAATACGGGCCTTCATCTTTTCGGTGAAAATTTTCTCATTGTTCACACGATATTCACTTATTAGGCTGAGAGCGCTCTACTCCTATGCTCGTAACTCTGTTGTCACACCTGTCTGCACCGTGTGAAGATACTCGTTAGGGAGTGTTGCGAGGTTAAGTTTGATGTTTTTCAGAGTGCTCACAATGACATTGTCATCAGCTCATTCCGTGCTCAAGGACCCTTCTAGTAGCACGACTACTCAGAGATCGACTAACCTAACCATCTCAGCAGCCGACTAATCCTTGGTGCCAGACTTGTCTATGTGGAGCTCACCTTCCTTGCGCCCACCTAGATCCTACTGGTATGGATTTTCAATTCGCACAGATCCTTCTGAAGAGTGCCTAGTGACTACAGGTGCTTTTGTTCAAACTACTGCAATATTTCTGTTGTGGTGTCGTGCACTTTATCTCTGATCTCATTGATATTGCCTTTTGTGAGCGTAATGGGATCGAGTGGTGGAATCATCGCTTTTGACTTCTTCCGGGGCCCCTCCTTCTGTTGTTCCCTGTATTGTTTTACCCATAATGGGGTGCTCTGTCCTTCTTCCCCACCACCACCCTACCCTAACTGTTCTTCTTCTTCGGTCTAGGACAAAATGGATTTACCGCTTCACTCGGAGTCACGTTGTTCCTGTTCAGCCTTCTACTTTGTAGTGTGCTCCTTTTCCAACCAGGCCTTCTCCTTGGCCTCCTTCCTTCGCTTCTCAGCCAACTACTGGACTGCCTCCTTCTTCTTCTTCTCCGTGGAACTCGTCACGCATTTGCTGGTACCCACAGCCAGATCAGACGGAGAGTTCCAATCTGCTAGCCAGCGCTTGATGACTTCTTGGATGGCATCATCCATGGAAAGATAGGGTAGATCAAACCACTTCAGCTGCAGATCCTTCTACGCCTTGATATACACATGGTGAAAATTGGTCTTGAACTTCACGTACTTGACAACTAATCATACACAGTTGGGGACAACCATGGCCACTGGTTGATGGCCATGCGAATGCTCACCTCCATCAGAACCCAAAAAAAATTTGTCTCCGTGACCTGGGTGGAGTCCTTCATGGCCCATAGGGAGGCAAACTCAGTAGCCTCTGGTAATCCTTTCTCCAGGGGAGGAAGCTGACTATCCTTTGACAGCTCCCAAGAGACTAACACAATGGAGAGCAAAAACCACGCATAGTGGAAGGTCTTTCTCTCATCCTGAGCCTCGTGACAATTCACAAGGAACTCACTACAGAGGTAATACGACCAATTAAACTACATGCCCTCTGTGCACTATGCAGCTAATGAGATTACAGGCACCGGAACCTCATCTGTGCGGCATTTCCTCATGACTTTGTCAGCTAAGATCTATGTGGCTATTTGTACCACAAGGTCGGTGATGGATGTGATGGAGTACTCGTGCGACTTCTTAAATAGGTCAAATTTCTTCTTCATCTTTTCCACCAAGTCATGCTCACTAGTCTTTATGCCAAACTCCTTGTTTAGATTCAAGCCTGAATGTGGTAGGAGCGTGACCCGATGGATCAGCATGTCCGTGATGGGGATAGGTGCACTCAATCATAAACACCCATCATGTACTAGAGTTAGCAGTTTCTTTATGCAGGTGATATTGATGTCGGAGCGGTGATAGTGGGGCACCCACAGTAGTTTCAACGACCCTGATTGATTTACTCCACGGATCCACTCCACTAGCTTCAACGTAGTGACACCAGATTCTTTATAATATACCCGCTTCATGTATTTCTCCATCGCGAGGTGGGGGAACCTCTCATGGTCCGCCAAATCCCAGTCTTCCATTTTTAAATGGGGAATCCGCACTAGGTGCAGGCCTTCAAATGTGATGCTTTCTAGTAGTAGGGGTGTATTAATGAAGAATTTCACCACATCTAGGTCCTTATTGACCTTCACCTTTCCCTTGCATGGAGGGATATAATCTAGCAACCTGGAGATGGGCTCCACACCCTTAGCCTCTATATCCTTTGCACCCTCGTCGGCATCTAAATCTACGACCTTCTTCTTATCCTTCGCTAGCAGCTTATATTTCTTCTGGGCCTAGGTAGCAGACTACTTTCTCGAAAACTCGCGCACTGGCATCGAATGCTTCTGCTTGTCTTTCTTTGGCTTGGGGTTTTTACACGCATTGGTGTAGGCTTCGGCCGAGACAACCTCAGCGCTGTAGTCATAGGAGTCAGAGCCTCCATGCATACAACTTCTAGAGCCGCTCCTTCGAAGGAAACAATTCCTCTGGTGCTTATAGTCTCACCTAGTTCAGACATAGCTCTAAGAATAAACTATTGGGTATCCTTAGGTAAAGTATCAAACACAGAGCTTGCAAATATATCTATGAAAAACTGAGGATTCATAAACAATGGACAGCACAGCTCAAAAATTCTAAGGATGCAAAGTGTTCTTTATTGGACGGCCATGCGTAATTTATAGGCGAATTTGAATTCAAATCTAACCATTCCCCCAAAAAATTGTACATAAATGCTGATTTGGTGGAAGATCTTCAAAGATTTCAGTCTTAAATGCCACTCCACCCCCCCCCCCCCCCCCACTCCTCTTAATCGTCTCCTAGCTATCAAATCATGAACAGTGACTGTAACAATCATTTTATGGTTTTGTTGCATGGTATCTCCCCTCATAGTGCATCTCCCTTCGCACACCTTCTCATACGGTGACATCACTCTTTGCCGTGCAGCCCCTCTGTCACATATTTCCACCAATAGGGTAGTGTAGTTTATAGTCCTGTGCTCCCTTGAAGCTGCCTAGAGCACTAAGACTATCATGTCGTCATGTAGTCATTGAGCTGGATTCCCTATGTATGGCTTCAACCATCTTCCATTTACCCTTTCTTGAAAAGGTTCTCCATTCAACTTTGTGAGTTGATCGACACTTTCCTGGAAACTTAGCGAACTTGCTATGATATAATAAAACCAAGTCATTTACCTTGAAGGTGCGCAGTTTCATGTGTCGATCATGCCAAGCTTTTTCGCATTCCTTCTGAACCTGTTGATGAAATCCATCCAAAAACCTATCTTCTTCAAGCTCCAATAGCTACATGAGCCATTCTTCTAAGGCTCCTTGGTCTGCCATTCCTATGAAAGTCGTTATGCGTAGACTAGGTATGATATATTCCATAGGCATTATAGCCTCTACACCATAAACCAATCGGAAAGGTGTCTGACCTGTTATCTTTTTTCAAGCAGTCTTGTATGCCCATAATGTCGTTGGTACGCGCACATCCCAATAATTCTGCTACTCGTTGTAAACCTTTGTCAACAAATTTTCCAATATCTTATTGAAAGCCTCAACTGTTCCATTGGCTTGAGGATGATATGGAGTACTTTTTTGATGGTAAACCTAGAACTCTTATGTTAGCACACCAATCATTTCATTTAGAAAATGTGTACCACAGTCACTCATCAATACCTTCGGGCAACTGAACCTGGTCAACACATATTCAAACAAAAACTTTACTTTTGTTTCCCCTGTACAGTGCTTCACAGGCTGTGCCTCCGCCCATCTGGTCAGATATTTAGTCCAGATGATGATATACTGTGCACCTATTCTCTTGCTTGGGGGCTGAATGGGTCCTACAAAATCAATTGCCCATTTCTCAAATGGTTGTAATGACACCTACGGATTCATAGGTATCTCATCCCTTCATGACGGCCTTCCCATCCTCTGACATGCATCACATGCCTTACAATATTCTTTAGAATCTTTATGCAGCGTCAACCACCATAACCCAACGCACAAAATTTTTTGTGTTGTTTCCTTTCCTGCTTAATGCCCTCTTACAACTCCTCCGTGAGCCTCCGCAAGGAAGTTTTTTCTTTTGAAATCAGGCACATACCATTGGAGTATCTCTTTCGATCCCATTTTATACAAATGTCCGGCAATTACTGAGAAAGCAGTCACACATACTACCAATTCTTTCTTTTGTTGACTGTTGTAGCCTTCTGGAGTTGTCCCTGTAGTAAAAAAATGGATAATATCTGCAAAGTGTTTGTCCACTACATGCACCGCAAAGAGTTGTGCGTCAGGCAACCCTACCTCCAAATTAGTAGGCTCTTCTCCTGTCTCAATGCGCAACAGATGGTCAGGTCCTGCATTCAACCTTCCTGGTTTTACAATTACCTCAAATTCATATTCTTGGAATAACAATCACCATATACATATTCTACCCCCCAGCACAGGCTTATTGACTAGATACTTCAATGCAGAATGGTCCATGTACATCTTGAAATGTCTGTGCAACAAATAGTGTCTAAATTTTTGGAGTGCGTACACCGTAGCCAATCCTTCGCGCTTTTTTGTTGAATAATTCTTTTCATCCTTTGACAACTTTCTACTCGCAAATGCTATAATATGATCTATCTCCCCTTCACCAGCCTATGTCAGTATTGCTCTTAACGCAATACACAAGGCATCACTATGCACATGGAATTCCTTCTTCCAATCTGAGAAGACCAATATCGGTGTGGTGACCATTTTTTCCTTCAAGACATCCAGACTGCACTAACATTCTTCATCCCAACAGAATGTAGTGTCCTTCTTTAGCAACTTCTCCATGGGCATGGTAATCTGAGCATAAGCCTTGATGAACTTCCAATAATACCCAGTATGGCCCAACATTGTGCACAGCTGTTTAACACTCCTTGGGGCTTCCAAATTGATTATTACCATGATCTTGGCAGGGTCCACCATGAGTCCTTGCTTGCATACCACATGACCCAGCAAAATCCCAAAGGGGACACAAAATAAGCACTTCTTCAGGTTTAGTGCGATCTGATACCTTCGGCACGTATCCAACATTAAGCGCAGACTAGCTACATGGCACTTTACTAGTCCAAACATTGTCCAGTCATCAAAATATACCTCCAAGAATTTGTGAATAAATTCTTTGAACATTGCAATGACTATGCAATAGAACATCGTTGGCACATTCTTGAGTCTGAAGGGCATCATTGTGTACTAAAAACACCCTCATTCCATTGTGAAGGTTGTTTTACTCCTATCTTCTAGTACGATCTTGATCTGATGGTATCCAAAGAACCCATCAATAAATGAGTATGCTTCCTATCCTCCCACATTCTCCAGTACCTCAGTGGTAAATAGTGTTAGGAAAGGATCATGAATGCAGGCATCATTAAGCTTTATTAGATCTATGAAAATCCTTATCTCTCCCTTTTGCTTCTTTTCCTGAACTACCATTGGGCTCACCCAATCAGGTTCCTCCACTAGTTCGATAATACCCTCCTCAAGCACCTTGTCCAACTCCAAGTGGACCTTTTCCTTGTATTTGGGATTAAGGCGATACGGCCTCTACTTAACATGCTTCACACCCGGTTTTAGAGTTATTTTCATCACTCCAAAATCACTTATGATTGCTCTCAAGTCCGAAAATTTTGTAGGAAAAAGATCATGGTACTTTCGGGGTAAATCAACAACTTATCCACCGTGGCATCATCCCAATAATCTCTGGTCTTCGTGAATTTAGGCTCCGCTTCAGTACCAACATTTACCTACCTAGTCTTTAGCAACACAGTGATATCCGGGTTCTCTATCTGTGGACCTTCAACCTCGTGGTGGCCTTATGCTTTTGATATATTGATATTCCTTGGATCCTCATCCTCCGCTTCAGTAGTCATATTATAGCATTCCAGTGCATGGCACAGCTAGGTGCTCCGATCTGGTTGAACCAATTCCAAAGGATCCTGGGGGATTCAGAAGATCGCTGCCTTAACCTCCTGTAGCACCTCATCAGTGCTTTGAAACCCGTCTTCAAAGTTGAATGTCCTCACAAACCCTTCTCTTAAGACATCTCACTCTGCGGTGCTATGGCAAAGTTCCATTTTCAAATACCAATTCATAGGGATTATGTCTATACTGTGACAGAATAAATGCACCCATTTTGGCTGTGGCTCCATTCCATATACCTTAGTCAATTTGGCCAAATGATCATGCGGATCACTCCTCCATCATACTTCTCAGTTATTTATACTTTAGAACGACTAAATTGCATTCTCATCATCCTTCTGTAATCGCGCCACTCATCAAAGTTGTAATTGTGTGTACCCCACCACCGAGCACGCGTAGCATGCAGTGCCCACTCCAACACCTGAAAGCAGTAATCCTCTAGAACTTCTCTTTCAAAATCATCCAAAAATTTATCTAATTCAGTTAAACCATCGTAATAAGGTAAATTTCTTACCTCTGATGACACATAGTGCAGCGATTTGGTCATCATGTTGCAGTGCACTGAGGATACTTCATGCAGCTTGTTTTTCCAATGTTCCAACTCTTCGTCTGAATCCGAGGTACAGGAACTTTCACAGTCCCATGCAATTCGTCCATTAGCTATTGGATTAACCTAGTCTTGGTCTGGCACTGTCATTTTATAGATCTAATCCAAATCATCATCACTCTCCTCATAGTCGTAGACCAGTTCAGTATAGTGTGGTCCGTCTATAGGGTCCAATGGTACTACAACACGGAGCGATTTTGTTTCAAACAGCATTGTCCGCTTCTTAAAATTGATGACCCCATTCATGTCAATAGCACAATCAATTCCTAGGAGTGCGAGGTATGAATTTCTATCATCAATAATCTCCATTACTTCAAAATCGGCCAGCACACTCGCACCTTCTATATCTACACTAACTCACTGCAATCATCCCATAGGGATAATATTATGCTAGGTTGCCATCCTCAGTTGAATCGAAGACCACTATAGTGTAATTCTCCCCATTCTCTCCTAGGTCTATTTAGGAAATATGTTGGCGTCAGACCCAAAATCCACAATAACCTGGTCCATCTCATAGTCTCCTATTTGTGCGATAAGCCTCATCTCGCCCCCTATTCTTGCCTTATGCTTACCGATCTTTCTAACTATGCGGGGTCCATCGAAAGTATTATCCTTATTGATACATTTGTTTATCAACTCTTGTAGCCCTTTTACAGCCTTTCTATTGCGCAGTAGTTTCATACAAGTCTCCAAGAAGGTGGTAAGCACAAAGGGGTCAACCTCTGTAAGCAATTTGTCCTGACTTCCTGAGGTAGAGGCCCCAGCAAAGATTTTCTTTGCTTCCATGAACATTTCCTTCGCATGCTCTAGATCAAACACACGAGGGCTTCACTGAGGGAGAAATACCATACCACGTGGGTTCATATTGGGGGATATATATTGTGTAAAAAATGACAATATATATTGGGGGATATATAGGGGGTAAAGGATTTTATATTGGAAGGTATAAAAATGGAGCTCAAAGTTAATGGAAAAATATAAAGGGGTATAAAATATGTAAATGAAAAAATGGATACCTACAATATCTAGATAAAGTATGGGTTTTTTAAATTGGGAAGGTGTATTGGATTCTTATTGGTAGGGGGTTCAATAATCCGATTTTTAGAGTTATTTTCCAATATGTAGTCAAATTAGGGGTATTGTTTAGTATGTCACAAACGCAAGTGATATGTCAAAGGTCCATTGAGTGAAGCCCACGTGATCAAACCCAACCTCCTTTCCTGGGGCCTTGCGGACCCATCCACCTTCTTCAGGTTTCTTTCCCTTAGCGTCACCATTCGTGATCTCGCTTCGCAGTACGATATTCACATTCACGTCCTTTTCACGGGGCTCGGCCCTCATCATTTGTAATTTCTAGGTAGGATACTGAGGTGGCGCCTTCTTCTCCAAATCTTGGCCATCAGCATATGACATTCTTTGATTGTGTGGTCAAACTGAGTGCAGTATTGACATGACAGGCAAGTCTAATTCATACACTCTCACGCGTAGTGTCCTGACATTCCGCAATTTTAACAAATTACCTGCCCTCGACCCCTACCAGGTCCTCCTCCCCCTTGGTGTCATTTGTGCCCCTGATATCCTCTGCGTGTTCCCCAAGCACCCTAATCTGGAGGCTGGATTTCTACTTTCATTCAATACGTAGGCAACCTCTCCATCATTAATTCATAGCTTCGATAGTGGCGCTCATCGTGGCCCATCGATTTGCAAAAATCACAGAAGAATTGTTGTGGTGTTTATACAAACTTTTGCAGCAAATGAAAATTGTCTATTACATGTTTTCTAACTACTTGAAAAATAGAGCACCATAGCACGGGCCATGCACTTGGTCCTGCTGGAGCTTCCTGCCTTAGGGGTATAGGCCCCCCTCCTGTGATGTAATTCATGAAGACAGGGCAGTGATCTTTATCATGCCCCTTATTTTTACACATGAGACACCGAACTTCTTTGCGCACCTCTGGTCGAGCCGATTTTTCCTTTTTAAAGCTCTGTAACTCCAGGCAGAGGTTTTGCAACACCACATGAATTTGTTGAACTCCCAAAGAAGCATCCTGCATGCAATCTCATTGTGATTTCCAGGGCTTCCGTCTGAGTTCCTATATTTTTTTTTTGATAAAGAAATCCTTAAGTGGGTAGGAGCGCACCTATAAACCAATCGCGGTGTTGGCTATCTATGAGATTCATATTAGATTCGTGGATCCCGCACTTTAGTCTTTGATCTAGCTCCCATGGCATTTCACCGGGCCTCATCATGATTTCCTTAAATCCAATTACCAACTATGAGGTAAATTTAGGCTTACTGAATTCCTTATTCAAAGCAGTCTGAGTATCTGCCAACGACGCCAACAGATTATCAGTGCAATACTTAACATACCATGTTAGCACACAGTCCTGTATAGCGGTGACTAATTGTGCCTTCTTTATATTATCATCTATAATTTGTTGTGTTGTCCACATAGCCTTCACAACAAACCAAAATTGATCTGGATCCTCACTTCCTAAGCCTTTGAAAACTGGAAACTTCATCGTATTCGACATGTTGACCAGCGGAGATGGTGGTGGTGGTGTGGGTGAAGGTGTATGTTGTGGTGGTGAAGGTGGAGGTGGTGTGGACAGATGAGGAATCCACAAAAAACCCTGCCTTATCAACTGGACAGCAATATGTGGTGAAGCCTGTGTTGCTCCCTCGTCATCACTTGAAGGAGGTCCAATCAAGGGGCTATATTTAGGACCTACTTTTCCTTGATTTCTAAATCTTTGTCCACTTCGCGTATATCCAAGGATCAAGGTAACGACATAACCCACTTTTCACGTAAGATAATTTTAATCCAAGTATTCAAAGATCTCAAATACTTACCTCGCGGTCCCTTGAAGAAGTGTCACTTTGCTTCATTGTAACTGACTGAGGTATCAATCACGAACCCTGTAACAAATCCTCTGATGACTCAATCAAGCCAATGATCAACTGCGTGTGCAATCTTATCTTCAGAATCTTCCAACCTTCGCATGAGCTCCGAGGTCCACACTATTAGACCGTCAAGCCTCCACCTTCCTTGGTCATTTGCTAATTTAGCGATCCACTCGTATAATTCGATTGGGAAGGTGCAGAAGAAGATTTCATGTATTTCTGTGTACAAATATCTGTCCAACCACTATTCTTTTGTCAAGTGCGAATTCCTATTTTCTTGCGTCGTGAATTCATGGATCTTTCTATCCAACCACTTCTCAATTTCCTTCTTGGTTAGATTCCAGTGATGCGACATCACACATCTCTTTATGCAGATCCTGGTCCCAGCAACGGAACCATTTGTTGGATTAGGGGGTCCTAACCCAGCCTCAGAGTTACTTGCACCAAAAAAATCCCTACACTACTGGCCCTTTCGGCATCAATCCATGGTGCGTGTCCAACTAAAGTCTCACCCGAAGCAGTATGGGGGGATGTTGGAACTAATTTTTCTCACCCATAGATCAGTGTGATGTCCTTTTGGTGACCTAGATTGACCTTCGTGTAGACCTCTATGCTCCTACGGCCTATTGTTGTAACTTCCTTCGATCAACCTCTAGACCTCCACGAAGGTCTATGATTGGATTTTCAAACATTGAAAAGGTCAATTAGCTACTTACGTGCGCTTTAGATTACCCTTAGATCAATAGTTCCTCGAAATTACCTAAATGTGTGATAACTTTAACAAAGAGCGTTATGATCTTCGTGTAATCACTTAACACTAATTGCGTTCATATAACAATACAAATTAAGTAAAGTTGCACATCAATACATCATCAATTTATAAAGCCATCACTCATCATAGCATATAGCATATTCATACATAACATAAATAAAGGGACTTAAACACAGGAATTTTTGTAAAAATCTTCTTTATTGATATTCAGCAAAGGTTTACATACTCAAAACTTCCATGTGCACTCAGCTGCAGGGGCCTTTGCACTCAGCTGTGGACACTACCCTAGGCCTTTGCACACTTAGCTGCAAAGCCTTTCCCCCCTCTAAGACTTCTATCTCTACGCTAGACCTCTTCACTTGTACCCATAGACTTCTTCTTTCTTTTGCCTTAGACTCTCTAAGATGGATCTATTTATACAATCCCATGGTCCACGGACCATGGGTAGATCTTCAAAAGTTGACTCCAGTTACATAAAAGAAGGGTAAAACCCTTTTTTACTCTTAACTAGCTACGCTCTCTGTGACCATAATTTACGGAGACTTTACATATTTTTACATCAAAACTTGGGCTTTTGCCCCAAAACTAACCCAGGGGACCCCATCCCAATAAGCATTAAGTACAAAAGTGACTAATTTTGAATAAAATATGACTTCTCCAAGCCCTTGAAGTTGATCCTTCAACTTTGAAATTTTCATAAGATATGAGGCCATATCTTCATCTTTTGATAACCTTGTTCTGTAATGTCCATTCCTTAGAGATATTTTTTGACCTATAGTATTGATGGAATATAATTTCACCAATTTTTCATATTCTACTTCCATGTGATCAAATATGAAACAAAGGGGATGAGGTGATCCTTGATAGACTCAAAGAGGATTCTTTGAGCCCTAATTTCTCCCTTGTTGTATTTGGCCACTTCTTGATCCTTACTTTGGTCTGGATATGGAACTTTACCCAAAATCAAGTCCATAACTTCGTTTTCTATGAGAACAAAGTCAATTAATTTCTTCCGAGCCTTAAAATTAGAAGCTCCATCGAGCTTATTTCCTTCCTTACAGATAGATCCCATTTGAATAGGAATTTGAGACATAGAATGTAGTAAACTAATTGATTATGTAGAGATGTCTTCAAGTTGCTATGATGACTTCTTCAATAATGAATGATGAATGATGTTTTACAAGAATCTTCAATGATACCTTCAAGAGAGAGAGAGAGAGAGAGAGAGAGAGAGATGATGACCCTTGTGTTTGCTTGTTTTTATCTTCAAGTATACCTATTGCAAATGATGTCCTCTAAAGAGAGATGATTTTTGTAGAAGTTTCTTCAAAGGTGCCAACAAAAATTGATCTTCAAGCATCATTTCCATCCCTTAGCTCTAATACCATGTTGAGAAATCAATATGCTTGTAGATTAGAGTAGATTTCTCTTACTTGATAGTTACTTGTGAATTTTGTTGGATTTTTATTTCTTATATTATCTTCTCTTCATCAAGAAAATACCAAAGATTACAAAACATGATCACAAGAGACAAAGAACACAAATATGTAGGCTCCAAGCCAAGGAAAAACTCCACAAGGGGAAACCCAACAAATCCTCTTCTTATAGAATCATATCAAAGTGAGATATCCAAGACCCAAAAACCAAGACAAATACTACCACAAAATCCCAAAGTTAGCCCTCCTTCAAGCCTTCTTCAACTAAGGAAAAGTCAAACAAAGTCAATGTTTGTCAACGCTCTGAAAATCTGGTTAAACTTTGAAATTTCTGGACCTATTGTAGCCTTGTAATTTCACATGTGTGACTAGAATAAGGTAGAAAAAACATGATTTTCTCTCTTCTTTGACTTTTGATTTCCCTTCTTTGACTCTTTCTCTCTTTCATTTGAATTTTTCTAGTTCAGTTTCTTTTTCTTACAAAAAAATAGATGTGATGAATTGGTGTCCAAATGAGGTTGAGTTGCAGCATATTTATACGTGTACAAGAGGTTGAATAGGAGTCTTTCTAGGCTAACTTATCTAGGAGGGCCGACTTTGTCTAAGGAGGACATTTTGACTCTTTTTGAATCAGGAAAATATTTTTTTCTTTTTATTACAAGAATTCTAAATGGGACTTCAACTCAAATACATTTATTTGGCTCAAAATGATTTTCCTTTTGACTCAAATACATTTATTTGGCTCAAAATTATTTTCCTTTTGATTCAATAAACCCTATAAGCATGAAGAACATGCTTTGGCTATAAATAAAAATAATCATAATAATAATTGTTTTTCTTCTTTTGTTTTTACATTAAATATATATTTATATAAGTACAATGATAATTATCAAGACAAAACCTAGTTACATTTCCAATAGGTTTGCAGGGGAACAGTAGCCCCCTTACACAATGTTTGGGGTAGTGCCCCAAAAAAAAAATATTGGGTGGTTTTTCCCATGGTTTTGTAGATTTTGTAAAAGGAACTATGGTTATATTCTAATCCAAGTTTAATGGATTGTGGATTTATGAATCCTTTCACATGTATATTATGTATTTTAACATTTAAAGGAGTATGATGAAAAATCAATTTGGTTTTCCCATGTTTCGGTTCCAGGAGAAAAATATCTATGTATATTTATATGATTTCCATTTTATCTTTTCCGTTTTTTTAAGAATTTGTTTGCAATTATTGTATGTACAAGGTTAAAACCTACATTTCGTATCATATAAGTTTTGGCTTTAAGGGAATGCCTTTGTGGCTAAGGGGTTTTTCTCAAGCCTATGGTAGACCTTGTTATAGTGGGCGATCTGCAATATCGCTTCTTGTGGTGAAAGGAAATGGAAAACAATGGAAATAAAAGACAAAGAAATGCAATGGACAGCCTTTTGAGTTTTGGAAGTTCAAGATGGAGGATATGTTGGTGTATAAACATCAATGTATCACTATGGATCCAAGTACTAAACCAATGGAAATGTCGACATAAGACTGGACTAAGATGGATCAAAAGGAAAAGTGCACAATACAATTGTGAGTATCATATTCAGTATTACTGAATGTTTCAAGAGAAGCTATAGAAAATTATTTGTGGGAAAATTTAGGGACTTTGTATCAATCTAAGTCTTAGATAAATCAATTTTCCTACAAAAGAAGTTGTATAATATGATAATGAGGGATGGAGACTTGGTGAAAGAGCATTTGAACACCTTCAACACTGTGGTGATTCAATGATTATTTATTGATATTAATATTTCATATGATGATAAGTGCATTAGTTTGTTGTGTTCCCTATCAAACTCATGGAATATTTTGCTTTTTTCCATAGGTGTTGGAAATTTTCTCACTACTGAGAAGGGGCGGGGGAGATGAATCAGTATTGACAAGTTCTATTTGTATACTTTTTAAATTATTTTTCAATTTGTTGATTCATAATCACACATTACACCATTAGTATATTAGCTCATATAATGCATTAAATAGCTAAGTAAATAAAAAATATAAATACCATGATAATCACATGAAATCCATAAAACAATCACGTGCACAATGGACATAAGGATCTCTAGTGAAAAAACCCCTCTGAGTCAAAAAACACCCTTTGTTGTTGTTGTTTCTTTGGTTCAAATTTTATTAATCAAGCAAATCATTTTACATCATCATAGTTGGCTATTTATAGCAAGGAAGTTTCTCATATTAAATCGACTTTGTAAACACCCATCCACTAGAAGCCTCAACCCCCAACAAGCGTCACCAAACACCAATTGTAATATGAGAATGTTACTTCCTCAACTGAATTTACTGACCACCATTGGCATGGAACACCCATCCCTTATTCACCAAGTTATCTCGATGTTTTGATCATCTAGGGCCTCATTTTAGAATATTTCAATCTAGACTTCTACACAAAACAACAATAGATTTCATTCTTTAATAAACTCTCAATACATCAACATCAATTCAAAAATAAAAATACCAACACATCAGCGGAAAATATACTCTCAACAACTCAACCACAAGCAGAATATCATCTCTCAACAACTCTATTAGCAGCAAACATGAGATAAAACTCTCTCATGAAATCAACCATATGAACAAAAAAAGATATTTTTCCAAGTTACAAACACTACTCAACAAAAATATATAATCTTGAAGGATATGCAACCATCCTCCAATAGAATTCCATGTAATCATAAACATGTTAGCCACTACATAGAAGAGGCCACGACTTCTATCTTTAAACTAATAATTTTGTTGCACCAACAAAATCAAATGAAACCTTTCCCTCTAATTATCCTCTATTGCAGGCTTTTGTAAACTCCATCACAAAATTTACCTCACCAAAAATAATAGTGTCCCTCTCAATGAGTCTCCTCACTCCATTATCTTTGTCATGCACTTCTGTAAACTTTCACCCTCTATGAGCTCGACTTGTAGCTTCTATCTTACCTCTACATAACAATGGGTGCACAGTCTCACTTCAAATTGGTCCCTTGCTCCTCTTTTTAAACAATCTTTGCCACTCTCTCCACTACTCACTCCATTAAGGTATTCACACTTCAAAGTTCATTCAGACATGTTGATTTAGTCAATTGGAATATTTTATGAAAATTCTCGAACAAGAAATATCATAAAAACAATTAAATCATCTGAGATGCGTGAGGAATACAGGGAATATTGTCTTACAAACATAGTCAATAGCACAACATTGTTGATTCTCGACTGTAGTCACATGGATAAGCCTTGTTCCCAACGACTAGATCTCTCAGTCACATGGGCAAGTCAACAAGGGAGCAACTGGGGCAAAGGATCAAGTAAAATGCAAAATGTTCAACTTAGAATTGCCTCTAACTTCTTGATCAACATCTCTGGCATGTGTAAATATTTTCCAAGCCATGAAAAGACTCAAAACCATCTATGCAACCTCATGTTGAGCATATACATGATGTATTCGCCATAAATTCATAAACTAACTCACGAGTGAAGATATTTTATCAAGGGGCATCAATCATGAAGCTCAGTTATATAAGGGAACTTGATACATCATGAAAACCTCTACAACACCTTTAGACATCATCAGGAGCATCAAGGACATCTCAAGAGCAATATCACAAGCATCATATACATGGATACCTAGTTGGCCAACCAACTATCAAAGCCATCAAAACAACCTTAAATCACCTGCAATCAAGCATATGCATATCATCTTCAGCACAAAACGAGGTTGACATTAATTCCAACCATCAACCACTGCAACACTCATCAATATCCACACACTACCATGTTGACATCAATGTCAACCATCACCTCATCACCTCATCACAACATCAATTCCAACAATATCCCCCTTTGGCATTGATGGTAACCCTAGTTGAACCATCCAAATAACCTCATGAAGAATTTAACTCCTTATTTTATCCCCCGTTAACATCAATGGCAAAGGGACAAACTCAACAAATCCAACATGTGAAGAATGAAAAAGAACTCCCCTATTAATCTTAACATCATACCAATACAAATTTGATGCAATCTAATGAACTATTACTAAATTGAACAAGCTCCCCACTAAAGATATAAAGGGCCTACAAAAACATCTCTTGGATTGTTGAACATGCTACCTTTGTTGCTGACAGTTCCTCTTTGTCATATGCAAGAGGGTTTATCCTTATATAACAATTATTTGACCAAATTCGGCCCAATGATGAACAATGAGATATAGGGCATAATACATGGTAGAATGAATAATAATACAATTCTTTACAAAATCCTCTAACTAGATGAACTATGACTCCTCTCTCATGTATGAAGAACACACACATGACCCAACCATGACTCATAAGAAGGATGTGACATACATCGCTACTCAAGGACTCCAAGATCTCATACAATAATGAAATACATGACCCAAGTAGCCTAAACATGGTTGTAACACTTCTCACCTCTCATCACATGCACATCAACACACTTTTGACATGACCCATGACTCTATCTTTTGACTCTTGTCCCTAACTCAAAGATAACTCCATATGAATAAAAATGATTACATGGATTTATAAGAGTAACGCATGGCTATAACATTGAGATTACATAGATTTTATGAGACATTGAAGATAGATTACTCCCACCAATGCCTTTTAGGAACCAATACCACCATTGTACAATCAAAACATGAGACAACCATACCAATTTCACACATATGGATCTTCATTTCAACCTTCAACCAAACTTTTAATGAGGAGCTATTAAACCATATGAAATTCATGAAGGATGGAAAACTAAAATTATTCAACATCTCGAGCATAGCTCAAAATAGCAGCAAAAATGAATAAAATGTCATGGAAGTTCTATTTCGTTTGTAAAAACTCTTGGTAGTAGCAACCAGAATATAGGTCTTTCTCCTTAGTGAATAAAATATCAAGGAAACATATTAACAAGCCTCATGCTCAATGACTCCATGATTAAGAAGCTATTTGAAGATAAGCAGCACTCAACTGACCCACATCACCTTGACCATGAAGGAAAAAAAAATCAACAAAAATTAAGACAACTCTTCAATAGATAAGATAATAAGCACCAATATAACCTCACTTGAGTAGCAACAATGTTAATAATAGCAGCATATGCAACTCATGATCTCTTTGACCAAAACATCAATAGCAGCTAGTAGCAACATGTGAACTAGTATGAAGATAAAGTGGTGACATAACATCATAGAGCAGCAACATAACAACCACCATAGTTGTAACTTATATGTAGCATCAGCAAATATGTGTCTCTGCAATGAAATAAGAGATCAATCTTTAGCAACGACATAATATGTGGATCTATCAAGAAAAAAATAAAGCATATCATAGCAGCAATAAACTCAGCAACACCAACTATAGCAACATCACTCTCAACCAAAGCAAACATCATAATCATCAGCGTCCATATCATGGTAATAATAGCAACACCATACTATGACTATCAGCAACAAAAATATAGATTAGATAGGATCAATAAAATCCCCAATAATATCACTCTCAAATCAAGGTAGCAACATGAGCATCAACAACAATATAACATGAGAAACAGCACTCTTTCCATCAACATCCCCAGTAGCACAGCATAACCATTAGCAACATGAGTAACAACAGCAACAAACTCAACAATTAGCTCCATGTATACCATGTAAAGCAGAAAATCAACAGATAGGCCATGCAAATATAAATTTGTGCAAATATTCTAATTCACAACCTATTTGACAACTTTGGCTAAGGAAATATCCACTGCATAAATGTCATACCTGCTTACTAATTAATTTTAGAAATCTTCTCATTAATGAAAATAATTGCATTACTGAAAAATATGCAAAGATAATACGAACTTACATAAAATATATCTCTTGAACATGCATCTAGCCTTCATGTCTTTAATAAATTGTTACATTCAATCACATTTGATTGAGCCAAACAAACACCATAACTAAAATGAAATTTCAAACCTCAAAGAACTCCCTTAAGTTCAAGTACCTCCTCCATGCAGATCTTTCAACATTCTCTTCTCCTACTATGGCTACATTATCAATGATTCTCTTTCAGATTTAGAATGTTTCCATATGCTCCCTCTGAGACCATGTCTGCCTTAGTTTTTGATGGGAGTCACTTGCTGCTCCTTTTTCTTCTAGATTTTGTTGGTTTGATTTTTGACATGCACTTCATTATTTGGTCTCTTGTATGATCTACTTTGAGTAGTCTTTGCCTTTTGAGTGAATTCCCTGTAAAATATGGGAATTTTGTAGTCTTTGGACTTATGGCCAATGTTTTCACACAAGTAACACCTTATATGTCCAAGAAACAAAGGAAAATCTTTGAAACTCCTCTTCTTCACATAGTTCCTACAATCAAAATCCTTATGCCCGAAATTATTACACGAAAAACAATATCCATAAAATGAATTGTTATACCTGGCCATGGATGATTTTTCTTGATATGTCCTTTTATCCAACTGCTTCTTCTGCTGCATGCTTTTGCATTTTGCAGCAATATTCCCATGCTTTTGACAATTGAAGCATCTTATTAATCTTGAGGAAGTGGATGATCTGTCTGGCACAACTTTTTCCTTCTTTGACTTCTAGTTTTTCTTATGTGCTTCTTCCTTGTTATTCTTACTGCTACAATCAGCCTTTTTTTGTTGGATTTTTAAATATTATTGATGAAATCATTTCTTCTTTGTGCAAGCTAGGATCTGGAGTATTTTGACTAGTCTTCAACTGAATGGCTTTCTCTTTTGAATTATTTTCAATGTAGCCACTTCTACTTCCAGAATTTGACATTGATATTCCTTCTTCAATTTTCCTTGCTTCGTCTAATTGGGTTTTAATTTAATTATTTCTTATTTGTAAACACATTCCTTCTCATCATGTATTTGCAATAATTTGTGTTGGTGTTTATTTTCATCCTTGAGATTTCTAATTTTCGCTTCTAGGGTTACAATCTTGCAAGGCTCTTCATCTTCTAAATTTGAATTCTTTGCAAAAGGGTTATTACCACTTCTCTCCAAAACATTAAATTGAATTGAATGATCATCATCTTCTAAACCATCAAACTTAAGTAAATCATCATCACTACAAGAAAACGTACTACTAGATACAAAATGATCACAACATTTACCTTCACTATTTTTTACCAACAAGAAGAGGGATTCTTCTGAATTTGAAATTTTCCTCACTTGTTTACTACTCTTCCTTTTATGAGACTGCTTCTTCTTATTCTTTTCCATGGCCCACGATCTCCTCTTAAGAAATCAAGATTCGCCAAGAGAACCCCGCTCTGATACCAATGGTTGGAAATGTGCTCACTATTGAGAGGGGGTTTTAATCATTAGTGATAAGATCTATATGTATACTTTTAAATTTATTTTTCGATTTACTGATTCATAATCACACATTACACCATTACTATATTAGCTCATACAATGTATTAACCAACTGATTAAAAAAAAAATCTAAATTCCATAATCATCACATGAAAGCCATAAAACAATCAAAAAAATCACATGCACAATGGACATAAGGATCACTGGTGTAAAACCCCATCCAGGTAAAAAAAAAACCCTTTGTTGTTGTTGCTACTCTACGCTTCAAATTTTATTAATCAAACAAATCACTTTACATCATCATAGCTAGCTATGTCCAATAAGGAAGTTTCTCATATTAAATTGACTTTGTGGAAACCCATCAATGGAAGCCTCAACCCCCAACAAGCCTCACCTGACACCCATTGGACTATGAGAATGCTACTTCCTCAACTGAAGATACCAATCACCATCGGCAAGGAACACCCATCCCTTCTTCACCAAGATATCTTGATCTTTTTATCATCTAGGGCCTCATTTCAAAATATTTCAAACATGACCCATGCACAAAAAGACAACATCTTTCTTATTGATTTGAGGCTTCTACGATCTATATTTTGTGAGGTGTTATCTTTCAGAGTCATCGCATTCATGTTTGTGTAATCAACGTTTCAAACCAACCTCTGTGTTCATCATCAGGATTAGATCCATGAGTTAATAAGTCAGAACTCAATAGGGTAATAAATAAGGCTAGGTTTGGGATGGGAATGAATATCAGCCGACAGGTTTGATAATGATATAATTCAGTTTTAGTTATAATTTATTTATTTTTATTTTTATTTTTAATTTGTTAATAATTTTAGTTTTATATTTTTAATTTTTAATTTAATATCTAGTTTTCTTTCTTTAAGATCATTAAAAAAAATTGAGAAATGTATTTTTGGTTTTTATTGAATGATTAAAAATAACCATTAATTCATACTTAATATCAATTAGTGATTATGATTATGTGTACACATTGAATGGGATGGAGACGATGGAGCTGCAGCGACAATCTGAAAAGGGTTAGGGTTATGCAGTCTAACAGTGCCACGCCTGCACCCTACCTGCGCCATACCTACCTTAGTTGTCGCCATGTGGTACTTCGGTCACCTACACCGCAGGTGGTTCCTGTAACCCTACTAGGCATACCGTAATGGTGTTGTAACCTCGTCTCCCACCCTGTTTACTGCATACCTACCTATTCCCGACATACCATTGTGGCGACGGTTACAATAGTCCTGGAGGCAGTTGGTGGAGAACTTCTTGAAACAGGCATGGAGCTAGACTTAGTGGATTACTCGGAGGACCCATTGGAGAATGTTAACATCTATACAACTCCTCGCTCCACCGCAAAAGACCTCCTCCCCTTCTATTATGATCTAATAGCCATCATTGCTGGACTACCCTTGACATCGAGACCCTCTAGCTCCACCGTGACCTTATTTGAGCCTCCTCCGGCATGGCCGGTACCATCCTCCCCACCACAATCACCTTCTGCTTTTAACTTCATGTCCACCTGCCTTCACCCTAATCCTATGGTTGAATCTTCGCATAACCCCCTCCCCCCCCCATCTGACGGCTCTCTAAACTACCCCCCAGGACACCTGAATCTGGCACAAGGGAACCCTCAAGCCACAGAATCTGTGGCACCTCCAACAGGTAGCTACTTGGCAGTCCCCCTACTCTCAGAACCTATCCCTACGGATGAACATCTCAACACTGGAAACCCTCTCTCAAGCCCTTCTCAGCCTGAGGACCGATCGGACTCCCTTGAAGATGTTGTTAGGCCAAACAAGAAGCGCAAGTTCTTCAAATCCAAAGGTGAAGATGCCATTATCAGGCTTGCAGAAGATATCTAGTGGGGCGACACCATGGACACAATGGGCCGCGTTCGGGTGGAAGGATTCGAGGTAGAAGCTATGCAGCGGCTTGACTAAATATGTGGACCTCTGAGGTATGGGTGCAACACCCAGTCGATCTTCCCTTTGTTCAAACATTTGTTAGGGGTTATTTCGCTCTACGCTTCCCCAGAGCTAAGCACACAAATTGGGTCCTATCTTCCTTTTGGCACTTCAAACACGCTCCAATCCTCCTCTGCCGATGGAACCCTCTATTTGATCCAGAAAAAGAACAGATAGGAGTTGGGCCTATTTGGGTTCGGCTTCCGAGATTACCCCTCCAATTCTACTCGGAGGACATTTTTCAACGCATCGGAAACACACTTGGCACTTATATAGAGCACGATAGATCTTACTTGGCTACTGGCATGATGGCTTATGCCAGGGTTTTGGTTCATCTGGACACTAGGGGGGTCTCCAGGAGCATATCACATTGCAATGGAGAACTTTCTCCTGGCAACAAACCCTAGATTACGAAGGAGTCTTGTTTCATTGTAGATGATGCCATAAGGTGGGACATATTTTCAAGGACTACCCTTTAAATAGGAAGGAGAGAGATGGAGAAAATGTGAAGGTAATTCCACAGAAAATATCATAATCACACAGTAGCCCCCCTCGGCTGAAGAAGCAGTAAACTTGGCATAGACGTATGTAGAGAAGGCACCCTCAAAGGAGGCCAAGAAGAAGCATGGGAAAGCACCTTTTAAACCACCCTCTCCACCTATAACAAAAGAAAGGGCGGCTATCGAAGCTGCATTCTCCATGGGTATGTTGGATTCATCCTCCTCCTCTGCTTATTCTACTGCTTCAACATTTTGCATAGCATCAAATAATGTTCAGCTCTCTGATCTCTACAATAACCCACCCATATCTCTAGCATGCCCCCTTAAACCCTCCTCTCCCACCATCTCCTGCACCCTGCCATCTTTTCCCAAGGACCCCCAAGCCATCTCCTCTATCCCTGCATCTACCCCTCCACCTATCCCTCCATCCACCAGATACCCCCTTCGCTCTTGGATTCGATCACAAGGTCCTGATACCCTAGGTATATGCCTGATTTACTCTCCCCCACCTTTGAAGCAACCTCTAGGCATACCCGGTCCTTATCAAAAGCCATTCTACAAGCCGGGGAAGAGATTTTTGCTGGCAAACAACATTCCATCGACAAGGTACTTAGAGCAATGAATACCCTAGTGCACCCCCCTCCATGAAGGCGCTATCTTTCAACTATTGAGGGTTGGCTAGCCGTGACAAAAAACTAGCCATGAGAAGACTACTAAAATCTGAACCCACTAATATCCTTTTCTTAGAAGAAACCCTAGGACAGGCTATTGTTATCACTCACCTTCTCAAATCATGGCTACCAGGATGGACTTTTCACTCTCTTGATGCAATTTCTCGATCAGGGGGGTTGTCTCTGGGAGTAACCACATGTTCCATTAGAATCTATAACATTTGGGGAAGCTTTGGACACATTGGAGCAGACATATACTCATCTGAACTCGATATAGAGCTTAGGATTATTAATATCTATGGTCCCTGTCACAATAGGGAAGAATACTCAAATGCGCTGCTAAAATCTCACATTCTACAATGGGATAAGCTCATCTTGGGGGGATCTAAACCTTTCCATTGGATTCGTGGAATCATGGGGACATAATGCACAAAGAGACAATCTCTTAGAATTTTTTGAGACAAAACTGGAGGAACATAATATTATTGATATCCCCTCCTCCAAAATCCAAACTACATGGAAAAACAATAGATCAGACAAGGAAAACCTCTCCAGGAGACTAGATCGATTCCTCATCAAGGAGCACCTACTGAATATGGGCCAAGGATTTAGATAGTGGGTTGGTTCAAGAGGCATATCAGATCATAGGCTGATCTACCTGGAAATAAGGGGAGGTATGTACAAACCAAAATCCCCCTTCAAATTCAACTCTGCATGGCTAAGAGGCGCAGATTACATCAGACAAGTCACCAAATTCTGGAAGACTCACCCCCCTACGGCAGGAAGGAACATCTTATAAGGTTTTGCACAAAATCTGAGAGAACTGAAGAATCTCTTAAAAATATGGGCACACAAAAAGAGAACCCTGGAAGACCTTATCCTTAAGACTACTGAAGAATAAATAGAGGCTTTTGAGAATGATCATGGAGGGATTTACTCTTCCCCGGATCATAAAGGCAATCTAACATCCCTTCTGACTAAGAGGAGTCAGATACTCAAGGATAGGGAGGAAAGTTTGTGACTGAGAAGCAGAGCCATTTGGCTTATCGAAGGGGATGATAATACCAAGTTCTAACCCAAATTCGCAAATGGGCACAAAGCGATAAATACAATTTGGCAACTAGCAGATGAACAAGGTGAAATAATGAATACCTTCCCCAGATTAGCAACCCTGGCTACTGCTCATTTCAGGAACATTTACAAGGCCCCTCCAAATGCTATTGTAGCTGAAATCATGAGAACAGCTCAATTGTTTCAAAGGTTCGTCGACCAAGAGGATGCTTTGGAACTGGCAAAGGAAGTCACCTTGGGAGAACTAGAAGCCACCCTAAAATGGTTCAAATGAGACAAAATCCTAGGTCTGTATGGATGGAATGTGGAATTCTACCTCGCTTTTTTTGAGATACTTTGAGGGGACCTCCTAAAATTTATTGAAGAATGTAGATCTAGTGGAAGAATGTATGAGACCTACAACTCAACCTTCATCGCTCTCATCCCAAAATCTGACAATCCCACCTCCTTCAATGACTTTCGGCCCATTTCTTTGTGTAACTATATTTACAAAATCATTTCCAAGATCATAGCCAACCTACTCTAACCGATCATGTCCAACCACATCTCAGCTAAACAATTCACCTTCTTGCAAAACAGACAAATCCATGAGGCTGTCAAAACTACACAAGAAATATTGCACTCTATTCAGACTCAAACTTAATGGTATGGTCCTAAAAGTAGATCTCTCGAAAGCCTTTGACAAAGTAAATTGGATATATATTAGAATGATATTAACTCACTTAGGATTTCCATATGAGTTCATAAGGTGGATTATGTGTTGCATTACTAATGTATCATTCAGTTTTCTTATAAATGGGGTAGCATCACCCTTCTTTCACTCCAATAGAGGTCTCAGGTAGGGATGTCCACTGTTCCCGTTACTTTTCTTACTCATTATGTAAGGTCTCAGCCAAATCTTAAAGGAGGAACACCATCGGGGAAGACTAAGAGGTATTTGGATCACAGATGGATGCACATTTACACACTTGCTCTTTGTAGATGATGTTCTGCTCTTCCTTAATGGGAGTAGTGGTGATTTGACTTCTCTACTTAACACTTTCTCTATCTTCCTATCGGCCACAGGCATGATGGTGAACAATGCAAAGTCCACTATAATAGCTATAAGGTGCTCCCCATATGAGATACATTATGCCCTACGAAGATTCCCCTATACCCTACTGCATCTAGAGGAGGGTCTCAAATACTTGGGCTACAAATTAAAGCCCCTTGGATATAAGAATGTAGATTCGATTTGGCTCATCACCAAGTTGGAAAAATGGCTTAAAATTTGGTGCCACAAATATTTATTGAGAGCAGGAAGGTTGATCCTCATCAACGCAATTCTGGAAGAAACTCCAGTATATTGGATGTCATTAGCCTGGATACGAAGGGGAATCCTTACAAGAATCAAAAACCTATGTTGCATATTCTTGTGGAAAGGGAAGCAGCCGGGAAATATTTTTTCTTGGACCAACTAGGAATCCCTAGCTCTCCCAAAGAAATGGGGAGGTTGGGGAATTAAAAGCCTAGGAACTTTCTCTACAGCCTTGGCGGCCAAACTAGGGTGGCAGCTAATCACATCACATATTTTATGGACAACAGTGGCCATCTCTAAATACATAGCTCCTCTAAACCTCATGGAATGGCTACGACAACCTTAGTGGAATTATGTTGGCAAATCAAACGTATGGAAAGTATTTATGCAATCAATGCCCCTTATTAGGGAGTGTCTCACATGGAGAGTACAGTTAGGAGCAGTGGTCAGAATCGGGATAAATCCTTGGATCGGATGTGGAAATGCTCACAGGCTCCCTGAGGAGCTTAGAATACACCTCACTATCAAAGGGATCACTCATCTTAGCCACATAGCAGACAGTGAACACTCAACATTTACACAACAAGAGGTTATTGCAGATCCCTCAGCTATCGCAGCAGCATTGGAAAGAATACATGGAGGCCCTTACTGAATCTCTCATCAGAATACAGGAAAGGAAGGAGGAGTTAATTTGGGCACCAGCAAAGCACAAGAAATACTCACCAAAAGTAGGTTATATAGCACTAATGGAATCAAAATATCCTCCACTGTGCAAAACATGGTGGAGCATCATATGGAAATTAAAAGCACCACCCAGATTGGGACTCCTCATGTGGACCATTCTGAGGCACAAGATACCCACAGGAAAAAATTTAAGCAGAAGATCCTTTCGTGGACCCTTCTGTTGCGGTCTATGTAAAGCTGACAATGAAACTGTGGATCATCTTTTCCTCTTGTGCCCGACCATAAAAGAGCTATGGATTTCTATACTCTCTCATCTACCCTCGCTTCTACAATGGCAGGGCATGTCAGTTTGTGAGGCCTGGGAGGCATGGTGGTCTGTCGCCTCCTATTAAATTATGGTATGTTCTATGCTTATAACAGTTTACTTCTTTTTCTTATTATATTCCACCGATTAGCAATCACATGTACATAAAGTAAAGTGCAGATAGAACATTAAACGATCGACAGAAAACAAGCCAAGACAAGAGACACAAGATGTGGCGGCTAGCTAGGGACAAACCCCACAATGTGTGGGGAAACCCTTTGATCAAATATTCTTTTATCTTCAATAATTCAGTAGAGAGAAATAGTACAATAAATCTGATTCATATCAACAGTAGCAAACCCTAGATCAATAGCATCAGCATTAGCGGCTTCATTATCAAACTAGGGCAGACCATATCTCACAAACCGACAAGTCGGATTGACTTCATTCCACCACCAAAAGTTTCAACTTCTAGAGGAGGTTCAGATGAACCTACAGTGCAGTTCAGATGAGGAGATCTTCTAGGCCACGCAATTCAATCTTTACTTCTGCAATTGCAGCTTCAGTTTCAGCAGTTTCCGGCTTCAAACTAGGGCAGTCGATATCTTGCAAACCGTTCGTCGGATTGACTTCATTCCACCACCAAAAGTTGTGGCTTTCAAAGGAGGTTCAAATGAACCTATAGCAAAGTTCCAAAGAGGAAATCTTCTAGGCCACGCAAGTCAATATTTACTTCTGCAGTTGCAGCTTCAGTTTTAGCAGTTTCCAGCTTCACATGTGTGAGAGAGAGAGACCCATTTCAGCGCAGTAGAGAAGAGACTCATATCTGTGCAGTAGAGAGAGAGAGATGTGATGAGATGAGTGAGTCCAAATGAGGAAAAGTCCTCTTATATTTATACACAACGTTGGTGGGTGAATAGATGCGACTGTTGGGCTTCTGAGCCTACATGAGTTGTAGGTCTGCTTGATAATAATTCCATAATCAAAATAAATTCATATCTCCATGAATACTTATCGGAATTGGATGATGTTTATATCAATCCTACACCTCTCGACAAGAGGAATCTAATAAAAATATTATTAGCCATGAATAAGATGACCCACATGAAGTTTTTCCCTGGTTTCCAATTTTAACACTCCCTCTCAACCATGGAAAACTTCATCTACAATCTGTCTATCGGTCGTTACTATTCATCCATCAAATGCACTACCTTGTATAGCCTGACCCTTGCCCTGCTCTGCTCTATTTTTCCTATTCTGCTTTGTCTTGTTCTGCCCTGCACTAATCTGTACTGTTTTGTTCTGTTCTGCTCTGCTCTTGCATTGTTCTGTTCTACTCTGCTCTTGTCCGAACTATGAAGAAGAAGAAATGATCGAGGATGTATCATACTGACTCAAAGTCAGTCTCAGAGTATGTACCACTGGTCCCAGACCAGTCTCAACCAACCCAAAGTCAGTGTCATAGTGATTACAACTCCAATGGTCCCAGACCAATATCATCCTCCACTGACTCAAAGTCAGTCTCAGAGTATGTACCACTGATCCTAGACCAGTCTCAACCGACCCGAAGTCAGCGTCATAGTATGGTACAACTCCTACCACTGGTCCCAGACTAGTATCATTGATCCCAGATCAATGCAGGTCATCCTAGCGTAGGGAGTACGGTAGTTACAACGATGCGTCCATCGATAATACTATGGTCCCTAACTTCATTTCCCTACTCATTGATCAGATGAGAGGTACTTCCCATGAGTCCCAGACTGCATGGGTAGGATGCCTCGACAGGAGAACTAATCAATCCTGTCCTCACAGGAGAAAACATCAATCCAGGCCTCACAGGAGAACACATCAATCCTGCTACAATTTCCATGGAGAACACATCAATCCAGGCTACCATGGAGAACACATCAATCCAGGCCTCACAGGAGAACACATCAATCCTGCTACAATGTCGCCACGGGGTGTACATGTATACCACCAGGGGATAGTGAATAATCCTGTGGTCATATGCTGCTCCAAGAAGCACCCCGCACCCCCCTGGAGCTCTCGAAGCTCAATGCATCATACATGACCCTCATTGGAGGGTCTTTGAACAACTCCAAGTTGTTCACGGAAAGTTAGAAATTTTACTTTCCCAAGGGGTTTTGTCAAAATGTCGGCGACCTGTTCATCTGTACCGATATGATGGAGCCTTATAGCTCCCCGTTGCACCATATCTCGAATATAATGGTATCTGATATCAATATGCTTGGAGCGATCATGGAATACGGGATTCTCTGACAAACAAATCCCACTTTGGTTGTCACAAAGGATCACAGTGGTATCCAATGTGAATCCAAACAACTCACTGAAGAGCTTTCGCAACCAAACTGCCTCACAAGAAGCCATGCTAGTAGCAATATACTCTGCTTCGGCAGTGCTCAAAGCCACCGACTTTTGTTTCCTGCTCATCCAGGATATCGAAGCAGATCTCAAGGAGAAACAACACCCGGAAGTGCTCTTACAGTCCTCCACATTGCCTACCCAGTCAGCATCTGTGTATCCAAATAGTCTCACATCTCTGGCAATGTATCTTAACCCATAAGTGATAGTGCCACGAAGATATCTCAGCAAATTCTTGGCACCAATCCAGTGTATGTGGTGGGGTTCAACCATATGCTGGCTCAATGTGTTGACTGCAAAGCATATATCTGGACGGGAGTTCACTAAGAACATTAATGCTCCGACGAGTTGCCGATACTCGGTAGCATTTCGTAAAACAGGTCCAGCAGCACTACCGCTTAACTTCTTGAAGTCAAGCTCCATCGGAGTAGTTACAGGCTTGCAGTCCACCATTCCGAATCTTTCGAATATCTTCACCACATATTTTCCTTGAGATAGGAAAATTTCTCCTGGCTTTTGCCACACTTCAAGTCCTAGGAAGTAGTGCATCAGTCCTAGGTCTTTCATTTCAAATTCAGAGGCTAGCTCCCTCTTACATTTGTGAATGAGAGGGTCTACACCTGTTAGAAAGAGGTCATCCACATACAACACCAGTATGAGAGGCTTGTCATCTTCAACCTTAAAGTAAAGGTTAGGATCGGCTTCACTCCTAGTGAATCCCAGCTTCATCAAGTAGCTATCGATCCTCTCATACCATGCTCGGGGTGCTTGCTTCAGCCCATAGAGAGCTTTCTTCAACCTGCATACATGAGATTTTCAATCATAAATCTCAAATCCTTCAGGTTGCTCCACGTAGACCTCTTCTTTGATCGAGCCATGCAAGAACGCAGTCTTGACATCCATCTGATGTAGGTTCCATCCTTGTGAAGCGGCAAGGGCTATGATCGAGCGGATGGTTGTATATCTGGCAACAGGTGCAAATATCTCATCATAGGCTATACCTTCCTTTTGGGAGAAACCTCGAGCAACAAAACGAGCCTTATACTTTTCCGTGCTTCGATCTGCTGCATGCTTTATCTTGTAAAGCCATTTGGAAGTAACAACAGTCTTGTCCTGGGGTCTGGGAACTACTTCCCAAACATCATTATTTATGATAGAATCATATTCTTAGGTCATAGCATCCTTCCATACTTGATTCTTGACGGCATCTGAGAATGACGAAGGCTCATTTTGTATGATCGTGCTCATGATGGTCAGGTATCCTTGATACCTATTAGGTTTCTTACTTTCACGAAAGGTTCCTCATGGTGCAGCATGTCCTTCAGCATCATCAAGTAACCCCTTAAGCCATGAAGGCCTCTTCCTAGAAGAGGAAGGCTCATATGGAGGAGGATCAATCGAATCCATGGGTTCTTCTACATCAGGCATTGATTCATCATCCTTTTCTTTCGGTTCCCTGGTGTCGGCTTCTTGAGAGCTCCTCAAAGTCGGAAGATTGATCACCTTGCTGAGAGCCATATCTTTGTAAAAGGTGACATCATGACTAATTATGACTTCCCTTTGACCGGCTACATAGATTCTATAGCCTTTAGTATTTTCACCATATCCCACGAAAATTCCCTTCTTTAAAGATGCTCCCAATTTATTTCTTTTCTCTTTCGGCACATGAAAGTATACAGGGCTTCCAAAAATTTTAAAATGAGAAACATCAGGTTTCTTACCGTGAATTTTTCTTCAGGAGTCTTGGAACCCAATGCTTGATGAGGGCATCGATTTTGTACATATACGGCAGTGTTTGCAGCTTCAGCCCATAGAAACTTAGGAAGACTTTGATCATGTAGCATGGCCCAAATAGCTTCCATAATTGTGCGGTTCTTCCTTTCTGCCACACCATTTTGTTCAGGAGTATATGGTGTAGTAGTCTCCCTCTTGATGCCAGCCTCTTTACAAAAATCATGGAACTCATTAGATTCATATTCAGTCCCATTATCAGTTCTTAAGATCTTGATCTTCTTTTTGGTTTGATTCTCGATTAGGGATTTGAAGTGTTGGAACCAAGGGAACACTTCATCCTTCTTTTTCAAGAAGTATATCTAGGTCTTCGAGAATGGTCATCTGTAAAAGTGAGATAATATGAGTATCCTCCCAAGGAGTTCACAGGCATCATACCTGATATGTCTGAGTGAACTAGTTGTAATATATCGGAGGTATTGCTTTGACTTGAAGGGAATGGTCCCCTTTTGAGCTTTCCTTCGGCACATCCCGGACATACACCTTCTTTCTCTACTTGGAATTCAGGCATCCCTGTTACCATCTGTCTTACATCAGGTAGAGCTTTGTAATGAAGGTGGGCAAACCTCAGATGCCAAAGTTCGGATTGAAGCGTTGTGTCACAAGACATGACACCTAGCGGACTTCCACCGACTTGATATAAAGAATCAACTCGAAACCCAAGAGTGAAAGCATCTTTAACATTATTTTTCCATACGCGTACCTTACCATCGCTGAAGGTTACCTTATAGCCTTTTTCTGCCATTTCCGAGATGGATACTAGGTTCTTTTTTAGATCAGGTACATATAATACATCTTGTAAATGAATCGTATTACCTTGATTCAGTTTAAGAGAAACATTGCCTACACCTTTCACTGGGTATTTCATGTCATCTCCAAGGACAATTTCCAGGTTAGTTTCTTTCTCTAGCAGATTATAGAGTACTTCTTTGTAACCAGTGAAGTGTCTTGAGGCACCACTATCAATGAGCCAAATTCCCACTCAGTCCGAAGGAGCGGAGGTAGATAGGGCAGCTGGTAGATAATATTCAGCCTGCTTATCGTCAACAGTGTTAGATTCATCCCTGGAATTTCTAGCCTTCTTGAATGGTTGTCCTCTTCCTTGATTTCCCGCATTCCTTTTTCCTTTGCTGTTGAATTTTCCATTCCTTCGATTACCATGAGAGGGATTTTGATCATCGTCACGGTGAGAGTCCTTTCTATCAGGGCATTCCCTTGCATAGTGACCTGCTTTATTGCAAATGAAACATCATCCTTTTCTTCCACCCTTAAATCTAGCCTTTCTTTTCGATTTAGACCCAAAATTATTTCTTTTCTTAGCATGAGAGGAAAAAGAAGCATGAGAACCTTTAGGCAAGGGCATTTCCTTCTCTTCTACCCTTGTTTGTTCTTGAATTCATCTAGCCATTAATTCCTCGAAACTAGGAATTACATTATTGTTCAGAAGAGTAGTCATGAACACATACCATTCAGATGGTAATCCTCCGAGAGTTGTGAGTGCCATTTCTCTGTCAGTAATGGTTTCCCCAATAGATAGGAGATCGTTCTTGATCTCGGTGATTCTTAAGAAGTATGCTTGCATACTTTCATCTTTACCCTTCTTGATTTCCCTCAACTTATTTCTAAGAAACAAAACTTGATTTGCATCATTAACTTTTAAATAAACTCACCAGTTTGTCATAGATTTCCTTGGAGGTGTCTAGATCAGAGATGTAGGCCACCAAGCGCTTGTCGATAGAGTCCCGGATGATCTTCTTTGTTTTGACTTCTCCATTTTTCCATTTGTTCCAGGCAGCAGCAGATGCATTTGATGAAGGCTCAACAATATTGCCTCTTACATGGTCCAGCACTCCTTGATCTTCAAGGGTTAGATCGATAGACATCTTCCATCCGTGATAGTCAACTTTCTCACGGAGCTTGTCTTCGGCAGGAAAGAGTGTTGAGGACCCCATAGTTCTTTTAGGATAGCCTTGCCAATCTTCTCTTCAATGATTGCTCTTGCTCTTGCTCGGGCTTTGTCTTCACCTCAGCTCTGATACCATGTTAAATTATGGTATGTTCTATGCTTATAACAGTTTACTTCTTTTTCTTATTATATTCCACCGATTAGCAATCACATGTACATAAAGTAAAGTGCAGATAGAACATTAAACGATCGACAGAAAACAAGCCAAGACAAGAGACACAAGATGTGGCGGCTAGCCAAGGACAAACCCCACAATGTGTGGGGAAACCCTTTGATCAAATCTTCTTTTATCTTCAATAATTCAGCAGAGAGAAATAGTACAATAAATCTGATTCATATCAGCAGTAGCAAACCCTAGATCAGTAGCATCAGCATTAGCGGCTTCATTATCAAACTAGAGCAGACCATATCTCACAAACCGACAGTCGGATTGACTTCATTCCACCACCAAAAGTTTCGGCTTCCAGAGGAGGTTCAGATGAACCTACAGCACAGTTTAGGTGAGGAGATCTTCTAGGCCACGCAAGTCAATCTTTACTTCTGCAGTTGCAGCTTCAGTTTCAGCAGTTTCCGGCTTCAAACTAGGGCAGTCGATATCTTGCAAACCGTTTGTCGGATTGACTTCATTCCACCACCAAAAGTTGTGGCTTTCAAAGGAGGTTCAGATGAACCTACAGTGCAGTTCCAAAGAGGAGATCTTCTAGGCCACGCAAGTCAATCTTTACTTCTATAGTTGCAGCTTCAGTTTCAGCAGTTTCCGGCTTCACATGTGTGAGAGAGAGAGACCCATTTCAGCGCAGTAGAGAAGAGACTCATATTTGTGCAGTAGAGAGAGAGAGAGATGTGATGAGATGAGTGAATCCAAATGAGGAAAAGTCCTCTTATATTTATACACAACGTTGGTGGGTGAATAGATGAGACTGTTGGGCTTCTGAGCCTACATGAGTTGTAGGTCGGCTTGATAATAATTCCATAATCAAAATAAATTCATATCTCCATGAATACTTATCGGAATTGGATGATATTTATATCAATCCTACACCTCTCGACGAGAGGAATCTAATAAAAATATTATTAGCCATGAATAATATGACCCACATGAAGTTTTTCCCTAGTTTCCAATTTTAACACCTCCTCGACAAAAGCCAGAAATATTCCCATTCTTACTTGCTGGGCCATTTGGATTTCCCGAAATAGATATATTTTTCAGAACTCTATCCCTACTAGCCGACTATCACAGCCTGCATCCTAGCTGATTAACATCTCATTGCTAAGGATGAATCTAGCTTTACTCCCAGGCATATCATACTAGAAAACATAAATCACACACATCCCTGGGCATATTTCGATGGCTCAGCACAAGACATAGGATAAGGGGGAGGTTCTATACTACACCTTTCAGCGTCTCATTATTTCAAAATTCAAATGGGATTGGGTAGAGGCATTAACAATTTTGCTGAGCTTATCATAGCCAAATATACCATACAATTTGCACTAGAAGAACAATGCGAAAACTTACAACTATTTGGAGATTCAAAAATTGTATGCAAGAGGATAAATAAAACTGCAAATTGTAATGCATATTCTCTGAGGCATATCATGGAAGAAGTCCATAGACTCATCAATTTATTTGATACTTTTGTTTGTCATCACATATATAGGGAGCGAAACACAGTTGTCGATCTACTATTCAAGGAAGGAGCGCACAGGCCTATAGGGACGTGGAGGATACTAGAGCAGAAGGATGGAACCTTCCATCAGCACTATCATAGCCATTTATAGACATATCAAATTAACTAGCTCAGTAGGAGGCTGAAAATACTTTTTGTTTATATAATTTTATAAGCACAATGATAATAGACTCATATATGGCAGTGTTGATACTCTCTGCGTAGAGTAAGTACTTATGTTAGCTTGCAATCTCAATAACATAACAGTGTCTCCTTGCGTGGAGTACACCTCTTTTTTTATTACTCAAACTTGATGGGCTTTATGCCTCACATACAACATATGCTTTTGCATCTACAAAATGTAATTTTCTTTGCTTAATAAAAATTACGACTTTACCAAAGGGAAAAAAAAAACAATTAGTGATTATAAACTAACTAATATTTTTATGTATAATTAATTAATTTTTATAATTATATGATTAAAATGAATATTAATGATTTACATTTTTAATTTTGGTAATAAGTTTTATGAATTATTTTTATTTTTAGTTATAATTGAATGAATAAAAATAAAAATAATTAATAATTAATACCTAATGACTAAAAATGATAATAGACTAATTTATTATTATACACAATAATTAATTTTTATTATTAATTTCAACAAATTTAAATGCTTATAAACTTTATTATATTATTATGAATTATAATTAATTAATTTATAAAGATTTATAATCTTAGAACTGAATATATTGGTTGAGATTGGATTAAATTGAGCTAGAGTTATTAGTTTAAAAAATAAAATGAATTGAAATAGAAATTATAAAAAAATTATTTATTCTTGATTATTTTATTAAAATGTTTTAATGAATTTAGGGCTGGTATACATCATGGGGGCCAAGTTTAGCGATAAGAGGGTAGGGAGCATTTAGGAAAGAAGGGTCGCTTTGAATGTATAATGACTCTATAAACTTAATATTAATCCTAGGAGTCCAAAATGGGGACTTTGACTAATGTAATGATGACCCAAGCATGAAACCCATGCTTTAATAAGTCATTGTTACAATAATAAAATTCTTTTATTTATTCTTTTGACAAGTACATTTTATGATGACTCAAGTATGTTAATGAAGATCGAACATAGTTACATTTTCCAACACTCCCTCTTAACTAGGGAGGTATTCATAATGTAAAAATACAATAGAATATCTCAAACTATATGAAACAATGAAGAAATTTAGGCATGGAAATGCCATGGACTATATTCCTGACCAAGGAAATCCATCCATTGCTATCTCAAAAATTTAGGCACCGCAATGGAAAAGACTAGATTCCTGACCAGGGAAATCTATCCAAGTGGGAATAAGGAGGACTCAAGCTTTCAACCCCTTTAGGTATTGTCAGGCTTACTAGCTAACCACCAACCCAGGGACCTAGGTGCGTTTCCATGGTCAGAGCTCTATGACTCACACCCCCTTCCCTACTTTGGGACCTAGACATCAACACAAGTGTCAGCGAGATGTCCTCTCAGCCAATGCTTACTCGCAAAGCCTCAACAAATCTCTTTCATTTCCTTATCATCAATACAATCATCAATTTCTACCAAACCAAATAGGTTTCTCAGACACTCAAACTTCTTATTTGAAAGAGCCTTTTTTAGTATGTATGCTACATGTTCATCTGTCGAGACATACTCCAACTTCATGATCCCATCCTGCACCATGTTCCTAATAAAGAGGAACTTATTATTGATATATTTTTCCTCGAATGAAACACGGGATCTCCAAACATCTTGATACAACTTTGATTGTCACAATTAATCACAATAGGACCTAGATACTTCTCGAACAAATATGCCATAAGCTCCCTTAACCAAATAGCCTCCTTTCCTACTTCACATGCAGCCACATATTATGCCTCATCACTACTCAACGCAACATGATCTTGCTTCCTACTCATCTGTTATATCATAGCAGTTCCCAGACTAAAACATCCTCTGGTAGTGCTCCTTCCATCAGTCTCACTGCCACCCCAATCAAATTCAGTGAAGCCAATTATCTTGACTTCCTTACTATCATACTTTAGGCAGTGATGTAGAGAGCCATGAAGATACCTCAGTATAGGTTTAGCAGTTATCCAATGATTGTGACAGGGCTCCAATGGCAACTGACTAATAATGTTTACTTCAAAACATATATATGGCCTAGTATTTACCATATACATTAGGGAACCCACCAACTAACGATAGGAGATAGTATCCATGAGACTAGAGTCCGAGTCCCTCAACTTCTTAAGATTGGTGATCATAGGAGTAGTCAGCGGCTTGGAATCCATCATCCCAAATTACTGAAACAACTTGATGATGTACTTTCCTTGCCCTAAATTTATCTCCCCTTGTCTCTGCCATATTTCTAGACCTAGGAAATAGTGCATCAGCCCTATATCATTCATTTCAAATTTAGCTGCCAACATCTTCTTTCATTCTTGAATTCTTCGCTCCACACTTGTATGAATATATCATCCGCTTATAGCAGAATAATGACGAGCTCATCATTCATAACCTTGATGTAGAAATTCAGGTCTGCAGAACTCTTCACGAACCTAATTCCAAGTAGAGATGCATCCATCCTTGCATACCATGCGCTAGGTGCTTTTTTCAAGCCATATAGGGCCTTCTTAAGTCTAAAAACATGAGAGTCCCTGCTATTAACTTCAAAGCCTTCAGATTTTTCAATGTACACTTCCTCATCAATGGTCTCATTCAGAAATGTGGTGTTCACATCCATTTGATGGATATTCCACCCCATTGTAGCAACCAATAAAACCAATGATGTAATGGTAGTGTACCTTGTTGTAGGTGAAAATTTTTATTCATAATCAATGCCTCCCTTTTGAGAGAAACCCCTTGGAACGAATCTTTCTTTATACTTGTCTATACTTCCATTAACTACATGTTTGATCTTATAGATCCATTTAGATGTGACAACCGATTTGTCACTAGGTCTAGGAATGATTTCCTAAACCCCATTCTTCATGATGGATTGATACTCTTTCTACATTGCTTTCTTCCAAACCTCTTGATGCGCAGCTTTCCTTAAATGTAGATGGTTCAACCTCTATCAATTTTTTCATATATGTAGCATAACTAGAATATATTTTCATATTCTTTCTTTCCCTGAAGGTTCCTTTTGCAACTTCATGTCCTTTGCCATCTTCCAATGTATCTTTTAACCAATTTGGCCTCTTCCTTGTGGTTGGGATGAACATCGATTGAATAGGCTCACTTGGTCCATCTTCTTTGAGATTTGTAGTATAGTTTTCATGATGAACTTCTTCTTCTCCAAATATGGGAACTTCTTCATCATCATAATCAATTGGAATATCCTTTGATTTCTTGTATGCTTGATTTTCATCAGATATGAGATCCCTGCTTACTTCAATATGTCTTCCTTCCTTGGTGTAGATTCTATATGCTTTTGAAGAGAGACTATATCCAACGAATATTCCCTTGATACTTGTAGAGTCTAACTTCATTCGCTTTTCTTTCAGAACATGGATATATGTTGTACTTCCAAAGATTCGAAGGTAATCCACACTCGGCTTCTTTCCTGTGACTACTTCTTCGGGTGTTGTACTATCAAGACTCTTATGAGGACTTCTATTTTGAATGTATATGGTTGTCAACACTACTTATCCCATAACAACTTTGGTAGATATTGATCAAGGAGCATAGTTCAAATGCCTTCTTCAATTGATCTATTATTCCTTTAAGCCAATCGATTTTGTTCGGAATAATAGGGAACAATGAGCTCCTTGTTAATACTTGCTTCCTTACAATATGTAATCAATTCCTTAGAAGTGTATTCCCCAGCATTATCAAACCTCAGAGTTTTTACCTTTCTTTTGGTTAGGGTTTCCACTTCAGTGCTAAACTTCTTGAACTTATCAAATACTTCATGTTTTGTTTTGTGAAGGTAGATCCATGTCTTTCTAGGATGGTCATCAACAAATGTCACATAATAAACATGACCTCCAAGTGATTTTTCATACATGGCCCCACACACATCAGAATGGACGAGGTCTAATATCTCTTTAGACCTAGTTTCACTATTATTAAATGGATTTCTTATATATTTTCCCAAAGAGCATCCCTTGCACACACCTTCATGATGAACCAGTTGACTAAGAGTAGGGATTGACTTCTAATGTAGATGATCATACCTCCTATGTCATAGCTCAATGGGACTTATTTCCATATAAACCAGAGCTTGAGGAGGTGGTGTGATGAATCTATATATACTTCCTCCATGGACTCTAATAACCCTATATTTATCAATGCTAGAGTATTTTCCCCAAACCAATACTTTTTCATCAACAAAATCAATTATTTCCCATTTATCTTATAAATAAAAAAATTGAAAGAAAATTCCTTTTCAAACCTGGAACATATATAATCTTGTTGATATGCAACTTCGATCCATTATCCAGCTTCAATGATGTTGATGCCAGGCCTCTAACAGCATAGCTTTTGTTGTCACCCAATTCCACTACATGATAATATGGCTCCTTTGATAGTGTATGAGTTTTTTTACTTTCCCCTGTCATGTGTCTTGATGCTCCACTATCAATGATCCATGCATTTTCATCGGTAAGAGAACATGTAAGAGATTACAAGAATCCTTGACTTTTGACCTTGTTGAACAAGTAGTAGATGACCTTCTTGATCCAGATTCCATCTGTGTTGATACCCATTATTATGTAGTTCATCATAGAGGGAGAATGCATGCCAACAAAGTGATCTTCGACTCTTCTTGACCTTAGCTCTGATACCATGTTGGAAAATCATAGTTATATTAGGGTTTGATTATCCTTTCTTGATAATTACTTGTGAGTGTGTTGGATTCTTTTACTTATTTATTGTCTTATATGTCATCAATAAATTACCATATTATGTGTGTTGAAGATCACAAAACAAGAGACATAAGATATAGGCACTATGCTAGGGAAAAACCCCCTCGAAGGGAAAACCCAGTCAAGATAATTCTTCCTTTCAATAGTATTATTTTAGACTCTTCACCCTAGACAAAGACCATACCTTCCCTCCACACCATGTCAGCCTCCCAAATCTTTGACCCCTTTCTATCAACTTCGACTAGGAAGTAGCTTTCAGCATCAGGCAGCTTTTGGAAATAGTGAAACTGGGAAGACTTCAATCTCCCAATCTAGGGGATAAAACATGGAGAGAGAGAGAGAGAGAGAGAGAGAAACCAAAAGTTTGATTTTCTTCTCCTCATTAGACTTCCCCAAACTCGCACTTCCTTTGGCTTCCTGGCAACAGACTTTTCACTTCTCTAGTTACTCTTGATATATCAAACTAGCTTGAGATGTGATGCTCCAAATTACTTCGACTAGCTTGTATTTATAGGCTTCTTGTGGGTCGAATTAGGGTCCTTAGTTTGACTTAATATATTCTAGGCCGACTTGGTGTGGAGGATACATAAATCATATTTGACTCAATACTTAACATTTTTAAATTATTCAAAAGTCAAAGAAGGGTCTCTTTCAATGTACAATGACTCTATAAACTCAATATTAATCCTAGCAGTCCACAATGGGACTTTGACTAATATAATGATGACCCAAGCATCAAACCCATGATTTAATAATTCATTATTACAATAATAAAAATTATTTTCTTTATTCTTTTGACAAGTACATTTTATGATGACTCAAGTACATTAATGAAGACCGAACACAGTTACATTTTCCAACACATGTTACTTGGTTAATAGATCACCTTCACCAACATTTGAGGATAATACTCCACACGAGGTATGGAATTGCAATAAACCCTCTCTTTCTCAGATTTCATGGTTTTTAGTTGCGATGCATATGTACGTGTTCCGAAAACAAAAACAAAAAAAAAAAGAGCTAAGTTGGATAGTAATATAAAATGTGGATGTGTATTGGGTATAAACATGATTTAAAAAATTACAAGATTTGGAACCCAAAAATAGAGAAGGTTGTGTAAAGTTGAGATGTGGTATTTACAGAAGTGAAGGATTCCATGAAATAGGAATTCGTACCAAGGGAAAAGGAACCAGAGAATATAAAGTTTGAATTGAAGGATGAAGAATCAAACTCCACAGAGGAACATGAATCATAATAAGAAGAACCAAAAACTCTAGTTTTGAGGATATCAATTAGGGAAAGAAGGCAACTAAAGATGTTGGGTATACGACCAAAGTCCTACATTGGCTAGAAGTGGGGAGGATCATGGGTATATAAGGATGGATAAATATCTCCAATTGTATAAGGCCTTTTGGGGTAAAGCCCAAAAACAAATCCATGAGGGCTTAGGCCCAAAGTGGACAATATCATACCATTGTGGAGATATGTGGTGTCTAGAGTCCTTTACAAGTGGTATCAAAGCCAAGGTTCGAAGTTATCCAAGTGGATGAATCCTTGGAATGCCGAATGAAGGTGGTGAGCCCCGGTAATATCACAATGGGATCCATGGATGAGCTCGGTTATAGCAAGCTCTCGAGACAGGTGGTGCTTCCATGTAATGTGTGTGCTTCCAACGCATTGGAGCGGAGAATCCTAGTTGGTAGAGAGTGGACGGATGGATAATCGTTCGAGGGGAGGCTCAATGATCCTTTGTTCGAGGGGAGGATTGTTGGGTATACGACCAAAGTCCCACATTGACTAGAAGTGGGGAGGATCATGGGTATATAAGGATGGACAAATATCTCCATTGGTATAAGGCCTTTTGGGGTAAAGCCCAAAAACAAATCCATGAGGGCTTAGGCCCAAAGTGGACAATATCATACCATTGTGGAGATATGTGGTTTCTAGAGTCCTTTTACAAAAGAGGTATACTCCATCTAATTTCAATTCAAATTACTGGTGATGATCCTAGAATTGTTAGGGAGGTAGTGGATTCAGAGGATGGGAAACTCTAGAAAAATGCCATGGTTGAAGAAATGGCAGCCTTAGACAAGAATGAGGCTTGGGATCCAATGGAGTTTGTCGATTGGAAGAAAACCCATTGGCAGCAAATGTGCTTTAAAGAATAAGTTAAATGTAGAAGGAAAACTGGAGAAATATAAAGCTTGGTTAGTAGCAAGATTTTATTTCTAGGTATTGGGAATTAATTTTGGTGATATTTTTTCTTATGTTACAAAGTTATCTTTTATTATATTACTTTTATCTGTTATTGTTTCTTTTGATTATGAGGTAGAACAAATGGGTGTGAATATTGCATTCCTACATGGGGATCTAGAAGAAGATATATACATGAAGTAGCTAAAAATCTTTGCAGTGAAAGGCAAGAAAGGGTCGGGGTTCAAGAAAACACCAAGGATGTGGTATTAAAAATTTGATACATATATTCAAGGACTTGGCTACACAAGGAGCAAAGTGGATCATTGTGTGTATTTTAAATTAGTTAGTAATCATGTTATTTTTTTGGTCTTGCATGTGGATGATATCACTGGAAATGATAAAGAAATTATCTAGGATTTGAAGACCCAATTGTCCTCTAAATTCAACATGAAGGATATTTGCATTGCAAACTTTATTTTAGGCATAGAAATTTGTTGAGAAGTGTAGCAAGAAAGTCTCAATTTGACTTTACCTTGGTCAAATTGAGAAAATTCAAATTTCCACATCAACAAACAACTTGGATGCAGTTAAATTGTGTGACATGGCTCTTGTCACTCAGTTAGCTCAGTAAATTTGAGTTAGAGGGATTGGAGTTCAGTTAAGCATGTGTGATTGCTAAATTTTAGTAATCCAGTTCAGTTATATCCAGTTGAGTTCAGTTAAACTAGTTCTAATAGTTGGAGGAACTAATGGAAGGTCAGTTGTGCAGTGGGATAGAAATCTAACTCACTGATCATCCAGTTAACTAATCAATCAGCATAAAATAACTAGTGCATGTTGATAATTCGAGTTCCCAACTATGGTGGAGATTCCAAGGTAGTGTAACAAGAAGTTATAAACTAGTTTGAGTGTACATGTGTTGCATGCAAGCAGATGATCAAACCTTGGTAATTTCACAATCAATTGGAGGAAAATTCCTTAAAAATAGGGGCTAATTCTCTGGGAATTTCACAAGGAAATAAGGGTTCAAGGAGATTCATAAATTGACTAAGTTTGGGTTAGATCTTCTCATTGAGAAAAGAGATATGTTATTCACTTGCAGGTTGAGTTCAAACTGAGCTAGAAGTTGTAATACATATCTATTCATCTGATTAGTGAAAAGAGACTTGAGGGGTTTTTCCTGGTTGGGTTCCCCTAGAAAAAATATTTTGCATGTGTGTTATTTCTTATTTCATTTATGATATTTTTATTCTAAATTGTGAATTGAATTCCACAACTCAGTA
Organism: Pinus tabuliformis; assembly: GCA_031772625.1. Lineage (NCBI taxonomy): Eukaryota > Viridiplantae > Streptophyta > Pinopsida > Pinales > Pinaceae > Pinus > Pinus tabuliformis. The sequence continues at coordinate 1,243,274,182 of CM062818.1, forward strand.
GAGTATAATTGTGTCTCTTGATTTAGATTAAAATTTCTTAAGCTGTTGCAATTCTATCACCAAATTTCTACATGGTATCAGAGCAAGATTCACATTAGAGCAATAATTTTTAAGTTTTTTCTCATGAGATCCGAATTTACTGCTTCAGTGTAGCAGGATCTCTTTAGAGCTGGGAAAATTACCTTCAGCAGGATGAGATTAGATTATGCCTTGGAAGGGAGCTTGAATTTCATTGCATGGAAGGATCACATGGAGGTGGTGCTTGATGATAATGGATTGCTAGAATATGTCAAGATAGACATTGCAAAACCAGCAATAGTTGATGCCCATAACGTAGCTCAATGGAAGAAAGATGTAGCCAAGGAAAGGACAATAATCTTGGAGGGAGTGTGAGACCACAACGTCTCAAGTCTCCATTGGAAAGAAACTACTTTCGAAATGTGGCAAGCACTGATAGATCTATTGTAGAATAGCAACGACCATAGAAAATTTTCCCTCAAAGACAAACTTCGAAATATTAGGATGCATAAGAATTATATTATTCCCCGGTATCTCAACATATTTACCCAAGTCCATGATGATATTGGAGGGATTGGTGTGAATGTTGCATAAGATGACCTAGTGAGCCTATCTCTTTTAGGCCTTCTTAGAAGTTGGCATAACTACCAAGATGCGATGAATGGGAGGAAGAAATTATAGAATTGGGAACGTGTGTGGTCTAATTTGGTACAATAAGAGATCAAGCAGAATTCCAAAGATGGAACTTCATCCAAGAGAAAGGATGAAGAAAATTTTACATTGGTTGGAAAGGGAAAGAAGGGAAAAGGGAAGAAATCTCAAACCAAACCAGAATCTAGCTAAGGGGGAAAGAAGAAAGACTTGTCCAAAATAAAATGCTTCAATTTTCATGAATTTGGGAACTATGCTACAAAGTGTCCAAACAAAAAATATGGAAAAAAACAACCAGGATAACTAGCAAGTGAGTAATTGGCTTCATAATTTGAGCTAGACTTCACCCTTATCGCATGCATGGCTAGCAATATGATGGGGAGTGTGTGGTACTTGAACTCCGATGCCTCATTCCACATGACAGGGGTAGAGAGATTTTTAGTGACCTAGAAGAGAAATATCTCCAGATGCATATTGAGCTTGGGGACGAAGGAAGGTACAATGCTACTAGGATTGCTACAATAACCTTTCATAGGGAGTCGGGATCTCCTCTTTGCCTCAAAGATGCCATAATTGTTCCTGGCCTAAAGAATAATCTCATCTCTATAGTAGTTTTGGAAGACTGTGGTTATGATGTGATCTTCATCAAAGGGAAATCATTAATAAAACACATAGCCATGGGACAGGTGAAGCAGATCGAGGTTTGAGTGAAGAAATTGTACAAGTTGGATGTGGAAGATTGTGCTACATTAAGCAAAAAGGCAGAGAAAGTGCATAGTTGTAATGTCGATGAAATTTGGCACAAGAGATTGGGCCATTTGCATCATGGCACCCTAAAAATTATGCAGCAAATAACCACTGGCCTCCCTAAAGGAGCACTTGAGTAGCAAGATGTATGCAAAGGTTATACATTGGGAAAGTATGTGAAATCCACATTCCATGATCGAGAATGCAAAGCATATGCAGTCTTGGAAAGAGTCCACTCTGATGTTTATGGACCTTTCTCGACAGCCTCCACTGCTAGACAAAAACAAAATTAATAATAATTATTATTATTATTATTATTGATGATTTCTCAAGGAAGTGTTGGATTTTCTTCATGCGGAAGAAGGATGATACATCTAAAAGTTTGTAGAACTCAAGGTACTAGTTGAGAAAGAGACCAACAAGAAGGTGAAGGCTCTTAGGAGTGAAAATGAGGTTGAGTATTTTTCAAATGACTTCAAGGCATTTTTTGTGAAATAAGGCATTCGAAGGGAGCTGACAACACCCCACAACCCACAAAAAAATGGGGTAGCTAAGAGAAAGAACTGGAGCATTGTTGTAGTTGTGAGAAATATGCTACATGATCAAGGCCTACCACTACATTTGTAGGCAAAGGCATGTAACACAACAATCTACTTGCATAACTGGAGTCCTCATCAAATTCTCGTATCATTACATGGAGGAGGCTTTCTTGGGGAGGAAGTCGGATGTGTCTCACTTCAAGATTTTTGGAGCCTCTGTTTACTGCCATGTTTCCAAATATTTGAGGAAGAATCTTGAGCTGAAAGAAGAGTAGGGAATTTTTGTGGGTTACACCGAAACTCCGCATAATTACCCTATGTACTTACCTTCTCTCAAAATTACAGTTGCGTGAAGGGATGTAAAGTTTGATGAGGAGAAAGTGATTCAGTGCTCTCTTGAGAGGGAGCTTTAGATCACACTAGAAGAGGAGCTTTTAGCTCCAGAGGAGCCTCAAGAAGTTGTGGAGCATCCACAAATAGAGTATCAGAGAGTGGAGACATCAACTCAAGCAGAACCATCCAAAGAAGGGAGAAAAATAACCATGGAATCTTATAGACTTATGCAAGATGTGAGGGAGAATGTGGGAGCTCCTTCAAATTTGCAAGGGAAAAGGAGGTCACCTGAGAGGTACATTAGCTACATGACTCTAATGAATGACCTTGAAGAGACTGAGCCATCCTCTTTTGAGGAAGAAATAGAGATACCTATATGGGTTAATGCAATGGTGGAAGAATATAAATACATCATGAATAACAATGTTTGGGAAATGGTCCCAAGACCTATAGATAAATCAATTGTGGGCTCGAGATGGATCTTCAAGTTTAAGCATGCCACAGGCAGAAGCATAGAGAAGTATAAGGCCAGATTTGTGGCAGAAGGATTCTCTCAAGTTGAAGGAATTGACTATGAGGAAATCTTCATTCCTGTAACAAGGTATTCATCCATTAGATCAATTCTTGCACTGGTTGCGTAGATGGGGTGTATGATCCACCAGATGGATGTAAAAATAACATTTCTCAATGGTATTAATGAGGAGGAGGTGTACATTGAGAAACCATAAGGTTTTGAGACATTTGATCAAGAGTCTCATGTGTACAAACTCAAGCGAGCATTGTATGATCTCAAATAGACACCACGTGCTTGGTGCACTAGGATTGACAGTTATCTCACTAGTTTGGGCTTCACCAAAAGTGAAGAAAATGAAAACCTCTATCAATTTTTGTAGAAGCTAAACTAAGTATCATTGTTTCATATTTTTATGATATATATTAACGGGTGATGAGAATTTGATCGGCTCTTGCAAGGAGCACCTTGCAAAGTAATTAAAATGAAGGACATGGGTCTCATGCACTACTTCCTCGGGCTAGTAGTATGGAAAGGTGATGGGGAATTTTTTATGTCTCAATGCAAGTATTCCAATGAGATACTACAGAGATTCCACATGGAGAGTTGTAAACCCATGGAGAAACCTCAACAACCAACTAGAGGAAGGGGACTGCCACTTCAGGTGAAGAGGTGGATGCCACCATTTACCAACAGTTAGTGGGTGTAACATCCCTAGGTTGAAATTTCATGTAATGAAGTTAATAAAGGCAAAAAAATAACATCAAGGTCATGGGACACATATTCCAAGCTGAATTTTGGGAAAAGAATCCTAATGGGTGTCACTTGTTGTTTACTATGACTAAGGGGAAATTGGTAAAGGAAATGGAAAGGCTTTGAAAAGGAAAAAAAGGAATTATTGGAATTTATTTTATGAAAATAAATAAAAATAGGAGAAAATGGAGATGAAAGGTCACAGGTTGCATGTAAGGAGGAAATTGAAGGAAAAATAGAGAAAATTGAAGAAAATAGAGGCATCAATAATAAAAAATCTTATGAGGATCAGTTCACAACCTTTTGTCAATTTGGCTTTGGAATTACTCTCAGGGAGAGAATAGCATCGAGGGGAGAAAGAAAGAAAGAAAGTAAAGGGAGGATAAGCAAAGAAAAAGAAAGAAAGGATCATGTAAGGAAGAGTTGGATCAATCAGATTCTGCGGGAATACTTATAGGTAACAGGTTGCATGTATGATTTCCTAGCTAGTTTTGGCATGCATGGTATATGCATGTGTGTATTTGGTTCATTTGTTGTCGATGGCATGGGTTTTTCATGGTTTGATAGTGGTTTTATCCTTGCCTTTCCATTTCCATATAGCCATGGTGTGATGAGATTCATTATTGGTTGAGATTTGGATTGCTAGAAGGTTTTGGATCTGGGTGAGGTGGTCTCGGGAAAATCCCAAGGGTTGGGGGTGTAGATGGTTTTCTCTAGGAAGCCCTCAACAGGTGGGTGGAGACAGGAAAATTCCTCAAGGGATGGTGAAGGAATCCTGAGGCATCCAATCTTGATTTGGTTTTGTGATCTCAAGAACAGTTTAGGTGAGATCACGGTAGTGTGACGGTGGAAGTGGTTTAACATTTGGATTCCCTTGGTTTTTTATGTATTGGTTTATCCCATGAGATCCTATATTCATGCTTGGAATATGGCACGGGGGTGATTGGCCGAAATAAAGATTTGGTTCAGCCCAATCTATGGTCGAGTGGTACATGGAAATCCCTGGCTTGGTTGTCTTTTTCATATGTTAATAAGAGCTAAGTTCCCCTTATATTTTATGATTAAATGTACTTGTTATGATGTGGATTTGATGGTTCTTCTATCATTGTTATTTATGGTTATATGTTGGTTATAAGCATTGTTTTATGACAGATTCAATTTATGGATCTTATCATGTTTTAATTGGAAAAGGAATGGTTATTGAGTGCGTGACCTAATAGATGTTATTGCAGCTATTGTGAGAGGGCATTAGACCTTCTTTATGATTCTCAGATAAGTTTCAGATCTCTATGTTTAGATATGCATTCATAACCTGTAGACTTCATGTTCACTATGTGTTTGATTGAATGATTGTCATGGTTAGACCTAGTTAGGTCAAATCCTTGTCTATGTTTTATGTTAAATCATTTTTCCTTGTGTCATTTATCATTTCTAACATCTATATCAAGTTCTGGGAAGGGGTTTGGACACTAACCTGAAAAAGTGGCTTATATTTTGCATTTTCAGGCATAGAACTGGGTAAAAAAGACTGCAGGTGATCCCTTGTAGGCTTATGCATGTGAATGGAGGGTTATGGTCAAGTTTAGGTAGTCTTGTTCCAGTATCTGGGAGTCAGGATCAGTGAAAAGGGACGTTTAACTCAAGGTTTGGGCACCTGGAAGGGTTGTATGGCTCTTGGGGGTCTTGTAGCACCTAAGGAAAGTCAATAAAGTTGTGGTGTGTTGATTCCACTTCCCTTAAGGTGACCTAGGAGGTTGATTCACGTCATAGTATCCCTAAACTCATGTTTACCCTAGCAGGTTGGTGAAAGTGGGTAAATGTGGTAGGTGACGTTACAGAGTGGTATCTGAGCTCATACGCTTAACACTTCGATTGGATGGGAGAAATGTGATTATTGTGCATGCATGTCAGTCGTGTACATGTGTGATAGTGGATATGATTGTTATGCATATAATTGGTGTCATATTTTATGTTCTGATGTATGATGTTGATGTGTTACCTGAGATAGAGCAAGAGATGAAAATCATTAGAGTGAGGTTGTAGCACTGACCTCGGGGCAAGAGTAGATCATCATACAAGTTTGTATGTTGGACATGCAGGTATGTTGGTTAATGGTTGTGATAAGCATTATGGTTATGTACATGTTTGTCACTCTATTGTTATTGTGGTTACATGCATGATAGATGCTAGTTGATCAATGTGGTCATATGCACATGGGTCAGATAGTCATGAATGGTAGTAAGTTGTTATAAGAATTGTGTTCATGTGCATGATGACTATGGTTATTGCATTTAAGATATTGATGTTATATGTATCATGTTAATCTGGATTGGCCTATGCAGATGGTTATGGTTATGATATTCAGATACAAGTTGACATATTTGTGATATTGTGTCATACTAATCTGGATTGACTTGTGCATATGTGATAGCCTCCCCTGAGATACATGGAGGTGTGAGTTTTATTATGTTATCAATTTGGTTTATCTAACATGTTATATTTACAAGTTTTTTAATTTTTTTATTAATTTCAAGCTATGAGTATGTGTCTATAAGTTGCATAAATGAATGATCTTGTCTTAAGATGGTCATAATAACACAATATGTGTTGAGACAACTGATATGTACTTGACTTTAAAGTGGGTGCTAGTTGTAGTATTATGACTAATGATTGTGATTTGATTAGGATATGGTTGTTAATCATGGTAAAGGATGATTTCAAATTAATATATATGATGTCTTTATATTTGGAATATGTGACTAGCATGTGTGAACAATTGCAAGGAAACATGCTTGTTATTAGCATGACAAGGTAATATTTGATCTATTTACATAAATAATAGTTGGTTGATGTGACAATACATAATAAGACTCAATTACAGCAAGGTAAAAGGTAAAATAAAGGAATTGGGTAAGAATTCCTTTGTCTATGTTTGGAAACCGCAATTTCAAATGAATGAGTTCTTTGCATAAATACAGGAAGTCTTCTTAACCTTGATTTTGTCTAGAATTATGTGGATATGTGCTATATTGATGAACATGTATTTGAAAAGTCTATTAGATAGCTTCTAGTTATAGTTGGATGCATCAAGGTAAATGGAGTCCCTTGAGATATTTCATAGACCTGTTTAGTTACAAGGCAGTTTTTTTGGCATAGCAAGGTAAGGTAACTAGTGTATTGTTATGTTTATTTATACACTGATAGTTATGTGTTTATGGTAGTATGATGCATGGATTCCATGGAAAAAGATACTGCCCTGAAATCTTGAAGAAGGCTTGGGTTGATATTTCCCTTGGAAGCACTAGGAAGCCATGGGATTGAGTCATGGTGTCTATTGCTAGTTTTGTGCTTTCAGTGCTTTGTGATTTGTTCACACTTGATTTGAAGTTTTCTTTATACATGGTGCATGGCCATGCCACTTTGTTTTTGGTGCCGTATTGCTATTGGTTTTACATGGTTTTATTCTTTTTTGTTTATTTTTCTTGTCTTTTATGTCTTGAGAGCCTTTGATTTGGTATAGGAAATAGGAACGTTAATGGAGCTCTAGAAGAGCTGAAATAAAATAGGTAATGTAAGACCTAGATGAATTCAGTGCATGAGTAAGGGTAGTTGAAGGCAAGAGTATGACAGTCAGTCAGATTAGTTGGATCCATTGAGATAAATGGACAGTGGAAGGATAGTCATGAGAAAAGTAACAAGAAAGGTAAATTGAATGGATTTGAGGCATCAGATGCCTTGGCTATGTTGGGAATTGTTGTTCTTAATGTTTTGCATGTTGTGTAGGGATAAAAGGAGTTCTCTTAACCTTAACCTTATGATATCTGGTAATTATGTTGTGATCATGATTATGTTGATGTCTATATATGTAGATATGTATGTAGTCGCCAGGGATCATGATTTCTTTATGTTAGTGTTTATAATTCTGTATATCTATATGTGTGTGTGTGTGTGTGTTGTTGTCTAACAGGGTCGTCAAGGATCATGATTTTTTTATATTTATGTTTATATGTATAAATGTATGTATGTATGTTGTTGTCTGACAGGGTTGTCAGGGATCATTCTTGTGGAGGAATGAGTGCTTATGCAAGTGAATGGCATGAAGAGGTTCATAGTTTCATGAGGAATCAAATGGGAAGAGTATCCTTCACAAATCTATGATGTTAGTATTATGTGGACATGATTTGATATTATTTTCTTATACTATGCCTATGCTTATGTTATGGCAGGTAATGCTGAGGGATACATCAGCTGAATGAAAGAAGTATGATCTACCGCATGCTGGGAAAAACATGGATATTGGATAGACACTAGAAGCAAGGTTGTTTGGTAGAGACGATGTGTCTTCGGATGTGCAGTATTGGTGTTGTGTACATGTTGTATACACGGCGTTTCGTACATATGGTATTGTGTACATGTTGTATATGTGGTGTTGTGTACATATGATGTTATGTACATGTTGTATACATGGTGCCACATACATATGGTGTTATGTACATGTTGTATATACAATGTTGTGTACATATGGTATTGTGTGCATGTTGTAGATGTGGTGTCATGGGCATGTGGTGTTGTGTACATGTGGGCATGTGGCATTGTATACATGTGGGCTTGTGGTGTTACATGCATGTGGTGTTGTGTATACGTTGTGCAGATGGTGTTGTGTACACATCGTGCAAGTGATGTTATGTACATGAGGTGTTGTATACATGTTGTGTAGCTTGTGCTATATACATGTGGTACTTGGATGCAGTTAACATGTGTGACATGGACCTTGTCACAAAGTTAGCTTAGTAAATTTGAGTTAGAGGGCTTGGATTTCAGTTAAGCATGTGTGATTGCTAAATTTTAGTAATCCAGTTGTAACAGCCTTGGTAAAAATTCCATTTTATAAAGTTAATAAAGGAAGAATAATAACCAAGGTCATGAGACATGTATTCCAAGTTGAACGTTGGGAAAAACATCCTAGTTTAGGTGTTCATTTGGTTTATTATGGCTAAAGAAATTGGTAAAGGCAAAGGCAAATGCTTTGGAAAGGCATGAGGAATTAATTGGTATTTTATTTATGAAAATGATGGAAATTAGGAGAAAAGGAAGTTGAAAGGTCATTGGTTGCATGTGAGGAGGAAAATCAAGAAAATAGAGGCCTCATCAATAAAAAGGATTATGAGGATCAATTCACAACCTTTTTTCAATTCAATTTTGGAGCTCTCTCTATTCTCTCTACTCTCTCATATGCTTGGACACTTAGAGAATTCTTGGAGCACTCAAGCATTAGAGGAAAGAAGGAAAAGGAGGGACAAGAAATCAAGAGGAAGCAAAGATCAAGCAAAGAAGAGTAGGATCAAGCAGCTATAGAGGAATTACTTGTAGGCATCGATTTGCATGTATGGTATCCTTGCTAGTTTTGGCATGCATGGTACATGAAGGTGTGTTTTTGGTTCTCTTACTGTCATTGGCATGGGTTTTTCCAGGTGTGACATTCTTTTTCAGCCTTGCCTTTCCATTTGTGAATAGCCATGGTGTGATGGGGTTCTCTTGTTTCAGTTGAGTTGAATTTCCAGATGGATTCGAAGCTGAGTGGGGTGGTCTCAAGATTAATCACAAGGCCTAGGAATCTCAGGGTGGGATATACAGTAAATCTTGATTGTGAACACTCTTGATTGGGCCTGGGAATCCCTTGACTGGTAATGATGGGATACATGGTAAATACTAGATGATAGTGACCTCGTTGGCCTAGGAATCCATTAACCAGTAATGGAAGGATACACGGTAAAGCCGTTAGGTCGAGACAAAAAAATTCCTCACGGTTTAGGTGGAGAGATCCGAAGGCATCCATTCTTTTTTAGGGCTTAGTGATCTAGTGGGATTGTGGTAAATCTTGGTTGTATTTATGATAATTTCTTCCTAGGAATCCCTTGTTGGGATATGCCATAAATCCTGAGGAAGCCTTGTTTGGTTTTGTTGTGATTCCAACATTCATGCTTGGAATATGGCACAAGGATGATTGGCTCAATGAAATATTTGGTTCAACCCAATCTATTGTTGGGTGGTTCATGGAAGTCCCTGAATTGGTTGGCTTATGCATACATTAATAAGAACTACTTCTCCTTTAGTGTTTCATGTATAAATGTACTTGTTCATATGTGGTTTTTATGGTTGTTATATCCTTGTTATTTTTGGTGTTTATATGTTGGTTATAATCATGGTTTATAAAAGACTTTGGTTATGTATCTCATCATGATTTGATTAGTACATGAATGTGAATGAACATATGACCTAATAGATGATAATGCAGCTATTTTGATAAGGCGACAATGCTTCTTTATGAATCTCAGATAAGTATGAGACCCCTATGCTCAGATCTATTGTTATGACCTGTAGATGTCATATTTTTGATATGTTTGATGAAATTCCTGTCATGGATAGTAGGGGTCCAGTTAAGTCCGTGTACTAATATTTTAATTGATAGCTTAAATTCCTTGTTTTTTTTCATTTCTGTAAGTTTCATGAAAATTTGGGCAATGGCCTAAATCTTGGCCCTGAAAAAGTGGTACAGAATCTAGGTTCGTTGGCTCAGAACTTCCTAGAAAAGGCCACATTCGTTGGCATGCCTTGCTGTGGGAGAAAATAGAGGGCCTTATTCACATGCATGGATTGTCATGGGAGTGGTTGTGGGTCTAGCTCAGCAAAATTACAATTTGTCTCAGGGGTTAGGCACCTGGAAGGGTTGGTTGTCTCCTGAAATATAGGTAGCTCCTACGGAAGGTTAGATTGGTATTTTTTGTCAGTTCCACTTCTTTAACTAGACATGGGGAGTTGAATCACATCATAGTAACCTCTCGTCAAATTTTTACCCTAGTGGAATGGTTAGCTTGGGTAAATGTGGGAGGAGGGTGTTACAGAGTGGTATCAAAGCATGGTTCACCCCTTGGACTGGATGGGAGGAATGTGTTGGTAATGCATACATGTCGATTACATATGTGTTCTTAATTCTTGTGGTCGATGTGTTTAATTTGTATGCATGGTGGTGGTCATGGCTGCAGTTGTGTCACCATGTGAAATTTGATGGTATTATTGTTGGATATGGTCGTCATGAGTGTATGTTGGTTATGAATTTGTTATGCATGTCAATGTTTATAAGTTATTATGCATACATTGTCATGGTTATGGTATATTCATGCATGGTAACTGAATAATGGTTGAAATGATGATTATATGCTGACACGATTATGTTTATACATGTATTGTGTAATCTGATTGATCTTGCAGATGAGATATCCTCCCCTAAACTATAATGAGGTGTTTTGATTATGTTATGTTTTGGTTTAAGCTGACATCGTATACTTGCAAGAATAAGATCAAATATGACTAGAAAGATGGTATACTACATTTCAAGAGACTCTCCCTATGGATCATATGAGAAGCATGGTGTTGGAAACTCTTCTCGTATAGAAAACACATTGAGAAGCTTGAAGGCATAAACAAGAAGTTGCAAAGTGGATAATGACATAATCATGCAAGCACAGGAGAAATAAGCAGAAGTTAATGCAGTAATTATTTATAGTTTCTCATAAATGAAATGATAGGGACCACTTAGGATCATCCATGGGCAGGAGGATATGACTAACGGGGAATATGGTAGTAGATCTCATGGTGGGCACAAGCAGGATAGGGATGACACAATCAAAGATGGTAGGTTCATGGATACTCCGAATAGAAGAGGTGATGGACATAGGTTCTACTCTAGTTCTGGTTCTAATAGGTACCATGTTCATCATCGTTATCACCCTTATAGGAGGAGTGACAGGGGGATATTTTCTAGATGATTTCAATAAATCTAATCCACCTACCTGTAATGGGGATTTAAAGAAATTGGAATATGCAGAGTCATGGTTACTTGGGATGAAGAATTTCTTTAAGCTACATGATTACACATAGAATATGAAGTCCAGAATATCTATCTTCGGCTTCAAATGGAAAGCATACATTTGGTGGGAAGATGTGAAGCAATTAGAGCCATTAGGACAGAGGATTTGAGTTGGCATGAATTCAAGAGACTCTTCAGGAAGAAATATTTATCATAGAGGTACTATTACAGTAAGGCTATGGAATTTTATGAGCTAAAGATGGGGTTGATGATAGATGAGGAGTATATTACCAAGTTCTTGGAGTTGTTGAGATATGTACCATATCTTAAGGATGAGAAAGCCAGAGTTCAGGTATTTTTCCGTGGATTACCATTAGAATTTAGAGATCGGATTGAGTATGATGAACCTAGATCACTTGAAGAATTCGTTGGGAAATTGAAGCATTGTTATGAGAAATCAAAGCGTAAGACATAATCTCATCAATGTTGGAAAGGGAAAGACAAAGGTAAAGGTAAATGGAAGTTTAAATGAACAAGACCTCAGAATGCAGGTGAGAAAGAGAATGTTGCACCTTACAAGAAGTTTAATGGGTCACAACCTGGATGGAATCAGAATAAAGGTGATGGTAAGGGATAGTTGTAGTGTTGGATAAGTAGCAAAGAGCATCTCAAGATGGATTTTCCACAGAATCAGGGTGGTAGGCCTCATATTTATAGTACATAAGAAACGTAGATAGTTAGGGATGTTGGGCATAACATTCCATGGATTTATGCAACATTGGATAACATGGAGGTGGATCATCATGCATCTATTAGCGAGATAAACGGTAAGCTTTGTGATCAAGTTGTTTATTTTGATTGACCCTGTATCTAATTACAGTTATGTAAGTCTTGACCTAGTGGATAAGTGTGGTTTGAATAAAGAAGTGCATGTAAAATCTTGATTAGTGTAGTTGGCTACATGTACAAAGAAGAGAGTTCATCATTGGATAATATCTTGTGCATTCAAGTTGAATGGTATGCCTACCTTAGCACATTTGAATGTATTTCCATTGGGATCATATAGTATTCTTTCGGGTATGGACTGGTTGTATCTTCTTTTGACTAAGGTGGATTATTATGAAAAATATATTGAGTGCTTAATAACAATGGAGGACAGATAATATTGTAGGGTAAGAAAAAGGAAACATCAATTAGGATGGTGACATCTATGTAGGCAAAGCAGTCGCAAAAAAGGGTGTGTGTTATTCGTATTGCATATTTCTAGTGATAAAGGTAAGGATGTTGAGGATGCAAAAGTTATGAAGAGGTACTCGATCTTGCAATAGTTTCAAGATGTGTTTCCAATATAGATTTCAGAGTTACCACCTCACATAGAAGTGGAATTATCCATTGAGTTGGTACCATGGTTAGCGTCAGCATCAAAGAACTATACGGAATGAGCATGCCAAAGTTAGTAGAGTTGAAGTTGCAGTTCAAAGAAATGCTTAACAAGGGAGACATTAGGCCAAGTGTATCACCTTGGGTTTCACTAGTATTGTTTGTAAAGAAGAAGGATGATACTCTTAGGTTATGCATAGATTACAGGCAATTGAATAAGGTAACCATCAAGAACAAGTATCTTTTTCCAATGATTGATGACTTGTTTGACCAATTTAAGGAAGCGGCAGCATTCTAGAAGATTGATTGGAGATTCAAATACCATCATGTATGTGTTAAAGAAGAGGACATCTACAAGTCTACCTTCCGAACCAAGTATGGTAATTATGAGTTTGTTATAGTTTTATTTGGTTTGACTAATGCTCTAGCTACCTTTATGTGCTTGATGAATAGTGTGTTAAATCCTTATCTGGACAAGTTTGTTATTGTATTCATTGAGGACATCTTGATATATTCTAAGAATGAGGAAGAATATGTCGAACACTTAGCAGCAATGTTGAGATTGCTAAAACAAAACCATTTGTATGCCAAGCTTATAAAATGTGGTTTCTTTCATACAGAGGTACATTACTTGGGACATGCGGTTTCCAAGGAAGGCATAGTAGTACACCCGAAGAAGATAAGAGCTATTATGGAATGAGCATATCGTAGAAATATGGATGAGGCAAGATCATTTATGGGGCTAGCAGTTTATCATAGGAGGTTCATCAGGAACTTCTCTCGAATTACATGTCTTATTACATCATTGTAGAGTCAAGGTAAGAAATTTGAATGGATAGAGGAATGTGGAGCCACTTTTGAGCAGTTGAAGTAGTTCTTGACAAATGCTCCAGTTATAAACATTGCAGATCCGAACAAATAATTTGTAGTGTGTATGGATGCTAGCAAGATAGGACTTGGTGAAGTATTAATGTACTAAGTACGAGTAGTGTGCTATGAGTCACAGAAGCTAGATGAGCATGGGAAGAATAATCAAACACATGATCTTGAGTTGGCAATGATCATCCATGCATTGTTGGAGACACTATCTTCTTTGCAAGAGGTTTATATTGATGAGTGATCACAGTGGATTGAGGTATCTATTTGAACAACCGAATCTGAATGTTAGGCAAGCTAGATGGTTGTCCAAAATTAGCGATTTTGATTTCGAGATATGATACATTAAGGGAAAGGAGGACAAGGTTGTAGATGCTCTTAGCAGGAGAGTACAGGTTTATCATATATCACACACAATGTTTTGGAAGCCCTCCATTTCCTATAAAATATTTTTTTGGGGGTGAAATTTTTTTGCTTTAATGGTTATCCCCTTTTCCATTAGTTATGGGGGCTAATGTGGCATCCTCTCAAATTATGGTGGTGAAAATAGGAAGGTAAACTTCTGAGTGGCATAACTTTTTCATACAGAATATGATTGAGGAAATTTTTGTGTCATTGGAAAGTCTTTGTGTGTAGAATATGAAAAAATGGATTCACATTAAAGAAAAAAAAATGTCACCCCAAAAAAATCATTTGATGCCTCACAATGCTTCTAGAAGCTTTCAGACCCTAATTTTCCAAACTAGATCTTGTCGGTAAAAATGGTCATGTGAGCTAATTCCTCCACTTTTTCCACTCTAAAAGCATCAAGATGGATGAAAAACAATATAATGACACAATCTAGATCACACCTCCCCATTTTTGGAGGCTTTTGGTCCCCAAATCTTCTACTAATTAAGGTGAGAAATTTTTTCCTCCACCTTCTCTCGGGTATACCATTTACTTTTGCCTGGAAGTTTTCCTTTAAAAACAATTTTCCAAAGATATTTTTCCCCTATCTTGTAGTTCTAGACCTCTTCTACCAAAATTGTATCTTTTGTCAACTCTACCTGAGTATCTAGTTCTGAATCTTCTACAGGAGGTAGGACCTATTCCTCTTCCTGCTCTAAACATGGAAAGCCCATTGAGCTTCAAATTCTCCACATTCATAATTGAGTAAAAGTGAATGTATGTAGGTAGACTAAATATACAGGTTTTATCTCCCACCTTTTATAGTATCTCAAAGGGACCATACCATAGAGCCTTTATTTTCTTTTCAGGTTCCTGTAGCATCTCCTTGCTCAAATGTGACCATACTTTGTCTTCCAATTTGAACGACTTCTTTGTTCTTTGTTGATCATGCTTGGCCATGTATTTTTTATGTGACTTCTAAAATGTTCCTTGTACATGTATATATATTTTCTTGATCTTTTCTATAAAAAATCAACCCTCAAGGCATCCCCTATAATATCCTCCATCACTCCTCCTTGCATCCCAAAACAAAACACGATAACCACAAAACACTAATGAAAAGATCCCAACAACCACAACATCCACTACAACATTAACGATCATACAGAGGAGAAATGTTGGAAGTTGCATCCAAAACTTAACCTAAAGAACAAAAAGAAAGATATTATGAAGAAGAATCTCATGGACACTAATTCGAGCAACCAGGTTGAAACAAACTTAGACATGTATGAGAATATTGGTTGTATGTCAATGTAGAAAGAGGTGAATTTTAGTAGCCTTTAACAACAAGAAGATAAATAAATGAAAAACTCTTTCACATAAACATATAGGTTAAGAAGACAAAGGTTGATGCTTTGTTTAACTCAGGATCACAGGAAAATCTCATTGCAGCAGAGCTAGTCAACAAAATGGGATAAGAATTTCGTGACCATCCAAGCCCATATCCATTGGGATGGGTAAATAAGGATGTAGAGTTCAAGGTAAGAAAACAATGAAAAATTAGATTTTCCATCAATGTTGATTTTATTTATGAAGCGGAACTAGATGTAGTTCCCCTTCATTTGTGTGGATTTGTGTTTGGAAGTCCCTGCATGTACATGCAAGATGAAATATTCATGTGGAGAGCCAACCAGTACCATCTCATCAAGGATGGAAAATCATTTACCATCAACAAGCGCAAAGGAAAGTCAACAATTTTGTTGGTAAGTGCCAAGCAAGCCAATAAATTGATCAGTTCTAGCAAGAAGTATGATTTACTAATTTTAAGGGAAAAAGTGTTATCAGATTCAATAATAGGAAAGGCATCCTTGGAGGGGTTATTACACAATATTTTGTCATGCCTCCCGCACTTCCCTATTTCATACCCCGAAATGCCCAAAAATTGGCAATCATGTAGTATACCCATCCTGATATGCAACTCAAATCCTCCCTAAACACTGATGGAAAAGTTCCTTGAGCCTTCCCTGAAGAATAGAGCTCTAAAACCCTGATTTCAAGATCATCACGACCCTGAAACTGGAAACCCATACTGATCGCTAGCTACACTATAGTAGCCTCACGATGCTAGTGCACTTTTTTCTTGGATACCCACAATGATCTCTAAAAGGAAATTTTTCCCAAAGAGGACAAGAAGCTTTGTGATCTAGAAGCTTCTAGAACGACGAGCTGGAGGTTTTCTAGTGCGGATGTGGTCAATTTCTCCCAATATTGGCATTTGATATTATCCCTATGAGCTACCTCCTTAAGATGAGTACCGTCCCCTATGTTTGGATAGATCCTAACTCCCTCTCCCTTTCTATATATTCATCCTCTCCCATTCCAAAATGGTTGGTCTTTCGCTATTTTCACCCTTATGTTGAGATAGTGCCTACATGCTACTCATTTGGCTTGGAGAAAGAGTTCTTGGAGAGCTTGAGCTTGGACTTGGACTTTCACTCAAGGAAATCTTATTGACATCAAGGCTTGTTTGTATGCTTCCTATTTTATTTCATTAATATATACAATTGCTGGTTCACTTTCCATAAATTTTTGTGTTAATGCATCATTGATCTTAATGCTCCTTGATATGTTAAGTGGATTCATTTCGATCATGCTAGTTGTATTTGTATTCTTTGTTGTGTCTTTGATATCTTTTTCAGGTATCCAAATGTTGTGAGAAGTAGAGCTAAGCTTGAGGCGCAAGCGATTTGAGGTCTTCAACAAAGGAGTACGTTATAGCATCAGAATGATGTAAGCCATCCTCCTCTTCTCTCATTTTGATTGTAATTTAGGAAAGTGTGATTTTCACATAGGTTGCTAGTACCACTCATTGGGCTAGAGGGATCGTCTCACGTCACAAAGAGGACTTTCCTAGACAACAAATTGGTGACTCCACTAGAGAAGTTATAACCCTTTCCATCCATCCCTTCAATCAGATTCTCTAATGAGTTTGACCAAACGTTAGTTTCTTGGCTTTTGTGCATCACTGTAGTTATTTGCAGTCACTGGTAATTGCCTGAGAATCTTTAGCCTACTCTGATCTTGAGGATTTTTTATTTTTCCTTAGTTTTCTCGCCCAGTGCGTTTTCAGCTCCAACAACAGCGCTGATTTTTTAATTGCGGTCGCATTGATCTGCCTTGCATCACCCTTTTTCCTTTAACAAGTGTGTTGATCGCAGAGGATAGAAGAAAATTAGGGTTTCTTCTTGTTTTCAGTGTTTTTGACCTCTGTCAATGATTTTCCAATGCATCTACAATGTACTTGTCTTGATTGTTATGCTTGTATGATTGCAATTGTATCTTGACTTTGTTAATGTGTGTAGGAAGCTTGACTGCCTTTTATGTTTTCTAGGGTATCTATGTCACCCTCTACTCATTACTTGATCTTCCTCTTTGAGATTGATTGCTTCCATTCAGGAGTCTTCCTGCAATCAAGACATATTTTTTGAGTTTCTTTCGGTCCGTTGATGTGAATTTATTTTCATTAGTATTGAGTCATATTGATGCTTTGAAGATTACTTTTACTCCATTGTCAAGCATAGATTACAATTTTTTTATTTGGTAGGACAGAAAGTGAATACTTATTTTAATTCCTTTACTTCAAAAAGAAAAGTGAACAATTTCTTCATTTAAGTATTTTTGGAACATTTTGCATTTGAAACCATAAGTGAAAGGAATTTTCATTTTCATTGTGTTAGATTGCATTTTCCTTTGCTCATTGCATTAGTTTGCATTGTTGAATCAAAGTGAAAAGAAATTATTAGTGCATCTTAGTGAAAGGAAAGTGATTTTCGTTTCTCATAGGATTGCATTTTGGCATTGCATTTGTTAGTGAAAATGAAAGATTAGATTTCGTTTTTACATTTTTCATTGGAAAGATAAAGAGTTGAGTTTTAATTCATTTTGCTTGATTGATGCATTTCTTAGTTGTCTCTCTTCCTTCACTAGTTTAGCCTTGATCGAATGAAAATATTTCATTTTTATCATTTAGTTGCATCATAGGTATAGGTGATGTCGTCGAGCCATTAAATTGAAACTTAATCCAAGATAAACTTAAAATTTACCTCAATTAACCTAAGGAGAATTTGTCACCTAATGCAGATATCTAAAGGTCTAGGTTAGAGATGTGTTTCGACGTCTTTAAACATAGAAGTTGTCATTAACTTCCTGTAGTGTATCCTGGGGTGAAATCTCGTCCCAGTATAGAAGTATATAGAAGGTTCTCCAGTAATTTCAGGTATATAGGAGGAACTTCAGTATGATAAATATATAGGGATGCTCTCATCAAATGATTATGCATTAGATAGCGCTAACACGAACTTGTACTCCCCATACTATCCAGTCTATATTGGGATACCCCACTAGGTTGTTATCTTTTAGCCACAGGAAATGGATTCAGCCACCTTGTAAATGTGGTACACCGAACACAACATTCAGGGAGATCAGTCATCATACGTCAAGTCCTTGGTTTCGGCTGACGTGTATATAGTGGTTCATGGATACTTGGTAAACCCTCTTGCCTATCATTACCCATTTTGATTTATTTGTTGTTTCGTGTCATAAAATTAACTGCCAATGATAACATGTCAAACCTATGCAATTGCTTCTTGGCCTCACATTGAATAAATTCCTTGTAAATTTTAATTTTAATCATCCCTCAACGAATCATCTCTTCTCCCTCTACTCTTGAGAAAAAGTCACCATGGTTGAACCATTGCATTCGCCTCACATTTCCACTTTGTTGTCTGATATTGAAGGGTCTTCACAAGGAGTTCATCCTGAACTTCCATAGTCAGTTGAAGCTCAAGGATTTGAACTTAGAATTGTCCCAAGTATCCAACCCCTTGCTTCTCATCCTCCACCTCTAGATTCATCGACATCTCAAGAGTCTGATCCAGAAAACCCTAAGAATCCACAAATGTTTGTTTTATATCCATTGTATCCTTTATTTGATCCATTTGTGGTATCTCCTCAATGTCCTTATAGTCATACGATAACCAGGGTGTTACTTTGGAGTTATCTCCTCATCCGTCTTGGATTCCTCCTTGCCAATTGTTTCCACCTATGGCTTCAGAAGGTGAGATTCCAACCTCTCCTCGAGTTCCTCTAGAAGTCTCCACTACTCACCCTCCTCATGTTGATGATGAGTCTAAATTTGACTTTCCTCCGGAAGGCTTTCCTTATGTAGGAAGATTGCCATCTCAACCATCTCCTCAAAACAGTGGGCCTATGTTTCCAGATGGTTATATGACCTTGGCTCAATTAGTTTCAAGAACTCCCAATGCCTCGTCTTTGTACCAAAATCCTATTTGGTTGTCAAATTATATGCCTACTTCTGGTCTGTTTATTCCTAATGTGACCTCTCAGATACCTGTGCAAATTGTCATTACCTCAGTTCAATTCAACCGATGATTCTATCACAACCTTTACCGTCGTTTCAACCTTCCATTCCGATAAAACCGATTTTTTCAGTTCATGCGTCTATAACTTCCTCGGTCCCTCCGTTAAGTGGACAGAAGGTACCACCACCTTATTCTCAATGTGGGGGGGGGATTTGAATATTCCTTTTGTGTTAGGTGGAACCCATGTGAGTGGATCACAACCTCACATGGTTGGAGTAAATCAACCTAATTATTATGGTATTACTAATCCCATTGGTCCATTCGGGGCAGGTAATATCCAGTATCAACACCCTTACATGGCCTAGATACCCCTCCAACAGTCTTATGTTCAATATGGTTCACAAGCACTGCAAAATCCACCTTATATTCCACAAGCAGGTCATCATGTGCAACCTGGTGAAAATTCTATTCCCAGTGCATATGGTTAAATCCCATTTGGAACTTACCAATACCCATAGGGAATCTCTCAAGGAAATTTCCAAAAACTATTCTTGCAATAAGGGTAACCTTTACAGTAGCAAGGGAAACCTTTGCAATAGTAGGAGCAAGATTTTCAGTAGTTTCAATAGCCTTTGCAATGGCAAACGCAGTTTTTTCAACAACCTAACCAACCCTTGTATCTAGAAGGCCAACCCTTCCAGCAGTAAGGTCAACCCTTGTAGCAACAAGCTCAACCTGTATGTCAACAAGGCCAAACCTTGCAGGTACAAGTTCATCCCCTACAGTAATAAGGCCAGCAACTTTATTATTAGGGTCAACAGGTGCAACAACCTCATAATCCATATGTCACACATAATTTTTATCCTCCTTATGGTTATCAATGGTCTATGATAGGTCAATATTAACCCTACCCTGGACAGAATCCACCTTATGGTCAAGGTACCCCTCAGTGGGGGAAAATCAAACCCCCTATGGTCAAAATCCTCCACTTTGGGGGTAGAATCTTTACCAACAAGTTTAGAATCTACAGATTAGGCCTCCTCAAAGGCATTATATGCCTTTTAATTCGCAATTTCCATTTTTAGCTACATTGGAACTGTGCAATGTCTCGAGGCTTACTAATGATCCAATTCTTCATTCGCCTTACTGGCCTCCAGTTCCCACTAAAATTCTGAGTGATGCCCCAAATTTGAAGGAAATCTAAAGAGGACCCTCATGCCCATGTGATGACATATCACTTATGGTGTTCTTCCAATTCTTATGTTGACGATTATGTTTGTCTCTGCCTCTTTCAGTGAACCTTGACAGGTGCTTCTGCAAAGTGGTGCATCAAGTTGCCTCAAGGTACCTACGCGGACTTCAATTCTTTGGATATGGCCTTCCTCACCCACTTCTAGTTGTTGGTTCGTTCTGAAACTAGTACTCATTTTCTTACATCTCTGAAGCAGGATATCATGACCCATATCTCCGATAATATCCATGAATGGAGACATCAACGTCGCCTCGTCAAATTTGAAATCCCTAATGATTGTTAACCGAATGGTTCACTAAGTCATTTGTAAACAAAATTGCTAAAGATATAGCAATGGGTGGTTGTGTTACCGAGGACTAAGCTATTGCCCGTGCCCAATATTTGGATTTGATATATTCCCAACCTGGCACGCTATATGAAATGTTTCCTAATGTCCCAAGGACATCTTCAGATCTGGCATCTTCGAAGTATCCTGATGTACCACCTATTTGTAGAAATTCTCATAGTAGATCAACAGATTATGGAATATACTAAAGCAAAATACAAGATCTACTTCTACAACAAACTTGCAAAAGCTTAATCGAATATGAGCAAGATCAAATAGAACACATCTAACTGAGAATGAGAGACTCAAACACACGAACACAGAAGAATAACCTGGGGAAAGCCTCATCCTAAAACCCCAATCTATGTATTATCATACAAGTGGAAATATGTTTAGATTACAAAAAGAATAAACACACAAGCTATCATGCTCTCTCTGCAATCAAACAATATGGCTTACAAATTGAATAGACACAAGATATGCCTTCCCTCAGCCCTCCAAGCCTCCTATTTCCTTGCACAGTTTTTCTTGGGGTCCAATGATGCCACCTATGTGATTGGCCTCATCACACACTCACTAAACTGAAGAAGTAACTGTGCAATCCTCAAGGAATGAATTCCTTCTGCATGCAAGAGATATTCACAATCGAATATTCTTGGAACTGATAGTACATTTTCCATCCATCTGATCTCAACTGGGTCTCTAACTGAACTGACATGCATGAGTTATTTATGAGAGAATATTCTGTTACCTAAAGTGCAGCAGTTACATGCATGCATGCATTAACTAATTGAACTCACAATTAGTTCAACAAACTATTTGAACTAATCTAACTGGACTTAACTTAGTTAACTTAGCTAACTAATTACAACTCATCCTTATCTCTTTAACTGATGGATAAATTCCTCAATCAATGGAGAAATTGTTTCATGTCTTCACATAGACTTCATGTTTGATTTTCTACAACTAATTAACTCAAAATGAATTAATTAATTATTTTACAAACAACTGCTAAGATCAATTCGAATTTTGCTTCTCTATTTTAGTTCAGGGACTAACTAAAATAGGAAGGTATCCCGAAATGCTATTTATAGCAGTGCTAAATTTAGCACTTCTATATTTAGCATTTCTTGTTGCTATTCTCAACACTCCCTCTCAATAAGAAATGGATTATCAGTAACCCCAATCTTGTCTCTGTGGGACTCAAATTTACATTTTGACAATGCCTTAGTTAAAATATCTACATCCTGTTCCTCATTCGAAACATACAACAACAACATGATCCTCTTGACCACATAGCCTTGAAGATGGTGATATAGGATATCAATGTGCTTGGACCTGTCATGAAAAACTGGATTCTCAGAGAGTTTGATACAACTCTGATTGTCGCAGTAGATCATGGTTGGATCCATCCTCTGACCAAACAATCCCACTTGAATCTTCCACATCTAAATGGACTCACATTCAGCCTAACTAGCAGCCATGTATTCAGCCTCTGCTGAGATAAGTGCAATTGATCTCTATTTCCTGTTGTACCAGGAAACTGCAGTTGAACCAAGGTTGAAGATTCTTCCAGAAGTTCTCTTCTAGTCTGATGGACTCCCTGCCCAATCCACATCTATGAAGCCTTGAAGCTTCACTCCCTCTGTCCATATGTACCACAATCTGAACTGAGATGTGCCGCTGAGGTATCTCAGCACATGCTTCGCTCCTTCCAAAATAGCTTGGTAGGCTGAACCATAGCTTGACTCAACTGGTTCACCGCAAAGCATAAGTCGGGTTGTGTGTTCACTAGATACATAAGTGAACCCACCAGCTACTGATAAACAGTAGCAGCTACTACCTCACTTGAAGTAGCATCCTCCTTCCTCCAGTTCCCAGCTAGAGGAGTCTGCATCAGCTTTCACTTCTCCATTTGAAAGTGCCTAAGTATCTCATTGGCATACTTGCCTTGAGACACAAATACTTCACCATCTTTCTGCCACACCTCCATGCCTATAAAGTAATGCATAAGACCCATGTCTTTCATTTCAAACTCTCTTGCAAGGTCCTCCTTGCAAGACTAGATCAGGTGCTCATCACCTGTCAAAATCAGATCATCAACATAAAGAACAATGATCAATGGCTTACCTTCCAACATGATGTGGTAAAGGTTTGCATCTGCTTCACTCTTGGAGAAGCCCAACCCAATCAAATAGTTGTTGATCCTAGTGTACCAAGCATGGGGTGCTTGCTTCAGCCCATACAAAGCCCTCTTGAGTCGGCACACATGCGACTCATGATCGAAGGTCTCGAAACCTTCTGGTTGCTCAATGTAAACCTCCTCCTTAATCTTCCCATTGAGGAATGATGTCTTCACGTCCATCTGATGGATCTTCCAACCCATTTGAGTTGATAGTGCCAACATCAATCTAATAGATGAGTAACTTGCTACGGGAGCAAAGGTCTCATCGTAGTCGACCCCCTCGACTTGTGAGAAACCACAGGAAACAAACCTTGCCTTATGTTTCTAAACACTACCATCAGTTGCCTGCTTTACCTTGTAAAGCCATCTAGATCTCACCACTGACTTGTCCTGAGGTCTTGGGACAACATCCCACACACTATTCTGAATGATAGAGTCATACTCCTCTTCCATTGCATCAACCCAGACTGGTTGTTGCACTACCTCCTCGAATGAAGAAGGTTCAAACTCTACACACTCCCCAACCAGGGCCATGTACCCAGTGTATCGCTCGGGTGACCTCCTCTGTCTGCGCTGAGAAGATGGTTGCCCCACATTCTCCCGCACATCCAGCATCAACCTGTCAGCTTCGCTTGAGCTTTTCCACCCATCTCTAGAAGTCTCAGCATGAGTGGATATCTCCACTACCGGATCCTCTGTATGCAGCTGCTCCACATCAATCTAAGTCTCCTCCTCCTTAGAAGCTGAAAATTCCTCCTCTGCATGCAACTTGATCTCCCTCTCAAGTGATACTCACATGGGTTTCTACTCGTTGAACTTCAGATCCCTGCGTACCATTGTCCTCTGACTGGTAGACAGGTACACCCAATAGTTATGGGGTGTATCCGTGTACCCCACAAGTATTCCCAACTCAGCTGTTGGATCTAGCTTCTTCTAGGCATCTTTGGTCACATGACAGTAAACTGATGATCTAAAGATTCAGAAGTGACTCACATCTGGTCGCTTCCCAGAAAAGGTCTCCATAGGTGTCTTCATTCCCAGTATATGGTGCGGGCTTTGTTCTACAAGTATACTACTGTATTTCATGCCTCAACCCGCAAATGCAGTGGTATTCTTCAGTCATGCAACATTGCTCACACTGCTCCCACAATCGATCTATTCTTCCTTTCAGCCACCCCATTTTGTTGTGGGTTATGTGTTGTCATCAGCTCCCGTTTAATTCCTTCTGCAACATAGAATTCCTTAAACTGTTGGGAGACATACTCTCCACCATTGTCACTATGCAAGGATTTTATTTTCTTTCCAGATTCTTTCTCTACCAAGGCTTTAAACTCACAAAACCTCAAGAAGGTCTAATCCTTCTTTTGCATAAAGTAGATCCAGAATCTAGGAGAAAAATCATCAATAAAAATAAGATATTACCTTTGTTTAGCGATGGAGGTTGTAGAGAATGGTCCACAAACATCTGAGTGAACTCGCTCCAGGATTGCTCCAGCTCTATTGTCTCGATCCATAAAGGAGGATTTTGCATACTTACCCAAGGTACAACCTTTGCATGTATTCGTCTACTCCAGTTTTCCCTTGGGAAGTCTAGTAGAAATCTGTTGCATGATCTTCAGGGCTCCATGGTGCAAGTGGCCCAATCTTGTATTCCATAGCTCACCAACATCTTGGCTCTGCACCATCTTAGCTTTTGAACTCAATGCAGCATAGTTGTCTACTTCCAGCTTGTAGAGATTCTTTACTCGAATCCCAATTCGCTTGGTCTTTCCAATGCCGATACGCCTCAGGAATACCTTTCCTTTACTAAAGACTACATCATAGCCTTTATCTTCTAACATAGCAACAGACACAAGATTCTACTTCAAACCTGGTACATACTTTACATCAGTCAGGGTGAGAGGAGCTCCATGCTCCCTCTAAAACACAACCATACCTTCACATGAAACACAGTACTTTCCATCATCACCCATCTCGATCCGCATCTGGAGATCCTTCTCCTCCAAGGTACTGAAAAAATTCTTGTCACCTAACATGTGGAATGAAGCTCCATTGTCCAAGTACCACACACATCCCACCATGGATGAAACCATGCATGCGATAACAGAGAAATATAACTCAAATTGTGAGGTCAGTTCCTCACCATTAAAACCCTTCGAGGATCCCTTCTTGGATTTCTTTTGTGGAAAATTTGTAGCATAATGGCCCACTTCATGAAAATGAAAGCATCGCACTTTCGATTTGTCAAACTTCTTCCCACCATGGGAAGAACTGGATTTGGGATGGGACGCCTTCCCTTTACCCTTCCTCGCCTTACTCGCTAAGGCTAGATTTTCCTCATCATCTTGCTTTGCTGAGGATCCACCTCTGGTGCTTCTTCTTATCTCTTCCTACATCAGATCTGACCAAAGTCGTTCCCAATCTGACAGCTTTTCTCTTCCATTAACCAAGTCTTGGTAGCTATGCCAGCTCTTAGGAAGACTGAGGAGTGCAAGACTCACCATGTCATCATCAGCTGTCGTGATCCCCACTTCTAAGCTCATCCCTGCAGGTGGTGAGCTTGTTCAGATATGTAGAGATCATGTCGCCATTTTCACACTAGATTTTCCGAAGCTTGTCTTTCAGCGCCAGCTTCCTCTTATCATTGTTGTTCTGATATAGATCTTTCAATGTTTTCCACATCGAAAATGATGTCTCCTTCCCATGGAGACTCGAGACTATGTGCTCTTGAACTCCCTCTAGAAGGATTCTCTTTGCTCTAGCCACACATTTCTTCCATTCCACCAATTCAGTAGCATCAGCCGCTACGGGCTTGGGGACTTCTTGATCAATGAAGTCCTTTAGATCGTTATCCTCTGATACTGCTTCCATGTGATCCTTCCAGGCTATATAATTTGAGCTACCATCAAGGACATACTCGAGTCTTAAACCGTTGAACGCCATTGGTGAAATTGAGATGTGATAAGAACTCGATTTCTATATTCAGGAACCTAAAACTTCAAACTTCTCCCTTCTTGTATATTGTTCTTCGCTTTGATCACCTTTGCTCTGATACCATGTAGAAATTCTCATTGTAGATCAATAGAATATGCAATATAATAAAGCAGAATACAAGATCTACTTCCACAACAAACTTAATGAAGCTTAATCAAATACTACAAGATCAAATAGAACACATATAACTGAGAACGAGAGACTCAAACACACATGAACACAGAAGAATAACCCAGGGAAAGCCTTAGACTAAAACCGTTATCTTTGTATTATCATACAAGTGTAAATATGTTCATATTACAAAAAGAATCAGCTCACAAGCTATCTTTCTCTCTCTGCAATCAAACAATATGGATTACAGATTGAATAGACACAAGATATGTCTTCCCTCAGCCCTCTAAGCCTCCTATTTCCTTGCATAGTTTTTCTTGGGGTCCAATGATGCCACCTATGTGATTGGCCTCATCACACACTCACTAAAATGAAGAAGTAATTGTGCAATCCTCAAGGAATGAATTCCTTCTGCATGCAAGAGATATTCACAATGGAATATTCCTGCAAATGATAGTACAATTTCCCTCCATCTAATCTCAACTGGATCTCTGAATGAGCTGACATGCATGAGTTATTTATGAGAGAATATTCAGTTATCTAAAGTGCAGTAGTTACATGCATGCATGCATTAACTAACTAAACTCACAATTAGTTCAACAAGCTATTTGAACTAATCTAACTGGACTTAACTCAATTAATTGATCTAACTAATTACAACTCATCCTTATCTCTTTAACTGATGTATAAATTTCTCAATCAATGGAGAAATTGTTGCATGTCTTCACATAGACTTCATGTTTGATTTTCTACAACTAATTAAATCAAGATGAATTAATTAATTATTTTATAAACAGTTGCTAAGATCAAATTCGAATTTTACTTCTCTATTTTAGTTCAGGGACTAACTAAAATAGGAATGTATCCCGAAATGCTATTTATAGCAGTGATAAATTTAGCACTTCTATATTTAGCATTTCTTGTTGCTATTTTCAACATTATTAATGGTATAATTGGATCAGTATCCCAAACTTCCACCAAATCTTCTTCAAAGAAAAAATTTGTTTCGCATACTGATTCTAGTCATGCTTCGAAAAACCCATCAAATCCTAGTAAAACCTCTGAGGTCAATGTCGTTCAGTCTACCATGGCAGATAAAGCCTCTAAAGTTAAAAAGAAGGGTAAAGGTAAACCAAAATCTGATACCCCAAAATAGGATCTTCCTATGTCATCTATTGATAATGCCTCCAAACGGAAGTCGAAATATCATTGCCTCATTTGTGAGGAAGTTCATTATACAAAGGATTGTCCCGGACGTGCCGAAGTTAGTCGTTTATTGAAACGGACCCCGGCTATTTTAAAAGAGCCATTTCCATCTCAACAGACTCATTTGGTAGACCAACCACAATCCTTTGCCTCATCTGGTTCTCAGGTTTATATGATGATGGGTTCATTACCTATCTTTGTAGCCACTCGATCGAAAGATTATCAAACCCCTCAAAAGCAGACGATGGAAAAAAATGTCACTGACATACCTTCTACTTTCACTCCACCCAGGTTTGGTCCTCTCCATATTGAGAGACCTAATAATGAATCTGTTATCCAACAACCTCCCAAAGGTGTGCTTCAGAAGTCATCCTATAATCTGAATGCTCGAGCTACTCAACATTACAGTATTGTTGAATTTTTAGCTCGACCGCCTTCGGTGATGTCTACTGTGGAAGTTCTCCAAACATGTCTAATGCAACAGAAATCATTATTGTCTACTGTAGAAGGCATCGATCCTGCTAATTCAAGATTTATTACTTTCGATATTAAAAACCATGTTCCTCGTCTTCCTCATCAAATTTCATTTTTTATCCAATTTATTATAAAAGGAAAGATGATCCATCAGACTGCCATTGATGAAGGTGCTTCCACCTACATCATGTCTATTTTGTGTTGGAAAGGCTCTCCACTTTTTAACCAGTCTCCAAACACCTTGGAGGCCTCTGATGGCAAAGGCTCTCATCCTTATGGTATTCTCACAAGTTTTCCCATCACTTTGGAAGGGAATATTGTCAAACTAGAAGTGGAAGTTGTAGACGCAAATCTGAATTACAACCTTTTACTTGCATGAAGTTGGACCCATGCCATGTTTTGTATGGTTTCCTCTTTGTTCCAGGTGCTTTTTTTTCTCGTGAAGGAAATATTGTCACTGTCAATTAATTGTCCTTTTTCTCTTCCAGTGCCTCGAATGGCAATGTCCCATATGTGGGAAATACCGATATTCCATATGAGAGTGTGGGGGCAGGTCTTTTCAAAGATTCTACTTTAATGGGAACCTTTTCTCTCCCACCTCTGCATGTCACCTCTATCAACATGATCTATGTTTCTATAGACCCATGGATCATTCATTCTCCATATCATATTGATTCGTTTGCTGACACTATGCCACTAAGCCCTTTGGAGAAATATTATCATGAAATTGTCTCAGCTTCTGCGGGTGCTTCAAAAAGTCATGTTGTCCTCAGTATGTACCTGGATACTTATTCACAATCTCCTTGGCTTGGTTCTTTGGATTCTTCAGATCCTTTGAACGATATATTCCCCACCAACAAGAGTATTTTTGAGGTTATGTCTCTTGATGAAACTCCTTGGAATGATGTCCATCATCGTTCCTCGCTTATTCCAAGCCTAAGCGAGATTCCTTTTTGTCTCAGAGATTTTGT
The DNA here is from genome assembly GCA_031772625.1 of Pinus tabuliformis. NCBI lineage: Eukaryota > Viridiplantae > Streptophyta > Pinopsida > Pinales > Pinaceae > Pinus > Pinus tabuliformis. The sequence continues at coordinate 1,243,303,146 of CM062818.1, forward strand.
TTCTCATAACCTGGCGCACCCACTTCAAACACATGTTCTGGTGCATGAATTTTTGTCCGAGGGTAATATGGGAAATATTACTGCAACCATGCCACTCGACATTTCCATTAAACCTAGAATTGTTGAGAACATTCACATTGGGGTTTCCTGTTCTCCTAATGAGATCAGGGTTTACACTGACCTTTTCAAATAATTTTGAGATGTCTTCGCTTGGTCATATGAAGAAATGCATGGTATTGATCCAGCTATTGTGGTGCATGAAATACTGATGTATCTTGATGTGAAGTCCATTTTCCAATGGCTCCATCCCGTGCATCCCAAGAAGACCGTTGCTATTAATGGAGAAGTTGAAAAACTCCTAAAGGCTGGTTTTATTTACCCTATCCCATTAACAGATTGGGTCTCTAATATTGTACATGTTACCAAAAAGTAGGGCATGATCTGAGTTTGTGTTGATTATTGCGACATCAATCATGCATGCCCGAAAGATAACTATCCCACTCCATTTATTGATCAAATCATTGATGAGTGCATCGGGAGTGAAAAATTCTCTTTTATGGATGGTTTTTTTGGTTACAACCAGATTAACATATTACCCGTTGATCAACACAAGACAGCTTTCATCTTTCCATTGGGGACTTTTTCCTATAAGAAGCTCCCTTTCGGCTCGAAAAACATTGCTACTACCTTTCAGAGAGAAATTTCATATGCCCTTCATGATATTAAACACATATTTTAACCTTATCTAGATGACTTACCAACTCATTCTTCTAAGCGTCATGACCATCCAGACCACCTTCGAGCAATCTTTCTTTATTTTCGACACTATAATATTTGTCTCAAACCTAATAATTGTGTCTTCTGCGTAGAATTTGGTCGACTCTTAGGTTTTTTGTGTCCAAAGAAGGTATCTAAATCCATCCTCTGAAATTTAAGGCTATTGTAAATTTACCCCCTCCTTCATCATTGCACCAATTGCAAATTTTGCAAGGAAATTCTAATTTCCTTCGTCGCTTTGTCCCGGATTACGCTAAGCTTGCCAAGGGATTTACTCGCTTGCTCAAAAATGGGATCCTATTCATTTGGGATGAAATTTCCCAAAATTCTTTCGATGTTCTAAAGAAAACTCTCATATGTGCTCCTTTATTATATCCCCTAACTATCATTGCAATTATTTCTTATACTTGGCCACGGCTTACAGTACCATTTCTATGGTACTAGTCCAGGATGATGACAATGGCAATGAACATGTGGTTGATTATTTAACTCGAAAGCTCATTGACATTGAAACTCGATATGCTCATTTCAAGAAACTTGCCCTAGCAGTAGTCCATGTTGTTCAACGATTTCTCCATTACATTCTTCAACAGACGACCATAGTGATTTCTGACTGCAACCCCATGACTTACATTTTGACTCGTCAATTGCTTAGGGGAAATACTCTAACTGGATTGTTATCCTGCAAGAGTTTGATTTGGATTTTACTACCGCCAAATCAAATAAATCACTCTCTCTTTTTTTGAATTGATATGTTCCCTTCCTTCCGCAAACACCTCCACTGATTTTACTAAGTAGATTCCTAATGAAACTTTGTTTCTCAACAACACTCTCAACCCTTGGTATGGAGATATAATTGTTTATATTCAGACCCAAACCTTCCAATCCTAGTTGTCTCAATCTGACCGACATTGCATCTGGCATCAGTCTCAACCTTATTGTATTATTGGTGATACTTTTAGGGAAAATTTTAAGAACCAACCTAAATTTATTTGCATAATAAATGGGCGAATCCCCATGATAAATAGGAAAAATGGGAGGCAATTTTATCAATAATATAATATGTATATTTTTCTGGCGAATCTCTCACCAGATTATATTATCTTGTAAAGTCATGGTGAAGAATTATAAAATATTGTAAGATCTTGGCAAATATTTCACTGAACAATAAAACATTATGAAGACTCTTGTAAGATCTTTGCAAATCTTTCACTGAATAATAAAACATTGTGAAGTCTTGACGAATGTTTTGTTAAAGTATGAAACCATATATGATAATAGGAAAACACATTCATTAAACTGTAATATACTAACATACATGTTTGGAAAAAAGAAACATAATTTTCTCTTCCTACAAACAATGTTGCAAGTTTCATTGGTTGTGTTTGTCAAGGTTCTTACTATACACTCTTTCATATCCTTCTATTAGTTTTGATAATATTCCACAACAAAGTTCTTGTAGGTGTTGATTGACCGCCAGTTATGTCAAGGTATGAGAGATTAATCTTTTCTCTACCACTTTTTCAAGCTACCACTTTTTTCAAGCTATCAAATTTCTTTCTTATTCCATAGACTCCAACTGCGAGATCAAAAAAAAGACATCAAGTTCGTTTACCTCAACACGCCAACAAGTAGCAAGCCCCAACTATATAATATAAGAAAATAGTAGGTATCCCAAAGGCTTGAAGGGGATCTAATGGAAATAAGTGGCCGTTGTCAGAAGCCTTCCAATCAATATATAAATGTAGATTTATTATTATTTTAATTGGAATCTTCAATTAAATAATAAAATTTAATTACATCTCTGCCAATCTAAATTTCTTATTAGCATAATTCACTACCTTCATACGTCTTGCATTTTTTAACAGCGTTGTAACATGTGGATTAATTTCCTTTTTGGTGCACAATCTCTGTCTTTTAGGACAATATTGTGTAGTGGCCCAACCCGTACATCATTACAATAAACTAAGAATAACATAGAAGATAAAAGGTTGTACAAACCAGCATATTTTTCAAACAATTAATCCAACATCAGTACCTTAACTTTTTCATGAAGATATCATATTGAGAACGTTTGAAAAATGGTGGGAAATCTGGGCAGCAATTATCTCTATTCTAGGAGGGTGATGCGGAAAGAGTGATAAGATTTCATTGTTTTGAATTTTTTTTGTTAAATCAGAAAAACCAATATTAATGGAGATATTGGTATTTTTTACTAAATTTTGTGAAGTGACTAAATGTAGCTTTAACCATTCACCCTAAGATTTTTTTTACAATATAATTTCCTAAGTCTATTTAGTATATTCATTATCATAAAAACCAACCTATATCCATCTTAACTCCACATCTACCACTTTTAGAGGGAAGAAATCTATTTATCCCTCTTAGCACTTGGTAGACCCGGAATTAAGATGGATCTAAGCTGATAATATTTCCCCTTTAAATAGTTTATGCTCACATGAATACCATGGTATTACCATGGGTCAATACCATGGGTTATCATAAACCTCGAGCTTAAAAACTACTATTAGTAATTTATAAAAAATAATAAAAATAATAATTTTTTTTATTTTAACCAAGTTAAAATGTTTAAGTGATATTAAATTACAAGATCCATTCTTACTCTTGATCTACCAAGCTCCGAGAGGGATCAAATATTTTTTCACTCTATGCTAGTTTTCATATCACGATATTTCTCTCTCGGGGCTTAGTAAATCTAGAGTAAAGATGGATCTATGTTGGTTTAATTCCCCCCTTTAAATAGGCTACATTCCAAGTGAATACCATGGGTCAATAACATGTGCCATCTTTATTTTTATTAATACTAATATTAGGGTTAATAATGTTTTTTGCATGGTATTAATAATAATTTGGCCCATGGTATTTGGCCCATATGCTTCACCTAAATATAACTCATTTTTTGAGTGTCCTTAAATATAAGGTGACTTATGCAGTAAATATATTAAAAAAAAATGTTTTATTTATTTACCATACCTCTTGTTTATTTTTATTTTTTTTAATTTAACATACCTCTTTTATAAATATGGTATTTGACCCATAGGATTCACTTAAATAAAACCTCTTTTTTGATCTTTCTTAAATAGAAAGAGGGTTATGAACTAAATATAAAAAGAGGTTTTATTTATTTACCATACCTCTAGTTTATTTATATTTTTATTTATTTACCATGCCTTTAGAGTAAGTATAAAAAGAGGTTTTATTTATTTACCATACCTCCACTTTATTTATATTTTTTATTTATTTACACCCTTGCGTGTTGGTAAATATAAGGTGACTTATGGAGTAAATATAAAAAATTAAAAATTTATAAAAATAAAAAAAATTATTTATTTACCATAACTCTCGTTTATTTATATTTTTATTAATTTACCGTACCTCTTTTATAAATATGGTATTTGGCCCATAGGATTCACTTAAATAAAACCTCTTTTTTGAGCCTTCTTAAATAGAAAGAGGGTTATGGACTAAATATAAAAAGAGGTTTTATTTATTTACCATACCTCTAGTTTATTTATATTTTTATTTATTCACCACACCTTTGGAGTAAGTATAAAAAGAGGTTTTATTTATTTACCATACCTCCACTTTATTTATATTTTTATTTATTGGTACCAAATACAACCTCCCAAACCACCTCGCAAACCAGAAAATGGGCGATTGCAAACGAATTTAACATTACAAAGCAGCAAAATCGGGCAATTATAATGGAATATAACCTCCCAAACCAAGCCAATCGGGTCAAATGAGTATTTTCATAGTTTATATGCCCCTTTTTTTGGGCTTAAATGAAAAAATAATTATTTTTTAAATAAAAGTTGGGCTAAATATATGAAATTGGTGTTTTATAAAAAAAATTCCCCTCTGAAATGAAAAACCCCTTGAATTTCTCCCTTGGGCTAAAATTCGCCCCTAAAATTTACCATGGATACGTTGTACCGAATCGGTGTTGATTTTGTTCTTCGCAAATGTCTAACACTTGAATAAGTTGAACAAGTCTTGAATGACTGCCACTCTGGGGCATTTGGTGGTCACATGTCAAGCTATGCCACAGCTATGTCCTTTCATCTTTAAAGATTGTATTTTGGCCATTCAAAAGTGCCATGAATGTCAGATTTATAACTGTAAACAGTGCGCCTCGCCAGCACCCTTACACCCAATCATTACCATTCGCCCATTTTCTACATGGGGCATAGATTTCATGGCATCTAACCCTCACTCAGCCGGGGGGCATGGCTATATCATCGTCATCGTTGACTACTTCACTAAATGGGCCGAGGTGATGCCTATATATAATGTTAACGGTATCATTGCTACTCAGTTCCTCTTTAACCATGTCATAGCCTATTTTGGCGTCCCTCAAGCTAGTGTCACTGATCATGGATCACATTTTCATCGATACATGATGGCAGAGCTGACTGTTCAGTTGGGTCTTCATCATGATAGCTCAACTCCTTACTATCCATGGGTCAATAGCCAAGTTGAAGCAATTAACAAAGTTTTGATTATTATGCTTCAACAAACCATTGGGAAGCATAAAAAGGATTGGAATCTCATGATATTCTCGGCTCTTTGGGCTTACCGGACTTCGACTAAGACAGCCACTGGATTCACTCCATTCCAGCTGGTTTATGGTTTAAAGGATACACTCTCGATCAAGTGTGAAATTTCCCCGATACCTCACCTAAAGAGGAACAGTTACTTTATCTTGAGAGACTTTATGAGACCCGTCATATTGTTGGGATGGTGATCAAGGCACAAAAAAAACAAGTTAAAGCTCATTTTGATCAAACTGTTTCTCCACGCATTTTCATTGAAGGTAACTTATTCTTGTTGTATGACCAAGCCAACAATAACTTGGGAGCTGGGAAGTTTGAACCTATGTGGCATGGGCCAAATATCGTTAAACGTGTCTTGCAAAAAGGCACCTACGAGCTAGTTGATTACGAAGGTAATGCAATATCATAGCCCCGCAATGGGGTTTATCTAAAAAAGTATTATGCGTGAATTCCATGTAACTACTTTTGTACATTAGTGTGTGAATTCATTGGTGTGTAGTTTTGATTTTTTGGTGTGATTGTTTGCTTTGCAGACATGTTCCTTCTGCTTACCTTGTGTTTCACTCGGTTTGCAGATGTCGTTAAACCATTATATTGGTTTTGCTGATGGTGCTTGTCATAGGACACGGAACTTATCTTCCGCAGCTTGTGCACTCTTTGCCCTGGATGGTGAGTTAATCAATTTCTAATGTATTTACCTAGGACGAACAACTAATAATATCTCCGAGTACAGTGCAGTTATTGAACTGTTATTAGAAGCAGTTTCTCTTGGAATTAGAAATTTAGTTGTTAATTTAGATTCACAACTCATTGTTTTACAATCAAACAGTCATTACTCAGTAAGAAATCCACAAATTTTTCATATGTATCTACGTGTTCTATTACTAAAAATAAGTTTTGATTATATCACATATCAACACATTCCATGCAAATTGAATACATTAACAGATGCATTAGAAGATTATGTTCTTGATAGACATTTGTTTAATTTATAGAACTGATTATATCATCATGACACATGAACACATAAGTAGAATATAAAACATGCATATATATATATATATATATATATATATATATATATATATATATATATATATATATATATATATATATATATATATATATATATATATATATATATAACGTCTGTCAAATTTTGTTCATCAAAATCTCAAAAGATAAAGTTTTCCGGGACACGTGACTTTCAAAGCCTACAAGAGTACAAAAAACATGACTAGAAAGGCTATTCGCCCACATGATGCTCTCAATAGCATGAGAATGCTCTAATCACTCGGCCTAAAAGATGACGCAGTCTCGCAAACACTCCTTCTATGTGCCTCTGGTATCACAGTGGCAAATCATATATGGTCACATAATCTGGAATCCCTTGAGTTATCACATCGATATTTATTTCCATCTCTACCATAGGATCTACTCCTTCCTCGTATGGAGCATTTTCCATCTGACATGCTACTCGTCATGCTATTGGAGACATGTCAAGAGGCCTTTCTGGTCCCACATCTACACATTTATCACAAGTAAACTCTCAGATACACTTTAATAAAAAAAACTCATAAAACTTGAAAAATCCAAAAACAAGTTTTACCTGCATCAGTCCATTATTCACCCGATGGTAGAGGCATATATGAATCCCATATGAAGTCTATGCCTTCATAGGCATAGTCATCCACAACGATCAGTTGTCAGTGCAACCAACCGAAGAACTGTGGAGGGAAATGATCTGCTAACCCCTCCACCACGAGGCATGAGCTCACTCCATATGAGCAGCCTCAAATCTTATGGAGTAGGATTCAGTACCTCTGTCCACTGATACCAAAATAGGGGAACATGCTCCAGAAAGAAAGTGACCAAGATCGAACCAAAGTCGAATTGCTTCAAGTTCCCCTGCTTTCCTTTGGTTAGTTCCATCTTCATGTTGGCCAATAACCCCTCACACCAGTTGAACATTGTTGGAGTAAAGAATTCTACCGCATACTAGAATTGAGATTTCGAAATATTGTGTAAAGCCTGTGACCTAGCTATATGAGCCATGGTGTGTAGGATTGTCCTCAAGGGAATATTGTTGATCATCAATATTTTCACCTTCTCGATTATTGTTGTCTATGCACCTGGGCAATGCCTTCTGATTAGTGCATTGGTGCTCTCACCTCCAACATGAGATCCAAAGAGTTGAAACCATTCCCCCCTTATGGACAATCGAGTAATGAAGTAAATTTTTGCTACTTCCAACTCCAATTCTTGGTCTCCAATGATGAATATCTCTCTATCAACATCCCATAAATTGATCAAGTAGTGTAGCAGCTCGTTTTGGGCTCTAAGTCCTGGGGTTCAAAAGAATTTCAGTAGCCCACAGTTCCTCAAAGCATTGCTGCATTCAGGATCTTTGGCAGCCTACTAATCTTCTTCCTCATGGCCTCTTTCCTTCCATTCGATGACCATGTTGTCAAAATCTCCTACAAAACAACCATTAACCATGATTAGATGATTTTCCACGAGGTAAAAACTCAAAAATTTCACTCAAAAGAGAAGTTTTTTGTTCAAATTTTCCACCTTGTAGCCGGCATGACTATTTTAATTAATCTCGCACTGGCAGCATGAGAGCCTTTCGGGCTTAGGGACGACTAGTGCGAGTTCGATGAGCAAACCCACGTTGATGGCCCCAAATTTAAAATTTTGGAATCCTCTATTCTGGAAAACAAAAACCCTAATACACAACATGAAAGAAAACTAAAAATCAAGAGAAAAGGCAGAGCTCTTACATGCAGCTTATGGTTCGTGAAATGGTGCCCTGGATCTCCCACACTACTTGCTTGAAAAATCGAAGAAAATGGGGTAAAATGCACTCTCCAATTTACTCCAAGTGAAATGGTAAAATTGATTTTACTTTTGGTCTGTTTATAAGTTTAAAACTCATATTTTTTCAATATTTTATTATTTTCCTCAATATCAGTGATGTGTGGTTGTCTTTGTGCAGTTACAGGTTCTTTTCCGTGATTATAGTGATCATTTTTACTGATTCAATGAGTTTTTGTTTTATCTCTTTTTCGGACTCATTAAAAATAAACGAAAAAGGAACCCCCCTCGAGTCATCTTTAAGCTCTTTTCTGACTCTTGAAATATGAAAATATTGTCGAGTACTTGTCCTTTCAAACTCGTTAAATTAAATGAATTGACGTCGTCTCAGTATACGTTTACCCCTTTTTCGAGCTGAGATTGACTATTTATGAAAAAGGTACACCTTGGTCGAAATGGTCAAGAGGTTCTCTCGAATATTGTTTTCTACCTTTTCAGATTTGAGAGACAAATTACAAAAAGGGACATGATGGAGTTTTCTTTTTCGTCTCTTTTTCAAACTCTCTAAATATGAAAAAGATACCAAGCTATCCTTCTGTCAGACTCATTAAAAATTTAACGATGAAAGACTGATCACCATGACAAGACCAAGTTTCTCGTTCCTATGATTTGTAAAACTTACTAGGATGGATTGATTCGAAGAATGAACTTATAAGACAAGCATATGTTATCCCCTTCAAGCTTGTGATAAAAATAATTGGGGTACTCGCTAGAAATAGTGGGGGGAAATGAAAGTGAGACAACTATTGTATAGGCAGCATCCCACTCTTGAACATGACACTCATATGTTTCTCGTGTCGGGTTCTTGATATCCTCGCTCAGTCACTTGTCCCTTTGGGTTTGGGTGATCCATTTGGCCTCTCATCTGAGTTTTCCATTTCTCCACCATGACTCTTGGTCATATGTTGAGTCAAATGTTGCCACACTCCGAATTCGTATCGCCAATATGTTCAGGAGAAGTCCTATTTTCATTTTATTACCTATAAATTGTCTGATGCTTTGCTACAGTATTGGACCATACTCATTCATTTCACTTTATTCTTTGTTTTTTTTCGATGATGAGGGAATCATCATAGCCCTCCTTCAATGGGTCACTTCGTGTCGACTTCAGCTCATTATCTAGGAAGAAGACTTAGAAACTCCCTTTCAGTACCTTAGAGCATGCATGCCTTAATGGCAAGTTCTTCGCATTCGATGATAAGTTTACATCATTGGCCTCTGATTGGATGATTCCACAAGTGTTCGACTTCAGCTTCATTTTCACATTCATGGATTGTATTGTCGTACCTTGAGGGCCATTGTCATTATTGGTTGTTCTTCTCGTTCCTGTTAACGATCCACATCATTAGACGGTAATCAAGTGGTTTTATAGCATGTTCGACTTCAACACATTCATTCGCATGTTATAATTCATACTTTGATCAGTTTGGGATGGGACCCTAAGTCTTGTCTGATATGACTCAGGTTGTAGGGAGCTATGTATTTTTCATGATTGCACACATGTTGCTACTAGACTGATGGAAGTGACCATACCATGGGACTTTATATTTATGATGATGATCCTTCCATATCACATGGTTGTGCTCATGCCTTGGATCTTAGATTTACAGATGATCATTTTCATTTGGATGGTTGTGCCCATACCATGGATCCTTTCACATAGTACTTTCTATCTGGATGGTTGTGTCCATATTCTGGATTCATGTTTTGACATCAAATATGTATATGTATATGCATCCTTGATTTCCAGGTCTCCTGATAGTGGTTGTTCTCATCCTTGCAAAAGCTCATAAAGCATCTCATCCATCACTCCCTATTCTACCTTAATGCTTTAGGGGACATCTGTTACACATTATTTTGTCACACCTCCTGCACTTCCATGTGTCATAACCTGAAGTTCCCAAAAAAAGGCAATCATGCAGCGTACCCATCCTGATATGCAACTCAGATCCTCCCTAAAAAACTAATGGAAAAATTCCTTGAGCCTTCCCTGAAGAATAGAGCTCTAAAACCCTAATTTCAAAATCAGCGCGACCCTAACACTAGAAACTCATGTTGATCGCTAGCTGCACTATACTAGCCTCACGATGCCAACGCGCTTTTTTCTTGGATACCCATGATGATCCCTAAGAGGCATTTTTCCCAAAGTGGACAAGAAGCTTCGTGAAATAGAGGCTTCTAGAACAACGAGATGGAGGTTGTTCGGTGTGAATGTGGTTGAATTCTCCCAATATTGGCCTTTGATCTTATCCCTATTAGTTACCTCCTTGAGATGAGGGCCTTCCCCTTTGTTTGGATAGATCCTAACTCCCTCTCCCTACCTATCTATTCATCATCTCCCATTCCCAAATGGTTGGTCTTTGGCTATTTGCACCCTTATGCTGGGATAGTGCCTACATGCTACTCATTTGGCTTGGAGAAGGAGTGCTTGGAGAGCTTGATCTTGGACTTGGACTTTCACTCAAGGAGAGCTTATTGACATCAAGTCTTGGTTGCATGCTTCCTCCTTTATTTCATTAATATATACAACTGTTGGTTCACTTTCTATAAATGTTTGTGTTAATGCATCATTTATCTTAATGCTCCTTAATCTGTTAAGTGGATTACTTTCGATTATGCTAGTTCTGTTTGTATGCATTGTTGTGTCTTTGATCTCTTGTGCAGGTATCCAAACGTTGTGAGTAGTAGAGTTGAGCTTGAGGGGCAACCAATTTGAGGTCTTCAACAAAGGAGCACATTATAGCATCAGAACGAGGTAGGCCATCTTTCTCTTCTCTCATTTTGATTGTAATTTAGGAAAGTGTCCTTGTAGATTGTCACATAGGTTGTTAGTCCCACTCATTGGGATAGAGGGATCGTCTCTATCCGAAGAGAGGATTCTCCTAGACAACAGGGGTGCACTAAGGAAAATAAACAACAACTAGAAGAGTTTCTACATGCATACACAGATGTGTTTCAAGAGCCTAAATCATTGCCACCTAAAAGGGTCATCTATTCTAGAGTTCCCAATGCCAAACATTGGGATATACATGTTATAGAAGCAATTGAGGTGAAGAAATAGTTGTAGAAATTACTAGAACGGGGTGTTGTTCGACTAAATATGTCACCATGTGGGTCACCCATTATCATTGTTCCAATGAAGTATGGGACTTTGCAAATGTGTATATATTACAAACATTGAAAAAAGTCATGCTCAAGAACAGGTACCCCTTATGTAGGATAGATGTTATGCTAGATTAATTGTAGCAACAAAAATACTTCACCAAGTTGGACTTAAAGTCTAGATATCACTAGGCTCGAGTCAAAGAATAAGATACCTGGAAAACTACCTTCAAAATTGGGCATGGTTTGTATGAGTAGTTAGTCATGCTATTCAACCTATGTAATGCACTAGCTACGTTTCTAAGGTTAATGAATGATATATTGTTCCCTTTTATAGATTCATTTGTTATTGTAAATTTATATGAAATACTAGTATATAATACTACCTATAAGAAGCACATCTCACATTTGACGTAGGTGTTGGAGACATTAAAGAAGCACCAATTTCTAGCAAATATATTGGGTATGTGTTATAATATTTCCATGACTAGTCGCACATGTTTTTATGTTGCTTGGTGGGATCACAAATGAGCAGTAGCCCCCTTGCACAGGGATAGGATAGTGACCTAGAATTTTTTTTAAGTGGACCCAATAATGGTTGGGAAAACCCAAGCATGGGGGGTAGACCCAAGGACGGTGGGAGGAACCACCCATGATTTTGTGTATGGTTTTTGTGCATGGTTTTGGGCATGATGATTTTGCCCATTATATTTTGTAATTTCGATCAATGGAACTAAGATTATGTTCCAATCCAGTTTAATGGATTGGGTTTTATGAATGCCACTACATGCATATAATGTATTGTAACATTGAAAGGAATATAATGAAAAATCAATATGTTTTTCCCAGTTTCGAGTTCCAAGAGAAAAATCTCTATGTATATTTTATGTTCCGACAATTGTATATTTTTTATTTTTAAGAATTCATTTGCAAGTAATTCCTATATGAGCTTAAAACCTACAAAATCTCAGGAAGTGTGATTTTACACAATAGAATTTGGTGTATCTAGGGTATGTGATAAGTAGAGGAGAGTTGAAGATATATTGTACCAATATGGAGGCCATGATGAAATGGTCATTGCCTACTAATGTTTTTGAGGTTAAGATCTTTGTATGGGTGGCACAATACCTAAGGAAATTCATAACCTCATTTTCAACACTAACAACACCACTCCAAACCATAATAACAACTAGAAAGAATTTCTAATGGATAAAGGGTTAGGAGAGGTCCTTCAAGGAGTTAAATAACAAGATCAATCAAGCACTAGTTCTAGCATTACTAAACTTGTAGCACCCCTTGAAATTGATACAAATGTGAGTGGATATGATATGGGAGAGATATTGATGCATGGAGGAAGGGAAGTATGCTACCATTATGAAGTATTTCATGGCATTGTTCTTAACTACCCTACCTACGACAAGGAGATTTATTCCCTGGTGCAAGCTATGAAGGAGTGGAAGAACCATATGATGAGAAAAGAAACAATAAACCACATAGATCACCAACCACTATAGTAACTATAGGGCCATAGTAAGTTATACTAGATCAAGTATTACAAGTAGATGGGATTTGTACAACAATTTCATTTAGTGATCGAGTAGAAGAAGGGAAACACAAACAAGTTGGGCGACATGCTTTCAAGGCCACCCGCATCAAAGATCACAACTTTGGGAACTTTGATGCACATGGATCCACTCACCCATGATGCATACAAAAAGACATATTTAGAGGATGAGGAATCTAAGGATGTGTGTCAAGACATACAAAAAAGATCATGAATTATCTTTGTAATTTTAGGGTCTAAGTATGAATTAAGGAAGTTCATCTCTATTATACATCATTGCCATGATGAAAGAATAATAGATGGATGGAAAGTAAGTGTTAAGTGTGATCAAGTTACTCAAGTTTAAGTTTTATATGCAGCCCAGTCTTGCTATAACTACCTACAAGGGATATCTACTAAGAGGTTTCCTTACAAATTGTAGTACATAACATTGAAGAGATATGGACTCTTTAATTTTTATACTCTTTTAAACATGTATTATTACTTCCTAGAAAGTGTAAATATGATAATAAATCCATGAGAGGCATAAATTGCAGGGTATCAATTGAAGGAAACTAGGAAAATGTGTCTCAATCCCAAAAGAACACATTCCAAACCTCTTTTAAAACATCATTACTCCAATCCATGAAAATGGTCCAAAGGATGATGCTGAGGAAAATATCAATAATGGTTATGTTGAAGGTTAATCTAGTTATTAGCACCCCGTAAATTTCCCTAGGCTGAGAAGAGAAATTCTAGATGTAACCAAAAACTACTTCTAGGCCAGAATCTAGCCCTTCTAGCCTTGGAGAGGGCTCTCACACTTAGGTTGCTCAACTAATCTGATATTAGGCTAGATATAGAGATCAAAAGAATGGGTTTTAAAGGTTTGATGGAAAAGTAATAGATACATCCATTGGGCATTGAGTCATTGATTTTAGTAAATCTCAGTGATCAAAATGGAATGGTGAGCAGTTCTTCACCAAGGGAAAGAGATCCAATGCTTTGGAGGAATAAATCATTATAGTCAACTAAGCATAAAGAATATATCAGGGATAACTTTTACACTTAGCTTTAGATGAAAAACATTAATATTATTTGAAAGGAGAAAATAGAGCACCTATCTTGGATGAATTTTGTATTCACATAAACTTCATTCAAATAATGAGGAAAGAAGATTCATGAATAACTGAAAGGAAAGAGGAAACATAAACATAGAAGAAATCACATCACCAAAACTTGTCGACACGGGAATTCTTGAAAGAAACAACTCTGGCCCTTCTTCATAAATCATTGAGTATGGATATAATCCATAACATCATACACCCAACTCTCTCTCTTACACTCGCCAATTCCTTTTTTCCTTGATAATTACATAATATATACATTAAAAAAATAAGTTGCAACCTTGTAGAACCGAATTTCCCAAAATAGAAATGATTATGAGTTTGTAGCAGCGAATGTAGACCTGCTTTGCTTAAAACTAGGAAACATTTTAGCTAATGTAATCTTCAACTAAATTCATAACAAAAACATTAAATATTTACAATAAGATAAGGTTTCAACATCCTAATATTCCAGGGCACTTGTCATCATCCTCAAAACTGGTTTTGGAAGCTTGGTAGTCGAATCTATAAGTCGAAAGGTTGACTGTTCAAATGCATAGCAGAGGTGCTACGTTTCTTCAAATGTGTAGCATGGAGATAAAGTTTTGCTACACAACTGAGTCAGCAACTGAGAACTTCAGAACTTGCGCAGGGAATTTCCTTCTCTATTTTTCTTAGTACATCATGAACATAAAGGCTATGATCTTCATATATAACAGCAAGCTTTTGGACAGTTGAAAAGCTACAAGCAATGTCATCTGGAAAGTTAAAGCATGTTCATATCTCTCTAAAAATTGTGACAATTATAAGATAATCCATGTTGTATTTGACTCAATCAAACCCTTGACATATGGATCATATATGGAATAAGCATTGCCAGTAAAGAATCCCCAAATAAACTGCTCTGAATATTAGAGTTTCTAAAACTAATAGATTTAGTACCAGTTGTAATGGTTGAAGCTGGTAGACCATTAAAAAAAAAAAAAATTGAACAATCTCTACATAAGTGTTGGGCATGGAATCCCCCCAAGGCATGTTTTGGGGCTTCAAGCCCAAGTTTTGACCAAATCCTTTTGTAAAAGCTTCGTGAATTGTGGGCGTGGAGCGTAAATTTATAATAGAGTCACAGGGTTGTCCGCCCTCGGTTTTGTAATGTAATGTTGGCTTGATAGATCTACCCATGGTCCGCGGACCATGGGATGTATAAATAGAGCTTCGCTCTAAGTGTATAGGATAGAAAAAATAACAACAAGAAGAATGAGAAGTCTAAGTGATTGAGTCAAAGTGTAAAATGTGTCTTTGGGTCATAGAGTAGGAGAAGGCTCTGCAGCTGAATGCGCAAAGACCTAGTAGTCCACAGCTGAGTACACGGACCCCTACAGCTGAGTGCGCAAGGCAGATCGAGTCTGTAACCATTGGAAGAATCAAAAAAGAGAAGTTTACCGTATTTTTGTGTACCTTTTCCTGTTTTAATATATGATTGGGTATAATTTGCAAGTATATTGTTTATTTTCTATGCGAACTCATATGAATGTTTTGTATAAATAAATATAACGTAAGACATCCAGTACGCGAAGGTAATTAATTGGTATAGGAAGATAAGTAAGATCTCAGGTAATAACACAGAGCGTGGCTCTAGCCGTACAGAAGCTCCACAGCCCCTGGGTAGGGTTGCGCGAAGGCAGTGTATCAGGGCGTGAGGAACATGGAAGTGCGCGAAGTGACATACGCGCAAGGACAAACAGTTGGACTAGTCGAACCTCTCAGACATCTCAATGGTGCAGAAACCTGGTTCGAGAACCCTCCCATACTACTTCAGGTGCGACCTCAGTCCGCACTCCGTGGACTGTTGCCAAAAGGGCCAGTAGTACAGGGATTTGTTTTGCTAATTAACTCTGAACCTGGGTCAGGCCCCAACAAGCCAACAAATGGTTCTGTTTCCGGGACCAGGATCAACATAGAGATGTCTGATGTCGTATCACTGGAATCTGATAAAGCAAGGAATTGAAGATTGGTTGGACAGGAAGATTCACGAGTTCGTGGCATAGGAAAATAGGAATCCGCGACTGTCAAAGAAAGAGTGGTTAGACTGTTATTTATATACAGAGATCCACGAAATTTTCTTCACATCCTTCCCCACTGAGTTATACGAGTGGATAGCGAAGCTAGCCGATAGCGAAGGAAGGTGAAACTCGACAGACCTATTGTGTGGACTCCAGAATTAGTGCGCGGACTAGAAGCATCGGAAGATAAGATCGCATGCATTGTCGATCACTAGCTTGAGTAAACAACAAGAAGGCAGAACATCATGCATCTATCATTGAGATGGACGGTAAGCTTTGTGATCAACTTATTTCTATTTTGATTGACCCTAGATCTAATTATAGCTATGTTAGTCCTAACCTAGTGGATAAGTGTGGGTTGAATAAGGAGTTTCATGCAGAGTATTGGTTAGTTCAGTTGGCTACAGTTATGAAGAAGTAAGTTCATCATTGGGTAAGAGCTTGCACATTTGACTTAAATGGTATGCCTACCGAAGCACATTTGATTGTTTTACCATTGGGTTCATACATTATGTTATTGGGAATGCATAGGTTGTATCCACATGGAACCAAGGTTGATTGCTATGACAAGGCTATTGAATGTGTTGATGACAATGGAGAACCAAGAGTCTTGTTGGATAAGAAGAAATCCACATCGGTTAGGATGGTGAAATCTATGCAAGAAAAGTGTAGCCACAGAAAAGGGTGCAAGCTATTTGCAATACATATTTCTAGTGATAAGGGTAAGGAGGTTGAGGATGCATATGTATTGAAAAAGTACCTGGTTTTACAGTAGATGTTTTTCCTAAGGACATCACAAAGTTGTCACCTGGAGGGAGGTAGACTTTTCGGTTGAGTTAGTGTCAGGGGCAGCTCCAGCATCGAAAGAACCTTATCGGATGAGCACACCTGAGTTGGTTGAGTTGAAATCGTATCTAAAATAAATGTTGGACAAAGGATACATTAGGTCAAGTGTATCACCTTGGGGCACACCAGTCTTGTTTGTGAGGAAGAAAGACAGTACTCTCAGATTATGTATTGACTAAAGGCAGTTGAACAAAGTGAATATCAAGAACAGATACCCTTTGCCGAGGATTGATGACTTGTTTGATCAGTTGAAGGGAGTAGCAGTGTTCTCAAAGATTTACTTGAGATCTGGATACCATCAAGTACACATCAAAGAGAAGGACATATACAAGACTACGTTCAGGACCAAGTATGGGAATTATGAGTTTGGTGTTGTTCCATTTGGCTTGACAAAAACTCTAGCTACATTCATGTGTTTGATGAATAGTGTGTTTCATCCATATTTGGATAATTTTGTCAACGTGTTCAATGAAGATATACTAGTATATATAAAAATGAGGAAGATCATGTCGAGCACTTAGTTGCAGTGTTGAGGTTGCTGAGAGAGCATTAGTTGTATGATAAGCTCAAAAAATGCAGTTTCTGTCAGACTGAGGTATATTACTTAGGACATGTTGTCTCCAAGGAGGGCATTGTAGTAGATCTAGAGAAGAGAAGGGCCATCATCGAGTGGGTAGATCCTAAGAGTGTGGATGAGGTGAGATATTTCATGGGTCTGGTAGAATATTATAGGAAATTCATCAGGAACTTCTCACATATTTCTTATCCTATCACATTATTGTAAAGGAAAGGTAAGAAGTTTGAATGGACTTAAGAGTGTGAGACTAGCTTTGAGCATCTTAAGCAGTTCCTAACACATGCATTAGTACTACAGATTGCATATCCGAACAAAGAGTTTGCAGTATGTACATATTCTTGCAAGAGAGGGCTTGGTGGAGTCCTCATGCAGGATGGAAATTTGGTATGTTATGAGTCCCGGAAACAAATGAAGCATGAGAAGAAATATTCCATGCATGATCTTGAGTTAGCATTGATTATACATGCACTAAATATGTGGAGGAATTATCTTCTTGGGAGGCGATTTGTGCTTATGATTGATCACATTGTGTTGAGGTATTTGTTTGACCATCCGAATCTGAATTCCAGGTAGGCCAGATGGTTGGCCATGATTAGTGATTTTGATTTCGAGATCAGGTACATCAAAGGTAAGGAGAACAAAGTAGTAGATTCTCTTAGCAAGCGGGTATAGGTGAATCACTTAGTAGCTATGAGTTCTTATGGGATAGATTTACAAGGCAGGATCTTGCAGGCAGTACAACAGGATGTCAGATATATGGAGATTGTGCACAGGTTGCAAAAGAGTATAGGTATAGGTACATGTATAGGTACAAGTGATAGTACAAGTAAAGGTATAGGTGATGGCACATGTACAGGTAAAGGTAGTGGTACAGGTACAGGTGATGGCACAAGTACAGGGATAGGTAGTCGTACAGGTACAGGTGCAAGTGCACATGGCTTGGATTATTGTCTTATGGAATATGGATTGGTCAAGTTTCAAGAAAGGATATATGTGCCAGATGACAGTGATCTCAAAAAGGTGACCTTGAGGGAGTTTCATGCGAAACCATATTCAGATCACCCAAGTTACCAAAAGACACTAACTACAATGAAGAGATCTTACTATTATCCAAACTTGAAGAGGTTTGTAGCAGATTTTGTGGCTAGATTTTTCAATTGTCAGCGAGTGAAGGTAGAGTGAAAACATCCAGGTGGACTACTACAGTCAATTGCGAATGTAGAGTGGAAATGGGAGGTCATTTCCATTGACTTCCTCACAAGTTTGTTGAAGACAGTGAAGCAACATGATTCCATCATGGTCATTGTGGATAGGTTGACAAGGTTGCATGTTTTTTTCCAGTGAATTCTACATACTCAGCTAGTGATGTGGCACAGGTATTCATCCGAGACGTGGTTATACTACATGGTGTTCCAAAGAAGATTGTGTCAAACAGGGATGTGAAGTTCACTTCCAAGTTTTCAAAGGAGTTATTTTTAGGTTTGGGCACAAATTTAACCTTCATCATAGCTTATCATCCGCAGATGGATGGACAAACAGAGAGGGTCAACAAGATATTAGAGGACGTGTTGAGGATGTATGTGAAGCATCAACAGAGGAAGTGGGAAGAGTATCTCCCTTTGGTTGAGTTCGCATACAACAACGGTTATCAGGAGTCACTGAGGATGAGCAATTTTGAGGCATTATATGGGCGTAGTTGTAACACTCCCATTAGTTTGAGTGATCTAGTTAGCAGGGTATTGATTGGACCAGATATGTTGGCAGACATGGAACCGGAGATGCAGGTGATCAAGAAGAATCTCATGGCAGCACAGGATAGGAAGAAGAGTTATTCAAACAGGAACAGGTTGTTCAAGGACTTCCAAGTTGGGGAACAGTTGTACTTGCGCATCAAACAAAAGAATATCTCCTTGCAGATTGGCTTATATGCCAAGCTAGAACCACGGTTTTTTGAACCCTTCAGTATCATTGAGAGGATTAGACGACTAGCCTATCAACTTGCACTGCCTCTGACAGTGAAATTCCGTAATGTTTTCCATGTCTCATTGCTTGAGAAGTATGTTAAAGATGTTGATCATGTGATTGACTGGTCTGTATTGTAAGTGGAACCAGTTGGAGAATTTCAGTCGGAGCCTCATTATATATTGTAGAAAAAGGTGCTCATGCTTCGGAACCAAGCAATAGAGAAAGTTAAAATGAAATGGAAGCACTTTGGGCCTAATGAAGCTACATGGGAGATGGCAGATTAGATGCGGGCTATGTATCCTTCCTTGTTTTCCATTTGAGGCAAAGAAACTTTGATATTGCTATTTGATGATTGCTTATGGTGGTTGGTAGTTGCTTTATGGTGGTTTAGTATTCGCTTATGATGGCTTGGTATATGCTTCATGGTGGTTTAGTATTTGTTTTATGTTGGTTTAGTATATGCTTTATGATGATCGATATATGCTATATTATGTTTTGATCTATATGCTTAGATATGATGTTAGTATATGTTTGATATATGTTCTTATATATGATTCGACATATGTTTTGGTATATACATTTTGATGATGTTATATGTAAACACATGTATGGATGTAAATACCGTAATGAGTTGTGTTATAAAGCTCCACAAACTAAATACCGTAATTAGTTGTCTCATAAATCTCCACTATGCGGTATGTTGTCATGTTGTCATGATGTTTTGTCTTGAGTAGATATTTCATTGTAAATGTTGCATCTAGTTGTGTTCTAAAGCTCCAAAAGTAGTATATCTTATTTCAGCAGATTGTTGAGGTATATGTGTGATTGAACACCGAGGACGGTGTCCCCTAAGGGGGCGGGTTCTGTAACATCCCTGATGAAAATTCCATGTAATAAATGTTAAAGACAATAACCACAGATGACTGGGACACTTATTCCAAATTGAATGTTGGGGAAGACATCTTAGGGGGTGTTCATTTGGTTGTTTATGGCTAAGGAAATTGGCAAAGGCAATGGCTAAGGAATTTTGGCACATTTATTTATGAAAATAATGGAAATTAGGAGAGAAAGGAGGTGAAAGGTCACAGGTTTCATGTGAGGAGGAAAAAAATGGAAAATGAAGAAAATAGAGGCCTCATTCATAAAAAGGCTTCTGAGGATCAGTTGGAAACCTTTTTTTAGTTCAGTGTTGGAGCTTTGTCTCATACTCTTGGATACTTAGAGATTTCTTGGAGCACTCTTGGAGGGTGTGGCATACTTGGATTATTGGAGAAAGAAGGCAAAGGAAGAGCAGGAAAGCATAAGAAGGCATCAGCATCAGTAGCTACATCATATTTTCTTGCAGGTACCAAGTTGCATGTATGATTTCTTCACTAGTTTTGGCATGCATGGCATATGCATGTGGTTTCTTGGTTGTGATCTGTCATTTTCATGGAGGATTGCCTGGATCGATAATGGATTTCCTAGCCTTTCCATTTCATGGGTAGCCATGGTAATTATGGGTTTACTTTCATTGTTTTTTTTTGGTTGGTTCTCATGTTTCCTTAGCTTGGGTTGAGTTATTAGTCCTGGAAGCCTTGGTTGAACAAACGCTTTGGAAGCCCTATAACAGCTTGGCTTGAGTTACTAGTCCTTGAAACCTTGGTTGGAAAAACACTCTGGAAGCCGTTGGTGGGTTGATTTACTAGTCCTGAAAGCCTCGGTTGAAAAAACACTTTGGAAGCCTTGTATAAGTTGTGGGTTCAATTACTATTTCTAGAATCCCCAGTTGGACAAACACTGTGGAAGCCCTGGAAGGCTTGGATGGAGATCAAATGTTGGGTTGTGTTATATTCTTTCCAAGACTATCCTACGTAGTTAACCGAGGGGTTAGAGGGGGGGTGGAACCCCCCCTTCATTGTGCCGATTGTGTAGTGGGGGCTCGGGGGGTGGTAGCCCCCCTTGTCCGAGGGGTTTGAGGGGGGTGGGTAGCCCCCCTCTATGGTGTCCAGGGCAGCGCCCCAGGGAAAAAAAATGTGGACCCTATATTAGGTTGGGTGGAACTACCTATGGTTTTGTGCATGGTTCTTGCACATGGTTTTGGACGTGATGGTTTTCAGTCCATGGTTTTGGACATGATGGTTTTCAGTCCATGGTTTTGGACGTGATGGTTTTCGGTCCATGGTATTGGATGCTTCGACATGTATAAATATGTATTGTAACATTGAAAGGAACATAATGAAAAATCAATCTGGTAGTCTCGTTTTTGGGATCCAGGGAAAAATCTCTATGTATATGTGTTTTATGTGTTATGCTATCGCATCGTTTGTTTTCTATGTTTTAGAATTCGTATGCAGGTAATTTATATACAGGGTTAAAGTCTACATTTGGTATCAGAGATTTTGGCTTCAAGGAGACGCCTTTGTTGTTGAGGGGTTTCATTCGGGCCTGTGGTAGACCCTGTTCAATGGGAGATCTGCGAGATCAATTCTGGTGGTGAAAGAAGATGGCGAGCAGAGGAAAGATAGAGATCGAGAAATTTAATGGTCAGAGTTTTGAGTTGTGGAAACTCAAGATGGAGGATATATTGGTGGATAAATATCAGTGGATCATGGTAGATCTGGGTACTAAACCAACGGGAGTATCCGATGAAGAATGGAAGAATTTGGATCGGAAGGAAAAGAGCACAATATGATTATGTGTCTCAGATTCGGTATTGCTAAATGTATCAAGGGAAGCTACAGCTAAGGCTTTGTGGAACAAGTTAGGGACTTTGTACCAATCTAAGTCTCTGGTGAATAAATTGTTCCTATGGAAAAAGTTGTATAACCTGAGGATGAAAGATGGAGACTTGGTGACAGATCATCTAAACACATTTAATACTGTGGTAAGTTAGTTATTATCTATTGATATTAAAATTTCAGATGAAGATAAGTGCATCAGTTTGTTGTGTTGTCTACCAAATTCGTGGGATAGTCTAGTTATTACAATAGGTAGCAATGCAATTGCCTTGCAGTTTGATGAAATAGTCTCATCCTTTATGACGGAGGAGATGAGACGGAAAAATGTGGAGAGCTAGAATGGTGATGCCTTTTTTGTACGAGAACGGTCCCAAAATAGAAACAAAAATAATTCATCGAGTGGGAGATCTAAATCTAAAGGGAGATATAGTTCTCCAGGAAAACCTGTAAAGGTGGTTTGTTGGAAATGCATAAAGGAAGGGCACTACAAAAAGGACTCTAAATATAAAGCTCATGACAAAGGAAATGGATCTAATGATGCTCCTTCTACATAGGCAAAAACCACCTCAGATGAAGGTGGGGATGTGTACTTGGCTTCTTCAAGTACACATATAGATCATGAGGCATGGTTGATTGACTCAGGTGCATCCTTTCACTTTATTCCCCATAAAGAGTGGTTCAATGAGTATGAGAAATATGATGGTAGTGATGTCTTCTTGGGGGATGACAGGAAGGCTATATTCGTTGGTCGCAGAAAAGTAAAGTTGAAGTTGCAAGGTGGAAGGGTTAGAACACTTCCGGGTGTTCTGCATATTCCTGCATTAGCTAGAAATCTGATTTCTGTAAGGAAGTTGGATGATGCAAGTGTAAAAATAGTGTTCGAGAAGGATACCAACAAGATGGTTCGAGGATCACTAGTATTGATGCAGGGAGTTTGAATTGGAACTCTATACAAGCTACAAGGTATCATTTTTGTTGATGGGTGCAACAGTTCTGTGGTTCATGAAAGTGGAGCAGAAAATATAGTGATCTCTAGAAAGAAGACCATGTTGTGGCATCAAAGGCTTGGACATATTGGAGAGAAGAACCTTTGAATACTTCATGGTAAAGGTATGGTAGAAGATATGAGCAATAGCTCTCTGGATTTTGATTTCTGTGAAAATTGTGTATATGGGAAGCAGAATCGGGTGAGTTTCCGCTCTGGTGGTAAGAGGGTGAAACAAATATTAAATCTTGTGCACAGTGATGTGTTTGGACCTGTAAAGGTTCCATCACTGGGTAAGTATATGTACTATGTATCATTTATAGAAGACTTCTCAAGGAATACATAGATATATTTCCGTAAGAATAAATCTGAAGTCTTTGACAAGTTTAAAGAATTTAAGACTCTAGTGGAAAACTAGACAGAGAAAAAGATAAAGGTGTTGAGGAAAAATAACGGTGGAGAGTTTTGCAGTAAGGAATTTGAAGAATTCTGTAAGAAGTGTGGTATATCATGGCAGAAGACTGCTCCATACACACCTCAGTAAAATGGAGTTGCAACAAGAATGAACAAGACGTTGATGGAAAGGGCAAGAAGATTGCTCAGTGGTGTCAAGTTAGGATAGGAATTATGGGCAGAGGTGGTGGAGACAGCATGTTACCTGGTCAACAGATCACCTTCATCAGCGTTGGAGGATAAGACTCCACAAGAGGTATGGACTGGTAAGAAACCCTCTCTTTCACATATGAGGGTATTTGGATGTGATGCATATGTACATGTTCCAAAGGAGAAAAAAACCTAGTTGGATAGTAAATCTGAAAAGTGCGTATTTATTGGGTATTGTTGGAAATAATACTGAGAGGGGGGGTGAATCAGTATTATCAAGTTCTTTTAACAAATCTTCCTTATTTACACTTTGAATTATTTTTTCATATCAGTACCATAAAATAATAGCATGAACAAGAAAAACAGATAGTCACACCAAAGAACACCAGATATAAGGTGGAAACCCAATGTGGGTGAAAACCACCTGCTGCAATATGTCTCTATCTTCTTTCAAATTAGAAACTCCTTTTACAATGGTTTTGTACTGGTGCAGTCCTTTACCAGTACACAGGCTGCAACCTGCAGAGAGCTACAACTCTCTCTCGTTTTCCAGTCTCTCCTGGAAGGGAGCTACAACCCCCTACTTATTTTCTTACAAGGACCACTTTTCATAAATTTTCAAACTAGATCCATAAACATCAAATGATCATCAAGTACATGTAAATTACATAGTCAACTGTAGTAACCAGATCAACAATAACAGAACTAAACCCAGAACACCTTATCAACAGAAATATTCAGTCAATAGAAGATCTTAAGACAGATACGCAGTTTTTCTTTCTCTGGCCTGCGTTGCTACGCACTTCACCTTCTGCTTCCCTGCGTATACCCGCAGAGAGCCTTTTGCTGCACAGCATGCCCATGCACTGTTTCTTCAATCGCGCTGCGTACTGTCACAGTAGGTACGCACCCAAAGACACTATCGCGCCGCGTACTGTTACTGTAGCCATGCACTCACAGACACTATCGCGCCGCGTACCTTTACTGTGCGTACGCACCTGAACCTCTGTCGCATTGCGTACCCACGCAGTTCTCCTTATTCTGCTCTGCGTACCCACGCAGTGCCCCTTCTTCTGCTCTATGTACCCACGCAGCTCTCATGTTTCTCCTATGCGTACCCACGCACTTGCACCGTTAATCACCTGTGTACTTCTGATTAGGGCCGAATTGTCAGTTCACCAGTGTGCCACAGTTAGTCAAATGCCCAAATCTGATCATGCGCTCGAGAGATCACCCTTCAAAGATTCGCTTTTAACTTCACTTTCATATAGATCAAGATTTTAAAACAACAACCCAATATTTCAGATCTTAAGATATTCAATTTGCAAAAGATACTTAGCCAAGTGATCTCCTTTGCTTTATATAGGCAAGCTCCTCCTAAAATCATGGATCAATACCATAGATAACCAAAACCAGGGGCCCAAAAACATGGGGCTCAATAATAATAATAATATATAACAATACCACGGGTCAAAACCATAGAATCAAGAGCGGCGGGCTAAATACCACGGGCCAAACATAGGAAACCCCACGTGAACGCGCTTCTCTGCCTTGAAGCAAGTGAAACTGGGGGTACGCACCCTCTGAACGGGTGACCTGCGTGAGTGGCTGCAGTTCCTTCACGGTGTACCTGCGTGTACACATTTTCTGAACTATTCTCCTGCGTACTTCTTAATTTTCAACATTTTGAGATCCTGATCAGAGCATTGCCACTTGAGGGTGTTGCCATCAAGTACAACATCTGCCATACCAGAATCATAATGCCAACAATCTCCCCCTTTGGACTTGATGGCAACCTCAAAATCTTCAGCTTCATTCTCCCCCTTTGACATCAAGGGCAAAGGGTTATGCTCCCCCTAGGAACATGCTCCCCCTGAATATGAACCAGATCTGCAAAGAAGAACCATAATCCACCAAACACCATAAATGACCATGAAAGAGATAGAGACATATTGCAGCTACAATCAGACCAGCATCCATGATCTCCTTTTGTACATCCTCCATATTTCCAACAATGCATTATATGCTCCCCCTGAACTTGTGCCATTCAATCTTTAACCAATCCGCAACCCAGAATATGTACGCATATACCCCAGATGAACCATGCGTACAACCATCAATCGGAAGAGTTTCAACAATAAGATGATGCATCAACAACCCCCAGCTTTTTCCTGAGGTATTCAAAGGTCTCCCTGGGCAATGGTTTGGTGAGTATATCAGCAACTTATTCCTTAGAAGGAACATACTCCAACTTGACCTTCTGTTCAAGCACTTGTTCCCGGAGAAAGTGATACTTGATTGGTATGTGCTTGGTTTTTGAATGCATGACTGGGTTCTTTGAAATGCTGATTGCACTTGTATTATCACATAAGATGGAGATGGGTGGTGTACAAGTGATTTGAAAATCCTGTAAGGTCTGCATCATCCAAAGGAGTTGAGTGCAACAAGATGCAGCAGCAACATATTCTGTTTCAGCTGTAGACAAGGCAATCGAACTATGTTTCTTGTTGAACCAAGATACTAATATGGAACCCATAAAGAATGCACCACCACTTGTGCTTTTCCTGTCATCCACGCTTCCGGCACAATCTGCATCAGTATAAGCATGAAGTGTGAGATCTGTATCTCTAGGATACCATAAGCCATAATTTTGAGTCCCTTGAAGATATTTGAAAATTCTCTTCACTGCCTGAAGATGAGTCTCTTTCGGATTTGCATGAAATCTTCCAACTATTCCAACTGCATGCATGATGTCCGGTCGGGTACCTGTCAGATACTAATATGGAACCCATAAAGAATGCACCACCACTTGTGCTTTTCCTGTCATCCACGCTTCCGGCACAATCTGCATCAGTATAAGCATGAAGTGTGAGATCTGTATCTCTAGGATACCATAAGCCATAATTTTGAGTCCCTTGAAGATATTTGAAAATTCTCTTCACTGCCTGAAGATGAGTCTCTTTCGGATTTGCATGAAATCTTCCAACTATTCCAACTGCATGCATGATGTCCGGTTGAGTATATCAGCAACTTGTTCCTTAGAAGGAACATACTCCAACTTGACCTTCTGTTCAAGCACTTGTTCCCGGAGAAAGTGATACTTGATTGGTATGCACTTGTATTATCACATAAGATGGAGATGGGTGGTGTACAAGTGATTTGAAAATCCTGTAAGGTCTGCATCATCCAAAGGAGTTGAGTGCAACAAGATGCAGCAGCAACATATTCTGTTTCAGCTGTAGACAAGGCAATCGAACTATGTTTCTTGTTGAACCAAGATACTAATATGGAACCCATAAAGAATGCACCACCACTTGTGCTTTTCCTGTCATCCACGCTTCCGGCACAATCTGCATCAGTATAAGCATGAAGTGTGAGATCTGTATCTCTAGGATACCATAAGCCATAATTTTGAGTCCCTTGAAGATATTTGAAAATTCTCTTCACTGCCTGAAGATGAGTCTCTTTCGGATTTGCATGAAATCTTCCAACTATTCCAACTGCATGCATGATTACCTGTCGGGTTCCTGTCAGATACTAATATGGAACCCATAAAGAATGCACCACCACTTGTGCTTTTCCTGTCATCCACGCTTCCGGCACAATCTGCATCAGTATAAGCATGAAGTGTGAGATCTGTATCTCTAGGATACCATAAGCCATAATTTTGAGTCCCTTGAAGATATTTGAAAATTCTCTTCACTGCCTGAAGATGAGTCTCTTTCGGATTTGCATGAAATCTTCCAACTATTCCAACTGCATGCATGATGTCCGGTTGAGTATATCAGCAACTTGTTCCTTAGAAGGAACATACTCCAACTTGACCTTCTGTTCAAGCACTTGTTCCCGGAGAAAGTGATACTTGATTGGTATGTGCTTGGTTTTTGAATGCATGACTGGGTTCTTTGAAATGCTGATTGCACTTGTATTATCACATAAGATGGAGATGGGTGGTGTACAAGTGATTTGAAAATCCTGTAAGGTCTGCATCATCCAAAGGAGTTGAGTGCAACAAGATGCAGCAGCAACATATTCTGTTTCAGCTGTAGACAAGGCAATCGAACTATGTTTCTTGTTGAACCAAGATACTAATATGGAACCCATAAAGAATGCACCACCACTTGTGCTTTTCCTGTCATCCACGCTTCCGGCACAATCTGCATCAGTATAAGCATGAAGTGTGAGATCTGTATCTCTAGGATACCATAAGCCATAATTTTGAGTCCCTTGAAGATATTTGAAAATTCTCTTCACTGCCTGAAGATGAGTCTCTTTCGGATTTGCATGAAATCTTCCAACTATTCCAACTGCATGCATGATGTCCGGTCGGGTACCTGTCAGATAAAGTAAGCTTCCAATCATTGATCTGTAGGTTGGTTGATGCACTGCTGCAGATTCATCGTTTGCACTGAGGCTACATCCTGTGACCATGGGTGTACATACTGGTTTTGCATCTTCCATGCCATATTTCTTCAAAATCTGTTTGAGATACTTGGTTTTAGACAAAAAGATCCCTCCTTCTTTTTGTTGGATTTGCAAACCAAGAAAATATGTCAGTTCTCCCAGCAATGACATTTCGAATTCTTTCTGCATCACCAAGGCAAAGCTTTGACTCATAGCTTCTTCATTGCTGCCAAAGATAATGTCATCTACATACACAACAAGTATTAACAATTTGTCATTTTCAGATTTTATATAAAGATTGTTATCTGCTAATCCTTTTGAAAAACCTTGTTGATGAAGATATTTGTCCAAATGATAGTACCAAGCCCTTAGAGCTTGTTTGAGACCATAGAGAGCCTTTTTTAATCTGCATACAAGATTTGGATCATTTCCAAGAATGAACCCATCTGGCTGCTCAATGTATACTTCTTCTTCCAAGTCTCCATTCAGAAAGGCTGATTTCACGTCCATTTGAAATACTTTGAAGTTTTGAAAGCTTGAGAGAGCAAGGAACATTCGGATGGCCTCAAGTCTTGCAACAGGAGCAAAGGTTTCTTCAAAATCTATTCCTTCTTGTTGCGCATACCCTTTACAAACAAGTTTGGCCTTGTTTCTAATTACTTATCCATTTTCATTCACTTTATTTTTGAAGACCCATTTTGTCCCTATAACATTCTTATCTTTTGGTCTAGCAACCAACTCCCAAGTGTTATTCTTTTCGATCTGCTCAAGTTCTTCATCCATTGCTTTGACCCAACATTCATCTTTGCATGCCTCTTTCACATTTTGTGGTTCAGTGGAAGAGAGTAATGCCAAATAACTTGAAGCTTCTGCAATTGTTCTTCTTGTTTGTACACCTGCTTCTTTCTGTCCCACAATCTGAGATTCTAGATGATTCTTCTGAACATATCTGAATGGAGTCTTCTCTTCTATTATTGTCTGCTCCTCTGGTTCTTCTTGAGGTTCTTCTTCTTCATCATTTTGTCTTTGAGGGTAGCCTTCATCTTCTTCGATGTCTTCATGATGTACTTGCTTAGGAATGTATCCCTTCTCATCAACCACTACATCAATGATGTCAACAATTCTGCCAAGTCTTTTATTGTAGCACTTGTATGCTTTGCTATGAGGAGAATAACCAAGAAGAATTCCTTCATCTGCTCTAGGTTCAAGTTTGCCAAGTTGTTCATCAGTATTCTTAATATAAAATTTTCTCCCAAAGATTTTGAAGTGCTTTACCGAAGGAGTCTCACCACACCAGAGCTCATGAGGGGTTTGAGTGTTGTTCACCCAGACATTTGTTTTTTTGAGAATAACAACCGCAGCATGTGCAGCTTCACCCCAGAAAGTTGCGGGAGTTCCCGACTCATCAAGCATAGCACGAGCCATTTGTTGGACTGTTCTGTTCATTCTTTCCACAACTCCATTTTGCTGAGTTCTAGCTGTAGAGAATTCTCTTCTTATCCCATGTTCTTCACAGAAATCGAAAAATTCATTTGAGGTAAACTCCCCACCTCTGTCGGATCTGAGGCACTTAATTTTGTGTCCTGATTCGTTTTCAACCAAGGCTTTGAAGGATTTGAATTTTTCGAATGCTTCATCTTTGTGCTTCATAAGTCCTAACCAGAAAAACCTGGAGAAATCGTCAATGAATAATATCAAGTATTCTTCTCCTCGAGGTGTTCTTTTCCTAAATGGACCACATGTATCTGTATGTACTAGCTCAAGAGGCATGTCAGCTGATCCTTCCTTCTCTGGAAAGTTAGTTCTGGTTTGCTTTCCAAACTGACATGATTTGCATATGGTGTTGTCTGGAATTTTGATATCTGGAAGATCGCGAACTGCCTGATATTTGCATGCTTTCCTTATTTGTGAAAAGCTTAGATGCCCCAACCTCCGATGCCATAACCAGTGCTCATCATCCTTGCTCAGATAGCATTGTTGTTGTCCTTCTTCAAATATGTATAGATTATTTGGAGTTCTTTTACCTTTGATCACTGTTTTACCTATATCAAGGTCACGGACAAGACATCCATTTGATCTGAATATCACCTCGGTTCTTTGATCACACATCTGGATGACACTTAGAAGATTATGCTTCAATCCATCAACATACAAAACATTTCCAGCCTTGACCTTTTCTTTTAACTGAGCAATGCCTTTTCCTTTTATAGTTGTGGGAGTATCATTTCCAAAAGAAACTTTCTTTCCTTTTTCTAAAGCAGAATATGACTCAAGTTTTTCTTTATCACCTGTCATATGCTTCGAACATCCACTGTCAATGTACCATAGATTTTCCTGTCCTTCTGCATAAAATGCTATCCCACATCTTTCTGCTTGTGGTTCCTTTATTCTCCATGTTTTGGTGCTTGAAGCTTGTTCCTTTGTCTGCTGAAACCTGCTCCTGCATTCAGAATCTTTATGACCAAAGTTATTGCAGATATAACATTCAACTTCATTTTCAAGAGTCGAAAAGTTGTTATAGGTCCTTTTTTGTAATCCCGGTCATACTTCTTTGTTTTTGAGCTTCTCTAGTCATGATTGTTTTATATGCAACACATTGAGCTGCTTTGTGACCAAAGTTATGGCAAGAGAAACATTGTCCATTGAAGAAACTTCTGCGGTTATCAAATCTACTGGCCAAATGATTGTAATTTCTATTGTCATCCATTCTTGAACCAAATTGAGAAGATTTTACCTGTGGCTGGTTGTAGCTTTTGTTCACCCTTAAGACGGATTGCCCCTGATAGTCTCTATTTGCAATTCGTCCCTACTTTACCTGATGGTCTCCATTGTGCTTTTGCTCATTCCTTCTTGCTGCATCAAGATAACTTTTTGAGGTGGATGCTTGAGAAGTTTCTCCATTATAGCCCAGACCTGTCTTGTTTAGTGGAGAATGCTATACATTGATAATCTCATCCAAAGTTTCAGATCCTTTGACAAACTTAAGATTAATAGCTTTTGTTTTCTCAATCTCTTTTCTAAGACCAACAATTTCACCTTCTAATTTTTCAAGATGTTTTTCCTTTTCATCAATTTGAAATTGTAGAGTATCAATGATCATATTCTTTTCTTCTATACATCTCTTGAGTTTAGTAATTTCTTCATAAAGGCTATCCACATCTATAGCATCCATATAATCATCATCTTCAAATGCCATTAACAGTTTATAGTCATTACCTCGTTCATCTTCATCACTATTTGATAGACCATCACTATCTTCATGAGTGTAGTAGCTTTTCTTATTTGCACTTTGTTTCTTGTTCCATCTAGCAGGTTCCTTTCCTTTATCCTTATAAGGACATTTTGCAGCATAATGACCTACTCTTCCACAAGCAAAGCATTTAAAAGGTAACTTACCTCTGAACCTTCCAGAGCCCCTTTGAAGATTTCTGACAAAATTTGATTCTTCTTCTTCTTCTTCTGGCACGTGACTTGCTTCATAATAATCTCCTTTGCCTGAAGCCTTGTAAGCAGCTTCTCTTCTGTTTGACGGACCTCCCTTTCTCATTTCATAAGAAGTTAGAATTCCGTGTAATTGATACATAGTAAGAATTCGTAGATTTTCCTTTTCTTCTATTGCAGACACTTTAGATTCAAACTTGGGGGACAATGATCTTAGGACTTTTTCAACCACAATAGCCTCTTTTATTTCTTCACCCAAGTTTTTCATGCAATTAACAATCTCATCTACCCGAAGAAAATAGTTAGCCACACTTTCATCATTATACATCCTGAGATTCTCATACTGAATCCTGAGAGTTTGAAGTTTAGCACGCTTTACCTGTTCATCTCCTTCATAGCTCAAGACAATCTTGTTCCATATTTCTTTTGCAGATTTATATTTCATAACCTTTACGAATTCTGTTTGAGATAAGCATCCCAGCAAAGTATTGACTGCTTTAGCATTTGTTTCATATTTCTTCTTTTCGGCCGTATCTGTAGGAGTAGCTGAAGGAAAAGTGTAGCATGTATCTATGATATCCCAAACTTCTGTACCAAGAGATTGAAGATAGGCAGTAACTCTTACCTTCCAATAATTGAAGTTTGTCCCATCAAAAATTGGTGGCCTAATTGATGCTTCCCTCTCGTAGTTGCTCATGATGAAGGATCTTCCTTCAAGCGATCAAGCTTCTCCGAAGGACCTGCTCTGATACCAATTGTTGGAAATAATACTGAGAGGGGGGGTGAATCAGTATTATCAAGTTCTTTTAACAAATCTTCCTTATTTACACTTTGAATTATTTTTGCATATCAGTACCATAAAATAATAGCATGAACAAGAAAAATAGATAGTCACACCAAAGAACACCAAATATAAGGTGGAAACCCAATGTGGGTGGAAAACCACCTGCTGCAATATGTCTCTATCTTCTTTCAAATTAGAAACTCCTTTTACAATGGTTTTGTACTGGTGCAGTCCTTTACCAGTACACAGGCTGCAACCTGCAGAGAGCTACAACTCTCTCTCGTTTTCCAGTCTCTCCTGGAAGGGAGCTACAACCCCCTACTTCTTTTCTTACAAGGACCACTTTTCATAAATTTTCAAACTGGATCCATAAACATCAAATGATCATCAAGTACATGTAAATTACACAGTCAACTGCAGTAACCAGATCAACAATGACAGAACTAAACCCAGAACACCTTATCAACAGAAATATTCAGTCAACAGAAGATCTTAAGACAGATACGCAGTTTTTCTTTCTCTGGCCTGCGTCGCTACGCACTTCACCTTCTGCTTCCATGCATATACCCGCAGAGAGCCTTCTGCTGCACAGCGTGCCCACGCACTGCTTCTTCAATCGTGCTGCGTACTGTCACAGTAGGTACGCACCTAGAGACACTATCGCGCCGCGTACTGTTACTGTAGCCACGCACTCATAGACACTATCGCGCCGCGTACCTTTACTGTGCGTACGCACCTGAACCTCTGTCGCACTGCGTACCCACGCAGTTCTCCTTCTTCTGCTCTGCATACCCACGTAGTGCCCCTTCTTCTGCTCTGTGTACCCACGCAGCTCTCATGTTTCTCCTCTGCGTACCCACGCACTTGCACCGTTAATCACCTGCGTACTTCTGATTAGGGCTGAATTGTCAGTTCACCAGTGTGCCACAGTTAGTGAGATGCCCAAATCTGATCATGCACTCGAGAGATCACCCTTCACAGATTCGCTTTTAACTTCACTTTCATATAGATCAAGCTTTTAAAACAACAACCCAATATTTCAGATCTTAAGATATTCAATTTGCAAAAGATACTTAGCCAAGTGATCTCCTTTGCTTTATATAGGCAAGCTCCTCCTAAAATCATGGATCAATACCATAGATAACCAAAACCAGGGGCCCAAAAACATGGGGCTCAATAATAATAATAATATATAACAATACCACGGGTCAAAACCATAGAATCAAGAGCGGCAGGCTAAATACCACAGGCCAAACATAGG
The DNA here is from genome assembly GCA_031772625.1 of Pinus tabuliformis. Taxonomy (NCBI): domain Eukaryota; kingdom Viridiplantae; phylum Streptophyta; class Pinopsida; order Pinales; family Pinaceae; genus Pinus; species Pinus tabuliformis. Next base: position 1,243,336,777 of record CM062818.1, read on the forward strand.
AAACCCCACGTGAACGCGCTTCTCTGCCTTGAAGTAAGTGAAACTGGGGGTAAGCACCCTCTGAACGAGTGACCTGCGTGAGTGGTCGCAGTTCCTTCACGGTGTACCTGCGTGTACACATTTTCTGAACTATTCTCCTACGTACTTCTTAATTTTCAACATTTTGAGATCCTGATCAGAGCATTGCCACTTGAGGGTGTTGCCATCAAGTACAACATCTGCCATACCAGAATCATAATGCCAACAGGTATAAGGATGGTTTAAAGGGTTATAAGCTTTGGAACCCAGTAACAAGGAAGGTTTTGAATAGACGAGATGTGGCGTTCAGAGAGGTGAAATATGTTATTAAATATGAAGTCCAACCAAAGGAGCCTGAGAAGATAGAGTTTGAGCTTAAGGAGGAAGAATCAGACTCAACAGCAGAAGAATCAGAAGATGAAGAGCCACAAACTCCGGGTGTGAGAAGATCAGTTCGAGAAAGAAGGTAGCCAGAAAGGTATATTCCATCTGCTTTCTGTTCAAAATTTGCTTTATCTATTACTGATGATGATCTCAGAATTGTGAAGGAAGTAGTAGATTCTGAGGATGGAAAACTATGGAAAGAGGCCATGGTAGATAAAATGGCATCTTTGCACAAAAATGAGGCTTGGGATCTGGTGGAGTTGTCGGCTGGAAGGAAACCTATTGGCAGCAAATATGTGTTTAATAAGAAGACAAGTGTAGAAGGAAAGGTGGAGAAATACAAAGCTCGGTTGGTAGTAAAAGGTTATTCCCAGGTGTCGAGAATTGATTTTGGTGATATGTTTTCTCCTGTTGCCAAGGTAGCTTCTATTAGATTACTTTTATCTGTTGTTGTTGCTTTTGATTTTGAGGCAGAACAGATGGATGTGAAGACATCATTTCTTCATGGGGATCTGTAAGAGGAGATCTACATGAAGCAACCTGAAGGATTTACGGTGAAGGGTAAGAAAGAACTGGTATGCAAGTTAAACAAGTCTCTGTATGGGTTAAAATAGTCACCAAGGATGTGGTATCAGAAATTTGATACATTTATACGGGGACTTGGGTTCACCAGAAGCAAAGCAGATAAATGTGTGTATTTTAAATTAATTGGTGACTATGTTATCTATCTGGTCTTGTATGTGGATGATATGTTGTTGGTTGGAAATGACAAAGAGATTACCAGGATTTGAAGACCCAATTGTCCTCCAAATTCGACATGAAAGATCTTGGTGCTGCAAACTATATTTTGGGCATGGAAATTAAAAGAGATCGGGCAAAGAAGAAGCTCTGGTTAAACCAGAGGAAGTATGTCGAGACAATATTGCAGAGGTTTAATATGCAGGATAGTAAACCGGTGAAGGTTCCTATTCATGTAGATGTAAAGTTATCTGTTGAACAGTGTCCCAAGGCACAAGAAGAGGAAGAGGACATGCCCCGTGTTCCATATGCAAGTGCAGTCGGTAGCCTAATGTATGAAATGGTATGTACTAGACCATACATTGCACATGCAGTGGGATTATTGAGCAGGTTTATGTCAAAACCAAGGAAGGAGCACTAGACAACCGTGAAGCGGGTTTTCAGGTATTTGCGTGGAACCAGTGATTATGGTTTGTGCTACCAAGGAAGACCAATATTGGACAGAGTGTTGGATATTTTTGGATTTGTTGATGCAGACTGGGCTGGAGATCTGGATCAGAGAAGATCTACAAGTGGGTATGTGTTTAACCTATTTGGAGGTGCAATCAGTTAGATGAGTAAGAAATAATTTGTAGTGGCACTATCAACTACAGAGGCAGAATACATGGCAACCACTCATGCAAGCAAGGAAGTAGTTTGGTTGTAGAGATTGTGTTCAAGTATGCGGTTAGTACAAGGAGATATAAGCATATACAGTGACAGCCAAACTGAAATTTTCTTGGCAAAGAACCCTGTTTATCATTCAAAGGCAAGGCACATTGATGTTCAGTATCCCTTTCTGAGGGATATGATAGAAGACAAAAGGGTGTTGCTAGTAAAGGTGGACACTTTGAAGAATACTTCAGATGCATTGACAAAATCTGTGAGCTCTGAGAAGTTCTCTTGGTGTAGAGAAACAATGGGCATTGCAGTGTTGGATAAATTACTAAGCTCTCATGTGGCCCCCTGTGGAAGGAAAACAACAAGTGGGAGAATGTTGGGTTGTTTTATATTCTTTCCACGACTAGCCTACGTAGTTAACTATGGGGTTAGAGGGGGGGCGGAGCCCCCCCTTCATTGTGTTGATTGCGCATCGAGGGGGTCACCGGGGGGCGAAAGCCCCCCTTGTCCAGGGGGTTTGAGGGGGGCGGGTAGCCCCCCTCTATGGGGTCCAGGGCAGTGCCCCAAGGAAAATAAAAATGGACCCTATATTAGGTTGGGCAAACCTACCTATGGTTTTGTGCATGGTTTTAGACACGATAATTTTCAGTCCATGGTTTTGCGCGTGATGGTTTTCGGTCCATGGTATTGGATGCTTCGGCATGTATAAATATGTATTGTAACATTGAAAGGAACATAATGAAAATTCAATCTGGTAGTCTCGGTTTTGGATCCATGGGAAAATCTCTATGTATATGTCTTTTATGTGTTATGTTATCGCATTGTTTATTTTTTGTGTTTTAGAATTCGTATGCTGGTAATTTATATATGGGGTTAAAATCTACACCATCTAATTATGGTTTTGGTGATGTCTGACCGTGAGGTGGAATCATTGTTTGAAGGGTGCTCGGTAGATGGCCTCTAGAAGTCATGGATGAGTTTTGATTGATGTATTTTATGAGATACCATATTCATGCTTGGATATGGCACGGGGCTGAATGGCTAAAGAGAGATTTGGCTCAACCATTCTGCGGTCGGGTGGAACGTGGTAGTCCCATCTCCAGTTGGTTAATTGCATTCATTAACGAGAAATCCTTTCCTTGATTTCCATGTGTAAATGTAATGATGTTTTTATGGATTTGATGATTGTCATGTTCACTGTATTTATGTTCATATTATGTTGGTTATATGCACATTTTATGACAACATTTATATATGGCTCTCAGCATGTTTTTACTTGTATGTGAATGGATAATGTGTCTATGAGCTAATAGATGATAATGAAACAAATGGCATGAGGGAAAAATCGTTCATAGTGATTCTCAAATAAGTATGAGATCCCTAGACTTAATTATGTTGTTTACACCTATAGGTTATGTCGATGATATATTTGACGAAATGCCTGTCATGGCTAGTAGGGATCCAATGAAGTTATTGAACAAGTATTTTCTTTAGTACTTTCATTTCCATGTTACTTTACTGATTTGAAGAGATGGATTAGTTCTCGAAAGTGTTAGAGTAGGTTAATTTATTAAGTCGAAATCCTTCGAAATATCATTTTAATGTCTTGGAGGGGTTCAAATTCATAAATGTTTTTACTATCATAAATTTGACATGTCGTTGTTTGGAGAGTCATGTTGAGTTTGGTCATTTCTTTGGCCATTAAATTCAGTCATGGGAAGGGGTATCTGAGCATTGAAAATTGTTGTAAAAAAAATTTGAGTAAGGATGTTGAATGTTGATAGGGTGTCTATAGTTAAAGGAATCATGTTAAAGTGGTACATTCATAAATGTTCCAATATGTTCCCTCTTCAGACATCATTACTTTTCCCTCTATTCTCATCCCCTTATTCCCTCCTTCTCATCCCCTTATTCCCTTGTTATATTAAATTCATATATTCCTGACCATTCACATATCCCCTACACCCTAATCATTTCCCATACTCCCTACACTCATGCCAACAATGGAGGGCTTCTACACTCTGCAATGCAATTTCCTCTTAAATTGATTGTTTTATCCACCATATTGCAGAACGCTTTCCAACCACACGGAAGAGAATCGTTGGAAACTAAGGGAGGTTTTTATCCATCATAGACCAGGGCACAATAAGTTCTTCCATATTTTTCATAGGTGTCACGGATCGGGATATTTTATTTCATCTTCAAAGTCTAGTTTTCGGACTACACAAAACCAATTTGTTTTAGCCACCATTGTATAGAATGGTTTCCGACCAAATGGAACTAAAAATAGAGAAACTGAAAGAGGTTTTTCTTAATGACGGGCCAAATAATAATAACCTCTTCCTATTTATACACAGGTGTCAAAGATCAAGATTTTTGACTGCATCTTCAAATCCCATTTTTCGGAGTCCACAAATAGTCTATTTTAGTCATGGTTTTGTAGAGTTGTTTCTAAGGCTCTGGGGAATAATTTGAAGAAAAGGAGACTGGTTTTTCTTTAAAACAATCTCATCTACAAAAACCTATCTCATATTTTACACATATTCTATTTTTGCGGAGTTACTCACATCAAATGGTGGCCTATTTTTGCAGTTTCTGCTGACAGAATCAAGAGCTGCATAGACACTGCGCACTCACTACGCAGTCTGTGCCTAAACTATCTCACGTACACTGGATGATGGCTACCTATCAGGTTTTAAATATTCTAGTGTGTAGTACATGTGGTGTCTAGCTCACCTCCTTTAAATCTCTCCACGTGTATTTTATAGAAGGATGAAGTTTTCAGTGTTGCGCCATTGCTCCACAGGCTTTTGAACAGTCATAAATGCATTTTTTTGTGCTTTTTCTATTTCAGTTTTTTTTATTAGTTTGAATACTTTCCCAAGATAATTTGCATTAAAATAGTTTGTTTTGGCTTTCAAAGGGACAAAAAGATGCTTTATGTTTTATTTTTGGAGGAAAATCATTTAAAAAAAACAGTTTACTATGTTTTTTCAGTATTGAAGTGATCCATGTATCTGTTATAAATTTTCATGAATAAAGACAAATAATGTTGTTGTTGGTTTCTCAATTTCTAGAGGAGTTATTTCAGTTATGCTTGTGATTTGGTTTTAATGATCATGCATGAATGTTGAAAGGTTTCCAATCGATTTATGTAGATTCTTATGGTATGGATGTCCTCGGAATAATTTTGTCTCTCTCAGTTTATATGTCATTCTCTTTTCTATTTTCTTCATATTAATTTAAAGGTGTATGGGACAGTTATACTTGAATTCATCTTATATTCTCATGTCTCACTGAACCAAGTATATTTTAGTTGCAAATGAAATATGTATGCCTTTAAAAGTATTGTATTTTCTTCTTGATTGACATTGATCTTAGCTGCAGTGATAAATGTTATTATTTCTGCAATTTTGATAAAAAAAAATTATGCTCTTAGATTTTCTATACTACAATTTTGTTATTCATTCCAAAATTTGTACTAATTAAGCCTCCATATATGAAGCTAGTTGGAAATACATCAACATGTCACAATGGGGGGATCATTATTACTATCAATATTTTTTCGTAGAAACCCTCTACCACTTCTTTATCAAATCCAAATACTCCTAGAACTGGTCTCTATAAGCTATAGATTCAAATCTTTAGTTTTCATTAGTTGAGGGAGCCCCCTCCAACTAGAAAGGCCAATTTTATAGCCCATAGCGGTTTTTGGTTACCTTTGTGGCCCTTTCCTCAGCCTAAAGGGATTTATGAAGTGATAAAAGGAAGTGTCCTGAGCTTTGAGCCTAAGAAAATGGCTTAAATCCCGTGGTCGTCGACACAACACTAAAAATTTTGGTCCACAGTCGTTGGCAGGCAGGCCTATGAGAGAAATTTTTTGTTGTTGGTCGCTCCCTTGCCCATAGCATGAGATCGATTATGGCCCAAGAGACCTAAAACAGCAGTGGGACCCAGGGACAGGTTGTCTGAGTGGCTGACTTGTCCTCTGAGGGTTATGTTGATGATGTTGGATTTCTGCATGATGTGTTTCCATCAATTCCAATTCCTTAATGTGACTTAGGAGGTTGAATCATATCATAATGGCATCTCGTCGCATGTTTACCTCGGCTGGCCAATTGCTTGGGTAGATGTGGGAGGAGAGTGTTACAAGTTTATTAGTCTAATAAGTAGGGAACTAAATGTGATTGGGAGCCTAAAAACTCCCAACCCATTCATCCCTTGATCAATAGAGAAAAAATAAGACAAAAAGGAAATTTAAAAAGGGAAAAAATAAAAAGAAGAAAAAGAAGAAAAAGGGATTAAAATCCTAAGTGAAGACCTCCATGAGGTACCTGAGGCAAGATATTGAACTAAAAACCTCCATGAGGTAATCCAAGAGTCTAAAAAATTGATGGAAAAAATAAAAACACTCCAAACTGAAAACCTACTTTGAGGCAACCAACAAATCTCAAAAAGAAAAACACTCACACACACAAAAGAGAAAGGGAGCCCTTACATTATTTTTCTAACTTTTCTATAGGGTTCCAATGGCAGTCAATAAAGGTCAGAAGACAAAGAAAAAACTTCAAAAATTCACCTTCACACCCTCTAAACTATCACTTTATGTGCACTTCATCCATCCACCACACCATTTGAAACTTTTCTCACCTTCATTCGCATCCTTGTCCATTAAAAGCATTGTCCTTCGGCCCTTTTTCCATATCTTTCTTCACCACAATGCACTTTGACACCCATCAACAACTTCTTTATGAATTATCAACATTTCCTGAAGTGATACTTAGAGGAAACGGAGGTCCTAGTAGGGTTTGTGTGACTGCTACAAGAAGACACACAGTCCTACAGCAGTCTGCACATACCTTGCAAGACCACAGTAAAGGCACCAGATTGAGAAATATAATCACCATGAAGTAATGGAGGACTTCAGCACTTGTCCTAAGGAACTACAGTATCCCTTTCAAAATTCTATAGGATCCATGTTCAACAAACAACAACATCATTTGATCCAAAATGACACTTGTATCCTGAAGAACCTACATCATAATACCTCTAAGTGAAGGACACTCAAAACTTTCAAGCTAGTGCATGGAGCATTGAAGACAACGAATGGAACCTCAGAGGAAATACACACAAGTCTCATCCATGATCAACAATCTCATGGAAGCCTCAAATGATCCAAATCATCAGTCATAGCACATCAGCAAAATCATCACCAAGTAGGCGCAGGTGAATTCCTAACCTATCTCTTTGAGCGCATCTTGATATAAAAAATGTTGTTAATGTATGAGAGGCGAGGTTTTCTAAGCTAAGGTTGGTTCAGTAGTATCAGCCACCCCTAATATTTAACTAAAGTTGTCTTCTTCTCCCATCACACATGTGGAAAAGATAAAATCAAAAAATGTGATGACAATTAGGGGTGGGCCAATGTGCCTATAGTTGGTTGTGATGGTGGTAAGTGGTGGCCAGCTCATACAACTTGTTGAGCCAACCATCCAATCACCGATAGCATAAGTCAGACCTGAGCCTCATTTCGCATAAAAATCACATTTTAAAAAGACAAGGAGACCCACTATTACCATTGAGAGTTGAGCTACTATGCCATTGTCCTCATAGACCACTACAAAGGAGGCTACAGGACATGTAGGTATCATTTTCGAGCTAGATCCATTTAAATATGGATCTATCATGCATCGAGAGGGATCGAATCCCTCGAGGTGAAAACCTTATTTTTGGAGTGTAGAATTTTAGGAAAGGTTTGCACCTCGAGGGATTCGATCCCTCTTGACACATGATAGATCTGGAGTTAAATGGATCTAGGTTGGTTCCGGCTAAGGGTAGTAATGTCATGTTTTTATATTATCATTATTATGTATATTTTTGAGATAAACTTCATACTTTCAAATTTACACTATGTTGTCTTTGTGTGACATGACCATATAATTATGCTCTTTAATTTAGTCTATTTTCTTGCCTTGAATGGTTTGTACATTTGTGTTTTGATGGTTTGAGTGGTTTGTCTTTGTCTGTGTTTGGATGCTTTGAGTGGTTTGTGTGTTTTTGTGTTTGGATTTGGATGGTAATGTTTATGAATGTTACATTTTTTGTGTTATATTTCTATGTATGTAATTGTCTATTAGTAATTAGTTGGTGATGAAGAAGGAAGACAATCTCGTCAATAGCTTGGAGGAGGATTGATATTGCACATCTATTTCATTTAATTTTAGGTATCACAGTTTTTGACAACTAATTAATTCTTAATAGTATCCCTCCAAGTATTACTAAATATCTTGAAGATTAGTTTTAATTTTAAATTTTCTGAGTTACCTCAATTTGTTGAGATGATAGATATTGTTAATAACTTTAATTATGAAAAATGATGAAATAAAAACTTTGAATGCAAAGTGACAATGTAATAGTATTGAATGGCAAAAAATATGAATAATAAGAATGTAGTCAATTAAAAATAGTCTTCAATGGGATCAATCTCAAACTATTTTCTTATACTATTCTTATTTTCACCCCTTTTAGTTTTGCCATATTTTCATATCGATTATATGAAAAGTATAGTTGAAATTGTAAACCATTCAAATCTTTAACGCAAGCTATTGTAGTAAACATCTTACCTTTTCTCTCTTGCTCTCCAATATTAATAAGCTGAATTACTATAACACAAATATCAATGCACATTGTCAATAAATAAAAAAATTCCTTATACTAAAATCAATAATATTGTTAACCCAATCACTTTAAAATTAATGTACCATCATACATCTAGTTACATCAACATCTACACTGAAATCAATGCATCTAATGCTAATAATCAAATAGGATTAGAAGTCAATATCTGCACAGAAATCAATGTATCTAGTGCAAGCAATCAAATTTAATCAAAAATCAACATCTACACTAAAATCAATACATCTAGTGCAGTAATTAAATATAATTAGAAATCAACATCTACACTGAAATCAATGCATCTAGTGTAAGCAAACAAATAGAATTAGAAAACATCTACATTACAACCAATGCATCTAGTGCAAGCAATCAAATAGGATTAGAAATCAACATTTACCCTGAAATCAATGAATGTAGTGCAAATAATCAAATATCATTAGAAATCAACATCTACATTGAAATTAGTTCATCTAGTGCAAGCAATCAAAAAGGATTATAAATCACCATCTACAATGAAATCAGTGCATCTAGTGCAAGAAGTCAAATAGAATTATAAATAACCATCTACAATGAAATCAATTCATCCAGTGCAAGAAATCAAATAGAATTAGAAAACATATACACTGAAACCAATGCATCCAGTGCAAGCCATCAAATAGGATTAGAAATCTTCATCTACACTGAAATCAATGCATCTAGTGCAAGGAATCAAATATCATTCGAAATCAACATCTACACTTAAATCAATGCATTTAGTGCAGGCAATAAAATAGGATTAGAAATCACCATGTATGCTAAAATTAATGCATCTAGTGCAAGGAAGCTTCTTCCCTCTCTCCTCCCTCCATCTATATCTATATATTCATCCATCTCTCCTTCTTTGTCTCTATATCTCATCCCAAAACATACACACACACTCTTCATCTCTCCCTTGTCCCTCCCCCTCTCTCTCCACTTCTCTCTCTCTCTGTCTTTCTTCTTCCCTCCCTCTCTCCCCTTCCAACTCCATATCTTTTTCCCTCCCTCTCTCCCCTTCCAACTCCATATCTTTTTCCCTCCCTCTCTCCTCCTCTCTCTCGTCCTTCCTCTTTATCCTTTTCTCTCCCCCATCACTATCTCTCTATCTATATTCCCTCCAACCCTGTCACTTTCTCCTTCCCTCTCTATCTCTCTCTTCTTCCATCTCTTCACCTTCCATCAATATCTCTATCTCCCTCTATATCTCTATTGTCTTTATATATCACCCCAAACTCCATATATATCTATCTCTCCCTACCTCTTCCTCTCCCTCATTCTCTTTCTTCCTCTTCTCTCCTTCTCTTCCCCCTTCTATCTCTCTTCCCTCCTGCTCTCCTCTCTCCCTCTCCCTCCATCTCCCTTATCACTCCCTCTCAATCTATCCACTTTTCTCTCTATGTGTATTTATTCTTAACTTCCTCTCTCTCCCCCCCTTCCTCTCTCCTTCTCCCTCTCACGTCCTCGCTCTCTTCCTTCCTCTCTCTCCCTTTCTCTCCCATATCCCTCTATCTCTCCCCCTCAACTCTCTCTCTCTCTCTCTCTCTCTCTCTCTCTCTCTATGTTCTCCCTCCAACTCTGTCACTATCTCCCTTCCTCTCTCCTTATCTCCCAAACCCCCCTCCATTTCTCCTTCTTTGTCTCTCTATCTCACCCCCAAGCATAAACACACTCTCTCTCTCTTCCTTGTCACTCCCTCTCTCTCTCTCCACTTTTTTCTCTCTATGTCTTTCTTCTTCCCTCTCTCTCCCCTTCCAACTCCATCTCTGTATCCCTCCCTTTCTCCTCCTTTCTCTCATTCCCTCTATCTCTCCACCTCTATCACTCTATGTCTTTGTTTTTCCCTCCCATATATATCTAGAGTTAATACATATCATAATATATTAATATATAGAAAAATTAATATTGTATTAACTAAAAGTTATTAGGTTGAATAATATTAATATTATAATATGTTAATATAAATATTAGATTTAATCATAATATTAATATTAATATTTCAATACTAATATTAGATTTAATGATGTTTTTTACATGGCATGATAACAAAATTTATAATAAAACTACATCAAATGAATATTTTCGAATATTACAACTTTGACGTGGAAATATTTGTGTATAGAGATTTTAATATATCCATAGGATATGGTTTTCCTTTTAAAGATTCATTTTACAAATAATTAATTAAAAGAAATATTAAAAGATTTTATAGCAATATTTTGGATTCTTTGTGTTGAATTAACCTTTTTACTTGGTTTAAGAAATGGTAGTGGCATTAGAAAAGAGTAAATATGTTTAAAGTTTTACCTAATTTGGGGTTTTAATGTGGTAAAAAAAATTGTTGAAGGTAAATTTATGATCCATTCAAATTCAAGTATATGATAAAAGAATTATTAAATGCATGAGATAATAGTATTGTAATTTTTTTTTATCTAAACGCATGAGATAATTGTATTATATTTTTTTTTATCTATATGCTTAATTTCATTTTTGTTTGGGGCCAACATTATTTTTTTCTATTTTCATTATTATTATTTATTGGAGAGAAGAACATAAACATTATTTAGATTTCTAATTTTTTATTTTTATTTTGGCCGACATTAGATAAATTTAAATTTGAGCACAAACATACTTACACATCAAGGTCATATTGGGTTGTAGAATGTGCCTCTCGGTGCAACAAGATTAAGACAATCTGCTATAGGATTAAGATAATGTGTTGCACGATCATTCTCAAGTGCTATAGGAAAGTCAAGAGGGCTGCAAAAGAGCCTAATTTTGAGCCATTTTGTCCATTGGACCCTAGATTTGAAGAGGAACATCCAAGGTAAGGGTAATTACTTATTTTTCCTTACCACCCGTGGACAAGAATCCTATAAAAATTTCCAATCTTTTCATAAGACATCATGTAGAAAATTTATGAAAATGAAAAGAAATTGAAGTATGGATATCTTCTTGTGAATTGAGCATGATAAGGAGAGAAATGGAATTGTTTTTGAGTTGAGAAGGCAGTTTTTCCTTCCCCTAACTAGAAAAAGTCAACTACTCCCTTTACTCCTATTCTAAAAACCCTAATTACTCATACAAATTTTAAAATGAGTAGTAGATAGGTGAATTACCTTGCAAAACTTTGAAAATTTGCAAAGGAAACCATGGGGGTGATTTCAATTGAAAATATACCTCAGACCGATCAAGGATCCACTGACATTCTCCTGTCAGGGATATCTTTGTCAATCACCAGTGGTTGATATTCTTTGAGAAGTTCAAGGGGTTTCATGATGAGATTACTGGGGAGTTTTTTGTAGGCCTCCGGTATCAAGGAGAAGATAGTGCTACTACCATTGTAAGGTGACTCATCATCCATCTAAATGAAGAAGTTATCAACAAAGCGACCATGTTTCCCCTAGGAGTAATATGGAGCAAGGAAGAGAGAACAAAGGCTATCACATCCAAGAAGAAATTTGTACTCCCTAAGGAGTAGCCAATTGAAGACAAAAATGGAGTCGAGAGAGAGAGTCTACCATATCCCTAGGATGAGGTATCATACCAAATTTTGAAATACATATCCTGTGAGGGGAGACTTACTGTTGTCTATGCCTATTAGTTTAATATGTTTTATTAGTTGAGGTTCTAGATGGCTTTACCTATCCAAAACAAATTAGACATTCTCCAATTTCTTTTCTAGCCCATCATAGAGATGAGCCAAAGAATAAGAGGAGGAAAACATCAATGTATAGCTCACCATGGGCTCATAAGGCTAATTTTCATATATTCTTTGGAGCATGTTCAAAACCCTATGTCATGGAAAGACTTTGTGGACATGGACAATGAGAATTTCCTTGAAACATAATTCAAAGCCTTATTAGAACTTGGAGAAACAACAAAGAATGGTTCTGCAGAAGATGAAGCTAGAGAAGAATAGGAAGAGGGAGAAGAAGAGACTAACTAAGAAGAGGAAGAGATTGGAGGAGGAGGACAAGTGCTAGAATAAAAACCAAAAAATAAAATAGTGGAAGAAGGAGAAGAAACAGAGGCACCTACTAAAACAAAAATACCCAAGAAAAACTCAACCAAGACTATTATGACACAAACAAGAAAACAAGGAACTCCATAGATCATTAGGACATCTTCAAAACCTCAGAAGAGGAGAATAAAAGAGTAGCAGGAGAGTGTTTCAAAAGGAAATACTGAGGAAGAAGTGGATTCTGCCCTAGAATCCTTACGCACCCCAGTCAAACCCAAGGGGACGAGGCCAAGACAAGGCCCTTTGTATTTCAAGAGGAGGAGTAATAGAATTAAGCAAGGAAAGCCTCATCCATCCTCAACAACCCCCATCATCATCAAGGGGTCCACTAGCCACAAGGAGGGAGAATTGGAGAAAAATAAGAAACAATATGAAGAGATAACCTCCCTCGAGGCCAAAGGAAAATAGCCCCAAACCTCATAGAAGAAACCAAACACCAAGGGGGGAAAGAATACTAAGAAGATACTCAAGCTACAAGAGGAATATGCCATGCTACAAGAAGGTAGTACAGTTCTATAGGAAGGCAGAGGAATGCTACAGGAAGGTGTAGCACAACTAAAAGGAGCTAAGGGGTTACAAGAGCAATATCCAACCCAATAATAGCTAGATATTGAACCTAGCCTTGGGTCCTACTACAATTTTGTTGAAGTAGGGTAGATAATCCATTCCAAATTTTTAGTTCCACTTTTATTTGAGCTGGAAAAAAAAGGGCCATGACCCATAGGTGGATGAAAATTACAAGATCTAAAGGAGTTGAGGATGTGGGCCTAATGGAAGAAAAGATGAAGAATATGGATGAGGAGATGGTTGATATAAGATTCAAAGAAGATAAATAACATGAGGGAACAACTACAAACAAAGAGTAGAAGGCTAAAGGCCCAATTGCAAGAGAAAGAGGGTCATCTTGCCACCATGGTCAGTTTGGCTATGGAAGCCATTCGATGCAAGCACCCCTCAAAAATTTGTGCAATGTTCCTAAAAGAATAGTGGCTCCAAGTTCAAATCAATACCACAGGGGATTCACTAAGGGAGAAATACCATACCATGTGCATTCATATTGGGGGATATATGTTGAGGAAAAAATGACATAATATATTATGCATAATATACTAGGGGGTTAAGGGTTTTGATATTGGCAGGTATAAAAAACGGAGCTCAACATTAATGAAAAATATAAATGGGTACAAAATATTTTAATGAAAAAATAGATACCTACAATATCTAGTGAAAGTAAGCCCCAAGGGATAACTCAATTGGTTGAGTTATTGTTTCTAAGTACGTTTCCAATTGGTAGGTCACGGGGTCAAATCTCCTCGACGCCCCTGGGTTAGGCCTGACTAGATAAGCCGGCAAGTGGATCTCCCTGGATTATTACCCGTGGATTTAGCGGCCACTGAGTGACCGTGAACCATAGTTATATATATATGTGTGTGTGTGTGTGTGTGTGTGTGTGTGTGTGTGTGTGTGTATAGATAGATATATATATATATATATATATATATATATATATATATATATTGAAAGTAGATTTTTTTTTAATTGGGAAGGTGCATTGGGTTCATATTGGTAGGGGGTTAAATAATATGATTTTTAGAGGTATTTTACCATATGTAGTTAAGGTATTGTTTAGTATGCCACAAATGCATGTGATATGTCAGAGGTTCATTGAGTGAACCCCCCATAATCAATACCCTAACACAACATGGTTCACTCATGTTCCAGGATTATAGAAAATTTATTGAGTTTTGTCATAAAGCTAGTATTGAGGATAAAGCCAAAATGTTTGCATTTTTCATGCTTAATTTGATATTGACTGACATGAACTTTTGGGACCCCAAATCAAGAATGGGAATGTCTAGTTAATGGCATTGGCTTATTAAATTACCCATGAATAGGCAAGGGTTGAGGGAGCCAAAAAATTCATGGAAAGGGAGATGAATGAACCCCTATGGGTCATAGTAGAACCGAAAGCCCCTCAGATTATCACTAGCAATCATAGACTCATTTCTAAAGACCCTAGACTAGCACTATCCTACATAGAGAAATAAGAAAAATTCATCCTTCACTTTAAAGATATTTTCAGGTTAATACGAACTGAGAGCTTACAAGCTTGTAAGAGGAGGTGGCACTTTTTACCACATAGCCTAAGAATCAAAGAATACCACTCTCTAGAAATACTGAGAAATGCCTTGGAAAGGGAACCCTTGTAAAAGAGAATATTTTAGAGGCTTAAAATCAATTGGATTGGGCTTAAATTCATCCTTCCTTTTCTATTGTGGTTACAAGAAAGAAGAGAGTAGGTAGAAGAACAAATAAAATAGGTAGAAATAGAAAAGAATGTAGGGTTCAAACTATAAGAGTGCATTCCATTTGAGGTACCTTGGGATGTAAGGGAGGCCACCAGGGCCATGAATGAGATGCAATTACGTGATTCAATTTCTCATAGGATGAGAAACATTTTTTGTGTGGAGATATGGTGGGTACAAATCAAGGCCCATCTGGCCACCCTTCAGATACGTTTATGTCTCTCTTTTCATTTTATTACATCTTTTTGGGCTATAATGTGTTCATTAGGAAGGTTTTCATATCCTTTAGCCTAACATGTTGAATGTGCAGGACATGGAGCATTTAATGTGCAGATGAACATTGGAGACCAGATGGAGGGAATATAGGATTCTCCTTCCATGTGTTAACTCACCAACAACTCGGCCACCTATTGGGCAGTTACTATAGTCAGTGGTTGCAAGGATGTCATGAGACTAGATCCACGTTTATATGGGTTTTGGAGGGAATTGACCTTATTTCCAAGGAGGTTTCCCCCTCACTAATATTTGTATAAATGAAGGATCCTAAGAGCTCGGTAGGATTCAAATTTTTAAGGGAAAATAGTGGCTTTTAGAGTTAGAGCTTATTACTTGTCATTTCCATTCCCATGCCATGTATTTGAACATTTTATGATATCAATGAAAATTATTTTTGTGGCCTTCAGTCTAAGTGTGTTCTAATAGGGTTTAGTTCCCTTGGGTTAGGGCCCAACCCAAGCACTCTAGACTCTTTCTCTTGTACATTTTTATTATCCATTTCCTTCTCTACACTTAGCTTGGTTGTGTTTCTTTTGCAAGATTTGTTTATATGAAAAACATTTGCCTCTGCAGATTTATCAGTAAGTTTCTCTTAACAAGTTTGGTTGTATTTTTTAAAAGAACAAGAACAAAAATATAGTTTTTTCTCTTGATGCAATAGTTATATCTTGGTTTAAATTCACCTCATCTTTTCCTTATAATTTGATTTTCTGCAATTAGTATTTTTTTCATTCTCTAGATCTGGATGTTTTTCTAGTTGATTAACCTCCTTATTTGCAAGTGATACCTACTGGCTTGCAAGGAAAAGCAACATAATTTTTCATTTGCATACCCATCTTCCTTACCACCCTCCTTCCATTCTCATGTGTTCCTCTAACAGTCTGCACGTAGAAATTACATTATAGATTTACTAGAGATTTTTAATTTGCATTTTTCCAATGTGGCATATGGCCTTTTGAGGAGAACTAAGCTTGGAAAGGTATTCCATACTCTTTCCAAACCTTCTACCATATTTTCCCACCTTAAGGTCCTTTTTAGAGCCCCTGGAATGCTTTCATATGTAACTGTGTAGCATCTTGTAGTAGTCTTGTAGCATGTTGTAGAACCTCACATAATCCACTAGAAATTGACCAAAATTTATCCTTAAGCCTAATTTTATTCTCTTTCCCTTTCTCGATGTCTTCTAGGCCTCGAAAACAAGCTTGAGAAATATCAGAGACCCCTTAGAAACCTTGTTTTCATCACTGTGGTTTTATTTCTTCAATTAGGGCTAGTTGTTTTGATCATGAACACAATATCACGTATGTAGTTTATAGTGATATTTCTTGAGCATTTGTTGGATTGTATAGTTAAAATAGACTTTACCTTGAATTTAGTAGCTTCATATTGATTTCATGATATTTTACTTCATGCAGCTACACTAGGTTTATTTTCCTTTCATTTATTTTCTGAAATAGATAAGGGTTTATTTTTCAATCCTTTCCTTCCTTTCAAGTAGATCAGAGTTTATCTTTTGTAGTAGTACAAGAAATGATTTCCTTATTGCGAAGTTAGATTCATTTAGTTACCCTCTCTTGGGCTTACAAAATGGCCTCTACACATCTCAATTTGGTTCATTGCCTCAAAGCATCCTAGGTGGAATCTTCTCTACTATGTAGACAGCACTGCCACCTCTTAAGTTTGTACGAATCTCGGATTAATAAATTAAAGTTGGTAGCCTTGGGAGTTTCATAATTCTTGTTGTAATACCAGAGCTTGTCATTGTTTTCAGAATTCCTTTTGTCTTCATTCTAATTTGATGATATTGGGAATGAAGTTCTAGCTTTTTGAAGTAAATTGCTCCATGTAGTTCATCCAACAATTCATCAATGATAAGAATGGGAAACTTATCTTTAATAGAGAGTTTTTTGAGATCTCTATAATCCAAACACATATCCCATGATCCATCCTTATTGTGTAACAACACTACTGGAGAAGAGAAATAACTTTGGCTAGGTTGAATTATACCTGCCTCTATTATTTCCGCAACCATACATTCAATTTCACTCTTGTGGGCATAAGGATATCTGTAAGGTCTAATGTTTGGAGGAACACTACTTGGAATCAATTGAATAGCATGATCATGATCGTAAATAGGTGGGATACCTTTGGGAGTCTCAAATACCTTGGAATGATTGTCAAAGACTCTTTAGAGATATGGGGAAATGGATGACTTAGATGTTTGAACATCTAGTTAACATAATTGTGCAATTACTCTCGTTTTTCTTCTTAAAAATATTTTTCATGCCATTAGAGTTGATTATCTTCCTAGGTTTCCTTGTGATACCCCTTAATTCATTTTCCCTTCCTTTTGAGAAAATTTTCAAGAAAGGTTCTTGAAAATTAAAATCCATAATCCCCAAAGATTAACCATTGGACTTCTAATACAACATCTACACCACTTATTGGAATGGAAATCATTGGATCATTCAATACATATTACCCCATGGTTAGATTGATATTATGGCACTTCCCTGAGCAATTTATAGTTCCTCCATTTGCAACCATCACTTGACACTCTTGTGTTGGATATAGAAAGCAATTCAAATCCTTGGCTAGCTTACAATGAATAAAATTATGAATACTACCTAAATCAATCATCATTATTACCTTTTTCTTCTTGATATATACTTCTATATTGATAGTTTGAGGAGTGGTAATTCCTGTCAATGCATTATAAGATATGGTCAAATTCATTTCTTCTATTTCATCCCCTGGGGTTGGTTCTTAGTGTATGTCTTCTTATTATAATGTTTCTTCTTCCTTTTCTTCCTCCTCTTCAAAATCTATGTAAAATAATTTCTTCTCGTCACACTTATTACCTTTAATGTATTTTTTATCGCAATTGTAACAAAGCCCTTTTTCTCTTTTTTCCTCAAGTTGTTTTGGTGTCAACCTTGTACGTTGTGGGAAGCTAGGAGCAGAAATACTTCCATCTTTATAGTGGTGAGTGGTAAACCTCCTTGTTTCCATAATTTTTCTTTCAGCTTTTCTTGCCACCCTGAATGCATTCTCCAATTACTTAGGTTCCCAAAGGAAAACCTCATGTTGGATGTTATCCTTTAAATTCCCTATGAATACATCAATCAGATGCTCCTCTAGAATATCAATTACCTTTATATTCAATCTTTGCAAGTCCTCAATGTTCTCCCCAGCTGAACCATTTTGTTTGATATTTATCATTTGGCTAAAGAATGTATTGCTATTTGTATTCTCATAATGTGTTATCAGTTCCTCCGTAAAATTTGTCCAAGTGACTAGTGGTTTATGAGAACAAAGCCATCGATATCAAACATTTTGATTGGATTCTAAATATGAAGATGCAATGTGTACCTTTTGTGTGTGTTGCACATCGTGTAGATTAAAGAACTACTCCATCTGTATTATCTATGTTATCGAATCCTTTCTATCAAACTTCCTCATATCAATCTTTGGAATGTGGTTGGTCTTCACCCAAACTTATAGACACTAAAATCATGATTCACATTCCTTTTGTTCTCATCGTGAGTTTCATGGAATATCTTGTCGCCATGAGGAAGTATTTCTTGTAGCAACTTTGTCAAACCTTCCATTTCTTCTTTTAAACCATCCTTCTATGCCCCTTTTTATTTTTTCTTCAAAACCATCCATGTCTCCTTTTAAACCATTAATCTTAACATTCACAATCACTTCCAATTCATTTTTGGTTACTCTTTGCGAGAGCAAAATCTGTTGCACTTGGTCTCATAAATTTGATATATCATGTTGCGTTCCATCCTCTTATTCATGCGTCATATATATATTTATGTTCGCTTACTTGGTGTATCCATTTTTTGTTTAAAGAAATTTTAGAACCAAATAATGATATTTTTTTCAAAAGGAAAAAACAACACACTTATATTATTAAAGAGAAGTTGTTACACCGGTCAGGCAATTTGTGTTACAAGAATTCCAACACCAGCTCCAGCAAAAATAAAAGTTTGGCCAAGACATATCTACCAACAAAGGACAGATTCCTCTCTGTAAGAATCAGTAGGCAGAGTAGCTCTTTCCAGAAATACAAAGGGAGGTCCAGAGAAGGGACCATGATGAGGATAAACAAAAAAAGTATGCCATCTAGAAGCACAACTCACTAAGTCAAATACATCATGCAAACATAAAATAACTAGAATTAATGACAAAGTTCTGGACTTGATAATCATAGTGGATATACCCTTAGAAAGTTGAAACCCCTCACTTGGAGAGTTGATCCGCCAAATAATTATGCTCCCGGAAGATGTGTCTGAAGAAGGAAAAGCGAAGATGAGCCCTCATGTAGATGATTTGTTCCATCAAAGGAACCAAATAAGCGACATCAAGAGAGCAGGAGCCTGTAATCTAGTTAATTTCCACTTTTGAATCCCAAAGATGTCAATCTCTTCCATCTGCCCGCTGGGTTGCGCGATTCTCGGAATCGCCCAATTGACATTTTATGAGAAGAATAAGCACTCAATTAAGGTTATTGTGCGTTCAATATTTGTATTATGTGATTTTCGCATTAACTTTTATGTTAATCATTATTTTTTGAAAAAAACTGTGATTATTATTTTTTTTTGACATGAAATTCATGAAAAAAAACTATTATTTAACCATTTTTAGTTCAAATTTTCTTATAAAAATTGTGATTTTGACATGTCATCTCTAGCAAAAAATTACAAAAAAATTACCAAAACATGTAGTTTTTTAGTTATATTTATGTTAAAAAATGGTTATTTTTATGTCAATTGTTAAAAAATATTGTTTTTTAGAAACAATTATTTCATGTAGATTGAAAAATTAATTAACGTTGTATAAATATGTAGAATATCGAAAATTCAAAATATCGACCTTTTTCTTTAAATATGCAAAACAATAAAAACCTCACTACAAAAAAATTAAAATTAAAATAAAAACAAGAAAATATGAAGAAAAATACCACCTCAAGAATTATTAAATTTACAAAATAATTATTTACATTTCATACATTATAAAATAAATAAATAAATAAAAGCCTTTTAAAATAAGGGCCTGGTGTAGAATTACCACTTTTTTAAATAAGCATAAAAAGCACTACAAAACAGGTCACTTTTTTGCTATCTCTACAAAACAGGTAATAGTATGAGTTCTCGTTTCAAAGTTTACATTGTTCTCTCTTCTCTTGAGAGGAAAAACCTTTAGTGAATTTCTCTTATTGAAGCTTCTATTGATCAATGCCAAACCCTAAACCCCTAACAAAGAGATCCTCCAAGCACAAGTCAAGTCTTCACTCCTTTCTGCACCATATACCCCGGCACTTTTTTTCTCGACACTTCGTCCTCCTACTTCCAGCACTTCGTTCTTCTTTCAACTTGTTAGTAAACCTTTTTGCACTTGCTCTAGAGAAGAGGCCTTTGATGAGAACCTTTATATATGAAGATTCCTCCACCTTCTTAACCCAATGAGCTTCTTCTTCAAAGTGTAGGTGCAGACTAGATGTGATTGTCCAGTAGCCCTAAATTCTCACATGTGTGATTGTTTCCTTATTGTTGTAGCACCTTTCCTTCTTCTCTTGAGTGCCCTTCCTCTTTGCTTGATTGGGAGGCCTTATAGGCCTTGTTTATTAGCCCAAAACCAAAGAGATATGTCACTGTAATTTTTTGTTGTAGTGATTGCAGGCAGACCCTTCCTTTCTCGCACATGTAGCTGTGATAACCCTAGAAAAACAGTCCCTTTTACCTCGGATTCTTCCTCCCTTTCTTCACTGCCCTAGAAGACTTTTTTTTGTCCTTTTATTCACCTATTTTCTGTGTTGATTTCAAAGTGAAGTAGTGTGTTCTATTTGGAGTGGACAGCCTTTATAAATAGATGATTGTCCCTCCATTTAGGCCGACTTGATTGATTGTTTGTAGGCCGACTTTTCCTCTTAATTGTAGGCCAACTTGATTAACTGTTTGTAGGCCGACTTTGAGGGAATTTTGGTGGTTGATTTCTTGAGCAGACTTCAGATAGTTTCCATGGTGGTGTAGCATGTTTGAAGGAGCTTCTTGATGGTGTCATAAAAACCCCAAGTATCAACAATTAACAGGGACATCCCTAGTGAAGTCCCCAATCATTCGAGGCATATGGGAGAGACAATGTTAGGCCCCTATAATACTAGTGTATTCCCTTATTAGTATTGTCATTGTAGTCACTTATTGTTATTGTTATTCCCATATTGTCCCCATATTGTTATTATTGTGCCCCATATAAGCCCACTATTGTTATTATTGTTCCCTTACATTATTATTGTTGTGTCAGCTTTGACTATATTGTGACCCCTTAGACTCATATATATATAAAGGAGCTCTTGTCATTTGTATCATCTAAGAATTGTTCATTTGTGTAATGTAAAGGAGGTTTCCCACTCGAAGAGGCTGATTTTGAAGTCATTTCTCTATCTTTTCTTCTATTTTGTGAGCTAGTTGCATAACAATTGGTGTCAGAACTTTGGATTCTAGGGTTTCATTGCTTCAAACAGGTCATCGTGGAATTTTCACTATAACTTTTTTTCTACGACATTTCAAAAGCTGAAATTAAAACCCATTTGAGTCGATACCTTCATGAACCTCAGGTACGAACTTCATATATTTTCTTACGGAGATATGATCCAAGGCAGTTAGGGTTTTTGCAAGATCCCGGATTATATCTCAAACAGATGACCTGGGGAAAATCGTCATAACTTTCTCTCTGAGCATCAGATTGAAATTTCTTAAAAAGGTAAAAAAATTGGATAGGCTATAGTTTTCTGTGTATCATTTTCAGGTCTGAAGGTTGAAACAGTGACTGTGGCACTTCGTACAAGTTTGCTCTACTGAACCAGTCTATAATTAGGTCATCGTGGGAGATTTGGAATAACTCTTTCTTGGAGAATCCATTCGTGATAAGGCTTGTAGGATTGGAACGAGAACTCAAAGGAATACCACAGAACGAAGTTTCAGACCTTGGAGATCCGCAATTGCATAGATATAACCGATTCAATATTGAGCTCTTACAAAGCCAAAAAAGGTGTGTAGTCTTTTTAAAATTTTGCGTAAGTTTGGTTTGAAAAATTAGTTTGAAGAAATTCAAAAGACATAGTGAAACATAATTATCATTAATTGATTCCTTGAAGAAAGAAAATGGAAACACCTAGTAAGCAACCTGAAAGCTCTAGCATGACTCATGAAGAAGAGGAAGAAATGCAACATGATATATCAAAATTACGAGTCCAAGTGCAACAAATTTCACTCTCACAAAATGTAACAGAAGCTAAGATGGATGGTTTAAAGAATGGCATGGAAGCTAAGATAAATGGTATGGAATCTGATGCAGGAGCATGCGACTTGGAGGAAAAAAATCTTCAAACTTATTCCAAAATTCAAAAAAATTCTACAGGCAAAGGAGTGGGGTCCTTTAGCCATCAATTTCCATGCTTTTATAGCTTAGGATAAGGATAAAATTTAAGAATAAGATCATGTTGTAATCGCTTTATGGATGAGTTGTAATAAGATTTATGGATAAATGCTTTAATCGCTCTATGTAATTGGCATGCTTTTGTATGGGATAAGGATCGAGGGGGCTTTATATATTATTTTAAAAAGGAAATAATGGGACTTCTCTGAGAAAGTCGATCCCAGAGACATTGTGATATTGAAAAACCTCTCTCTATGCATTGAATTAACGGTTCTTTGTTAACTGGTAATTGTATGCATGTATCAGTTCAATTATTTTCATCTGAGTTTTATATAAATGATTTGGCCTTAATTTTCCAATTAACGCAGTGGTTGAAGTCTTTGCTTGTGTTTCCTTCATATCAGCGAGCCTGGGTTTGTTATTTGCATTTTAGAGTTCAACAGACAAGACTCTGTTTTACACAGGGAAATCATGAGGATACTTAGCTGGAATGGAACTCCGAACTTGAAATTTTATTGTACCGGGATTATACCCTCATCGAGTCTGAAACCTTTATCTCATCGCTGAGTTGGAGCAGGGAAGGAGAAAACCTTTAGAGCGCTGAAATTCAATGGCACGACACTACCGGAGCCGAAATATTATAGGGAGGCTTTGATAGCATATCATGTCTGTGACTACTGTTGCATCGCAAGATCGGATTGGGAGGATCCAAGCCTTTAGAACATTGAAGCCGCCGATTATGATCTCTGATAACACCACATGTTATCGCGTCGGAGAAAAGAACAATGGAAGAGTTGATAGTAGCATCAATAGTGTTATCTGCGCCGATTGTGTAATTCTTTGGAATTAACACTATAGTGGTTTAGAAAGTGTCAATAGTGTTATTCTGTTCCTTTGCAACAGAAGCCTGCCGACTGTGTATTTTGCGTTTAAAATGCAGTTTCCTCATTTTAAAGCAACGCTAGTATATTTTTATAATTCCTATGGAATTATAGTCCGAAAGGAGGAAAACAAGCCTATGATATGATTTGTGCTCGATAACAAGGGTTGGGGTAATTAGAGGAAAAACTCATGAAGCAGTCAGGCTAACAATAGATGACTGATACACCTATTGAAACAGAAGGAGAAATTCAGCAAGAGTTAGAAGAAATTATATCAAGATTTGGTTGCTTGTCCATATCGCCTGCACCCAGGCCACCATTAGTGGTATCAGAGCAACATATTGATACTGAATTGAATCTCAGAAGCAGGAGAAGGAAAGTTAATATGGCTTTTAGATTTGGAAGAGGACGGCCAGTTACAAATGTTGAAGTGATGGAAGTTGTGCAACAAATGCAAGCTAGATTGGATGCATTAACAATAGGAAGAAATATAAATGATGGAGATGTTAGTGAGCCTGAGGTTGAAGCTGCAGAGGAGGAAGTTGTAGCAGTTACTCCTGAGATGAGATTCTTCCAGTCAGCGTTGAGATCCACAGTGAAGCCAATGACCGAGGTTTCAATATATGAAGGAGGACTAAATCCAGAAGAATTGATAAACTGTATTAATGGCATGGAGAAATTCTTCGACTATGAAGAAATAGAAGATGAGAAGAAAATAAATTTTGTTGTCACCAAGTTAAAAGGCCATGCAACACTTTGGTGGGATGGTGTGCAGGCAGAAAGAAAGAGACTTGGCAATCAACCTATCAAGAATTGGAGCAGAATGGTAGCAAAGCTAAGGGGTGAGTTTTTACCAAGTAATTATCAGCAAACCTTGTTTAGACAGATGCAAAATAGACAAAGACCTATGATAGTGAAAGAATACACAGAGGAATTCTATAAGCTAAGCATAAGAGTTGGAGAAACCCAAGATACATATGAGAAGGTGGCTATATATGTGAATGGTCTTAGGATGGACATTCAAGATGAGATAAGTATATTGTCTCCTAAAACAGTAGAAGAAGCTTACCATATGGCACTGAGAGTTGAAGAAAAACTCATGAGGAAGCAGTTTTCCAGAGGGAGAGGTACTTTTCGAGGAAGGGGAAGTCAAGGTGGTATAGGAAGATCTACAGCACCTAAATATGGAGCTAGTAGCAGCTTAAACCAACATGCACCCATAGGAGGTGATGCAAGAGGCAGAGGGAGTTTTTCTAGAGGAAGAGGAGGCAGAAGAAGAGGAAGAGAAATAAGATGTTACAGATGTAACAAACTGGGACATGGAGCTTTTGAGTGCTTAGAGAAAGCAGAAACAAATCGGAGGAATGCTATTGTTGCTCAAGTTGAGGGAGAAGCAACAACAACAACAGTGACAGAAGAAGAAAATATACCAAAGAGAGGAGAATCTTTGGTAGTTAATAAATTTTTTCTCAAGCCAGCAAAGGAGATAATTGAACCATCACAAAGAAAGACTTTATTCAGAACAATGTGTAAGGTTCAAGGGAAATGCTGTCAGATGATTATTGATAGTGGCAACACTGATAATTTGGTCTCTAAAGAAGTGGTGGAGAAATTGAAGTTGAAAACAATGAAATATCCAACACCTTACAAGGTGTCATGGTTACAAAAGGGACATCAACTGTTAGTGAATGAACAGTGTGAAGTGGAGTTTCAATTGGGCAAGTATAAAGATCAAATTGTATGTGATGTGATGCCAATGGATGTGTGTCACATATTGGTTGGAAGACCTTGGAAATATGACAGGGGAGCTATGCATGATGGGAAAAGAAACACCTACAAGTTTATAAAGGATGGTGTCAATCATACATTATTGCCTCTACAAGAAGAAGATGCATCAAGAAAGAAGATTGATCTAAAAACTCTGTTACTATTAGGAAAGGAATACTTGAAGCAGATTGAAGAGAATGAGGTAAATTTTGCTGTAATTTGCAAGCCCAAGGTAATAATGACTTTTACTATAGTTTCTGATTTACCCATTGAAATTCAAGAAATGTTAGAGAATTATTGTGATATTATTGTTGACGATTTGCCTAATGAGTTACCACCCATTAGAATAATTAGTCATCATATAGATTTGATTCCTGGAGCAAGTCTACCTAATAAAGTAGCTTATAGAATGAATCCTACAGAAAATGAAGAGGTTAGGAAGCAGGTGCAAGAATTCCTTGACAAAGGGCTGATCAGAGAAAGCTTGAGTCCTTGTGCAGTACCAACAGTGTTGAGTCCAAAGAAAGTTGGAGGCTGGAGAACGTGTACTAATTCAAAAGCCATCAATAAAATCACAATCAATACATATTTCTTTTACCTAGAATTGAAGATTTAATGGATTTCTTGAGTGGAGCAAAGTATTTTTCAAAACTAGATCTTAAAAGTGGGTATCATCATATAAGGATAAGAGAAGGGGATGAATGGAAAACTGCCTTTAAGACAAATGAAGGATTGTATGAGTGGAGAGTAATTCCTTTTGGGTTGTCAAATGCACCAAGTATGTTTATGAGACTCATGAATGAAGTTTTTAAATATTTTATTGGTAAATTTGTAATAGTATATCTGGACGGTATATTAGTTTACAGCAGGTCTAAGGAGGAGCACATGAGACATCTAAATTATGTCTTACAAAGGCTACAGCAAGAGAAATTATTGCTGAATTTGAAGAAGTGTTCATTCATGAAAGAGGAGCTAGTGTACTTGGGTTTTGTTATTTCTGCTGAAGGGTTGAAGATGGATCAAGAGAAGATCAAGGCAATCATGGAGTGGCCTTCACCCAAGAGTGTTTTTGAGGTAACAAGTTTTCATGGTCTTGCTAGCTTTTATAGAAAATTCATCAAGAATTTTAGTAAGATCAATGCACCTATTATTGAGACCATAAAGAAGGACAAACGGCCATTTAAATGGATTTCTAAAGCAGGAAAAAAATCAGCTGCTAAAGAAGAAAATCAATGAAAAGCCTATTTTGGTTCTACTTGATTTTAGTAAGCCTTTCCAAGTGAAGTGTGATGCCAGCAGAGAAGAAATTGGAGGTGTTTTAAGTCAAGAAGATATACCTATAGCCTATTTTAGTGAAAAGCTAAATGATTCCAAAAAGAAGTATTCTTCTTATGATAAGGAGTTCTACGCAGTTGTGCAATCATTGAAGAAATAGAGGCATTATCTAATGTCAAAGGAGTTCATACTTTATTCAGATAACCATGCACTACAGTATATTATGCAGCAGCCAAAGCTCAGCCAGAAACATGCCAAATGGGTTGAGTATCTTCAAGGTTTCCATTTTTTTTTGAAACATATAAATGGCCAATCAAATAAAGTTTCAGATGCCTTAAGTAGGAGAAATATAATTACTGCAAGAGAGTCAAATTCAAGTGT
This sequence comes from Pinus tabuliformis, assembly GCA_031772625.1. NCBI lineage: Eukaryota > Viridiplantae > Streptophyta > Pinopsida > Pinales > Pinaceae > Pinus > Pinus tabuliformis. The sequence goes on from CM062818.1 coordinate 1,243,363,623, forward strand.
TGGGATTTGATTTTCTTAAAGAATTATATGAGACAGATTTAGATTTTAAAGAGGCATTTGAAACTTGTAAAAATCATGTTTTGATGGATAGGAGTAAATTGTTAGATTATTTCTTACAAGATGGACTGTTGTTTAAGAGAAATAAATTGTACATACCAAATTGTTCAATGAGGGAGAATTTAGTCAAATAAAAACATAGTGGAGGACTTGTAGGAAATTTTGGCATAGAGAAGACTTTTGAACAGTTGAACAGATTTTATCTCTAGCCGAAAATGAAATCTAAAGTGGAGAAGTATGTGAAAACTTGCAAAGTCTGTCAATATGCAAAGGGAAGGAGCCAAAACACAGGTTTGTATATTCCATTACCAATTCCAGATAGGCCTTGGGATATGGTAAGTATGGATTTTGTTTTGGGCTTACCAAAGGCTCAAAGTGTTAATGATTCAATTTTTGTTATAGTAGACAGATTTTCAAAAATGGCACACTTTATTCCGTGTTATAACACTAGTGATGCTTCTCACATTGCTAATTTGTTTTTTAAGGAGGTTGTAAGATTGCATGGATTGCCTAAGAGTATTGCCTCAGACAGGGATTCCAAATTTGTTGGACATTTCTAGAGGACATTATGGAAGAAGCTGGGAATTAAACTAAGCTTCAACTCTGCCTATCATCCGCAAACTAATGGACAGATTGAAGTTATGAATAGGAGTTTGGGCAATCTTTTAAGGAGTCTTACTGTAGAACATCCAAGGCAGTGGGATCAAGTGTTAGCTCACAAGCTGAATATGCATATAATGACTCATCTAACAGGAGTACAGGACAGAGTCCATCCCATATTTTTTATGGAATGCATCCAAGAGGAGTAACTGAGTTAAGAAACTTGGGAAAAGATGGAATGAGAAGTGCAGAGGGAGAAGATTTTGCTTCAGAAATGCAAGCAATACATGAACAAGTGAAACAGCAGCTGCAGGATAGCAACATTAAGTACAAAACCAGAGCAGACATGAGAAGAAGAGAGGTAAACTTTGAAGTTGGAGATCTGGTTTTAGCACACCTCAAAAAGGAGAGGTTTCCAAAGAAGGAATATAACAAATTGAAGTTCAAGAAAATTGGACTGTGCAGAGTATTGAGGAAATTTTCTGCAAATGCCTATGAGATTGAATTACCCCCTGATGTTGGAATATCACCAATTTTTAATGTTGCAGACCTGTACAAATATGAAGGTGAAACTGCGGATGATACAGCACAAGATCAAGAGACACAAGAGATTGACTGAGTAAAATAGTTACCCACAGCAAAGGAATTGCAGCTAGAAAGAATTCTAGACAAGAAAGTGTTTAAGAAAACAAGGGGACGCGAATGCTTCCAGTATTTGGTAAAGTGGGAGGATCGGCCAATCGCTGAAGCTACTTGGGTTACAGAAAACATACTACAGAAACTGGGTAGTTCTGTAGATGAGCTCATGGACAGCGAAGAATTTTGTCCTTAGGAGTCTGATGCAGGAGCATGCGACTTGGAGGAAAAAAATCTTCAAACTTATTCCAAAATTCAAAAAAAATCTACAGGCAGAGGAGTGGGGTCCTTTAGCCATCAATTTCCATGCTTTTCTAGCTTAGGATAAGGATAAAATTTAAGAATAAGATCATGTTGTAACCACTTTATGGATAAGTTGTAGTAAGCTCTATGGATAAATGCTTTAATCGCTCTATGTAATTGGCATGCTTTTGTATGGGATAAGGGTCAAGAGGGTTTTATCTATTATTTTAAAAAGGAAATAACGGGATTTCTCTGAGGAAGTCGATCCCGGAGACATTGTCATATTGAAAAACCTCTCTCTGTGCATTGAATTGATGGTTCTCTATTAACTAGTAATTGTATGCATGTATCAGTTCAGTTCTTTTCTTCTGAGTTTTATATAAATGATTTGGCCTTAATTTTCCAATTAACGCAACGGTTGAAGTCTTTGCCTGTGTTTCCTTCATATCGGCGAGCCTGGGTTTTTTATTTGCATTTTAGAGTTCAACAGACAAGACTCCATTTTACACAGAGAAATCGTGAGGATACTTAGCCGGAATGGAACTCCAGACTTGAAATTTTATTGTACCGCGATTATACCCTCATCGGGTTTGAAACCTTTATCGCATCGCTAAGTTGGTGCGGAGAAGGATAAAACCTTTAGAGCGTCGAAATCCGATAGCGCGACACTACCAGAGTCGAAATATTATAGGGAGGCTTTGATAGCATATCGGGTCTGTGACTGTTGTCGCATCGCAAGATCAGAGTGGGAGGATCCAAGCCTTTAGAACATTGAAGTCACCGATTGCAATCTCCGATAACACCACGTGTTATCGCGTCAGAGAAAGGAACACTAGAAGGGTCGATAGTAGCACCGATAGTGTTATCTGCGTCGATAGTGTAATTCTTTGGAATTAACACTATAGTGGTTTAAAAAGCGCCAATATTGTTATTTTGTTCCTTTGGAACAGAAGCCTGCTGACTATGTATTTTGCGTTTAAAACGCAATTTCCTCATTTTAAAGCAACGCTAGTATATTTTTATAATTCCTCTGGAATTATAGTCCGAAAGGAGGAAAACAAGCCTATGATATGATTTGTGCCCGATAACGAGGGTTGGGGTGATTAGAGGAAAAACTCATGAAGGAGTTAGTCTAACAATAGATGATTGTTACATCTATTGAAACAGAAGGAGAAATTCAGCTAGAGTTAGAAGAAATTATATCAAGATTTGGTCACTTGTCCATATCACCTGCACCCAGGCCACCAGAATCTAACATGGATGGCATGGAAGCTAAGATGGATGGTATAGAATCAAAACTTAAAAGCAACATGAAAGAATTGAAAATAGATTTGACAAAGTTGCTACAAGAAATGCTTACTAATGGCGAAGGAGTAATAAAGGAAACTCATGATGAGAACAAAAGAAATGCTAATAATGATTTCATAGACTCTAATGTTGGATTGAAGACCCACCATGTTCCAAAGATTGATATGAGGAAGCTTGATGGCAAGGATACTGTAACATAGATACTACAAAACACGCAAAAGGTCCACATTGCAACTCTATATTTGAAACCTAATCAGTTTCTATGGTATCGATGGTTTTTCTCTCATAAACAAATTGTCACTTGGGCAATTTTTATGGAAGAAATGATAGCACATTATGAAGATACAAAAAACAGCACTTTTTTTAGCCAATTGATAAATCTTAAACAAAAAGGTTCAATGGTGGAGCACATTGAGGACTTCCAAAAATTGAATATAAGGGTAAAAGATATTCCAGAGGAGCATAGAATTGATGTGTTCATAGATACATTAAAGGATAACATCCAACATGAGGTTGGCATTTGGGAACCTAATTCATTGGAGAAGGCATTCAGGTTGGCAAGAAAATGAAAGCAAAATTATGGAAACAAATAAGCCTACCAATCACAACTATAAAGATGGAAGTGTTGTTAACCCTAGGCTTCCACAACCTACAAGGTTGACACCACAACAATTGGAAGAAAAAAGAGCAAAAGGGCTTTGTTACTGTTGTGATAGAAAATACACTAAAGGTCATAAGTGTGCTGAGAAGAAATTATTTTACATAGATTGCGAAGAGGGAGAAGAAAAAGAATTAAAAATATGAAAAGAAGAGGATACACACAAAGAACAAAGCTTAGAGAAAGAAGAAATGAATCCGACCATATCTTGTAATGCATTGGTCAGAATAACCATTCCTCAAACTATCAAGAATAAAGGACATATCAAGAAGAAAAAATTAAGTGTTGATTGATTTAGGCAGTGCCCATAATTTTATTCATTGCAAGATAGCGAAAGAATTGAATTGTTTCCTATATCCAACACCAGAGTGTCAAGTGATGGTTGCAAATGGAAGAACCATAAATTGCTTTGGAAAGTGTCATATTATCAAGCTATCCATGGGAGAATATGTGTTGAATAGTCCAATGATTTCCATTCCAATGGGTGGTGTTGATGTTGTACTAGGAGTCCAATGGCTACAATCTTTGGGTACGATATCTTTTAATTTTTATGAACTTTTCTTGAATTTTTTTCAAAAGGAAAGGAAGTTGAATTAAGGGGTATCGCAGGGAAACCGGGAAAGATAATCAGCTCTAACGGCATGAAAAAAGCTTCTAACGAAAGAACAACGTGGTATAATTGCACAATTATGTTCACTAGAGGTTCCCACGTTGAAACCATCTACTTCTCCAAATCTCCAAAAAGTCTTGAACAATCATTCCAAGGTATTTGAGACTCCCAAAGGCCTCCCACATATTTGTGATCATGATCATGCTATTCATTTGATTCCAGGAAGTGTTCCTCCAAACATCAGATCTTACATATATCCCTATGCCCAAAAGAGTAAAATTGGACATATGGTTGCAAAAATGCTAGAGGCTAGTATAATTCAACCTAGTCAAAGTTCTTTCTCTGCTCCAGTAGTATTGGTGCACAAAAAGGATGGATCATGGCACATGTGTCCAGATTATAGGGAGTTCAACAAGCACTATTAAAGATAAATTTCTCATTCCTGTCATTGTTGAATTATTGGATGGATTGCATGGAGCAATTTACTTCACCAAGTTGGACCTTCGTCCAAGATATCATCAAATCATAATGAAGACTGAAGACATTCTGAAAACAATATTTAGAACTCATGAGGGTCATTATGAATTTTTGGTCATGTCTTTTGGCCTTACCAATGCACCTTCTACATTTCAAGGTTTGATGAATTCCATTTTCAAACCCTTCCTTAAAAAATGTGTGTTAGTATTTTTTGATGATACACTAATCTACAGCAAGTCATGGAAGGGTCATGTTCAACATGTTGATAGAGTGCTCAAACTATTGGAGGAGAAATAATTATATGCAAAAACCTCCAAATGTTTCTTTGGGTCATATTGTATCTCATGAAAGTGTTGAGGAAGACCCTAGCGAAATTAAAACCATTAATGAATGGAAAATCCCCACATCCATAATGCATCTGCAAGGATTTCTCGAGTTGGCAGGGTATTATTGCAAGTTTGTTAAGAATTATGGGAGAATAGCAGCGCCTCTGACAATATTACTGAAGAAATATGCATTTTCTTGGACTCCAGAAACAACAAAAGCCTTCAAACATCTTAAAGAGGCAATGTGCCAAGCACTGGTCTTAGCTATGCCGGACTTCACAAAAACCTTTATTGTGGAATGTGATGCCTCGGGAAATGGAATTGGTGTTGTTTTAATGCAAGAAAAAAGACCCATTGCTTTCGAAAGTCGTCCAATTAAAAGAAAGTATTTACACAGTTATTTATGAAAAAAAAATTGGCAATACTACATGCACTTAAGAAATGGCGACCTTACCTAATGGAAAGACACTACAAGGTAAAAAGAGATCATGATAGTCTTAAATACTTTTTAGAACAAAGATTATCTTCAGAAGAGCAGCAAAAAAGGGTCACAAAGATGTTGGGTTATGACTTTGAAATCATCTACAAAAAAGGAAAGCAAAATGTTGTTGCAGGTGCACTCTCAAGAAAGGATGAGGATGTGGAAGCATTGTTTAGTGCCATTTCCGTTATCCAACCAGATTGGATAAACAAAGCAAGGGATGAATGGAAGAATGACGAAAAAGTGTGGGCACTCATTCAAAAGATACAACAAGACCCAGTACATCTAATACATTTAGCTGGAAAAAAGATTTGTTATGGTACAAAGATCGCTTATACCTTTGTAAGAATTTTCAACTCAAACAAAAGATTCTTATGGAATTGCACACCTCTCTCTTGGGAGGGCAGTCAAGATTTCTAAAAGCTTCCCACGGGATTAAGAAGGAATTTTTTGGGAATGGCCTTAAATCTGATATTCAAAAGTTTGTTGTGGAATGTTTGGTTTGCCAACAAAATAAAGTCGAAACAATTAAGACCCTAGGTCTATTACAACCTTTATCCATTCCAAGTCAACGTTAGGAGGAGGTTTCAATGGCTTTTATCATAGATTTACCCAAGTCCAAAGGAAAGAGTGTCATCATGGTGGTAGTTGATAGACTTACTAAGTACGCACACTTTTGTGCATTATCTTGTCCCTTTAAAGCTAGTACAGGTTCTACTACATTTATGGAAACAATTCAAAAGCTACATGGAAACCCAAAGATTATTGTAAGCGACAGAGATCCCATTTTCACTGGAAATTTTTAGACAGAATTATTTTCTTGTCTGGGTACTCAGTGAACTCATAGTTCATCATATCATCCTCAATCTGATAAGCAAATTGAGATAGTGAACAAATGTTTGGAAGGACATAGGTCAAATTGTTGCCTATGGCTGAAGGGTGGTATAACACTTCCTTCCATACTGCAGCAAAAATGACCCCATTTATGGCACTTTATGGATATCATCCACCGTCCATCACATCATATTTAAGAGAAAATTCTAAGGTTCAAGCAGTGGAAAATCACATCGAGCATCAACAACAAGTTCTCCAACTCTTAAAAGATAACCTCACTTTGGCACAAAATAGAATAAAACAATAGGTAGATCAACATCGCAGCGAAATAAGTTTTGATGTAGGTGATTAGGTATTTTTTACGACTACAACCATACAAAAAAATGTCCCTCAAACAAGCTAAGAGGAATAATAAATTATCACCAAAGTATTATGGTCCGTACAAGGTGCTGCAAAAGATTGGTACTAAAGCATACAAATTGGAGCTTCCTACCGCTTCCCGAGTGCACCCAGTTTTACATGTTCGTGCTTGAAGAAGATTATAGGTGACAAGCTCTTAGTTCAAACAATATTGCCAAAATTTGACGAGGAAAGAAAAATCATATTGGAACCTGAAGCAGTCACAAAAACAAGAACTCGACAACTACGAAATCGAACAATTTCAGAGTATCTCATCAAGTGGAAGAACTTACCTGCTGAAGATTCCACATGGGAGGATGAGAATTTTATACAAAACCATCCAATACTACTCAAGCATTGAAGACAACACTTTTCTGAAGGAGAGGCACATGTTAAGCCCCTATAATACTAGTGTATTCCCTTATTAATATTGTCATTGTGGCCCTTTATTGTTATTGTTGTGCTCATATTGTCCCCATATTGTTATTATTGTGCCACATAGAAGTCCACTATTGTTATTATTGTTCTCTTACATTATTATTGTTATGTCGGCTTTGACTATATTGTGATCCTTGGACTCCTATACATAAAAAGGAGGTCTTTTCATTTGTATTATCCAAAAATTGTTCATTTGTGTAATGTACAGGAAGTTTCCTCCTCAAAGAAGTTGATTTTGAAATCTTTGCTCTATATTTTCTTCTATTTTGTGCGCTGGTTGCATAACAAACTAGGGAAATCGCAATAAACTTCCCTAGTATTGGAGACATACAGAGTACAACAGAAAAATTGCCCATGAAGTGTCCAAGCCCGTGGAGTGTGGATGGCTATCGACCTCGGAATGAGATTTCTTATTGGATGAAAGAGACCTAAGTTAAATTCTTTATCATACAACATTTTTGAAAGATAGCAACTCGTTTGCAAACAAGGTATTCCAAAAGATTATCAAAAGACGTAACATGATACAGATAATCTACAAGTATATTTCACGATTCTCAATATAAGAGGATAGCCTTCAATTTGCCTTATTAACCATTATCCATCTTTCCTACGTAAGGATAGTGCTTTTCTTTTATCTGCAAATGTTTCCCTATTGTTTGGTGTAACATTTTCACTCAGTTTGAGGGAAAAAATTGATTGTTTGAAAATGCATGTCAATTACATTCAATTCTAATAATTGATCCACTTAACTCAAATGTTTCCCTATTGTTTGGTGTAACATTTTCACTCAGTTTGAGGGAAAAAAATTGATTGTTTGAAAATGCATGTCAATTACATTCAATTCTAATAATTGATCCACTTAACTCATATAAATTATACATATATGGGATCAATTCTTTTTTTTTTTTCAGAAGAAAAAAAACCATATATATTATATTACGGGAAATATAATGTCCATGAATACAGCATAACCGAATTGCCTATAATGTCCGGGATCAATTCTTATAATGTCCGGGATCAATTCTTATATTTTCATGTAAGAATGATATAGTCGTGTCCTACATGCCCACATGCAAGTTTAACTTGAAGGAAACCCCATGGAATTTGAAATTTTGACTGAAACATGCAAAGACATTTCTTAATTTATTTCTACTTAATTTCAAATAATCTGCAAATTTTAAGTTAACTTTACTGAAAATTCTAACATGTGAGAAAGTATCAAAATCCTTAACAGAACGGAATTTCAGCCATATTCATTTGAATCTCAAATGCAATTATCGCATTATGGGATCGTTTCATTACATATTTTGTATAAATCTATTTGGTCAGAAAGAGAGCATTACAGTTTAATGGAAGAATTTCGAGCAGAAAAGTACAGCTAAATCGAAAATTAAACTTCAGACAGAAGTCTGAAAATGACCTAACGAAATCAAATTAGTTTAGCAAAACCCAACTCAAAATACACGTACTAGAAATACAATACAAGTACACGAGTCTTTCTGAGACTAGGAAGTGGAATCTCTCAATATCCTCCCGAATGTAGTGCATAAAATTTTCTTGCACAAACAAGCGCACAATGAATAAGACCAACAACATACAGAGATGAATCAAAGGTCAAATTTTGTTTAAGGATTTTATAGTATACATAAACTGAAACACCTGCCAGCTTTGCTCAAACCATCGTTCAACAGTAAGAACCATAGAAACATGTGAAAATCATGAAATCAATACTCATCAAGAATTCGGCACTCAATTGCATTTACACGTGTTCCGACTACCAAGCTTCTATCTGCAGCCGATGCTTGTTCTTCATTTAGCTTTGGTCCCAACTGCTGTTCCAGCAGTCTTGTCAAGAGAGAGAAAATATAATCAACTGCGAAAGTCATATGTGCCCCCCACGAGAAATGCAATTATTAAACAACCACATTCTCCAACACGTGTGCAGATACTCTAAATAAAATCATGATCCTTCTTATCTGGCTTCAAAATATACAATTAGACCTTATCCTGGGAGATGAACCAAGTCATGACCATAGGATCAGTTAGATTAGCTTTTAATGATGAACCAGCTAGAATTTACCATCTTCTGAACTTCAAACAAACTGAATGAGAGCTCTCAGATATTACACCTATCATACTCAGTAAACCAAGATGGTTCACCCATTCTTAAGTAATCTACATCCTCGTATTCACGGGGAAAAGGCTCAAAATGTCCTCTACCCTCGGGTGTTGACATCGTTTGCTCTTCTTTTGCAGCAGCTTCGGCCTCAAGAGTGGCCTCATCAGCATCTGGGAATTCATATTTAACACGATCAGCAACCTGGCACATTGGACAAACACGAGATTTTACAAGTCGAGCCTCTAGAAGCCGCTGATTTATTGTAGCCATCTCAGTAGCATGTTTTCGAGACATCTTCTCCATGTCCCTGCGCATAATTTCTGCATTTCGTTCTGCAATTGCTGCAGACTCCTGCACAGTGGAGAACGAATGCCATATAATCAATTACAGCGATTAAAATATTCAATTAGATATGTAAAGATGAATTGGCACTTGCTGGCACTTACTTGAGCTATAGATATAGCTTCTTCTGCTTCTTTCAACCGTACAAGCAACTCTCCTGCCGCTTGAACGGCTTCCGCTGTGTCCCTTAACTGAGCTTGTAGCCCCTTTATTTCTTCTTTCATCATTTTCTGCTCTCTGTCTCTGTCAAGTTTCAAGGCAATAAGTTGTGCTGCTTGAGCTTCAATGAAACGTGATTCAGCTCCCTTAACTCCAGCCTTTGCAGCTACTCGTTTTATATCTGCTACACCTTCCTTAATTTTTCGGTGCTTAGCATGCAAAGCAGTATGCTTCTCTTGCAGATCTGCATACTGATCTAAGAGGCGTGCATGACCATCCATTGCCATCTGGAAGGCTTCCTTCAACTCCTGGGAGCATCTCTGTTCACAATCAAGTTCTTGCTTTCTTTTTTCTGCCAAGCGTCTATATGAATTAAGTTCTAATCTTAATTCTTCAGCTAAGGAAATCCACTCACTTTCCCTTTCCGTCCACTGCTGCCTCTCCTCTTCCCATTTCTCATTATGGGAACTACAATCAAGCTTCTTACTCGTACGGATGGAAACATCAGTAGGAGCGTCAGCAAGAGAGTGAGAGTGAGTAGAAATTCCGTGAGTCTCGGGGATGGCACAAAGAGCAAGGCGATGATCAGATTCACGATGCTCGGATTTAGACATTGATTGGGGTGTCAATGAAAGTCGTTTTCTGATAGATCTTGGAGAACTGGGCTCCAAATATGACTGCAATTGCGACCGAAGATCTTGTATCTCTTCAAGCAGCGCATCTCTTTCACCCAGTTCGTAGAAGTTCCGATACCTCTCAAGCTCCTCCATCGCGGACTTTTGCTCAATGTTTGCTCGTGTCACCTCTGGGTGATTTTCATATTTATCTTTTAACAGCTGCACATGGTCATACACAATTTCTGTATCAGAGATTTCTAACTTACACAGGGAAATCATAAAACCTACAAAAATAATGGGAAGAAAAGAACCTTGTGTTCATTCATTAATGCTGCAAATTCTGCGTCCACGAAGTCCTCTGTGGAAATAACATCATCCATAAGGGCCTCAAGGCGAACAATTTTATCCTCTCTACTCTGCTGTATGATGCTATTGCATTCTCTTTCATGTCTGTACTGTCGGATCTGCACAATAGTTATCTCAGAAAAAACCCTTAAATAGCCAGGCGAATTGTACAAGCTTTTCTACTTGTTTCAAGAATAATATCTTACCAAGCGGTTCAACTGTTCGATCTCAGCAGCCTGTTTGTTGCAGGTCTCTTCCAATGCCATTTCTCGCCTTATGGCTCCCGCTAAAACTTTCTCCACAGCCTGATTCGCCAATTTCCCAAAAAACAACCATAGGCAAGTAATTAAAATGATAAGAATTAAAATCTCTTGCTCACAAAAACTTTCAAAAATATCTATAATTAATTTGATCTTGTTTTATGAGGCAGATCATACTCGGCTGAGATGAGCCTTGGCTCCATCAGGCGTTTTAGGTTCCTCAATGGGAATTAACTGCCAGTCAGAATTATCCTGTATGTCTGTTTTTGTACTCCACATAATGCTGCTGGGTGGTATCCACTTTATGGCAAGCATGGCAAAACTCAGCATTTGACGAATTTGCCAGAGAGTTCTTTACTGGAGATGTCTGTATCCCTACATCAACTTTGTCAACTGCTTGCAGAGCCTTCACATCCAGAGTTTTGAATGAAAATCTTACAGATGAGTTCCTCAGAGATGAATTTTTCTGGTGATGATCAATAATTTTCAGGCCACGATGTAGACTAGCAGCCAAGGAATCAGTTGGCGAAGTGAGAGTTTTATCAGACCGATCAGAAGACTGAATATGAGAATTGTTTTGCAGGGACTGCCCAAAGGAGATGCTTAGTAATTCAGGTCTCTGGTCCTTAGTCACTGCTTTACAATCATCACCATCTGTATCCGTGGTATGTGGATCTAACTGTAAAGGAACCTCAGGATTATCTCTGAAAACCTGTTCAACTGTTTGGGATTCAGGGTCAGGATCTAGGATTGCAGCATCTGCCACTGTTTCAATTTCAGAAACAGTATCATGATCATGCCCTAACTCTGAATTTCTCATCTTAGAAGTGAATAAATGTTCCTTAGCGGCCTCATGATAGTGCCCACCATCTGCTTGGATTTCATTCAGTTTGCATCCTTCATTTTTAGAGATGTTAACTGATTGATAATATAAAGTGGATTTAGTTTGATTTTGCAACTGGATTCTTGGAGAATCTGAAATATCTCCTCTCAGTTCATCTGATTCAGTCTGAATTGTTCTCTTTTTGCCAGAGACTGAGGATGACTGTTTTTCACCAGTTTCCTCATCTATCTCCATGTCCTCATCACTCTCAGTATCTGTTTGTGGCAGTGTCAGCGGGTGATTGAGACTCAGCCTCAAGATATTAAGGCTTCTACGAGCATTCCAACCTGTAGAGTATCCCCCAACACTGGTAGTAACCTGACCACTGTCATTGGACTTCATCTTCACAAGTTCATCCTGTTGCGCGAGCAAAGCACCCAGGCTATATTAACAATTCAAACATATATAATATCATATATAATGACTAGTTATCATGATCATTAAAATACCTTTAGTTGCCGTATCTGTTCACGCAAAATGTTCACATCATCCTCAGTTTCCTCATTCACAACTGCTTTGTTTTGTATACCTTTTGCTCGTTTTGCAAACCTTAATGTGCTTAATGTTTCGTTCCTGCAACTGCATAACCATGATGTGGAAAATGTAAGTCCCTCTCCCTGGCACCCGTGTATATGGATAGAGGACAGATTATTATATTTAAAGTGTTTGAATAAAAGCAGCACTAAACCAAATTCTTTGATACCTAACTGGAAGGAACATCATGCACAAAATTATTTCTTGAAGACCCAATAGAAACAAAATAAAGTCATATCAGTTGCATGCACTTGCTGTCTTACAAGACAAAAATAAGGAAACAGGAGGCAATTTTCACAAGATACGCAAAGAATTTCAATAAGAGGAGGCCCAAAACTCCGCCTACTTAAGTTGAATAGATCTACATGAACCATTCATAGGAAGATTTACGACTGCCAACAAAGCAAAAGGAAATGCCCATGGTTATCTGGAGGATACAGGATAATTCACAGAAAAAATCAATCTGAACTTTCTAATAAGATTCATAACTAAAATAACAGTATTTATAGGCTTCTCTGATTTATGGAGGCCATTAGAATCCACTGGGTCATTAATTATATACTTGGATCATTAATTGTCTATTCAGTCTTCCTTTGTCTTTGCTAAAAGCTTAGGATGTATGAATCGGGTTACTTGTCATATTTTAATGCAAGAAATATCCAGTTCTTGGTTCCCTAGACTGGCTAGTAGCCTGGATGAGGCACATGGATAGAGGAAAATTGTCGAGGAAAGCCCTTGTAGGATTTGGAAGTAAGAAAGCTTAAAGAAGTGAAAGCTAATATATCCTGAAAGATGGATGCTAAAGGAATTTTTTGCTGGAATGGTTAATATTTGAAAGTTTGGCAATGGGATACAAATTAAAAGATGTACAGGGAAAACTCAATGGCATAGAATCGTTGTTAAAACCACAAATACATGGAAAATGCCAATGATATATGGAGGTTATTAAAACTACACATAAATGGAATCTTCAACGACATATAAACATCTTAAAGCCACACATACTCACATCAAATAGAATAAATGCATTCAGCTAAGAAATTAAGATAAAGTTGCTGAAGACTAAATAATTTTAACTACGGACCACAACAAATATCAAATCTGAAAACAAGTACGGTAAAAAAGTGCATCACTATTTTGATGAGCCCGGAAAATTTTGGGGATTTTTTGGCAACGAACATCAGCTGTTACATGTAAGACGGTAAAAGAACCAACAACTAGGTTGGGTTTGAACCAAAACATTCAAAAACCTATGAAGGCATGGTAATAAATTATAAGTTAGAGTCTAATTAGCATAATTCAGGAAGGCATTTGACATAATACTTGAGTGAAGACATAAAAGTTTATGGAAGACAGTTGTATCAATAATTTGTAAAGCAAAAATGTACTAGCAGTAAAAGCAGAAGCAGGAACGAAGACAAAGCATCGAAGCCTAACTGCTCATTACAAGTAAAATAGGCAATGGATGTCGGAATAACTTTCATCACTAAAACTATTTTGCATACATCAACTTGGATATGTCATGTCCCACCTATAACTGAAGCAACATAATGGTATGATGTCGAATACTTCAAGGTTGGAAGTGACCCTTGAATTACTCAAAGAGGAACATGGAACCATGGGGGACTCGTCACTCAACAACGATTTTTGAAAATAACCATTACATTACTCTGGTATTTTGATACATCAAATAATTAACACATTTCTCATCACTCAACAATGACTTACCATTACATTACTCACTTTTGGCGATAGGTTTTATTATAGCATGTCAGAATTCCACACCCAATGTGACTAATATCCCTATGATCTCAACCAAACAAGTAGATTGTTGAATTTAATTAATGCTGAAATTAAATTTCAGCCTATAGCATCAATTGCACAATAGCTAGAAATTGAATAGGGGAAGCATTAATTTCACATACGTAGGGGCGCACTCCTTCAAATCAACTATTCATTCCTTTGTAAAACATACAAAGAAACCTCCACACACTCCCCAAAAACAGCACTGCACAAATACCAAAAACATCTTGAACTAACCAAAGCGACTACTATAAAAATATGCCGTAGTCTTTAACGCGACTTTTTGAAAGCTTTTCCGGCGATTTTTTCCGGTGAAAATCCGGCAGTAATTTATTGAAATCGAAGTTTGATAACTAGTTTCTGCACAATGAAAGCGTCCCAGGGGTTTTTCAGGGTGCTGAATCCGAATATGCAGTTAAAAAACCATTTTAACTGCAACAAATCATGATTTCATCTCAATTTCTTCCGCCGGATTCCGTCACCGGAATCTCAAAAAGTCGCATTATAGACAACTCCTAAAAATATAAGGCATGTCTGTATGACTGTATGAGCCTGAACAACCTGTCCAGATAACTGTTTCATAAGTTGTATGTCTGTTCCCTGGTTGCTTACGCTCTCTCCCTCTTTGTCGTCCAACCTGATCAACTACTCAAGCGTATTCAAAACCTTTACCTTGCCCAGTCTTTATACTTTAAGCAGAGAATCTATTTTTAAGATAACTCCTAGTCTACGTCATTCATGAAATACAATTTTAGACTCAATTGCTACGTCACATTTTTTCCTAAAGCGGATTACAAAATAGAATTACTTTTTGAAAACATCTCAAACTACTCGCGCATTCATAACGAACCTGTGTGGAAATTTCTATCCAAACTACAATTCTCAACATGTTTCAAGAGGTCAATTCAATCTACTAACAACCTAATTGACAACTCTTATAAGGATTGGACTCTACATCTTAGTTAAAGAAGCAATTCATATTGACCAAGATCGACCGAATTATTGTGATCCACATTCAAGAACCCCTCCAAGACTATTTGCAAAGTCAGTTCAACCTCCCAACCCCTTACACTTGGTGGTGTGACTAGAAAGGGGGTAAGGCCACCCTTTATGAGATGCAAGCCACCGATGGGGCATAAGTGGTTGTGTTCCGTGCCTTACCCTGTCTATCAACTAAACAAGATCTGGCACCTAAAGTCACAGCAAACAAATGTTGGTCATTTTATCTCCTAAGCATCTATAACCCTAGCCTAAATCCCAAAAGGTCATTCTTTACCTAGAATCTAATTATAGGGGGATTTGCTATTATTAATGGAAGATTGACCTACCTGGGGGTTTATAATCCTCCTTACTAACATTCTAGTCAAGCTAAAACTTTGAAGCATCTTTTTTTGGTTTTGTGTGTATGCTAAGGTATACAGGCCTTAGGTTGAGTCTATATGTCAACCAATCTAGCATGACTTAGAGAGTGTTTGCCGAGTGGGCTGAGTATGGCCAAGTTTGATACGAAACAAGTGACTTGGCCATACTCAGCCCACAAATTTGCCACTCACCAATACTCACCAGAATTTGTGGATGTTGGAAAATGTAACTAGGTTCGGTCTTCATTAATGTATTTGAGTCATCATGTAATGTACTTGTCAAAAGAATAAAGAAAAGAATTTTTATTATTATTATTATGACTTATTAAAGCATGGGGTTTCATCTTTGGGTTATCATGTTTTAGGTCAAAGTCCTCATTGAGGACTTCTAAGATTTATTCGGACATTGTACTTTTAAAGAGACCCTTTTCTTGGGCTTTTGAATCATGTAAAAAAAGGTTTAGTATTGAGTCAAAAATGAACTATGTTACCTCCACACCAATTCGGCCTTAAGATGATCAAGTCGCCCTCAAGAAAGGCTATTCGAATTCCATTTGGAGGACATCAACTCAAGCAAGTTCGATATCTCTTTGAAGTTGGGAAAAAGTGTGAAGTGAAGGAAGGAAGCAAAAGGAGTGCGAATTTGGTCTAGGAAAAGGAAGGAAGGAAAATCAAAGTTTTGGTGCATCTCTCTCTATCTCGTGCCCTAGTTTGGAAGATCAAGTTCTCTTGTTGATGTCCCTACCAGTTGCTACATGTTGTTGTTGCTAGATCAAGTATAGGTGGAAGTTGTTATTATTGGGTGTTGTTGCCTCAAGAAATTTTATTGGGCCAAGATCAAAGTTTCTAAGTGAAGATTGAAGTCTTTTAATGAAGATCGAAATTGTTGGGTCCAAGAAGGTGTTGCTATTGTTGTTGCTACAGCCAAGTCAAGTAGGATCATCTGCAAAGGAAGAAAAAGGTTGACTTGGCATGGAGGAAAGTTTGTGTCGAGGTCTAGAGTCTTGGAATATCTCAGGAAAACTATTGAAGGAAGAATTACCCATTGGTTTGCCCTGGTTGTGTGCATATATTTGGTGTCCATTGATTTGTGTGTCATTTCTTTGGTAATTGCTTGATGAACTAAAGAAAGAAGATATAAAGAAACCTAATAAGAAATCAAGAACATCACAAGTAATTATCAAGTATAAGAAAATGTTTATGCCTTCCTGACTTTCTAACATGGTATCAGAGCTTTGGTGAAGAAAGAAGAAAAGGGCAGTCTCAAGCACTTGATCAAGGAATCATTCAAAAGGATTATTCAAAGGAAGAAGTCTACTATCTTCAAGGACAATGTCTAACACAATCAAGGCAGAGAACAAACTTGAAGGAGCCTCAAACTACAGGGCTTGGAAGAAGAGGATTGACCTCATCATCGAAAAGAACAAGGTACTAGACTTGGTCAAAGGAAACGTAAAGAAGCCTATAGATGACTCTAGTGATGTTGATAAAGTGAAGTTCAAAGAATTAGAACTAGTGGCCATGACTCTAATGGTGGAAAGAATAAAGGATAACCTTGTCCCTTTTATAGCCAACACTAATCATGCTCAAGAAATGTATGAGGCCTTGTCAAAGTTATTCACTATTAAGAACATTGGTCAAGTAGCAAGCTTGAAGAATGAACTAAGGACCACAAAGATGACTAAAGAAGATACAGTGGCCTCCTTTGTGAAGATAGCAAGAATCAGAGATGACCTTTTGGCCATTGATGAAATTGTTCCAGACAAATAACTTTTGATCACTGCTCTATTAGAATTACCACCTACTTGGGGTGCATTTGCTGGAGGACTTAACAGTTGGAAGGAAGCTCCCACTTTTGAAGAACTATGGACTGCTTGCAGTCAATAAAAATTAAGGATCTCATTAGTTGCCAATCCTGATGGAGTTTCAAATACCTACACTGTTGAACGCAAAGGAAACTTCAAGAAATTGAAAGGACTGAGAAAGAAGGTAGACATGTCCAAATTACAATGTTATCAATGTCATAAGAAGGGTCACTATAGGAGTGATTGTCCTGAAATCCAAGGAATAAGAAGAGAGAAAGAGATCAAACCAATATTGTTGAAGAAGAAGACCTAAAGAAATCCAAACCCGTAGAATCTGATATAAGGGACTTACACTACTAATTCCTTCGCTTCTAGTCTTACATATTCTATTTTGTATTTTTGGTGTTTAGAATTTATAGGTTTTAACATGTTTTTGGAAGAGACATTTTCTTTTGTTTTCATAAGTCTATAGGTATCCCTCAAGCTTTGGAGGGACTCCCTAGACAAGGTTTGGCAAGGAACAAAGGTATGCCTTAAACTACAAAACATTGATTTATTTATAATAAATGTTTATTCATATGATAATCTATTACTAACATTGTTATGTCTAGCTGTATTTAATCATAATGATTCTTGTCTTGGGTGATTCATCACTTGATAAATCTACCCTCCTCATATTCTTAATTGATTTTATAGAACCCTAGACAAGGTATGATAATGTTAATATTTGAAACCCTAAAACTACTTAGGGTTATTGGGAAATGCTATTTGAAGTTTTTGTTGATGATGTCATTTTTTGGAGATTTGGTATGATCATGAAAACCCTAACTTGTTAGGGCTGAAATGATGTTGTCTGAAATCTCAAACCTTTGAAGTATTGGTAATTTAGGGTTTTCTATGTTCTTATATTGAAACCCTAGCTCATTATGGTTTGTGTAAACAAGACCCTTATAATGTCTTTGGAAATGATTTCCTTGGGATGTGTGTGGTTCTCCGATCAAACCCTAGTCTAATCAAGTTTGTTATGTCTAACTCTTATTGATATTTGTGAAGTCGGGTTTCACTAACACATGATATGAAATACCTATGCATGATGATGAATTCCTAGATATGTGTGTTGACCTAATTATTGATGGTCATAAGTCTTAGGGTTTAATATAAGCCCTTGTCTGAATTTGATATTCTAGGATGATGTTGTTTGGGAAATCTAGGGTTTTTTCAGCTAAACACTAGCAGTAGTTAAATTCTCTAGTATGTGTGATATGACAATATGAAATCTATGAATCTATATAGTGATTGTTGAAATAATAAAATCTAGGGTTTGTAGCAAACCTCAGTGGATGCTAGTCATGTTGTTGATTAAGCTATGATTTGTTCTTGAAAGCTTATATATGAAATCTAGGATTTGTATGAAACCCTAGTAGGAAGTCTAACATATGAATTCTGAAAGTTGTTAGATACTTTGTAGATCTATATTTGTTTGAATTGTTTCTAGGGTTTACTATATGTTGTAGTAGGGTATGTCATACCATTGGAAGAAACATTGAAACCCTAGATGTAATGAAATTTGTTATGAAATAAGCCTTGACGAAGTAGTCTAGGGTTTATGACAAAGTCCATAGCAAGATATTGAAGAGTATGTGTCTCTTGTTTGGGTATTTGATATATATAAAGTTGAAATGCTTCCGTGATTCTGATATGGCTAACTTCAAGCTTCTATAGAGTTGGTTGTACTTTCTATCGAAGTTGTGTAGGTAGACAATCTTCAAGATGGTGAAGATGTTTGTAAAGTTGATGTGATAAGCATGATGTGAATGATGATGGTAAAAATAACTCTGATGAGATGGATGGAAGCCATGAAAGATTCTCCAATAGGAAGAGGCCTATCTCCCTGGTTAAGGAGCCTGGATAGAAGAGATCTCCCTGATGTTAAGAGGGAGCTTGGACAAAAGAATCTCCCTAGTTGAGAGGGAGAGCATAGCATTGATTGGAAAATGTATTTTGAAAGATATGTTGTTGCTTGAGAAGAAGGAAAGGAAAGCATATGATTGAGGAATCTTCTTTCAAAGATTGTCCCACTCTGTTGAGAAGAAACATCTGTTGTCTGAAAAACCCCAAAGGTTTGTGTTTGATTATGTACATGTGAAAGTATATTATTTATTGGGGTTGTGTTTGTTGTATAGGTAAATCTCTCGGAGGTTTTAATAGCATGTTGGTTACCGATCAGTTTGATCGGGAAAGATTTGTTGTCCTTGATTTGCTAGATCAAGGAGTGTTGAGGCTTTGTGAGTGAAGCAGTGCCTGGGAGGACATCTAGCCGACACTTTGTGTTGATGTCTAGGTCCTGAAGTTGGAAAGGTGGCGTTGGTCATAGAGCTTTGACCTCGGATACACACCTGGATCTCTAGGTTGATGGTTAGCAAGTAAGCCTGATGGTACTTAGAGAGGTTGAAAGCTTGAGTCCATCTTAGTCCCACTTGGGTAGATTGCCCTGGTTAGAAATCTAGTCCATGGCATTGCGGTGCCTAAACTGTTGAGATACCAATGGATAGATTGCCCTGATCAAGAATCTTGTCCATAGCATTGCGGTGCCTAAAAATTCTTTATGGTTCATATAGTTGAGATCTTCCTTCCTTGTACTTGTATATGATGAATACCTCCCTAGTTAAGAGGGAATGTTGGAAAATGTAACTAGGTTCGGTCCTCATTAATGTATTTGAGTCATTATGTAATGTACTTGTCAAAAGAATAAAGAAAAGAATTTTTATTATTATTATTATGACTTATTAAAGCATGGGTTTCATGCTTGGGTCATCATGTTTTAGGTCAAAGTCCCCATTGAGGACTTCTAAGATTTATTCTGAGTTAATAGAGTCATTGTACTTTTAGAGAGACCCTTCTTGGGTTTTTGAATCATGTAAAAAGATTTAGTATTGAGTCAAAAATGAATTATGTTACCTCCACACCAAGTTGGCCTTGAGATGATCAAGTCGGCCTCAAGAAAGGCCATTATAACTCACCTAAAGGCTATAAATGAAGCAATTTGAATTTCTTTTGGAGGACATCAACTCAAGCAAGTTCGATATCTCTTTGAAGCTGGGAGAAAGTGAGAAGAAGGAAGGAAGCAAAAGGAGTGTGAGTTTGGTCTAGGAGAAGGAAGGAAGGTAAATCGAAGTTTTGGTGCATCTCTCTCTATCTCGTGCCCTAGTTTGGAAGATCGAAGTTTTCTTGTTGATGTCGTTGCCAATTGCTACATGTTGTTGCTAGATCAAGTATAGGTCAAAGTTGTTATTATTGGGTGTTGTTGCCTCAAGGAGTTGTATTGGGCCAAGATCGAAGTTTCTAAGTGAATATCGAAGTCTCCAAAACAAGATTGAAGTTGTTGGGTCCAGGAAAGTGTTGCTATTGTTGTTGTTGCTGCCAGGTCAAGTAGGATCATCTGCAAAGGAAGAAGAAGGCTGACTTGGTGTAGAGGAAAGTTTGTGGCAAGGTCTAGAGTCATGGAATATCTCAGGAGAACCATTGAAGGAAGAATTACTGATTGGTTTGCCCTGGCTTTGTGCCTATATCTGGTGTCCATTGATTTGTGTGCTATTGCTTTGGTAATTGCTTGATGAACTAAAGAAAAAAGATATAAAGAAACCTAATAAGAAATCAAGAACATCACAAGTAATTATCAAGTATAAGAAAATATTTTTGCATTTCTAATTTTCTAACAGTGGACACTCCATTGGTACTCCCAAAACCGATTTTTTCTTCTCAACCTTTTTTGTTCTTAAAGTCAGCCTCTTCTCTACTTGCTCACACTCACTTCAATTGGAATCAAGCTCTCCTCTAGCATCTAGCCTTCACAATCTAGCAGTGAGCCTTTAGGTAAGCATCGATCCCATAGTATTTTGTTTCCTTTTGAAAAAAATTATATTTTTTTTTAATTTGTTAATGGAGGCCCCCTATAAAAGCATGTTGCAGGCTTTTGCAACCCTGAAAGAGGCTCATGGTGTTGGAGAATGTAGAAGGGTTGTTATTAATTCAAATTCTCCTTAATCTTAATAATTGCTTGTGAACTTTATTTATCTTCTTGGGTTTCTTTATTAGATTTTTTCATCAAACAATTATCAAGTGCAAAGACATTAAAGACAATGGACACAAAAATTAGGCTCCAAGCCTCAAGTACCAAGTTAGCCCTCCAAGAAGCCCTTAATCAGTATTAATTGAGATAAGGTGAGAATCATCTAGAAACTATCACGGATAGACTCCAAGATGATCTTAGCCATTGATTAAGATTTAATCTTGGTCGTTAGTCCTCCAACGATGGATTATAAGCGAAAATCGATGGGCACTTGGAGAAGACACTTCTATAGTTTGATTTTCTTGGCAGATCAATTTCCAAAAAGCAGCAGCAGTTGTTGGAAAGCTAGAGATCGAAGCAAGATCAGTGAGGGGCAGAGGCAGTGATTCGGAGGAAATTTTTCCAGATCCGAAGAGGCAATGGCAAGGAACCGAGTTATTCCCATTGAGGCAATGGAGAGGACTGCGCAATTGCTTCAAGAGCAATTTGATTTTGTTAGAGAGAAATTCGTTTCAGTTCCAAAGGTCGGGTAGAGGGTCCAGAGTCTCGGAGAGACAATTTCCTCAACTTAGACAGGGAGAATGACTTCATCATAGGCAATTTAGAGGCTTCAGGCAATTTATTATGCAGCAGATTTACTTCTTGTTTGGATTGTCAGTTGGGCATCCATAGATTGTACTCAAATTTCACTGATGCATAATAAATTAAAACCCTCATCTACTACACAGGTTTGCCCGCATTGTGTTTTCCAGGGACAATTGTCCAAAATAACAGTGTCAATTTTATTGTGTGCTAGAATTTTCTCAATTTCTAGCACTATTTATTTCCACAATATTTTATTTGTGAAGCTTGCAGTGTGTTTATTTCGATGTTGTCGTAGCAATAAACTAAATAATTAATTTATCATATCAAATAAGTGTGTGGAATGCCCTGTTATAGAGTTTTTAAACCCAACGTTTCTAAGTTCTAAGTGAGTCCATCATCAGGGGAAAGCCAAATGTCTTGAGAAGATCAAGCCATTTGGCATTCACCTAATGATGGACTCACTTACAAGTCCGAATCGGTGGGTTTAAAAACTCTATAACAAGTCATTCCACACACTTATTTCAACAATCTCCACCTATATGGACTCTTTATTTAAAAATTAATTTATCAATTAGAAGAAAAATACTAGTTGCTACAATAGGATTCCAGTTTTGGAATTTTCACATCGAGGGCTGAATAGGGCCACAAGGCCAAAGAGGGTTGTTTTTGTTAATCTGGCAGAGAGGGCCTTTAGTAATTATTTTGTGTATGAATTAAAGGATGCTTTTGTTCGAGTGTTCTAAGTTGATAAATTTGCAAGCTCTTATAATGTGTGAATGGTTACAGTCCCTGAACGCAGGGATATTTGTTAAGATGATTTGTTATTGAGTGTGAATTTGTTGTAGGAGTTGAAACTTAAGAGAAGTAGCTTTAGAACTAAGTTGCACGAAACAGGGAAACAGGTACGAGTTTCCGAAACAGGCACGGGTACAAAACGTGATGGACTCACTTACAAGTCTAAATCGGTGGGTTTAAAAACTCTATAACAAGTCATTCCACACACTTATTTCAACAGTCTCCACTTGTATGGACTCGTTATTTAAAAATTAATTTATCAATTAAAAGAAAAAATACTAGTTGCTACAATAGGATTCCAGTTTTGGAATTTTCACATTGAGGGTTGAATAGGGCCACAAGGCCAGAGATGGTTGTTTTTGTTAATCTGGCAGAGAGGGCCTTTAGTAATTATTTTATGTGTGTATATGAATAAAAGGATGATTTTGTTCGAGTGTTCTAAGTTGATAAATTTGCAAGCTCTTATAATGTGTGAATGGTTACAGTCCCTGAACGCAGGGATATTTGTTAAGATGACTTGTTATTGAGTGTAAATTTGTTGTAGGAGTTGAAACTTAAGAGAAGTAGCTTTAGATTCTAGAACCATGTATAGGTGCTCATAGAACTGTACAAGTTGAAGAACTATAGCACTTTGGAGAAGCAAGAAGGCAAGAATCCTTTGATTCCTCCTAGACTCAGTTGGGAAGCCAAGATCATTGATCAAATTAGTGATCAATGATCTAGTCGGAGTGAAGGATCAGAGTGTCGCAGTGGATGAAGGATCAGAGTGATCAGCAGAAGCATTGGTACGTAGAGGAACCAAGCCGAAAATTGCAGGACAAGCTGGAGGACTAGTGAATAGCCATTGTTACCCATCATTTTGTGGGTGATATCCCTAGGAGAAAAAATTTCTCCAAGGTGGTCCCCAACCGGCAGCCCCTTGCAGCCACCAACTAGCCCGTTGTGCCATTTGTCCGCCACCTGAGCCAGCCATGTGGTCCCTCACCCATCTGCCATGATCGTATGTTTGAAGGTGTGCCTCTCGAACCTAAAGGTCCTTGTCATTTGGTATTTAAACATTGTAGTTTGCTTATCATGAACACTTTTGGGCATGGATTAATGAGGGGACTCGGCGGAAAGAATGGATTGTTTGTGCTCTCGTCCCCTAAACCCCTTTTGATGTTAACCTTGGATTCTAGTCCCATGGGATCTCTTTTACTAAACGTTTCGCTTTAGGGATGGTACTTCATGGGAAACCCTGATTTTGGGTGCATGGTCCTGCTCCCTCATCCACATATATTGTCCCCTTTCCACTCATTATAACCCCATTCATCATTTCTCCCACTTGTGTCCACATTCCACCACTGGGTCCACATAGGGTTAGTCGTCCCTCTCCCCTTGCCCACACCTTGGGCTAGGCCTGGAATGATGCCCCGGAGGTTGATGCAGCTAAAAAGAAAGGCAAAAAGCGTAATTGGCCACATTCAACAAGAAATATGCCACAAAATGCAAAAGATGGTTGGGACAAACACATTTAGCACGTGGGCAAAAGTGTAATGTCCCTTCCTAAATTATTTTGTTATAGGTATAATTTCCCACAATTTTGGATAATTTTGGAAGCCATGGAACCCACTCAAGAAAAAGAGACCGAATTACTTTGTTAAAGGAGTGTGGGGGCCACCCACATGGGAAAAACACACTTGGCCAAGTGAAGAGTTCAAATAGCCTGGGAGGGAAGTTGAATGGCAAGGTGGAGGGGCCCGCGTGGGCAGGAAGGCCCACAGGAGCTCTTCACAAAGCATCTTGAACTCAACCTTAGTTGCTCGAGTTGCTTAGCCGGGTCACTCGTTGTTTAGCACGAGCTCTCCGAGCGGAGAACTTACACTCTCTTCAGTGCACCACGAGTGCCACCCTTGTGAGGCTTCTTTCTATCATTCCAGGAGATTAAAGGTGGATATTCAAAGCACCCAACTCAACTACCATTCAGCGAGTGCGTTCTCCAAGAGGACGCAGTAGTGGAACACAGTAGCTAATTCAGCGGCCTTCCGGGGAGCAATTGTCGGAGGAGTTTTAGTGAAGGAAGTATAGGAGAAGACTAGCCTTCGAGAGGATTTTGGGAGTTGGAGATTTTTGTTCGAGAGCAACGTGATTGCCAGCGTAGGACTTCCTCACTGGGCACACGTGGGAATTCGTGGGTCAATTTGTGGAGCGAGCATTCGTTGAGAGAGACAAAGGGAAGTTTAGGGAGGATTATCTCAGTCACTTTTTGTGTTTGGCAGAGCTTATCTAGGAGTTATACGCAGGTTGCACCTTACAGCAGTTGGAGGAGGGCGCAGCTCATGGGAGGCCGAATTTTCGGGGTCAAAACCAAGCCAAACTTTCTCTAGGTTTTGACGGGTTTTGTTTTAGGAGTATGGGGCTACTTTGGTAGAATTTTTTGAGCATCGGAAACGAGGTTTCCAGCAGCATCTTTGTAGCAGATAGCACAGTTTCACAAGGACGGCACAGGGCATCATTGCAACAGCTATTTCTGCCATCTGGGCTTGTCATATTATCACCTGGGCTTGATCACGCTTGCCTTTGAGGAAAGCCCGGGTGCACCTCTTCCACATTATTGTACTTTGCTCCCAGATTATAATAAAATGGCTCAGTTGTTGGATATTTCTAGACTTTCTATGGGTGTGCACTGAATGATTTAATTTCTAGGTGTTGTTTCTATTGTTTTCTTTGCATATCATTGTTTTTCCTAGTTTCGAACATTACAATGGTATTAGATCCCAGATTTTGGCTCAGTCGTGGGAGACTTTTCCTATGAGTGAGGAGGACAGGAAGAATATCACCTACAGGAGACAGAGGTACCGGAGCCAAAAGGAGTTAGAGATTACAGCGAAGACTGAGGAGCGTGGGAAAGTTGTGGTAGTATAGGACATGGTGGAACCCAAGAGTAAGGAGGATATGGCCTTTGACAACGTCTTGAAGGCCCTTAGTGATTTAGCGAAGGGGCAAAAGGAGATGTTGGATGAGATCAAACAGCAGAACCGAGACCGAAGCATCCACCAAGATTTCCTATTTGGGGAGACTTTTGGGGCCTCCCAACAGTATGAACACCTTTCGCCAGCCACTCACCCACCAGGCTCAGCTAGGCCAACTAGGACCATGCTACCTTCTTTCCTACCATCAACACCTAGTGAGCAAGGTGGACCAGATGACTAGATGCCCATGGGGGGTATTTCAAGGAATGGCAATCCATGGGGGAAGATTTCAGGGCACACAAAGCTCCAAGTTGCAGTGTACTATTGGGAGGATGTACTTCCCTACAAATGATGTCACTACCAAGTGCACAACTCGGGATTGGGTGGAGAAGTTGGATACTTGTTTCCAGCTCAATAGGATGACGAAGGTGGAAGCCATTAAAATAGCTACCCTACACTTGGAAGGGGAGGCACACGACTGGTGGTTTCACGGCTTGTCCACTCTGGTGCATGCCAACGTGACTTCTTATGAGGATTTCGCAAGGAGTGTGGTGGAGCATTTTATTCAGAGGGATCTAGATGCTCACTTCAGGGAGCTAACCCCACTCAGGCAGACGAGTCATCCAAAGCAGTATATATTGAATTTTTTGAGGGTCTCAGTCATGGTGCCAGATTTGTCGGATGCTAGAAGGGTATACAGTGATACACGTTCATAGAAGGGTTGCTCAATCCATTACGTGGACTGGTGAAGTCATGCAAACCCTCTACTCTATAAGAGGTTGTTACATGTGCTAGAGACCTACAGGGGGTCATCCCCAAGACCCAGGCACCTATTCCATCACGTACTCCCTACCATCAGAAGGATAGTGATACTAGACCACCACCACAGAGAGCAACCCAAGGACGTGGGCAGCTAGATGAGGAGACTCAGAAGGACCTCAGAAGGAGGAAACAGTTCTTTACTTGTCGGGAGCCAAACTGTGCTTTACTTGTCGGGAGTGATGGGCTCCAGGCCATCGGTGCATAATGGGCAAGGCACATTATATCAAGGTCTTTCCAGATAGTGATCAGGAGGATGATGTGGATTTGGAGTATGGTGGGGGAGACAATGAGGGTACGACAGAGAGGGGACCACAACCACCACCTCCACATAGGGGAGCAACTTTTACGCCATCTGGGCGAGTCCTTGCTTCCTTATGCGGGGTCCCCAAATTTCTGACCTTGAGGATTAGAGGCACAGTGTAGGGGTAGCGTGTCTCAGTGCTAGTAAATAGTGGGGCCACCCACAGCTTCATTGATGCTCAGATGGTCCAGAGGAGGGGCATCATCACAACAGAGTTTGAGGGGTTTTCTGTTCTGGTATGTTCCCGCTTTGACAGTGACCATGGGGAACTACTCGATGATGGACCATTTCTTTGTAGTGGACGTACCGGACACCAACATGGCAATTGGTGTCCAATGGCTATACTACCTTGGTCGAGTCACCACCGATTGGAGGAAGCTAGAGATGGAGTTCACTGGGTCGGATGGCAAGCTGGTAGTCCTTAGGGGCATGCACTTGTATCTTCCACAGACGGTTTCAGCACATCGAATGGAGGCAAATTTGAGGCACGGAGACATAGCGTGGGTCGTGGAGCTGAGGATTTCAGAGGTTGGGGGACAAGCCCAACCACCACACCTGGACATACAGGCCATCTTAGATAGATACTCAATGGTATTTGGGACATCCCACCAAGGCAGCCACCACATAGGTGATTCGAGCACACCACTGAGTTGGAGCCAGATGTGCAGGCAGTTATCACCACTCCTTATAAGCACCCCAAAGCCTATAAGCACGAGATTGAGCGGGCCATCAGGGAGTTGTTAGCGTTGGGCCACATTAGGCTGAGTTCCAACCCCTTTGCTTCTTCAGTGGTGTTGATGACGAAGAATGACGGAACCCTGCACATGTGCATTGATTATAGGGCGCTCAACAAGAAGACTTTGAAGAACTGATACCCCATCTCGCGCATTGATGATTTGATGGATGAGCTTGGAGGAGCTAAGTACTTCTCTAAGATAGATTTGCGGTCGCAGTACCATCAGATCAGGGTGATGGATCAGGACATCCCTAAGACGACCTTCAGATGCCACTATGGGCATTTCGAGTTTCTAGTCATGCCCAACGCATCTGCCATCTTCCAGTTGTGTATGAACCATGTGTTCCGGGGGCAATTGAGGAGGTCTGTATTGGTGTTTTTCGACGACATCTTGATCCAAAGCAAAACCTGGGAGGAGCACCTAGAGGTGGTGTTTCTTTTTTCGGAGGAACAATTGTTTTACGCCAAATTGTCCGTGTGAGTTTGAGCTTACTGAGATGCTCTACTTGGGGCACATCATTGGGGCAAACGGGGTGAAGATGCATGAGGAGAAGATACGGGCTATTTGGGATTGGTTGGTGCCTAGAGATGTGACAGCGTTGAGGGGGTTTTTTGGCATCTACACCTATTACGGGAATTTTGTCAACTGATTCTCGCACTTGGCGGCACCCCTCATGGATTTGACCAAGAAGGGAGCTTTTGCATCGACAGATGGAGCCCAAACAACTTTTGATCACCTCAAGAAGGTGATGAGTAGTAGTTGCCTGGTGTTAGAACTCCTGGATTTCACTCAATCGTTCACATTGGAGTGTGATGCATCAGGAGAAGGGATTGGGGCAGTATTATCCCAAGATGGGCATCAAATTGCTTTCAAGATCTGGAAGCTCCTACCACAAGAGAGGTCGTATTGTGTATACAACGAAGAGATGTTGGCGACCATGCATGTGTTGGCCAAATTTCGGCAGTACTTAGTGGGTAACCGATTTCGGGTGAAGACATATCACAATAGTCTTTGCCACTTTATGGGGCAACAAGGCCTCAACGATAGACAGCAGAGATGGGTCAGCAAGGTGTAGGCCTATGATTTTGATATTGATTACGTGCGGGGAAAGCACAATGTAGTGGCCAATGCATTATCCTGGAGACCCGCAGCCTCTCACTCATGAGCATTTGCCATGACTGTGGAAGGCACAGTTGTTGGTAGAGTACTTCAAAGATCGGCGAGCATGAAATATCTTGTAAGGAACACACACAAACGAGCATTATCGGGTGATGGTCGAGGTCATATATTACAAGGGGTGCATATTTTTGGTATGAGGCTCACAGTTGAGGGAGAGGGTACTCCATGCAACACATGATTCCCCATTATTAGGGCATCAGGGGTTCAAGAAGACATACATGGCAGTCAAAGAGCGCTTCACCTGGAAGGGCCTCAAGGGGGACGTGTTGAGGTATGTGCAGGAGTGTGAGGCATGCCAAAGGAACAAAGGAGAGTTGACCCATCCAACAAGGTTGTTGCAACCTCTTCCCATTCCTCGGGGGAAATGGGAGAGTATCTCCATGGATTTCATCACGGGGCTTCCCACGATGGAGGGCAAGTACTGTATTTATGTGGTGGTTGATCGAGTGACCAAATATGCTCATTTATTCGCCATTCTAACCCGGTATTTAGCCTCACAAGTGGTTGAGTTGTTCTTTAGGGAGGTCTTTCGTTTGCACGAACTTCCTAACAACATAGTCAGCGACAAAGATAGTCGGTTCATAGGGGAATTTTGGCAGGAGCTCTTCAGATTAGTGTGTACGGAGCTCACCCCAAGCACGAGTTACCACCCACAGACGAACGACTAGACAAAGCGAGTTAATAAATGGTTGGAGGGCTATCTCAGGAACTACGTGACCAGGCAACAGAGGGCATGGATTCGATGGCTGCACTTGGGCAAGTATTACTACAACACCACTCATCACATGTCAATCGGTATCACCCTTCTGTGCTTTATATGGTTATGATGCCTTATCTTTCGTTGATATTGTTTTTGGAAACGACAGGGCATCAAAGGCCAAACATTGGATCCTAGAGAGCCAAGTCATTCTCAAGGCTCTCAAGGACAACTAATTGACAGCAAAAAATCAACAAAAGATGTATGTTGATAGGCATTGGGTTGAAAGGGATTTTGAGGAGGGAGACTTGGTGTACCTATGGCTATAGCTATATAGACAATCTAACTTGAACCAGAAATGGGCCGAGAAGTTGCAACCACACTTCTATGGGCCGTATTGAGTGGTTACGAGAGTTGGAGAGGTGGCCTACGAGCTGGAGCTTCCCCCGAGGAGCAAGATTCAAAACATATTCCATGTTTCGTGCCTCAAGAAGTTGTTGGGCAAACAAGGGACGGCAGTTGTAGAGTTGCCCCCGCTTGATGATGAGGGGCTTCTAGTTTTGGAACCGGAGGCCATTCTGGAGACAAGGAAAATGAAGCTAAGGAACAGAACCATTAGAGAGTTTTTGGTGCGTTGGAAGAACTTGTCGGATGAGGATGCTACCTAGGAGGGTGAGCAAATATTGGAGCATCCAACGCTGAAGTTGCTTGAGGACAAGCAACATTTGGGAGGGGAGGATTGTAATGTCCCTTCCTAAATTATTTTGTTACAGGTTTCATTTCCCACAATTTTGGATAATTTTGGAACCCACTGAATTTTGACATAGGAACTTAGGGAAGAAAAGGAGGGTGAATTGCTTTGTTAGTGGAGTGTGGGGGCCACCCACATGGGAAAAACGCGCTTGGCCAAGTGAGGAGTTCAAATAGCCTTGGAGGGAAGTCGAATGGCAAGGTGGAGGGGCCCACGTGGGAAGGAAGGCCCATGACATTATAAATAGGAGGAGCTCATCTTCACAAAGCACCTTTTTGACATATTGAACTCAACCTTAGTTGCTCGAGTTGCCTAGTTAGGTCACTCATTGTTTAGCACGAGCTCTCTGAGCGGAGAACTCGCCCTCTCTTCAATGGACCACGAGTGCCACATAGTAAGGCTTCTTTCTATCATTCTGGGAGATTACAGGTGGCTATGCAGAGCACCCAAATCAGCTGCCATTCAACTAGTGTGTTCTCCAGGGGGACGCGGTAGTGGAACACGCAGTAGCTAATTCAGTGGCTTTCCAGGGAGCAATTGTCGGAGGAGTTTTGGTGAAGGAAGTACAAGAGAAGACTAGCCTTCGAGAGGATTTTGGGAGCTGGAGATTTTTGTTTGAGAGCATCGTGATTTCCAACACTCAAAATTAGCGCAGGAATTCCTCACTAGACACACATCGGAATTCGTGGGTCAATTTGTGGAGCGAGAATTTGTCGGGAGAGACAAGGGGATGTTCAGGGAGGATTATCTCAACCATTTTTGTGTGTTTGGGAGAGCTTATCTAGGAGTTACAGGCAGGTCGTACCTTACAGCGGTTGGAGGAGGACGCGGCTCTTGCAAGGCCGAATTTTTGGGTGTTGAGAAATGTAGGGCATTCAGAGTTACAAGATTTCTCTGCTTCATAATTGTTTGTGATATACTTTTACTTCTTAGCTTATAGTCTTTTCTTTGTTATGTTATTATTGTGTTCTTTTCATCAAGACAATTATCAATATGCACAATAAAATACAAGTGACAGTATGTAGGCTTGACAACCAAGGCCAAAACATCTCACCTCTTGAGAGGAAAACCCGATCAAAAATTCTTCTTCTAGATCTTCAATTAATGAGTACCAAGACCATGAAACAGGCCCTTGACTCTAGTATACTCTCAAGAACCTTGTCACTAACCTTGATGCTCTACCTCTTCCATTTCTCGACTTTCTCTTTGATCTCAAACTGCTCTCCTCGACTCTATCCTTCACAATGCTTCTTCTCGACTTCTTCTAGAGAAACTCAGTCGTTATGATATCACTGGCTTCCTCTAGAGAATCTTAGTCTCTTCCCTCCTTCGCTGCCCTAGAAGAATACCTTCTTCGTTGATCCAGAAGAATCCTCCTTTGATTTTCCCAAAAGAAACCTCCTTCGCTTGCCCCAGAAGAAACTCCTTCATTTGTCCCAAAAAAAACTCCTTTGCTACCTCTTTTTCTTCACACTTCTCTTGATCGAATGTGAGTCGAGATACTTGCTTCTAGGTGAGGCCGAGTGTGGCTATATATACACTTTGTTGCATGTCCTTTAGGCTGACATGATCACAAGTGGTTAGGCCAACTCATTCTAGCATGTTCTTCCATCGTTGTAAGTTGACTTGAGAGGATAAGTGACAAGGTCTTGGAGGACACTTTACATAGACAAGATTGATCTTTTACAAAGTGTAACATGACTTCATTACATGACAATGACTCTATCATTTTATGACTAGATAACAAACAATTCCTAAAGACTCTCAATGGGAGTCTTGACTCAAAAACAAAATCTCTTGCTCATGAAACCCATGAAGCAAGTCAATATAAAATCATAATTACATGTCATTGTGAAGACCGAATCTAGTTACACTTTTCAACACTCCCTCTAAACTATGGAGGTATTCATAATGGTACTTGGACTTTCTCAATCTGAAGAATTTCTCATAAGAAGAATTCAGATTTGTAACTCATTTGTATAGCATCATATCAAACCAGCATTGTTACATAGCAAAGCCTTGACTAACAGTTCCTCATCTCCACAAGATCTGAGCTCAATGTTGGCGAGACCAATGATTTATAGACACACTCATCATTGTCTCTCTTGGAATATAACTTGCCTGGGTACTCAAGATATGTCCCATGACAAATATTCTTATCTTGGACTCCCGAGCCCCCAAAGAATATCGGTCCTCCACGACTACTCTTTCTGTTGGATGCCCTACCTCATCCTCAAAGAGTATCGGATGCCAAATGATTACACAATCCTCCATTTTGTCTTCCCAGGTGAAGACCAGAATGACATGTATATCTCTCCCTCTCAAATCGGGAGGACATATTCCAATAAAGGAATGTACCTAAGCTCCCTACTCGCTTGCCTACCTAGCTCAACTTCATAAGGTGTATGGTATATAGACAGTGGGACATCATTTCATATGACAAGAGTTAGGGAATACTTCTCCAGCTATAAGGAGGAGCTCATCAAATTTTAGGTCCAAATAGGGACCAAGTCCAAGTGCAACCTAGTTGCAAGAAACACTGTTATATTTCAAAGGGAGTGTTGTTCCCTAGAGACAACTTCTGGCTGTAAAAGGTCAATGCCCAGGACATCTATCAAGATCTAATGAAAACTTTTTAAATGATTGGTTGGAGTTGGGCAAATAAAAATTGCAATGAACATAACTAATTCGAAGGCTCATAACTTCAATTCAAAATAGTTGGCATCTGAGAAATGTAGATCTTCAAACTGATAAAATAGAAAGAAGAAAATTGAGAATGAAAGATTTAACAGCTTGAGCAAAAAGAATTCAAGCTCGAAACCTTGAGAATGAAGTGATGAATAACACAAGAAACTAAGAACTAAGTATGAGTGAATTTCTGAAAGAGACAGAGCGCCCACATTAAGGAAAATTTTACTCAAACTACAGGTATTGTTTGGTACAAATAATAGCATAGGTAAATTTGTAGTATTGATTTCAATTCATCTTGTTGCTACAAATGTCCTTCCCAACAGAAGAAAGTATAAGATGAAACAGTAAAAATACAAGGAAATATAACATTACTTACTGCAACTTTTGCTCAGAATTCAGAATTAAAATGATCTTTCATTAATCTGGTCTTTGAGAGGTTTTGCACATTGCATCTCCACAATATTTATCAATCTTCAGAATGTGGTAGTTCCTTCGTGCTAACTGAAGCCTTGATTATGAGGACCTTGGAGTGAAAAATCTTGATTATGGTTACGTGATTCAATATTTCTACTCTCCAATTATGATAAAAAACTCCCCATAGGTGATTGAGTTCCTTATTTTCATGACTTCCTTGGATCTCAATATCCGATTTAGAAAGCCTCTCCAAGAGAAGATTTTCCATGGTATTCATGGATTTTTGAATTTCTTTCTTATTTTCATTTATCTTTTTTCCATTGTATCCATCATTTCTCTTTCAAGGAATTCTTGAAAACTTGATAAATCCACCTTTTTCAACAAACTACTATCCATTTTATTAAATTTATTCTCTGATTGAGAGAACCTAAATTCTAAGCCTTCACTTTCTTCATGAGTCTTGGATGAGCCTTCAAGAGATTTAATTGGTGTAGTAGATTTCTTTGGAGGCATGTCGGAAAATAATAATAGTACTCCTCTTTATCACAACTTTTAGTCACCAAAAAATGGATCTTCTAAGCAAAAGTTACACTACTTGTAAGTTACATACCTTTAAAACCTACTTTTGGAGAATATATGAATGGCTGAAGTTTTTCTTGATATATCTCTGAGATTTGAGCCCTACTAAATTTGAAATTTTGGTCTGTAATAATCTGATGTCCCTTCTTTGCAATTCCATGAATTCGACCAAAATTTGATGTGCCAAGTGAAAGTTATGGTCTTATTGATTTTTGGCCTTTTCCCAAAAGTAAAATTGTATAATGTATTTAAGTGTCCAATTCTTCAAATATAATTATGAAAGTTTTACCTAAGCTACTTCGTTGTCTCCTAAGATGTCTAAAAATTTATCAAAGAAAAAATGTTATACCAAAAATGCTAAGCTCACTTTTTGAAATTCATTTCAAGACCCTTCACAAACCATAACTTACACAAGGTATATCTCTAAAAGCAGAGCAAACCATAATTTGCAATTTTTACTAGATATACCTTGAGATCTCTTCTCAATATTGTCAAGCATTCACTATCTACAACGTCCCAGAAAAAATAGTGAAAATACCGCAATGGCCTATTTGAGGCAACAAATGTTATAGATCTGATCCAAAAATATATGAAAATAGAACATAACCGAAGAAATAACAAGATAGAAATAGATAGAAATGCTTCTTTATTGATCAAAACCCTTAAGGTAGGGCAACACCATACATTCACTCCTTAAGGAAGGAGAACACTCCACAAGCCATATGCTCGTTCATACAATATTACTTCACTTCCTGTCTCTCCATGTGGAGTCTCTAGCCTCTATATAGGCCTCATACAATACCATGGGTCATTACCATGGTTCCCTCATACCATCACTAATACCATGGGCCCATTACATTATTATTAACTACTTGTGGTCCCTTACATGACATGGGTTAACCACCTTATTAATTACTATGGCCCATCCCATTATTACATTATTACCTTGGGTATCTCCCTTGGTACCCCATATTATCCCCCCTAGGTATATAACATTCCACCCCCCTAAGCATGTTTCGTCCCCGAAACATGGGAAGAACACAAATAATAAGATCTACTCAAAAGAGTAGTCCACTGATACCATGCACGTTCATCTAGCCATCCAAGATAAAGGTGAACCCTCGATCTCGCTGGTGCCTCGCTCGCTTGAGATGGAAGTTGACCGTGGCAGCTCTTCTGTGTTGATGTGTAGTAGGTGGATCGTCTCTCCTTTCTATCTGTCATGTGACTACTTGGTTTCCATCTTGATGGTTGTCTTGCGGGGTGATGTGGGTGATGATATGTTGAAGTTTTAACCCTCGATGGCTTTTGCTTGACTTCACCCTGCTGTGGTACCTGTTGTGGTGTCTTCTTTTTCAATATGACTTCAACCACTGAGCCCTCCTCTGATGTATCATCACCTGTAACCTTTTCTTCTGCAGTCTCTGTTTGTGTTTGATTGTCGATCATCAAAGGCTTATCATCTGATATGTCAGTCCCTTGAACATCTTTTGCTTCAGCCTCCATGTGCTCTACCTGTTTATGGATGGAAATATCCTGTAATGTATTTTTCTTCTTTTTATACCATAGCTTTAGGAATTTCTTCTGCACATTAATATTGATAGTACCCACGGATTCCATCCAAGGATATCCCAAAACAACATCCATATTATCCATCTCTGAAGCATAAAAATCACCATGCAACACATATTTATCCATAGAAATCTTCAAATCCTTATACACTTGAACATCCTCATTATCAATCTGTGCAGTTTCAATGTGTTTTGCTGGAACTTGCAATCTTTTTGCCAAATTAATACTTATAAGATTTTGCTTGCAACTAGGATTTATAGACACAACGATTTTCTCCTTCTGAATCAATCCATGAACCTGCAATAAAGATATACCAGAAGAAAATAACCCTTTAGGTTCCTTGGTTTCCTTCTTTTCTACAAAAACTTTGCTAGGCTGTGTGTCTATCTGTGTGAGCTTATCCACAAGATTAGCTTTACAGTCAAAGTGGTCCATAAGATCTTTTGTGAATGTGTCCCAAGTCAAGGGCCTTCGATAGCAACGTTGATGCCATTGCCACCATTGCTGTCTTTCATTGTCCAAGTACATTATTCCCACACCCAACTGAGTCTCATCATCAGTGATGTAATTCAATCTAAAATATTTCTCCATTTGTGCTAGCCATTTGGCTGGATGAGAGCCATCAAATTTATACAAGTCCCTGAAATTCTGACCTAGGGCCGCCATAAAAAAAAAGGCGAAAATTTGAAATGGTCACAATTCCGTCAATATTGCTCAGAATCGCTAATATAACCTATTTTTAGAAATGGCACAATCATTCTGCATCTGCCCATGTGGTATAAATCTTGATCCAGGCACTTGAAATTTCAGATCTGTGCTGCTACTCTCCCGCCGTCACCAAAATTTCTGCAAAAAGCGCTGATTTTAAATCAGCGATATCTCCCTCATCCGGACTCCGATTCAACTGATTTTTTTTTTTGAAATTGGGTATTTTTTCCCAAAGAATTCAGATCTGCAATTAGATTTTGCAAATCTTGTACCAGGACATCTAGATCTGCGCCGCAAAATCGCTGCCCTGAAAATTGTCTGCAACCCCACTGATTTTTAGATCAGTGATATCTCCTTCATCCGGACTTCGATTCAACCGATTTTTTTTTTGAAATCGGCTATTTTTGCACAAGGAATACAGATCTGCAATTAGATTCTGCAGATCTTGCACCAACATGTACAGATCTGACCTGCAAAGTCGCCGCCCCCGAAACCCTGCAAAAATTAAAAAAAAAATAAAAATAAAAATCTCCACGGCTTGCCCAAGAAAGTGCTCTGATACCACTTGTTGTAGATCTGATCCAAAAATATATGAAAATAGAACATAACCGAAGAAATAACAAGATAGAAATAGATAGAAATGCTTCTTTATTGATCAAAACCCTTAAGGTAGGGCAACACCATACATTCACTCCTTAAGGAAGGAGAACACTCCACAAGCCATATGCTCGTTCATACAATATTACTTCACTTCCTGTCTCTCCATGTGGAGTCTCTAGCCTCTATATAGGCCTCATACAATACCATGGGTCATTACCATGGTTCCCTCATACCATCACTAATACCATGGGCCCATTACATTATTATTAACTACTTGTGGTCCCTTACATGACATGGGTTAACCACCTTATTAGTTACTATGGCCCATCCCATTATTACATTATTACCTTGGGTACCTCCCTTGGTACCCCATATTATCCCCCCTAGGTATATAACAACAAAACCCTAGGTTCATCTGCATTAAAATACCAAATATTATGAACCATGAGTCTAAGTCAATAATTACAATCCACTCTACAGAGGAAGCTCCCTTTACAATGAATACGATGTATAAGACAAGATATGATGATCTTAAGATTGTCTCCTTAGTATATATATATATATATATATAGCAGACAAAGGGTACAATTCTAATAAAATAGGACCATGATAACCCCTACATAACAATATTAATAGAAATGTAATCACTCAATATATAGGGTTTAGTATGGGGTTTTAGGGTTAACATGGGGGTCATATAGGGCTTAACAAAAGCCATCACGTTATGAAATGTTATTGGACTTTTTACCACTTTCACAGCAAGACCCAAAAATTATATCACCACATCCAATTAAGAATATCAATGCATGGAAACTAGAACATGGTGTAACCAAACTATAACATCAATGCATGGAAACTAGAACATGTTGTAACCAAACTATAACATCTATAAGTGCATCTACAAATCTAAGAGATGAGGGTGCAGTATCTAATATACCATAGTTGAGCTAGACAATGTTTTATCTGAAGGAGAAAATGAATCAGCAACAATACACCCATGTGAGGTTGCCTCTAAAGTGGATTACAGTTACAAACTTAAAGTCTAAGAACCACCTACAAAACTTCAAAGCCACATCTACGAAAACAATATTTGATAGATTTAGGAGTGCAAACAATGAAATATATTATCTAATTCAAAATACAAATACTCAGGAACATAGTTTTAAAAACTGACCAATTCAAACTAGAAATCGGCCAAATTGGTTGGTCAACTAATCTCGGGATTGAACCAGTCCATAGGCTGACCAGGACCAGTTAAGTGCCAAATTGGCTGGTTTTTTATCGAATCGTCTTGTCGGTCTTGACCAGCCAATTCGGGTGCCACGCAAGTGGACAGAAAGATGGGACTCGCGGGTCGTTTTTGGGTGTGGCTTTTTGCAAACCTTGGGCAGATTTCCTCCCAAATCTACCCCCCTAAACTTAGAAAAGCAAGTCCAAGCTCATATTTGCCTCACAAATTTGATTTCTAATGTTTGTGAGAATTTGAGCACTTGGGCAGTGCTGCAACAGCAATGACTTTTGGAGCAACAGCAGCAAGTTTGGAGGTTCTTTGTCATCTTGAAGGAGATTTCTACTGGAGTTGGCATCTTTGGAAGGAGGATTCAAAAATTGGTTTTCATTCCAACCTTACAGGTATGATTTTTCCCTAAAAAAATTCCAGATTTCATTGTTATCTCTGTTTTTTAATTTTCTTGCCCCTCTTTCAAGTTTCAACTTTCAAGTTAAAAAACAGCAAGGAAGAAGGATCATAGTTGATCATATGTTTAAATTGTATTTTTCTATTTTGTTTGCAGATCTCTTTCCTTCCAAATATGAAATTTGACCATCCATTATAGCCCCAATAGTCAAAGACGTTGCATGGGTTCATTGTGATGTTGATGGTAAAATATGGAGACAGTCATGAAGAATGAGTGAATTAAGGTACCTCTATTTTGAGGTGCTCTCTGAGGGTGAGCTACTAATGAAAGGTCATAAAATAATCAGGTTAGGTGTTGGTGTGTGTATGTGGTGTTTCTAGTGTCTCATACGTATTAATTGGTGGCAGGTGCTAGTGTTCGTGTAGTGAGGTGTTAATTGTTGGGCAAATATTAGATGTATCCAATGGGAGGAGGGGGTATTTATAGCAATGTTTTAAAACTCCGACTCCGACTCGGTATCGACTCGGCCGGCTCGATTTCAATGACTCGGTCGTTGTAAAAAATACATTAAATATTTATTTTTTATAAAAACACATAATTTTAAAGATTTTCATTCATGTTTCCAAACACACAGCATTAGAATATAGATAGAAGACAACATATTATCAAAGTAGGCTCATGAATATATCCATTATATCAAAATGGCACCCAATGCATTGTCCAATACATACACGATGATGATATAGAGATCAAAACAAAAACAAATAACCAAGGAGGCTATAAATGGCCTCTACAACAAAACTCTGTGACCAATACTACTGGCTATTGCTAGAGTTGCCAACATCATCTGGCTCAGTGCTACTTGGGAGCGGGAGCGAAAGTGGGGAGCACGAGCGAAAACGGGAGCTGGAGCGACATTTTCAGAAGCTCCTGGTTTGGAAGCGAATCCTGAAGAAGTTCGACAACCAATGTCACTAACATCAAGGTACAAAGAGGGATTGGTGCTCTTGGTTAAATACGAGTTCCATACCCTAATACAGGACAAAATTCAATGGAAACATTGCAATCCTCCAATCCTGAAATCCTGAAAATCTGATAAGTCTGCTAAATTTTGAATGAAATCTAAAATTCTACTTTCTCCATATGAAATCCAATGAGGCCGGAACCACTCTCAAACATCCTGAGTCATTTCATGGTAATGTTAAAAATTTAAGTAAAAGGATGAAAATGAAGATTAAGGAGAATGTCACTTTTACTTTAAGAATTTAACATTACCATGAAATTTGAGTAGCATATCAATACTAGGAGAGGTGAATGGACCCCAAATAGCACTTAACCAATTTAGAAAACACCTTGGAGTCCCCAACAATCAACTAAATGTTAAAAAGTTAAAAAAAAATTAGAAAAATCGTTGTTTTTTGTGGGGACTGGCTAGATTTAATGACTCGGCCGAGTAGATGTGGAAACGGCTGGGTTGACCGAATCATGATTGACTCGGCCGAGTCATGCAATAACTCGGCCGAGTCAGTCATGACTCGGCCTCCCGAACTGGTTTTTCTGCCGAGTCATAAAATTCTTCAATGACTCGGATCAACTCGGCCGTTTCGGATTCGATTCGGCCGAATTTTAAAACTATGATTTATAAGTTGAAACAACACTTGGCTAGTATAAGAGGCTAAGTAACCTCCTATGATGCACCATATTAAGAAAGAAATCCATGAAAAGGTTGAGAAGTATTAGGAGAGAAAGGCTAGGGAAAAGGCTATACAAGATGAAATTGCAAGGATGAAGGAACTTCCAGAAGCTATGGCTAGGAGAGAAGCAAGTGGGTATGATGATTTTGACTTTGAAGTCTCCTATATCCCTTCCGCCAATCTCCATGACCACTTCCATTATGTTCCTCCCGCTCTTGGGTCTCACTCTCAACTTCAAGGCCAAGCCAAAGGTTAAAAAAAAGGATGAACATTAAGAGCTATTTCACACCTTCCTCCACCTCTACCTCTGTTATTGCTAGTGCCACTGCCTCCCAACCAAGTCTAAGTCAACCCACCTTGGATGCTCATTGGAAAAATCAATGCAGAGATGTTGCTTTTGAATACAATGCCATATGGTGGTATGATGCAGATATCTCCTTTAATATTACTCACTCACCTTATTACCAAGCGATGTGTGATGTTATCACTGCACAAAAGGGCTTCAAAGGCCCTACTATGCATGACTTGAAGGCAACTCTTTTGCAAATCGAGATTGTGTCCATTGGAGAATATTTGACTGAATTTAAAGAGTCATGGACCAAAATAGGTTGTTCCATCATGTCAGATGGATGGACTAATGGCAAAAGCTGCACTATCATAAATTTCCTTGTCGCCTGCCCTCAAGGAACCATGGTTTTGGATGCACCTATTATTTGAACTTTTGGAAGAAATTGTTACAGCAGTCAAGGAACAAAATGTTGTGCAAGTCATCACCGATAATGCCTCAAACTTTGTTCTTGCTAGAAAGATGTTAGAGGCCAAATATAGGACCATGTTTTGGACCCCATGTGTTACACATTGCATAGACCTCATGCTTGAGGACATAGGAAAAGTGGAGTGGGTAAAGAACACTATGGAGCATGCCAAGAGTATCACAAAATATATCTACAACCACTCATAGGTGTTGAACCTAATGAGGAAAAACACTAGGGGCAGGGAGCTTGTTAAGCCCGCCATCACAAGGTATGCAACTCACTTCTTCATATTGCAATCTCTCACTTCCCAGCAACAAAACTTGCAGAAAATGTTTTCCAACGATAATTGGAATTCAACTCAGTGGGCTCGCAAAGCAAATGGAAAAGACACCAAAAAGAAAGTTTTTGACAACACCTTTTGGAAAAAAAGCAGCAGAGCATGTGAAAATTTGTGAGCCCCTTGTTAAGATGTTACGGTTGGTGGATGGGGAAAAATTGGCCATGGGCTACATCTGAGGCTATGGATCAGGGAAAGGAGTAGATACAGGCAGCCTACAAGGACAGAGTAGGTAAATATGGGCCTATTTAGGAGATCACTGATAACAGATGGAACAATCAACTCCATCATCTTATACATGCAATCAGGTATTTCCTGAACCCAAAATATCATAAGGCTAAGCTAGGAGAAGACCATATTGGGGAGGTCAGAGATGGGTTGTATGAGTGCGTGGAGTGCATGGTACCTGATCAGTTGCAATAGTTGGAAATACATCAACAACTCGTTGCTTTCTCTAGGGCCATAGGCACATTTGGCAAAAATCTAGCAAAGATTGCTAGAGATGTGGATCAACCAGGTAAGCAATTACAATTTATTTGATTTTTTTTGTAATATTCAATTGTTGTAATTTGTAAATTTTTCAAACTTACCATCTAAATTGTTGAACAATGAGCAAACTCTAGTCTTGGTCTATGTAGCTCACTGGTGGGATTGGTTTGGAAGCCAATGTCCTCAACTAAAACCGTGTGCAGTTAGAGTTTTCAGCCAAACTTGCAGTTCTTCTGGGTGTGAGCGCAATTGGTCTGTTTTTTAGAGGATTCACACGAAGAAGAGAAATTGTTTGGAACAAAAATGATTGAATGAACTTGTCTTCATGTAATACAACCTTTGACTAAGGCACGAACAGTGATTGAACAAAAGACCTGATACAAATCCCAATGTGTTAGATGATATTGATCCAACTTCAGAATGGGTGGGGGGAGACTCAACCAGTTGAGTTGGATGTTGATTTTGATATTGATGCCATCGAGTTGGGGGGTGTTGATCCCAATGTAGATCTTGTAGTTGAACCAGTAGGTGGAAGGAAGCGAACCACCAAGACCAAGCATGGCATATGGTATTTGTTAGAGGAGCAGTGGCCGTGCAACTCAGCCAACTCATGCTTCTAGTTTTGCTAGGCCCAGTACCGCTATTGAGGCTGGAGAGGAGTGTGAGGAGTCCTCAGACTCTGCGCCAGATGATGTTTATGTAGCTCCTGCCGATGATCCCATGTCTAATAGTGGTGATGAGTTTGATGAGAGATTAGGTTGATCAATGATTTGTAGGCTAGTGGCCTAATAGCTTGAGTTTTAGCATTGTTTTTGGACTCTAAAGGCTATTTAGAGCCTCATTGGTTATATATTTTGTTGATGATATCATTTATCTATACTGCACCCGGAGCATGTGAAAATTTGTGAGCCCCTTGTTAAGATGTTACGGTTGGTGGATGGGGAAAAATTGGCCATGGGCTACATCTGAGGCTATGGATCAAGGAAAGGAGTAGATACAGGCAGCCTTCAAGGACAGAGTAGGTAAATATGGGCCTATTTAGGAGATCACTGATAACAGATGGAACAATCAACTCCATCATCTTATACATGCAATCAAGTATTTCCTGAACCCAAAATATCATAAGGCTAAGCTAGGAGAAGACCATATTGGGGAGGTCAGAGATGGGTTGTATGAGTGCGTGGAGTGCATGGTACCTGATCAGTTGCAATAGTTGGAAATACATCAACAACTCGTTGCTTTCTCTAGGGCCATAGGCACATTTGGCAAAAATCTAGCAAAGATTGCTAGAGATGTGGATCAACCAGGTAAGCAATTACAATTTATTTGATTTTTTTTGTAATATTCAATTGTTGTAATTTGTAAATTTTTCAAACTTACCATCTAAATTGTTGAACAATGAGCAAACTCTAGTCTTGGTCTATGTAGCTCACTGGTGGGATTGGTTTGGAAGCCAATGTCCTCAACTAAAACCGTGTGCAGTTAGAGTTTTCAGCCAAACTTGCAGTTCTTCTGGGTGTGAGCGCAATTGGTCTGTTTTTTAGAGGATTCACACGAAGAAGAGAAATTGTTTGGAACAAAAATGATTGAATGAACTTGTCTTCATGTAATACAACCTTTGACTAAGGCACGAACAGTGATTGAACAAAAGACCTGATACAAATCCCAATGTGTTAGATGATATTGATCCAACTTCAGAATGGGTGGGGGGAGACTCAACCAGTTGAGTTGGATGTTGATTTTGATATTGATGCCATCGAGTTGGGGGGTGTTGATCCCAATGTAGATCTTGTAGTTGAACCAGTAGGTGGAAGGAAGTGAACCACCAAGACCAAGCATGGCATATGGTATTTGTTAGAGGAGCAGTGGCCGTGCAACTCAGCCAACTCATGCTTCTAGTTTTGCTAGGCCCAGTACCGCTATTGAGGCTGGAGAGGAGTGTGAGGAGTCCTCAGACTCTGCACCAGATGATGTTTATGTAGCTCCTGCCGATGATCCCATGTCTAATAGTGGTGATGAGTTTGATGAGAGATTAGGTTGATCAATGATTTGTAGGCTAGTGGCCTAATAGCTTGAGTTTTAGCATTGTTTTTGGACTCTAAAGGCTATTTAGAGCCTCATTGGTTATATATTTTGTTGATGATATCATTTATATGTACTGCACCCGGAGCCATTTTGATATATGCAATTCTGGTTTATTGAATCCAGTTCAATCCAGTTTAATCTAGTTCCAGTTTGAATCACAGTTAGATAGGCGACCAGTTTGATGCCCAATTCTGGTTTTTAAAACTATGCTTAGGAACTATACACCCATAAAATGTGGTCTGAAAAGTTAGGATCCCAAGCGCAATCTCCAACAAAATATGGAAATACTCTATTATTGAAGGAAATCACAACAGAAACTAAGACACTAGATGCAAATACTTGCTCTCACAGCAACACACTAATAAAGGCACTAACTCTCTGCCCCACAGAGACTGCTTAGTTAATGCATGCTCCTCTACTTTTATAGACTAACCCCTAAGTGATGCATTAAACTTGACCATGTCAACCTCAATAAGCGTGCCTCATTGTGAGAAAGCATTAAATCCTTCAATGCAACCCATTAGTGGTCATTGTGCAGAATCACTTGTCTGCTAATCCACCTAACTATTAGGCTATGTCAGCCATCATAAATGCGCCATGCCCCTGAAGAAATGTACCCAGCATCAAATGTAACCACCAGCATTAAAGCACTCCACTGTAGCATTAAAGCAACCACCTGGGCAAGCCTGCTCATCATGGACAAGAATAACTCCAGCAAAACAGAAATGGTAAAGAGAGTTAATAAAAGTGCCCTCTCTCTCCAGCTCTGCAATCCCTGTTGCTGCTCACCCAGACTGAAGGGAGAAGAAATTCGGAACAACAGCATAAAATTCTAACAGATTGTTCTTTTAAACAATGGTGGAAATGTTTGGTAAGCTGACTTCTGCAATAATATGAATGGTATAACCAATGAAGACACAAGACAGGAACAGTTGATAGACAAAGACATGAAGTATCAGTGTCTGCTAGTTCAAAATGATGTCTTTTCATAGATTCACTTGTAAGCATTGAGATTCCTTTGAACTTTGTTTTGCAATGGCAGTTAAATAGGATGCTTTAGTGCTGCCAACTGCATCTTGCATTGTATAACAGCTTTTGCATTAAATTCCATACATTTTTTAGGACTTGTGGTTTTTCTCACTTAGACCTAGAACCATGTAGAGATCTTTGAAATAGTA
This sequence comes from Pinus tabuliformis, assembly GCA_031772625.1. Classification (NCBI taxonomy): domain Eukaryota; kingdom Viridiplantae; phylum Streptophyta; class Pinopsida; order Pinales; family Pinaceae; genus Pinus; species Pinus tabuliformis. The sequence goes on from CM062818.1 coordinate 1,243,408,544, forward strand.
TAAAGGAAGAAACTAAGGATAGGTTTAAGAGTTGAAAATGCTGATAACTATGAGAAAAGGCAAAGCAAAAAAGCACATAAAGATCTCAATTTCCAACAGTGAAAAAGGTATAAAAATAATGTCATCATCCACCCGCATTAGTTGAACTTTACATATAAATTGGAGACTGAAGTAAAACAAATGTGGGCGGCAGAGTTGAAAATTCAAGACGTCGTGCAGTTTCTGTACCAACAAGATCACATCCAAAAGGGGGATGTTTACAGTTAGAGTAAATAAATCTAGGCGGTCAGATTTGGAGCAAAGATTGAAAGGAAAAGAATTAATGTACTATAAACACAATTTCCACAAAATTATGTTGGAAACATAACGACAAGGTTTGCTCAGAAACAGCCAATGCAAGAAATCTAGCCTTTATGATTTGGGAACCCATTGGAATTTTCCTAGTGTTCTGAAAATATTAATTCTCATCTACGGTTGATAAATAAAAGCAAAATCAAAAGGCATTCCAACCAGTGAAGCATGACCCGCATAAGACCCACGAGTACCCATGGGTCTGCACGGGTCCTATACGCCCACAGGTCCTATACCGGGCCAGGTCACCCGCATAGAACCCGTGGTTAAGACCCTTACCCAGCGGGTTTATCATTAAACTCGTCTACCCATATAGGACCCATGGGTAGCCTATAAAACCCGTATCGGACCCATATAGGACCCGTCGAGCCTCAAAAGGCACAAACTCTTCAGATATTTTTTTTTTAACTTTTTTTTATGTACTTAGTTTTGGAAGAAAGAATGGAATGGGTCAGAATTTTAAAAAGCTTGTGAACATGAAAAAGCTTTAATATTAATTTTGAAAAAGCTTATAATCATTTAAAATAGTCATTTATTCTTACTATGGTAAATGTCCTAGAGTTTCATCATTTTCTCCTGCATGCCATAGAGATATGCTTTGCAGATGAGGCCCCATGCCTAAACCATAAACGACATCAAATTATAATCTTAAGAGATTGAACTATGCCAGCCCATCAGGGAGAGTTGCCCACTAGTGCCAACTCTCTATGTTATTGAAACAGAGACCCTCTCAGCTATTTGCTTCAGACAAAGGCTGGTATTGAGGCCATTAGGAGAATTCCACTTCAAGGCCAAAAAAGACACCTCATTAATGGATATTTTGCAGACACTTATTTCCTCAACATTTGTGGAGACCTGGCATCGTATATAACAACACTAGAACATGTTGACTTCTCTTGCACAGAGTCAGTCTCTAATCATTTATCATTTATGACATATGTATTTGAATTTTGAACTTGCTGACATTTTTTATTTTAATTTTGGAATTATGAGTCCTTTTCTTATTCAGTATCTAAATGTTTTGCTTACAAAAATCGAATATGTTATGTTGTACTTTTATAGATATGAGATGATGTTATGAATTATTGCATATATTGTGGTTTTTATGACTTATAAGGATTGGAATTGTCATTAGTTTCTTTTTTGTGCTTAAAATTTACCATATTTTAAGTTTTTTCTTTTTGTATTTTGAGGAGTCTTAGTAGGGTTGTTCCAGAGTCTTATACGAGTACGAGTTGTGCAACATTGATACCAACAACTGTTTATCTACAGAAAAAAAGACAATACAGCAGAGATTAACAATCAACCTTCTCAATTTTCAAGTGAACATTTCACATTAAATGTTGTTGGCTCCACCAAGAATATATCCTTGTGTAAATGGAAGCAGCAAGGAGGTTAACGGCAACGATAAAGGCTTTGCTAACAAAATGTTCCCAGAAGAATTGTTTGAAGAATTCTGGAAGACAGGAAAGAATTGTAAAAGCAGAGCATCAAGTAACAAAGAACATGACCAGTGGAGTAAGGATCCTCCAGAACTTGAGCAGAAAATCCTTGACAGTTTATATCACAAGTAGGCACAAGATCACATTTTTTTTGGTGAGGAAAACATCTAGAGAAAATGGGCTGTATTGAAATACTTTTTTATGGGCAAGATCACATTTTTTGGTGAGGAAAACATCTAAAGAAAATGGACTGTATTGAAATATTTTTTATGGGTAAAAAGATTATAGATTAGCATGCAGAACCCTCTCTCTTAGTCCAATTGATATTATGATAAACTACAATATAATTTACTCTCCCCGCCTCCCTCCCCCACCACCGAGAAAGACATTATATTTGGACCATTTAAAGAAGAGACATTACCTGCTTGCTGGGGAGATGGCACATATCATGGCTAACTTTGCATTCCCTCCCAAAGATTCTTGCAACAAAAAGGTTAGTTTTGAATCGCGGTACGGAATATGCCTTTGCTTTCTGTGTGATACTTCTGCTAGAATATTTATCAGGTTCCTGTATGTTTTCAATGATCGAAAATTGTTAGACAGAGAAGCATCGGATAATTTAACCATGGGCAGAGAATGCCAGAAGCATGATGAAAAAGTTGATCCATTTATAATGTTGATAGATTTGTTAAAGAACTATACTGGCACAAAATGGTCAGTAATCCATTCAAAGTAGCATAAACACTTTTCTATTTTTCACATACAATTCAATCAAAATCCTACTGTGCCATTTGTGTCATACATTAAAACTACTATGTTGCAACTTGCAATGCATTCATACCCTAGCTGTGACAAAGAACGGTTAATGTTTCCAGCCTCTTTTAAACGATCTCCAGCAGCACGTGTGATCTTTTGTCTTTCAGATCCAGCAAGGTCAACCAGGTTGATTCTACTTGTTCTCAGACTGAATAAACCATCTGTCATACTCTGCATAAATAAAATATATGTTGCAGTGAGTATATACAGGAATGCAAATTAAAAAACATATAATCCAGATTGCACTCCTTAATTAATAGAAATTCCACATGTTCATATAGGGTAAGAATCAAACGATAGTAACACAAGCTGTGAACCACAACTGCAAGTGTTTCTACTGCTAAAACTAAGATATTAGAACCAAACAACCTGTTTAATGAAATATACAACTTACAAAGATTATATTCAAGAAATAGTTTTGGTACTGCTTGAATTGAGGAATTGAGGAAATCAGTCGTGTTTCTTATACGATGATTTTCTGAACATAACTAGAGTGGTTATGTACTTCAAAATTTTGCATTCTAATAAAAAACTCCCATTGAATCACTACAGCATGCAGAGTTAATAAAAATACATAAACATATCAAAACTAATTTCAAGCAAACTTCATCATTCTGAGATGCTTTCCTCTGAAGAGCTTGTATAATAATGATCCCAACAAAAGTCAGCCTAAGTTTCTTATAGAGAAATTCTCTCTTTCCCCTGTTAATTTCTTTCCACATATGTTTGGAAGAGACATAGAACCCAATTATTTTCCAATGGAAGTATCACTATCTTTGAATTTGTACTCACATTATTCTAATAGAAGTTGAAATTGAACTTGAGGTAACATAATACCTTGCAGCGAGATTCAAGTACACATGTGAACACGCTATGTGAACGTGAACTTTCCACATTAATACTTGTGGCACCTACTCTCCTATTTGCAAGGCCCTGTAAAAAAGATTGCATAAATCGCATAAGTCAGCTGAACTCATTGAGTAGCCAAATCAAAAGCATCAGTAACCAGATCCAATACAGCAAGAAAAAGTTAGGTCCCTTCATCATTTTCAAAGAAAAATCATTTCTGAATAGCAGGGCTTCGTTTGTGAAGAATGCTCACAGTTTGGAATTGCACTAATGTAATGTGTATTAGAATTTTTGTCACAATAGTTTTCAGAAGAGTCTGGCAAGCTTGCAAGTTACCATCCAAGCAGCTATATCAAGACTTTCAGGGGACTTAACTGTCGGATCAAAATGAATATCCCTATTGAATAAGGAGTTTCTTGGTTTAACATCTTCTTTCAAGGGAAAGTGGTGCGTTAAGAAAGGATTTCATAATTGGGGCTGATTTCTGGGCATAGGATTCAAGCAATTGGCTGCAATGGAAAACTATTGCACTCAAAGACTACAGGCAGCTGACAAACATACCTGATTTGTGGGCCGAGCATTGAGGCAATTGGCTGCAATGGAAAACTATAGCACCCAAAGACTACAGGCAGCTGACAAACAAGCTTTCACAGCACTCTGTATCTAATGACATCATTCTAGCTCGTTTAAATTGATTTTGGATGATTAGGGTCCCAATTTGAAAGATTGGATCGACATATGGGGAACCTATCTTCAATTATAAAACCACAAAGCTTTATGATAAGAACTGACCAAGCTTCACTTACAGAGGCTGGTTGTTCAGGACAATGAAGCTAGATGACTTTGAAGGCTTAAGTGTTAAAATTGGCAACTAGGGCCAAACTCCACATGGGTCCCTATCTTCAATTATAAAACCACAGAGCTTTATGATAAGAACTTACCAAGCTTCACTTACAGAAGCTGGTTGTTCAGGACAATGAAGCTAGATGACTTTGAAGGCTTAAGTGTTAAAATTGGCAACTAGGGCCAAGCTCCACATGAGTCATCTTATTTATGACAGCTGATATTTTTCTTGGATTCCTCTCTCCGAGAGGTGTAGGATTGATCTAAAGATCATCTGATTCCGACATGTAAAAATGAAGATATGAATTTATTTGTATTATTGACAAATTGTCAAGGTCAGCCAGCAAGCAAAACAGGAATTCAAACCCCCAGCTCATCCTCAACGTTGCATATAAAAGGAGGAGACCTCAAGTCATTTTATCATCATCTCATCTTCACTCATCTCTCTTTCCTCACTTGATTGGGTACGCAAATCTGGCAGCTATCTCTCACATGCGCGAAGGAAAGAAGGATTTTTTCTGTTTGGCTGTTTGACTGTGTTGACCAGCGTTGGCTGACTTTCAGAGGCCGCATTTTGGGCTGTGTTGACCAGCATTGACCTCCTCTTGACTGTAGGACATTCTCCTTGGTAGGCCGCAGATCTGGGCACTAAAATCAAGGTGATTTGACCTCTCATTTGACCAGCATTGACTGCCCTAGATCTGGCCGTAGTTTGACTTTAGTTGACCAGCATTTAACTGGACTTTTTTGGGACTGTTTGGGTTTGCTGTTGGAGGCCAAAGTTGACTGGGTTTGACCAAGCTGCTTAGAGGAAGAATTCAGCCCTGTTTGACCAGCGTTGACTTTTCTGGTTAGGGCTTTTCTGCTACTGTCATAAATTATCAGGTTTGTAAATTTGTACTATCTCTCTCTCTCTCTGTTGAACCATTGAAGAATGTAAGAAGAATTGATCAATGGTTTCCCCACATTGGGGTTTGTCCCTGGTTGGTGCCACATCTTGTGTCCTCTTGTCTTGGCTTGTCTTCTACTGTCTATGTTTATGTTCTATCTGCATTTTACTATCATACTGATGTGATTTCTAAACTGGATATTGATATTGGGCTAATAAAGAAATTGAAGTAAATTGCTCTAAAGCATAAACATACCAAAAATTAACATTAAAACATCTAAAAACCCACTCGTCATTTAAGTCTATAATTCTGCTGTGGCATGTTCTCATTAGCAGACTAGCAGTTAAAGATAGGCTGCACCACACAGGACTTGTGGATGGTTATTCTGTGATTTGTCAAAAAGTGACAAATTTAAACTTTGTTGTTGGAATCTGTTGCCACCTATCACTGATGCAAGTCACTTCTGCTACAATGAACATGGGCTGATCCAATCTGCTCAAGTCTGGCCAATCCCTGAGCTATCAATCTGCCTTCTTAGCAACCTCTTTTGTCCATCAAAGAGTTGCACATTAGGCTCAATACTTCACCCAACACACAGTTGTCAACATCCTTCTTGTCCACCTGTTCAATGGATACTTTGGACATCAACACGCTGCCCTCCATAAATCCAAAGATGCACAATACTTCACTGTATAATTTGCTCCTAGGTTAGGGCTTCTAACCACCAAGTCAAGCCCATCCACTTGGCTTCCACAGTCTGCAAACAATTTTGTCCACACTAGGACACCATCCTTAGCATCAAATCAGCAAATACTTCATCAATACATACCGTGTTTGTAGGTCTATTCACTGCTACAAGTTCTGCTCCTGGTTAGGGCTTATAACACACTGCTACAGCCCTCTTTTCTTCCTTGCTCCTTTATGCTTTTGTTGTCAAGTGTTAGCCCTAGATTGGGACTTCCAACCCTCTCCAAACGGCACAGCTCTTCTCCACACTGTTGTTTAGGCTTGCGGCATCCGACAACAGCCTTAAACAGCCCTCACAACACTTCTAGGTGACCACACTACTACGTTGTAGCAGACATAGCCTCCTCCACACAAAACCGCACCTAAAAACAACCCTGAAACCCCCTCTTGTTATGTGGCCTCCTTCTGCAATAACTTGGACCTATAGTGAGACCCAAACAGCCCTAGCATAGCTCCTCTCTCCCACGTCTAGGTCCTCTGCTCATGTGGCTACCTCAAAAATGTATTAGATGAGACTTGATGCACTTGGATGGATGAAATGACTTCAAATCACCTTGTATTTATAGTTACTCTTTTCAAGGGCTCCACAAATTCTCTAAGAGACATAACTTTTGGACATATTTACCTCAATCCTAAATGACTTACATGTCCAAAAACCCATCGTTATCTTAAAAAATTCATATCTCCACTTAGACAACTCGGAATTCGATGATTCTCGATGCGTTGGATTCTCCTCGCCATCCTCTATCATCTCCATTCATCACATGCCAAGTAGACCTCATGGTTTTGGCCGAACTCCTTTGGGTACAAAACCCCAACCTTGGGTTCCAAGCCCAAAATGACCTACTGTGGTGCTCCAACCTCCAAACCTTGAACCCTAGGGCTTGGAGTACCTCCAAAGCTATCAAAAATCACCTTGTATTTATACTCCTTACAAGGGCTCCACGAATTATCTAGGAGACATGTCTTTTGGACATATTTAACTCAATCCTACATGACTTGTGTGTCCAAAAACCCATCATTATCTTAAGAAATTCATATCTCCACTTAGACAACTCGGAATTTGATGATTCTCGATGCGTCGGATTCTCCTCACCATCCTCTATCATCTCCATTCATCACATGCCAAGTAGACCTCATGGTTTTGGCCGAACTCCTCTCGGTACAAAACCCCAACCTTGGGTTCCAAGCCCACAATGACCTATTGTGATGCTCCAACCTCCAAACCCCGAAACTTAGGGCTTGGAGTACCTACAAAGCTATCAAAAATCAACACTCTCTCTTAGCAAGGGAGGAACTTCCAAGGCTACTACTCACAGCACTCGCCCAACTCTTGGCGCTCACAACTGCAACAATCCCTGTAGCTTGAACTACGCCTCTCTCAGAAGTATCACTGTCGCTAGAAGCATCCTGCTTCTTCTTCTTCTCCTGAAATGTCTTCCATTGTCTCCACGATTCCTTCTTGGCATATGTGGGAAGCACCCTTGCTCCCCACTGACCACGCACTCTTCTTGGGCTACAAAGTCTCCCCCTGAACCTGCAAACTCCCTCTAGAACTTGACTCCCTCTAAGCCTCTGGAACCTGGACCTTCTTCTCTAGAACCTATACCTTCTTCTCTAGAACCTGTACCCTGTACCTCTGAGGCTTGCACCTGCAACTGCTTCTCTGGAACCTGTACCTGATCCTCTTTCTTCTTCTTCTCATGATCCATAGGCTTTCCCATCAACCTATATAGACCATGCTCCCTAACTCCAATCACAATACTTGCAAAGCTAGATCCTCTAGGCATGAGTCTTGCCTTCCCTTCCTGGATACCTCAAACCCCTTCTTCTCAATCACTGAGACAAATATCACACTATATCTAAGTCCTGGTACAAACTGTACATCTTGAACCCACATTACCAGTCCTCACTCCATCTTGAATGGAACAACTCACGATCCTCGGATCTCCTTCTGGCTCTTGTCAATGAACACTAGGTGTAACTTCGCGTCCTACTTAGCTAGAGTCTCGAATACCACTTATGACCCTATCATATGTTTCGACGCACCACCGTCCACAACCATGCATCCTCATCGATGGTACCCTGCAAGAAATGAGAGATCACAGTAAAGTCCCCTCTTCCAACCTCTTAGTGAGAGCATCTATCTCAGCAGAAGTGGCAACACCAGCGACCTGCTTCCCTTTCTTCTTCTCATCATCTCTCGTCTTCTTCTTCATCAGACATCTCAACGAAAAATTACCCACCTTGCCACAATTGAAACACTTGAACTTACTCAAGTCCTTCTACTTACCCTTCATTCATGCGGAATGTGCCATGTCATCATGTGAAGCCCTCTTCTTCGGATGAAGATCCTCGTCTCACAACTATTCCTGAATGAAGCTGTCCCACAGCCTATTCCAATCTAGCAACTTCTCTCTGGCAACGATCCCCTTGATGAAGGGCTTCCATTCCTCGATGAACCCTTTCAAAGCAATCCTCACCATATCTGAATCTGAAATAGTCACACCGACAGAAGCAAGCTCATCTTTGACCTGAGACAACCTCGTCAAGTCACTCCTTCATCGTGTATCATCTTGGTGGACTTCAACTTATCCTCTAATACCAGTACCCGATTCTCATTCTTATTCTGGAACAAATTCTGAAGAGCCATCCACATCTCATGTGCAATGTTCTTCCTATACAAATGAGGTATTAATGGATCCTTCACACCATCTATGATGATTAATCTCGCCCTCGTATCCAATTCCACGTACACTTCCAGCTCCTTAGGGTCAGTTGGCTTCTTGATCTAGTTCTCGGCAAACTCCCAGATCATGTTGACCTGCAATATCAACTTGATCCTTTCCTTCCAAGGACTATAGTTGGACAGCCCTTCCAATTTGTGAAGACCAACCTGCAACTTCGACATTGTAGTGAGCCCTTCACCTACTATGACCAACTCCCTCTTAATTTTTACTTCATTGTGCACTTCTTTTGATTCACTCTCTTGCAGAGTAGCTCAAACACGCTCTAATACCAAGTTGAGTTTCCACAACCCTGGTGTTTAGGATAGAATCTTAAATCTCTGATGCTACCAAACCGAGAATCTCAACAAAGCTACTTTGCACAGCGGAAAAATATAATGCAATAAATCAATCATGTGCACAATAGGAACAATAAAAAAAAATATGTAACCCAACTTCGTTATATTATCAACATATAATACAATAGTCTAGGGCTCCCGTACAAGGGATAATGGCCCTCAAATATCCTTCTGATTGTGGATGAACATATTTGCAGCATTTGTAGTGAGGTGAGTTTGGTGTTAGCAAACTCCCATATGCCATTCTCCATGAGAATCAATGAAACCATCACCTTCAAAGGGATGAATTTGTATGTGCCCTCCAACATGTCCTCAAACCTTAAACTGGTTGTGACCATCTCCAAATCATAAATCTAACTGAAAAATCTACTACTTAAAATGTTAGATGTAACTGCACTCTACCTTATGTTATGGCTCTGGTACAGACTATACAGTTGTGGTTGCTCCTCTATCAACTTCCTATGTACTTGCTCTACAAGTGAATCTTCCTGCAATGGCTAGATCCTTGTAACATCCCTAACATCTACGCATGCATCACCTGCTATCAACTAGTCTAAGAATGTTTGTTGGTTGGCTTCCTCCTACTAGTGGCTTGCGACCCACTTGCACGCTATTCAACTAGTCTTCGTGCCCTTGCCAATAATTGTGGCTTCCTATGGAAACTTGGCTCCATCCACAACATGCTCGACATCTGAAACAACTCTCACAAATCGACTAACCAACACTTCATTTTTCGTTGACCCATTATTATGACTCTTATGTATCTTCTCCTTTAGCCTAGCCCTTCTTTTATAAGCTTGAGTTATGATCGAATCACTAACCCTGATCTCCAAAGTAATTGACAACTAAGATTAGATCACACCTCTCTTGAGATAGAGAGTTGAGATTCATCTAATTTACTAATGCAAAAAAACAATTGCATTTCATTAGATTAAACTCACTTTTCTCTTATAAAATAAATTACTCTAATTACTAAAGTAATTGTTAAGGTCTAAAGGTGTATTAGGCAAATTTTGCACGCCCAAACACTTAGCCTTGTGCAAAAGCACATACCCGAGCTTCAAACATCAATAGCTATGATTAAAGATACCTTTTAAGTTTTATGCAATGAATGTTGTGGAGCCAAGGGAAAAACTCAATGTTTACTGTCCATATTCATGCATAACTAGATGCATGAAGTTCATCCAATACAAAATGAGTTCACATAGAGACTAGCTCGCTTGATGGGTCAAGATTTGTCAATTGTGCTTCTAGAGGTTGAGACTAAGCAACACTTCATTTTTCATTGACCCATTATTATGAGATCTAAGAGTGATTCCACAATTTGTTTAGAGAGTCACAAACCATTTCCAAATTCTTTTGGTGTTCCGAAAAGCACTCCCAACCTTATACATGCAAGGGGCCCTCAAACTCTAGTTCTAGATTCTATAGGCATCCCCTAGACTGACCTCCACTGAGTTGATTGTTTCCTTCTTTTTGATGCTCCCTTCTACCAAGGGTAATAAGAGAGTCAAGATAGATCATTAGTAATGAAGTTATGGATGGTTTGTGAGGGTATTGAATCTTTTGAAGTCTACAAGTATTTCCAAAGAGCCTCCCCTTACATTCAAATACTCATTTGATGCACCCGACCACCTCACACCTCACCCAAGATGACATCTATGGGAAATGAAGTTAGATCACTTGCACAAATCTCCTGGGTAGGTTAGGTCATTAATGTAATGCACTTCATGGAGTGCAGGGGACAAATTGAATGTCTAATCTCCATACACATGCCATCAATAGATGCATGCTCTCCACATCACAATAGGCTAGTGCAAAATGGGTTCACATAAACTTCAAGTGGTGGGAGAGCACCAATTCAACTAATGGGTCAAGATTTGCAAATTGTGCTATCATCTAGAGGTTGAGACTTGGGAACACTTCATTTTTCATTAACCCATTATTGTCTATTTAGGAAGTTACAAACCATTTCCAAATGCTTTTGGTAATCGACAAGCACTATTTCGCCATATACATGCACAAGGTCCTCAAACTCTGGTTCTAGATTCTCTAGCCCCCCCCCCATAAGACCAATCGACACCCAGTTGATCAATCTGTTTTTTTTTTGTGCTTACTTCTACCAAGGACAACAAGAGAGTCAAGATAAATCGTTAACAATATAACTCCTAGGCCTAGATCAATGAGGGCTCCAAGGGCTATTCCTACTTCCCAGAGACCCCAACATTGTTGCCATTCCAAATCTCATACTAGAAGTCAAATGAGGCCACCCAAGCCTCAGCAACTAGTATGCTTGTATTATTCGTATTCCACATTTTGGGTCCCCAAATTTGGTTTTCGCTATCAATGCTTAGTTTGTCTTAGCTTAGAGCTATTGCTCAATTTGGCTTAGCTTAGAGTAGTACTTTATTTTACTGTTTGCATCTTGCTTTATTAGAAGATATTTTCCACACACTGTAGTCAACAATTCACATTGACCTACTTTTATGGCCATTTGTTGGACATTGATAAAATAATGTTTACATTATCTTATTTATGATGTGAGGTATCAAATCGTCCGTCACTGAATCAAGAATGATTCTCTTCACTTTAGTAGCCTTCTTGTCGTGCTCAATAAGTTGTTGAGAATCAATAGGGGTTCTAACATTTGCCTCCACAACACATCTTAGACCAACCTCCTCTAATAGCATGTACATTATGCACTTCCAAGGTGTAAAGTTGGTAGCCCCTGCTAAACAAGCACACCCTCTAAGATTGAGACTAGACATATCTGCAACTCCTAAAATCACACTTTGGTGAATAGGTCAACCACAAAAGGAATCATATTTGCCTATCCCAATCATAGGAATCAGCTCTCACATGCCAAAACAAACATCACTAGAACACTTAGGGCATCACACCCTACAACAGACCATAGGTTTAGATCGCTTCAATTGTTAAAGATTTCAAATCTGTTGATCTGATACCTTGTCAAGTTTTTCAGATCATGGTATATGGATTAGCACTCAAACATCAAAAACTCCAAACTACTAGGAACTGAAACTAAAACTACTTTCAAGTTTGTATGCTAAACACTAATTATACATACACAAAAGCTTTGGTAGAATGAATAGCTATTATATAACTGAACTCATCATAGTTTTATTAAATGAAAAAACAAGAAATACAATCAACTAGCTCAACTCCTAACACAATCCTAACGAATAACCTCCTCCACCTTGCCTTTCTTTCATAGAATATCCCACCTATATGGTCTAATTTGCCTTACATGAGGGGTCCAGACTCTATCATAGTGTCTTCATATATCCAAACCAAAGATGTATTGCCCTTTACATGTAGGGGGCCCCTTAGACTTAGTGCCCACATTCTCCAGCCTCTTCTAGGGGCACTTAAGAGACAAATTCATGGCAGCATCACATTTGACTCCAAATCAATGCAAGCTCAAGGTATTGTTCCTTCCCCAGAGACCCCAAAGACATTGCCAAACCAGATGCTTTACGAGCAAGCAGACGAGACCACCTACACTCGACCTCCATTCAACCTCAGAGGTTAGGAGAGAGAGATCTAGTGGACCATGAACTTGTCCATGGATCCCTTCCCTTTGCACATCTCCCTGTTAGTGCGCCTACTTGGATACGGAGTTGAGGGTTCTCCATGTTTAAGCTCATAGACCGCATGAATTACTTTCCTTCTTGTTCTTTATATAAGAGATATTTTGGTACTCCTACTTTGTATTGACATCATTATACACAGTCACATTGAAGTACTTTTGTGGTACTAGTCATTTGTTGGAAATTAATATAATTACCTTTTCTTATCTCTTCTAGATTAGAGATACAGTAATTTTGTTAATGTTCAAAAAATGACCACCAAAGTAGGTCAATGGCACTACCAAGAACAATGATGTCAATAAAGGGTGGGAGTGCAAAGATGGTTCCTATAAACAACAAGATGCAAAAATAAGTGTTGATCTACGCCAATGTTGAAAACCAAACTTTGAAAGGTGAAGGCAAATTTGGGAGGAAGATTGTACAATTGAAATGGATCCAAAATCTAGAGTACAAATAATGCAAGCATATTAGGATCTACTAGAGCTAGATCCTCGAAGAACTAAGACCTAATGGATAAATCCCCGAACAGAATAAAGAAGGAGCTTGAGAACAACTTGGATTGAGCATTGTGTCGTTGCCTAGAAGAGGTTGTCCATTGTTGGGGCTCACATTAATCTAGAGTCAGGGTACTTGAAGAAATTGGAGAGGGTGTGTGACTACCTAAAGATACAATTGAACCATACCTTAGACAAGGCAGCGAAAGACGAAGTGCTTCTCTATCTCAACCTCCCAAAGATGGCAAAACTAGCTTATCTTTCCTAACTAATCCAGTTGGTGCTTCATCCGCACCCAAAGTCTATGTGAACCCACCTTAAATTGGCCCAAGGGAATACAAAGAGCACGCATCCAATGATAATGTATATGCTAAGGCTAGACATTGATCATGTCCCTCAACTCCATGAATGCCCAACACATAAATCCATCTTTGAAGTTTGGGCATAGCTCACTTGGCAAGTGTGTCCAAGTGACTTGCATAAATAACCTATAAACATCATCTAGGGAGAGCATGTTCAACCCTTTCCCAGTGGGTAGGACGTGTCCAAGACTCCAAGTGCATCAAGGGAGTAGCTAAACAAAGGAAGATGGTCCATCAAAATACCCACAAAATCCAAAAGATATAAGACCCTCTCAACTCAACACCAAGCATAGACCAAGGGGCTAACCAGAGTGATGGACTCTGATGACTAAGCCCAGTACAAATACCAATCCAATCCCTTTTCCAAGTCAAGGAAACTTAGAACACAGTGTTGAAATGAGACAAGGCTAAGTACAGTCTCAAGCTGAAGGGATTAAGCACCAAACTCTCAATGAAGGATGGGCTTCCCATTAAATTTTAATAATGCATCAAAGAAGGAGCTAGACTCTCTCGAATGAGACCTAGTTGGATTCTATCAAAGAAGGTCTCCAAACTTTTCAACCGCAAAGAATTGTAGGCTAGATAAGGGGGCCCATGGTAGACATCTTGGATGATATGGGTGTTGAAAACATGAACTCTAAAGAAGGGATAAAGACCCCATAGCCCTTGTTGAATTAGGGTTAGAAAGCATGCCTCAAATTGAAACGAGGCCCTGAGACTTGCACCGCCAAGTATAGGTGTTAGTGATCTCAATCACCTCCCCTCTAAAAAAGAAATGATGATCAAAGAGGGCCATCTTTAGCCAATAAAAGATCATAACCAATGTTGCATGAAGCGGGGACGAAGAGGGTGTGATTTTTAGATGTAAGCATTGAAAATATCATTTTCCAAAAATCCTCGAGTATATATATATATATATATATATATATATATATATATATATATATATATATATATATATAGATATATGTATGTATGTATGTATGTATGTATGTATGTATATTCAAATAAAACATTTGAAATACCAAAATAGTTGTAGAATATATGAAAACATGCATATTTGTAAATATATAGATGGCATCGATAGTACATTAAAGTTGTAGAAACTCCACGAAATTCTGATCTGCTAATATGAGCAATCTAAAATAAAGTTTCTTCTCACACAAACACAAAATTTCTCTACTAGATGCAGCAGAATAGGAACAGAAATAAAAGTACAACCACACAATTCAAAAACACAGAATTGTTTAGGGAACCCAACTGGGATAACTCTCCGCTTGTTATTGATAATTTTACTAATAGAAACACTGACCAATAGATCTCTTACAAAATAAATGTTTCAATCAAACAACACACTTGTCTTCCTTGCTTGTTCAAAGCTTGAAACCCTTGCAAGGTTGTTGATCTTTGTCGCTCTCTACCAACCTGTGCACAAGCTTCTCTTGCATACTCTTCCTCTCACAAGCTCCACACACAAACTCATGCTTCCAATTGTTTGGTCTCACCAACTCGTGCTCACCAAAACAATGCTTAAACTTGTGCCTTCATTTCTCCTTTTAAAGGCAATTTGAATGGTTAAAATTAGTGAGTTTTTTAATTAAGGATTGATTGAGAGTCAACCCCTTGAAGCTCAATCACTTGTGTTTTTCCTCAATCAACTCACACTAGAAAATCAAGAACTCGACTTTCAATTTCAATACATTAGTTAATTGCATCCTAACTCATCCTAATTTTTAGGGACTAATTCCTAAATTAAAGGAGCTCATCCTAATTTATAGGGAATCGCCTAATTTTTAGGAACTCGAGTTATACAGAAGAAGGAATTCATTTTGGCTCCTATGATTAAGGGACAAATCAAGGAAGCCTTTTCTCGCTAATATTTTCAACACCCTCTTAGTGAGGAAGGTGTTCTTGGAAGAACCTCATCCACATGGATTTGTCTTCAAATCTACCAAGTTCTCCGTTGCAGCAACTGCTCCCCTGAACTAGAAGACTTCCCGCTTTCTTTTGCGGAACTTGCTTTGAAGACCTGTTATTTCCCACCATGCTCTGCGAGTCCACCACCACTTTAGTCACAAGTGTCATGTACCCTATGTACCTAGGTGTCTGCTTCTTGATGTTGGGAAACTCAATTCTCTTTTGATCTCCCTTAACCAAATACATTGCCCACTTGGCCCGAACTTTCCCTATACTGGAAGTCTTTGACTGAGTGGCTACCTCCACTCTCCCCGGGCTATGGTCCTCATCGTCATCATCCTACTAGTCAGCCCAACTGCTAACTAGCTTAGACTCAAACTGAGATATTGGCTAACGCTCCATCTTGAGAGCTCTATCATGCTCTAGATCAACCACCACATCTCTACTCTGAGCTCTCCTTGCCTTACCGCTCAAGGCTGCACCTGTCTCTACCTAGAACTTGTAGAGATTCTTCACCCTCACACATATTTGCTTCTTACATCCAGAAGCTAAGTGTTGGAAGTAAGCCTTACCTCTATTGAATATGACATCATAACCCTTCTCCTCAAGGGTAGCTACCGAAACAAGATTCTGCCTCAATCATGGAACATAGAGAACATCTCTGAGATGAAGAGGATTACATCCAGAAGCTAAGTGTTGGAGGTAAGCCTTACCTCTATTGAAGGTGACATCATAACCCTTCTCCTCAAGGGTAGCTACCGAAACAAGATTCTGCCTCAATCATGGAACATAGAGAACATCTCTGAGATAAAGAGGATTACCTGACTCCCTCTGAAAACTAACTCTAGCTGCATACTGACCACCATCTCCTAGCTCAATCTGAAACCACATGTTCTTCTCCTTCAAGTGGCTAAAACTGCTCATATTATCGGTCATGTGGAAGGATGCTCCTTGAACACATCTAGCAACTACTTTTCCTCCTTTACTATTGATCACTAGAACTTTTTCTCCCTCAAAAAGTGTGCATCTCCAGCTCCACAATCTGCCCCTATCAATGATCGCAACTCCTTTTGTGTCACTGAACTTTGGCTCACTAATTTGTCCCACTAGCAGGACTCTAGCTCCACTAAGAAGTCTGCTCAATGGGTCTTCTAGATTTGCCTTCTTATCAGTCACTAACAGTCCATACACTTACTATTCTTAGGCTACTTCAAATCTTTGTCCAAACACCACTAAGACAGTCTTCCACCTAGCAATATCTCTCCATAACCTTTGTTGCCCATACATATCTAGGTCTCCTTGTCAAATACTTGACAAAACTCAGACCTCATGCATAGCCACTCCTTGAGAGATCCTTGCACTTGTGTATCCATGAATTACTACCCTAAAAACTTTAGGATTGCATTCTCCATGTGTTGGTCTAGATTTTGTTCATGCTTTGATGTCGTGTAGAAAACCCATGAAATTCTAATCTGCTAATATGAGCAATCTGAAATACAATTTCTTCTCACATAAACACAGAATTTCTCTACTAGATGTAGCGGAATAGGAACAAAAATAAAAGCACAGTCACACAATTGAATTGTCTAGGGAACCCAACTGGGAAAACCCTTTGCTTGTTATTGAGAATTTTATTGATAGAAAAATTGACCAATAGATCTCTTACAAAATAATTGTTTCAAGCAAAAAACACACTTGTCTTCCTTGCTTGTTCTAAGCTTGAAACCCTTGCAAGACTATTGATCTTTGTTGCCCTCTACCAACCTACGCACAAGATTCTCTTGCACACTTTTCCTCTCACAAGCTCTACACACAAACTCGTGCTTCCTATTGCTTTGTCCCACCAACTAGTGCTCACCAAAACAATGATTAAATTTGTGCCTTCATTCCTCCTTTTAAAGGCAATTTGAATGGTTAATATTAGTGACCTTTCTAATTAAGGAATGATTTTGTGATTGATTGAGATAGCATGAGTTAATTGCTCATGCAACTCGTCCTATTTCAAGTCAACCACTTGAAACTCAATCACTTGTGTGTTTCCTCAAACAACTCACACTAGAAAATCAAGAACTTGACTTTCAATTTCAACACATCAATTAACTACACCCTAACTCATCCTAATTTATAGGGATTGATTCCTAAATTATAGGAACTCATCCCAATTTATAGGGAATCTCCTAATTTTTTGGAACTCGAGTCATGTACAAGAAGTAACTCGTTTTGGCTCCTATGATTAAGGAGCAAATCATGGAACTCGAGTCATGTACAAGAAGTAACTCATTTTGGCTCCTATGATTAAGGAGCAAATCAAGGAACCCTTTTCTTGCTAATATTTTCAACAAAAGTGACATTTATATACAATAAACTTACACCTATTTCACTTGCCTGCCATTACAACTTGGAAAGAGTTAACTCATATAAACACTGAGAAGAGATTGTGATGATGAGATAATCTTTTCAACCTTGTCAGGTGCTACTAGACAATGAATAGTAGAGTAATTGACATTGTTGGTGTTGGTGGATAGTGGATAGTGGGCATTGGGCACTATTGGACTATGGATAATGGACATTGGACCTTGTTGGGTGCTATTGTGACAATAATAAATCTTATTGAGTGTTGTTATGACTTGTTGTTTTATTATTGTGCATTGAAGCTTTAATTTTGAAGCTTGCTTGGTTTGTATTTTCCATTTGGAAGAGCTAAAACTATTGCAAAGTTTAACTATATGCAATTGTAGCAAATTATTTGATTGAAATAGAGGAGAAGTCCATTGTTTCTACATTTTGGAGGCGCCTTGCAATTAGCAGCGTGTTTATTTTCATCATTTATATGGCTTAAGGAAACAACCTTCGTTTTTTCCTATTTCATATTTCAAATTTTAATGGTCATGGCATCCAAATTTGGGCTAAATTTGAGGAACTGTGGTTCCCAAATATGAGGGCACAATTTCAAGGGTGATTCAAGCACAAATCTGCATGGTGCATGGTTTTGGCTTAAGAAACTTGGTGGCACAAGGTGGGGGGCGGTTCCTACAACATTGATAATAACCTTGGTTTTACTTAGGTTGACCATCAATTGTCAAAGGTCACAAAGAAGGGACAAAGCATCTAGTTATTTTTGCAATCCCTCAAGAAATGAGGTCAAGAATATATATCAAAACCTAGTGGAGGAGAAACCCATCATCATCCTAGTTATGCCTATGTATCGCTGAAAACGTGAACTATCAAGAACTAAAGACCCTAAGAATTGCACTGCCAAGTATAGGTGATGGTGAGCTCAATCTCATCCTCTCTAAAAAAGAAATGATGAACCTCCTTTGATCCATGAAGATCATAACATTGGTATTACCTAGGTTGATCATCAATTGTTGAATGTCACAAAGAAGGGCCAAAGCATCTAGTTTTCTTTGCAGTCCCTCAAGGGATGAGGCCAAGACAATCACATCAACAAAAAGAAGAATATATATCGAAACCTAGTGGAGGAGAAACCCATCGTCATCCTAAAAATGCTCACCACTAGATAGATCAGGTAAGCAGATAGATAGAGACTACTTGTGAATGGCAGGTGGGATATATAGAGGCAGATTAGTACCCCAACAACCCACCCAACCCGCGGAAGTCAAACTACATGAATGAGCGAATACAATACCTCTATGGTTGATGCTTTTATGGATTACAACAGGATCCGAACCCAACACAAATTCCAACCAGTAGGATATTATAACGATCAGCGAGAGCCAGATTATGGGTTACTGAAAACGAAACCAAAACAAGGAAATTTATCTCACATGATCTCTTGTCATCGCAGCTACTCGATTTGTTGTTGGTAAGTTCTCAATCCTTCTTTCGTGCAATTCATATCATGTGGGGCAATATTAAGGAACTAATTTAGGATTCATTTTCGCCATTCCTTTTGCTCTTGTTGCTTCGTTCACAAAGGTTCGGGAGGTATGGAGAGAAACAAGGAGGGGCATCAATCTAAAGATGCAAAGGTATGTTATCCCTAATCACTTTGGCCTGTCAAGAATCTAACGAATTGAATAATGCTAGCCACCTAAATCTACCTGCCTTTTGAAGAGTTTTCAGATGAGAATGAAAGAATATGCATGTGCCACTAGAAACATTCTAAGGTACTTTTCCCTTATTCGATGACAATAGTATACCTAACAAAATTGGACACTCGATGAGCTATGAATAGATGAACAAGGACTAACTTGTATAGGTGCATGATGGCGATCAACAAGGTCTCAAAAATGTCGATGTCTCTGAGCCTCCACAATAGGGCCTCTCATTAGACAAAATCAAAAGCTTTATGAAAATCTACAAAACAACAATGGACTTTCAAAGAGCAATGTTGTGCCTACTCAATGGTAGCTCAAAGTGCAAGGATGTCAACAATGGTATAATGTGTATGTCTATTCAAGCTCCTCATTAAGCTTCACATGGAGGGAAGTAACATAGAAACTCAAGAATGTGTGGTCAACCATGATTATTTTGTAATTGTTAATATCTACACTAGAATGCAATTTGTGATGGATCGAGTTTGTGGGAAATCTACACAAACAAGAAGATTGAACTATTCCTATGAAAGTGCACCCACCAAAAGAAGCCCGAATGAGCATGGAACCCAAGGTGAACATTTCCATCAATATTGCACCATGTTGATCTTTCTCTTCACTAAACATTTGACCCATCTACACACAAACAAAGGTTATTGTTGGGTACACCTCTTAACACTAGCATGGCTCCCCATTTTTTTGTATAACTCAACTTCATCTAACTCGATGCCACACTTAAACCTAACTTACATATTGCAGTTAGAGAGTTATTGAATCTTCATGTTTTTGCCTCTTAGGGTATTGGCCTTTTTATTAAATATCGTTTCAACCTCTTATTATGGCCCTTTTGCATCTCTTCTTGGAAATAAGCTACCAACATTCTAGTCACTTTGTATTGCCATGTACATTGCAACACTTTTAACCATTGATTCATTATTTAAATTGGTTTTCATTGTATATTGTGTTTCAATGTGTTCCATTTTCTATAATAGTGTGTCTTTTCATTTCATTCTCTACATTCTGATCACATAAATTGTATTGTGTTCCCTCTTGTTCAATATTGAAATAGAAGATCACTTTTTAAATTCCTTATGATGTGGTTAGCAAAACAGTATTCCTATAAGCAATGATTTTATTCGTATAAGGAATGGTATATAGTTTGAAATTTGAATCATCCACATCCGCAAAGTCTGATTTAGAAGGTAAATAAAATGTTGTAGCTAACCTTTAATTATAGGTACTCCGAACATGTTTAGTGAAGTGCAAACAACTTTGCTTCTGAATTTAGGTGGATGTATTACAAATAATTCAACTATCATGCAACCAATTAGCCCCGTGCCTACTTTGGAGTCTAACTTGTTTATGATAAAAAGTTTGGACTCGAAATTAAAAATTGAGCTCCTTCTTTAGCAGGCAATTCTGCTGAATTGGAAAAAAAATTCACTGAAAAAATTGCCTTTTAGCGTACACTACTGTCTACAGAGTAGCCATTGAAAATTATCTGCGTTGTTTACTAAACAAATATATGAGTTAAAGAATGGCTTGAGGTTAGGTGCAAGAGATAAATATTTACCATTAAAGAACTGGAGAACATGACTTACAATTAAAGAAGGTGCAGTTCTCCAATTAACTTGTAATAGAGTGTCAAAGTATATTCTTCTAGAATAGAAGAAAATGAAACATACATAAAGATTGTCAGGTATATTAAACACCATTTTACTTTTAAGTGAGATTATAATATGCCCAAGGGTTTAGCTCAATTGGATGACACCAATGTTGTTAGGCATTTCGCTACTTCCATTTTTGCAAGTGCCTGATTCAAAGCCCCCTCAGCTAGGTGCACTAGTCTATGCCAACAAGTTTGCTAAGGATGCCATCCATGAATGTAGGGAAGTATCCCTTGGGTTTCCCCATGATGTTTTCCTTTCGAAAAAAAGTGAGATTAGAATATTTGAAATCAACTTTATCAACCAAAGAAACTTAGAAGAAAGTTCAAAATATTATGGCATTGAAGACTCTACACTGAAGCTTAAAAGTTATAGGCATCCTAGCATGTGTGTGTGCATGTGTTGTGCAACCAGCCTGGCATGTTATTTAGCAGAAAGCTTCCTATAGAAATGGCAAAGATATTAAAGCATACATACTCGATGAAAGAGCTGAGTTACATCATCCATGCTGGCAACATATTCCTCTGTAATATTTTCCACATATACTCCATTTTTTGTGTCTTCTCTAATCTGTAAGAAAAGCCATAACAAATACCTATTATGGAAATCTGGAGCTTTAAATATCTAATTGAGCTAAAGGGTACACGACACCATTATAAGCACAAACCAAGATAAAACAGGTTGAAATTTGAAACAAGAAACCATAAAAGAGATGGGAATATACATAAAACAATGACAACAGAATGATCTGGTTACCTGAAGATTTCTTTGTGTAGGTTCCAACAAATCTGTGATTTGCTCATTATATATCTGCCACATACACACAACTGTCAACGGATGGCAAAACGCAGGACAGGTTTATGCATAACAACATCCAATATTCTTGCAACAGAGGAAAGTATATCAAGATTATGATGATAGCAGAGGTATACACATCCCAATGTCAAATGCATCAAAAATAGGTGAATAAGAAACACATTCTTAAGGCAGAAGAAGTGAATGCAAGTATGCAACTAGTTTGTGTCCTGCAAAAAAATGAATGCAGGCAAAAGAATTTACTCTGAATCAGAAAGTGAACTTATGTACCTCCAGGAATGAACAGCAACATTGATAATGTAGTTGCTTTTCAACATTTTTATGTTCTTCCTGAAACCCAAGAAAAAAAAGAATTAATGAAAGAGAATGAGCTGACCAGCTAACTTAGCTAATTCTTTGTATCAGGAAACCCTACTTCTTGGATTCGTGCAAACAATTGCTCAAAAACACGAGGAGTTATGCCACGACGCCTGCTCGGGATTTTCTCTTCAACTGAAGCATTTGATGGTCCCCACATGGTATATGTTTTACCACTTCCTGTCTGTGTCCAGGAAACAAATATTAAACCAGGTAATTAATAAGCACAATATCTCAATTCTAGGAGAAACACCAAACAGAATGGAAACTAAGTTTCAGAATCAAACTGAAGTATTTGAGACTTGATGAATGACAGAATCAAAAATGTAAACAGATATTTGAAATGACAGACAAAATACCTGGCCATAAGCAAATATAGAACTGTTAAATCCTGCCAAGCAGTTCTCTACCAGTGGCACGCCAACCATCTCAAAAACCTCTTGCTGAATGAAAACAAATAAAGCAAAGACAAATAAGGCTTGGAGAACTGCACATTGCAATTTAAAATGAAATGCAATAAAACATGTTATTATGGGAAACACAAAAAAATAAAGGGTCAAAAGACATTGAAGAACAAACGTTGCATTTGGATACCGCTGCAAAAGATTATCGTAATATTGCTGATCTGATGGTATCAGCAATCAAAAGCAGCAATGTTGAGCATCGGCATGCATGGAGAGCATGGACCAGACCTTAAATGAGAATACTAGACATGAGATTAATCATTACATCATACAGATCATAATTTTGGACTGTTTCAAGGGGCCATCCCTTGAGTTTCACCGGGGATGCCTTTCCACACCCAGGGTTTGGGAGGTGTCCTTTGGAATGGGGATACGCACCTTCAAGACAGGGGCATGTCTCTGGTACAGGAAATGCAGAGACAAGTCAACAAGGGCCAGGAATGCGTCCCATGGCAAAACAGTAGAAAATGCAATCTAAGGTCATAGCAATGATAAACAATGCAAAGAAACAGATTACTGTGAATCAAATGCTGGACAATGGACATGTAATCAGTGGTAACAGCAAATTACACTCGACTTTAAAGTATAATGGAATTGGTGAAGGAGAGACCTAGATGGTGCAATGGTCTAACCATTGAGTCCATATCAACACCATTGTTTTTTCTAGCATTAATTTATTTTAAGATGATTCCTTAATACCACAGTAGCCAGCATCCACTACCTATCAGGAAGTGAAATGCTGCCTACAGTGTACAACCACCCAGGTCTGAATGAATAGTCTCTGGGTGTATCGACGGCCCCGTTGTGGGTAGCATCAGCCACTTCCTGTGAGGATCAAACCCTAATGTGGGTTATAACTTAAAACAGCACCCCCTTTCACAGATCCGGCTTGCCTCTCGTGACTAGAATTATTAGATGATTCCTTAATACCACAGTAGCAAGCATCCACTACCTATCAGGAAGTGAAATGCTGTCTACAGTGTACAACCACCCAGGTCTGAATGAATAGTTTCTGGGTGTATGGACGGCCCCGTTGTGGGTAGTATAAGCCACTTCCTGTGAGGATCAAACCCTAATATGGGTTATAACTTATAACAGCACCCCCTTTCACAGATCGGGCTTGCCTCTCGTGACTAGAATTATTTTCACTTAGATTCATTTCTTCGTTATATTTCTATGTCTCCAAATTTTGGACACTAGCTTATGGTCTAAGGACAAAGAACGTCTCAGGTTCTATCCTCACTTGGGAAAGCAAAAATCTCGTCTCCAAGTGTTAGTGTGCGGTCTGTTGTGCATAATCCCAGGTCATAACAAGTTGGGATAGAGATGGTTTATAATGCATTATCCTGTACTACAAGCTTTGTCAAATCCAGAAAGCTATATTTGGATGCAAATCTCTGGATTGATGTGATAGCATCCTCTTCCATTCCAGTATCCCTGCTCACAAGTACGAAACAGAGATGGTTTCTAAGGCGTTACCTGTAAAAAGCTTTGTCAATCCAGAAAGTTAGGTTTGGGTGCAAATCACTGGATTGATATGATAGCATTCTCTCCCATTCTTGTATCCCTCCTCATTTGAGTACTCACATCCCTGACAATTTTGGCCCAAATCATGATTTATGCCTCATTAGTGTTATATATGTGATGTATCAAACCATATTACTATAATGGCATATCCCTATGGGCTTCCATATTAGTATTTCCTGTCTCCTTCTTGCCACAGCTAATAACTGGTTCGTTGGATCTTGTGCTTGGAAGGAAGACAGCAACGAATATCCAGGCTAGCTACTGTTAGACTCTTATGCTTCAGCTGCCTACTTTCAACTGTGTTCTCAGCTTATTAGTGTAACTGATGTTTTGAAATTAACCAAAAAAACAATTTCGCGCGCGCTCAGAAAAGCAAATGCAAGAAATCGTATACTGTTCAAACCTGGGTGGACTCTGTTCCGGCAACGGCGTCAAACGTAAATTGCTGATCTGCCACAGCCACTGTATCGGACGAGGTCTCCTGTACAATCTGGGTGCCTTGCTGCTCTTCTTCTCTCGTCAATGGCCGAATCCTCACAATCACCTGCTAGTATCATTAGATCCATGAGATATTAGGGTCAGTAAACCTGATGAAGAAGAATAATCTAAGTGCAGTTAGATTAGATAATTGTATTATTGTCTAAGAAATAGCCACAAAAGTAGGCCAGTGCCTCGGAGGGAGAACAGGATAGAGTGAATGCCTTAACACCGGAATCAGAGGCAATCTTATCTCCTCCTACCAGGCCTGATTCAGACAGAGATTGAGGGTTCTCAGTGGGATGCTGATATGGGTAATCCATGCCCGATTTGCGCTTCAATGGGCGAGGAGGAGGAGGCCGGGGAGGCAATGCGGGACTGGTGAGATGCTTCGATTTGGCCGATTTGGAGGAGGAGAAGGCCGGAGAGGCTTCAGGAAGCGGAGGCACCATCGAGTTGATGTTGGGCTTTGTGTTTTCGTCCTCTGGAAGCATGTTTTCGGCGCCATTGTTGTTTCTGCGGGGCGTCCCGCCCTTCTTCGGAGTTTTCCTGCCGCTTATCTTCTTCAAAATGGAGCTCATTGCTGTAAATCACCTTCAGATTGAGGAATGAAATGCGAAATTCGGTTCAGATTGAGATATGAATTGCGAAATGCCCTTCAGATTGAGGTATGGATTGTGGAAAGAAGCAGAGCAGAGAAGAACAGGGCAGTGCGACCAAAGAGAATAGGACACACAGCGATTATAGCCGTTTAACGGGAGGAACCATAGATTTGAATATCCCCGCTCCCCTTTTCTATTATAATTATTTAAAATACTATTTTATTATTTATAATAACAGTTTTTTTAAATGATTTGAATCCGTAAAACTTGTTAATTGGAAGAAGTAACGCGCATTTAATACATAATGTTACAGATCGTAATTTATTGTTTTTAATCTCTGTAATTCCATTTCTCATCGTTGGTATTATTTCCACAATTTTAATATCTAAATTAAAATTCTATCATTTATGGAAACTGAAATGTTAATAGTGATGGTCATTTAATCTCTATCACTCAAACTTAATAGTGTTTACATAAATAGGTTTTACATAAAAATAGTTGTTTTTAGTGTTATTTTTTGGATTTTTTTACGTTGAAATATGGCAGAAAATTTTGAGGTGAGATCTTGATTTGTGTAATTTAATTTGGTTTTTTATTGTATATATGGGTTCAGCATTCTGAAAAACTCTTAGGGCATTTCGATTGTGCAGGGGTTACCCATCAAACTTGTGATTTCAGTAAATTCCTCCCGGATTTTAAATAAATTAGACCAAAAAAACCCACTGTAAAAGCTTCCAAAAAGTCTCACTAAAAACAACTCGTACAAAAGATATATATATAATAGATATGAACACGATAATTTTCAGGGGTGAAAATTTGTTTATATATATATATATATATATATATATATATATATATATAATATGATATTTTAAGGTCCGCGAGACTAAAAATAGTTTATGAGATCATTAGTTCCCTGCTTTTGGCTTTTTGCAATTGAATCATTTTCCTATTCAAATTGATGATGAGTTGACCCAACTTTCCAACAATCCTCTAGCTAAAAAGACAATGCCAAGAAACTGATGCTAACATGTTCTTATAAGGGTAAAAAATTGTATATATATATATATATATAATGATCTTTTAAGGTCCACTAGACTAAAAATAGTCTATGAGATCATTAATTCCATGTTTTTGGTTTTTTGCAATTCAATCATTTTCCGATTCAAATTGATGATAAGTTGGCCCAACTTTCCAACAATCCCCTAGCTAAAAAGACAATGCCAAGAAACTGATGCTAACATGTTCTCGTAACTTTCTCTGATGTCTTTCAATGCATCACATTCCAAAATGAAATGTTTTTCCGATTCCACACCCCTTGACATGCAAAATGTACACACTCCTCCTTCCCAAGCTTCTTTAGGCCTTTTCCACCATCTTTCTTTGATGTCTTTGAATGCATCGCATTCCAAAATGAAATGTTTTTCCGATTCCACAACCCCTGACATGCAAAATGTACACACTTGTCCTTCCCAAGCTTCTTTAGGCCTTTTCCACCGTCTTGTTTCACACCGAGTTGATGTGAGTTGGTCATTAATTAAGCAATAAGAACCTTTGCCCTAGCTCCAATGAACTATTTTTGAATTCCTCAATGTAATATTTCTTCTTTCTACCCAATTCTTTTCCCCATACCTTTTTACGAAACTTCTTCATAACTAAATCCTTTAGCTCCTTGCTATTTGTGGGGACATGGATTGAGGTAGATATTCCATTTTTGCATCCATGTATAGTTTTGTTTCATCCATGTTTTCTTTCTTTCACTCATGCCTTCATTGAAAATAACATTAAGCCATCTACCTACTCTCATTTGCTCAATTCATATCTTATGAGCCGCACCATAGTTTATATGCAAAATAGTTTATATATATATATATATATATATATATATGCAAAAATAGTTTATTTGGTTGAAAATTTATTTGCTTTTAACATATATATGATTATATTAATGATATTCATCAAAATTTCACCAATGTTAATAGTAAATTATATGTTTTATTGAATATTGGCAACCATTCTACATGTATAATATTTCAAAACAAAATAGTTGTCTATAATACTATACATAGACATAATAGATGAAATGACCTTTTTCACAGCGATTTTTCTGGTTAATTTTAATCAAAATCCGATAGAAATTTTTAAAAACTTGAGTTTAAATTGTTTAATCTACATAATATGAGTGCCCTGGGGTTTTTTTTAGGGTGCTAAATCCATTTATGCATTCAAAAATGTAAAAGGTTATTCCATCTATAAGTTAGACTACATCATATTCTAGTCCTTAAAATATACCCTGCACTAAATGGCAATAAGGATCACAAAAGTTTTTATAAAAATTTAAAGGTAAAATTTGGATCTCTATTTGTACAATTAGTGTCCTCAGTTAAATCTTAGTCGTGGATTTACTCCTTATGATGGCTTTAGGCTTCTTTTTTTAATGGAATGTTTCCTTGTTACCTCTTCCTACTCTTGACATAGTCGCATTATATACTTTTGTTGTAGGAGCCTCGCAAGTGCAATGAGCAAGGTCGTCTCATCTGTTAAAAAGATTGAAGACATTCCATGGGTTGCAATGAATGTTAACCAATTGCTTGTGATGCCTCTTAAACTGGTAGGTCGTGGCTTAATAAGGTAGTTTGCAAGCATTTGGCCCTCCCTCGGGTCTCTGAATCTTCGCATTAATAAGAATTGGCATCCTCTCATCAAGGGTCAACTCTCAATTTCTTTCTATGGCCAAGGGTTTTTCACTTTTCTCTTTGACGATAAAGCATATCAAGATCTTGTTTTCCAGAGTGGGTTGTATTTTATGGGGCTCAAGGACTCTACCTAGACAGATGGAATCTTGATTTCAATCCAAAAAATGATGTCCCCCCAAGATTCCCTTTATGGGTTAAGTTACCTCGTTTTCCCCTTCACTATTTTTTTTTTATTTTTTTTTCGAAGAAAAAGCGAACTTTTTATTGAAGGGATAAAAAGTTACATTGCACATGCGTGGCATTTCTATGCAGGTATGGAACAGACCATAAACGCTGCCTTGAAGAAAAATTGTTCTTCAACAAGGACCTCCGGTCCAAAAGACCAAAACCAAAGAAACTCAGCTATTTAAAGCTTTTCCTTAAAAGGAGAAAAGCAAAATAGGCAAAGAAACCAGGTCTACGCCGAAAGAGAGACCTTTGCAACAACACGAAATTTCTGAGAAGGAATGAAGAGATCCAGAAGAAAAAACTAGAGAAAGAAGCATGCTGGAACCGATCCCATTTTCCCCTTCACTATTATAACCAACATAGATCCATTTTAAATACGGATCTAACATGAGCAGAGAGGGATTCAATTTCTTCACGTGTAAAAATTTTTATGAGCCGACGTTATTTAAATGTTTTGTATAGTTCTTTTTTTATTTTTATTTTGGCAGACATGAGCAAAATTTCAATTCAATTTTGATGATGGACAGACAACGTTACACATCAAACTGGGCTGTAGAATGAGCCTCTCGGCTCAATGAGGAAACCTTTCAGAATATAGGCATTGGGGTGATACATTAATCAGCCAAACCACGGGATAAGATGTTTGCATGTGCACATATTTGTGTTGAAGTGGATCTGGACAAGGGTTTACCTATAGTGAACCTTAACTTGGACAATTGGACTTTCCTTCAAGATGTTGATTATGACCAATTACCCTTTAAGTGCAATTCATGTTACGAGTATAGACACTTTGTCGGGAATCGTAAAAAATCTAAGGATCAGCAAAAATAGGCTAAAGTTGGTGAACAATGATAGCGAATTGTAAAAGAGGCCTAATTCATCAAAATGCAGTAGCAAAAGCCCCAGAAGCTAATGGAGTTGGTTATAAAGCTCCCTCGTCTACAAAAAAATAAATATTTAGTTCAAGCCCATGCCTCCAACCCCAGTGAAAATAAGGAATTGGGTTCTCAAGGTTATAAGTATGAAGTATTAGAGCATTAGAAAGAAGGGGAAATCTAAGTTAATGTAAACAAAAACCTTTCAAGTTTGGAATTTTCCCAAAGAAAAGCAATGAAGGAAGAAATGAAGGCATGCCACAAATAAAAGATATCCCAATTATGGAAAGGATTGATGAAGAAGTGGACTAAAAAGGAGAAGTTTTCCACTCCGCTAAGAATTCAAGAAATAATAAGGGATCCTTCTATGATGGATCAACATATGAGAATTTTGAAGGAGAATGAATAAAGACCCATGTTGGGTTAAAACAAATTAAAAAGTGAGGAGGAAAGCAAATAGGGATATAAGAAATAAGCAGGCGGATAGAGATAAAAAAATTGGAATTCTTTAAACAATAGATGTTGAATTTACTAAAGTTTCGACTTTCGAGGAATACCATCAAAGGGAGTGGTCCAACCCTAATCAAGGGGGCACATAGACTATCAATAAATGATGGAGTAGACTACTAGTAAATGATGGATATTATCTCCTACAATTGTAGGGGAATAGGCTCAAAGAGAAAAATGTTTGAAATTAAAAGTTTAGTCAAAAAACGAAAATCCTTAATCCTCCTTCTTTAGGAGACAAAAATGGGGGAACAAGTTATCCAAAATTGTGGAAATCTATGGCATGGATGTGAGGTGAAGGTTGTCAGCTCATGGGGTGCGTCAAGAGGTCTGTGCACACTTTGGTCCTCTTTAGTTTTTCAAATCCTCTCTAATCGTAACTCCCTTCACTGGATTGTTGTCTACTTGTTAAGCATTCCAAGTCAAAAGCTATGTAGTATAGTCAATGTTTTTATGTTAGTAATTTACCAAGAAAATGTCTTTTGTTGGTCATCTTTATTAAATCTTGGAGAAATTCAATAAATGTTGTATTTTTTGTGGGGGATTTCAACACAATTATTCTTATTCGTCTTTGGGGAAAAAAGGGTGGTTGCCCAATTAGGGATCCATTTCAGGAGAAGATGGAAGATCTCATATCTACACAAGAACTAATGGATGTTAAACTAGTGAAGAGAAAATTTACTTGGAGCAATAAGTGTGTGGGTCCTTGTGTAACAACCCTTTTTGTTGCACCCCAGGTAAATGTCGTTATAAAAAATTGTTTATGTAATTTATGTAAAAATGCAATTTGTTACTTATGGTGTGTTAAAACCCAAGCCACACCCACCTCGTTTAATTCCACTACTATCACCCAAACAAATATAATGCCCTGCACAGACAAGTAGTAAAGTTTTGATATGGTTTGCCTGAGTGAAGGATGACATACATATTGTCCCCTTCCTTATGGGACATGATAAAGAGGGGGAGGATGACCATCGAAGTGGAAGAGAGGTCAACATGCAAAAGAATGGACGTGCAAGAGAGAATACACAAAACGCAAGAGGAGAATGCGAAGGGAAGGGATATGCAAAAGAGAGAATGAGACTTGGCTAGGAAAAGAGCACAAAGGAGAAAAATGCTTAAGCAACTACAAAGGAAGACAAAATATTCTTGAGCCAATTCTCTGTGATTGGGGAAAGTGTTCCTTGTGACTGTGTCGAGGTCTAGGTCGTGTGTTTGTGTCTGATTTGCTAGTGGGAAGCTCAATGGAGATTTGAATCACTCAATGCTTATTAAGTAAGTTGATAAACAACTAAGTGCTTGTTGAATAAGCTAATAAACCACTTAGTGCTTGTTGAATGGGTAGATAAACCACTTGGGTGCTTGTTGGAAGGCTAATAAACCACTAGGTAGGTGAGTTGAGCCATTATGGTGTTTGTTGAAAAGAGTTGATAAACCACTAAGTTCTCATTGCGGAAGTTGATAAACCACTTAGTGCTTGTTAAGTAAGCTAATAAACTACCTTGCCAATGGGATGCAAACTCCTATAGTGCTTGCCTTGAAAATACAGTTGATAAACCACCTATATAGTGTATTAAATCTCTTGGAATTTAGCAGTACTTCAATTGAGCATTGGGTGAATCTGTTAGAAATTGTAGCAAGAAAGGCTCAATTTGACTTGTGCCTTAGTCAAATTGAGTAATTCGATTTTCCACATCAGCGGGATGACTTGGATTGCAGTTAGCTTGCATGACATGGCCTTGTCACTTAGATAGATCAACCAAATTGAGTTTGTAGGCTTGGAGTAGGGTCGTGCATGTTAAAATTTAGCAATCTAGTTCAGTTATTTTCAGGTGAACTCAATTAACTGAGCTCTAGTCATTAGTTGAGTCAGTCGAAGATCAGTTGAGTAGTTATGATTGTTGTTAACTAACTGATATCTTAGTTAAACTAGTCAATCAGCTAAAAACAGCCCAAAAATGCATGGAATTCAAATTTCCCAGCTGGAGTGGAGGAAAAGGCACATTGTAATTATCAATTGTATAATAGTTGAGTTTACAGGCTTGGTAATTAAGTAGGTGGTCAATTCCTTGGGAATTGCACAAGGAAATAAGGAATTTCTCTATTATTTAGGAGCCCAAATTCTCTTGAATTGTGCAAGAAAATAGGAGGAAGTTGGAAGCTTCAATTGGCTAAGTGTTGGCCAGAGCAGGACAGTCAGCAAGAGAATAGATTTGCAGTGCAGAGTGTGCTTCAGAGTTGAAGCAAGACATTGTAGTAGTTTCTCATTCTCATCTGATTAATGAAAAGGAGTGGAGGGGTTTTTCCCAGTTGGGTTCCCCTGTAACTCATCGTGTCCTTGTGGTTTTGATGGTTGCATGTCATTCCATGTGTTTCTAAATTGTGATTTCCATTCCACATATTTGTAAAGGAAATTTGCAATCTCTTATTTTCAATTGAATTCATTAGTAGTAGAAATTTTCTATTAATTTCTACATGGTATCAGAGCTTTTGAAATCACAATAGAAACCAGTCATTAGATCTTCTCCTTTAGAAATTTGGATTTGCAGATTCAGGGAAGTAAGTTTCTTTTGTGCCATGAAAATGTCTTTAAACGGGTTGAGATTGGAGTATGCCCTGGAGAGAACCTCAAATTTTATAGCTTGGAAGGACATGATGGAAGTTGTGTTCAATGATAATGGAGTGTTGGAATACACCCAAACTGACATTCCAAAACTAGCAGCATCGGATGCACAACAATTAGCCCAGTGGAAAAAGAATCCCGCAAAAGCCAAGAGGATCATCCTTCAGGGTGTGAGAGACCACACAATTTCAAATTTACATGGAAAACTAACTTCATTTGATATTTGGAAGGCCCTCACTAAATTATTCAAAAACAACAGTGGTGCCATGAAATTGGCATTGAGGGACAAGCTCAGAAACATCTGAATGCAAAAAAATGAAACAGTTCCACATTACCTCTCCAAATACACTCAGTGTCGAGATAAGCTTGGAGGATTTGGAGAAAATGTGCCATCTTGTGAGCTAGTGAGCCTAGCTCTCCTAGGCCTTCCAAAATCCTAGCATAACTACCAGGACTCTGTAAATGGAAGGGACAAATTACCAAATTGGGAGAGACTTTGGTCTGATTTGGTGCAGGAAGAAATCTAAAGGAACACTAGATATGGAGTAACATTCAAAGTTGAGGAGGAAGAAAATTTTACCTTGGTAGGAAAGGGAAATAAGGCCAAGGGCAAGATGACCCCAAGCAAGTCGAAGTCCAGCCGAAACAATGGCAAGAATAAGGACCTCAAAAAGATAATATGTTTTCACTACCCCAAATATGGGCATTATGCAACAAAGTGTCTACATAAGAAGTCTAACAAGAAGCCTTCCAGAGGAGCATGAGGTGAAGCACTTGCCTCACAATTCGAATTAGACTTCACCCTAACTGCATGCATGGCCAACACTATAATGGGGAGTGTTAGGTACCTAGATTCTGGTGCCTTGTTCCATATGACATGATGCAAAGAATTATTTAGTAACCTAGAGGAGAAGGACCTCCAGATGCACATAGAACTTGGATATGATGTGAGGTATAATACAAAAGGAATTGGTATTGTCACCTTTAAGAGGGA
The DNA here is from genome assembly GCA_031772625.1 of Pinus tabuliformis. NCBI lineage: Eukaryota > Viridiplantae > Streptophyta > Pinopsida > Pinales > Pinaceae > Pinus > Pinus tabuliformis. The sequence continues at coordinate 1,243,441,842 of CM062818.1, forward strand.
GTTAGGCTCATATCTTCATCTGAAATATGTTATGTATGTACCTGGGCTCAAGAAGAATTTGATCTCTATAGTTGTATTGGAGGATCGAGGCTATGATGTTGTTTTTAGTAAAGGGAAATCCTTTATGAGACATGTAGCTATCGAGCAAGTGAAACAGATTGGAGTTAGAGTGAAAAATATTTACAAACTTGAGGTGGAACCTTGTGTTGCACTGAGTAGCAAGGCGAAAAATGTGCAGAGTCAAGATGTTGGAGAACTTTGGCATAGGCGCATGGGACACTTACACCATGGGGCCGTAAAAATCATGCTATAGATTACCACCAGTCTCTCAAAATGCACCCTTTACTAGCATAATGTCTGCAAGGGATGCACACTGAGGAAATATGTCAAATCCATCTTCTAAGGCCGAGATAGCAGAGCTGGAACATCTTGGAGCATGTCTACTCTGATGTATGTGGACCATTTTCGACAGCCTCTACAACAAAACACAGGTATTACGTGATTTTGTTGATGATTTTTCTCGAAAATGTTGGATCTTCTTCATGAGGAAAAAGGATGAAGTTTTTTCCAAATTTGTTGAATTCAAAACATTGGTTGAAAAGGAGACTGGTTAGAAGTTAAATCCCTAAGGAGTGATAATGGAGGAAAATATGTATTTAACACCTTCAAGGAATTTTGTGCCAAAGAGGGTATTAGAAGAGAAATGATAACATCTCGTAACCCACAACAAAATGGGGTGGATAAAAGGAAAAACATAAGCATAGTGGTAGCAACAAGAGCCATGTTGCATGATCAAGGGTTTCCATTACATCTATGGGCAGAAGCATGCAACACCACAATTTATTTGCAAAACCTAAGCCCTCACAGAATACTTGGCATGATCACACCCGAAGAAGCTTTCACTGGGAGAAAGCCAGATATATCCCATTTTCGAATTTTTGGAGCTATTATGTTTTTTCATGTCTCCAAGGATAACAAGAAGAAATTGGAGCCTACTATTGAGATGGGAGTCTTTATAGGATACACGAAGACACCACATAATTACCGGGTGTATTTTCCCTCACTCGAGATGACGGTGGTGAGGATAGATGTCAAAGTTGATGAGGATAAGGCTATGATATGCTCTCTAGAACAAGAGATGAGTATCCCACCAAAGGGGGAGCTTTTAGTTCCAAAGGAGGAGCCTCATGCGAAGCTTTAGGATGTTGTGGAGCAACCACATGTGGAGGAGAAGATATCAGGCAGAGTGGAGGCACCCACTCAACCAAAATTATTCAGAGAGGGAAGGAAGAGAACCAAAGAGGCTGATGGGTTGGTGCAAGATGTTAGGGAGCATTTGGGAGCTCCTACATCCTTGAACAGGCAGAGGAGGTCACAAGACAGGTATACCAGTTACATGGCACTCATGACATAACTCATTGATCCTAAGCCTTCTTCATTTAAGGAAGCAATTTCCCGACCAATGTGGATAGATGCCATATTGGTGGAGGTGTATGACTCCATCACGAAGAAAAGTGTATGGGAGGTGGTGTCGAGACCAAAGAACAAGTTAGTGGTTGGTTCCAGACGGATTTACAAAGTGAAACATGCAGTTGATGGTAGTATCGAGAAGTACAAGGCCATAATTGTGGCCAAAGGTTTCTCACAGGTAGAGGGAGTGGACTATGAGGAAATATTTTCCCATGTGGTAAGATATCCCTCAATCAAAACCATTCTAGCATTAGCTGCACAGATGGGCTGGAAGATCCACCAGATGGATGTGAAGATTGCCTTCCTCAATGGAGTGGTTGAGGAAGAGATTTACATAGAGAAACCTGAGGGTTTTGAGACATATGACATAGAGACACATGTGTGTAGACTCAGGATAGCCCTTTATGGTCTCAAACAGGCTCCCTGAGCATGGAACACTCGAATTGACCCATATCTCAGTGGATTGGGCTTCACCAAAAGTGAAGTATATGCCAATACCTATCACTTCGTGGTAGATGACAAGTTGCTTATCTTGGTATTATATGTTGATGACTTGATACTTACAGGGGATGAGTAGTTGATCCACTATTGCAAGGAGGACCTTACAAAAGAATTCAAGATGAAGGACATGGGTTTGATGCATTACTTCCTTGGGTTGTAGGTATGGTAGGGAGATGGAGAGTTGTTTGTGAGTTAGGGGAAGTATTCCTATGAAATACAAATTAGAGGAAGGAGCATGGTTCTTAGGGGGAGGTAGTAGATGCTACCATCTCCAAGCAGCTTGTGGTATCCCTGATGTATCTGGTAAATCATTTGAGTCAAGCCATGGTGAAGCTTACCAAGTTGTATTGGAAGGTAGAAAAACATGTGTTAAGATACCTAAGAGGCACAACAGACTACACTTTATGGTACAAGAGGACAGAGGGAGTGAAGCTCCAAGGCTTCACTAATGCAAATTGGGCAGGGAGTCCATCATACAAGAAAAGTACTCCAGGTGCTATATTTAGTGTTGGGGTTGCAGCTCAACAGAGGTTGAATAATTGGTTGCAAGTAAAGCAACATGTGAGTCCATATGGACGAGGAAAATACTTGTGGGTATTTTCAGTCAGGAGATGGATTCGACACTTATTTATTGTGATAATTAGGGTTGTATTAAACTCTTTGAGAATCCAATATTTCATGACAGGTCCAAGAACATTGATATCAGGTATCATAACTTGTGGGAATGCGTGCAGAGGAGAATTATGATGCTACAATACATTCCAATTGAGGAGCATGATGGATATATCTTGAGAAATGCATTGTCAAGAGGCAAATTCAAATTCCATAGGAGTAGGATAGGGGTCGTGCAAAATCCCTTTCTTGCTAAGAGGGAGTGTTAGAAATTGTAGCAAGGAAGGCTCAATTTGACTTGTGCCTTAGTCAAATTGAGTAATTAGATTTTCCACATCAACAAGATGACTTTGATTGCAGTTAGCTTGAGTGACATGGCCTTGCCACTTAGTTATATCAACAAATTTGAGTTTGTAGGCTTGAAGTAGAGTTGTGCATGTAGTGATTGCTAAAATTTAGCAATCTAGTTCAGTTATTTTCAGTCGAACTCAGTTAACTAAGCTCTAGTCACTAGTTAAGTCAGCTGAAGATCAATTGAGTAGTTATGATTGTTGTTAACTCATTGATCTCTTAGTTAAATTAGTAAATCAGTTAAAAACAACCCAGACATGCATGTAATTTGAATTACTTAGCTGGAGTGGAGGAAAAGGCACATTGTAATTATCAATTGTATACTAGTTGAGTGTACAAGCTTGGTAATTAAAAAGGTGATCAATTCCTTGGGAATTGCATAAGGAAATAGGGAATTCCCCTATTATTTAGGAGCTCAATTTCTCTTGAATTGTGCAAGGAAATAGGAGGAAGTTGAAGGCTTGAATTGGCTAAGTGTTGGCTAGAGCAAGACAGTCAGCAGGAGAACAAGTTTACAATGCAAGGTGTGCTTCAGAGTTGAAACAAGACATTGTAGTAGTTTCTCATTCTCATCTGATTAATGAAAAACAATGGAATGGTTTTTCCCAGTTGGGTTTCCTTGTAAATCATTGTGTTCTTGTGGTTTTGATGGTTGCATGTGTTTCTAAATTGTGATTTCCATTCTGCATAATTGTAAAGGAAATTTGTAATCTCTTGTTTTCAGTTTGAATTCATTAGTAGTAACAAATTTCTATTAATTTCTACAAAATACCTATGATTGATTTTAGAGGGAGAAAGAGTCATTATGGTACTTACTACCAAAGAGAAGTTGATAAACTAGGTCTAGATAGTGGACTCCTCTTGTTTGTTTGACTGAATCTTAGTGTGAAAATTCCTTGAACCAGTACTCTAAATCTCGCTTGGGTGTGGTTAGCTGCAAGAAAGATTACAATATAGTTGGTCTATGGTCTGGTGGGGAGTTGAAGTCCCTTCTTTAGTTGCTAGCCATTTCAAGTTAAGCAAATAACTACAACTGTTTGTATCCATTTGAACTATGGATGATGAAATTATCTTATATGTGATATGCAAATGTATGGAGCGACACTAGCTATGGAAGATTTTTGAGATTATTGTAGGTTCATGGTGAATGATTTGCTTTATATGATTTCATGGTTATGTTGAATTCATGTATCTATGTGGTTGTTTTTATCTCCACGAACTAGAGAGTTATCCACATGAATATGACTGGTTTCCTGAATCTCCTCAGTTAGCCTATTAACACAAGTGTTTTCATTTATTTGATATGTTTATGAATTTGATGGTTCACCACCTTGTTTAAGATTGTAGACTAAATCACAATATAATAAAGAAATCCATGTGATCTATGCTTAATGAAGATTCCATTAGAGCATATAGCCAATTATTTTAAGGGCAATGTAAAAAAATTGATGATTAAGCACACATGTAAATTATTATAATGTTTTGAGCTTTACAGAGTAAACATGGTATGTGGTTTTCCTGATAAATTTAGACCTTAGAGCCATTTCTCCCCTTACTTGGGATCTGGTGTAAGTTAGGCTTGTGGTGCCATTAAATCACTCATGGTCATGGCATAACACCTTTGAAGGGTGATTGTTAGAACTTTGATTTTATCTCTAGAATTTGGTGATCTGGGTAGATGTTCTGCCTTAAGGAATTATGAGAAAATTCCTTGATTTTTTCCCTTAAAATTTTTGGTAGTGATATGGACAATGTATCTGAGACAAGATGGTCTCTAGGTAGACTTATATCTATGATGGATACCTTTGTTATCTCCCAAAGTGGTTTGTATATGGATACACGAAGGGGGAAGACTCCTAATTAACCTCTTGGATGCATCTGGTGGTTTGAGGCATCTGATTGAACAGGCCATGCACATTTTTTAAATGAATTTGATCGCAATCGAGTTGAATTTCTATGAAAAGTGTAATTTATTTGAGGCGTGTCTTGCTTGGGTGAACATCTTCGCGAGGCCAAATTTCCTTGTAAGCGGATGTTGTAACCAGAACCTGGGGTATCTAGTAGTGTTTGAGCTATGCACATATGCAAAGTCCTGGATGGGATCGAGACCAGATCTTCTATGGAGTTGTGTGTGATCCAGGGTATTCGGTATTTAGGATTGGCAAGCGATGCACACCCTTGTGGGGCCTCAGCTGTTAGCAAAGTCGTATTTTCCTTGATGAAGAAGTAATTTGGAGGTTTGGGGGTCTAAGGGTTGTGTCAATAATGGATAAGGTGTGCACCTTGGATTTCCCTTAGAAGCAAATATAATGAGAATTGGTTGCACAAGGAGAAGCGGGTCGGGCCCAGTAGGACCTGTGTGTTAGAATTGAGGTGTAAAGTACCACGAAACCCTGGTAATTGCCACGTGGGCACCACGTTGGGGTCACGAGTGATGTGGGACTTCTAGGGATGACATGGATGGGATATTTGGGTCACACGTGGATGCCATGTGGCAGTCCCTTACTAATGTGGTGCATTTTAATTGGTCAAACTTCAAATGGGAATAATTTTCAATCAGGGAGTCGAATTGAGATAAAATTTATATCATCAAAGATCTCTCGACGAGTTGAACGCAATGGTATTATTAGTTTTGAGTTTTGATGATGTTGGGAAAAAAGGATTTTGGTAACCCCATCTTCGTAACAGACCTTAGAGGTCAGCTTAAATTATGAAGTATTATGTCCCATAGCTTGTAGGAGTTTAGGGGGGTGAGAGGGAGCGTTACAGTGTGGTATCAGAACCTAGGTTCATCACTTAGATTGAATGAACCTTAATTAAGAGAAGCTAGAAGCTTTGATAAGAGTTGCAAAGTGGTATTTAATCTGATGGTTAATTGTTATATACATATGTGTGTTGATTTTATATTTACAACTGATGTGATTGTTGGCATAAAAAAAAAATCGATACGTTATTTTGTTTTCTAACATGTGACTAACTTGAGATTTAATGTTTCAACTAGTTTCACATCATAGTGTTTGTTGAAAACATGCCAAGGTGATGAGTGAATGTGCATAATTATGTTTGATTTAACTAACAGTCATATGTATGTGAAAGTGCATAAGAAGGCACCAAGGTGCATCAAAGAAACTAAAGAATGAGCAGTAGATGGTGTAGTACAACACTGATAGATCCTAGCATTATCAAGAAGAAGACTCAGATGGGAAGAGGAAGGAGGAAGACTCCCCTAACACGAGGGACACCTTTCAGAGCTTAAGAGATGAGTTGAAAAGTTGTAAGGCACATAATGAAAAGTGATTCGAACTTATGCATGAACAAAATGAATACATATTTAAACATAAACATAGAGCTACAATGAAAACTGAAATTCAATTAATTAATAGCAAATACTAAATTTTTTTTTACATCTAGAATGGAAACAAACTAGCTCGGGCAATGGTAGCTTATCTTTGAGAAGAGATGTGACAACTGCATGCCTTCTAATGTGTGTTACAATGAGGCTCGGAGGCCTTTTTATTATTGAGAAATAATGTAAAACCCTAAGCATCCAAAAACCTAACCTTAGGAGATGAAGTGCCAAAAGTTTGTGGGCCCGATTCGGGTTAGTTGGTACATCAACTTCCTAGGGTCGTAAATTTGGCGTATGATCTCTTTTTGATGCATACAATACCTCATTAGAAAGATCTATCTGAAGACAACAACTTTTGATTGCAAACTACTAATAAAAGTACTGGATTTACCTATTTTCCAAAAAAAACATCATTTAGGGCCTCAAAACTGCTTCGGAAGTTTAGGACTAAAAAAACTACCAAAAATAGTATATTGTGCTACAATTAAGGAAATTGAAAGAAATTGTGTTGGGGTCCAAGTGGAATAGTCGGGTAGCCACCAATAGCCACCTTAATCAGTCCTCCCCCCTTAGGAAGCAATGGTCTCCATTGCATTAAGTGCCTCTATGAGATGGAGAAACTTTTGCTGAACTTGGTCCCTAGTGAGCCACTTGCCCAAGTGTTGTTGAAAATTGCAGCAAGAAATTCTCAATTTGATTTTTCCTTGATTAAATTGAGAAAATTCGAATTTACAAATCAATAGACAACTTGGATGATGTTAACTTCTATAACATGGCTTGTGTCACCCAGTTTACTTAGTAAATTCGATTTGCAGGAGTTAGAGTTCAATTTAGCATGTGTGATTGGTAATTTGTAGCAATCAAGGTTAGTTATCTCAAGTTGTTTTCAGTTAAACTAGTTCCAGGTTTTGGAGGAACTAGTGGAAGGTCAGTTAAGCAATGGGACTTTAGTCAAACTTAGTGATCATCTAGTTAATTGGTCAGAGAACTTGAGTTACCCAGTTGAGGTGGAGATTCCAAGGCTATGTAACATCAGTTGTAGACTAATTTTTAGTGTACATGTGTTGTATGTAGTCAGATGATCAACCTAAGGAATTGTGCAATTCAATTAGAGAAATTTCCTAAATAATACGGGTTAATTCCTCAAGGAACAACTCAAGGAAAAAGGAGCTCAATCTAAGGTAGAATTTGACTAAATTTGGGCCAGACACCTTTAGTGAGCAGAGAGATAGGTTGTGCACTTGCAGGGTGAGCTCGATTGAGCAAAGAAATTGTAATACATCTCTATTCATTTGATTAATGCAAGCAAACATTGGGGTTTTCAGTAGATCGTTTCCCCATATAAAAATTCTTGTTGCATGTGTGTTATTTCTTATTGCATGTCTAAGATTTTTATTCTAAATTTTGAATTAACTTCCACAAAGCAACATAGTAGGTTTGTGTCTTGTGATTTTGATTAAAAATTCATGAGAATTTGAAAATATATAGGCTAATTTCTACATGGTATCAGAGCAGGATTCGCATTAGAGCAGGAAATTCGTAGTTGTTTCTCAAAAGTTCGAATTTGAAGTTCAATGTATAAAGATTTCTTCAGAGCTGAGAAGATGGCTTTCAATGGACTAAGGCTACAATATGCATTGGAAGGAACCTCTAACTTTGTTTCATGGAAGGATCACATGGAGGTAGTAATGGATGACAATGGATTGCTAGAATACATGAAGGAAAATGTTGCAAAACATCAAGCATCTCATGCCCATAACCTTGCTCAGTGGAAGAGAGATGTAGCCAAGGTAGGGAGAATAATCTTGGAGGGAGTATGGGATCATATTGTTTTGAATCTCCACATAAAATAAATTTTGTCGCGATGTGGAAAGCAGTGAAAGAATTGTTCGAGAATAGTAGTGACCACAGGAAGTTGGCACTCAAGGATAAACTTCGAAGTATTAATATGAAGAAGAATGACACAATTATGAAGTATCTGAGCAAGTTTACACAATGTCATGATGAACTTGGTGGGGTCAATCTTAATGTCCCTAAAGAAGACTTGGTAAGCCTAGCCCTTCTAGGCCTTCCCTATCTTGGTAACTATCAAAATTCGGTGAATGGGAGGGAGAAACTACCAAATTGGGAGCGCTTATGGTCTAATTTGGTACAGGAGGGAATAAAGCAGAATACTAGATATGGGGCTTCATCCAAGGGCGAATGATGAAGAAAACTTTGCATTAGTTGGAAAGGCAAAGAAAGGTAAAGGGAAAAATCCCAATCCAAACCATAATCCAGTCAAGGGGGAAAGAAGAAAGATTTGTCAAAAATTAAATGCTTCCACTGTCATGAATTTGGGAATTATGCCACGAAGCATCCACACAAGAAGGCAAGTAATAAGATCTCAGGAGGAGCAACAGGTGAGGCTTTGGCTTCACAATTCGATCTTGAATTTACCCTCATTGCATGCATGGTCAACACAGTGATGGGGAGTGTGTGGTACTTGGACTCAAGTGAATCATTCCACATGACGAGGAATAAAGACTTTTTCAGTGACTTGGAGGAGAAATACTTGCAGATTCACATCGAGATGGGGGACAATGAAAGGTATAGCACGACTAGGATTGGTACAATCACCTTTCAAAGGGAGTCGAGCTCCCCCCCCCAAAGGCTCAAGGATGTCATGTTTGTTCCAGGCCTAAAGAAAAATATCATCTATGTTGCAGTTTTGGAAGACCATGGTTATGATGTGATATTTAGCAAATTTAAGGCATTCCCGAGACACAAATCCATAGGATAGGTGAAGCAAATCAAGGTTTGTGTGAAGAATCTATACAAGCTAAATGTAGAGGACTATGTTACATTGAGCACAAAGGTGGAGAAGGTGCAGAGTCGCGATGTCAGTGAACTTTTGCATACAATACTTGGCCATTTGCATCATGGCACTTTGAAGATCATGCAACAGATAACCACAGGCCTCCCCAAAGGAGCACTTGAGCAGCAAGATGTATGCAAAGGATGTACCTTGGGGAAGTACAAAAAATCCACATTCCATGATTGGGACAACAAAGCACATGCAGTCCTTGAAAGGATCCACTCTGATGTTTGTGGACCTTTCTCGACAACCTCCACTGCCAGGCACAAATATTTTGTCATTTTTATTGATGACTTCTCACAAAAGTGTTGGATCTTCTTCATGCAGAAGAAGGATGAGACATTCTCCAAGTTCATAGAATTCAAGGCACTAGTTGAGAAAGAAACGAGCAATCAAAAGGCTTCGAGACTTTTGTTCCGAAGTCTCATGTGTGCGAACTCAAGTGATCATTGTACGGTCTCAAGCAAACACCATGTGCTTGGTACACCAAGATTGATAGCTATCTCATCAGTTTCTAGTCTAGGCTTCACCAAAAGTGAAGCGGATGCAAACCTCTATCATATCTTAGTAGAAGGTAACTTGTTGATTATTATCTTATATGTTGATGATTTGATTTTAGCTGGTGTTGAGAAGTTGATCAGATATTGCAAGGAGGACCTTGCAAGAGAATTTGAAATGAAGGAGATGGGTCTCATGCACTACTTCCTTGGATTGGAAGTATGGAAAGGTGAAGGGGAATTGTTTGTCTCTCAAGGCAAGTATGTCAATGAGATACTTCAGAGGTTCCGCATGGACAATTGCAAACCCATGGTGACACCTCTAACGAACAATTGGAGGAAAGAGGATGCCACTTAAGGTGAGGAAGTGGATGTTATTGTTTACTGACAGTTGGTGCAAGGTTCACTAATGTATCTTGTGAACACACAACTAGATATATGCTATGCAGTCAACCGGTTGAGCCACGCTATGGTTAGACCAACCAAATTATTTTGGAGGGTAGTTAAGCATGTTCTATGGTACATTAGAGGCAGCACCTAGTTTGGACTATGGTACAAGCGGACATAGGGAGTGAGGCTATGTGGTTCCATAAGACCGAAAGAGTAAATCACGTGGAATTTTCAGTTTTGGGTCCACAACGGTTTCTTAGTACAACAGGAAGCAAAGTTATGTGGCACTCATCTCGGTAGAAGAAGAATACATGGCTGCCAGTCAAGCAAAATGTGAGGCGATCTGGATGAGAAAGATACTTGTTGGATTGTTTGGTTAGATGATGGATCCAACTGGTATCTACTATGATAATCAGAGTTGAATCAAGCTCTCTAAAAATCTTGTTTTTCATTATCGATCCAAACATATAGATATCCAGTATCACCATTTACGGGACTGTGTCTAGAGGCAGATAATGTTGTTGCAGTACATTCCGACAGAGGAACAAGATGCTAACATTTTGACAAAGGTATTGTCAAGAGGGAAGTTTGAGTTCCACATGTGTAGAATAGGGGTGGTTGATAATCCCTTTCTTGTTGAGATGGAGTGTTGAAAATTGCAACAAGAAATTCTCAATTTGATTTTGCCTTGATTAAATTGAGAAAATTTGAATTTCCACATCAGTAGACAACTTGGATGATGTTCACTTGTGTGAAATGGATTGTTTCACCTATTTTACTCAGTAAATTCAAGTTGGAGGATTTAGCATTCAATTCAACATGTGTGATTATTAATTTGTAGCAATCAAGGTCAATTATCTCAGGTTGTTTTCAGTTAAACTAGTTCCAACTTTTGGAGGAACTAGTAGAAGGTCAGTTAAGCAATGGGACTTCGTTCAAACTCAGTGATCATCCATTTAACTGATAAATCAACCCAAAATAGCTAGTGCATGTAGAGAATTCAAGTTACCCAGTTGAGGTGGAGATTACAAGGTAATGTAACATTAGTTGTAGACTAGTTTTGAGTGTACAAGTGTTGCATGCGATCATATGATCAACCTAAAGAATCATGCAATTCAAATAGAGGAATTTCCTAAATAACAGGGGCTAATTCCTCAAGGAACAATGCAAGGAAATAGGAGCTCAAGCCAAGGTAGAATCTGACCAAGTTTGGATTAGAGGCCTTTAGTGAGAAAAGAGATAGGTTGTGCACTTGCAAGGTGGCTCAGTTGAGCAAAGCAATTGTAATACATCTCTATTCATTTGATTAATGCAAGCAGGCATTGAAGTTTTTAACAGATTGTTTTCCCAAGATAAAATACTTATTACATGTGCGTTATTTCTTCTTGTATGTATGAGATATTTGTTCTAAATTGTGAATTAACTTATGTAGAGTAGTAGAGTAGGTTTGTGTCTTGTGATTTTTATTAAAACTTCATGAGCAGTTGCAAATCTACAACCTAATTTCTATAGGTGCAGGAGCTGGCCAACTTTGACAACTCAATACAGTTAGATCCTTTATTTGCGAGTGTTCTTGATCTATGTGTCCATGATTCGATCAGTTGTGGCTTGTTCAGTGCAATCTGTGTTGAGCTCTGTTGGTGTCAGTTGTTCAACAATGTTTGATGTGTCCAACATTGGTGGAAAGTATGGTCGAAGGTGGTCCACATTGAATACGGGGTGCAAGCCAAGGAATGGGGGGATACTTAGCTTAAAAGCATTGCCTTCCACAACCTTGGTGATGGTGTAAGACTCGTATTAGAGTGGTCGAAGATTCTGATGGGCTCTTGCAAGGCGTTCTTTCTGTAGATGTAACCAAACTTTGTCGCCCACCTGAAACTTATGTGGCACCTAATGTTGATGATGTTGTTTTTTCTACTTGGAATTAGCTTTATCTAAGATGTCGTGAACTTGCTGGCAGATGTATTGAATGCGCTTAATAAACTAAATGGACTTATCAACTTCGGACTAAACATGGGCATATTCTTCTTATGTATTTACAACAGGCAGTGCAACATCAAGGAGACATAATGGTTGAAATTCTAGGCCCACTTGAAAGGGGTTGTGACCAATCAAGCTATGGAGAGCTTTGTTATAGCTATGTCGCACATAGGGAAGAATCTCATCCCATGTTCATGAATAATTAGAGTTGTACATGCATAGTATGTGCAGAATCATCCTGTTGACAACCTTTGTCTGGTCATTAGTCTTGGGGTGGAATGTAGTCGACTTGGTGAGCTTGGTGTCCAACAATGACCAGAGGCTCATCCAAAATGTGCTTAGGAACTTGTTATCCTAATCTGATATAATGGTCTATAGGACCCCGAAATGTACCCATACTCGTTCAAAGAAGAGTTTTGTAGTGGATTTTGTTGTGATGCTCTTCTTGTAGGCATGCAATATGGTCGCCTTAGAAAATTTGTCGATAACCACGAATACACAATCATTACCATGCTCGGTAGAAGGAAAGCTAGACATATAGACTATGGAGATGGATTTTGAGGGTCGACTAGGAGTAGGCAAAGGAGTATGCATGCCTTCCTTCTTAATGGTTGGCTTAGCGATGACACAGGTAGTTCAGGATATGATATATTTTCAACATCTTGTTAGAGACTTGGACAATAAAAATAATTTTATAGTAATGTCACTGTCTTCTCTACACCAAAATGTCTAGTGACTCTACTATGGTTCAGTTCTTAAATCATCTTGGTGCGCTCGCTTGAAGGAACACAAATGCGTCCCAAGTGGCATAATAGTGCATCCTGGAGGTGGAAGGCCAAAACTCTCTTGCCATCCATTAACATCTAGTATGTGGTGGTGAAATCTGGATCATTTTTGTAAAGGTTCAACCATCCAGAAGTCTCGTGCCCACAAGAGTCAAGCACAGTGGTCAGCGCCACAACTGGTGGTCAACTAACGAAATCTGCAACATTATTGGTGTTTCCCTTTTTGTACTTAATTTTCAGATGAAACAGTTGCAAATATGTGGATCATTACCTACGAAAGGGAAAGCTATGTAGTCAAAGTAAATCAAGAAAATACCCTTGCATGACTTATCACTGCCATGCGTGCCTACTCAAAAGCATATTACTTACAAGCATGTTCTAAATTAGTTAGGTTGGCAGTTGGTCATTCTTTAAGATGTAATAACAAAATTTTATCATTTGAATGAAGGTGCGATCTCTCTATTGAGCTGTCAAAAAAGAGAAACTAATTGATCGCCTCGCATTGTGCTATTTTGGGATCATTAACTTGACACGCAATAACAAATTTCAATCAAGTTAGATGAAATGAAGTTGGCTATTAGCAAGAGACCACCACTCAAAATAGATTTTGACAGTTATCAATATTACACTTTTTTGCATTTTCGAGCATATTATTTGAAGATCATGATCGTAAAAGAAAACTTATATCTAAGATCAAGCTGATGGACCTACTTCGACAAAAAATATTTCTTGTACTTGAAAATAGATTGATTGATCACCTCTTACTCAATACTTCTTTGATCAAGGACAGTCGTTTTACAACTTCCCTTGTGTCTATATAAACTAAAGAGGTTGGTGATCTGTGTGGATGATCATCTCCTTTCCCAAAATGTAATGTTTCCACTGCTGATAAGTTTGTATGATGGAATAGATCTCTTTATCATAGGTGGGGTATTTCTGAATTATATCGAAGAGTGTCTCGTTGTGATAGGCCACTGGGTGCCCTTGTTGGGTGAGGATTGCACCAATAGCATAGTCGAAACCATTTGTCTCAATTTCAAATGGTTGCTACAGGTTTTGCAATGTGAGCACTGGTGCGGAGAAAAGGCGGTATTTCAGCACAATGAATGCCTTATGTTGGGACTTAGACCAATTTTTTTTTACTTTCACTACACCCTTGGTAACTTGACTGAAAGGCCAAGTGATATGAGAGAATCCAAATACGAACCTTCGATAGAGATTGGCAAGGCACATAAATCTGCAAAACTTTGTTATAGTGGTCAAGGGTAGCCATTCCAAAATGACTTGGATCTTAGCTGGATCCACATGCACACCTTTCTCATCAATGACGTAACCAAGATATTGGACGTGGTTCATGCCAAAGGTGCATTTCTCCAAGTTGGCACATAGTTTGTGTTGCCGCAGGGTTTGAAGGACCTACCAAATATGTTGTAAGTGTTCTTCCCAACTCTTGTTGAAGGTGAGGATGTCGTTCATGTATACAACCACGAACGAGTTGGTGAAGGGCCACAAGATGTCATCCATCAGTCCCATAAAAGTTGTAGGGGCATTTGTCAACTCAAAAGACGTAACCAACCATTCAAAAAGGCCCTCCTTGGATTTGAAGGCGATCTTCCATACAATTGTGGGTTCTATTAGAACCTGGTGATAGTTGAGCTTCAAATCAATCTTGCTGAAGTACTTGGCCCCCTTAAGCTAATCAAGAAGGTCATTAATATGTGAGATTGGATACCTGTTCCTAATAATTATTTTATTTAGTGTCTGATAATCAATGTAGAGTCTCCAAGTCTCATCCTTCTTATGTACGAGTACAATTGGGCTCCCACAAGGTGAGGAATTTGGTTGAGTGTTCCCTTTTTGTAGCAACTCCTGAATATACCAATTGATTTCTTCATTTTATAGAAGAGAGTGATGGTATATCGGCCCATTGGGTAGAGGTGGTATGGGAGTCAGATCAATCGAACGCTTGACCTGATAGTGCAAAGGTACCCCTATGGGTGAGGAGAAGATGTTCTTGTATTCTTCCACGACCTTATTCACATGATTTTGCTACGTGGAGGAAACCTTACCTGGGGCCATGGATGTGGCCATGATTTCCCCCTTACTTTGGGAGTGAATTAGAAAGAAAACAAACTCCCTGATCTGCAAGATGATCCTACTGTATACTTAGCAAAGATCAAATAAATGGTGGTAGGTGGAACTACCTATGTTATCTTGTATAGCTTACTGCCCAAAGTAATAACATTGTGAGGCTTGGATTCATACACAACATGATGCTTCCATAAGTATGGTTGGCCTAATAACACATTACAAACTTTAAGGGGACAACATCACATAGTACCTCATCCTTGAAGGGATTGATGTTGTAGGGTAGGCAACACTGTATGCTGACGCAAAGATATTTCCTTTGGTGGAGCCATCCTGTGGTGTACAACTACAAGTGTGGTGTCATTGATTGTCCTAACCGATTCATGACCTCAGCTATGAGGAGGTTCTTTTGGCTCCTAATGTCAATAATGAACTACAACGGAGAACCCTTCACCACATCTATGAGTGGAAGAGACGCTCCCCCTCCTCAGGATCTTCAGGCTCAATATTCTATACCTCAGTGGTGGCAATGGTGGCATTGGGCTATGCGTCAATAATCAGCTTCCCCTTTTAATTCCCCTTGTCAAGTTCTGGCTCAGAGTCAGAATATGCATCTTACTTTGAAACTTTCAGCTCGGCCACCAGTGTCTGCTTGGTGCATCACTCATTTTTGTTGTGAGTGGCGCTCTTGTGGAACTCACACTATTTCCATATGTCCTTCTTTGTCTTCATGGTATTATTCTTTGCTTGTGGCTTCAATGGGTTGTCCTGGGTCACCCCACCTTTGATCTATTTTTTATTCTATTTAAATTTTAGCTCGATCTTGACAAGACATCAGTATGCAGTGCCAAATGTGGAGATGTCCAGGGACTCCATCTCTGTCTGGATGTATTTTTGCAGACAGTTGTGGTACTTTAGTACCAGATGTTGCTCAAAATTCTTAATACCCAACTTCATGCGAAGGGTATAAAAAATATTTTTGAACTTCGAAATGTCTTGGTCCCTTCCATGTAGTAGTGTGGTTCATTTTTTGTACTTATTTTCATAGCTCCTGACACAGGGTAATATTGTTCCTTGACAACGTCTTGGAAAGAATTCCAAGTGGGTGTGGCTGAAAATAGTGAGGATTCCTTCTCGTCCCTGTGCTCAAAATAAGTTTCCTATTGGTCCTTAATGTAGGGGGCAGATTTTAGGAGTGCAAAAGTAATATTTTCCCTATTGGAAAAATTATGGACCGAAAATTATCCTTCCAAGAAATTTAACCATTTATCTATGACATTTGCATTTATCTGACCTTCAAATGTAGGAATGTCAAAGTTAACTTGTACCTTAAAGGGGGCGACGCATCCAAATTGACTGTTCGATGAAGATGCATCGCCCACTAATACCTGCCAAAGGATCTGGGAAAAGTTATCCATCATCTTGTTCCTTTGTCGCTCGAGGGCCTGTTCGAGCAACATTTTGGAAAGATCTCCTTCTCCCTAGTCTTTCTTTTCTTCCGCCATGGGACGTTGTCAGGGTCAGCGAGGCCAAACTTGCAACGGTTCAACCAGTTCAAGTCCTAACTCCTTATACCCTGACCTCATTGGGGACATGCATAGAAAAATAGAGAAAAAGCATACAACTCTGATACCACTGATCGAATTTTATGTAGGAACAAAAAGAAATGTAGACTTAAACAGAAACACAGAGATACAATGAAAACTAAACTTTAATTAGTTAATAGCAAGTGCTCAAAATTGTTTGCATGCAGAATGGAAACAAACTAGATCAAGCAATGGTAGCTTACCTTTGAGAAGAGATGTGATGGCTACATGCCTTCTAAACTGCGTTACAATGAGGTTCAAGGGAATTTTTATCATCGAGAAACAATGGAAAACCCTAAACGTCCAAAAACATAACCCTAGGAGATGAAGCACCAAAAGTTTGTGGGCCTCGTTGGGTTTAGTTGGTATATCAACTTCCTGGGGTTGTAACTTTGAAATACAATCTTTGTTTTACATGTACAATACCTTGTTATAAATACCTATTCAAGGACAACAAATTTCGACTACAAACCTATATAGTAAGCCATAGGTTTCCCCGTTTTCCAAAAAAATGTCGTTTAGGGTCTCAAAATGGCTCCAGAAGTTTAGGGATTGGAAAAGATACCAAGAATAGTAAATTGTGCTGCAATTAAGGAATCTGAAAGAAACAATATTGGGGGTCCAAGTGGAATAGGCGGGTGGCCACCAATATCCACCTAGATCAAAAATATTGCCAAAGCTCAAGAAAGGCAAGTTGAAGTAAATGAAGTGATTTTACAAAGCTTATAAGACCCACAAATACATAAGCAACACGACCTTGGTGCCAACTACCAAGAAAAACATGAATCCAAGAAAATTCCATCAAGATTGTGGAAGCATGGGTTGGAAGCCAATGGAGCAAAAGGAAATAAGTTAAAGAAGAGACATAGACAAGCAAGTGAAGATATTGTGAGAAGAGAAACTCCACTCAACATTCTAAAGAGAAGAATAGGCAATCATGAACAATTAGCTAGTATTGCAACTAGGAGACACCGCCAAAAATGAAGGAATGTGAAAAAATTAATACCATAGGATTTCAAGAAATAAAAACCCCCCTACCTTTGATGGAGAAGTTAAGAAGGTTGAAGAATAAGCAGCTTGACTATTGGGAACTTCATAGTGTATGACTACTCTAAAAACATGGAGGCTAGAGTGGTCGTTTTTAGCTTGAAGGTTGTTATATGGTGGGAAGACTTGAGAAATGTCAAGGAAATTAGAGAGAAAGTGATGTCCTGGAGATGATTGGAGAGATATTTTCAGGAAAAGTACCTATCCAAGATGTACTATGACAACAAGGTTAAAGAATTTCATGTTCATAAATTGGGGAAACTTACTATTGATGAGTACACTAATAGATTCTTAGAGTTTTTGAGGTATGTGCCATATATCAGAGATGAGAAAGTGGAGATTCAAAGGCACCTCAAAGGGTCACCACAAACTTATAGAGACAAAATTGAGTTTGATGAGCCAAAAACATTGGAGGACATTATTTGAATGACTAAATACTGCAATGAACAGTCCAAGCAAGAGGCCAAGTTCCAAACTGATCGGAAAGTAAGAGATAGGACCAAATTTAAGGGAAAAGGGCAGAAATATTTGGGACTTCGGCTAAGGGGAAGGAATGTGAAGTTCACTACTCCTACCAAGGGTGAGTTTCAATAAAAATCTACTATTGTCAATAGAGATCGGTCCTTTAAGACAACAAGAGAAGAAGTTGAGGGATTCAAGAAAGGGCTCCTATAGTGTAAAACATGTGGAGAAAACCACTTACGGAAAGATTTTCCTCAACAAGAATGGAATTCCCAAGGTTGTATAATGTGCAAGAAGTAGTAAAGATGGATGATGTGGCTCATAATGTGACATGAATCTATGTTGCATTGGAGAATGGACAACAGGAAAGACAATCATCAAGCTTCAACTATAAATATGGAACATATGGTCATTAACCAACTTGCTTCAATTTTAATTGACCCGGGTTATAATTTCAGCTATATCATCCCAAAAGTCACAAATAAGTGCTCTCTAGAGAAGAGAACCCATAAGAAATTGTGGGTGATTAAGTTACCCACATGAACCAAAAGGTGAGTGTTGGACATGATGAAATTGTGCCCAATGATGGTAAGAAACATGTCCATGTAAGTTGATCTCAACCTATTACTGTTGGGCTCATATGATGTGCTAGTCAACATGGACTTGTTAGCAACCCATAAAACTAAAATCAATTGCTAGAACAAGTTGCTAGAATGTCTCAATGACGAAGGAGAGGAAGTGATGCTGCAAGGAATTAAAAAAGCTTGTCACCATTAGGAAAATAGTAGTGTTGCAAGTGAAAAGGTGCAACATGAAGGGGTGTGCCTTGTATGCAGTCTAGGTAACCAGTGAATCAGAAAATAATAGGGATGGAATGGAAGAGCATCTAGTGTTCAGATAATTTAGTGATGTGCTTTTAGAGGAAATGTCAGGATTACCACCTAGGTGAGAGAACGGTTTCTTTATCGAATCATTGTTAGGATCAATATTAGTTTCAAAAGCCCCATTTGCATGAGTACAATAGAGCTAGGAAGCTAAAGGTACAATTGAAAGAAATGTTGGACAAAGGGTATATCAGACCCAATGTATTGCCCTGGGGATCCCCAACACTATTTTTGAAGAAGAAGGATGGCATGTTGCAACTATGCATTGGCTAGAGGCAACTAAATAAAGCCATAGTAAATAACAAGTACCTGCTACTAAGAATTGATGACTTATTTGATTACCTGTGAGGGGCTGTGATATTTTTAAATATAGATTGAAGTCTAGTTACCATCAAGTTGTGATTAAATATGAAGACATCCAAAAGACAAGATTCAGAACCATATATGGCCCCTATGAGTAAGTGGTGGTGCCATTAAGGCTCACAAATGCTTTGACCACATTTATGTGTCTAATGAACAATGTACTCAACCCATATTTGGACATATTTGTATCGGTATTCGTAGATGACATCTTGGTTTACTCTAAAATCAAAGAAGAGCATGCAGAGAATTTGAAAGTGGTATTGCAATTGTTGAGGGAGAAAAATCTCTTTGCTAAGCTCAACAAATGTGATTTCTTCCAATCACAAGGTAAATACTTAGGAATTATTGTTTCCAAGGAAAGACAGGCATTGTATCCTGAGAAGATCAAGGTCGACATGGAGTGGCCTACTCCCCAAAATGTTACAAAATTTAGATCTCTCGTGGGATTGGTTGGATATTACCAGAGGTTCATCTAATACTTTTCAAAGATTGGGCATTCAATTACAACCCTGTAGAGGAAAGGAGTTAAATTCCAATGGATATCAAGAGTGGCAACCAAATCTGAAGAACTCAAATACCTTCTCACACATGCACCTATCTTGAGAATAATTGATATGGAAAAATATTTTTTGGTTTGCACAAATGCTTGTAAGGAAGGGCTTGGTGGAGTCTTAATGCAATAAGGAGATGTGATTTGTTATGAATTGATAAAATTGAATGAGAATGAGAGGAATTGTGTTACTCATGATTTAGATATTGCAGTAATAGTACATGCATTGAAAATGTGGAGACATTACTTTCTTGGAAGAATGTTTGTTTTAACGTCAGACCATGGAGGGTTGAGATATTTGTTTGACTAGCCTAAGTTAAATACAAGTCAAGATAGATGGCTAGCCTTGATTAGTGAGTTTGAATTTGAAATAATGTACAATAAGGATAAAGAGAGCAAAGTAGTAGATGCACTTATTAGAATCCCACAAGTGGAACATTTGGTAGCCATAAGCACTTGTGAAGTTGATATCAATGAAAGGATCAAAGAGGCATTACTTCAAGATGAGCATTACCAGCATGTCATGAAACGCTTGCAATAGGAGCCAGAAGGATCATTGCTCACTCACTAATGATGGTATGTTGAAGTTCAAGGATAGATTGTATGTACCTTTCAGGGATGGCTTGAAGAATCTCATGATGGATGAGTTTCATAAGACCTTGTTTAGGTCATCTCGGTTATCAGAAAATGATAAAAGTTATGAAGAAAATGTACTATCGACCAAGCATGAAAAATGAAGTTGTTGATTACATTGTTAGGTGCTTCGAATGTCAACAAGTTGAAGTGGAATGCATACACCCAACGAGATTATTACAACAGATTCTAATTCCTGGTTGGAAGTGGGAAGTCATATCAATGGAACTCATCACAGGACTGCAAAAAACATCTTGGAAACATGATGCTATAACGGCAATAGTGGAAAAGTTTAAAAAGGCAACTTACTTTATAGTTTTAAAGTCCACCCACAAGGCCATTGACATATTTTTTCATGAAGGAGACCCAGATTCCAAGCTCAATTCAAAATTTTGGAAAGCATTATTTTTGGTTTTGGAACTCAGCTGGCATTTAGCACAACATATCTTCTACAGACTGATGGATGAATTGAGAGAGTGAATAGATTTCTAGAAGACCCATAGTGAAAGCACATGATGTTTTTCACATTTCTTTATTTAAGAAGTATGTAAATGACACTAAACATATTGTTGGTTGGTCTATGATACAAGTGGAATCCATTCCAACCAGAACCATAGTGCATTCTAGACCAGAGGTAGATCACACTCGAGAATTGAGTAATAGAACATGTCAAGGTGCAATGTAAGCACTTTGGACCAGATGAAGCTACCTGGGAAATGTTTGATCATATGAGGGCACTTTACCCATTTATGTTCCCTATATAAATGAATGTAAGAGCTATAAATATAAAGCTCATTGTTGTATTTTATGTTATATTTATAGAACACCCAGGGTAGTGTTCCTTTAAGGAGGTTATGTCTGTAACAACCCTTTTTTCTACAACCTATGTACACTAGTAGAAAATTAGAAATTAGTGACTAGGTGACTAAAAAAATTAGTCACAACAATTTTTCCAAGTGAAATACTACCAAAAATGAGGAATCTTAAGTGACCCAGCTAAAAACAATTAAAATAAATGATTGATTTAGTCTTGGGTTAAAATATATGATTAGATAATACATAATACAACTAAAAATCACTAACGTGAATGACTAATTTAGTCTATGAACAAAAATATGACTACCTAATAAGTACTACAATAATACCTAACAAGTACTAGATCACACACACCCCTACTATGCTTATGATGAGGATGTAGCTTGGGCTTGGTCAAAGGACCTTCTCCAACATTGACCATGAGTTTTTTTTATTTCTCAATACCTTTAACATAATGACACATCCACTTGAACCAATGTTCCTCCTTAAAAGGGGAATCCCATCCAAGGTTTAAAAAGGTACACCAATTTAAATTTTAGTATGCCACCCCTCAATTTAAAACCAAAAGTTGCCTCTTCTAATCACACACAACACACACTTGTACTATGCCTATGATGAGGCTTTAGCTTGGGCTTGGTCAAAGGATCTTCCCCAACTTTTACACATGAGTTTTTTATTTGTTAATACCTTTAACATGATGTTGCATCCACTTGAACCAACACAAAGCCTATCCAAGATTTAGTGTCGCTACCAACCAATGAGGGACTAAGAGCCACCTCTTTTAATTAAACAACACATCCTTCCTACCAAACTTATAATGAAACTACAACTCTAACCTAGTTAAATAAAACATCCCTAAATTCAAATATAAATATTTTATTTGTAAATAATTTTAATGAAATAATGCATCGAATCGAGGCAACACTTCCTCTTAAGATTTGGTTTTATATCCCACCAATGGCATATAATCCTTCATTTGTTAGACGATAGAGTGGGCCAAGGGTGTAAGAAACTCTTATAAAATCAATATGTAGGTCATGGGATCCAATCATATGGTAAAAATGAGGGGAAAGAAGATTACGGAGAAGGATTCTAAGATGATTGACTAGGAGGGCATGTCAAAGCTCCTAATTTTGGACAATGTACGCAAGGAGTTCTTCAACCTTTACCGAGCTTATGAAGAGGTTAAACAAACTCTCGATACCAAGTTCAACCAGCTAATTGCCTTGCCGGATATCTCCCACATATCATATAATTTATTTACCCCCATTTTGCTACATTTTCTTGAATTCTACATTTTTTTATGGTTGTTGATCATGATTAGGTCATAATCATTGTTAATATTCTCTTTTCATCGAAGGTGGAACGCTTGAATTAAATCCCAGGGCTTAGATAGATGTTAGTGCAAGGGTTTTATTTTATCTTTTCGAATTTGAAATTTTCATGAAATAATCGTTATAAATTGGGAAGACAATTTGCTTTATTAGTGATACTGTTACAGTGGGAAAAATGTGTGTTCGCTAATAAGGTTTTAAGTGTTGACTTGAACGAGTTACTAATGTCACATTCAATAAGTGCATAAGTATTTGTCACTAAATCCAATTGGTTTGAAGTACATGTGTGGGGTACACGAGTTCCTAAGGTGCAATATTTCTCAAGTTATGGTAGACTTTGAATTCCTTTCAAATTTTCTCTGGGTTAACGAGACACTTTTGATTTTTTTACATTAAATGAATAAGTGAAAATAATATTTACCTCTCAAACTGTTTGGTTCATCAACCCTCAAAGTACAATTGTGATATGCAAATGTTCCCAACATGTCTTATTTCTTAGATTATGTTAGCCCTTTGATTTGTTCATCGATCTCCTAGTCAATAGGATACCAACATAATTAACAACTATGGAACCTTGCTACTAATACAGGGTTTGTAATAGCATGAAAACTGAGCTAACAAACATACTTAATATGATGCTCTGATGAATCTATAAGTGTAAATAACCTCTCAAGATCTATAAGACAAATAGTTCTATAAAGATTCCCATAAACAGGGTGCAACAATCTATTTATATATACCTAGATATTCAAACATACTATGGCATGATAATAAGGAAACATAGAACAAACACTAATAGTAATATCAATTGTGCAAAAAAATCTCTTTAGGAATAGAAGAAAAAGAATAACGATAAATTCATTAAGAGTAATAGTACAAAGTGGGTTTATAGATTTACTGTCCTTGAACCTTCATTAGAGAAAAATATTCACATGCTCTATTTGGGTCTGTGTCCTTTGTGGTTGCAGCCTTTTCTTTTCCATTCTTATTCTCCTTTATTGGAATAAAACTACAAAACCATAAACTAAACCAATTAAGAATGAAAATTTCCATTTTGTTTGCTTCAAAACTACTTTTGATGACTTGATTTTCCAACAGAGCTTCAATGCCCATGTGGAAACAATGCCAACATAGCAATGTTGATGTATTTTTAACCCATGTCAGTAATGACCATGCATTCCAGTGACTTGTTTTGTATGTGTTCTACTTTTCCAATCTTATTTCACAATGTTGTTTGTGGTTCAAGGCCTATACTTTGTCAAGTTTTTTATTTTTATTTTTATGTGGATAGAAAATGGATTTTATTTGATTACATGCAATATTCTTTACATATGTTTTATGTTGTTGATACTATGAAGGAATTTGGGTAGTTGCAACTAGCTTTTGGTGATCTCCTTATAGCATGATTCCTTTGTATTTTACTTAGTAGGTACTTCTTCTAATGTTTTCTATCCACAATTCTAAAATGTAATCGTTCAAGTTTTCCCTTATTTTAGGCATTTTGATTTCAAATCTTACTTATTGTCTAGCTTGTGTAATCTTTATATGTGGTTGGTATGAATTCTTTAAGCCACAACAGAAGATGGGTGTATAATAAGCATGAGATGACATTTGGCCCCAGTCTTGGGTGTCTAATAAGCTTCCATTAAGTTAACCATACTTCTTCTACACCTTTGTCCTTACCTCAAATGATGAGTGGTGCACATCTTTTTCCTTGCCTCAAATGATGAGTGGTGCTTGGACAAGATAAAACAATGTGCATAACCTCCAAGTTTTCTTAACAACCTATAACTGCCACTAAACTGCAAGGGTCTTTTGATGTGCTTGGTGAGAGAGGAAAGCCTATGAAATTCTCCCTACATTTTCAAGGGGTGACATTATGAGAACCAAGAACCAACTCAAGTACTAAACTATAATACCACTATGCAAAATTGTTGACAAGTCAAGTTCAAGCCTTTCACAATGCTTATACTTTTATTTATTTGTGCACTTCATAATATGGCCTATCAAGAACAAGTAGAGGTCCTTTTAAACACCATAGAAACATGTTCCTTTGGAAAAATCACCCTAAAACAACCTTTCTGGAAAAATCACCATAAAGTCAATTGTTATTGGAAATAATACTACAAATGAACATCCTCCAAAAAATATGCTATATGCTTCAACTGTAAAAGTAGAGGATCAATGATCTTAGAGGCTTATTTAAATCTAGATGAACCATAGGGAAACCCTAGAAAAAGTGACGTCCTTTAAAGGAAGGTTTATGCCCTAGTAAACCCTAGAGCTCTAGATAAATTGAGGTTCACAACCACTTTCTTACCATATTGAGATGCACGAGAGAGAGATGGGGGGGGGATTGAATGGAACCAACCAAAAACCATTGGTTGAGACAAAGAGAAGATAATGTAAGGTTAGGACAAAAGATAAATCCACAACTATACACAATTATAATGATTGCAAAGTGAGGTTGGTTATAGCCATATGTGAAGATTATATGATCATTTCAAAATGTTGTACCTTTCCATCTTGCTAGCCTAATTAGATATTTATATTTACTTGAATTAGAGAGAAGTTTCCTTCACACACACACACATTTAGAGAGATATGATAGTTTTCATGACCCATTGAACTAATTTAATTGGTCATTTTATGTACATTAAGAAAATTGTCTTATGTTGTCCATTTCTTATTGTATAAGGATCAATTTATATTAACATTTTTCATGTAGGCCACACTTGAGTGGCCTACTAATTCAATACTTGTATAAGATGGTCCTTGTGTTGTGTTAGGATATGCACATGTTTCTCTAATGATGTAATTATTTTGTAATGTGTCTCCCTTGCAAAAAAATGTTGCCAAAGCATTGTTAGTGTTTGAAATTCTACTCATATTCTGCTGCATTGATGTTCTAGATTTCAAATCCTTGAGGAATCTTTAGAAACATGAGCTTTTGTTCTTTGAATGATCTCAAATATTTCACTATAGAAAACATCATAACAATTAATAGGAAAAGAAAAAGAGATGAAAACAAGATTTCTCTTATATTGATGTTGATGGTTGTACAAACTTGCCAAATTATTGAAACCTCCTTCAGTTTTGGTCAAACTTTGTGTGTCTAGTCAAAGTTTATGAGTTAAGCCAAAACTCAACATAACTGACCAAAAATGCCCAGTCATCTCCCCAAGCCAATGAGTTAAGTTGACACTTAAAAACTGGGCAATTTTCTGCAAGTTTGGTCCCTCTAGGTTTATTATTATTGTTCTAAAGCATGACATATGCCACTCTAATTTTATATAAAGGAATATTTAGACTATTGCACTAGCTTATTGGGTAGTCATGAATGATGCTTATAATGACAATATTTGTGTTTGATCTACTGATTCTTCTTTCCCCTAGTTTAAGAGTCAATGGAGGCCTACGAATATAGCTTTTTCAATTGACAGATGTTATCATTGATCTATTTCTCAGATATTACTCAGCTAGGAAACATACACATTCACACTCGTTTGTGGAGCTTCCCTCCTTTTTTAATGTTTTTCAATAAAATTGTCTCTCATAGTCAACCTATTGTTTGTTTTTGATGTCATCGTTGTCCTATTTTTTTTGTTCCAGCCACCACAAAATACTTTGTGGTTTTATTTCTCTAGACTAATATGGTTGTTTTGTTTTCACTTGGAAGTGTTCTCTAAGATTTTCTTTAACCCTTTTTTCATTGACAAATTATGGATTTATTGGGAGTTCGGTTTGGTATCTTTCATCACAAGTGCAATTCCAAACATGAAGGAATATTAATCGACCCTATTTTTTTTGTATACTACACAATATGCAAGTTTCACAGACAATCCACTGGTTGCATATATTTTCTTTTCTCCTTCATTTGTAGAATCTTTCTAGTCCCCTCTTGCATTTCGTCAATGGTTATTTTCATTTTTATAAATTACTTGATTTGGTCCAAGGATTGTGTTGGAAATAATACTGAGGGGGGGGGGGTGAATCAGTATTATCAAGTCAATAAAACTTTTTCATTTCCATACTCTGATTCATATATGCTGCTTCAGTTAAGAATACCCACGTATATTCAGTGAACTTATGATTTAGTTAATTGATCTTCAATGAGTGCATTAGAACATTATCAACCATATTAACAGCAAACAGGTGCAGTAAAATAGAACAGATCGTCACACATAAGCCACACACATGAACACTATGATATAAGGTGGAAACCCAATGTGGGAGAAAACCACCTGCTGCAAGTCATCTCAATCTTCTTCTTAATAAGAAAATCCTTTTACAATATTTCTGTATTGGTGAAGTCTTATACCAGTACGCAGGCTTCTACCTGCAAAGAGCTACAACCCTCTCTCATTCTCCAGTCTCTCCTGGAAGGGAGCTACAACCCCCATAGTTCTTGTACTAGCCGATCCATTTACTAGTACGCAACTACTACCTGCTACAATGCTCCAAAGTTTTCAACTGCTATTGGAAGGGAGCTACCACCCCCTTTGCTCTTGTACTAGCTAAGATACTAGTACGTAGGCACCGGCCTACAATCTTCTCTCCTCCGGGTACCACGTTTCATACATTTTCAGACTAGATACTCTTGAAGCACAACACATAATCTGAAAGGCCACGTTTCATCAAAATATCATTGAAGCACATAATCAATCAATCTTCTCAATCACCCAATCATCGGATCAAGGATAATATGTGTGTTAGCAACCCGATCTAGTCCATTAGATCACATAAATATGAGTCATTATGATCCTGATCCATTATTAGATCTCATCCATCAACACAATCAATCAAACTGAATATGTAGAATACTGACACCATTAAACAGTCATCAGAACACATCAACAACCTGAACCACCTGTAACTTTAAACATCATAGCTCAAATGGTATACTCTACTACAATGAACCAAACCTGCATACATACACGCTTTCACCAAAGCCAACCCGTGTACAGATCTATAAATATTCAATCATGACTTGCAGCGATTTCAAACTTAAGTTATACCCAGTTCAGATCATTACAAGTGTCAGTATACAGATCTAGAATAAGCATAATCAACTATATAGATATAGTTCATTTCAAACCATTTGATCCCGATCTATCCTTAGATCTTATTCTCCATCAACCGGTGAGATCCCTCTTTAGCTCAGATCCAGATCTGCACCATAACCCAATCACAGTATTCCAGACCTAGCACTTTATCAGATATTCAATTCAGATGATGCTTTGCCAAATGATCTCCTTCCTCTTTTATAGTCTTAGGCCTTTCACAATACCACGGTCTAAAACCATAATAACACAATGCCACGGACCCAATACTTGGGATCAACACTTTTGGATGCAATACCACAGACCAAAACCATAGGATCAAAAACTGTCGAACTAATACCATGAACCAACCATGAAAGTGCATGAGATCAACACTTTTGGATGCAATACCACGGACCAAAACCATAGGATCAAAAACTGTCGGACTAATACCATGAACCAATCATGAAAGTGCGTGAACTTTTCTCTTGCATGAAGGGAACTTTTCTCTGCATGAAAGTGCGTGAACTTTTCTCTACATGAAAGAAACTTTTCTCTGCATGAAAGTGCGTGAACTTTTCTCTACATGAAAGAAACTTTTCTCTGCATGAAAGTGCGTGAAATTTTCTCTACATGAAAGAAACTTTTATCTTCATGAAAGTGCGTGAACTTTTCTCTACATGAAAGAAACTTTTATCTTCATGAAAGTGCGTGAACTTTTCTCTACATGAAAGAAACTTTTATCTTCATGAAAGTGCGTGAACTTGAAAATAACTTTGCTGCACTATAATTTATCATCTGTGTGATTTGCCATCAAGGACAACACTTGTCTCATAATGCCAACAATCTCCCCCTTTGGACTTGATGGCAAAGCTAACCTGAGAACTGTCATCTGATTCCTTTGAGTTGTCCAACATCCCATGCATTCTGTCACATCTGATATCTCTTCCGTAGATTCATCTAGATATATATAAGTGAGTTGATCTTCTACGAGTTGGTTGCCATCAAGTACAACACATGCATCATAATGACAACATATTGTTCTAGATTAGCTTTTCCATAATATATATTTCATGGGGTTCATCGATCCTTCCTTTTCAAGCTCAAGAGTAACCTATTTAGCCATGTAACGGAAAACCATCATCATTGTTAAAGACAAAAGAGTTCATCCTATTGTGAACTTATCTTGATTGTATTTTTCCAAAGAAAAAATCTAGAGGTGGAAAAATTCCCAACACTTATAAACTTGTCTACAATGCTTTTCCAAAAAAGAAACAACTAAAAGCAATTGACTAACATGATTGAAGCATGTGTCCACTTAACGAGTCAATGAACAAAGAGCACTTTTGAGCATAGTTATGAATGGGCATTTAGCACATGGCAGCACAATATCTCTACCACTATATAAGCAAAAGGGCAAGGGCATAAAAAAGAAAAGACATGGACCTAACAACTTTTTCCTTATTGTGCTATGCTTGCCAAGTATTCATTTCTTCTAACTAGTACTTTTTTATGAGAAAGCTTCCTCTTATCATGATTGAGGCTAAGATGCCTAAATTTAGCTTTATGATGATCCGTTGACCCAATCAATTTGGTTTCTGTTCATCTAGGCAGTTGCGGGTGGCATGTATGTATTCTAACAAATTCTCTTAGGACTTGTACTTTGCCCCAACCACTGTTATGTGCATTGACACACATCCAAAGCATGAGCATAAACACAGACTCGTCACTGGAAAAACTTGAGCCATGGTAGGGGCTATATTAGTTATCCATTTTAACTGTCTAGGCAAGCTGTTGTTGACACTAAATAGCTTTTTACATTCTTTTTCTTTTGAGATTTTGCTTTTTTGTTCCTTAGATCCAGAAGGTCCCTTCTTCATTTTCTAGTGGATGCTTTTGTGCTTATTTGTGAGCACCTGTAGATTTTGAGTTCTGGTTCTAATTGTAACAATTTCTTTGCTGGTATGGCATAGGAATTATTTCTCTTATGCGGGAAAATGATCAATTGTATTTTTAGCATTCTCATATTAAAATTGTCACATTAGGAAAATCAATCAGTTTGATTAAGAAATTAATCATAGCACCTTCTCCCTTATGAAAGTAAGTCAGAGTACTAACATAAAAGCATCATAAAGGTGACTTTAAAACCCAGAATCTAAAGCAAAAATACCATAAGAGCACTCAAAAAATTATGAAGACATTGCAGGTTCCATTTCAGTCTTGTTCTTGATTTTATAGGGTGAATTTTCCCTAATCGTCTTATTAAATAAATATTGATTGATAGTGTAAATCTATGGTAATTAGATTTCAAATTTTTTTTTGAAACTAAGTTGGTGTCATGAAAACTACAAGGGGTTTATACCATGACATTTTCAAGAGGTTTAAAGTTTAAACCTTGACAGCCACATATGTTTAAACTTTTTACTTTGATTCTAAATTAGAGAGGGAACCTTTGGCATGCTATATGGCTGTCACGAAATTGAATTCATGTCAGAGTCAGACCTTCAATTGTGATGGAATCATTTTGAAAGCTTGAGTAGTCTGGAAATTGAGAATAGCCATACCTTCATTCCTGGTTGAGTTCACAACACTGTCACCTAAACAGGCATAAATTCCTGTGAAGTCATCTAGACCTCTAGTCACTTAACTCTTTTCCACATGCTCAATTATTGGTTTCTAAATTCCCTTCTAGTTTCAATATAGCTTCTCATAGGATGAAGTTCAGGTAAAATATATTGTACTCTGCCCACGTGTATGTTAGAAGTTTGTGCAATCACACAAAGTGATTTGTATTTATGGCCCCTTATTACTGTTGAGTAGCTGCTAAATATGCTTGACCATGCTAAGAGATTTTTTTTTGAGCTGCAATCAAAGTCGAGGTTACCTTATATTCTAGTTTTGTTTGATTTGGTATAGCTGTGATAGAGAAGTGTTATGAATTACCAGTCATGATATGTTGGGAGCCCTAAAATTGATTGCATGTGTAATCTTTTTGTGAGAGGGACACCTTGGTTCACCTTTCTCATAGGGTTGTTGGGTTTTGGACATCTTACCAAGTAATTTGGTATCAAATGAGGGTGAATATTTTTGGTAAGGATTTGACAAGCACTCATATCAAGATGAATATTTTGAGAAATAAGGGCTTGAAATTTTCTATTGGGCAAGGCTTTGGGGGCGTTGTAGTAAGGATTTGAAAGGTAATAAAAGTTTCTACAACCACATGAAGTAATTTATATTCATGATCACCTTCTTATATTGAGTATATTCTATCAATGCTTGACCATGATAAATGCTAGTTTTGTTTTGAGTTGTAATCATGTTGAGGTTGCATTTTATTCTTTTTTTGTTTGATTTTGTATGGATGCGATCTTTTTAATAGAGAGTTTCATCAATTATTGGTCATGATATGGTGTGGCCCATGTGATTCATTACATTTGTTATATTTAGTTAAGAGGGACACGTAAGCCTACATTTCTCATAGGGTTGCTACCTATTGGCATCTTATTGGAGGTTTTAGTGTTGAGTGCAGCTCTTGGTAAGGCATTTAAGGGCCCTCACATCAGGGGTGAATGCTTCAAAAAATATGGTCTTGAAAGGCCTTATCAAGTAGTGAACTAGGGATGTTATGGGATTACTTTGCAAGGCCTTCAAGGGGTAAATACTTTAAGAAACAAGGCATAAACACAAGGCCATATACTAACAAAGTATTTGTCTACGTACTTGATTCCACTTCTTTCAATAATAGTTGTTAAGGAGATGAAGGGTTGTCTTTTGTCATTTTGATATCTAAATACCATTTTCTTTTAAGTTTCAAAACAATATTTTTTTTTGTGTGTGTTGGCCATGATTCCTTCTTTGGATGAATATTTATTAGCTTGTTATAGTTTGTATATGATAGCCATCTTTTCAGGATTATTTTGTAAATAAGTGAAAAACAATTATATGTTCTTTTATAGTGTTGTATTTGAAATAAGTGCATCATTTTGTTAGGTCCCTATAATACTAGCGTATCCCCCTTATAGTTATTGTTATTATAGCCCCCTATTGTTATTATTGTGCCCATGTTGATATTGTTGTGCCCCATAGAAGCCCACTATTATTATTGTTGTACCCTTACATTATTATGGTTATGTAGGCTTTGATTATATTGTGACCCTTCACTCCATATATACCAAGGCAGTCTTATCATTTGTATCAACCAAGAATTGTTCGTTTATGTAATGTAAAGGAGGTTTCCCCCTTAAAGAGTATAATTTTTAAGTCATTGACCTATATTTCTTTCTGCTTTGTGCGCTGGTTGCATAAAATTTGGTATTAGAGCTTTGGATTCTAGGTGTTATAGGCCATTTTGTCACATCCGATCTGTTAGCCTCCTGCTGCAGCAGGTTAATCATCTTTCATGATCGACTTTTTTACATGCCAAATATGTCGTACTATGCATGCTGCAATGCTCCATATTTGCTACAAATGACCAGAGAAGTATCCATGAAGGTGTGCCAGTTTTAATGCTACTGCTTTGTTCCAGTTTTGATAAGTAATCCATTTTGATCAGTTTTCAGTTAAGGGTAGGCCAAACAGCTTAATCTTGGCCTCCCTAGGTTTCAATTTCTTGTTGTAGAATATAGAGAATAACTATCTGTCCAAACAGCTTAATCTTGGCAGATTTGTAGATAGGTAGAGAAACAAGGGTGCTCAACAGCTTAATCTGAGCCCCTGGATGCAATAAGTGTAGTTGTAGATAGGAGGACAACAAGAAGAAAAGAACAAAAAGATGGGTATGCTAGTTCAAGTGCACCCAAACCAAAAAGAAGAGAAAATGCTAGGTGACTAGGTCGGGTAGGTAGCTTTGTGGTTGCAGAATCATGGCTTGTGATCCATTTCAGATTTTCAAGTGTCATATCTATTCATATCACAAGTTTGAGGCAGTTTTCCATTTGAAGGACTTCAAGCGAGGCATGTCTAACTTCCCCTTCCTCCTCTGTCCCCAAGTCACTCACTAACTTCCCCTAAAGAGGTCAAGATCTGCTTGATACCTATTAGACTCATCATTCTCCATATCATTTGCCTTGGTGAAGATCTGCTTCACTCAAGGAATGTTCACACTCCTTCTATCAGTCATTTTCCCCATTGATAGCCTAAGACATAATTCTTAGCGTTTTTTCTCATCATTATCATATTAACTATTAACTTTACTACGTAGCTCCCTATTTATTTCCCCTTCCCCTACTAAAACTATGTATATAACTCCCCTATATATTTATCCCTCCCCCTGGTTGAAAATAACCATATACATCCTTGGAAATTGCTAAGTTTATTTGAAACTCAACAAGAATCCTCACTTCTCCCCTCAAACCATCTTCTCATGCATTTTGGACCCTTTCCGATGCATAGAACCCTTCATCACCCCCCTAACTATCTTCCAAATGCATAAGGATTCATTCCTTTGCATAATTCTCCTTCACATGTTTAAAAAATCACCCCTTTTACCTTGGTTTGCCTTTAGAAGGCATGAAACCCCTTTTGCCCACTAAACCCCTCTCAAAACCACACCAATTTCCTCCTAAGTGCCTTTGAACTCCTTCCAAGGCATAAGAATACTCAAACCATGTAAAAACCTTCAAAAAATTGAAAAATCCTCCTTTTCGGGCCATCAGACCCCTTCCGATGCCCTA
The DNA here is from genome assembly GCA_031772625.1 of Pinus tabuliformis. Classification (NCBI taxonomy): domain Eukaryota; kingdom Viridiplantae; phylum Streptophyta; class Pinopsida; order Pinales; family Pinaceae; genus Pinus; species Pinus tabuliformis. The sequence goes on from CM062818.1 coordinate 1,243,475,111, forward strand.
GAGATCCATTCAAAGCACTTTCATCACCCCTCCGAATTCATTTACCTTTGCATTTTAATAAAATTCATGCTCCGATGAGCAAAGGCTCTATTTGTTCCCCCTCCGATGTGATTTCGCTATTGGGAGGGGAAAGTGGCATGTAACAAACATATTTGGCATTTCTCCGAAGGCAGGTGCCCTCCCTCCGACTCGATATCACTGTCGGAGGTCGGGCGATAAAATGTGTTAACTCTATGGTGCATTGCCGAAAGCCCCGGGCCGGACCCGATTTCAAATAATAAAGGGCCTATATAGCTTTTCGGGTCCGATGGTGTTTCAGCGATTCTATGTGGAGGCTCCCATATCCCCGCCGATAGCGAAATGCGAATTAGCGCCGGCCGTCGGATTGCCCTCCCAGATCAACGACCCATGTTTGATCGACGGCCACCCCTTGTGTTTAGCTCCGACCAGCGGAGCCGAAATATTATAAGGGCGAGTTTATAAGGTTTTCGGGTCCGTAAGGGCCTCGTGCGCAACGAAAAGGGTGGCTCCGATATTCCGGAGCCGATAATTTATAAAGGGCAGTTTTGAAAGGGATTTCGGGTCCGTTGGACCCGTTTCAAATGCAAATCCGCCGATATGATGGGTTCCGATGGTTCGGACCCAATCTCCATAAAAAATGGGCCTATAGCATTTCGGGTCCGCAGCTATTTCGGCGATCGCACATATGTTTCCCCTCGGACCCTCCGACTGCGAACATGCGACTTAGCGCCAGCCGTCGGATCAGACCCCCAGATCAATGGCCCTGATTTAATCGCTGCACTCCCCATGTATCGCTCCGACTGGCGGAGCCGAAATAACGAAACACACGGCACAATAAGCATTTTGGGTCCGCAAACCAAATTTTTGTAAGTCCGCCGATATGACATCGCCGATGGGCTGGACCCGAAATCCCTCAAGAAGGAGCCTATAGCATTTCGGGTCCGCAGCATTTCGGAGGAACTATGTTTTGGGACCAATGGTCCGCCCCGATGCGATATTGCGATGAGATCTGGGCCGTTGGATCGGCCCGCGCCGGATCTAATGGCCAGGATTTAATGATTGCTACAGTGTCCACTTAAGTGCCAAATTTTCACAATTTCGCAGTGTTTTGAGAGCATTTTCATATTATGATAAAATGGCCATTGTTTAAGGTTTGTGTGCAGCGCTCCCGCCCACCACAACCAATAAGGGAAATCATACATCCTTAAGCCATTTAGGATCACTCCAAGCCCGGTTTTGCTCCAGGGGGCCAGTCTCGGCCTCGACACAGTTGGCAACACTTTTTCCCTCTGTTTGCACCATTTTTCAAAAATTTTAAGGCTAGTTTTGATCGGCCAGAGCGCCGATAGCATTCCAAAGGCCATGGGAACCTTTGCAGCAGTTAATTTTGAATTAAAAGGCAGAAAAGGGGCGATTTGACAACGTAAAGTGTATCAGAGGAAAGAGAAGGCTCAAGTGCATGTCAAAGGGTATCGGGAAAGCGACAGACAGTATCAGTATTGCGGATTCAAAGTAGATGAAGGCAGAAAGGCCCCAGTAGTTATAGCAAAGCATCATTGAGCTGTAATGGCTCACCAACTCACAGATTTTGGCCATTTAAGGCAACAGGACCACTTGAAGGCAGATTAAAGGATTTCAACGCAGATTTATGACAAGTACAATGGTCCCAGTCGCATTTTGGAGCAGCGCTGCTTCCTTAATTACGCAGTTATCACACAGAGGACAGCTCGTGGCTCAAGGCACTCTTTCAGTCCATTTTTGAAGCTGCAGGACCATGTGCAGCCCTAAAGAACCATTTTGATGAGGCTGCTCCCTCATGCGCAACCGTTTTAAGTTATTTCATGCATTTATTTCCAACATAGATTAGGATCAATGACATTGACTGTACAGATCTCTTTTGATCTGTTTTCAGAGATATTTTTCCCCCTTGACAGCTGTTCAAGGGAAGTCTGTAGCTATTTTTCTTTATATACCACCCTCTACACAGTTTTAAGGGTTGGTTGGTCGATAACTTCCTCTAGACTTGCATTGTATTTTCTGATAGTCTCTATAATCAAAGATCGTTGGAATGTTTGGGAGATGAACTGACTGTTGTGTTTTGATGTCTGAAGAGTGACTATGGAATCCTAACGCTTCTACATAGCTCAATAAGTGTTTCTTATCTCTGTTTACAATTTATATGTGTTTATGCCATCATTGTTTCACTATCTAAATAGCAGAAAGAAAGAATAGTTCAGAGCTCACTTAGTTGTATTCTGTTCTCAATTTCTGTGATTTATCTATGTTTTCCTCTGAATTAGTCCTGAATATGAATACTTATTTGCTCATATTTACACTAGTTCCTTCATATATGAATGTTGTTTAGGAATCCTTGATTGCTCCTATATAAATGTTCATTCACCTTTCCTCTGTTAGCATAATGAGAGCTACTTAGTTGCCTTTCATTCACTGACCTTTGTTCCATCTTTATTCTAGCTAAATATTGTTTTATGTGTAGCTATCCTGCTCTGTATTCCTCTTGTGACCAAGACAACGCAACAACAAGCCTAATCCACGGCTCCATGCCCAATGGTTTGAACTTCTCACACTATGCATCCCAACTCTGTTTGAAATAATCCTCCATCCCACCAAAATCAAAACAAAACCTAAGAAAATCATAACTAGCCTAAAATCAACCCAAAACAAAGCTAAATTATAAAGAGAGAGCCCTCTCTGATTGCAGGTAGGCTAGGACCTGCAGTCCAAAGATTGGTTTGTGGTTACCTCGGCCGTACCCCTTTAAGGAGCTTTAGGGACAACCTGAGTGATAACACGATCAATGAGCCTTCTAATGGGATCAATCAAAATCCTATTCCCCCTTGTCACCATCTTTCACAAATCCCTCAGCATGTACCCTTCATACCCCAAAATTTAAGCCCTAAACTACATCATATGAGCTAGTTTAAAGACCAACACGCCTTGTAAGCCTACTAGGGTGCATTCACCTATAGGTTGCTCCATTTTGGCATGCGTTGGTCACCAACAGGTTGCTCACCTTTGCACCTATGTTGGTTCTAGAAATCTGGGAGAATGATCGGGATTCCAGAAGCTTCCCCTTCTACTATTTTCCAGAAGTTGTTTTAACTACTTACCTTGGATAAAAAATTCAGATCCTATCCTTCCCTACTTTGGAGTTTTCACCACTTATCCTTAGATCCTATCCCTCCATCAAAGGTGGATCTCTTACCCTAGATTGGTAATTGGATAAGAAATCCCAATCTACCCTACTTCTCTATATATTCCCAGCCTTCTATATGGTTGGGGGTTGGCTTTTGGAGAGTGATTATGCCCTTATGCTACTGTAGTGAGTGGTTATCGTCCCATGCATTTAGGGTCATTGGAGGTGCATATTGTGACAAGGAAAGGACAAGTCAACAAGTTGGAGCAACTCTTCTCCAAGATCAACTGCTACTTATGGTTGTAATCTCCTTCCATTTATATTAATGCAAAGAGTTCATTGTTTTCCTATATGTGATGTTGTTATTTCATATATTTCAATAACATGTTGATCTAAAGAATGAAGTACTTAGATGATACTGCATAGATCTCGTCGTTTCTTGGCTTGTGTTATTTAACTATGCAGGTTATAATTTTGGCATACGGAGCTGGAATTGGAGCTTCCAAGCTAAAGAAGGAGCGAAGTGTGTGAAGGATTCTAGGTAGGATTCACTCCATAATTTATTTACTTTAAGGAAAAACATTGTGTTCCGTGCCTCTCTGTTGTTCTAGGTTAGCCACTGACATAGGGGGGATACTTTTGTCTGCAATCATAAATCTCGTATAAAAAATTAGCATCTCCACTGGGGAATGGAGTATTCCCTTGGTGGTTTCCATGTCCATTGTGTTTGATTACCTCCTTGACAAACCTTTGTTGTATCATCCAACCAAGAATAGACCTAAGAAGCGATTTCATTGAGCCTTTTTTACAATTTTTGTGCTGGAATCCTCTTTCCCATGCCCAATGCACCCCTTGTGCCTTTGACAAAGCATTGGACCTCACCCTGGCCCACTCTATACCAACGTTGCAACACACTGGTTCTTGCATGAATTTTGCCTTGGTTCTTGAGCCTCTCTTTGGTCAATCTACTTCCAACTGAACTTCCCTAAGCCTTGAGTGCCTTGTCGTCTCTCTAAAGCCTCCATTTGGTTTGAATTTATGTTGTTTTCTTTTGGTAAGAATTAGTTTTTATTTTTCTTTGTTCTTATCACTTGGTCTCTTGCAAACTAATTTCGTTTGATTGCTGATCACTTAGATGAATTGTTGTTTTAGTCCTCATTCTGAAAAGTGTAATTGAATCAGTAGCTGAACATTTGCATCTTATTTTTCTTGATTTCGAAAATTAAGTGTGGTCAAAAGAAAAATTTTGCATCGACATTTAGGGTTTTGCACGTGTATTAACATAAGAACAATTGCATTGGAAAGGAAATTTCCTATTGCATATTGTTTACTGCATCTTGTGTGTTGCATCTTGAGTGTTTCTTCCCTTCCTTAGCTAGATTTTCATTGAAAGAGAAAGGATTGATATTTTCTCGTGCTAGATTTTCGTTTTAGGATATTCAGGTGACATTCGCGGCGAGCCCCAAAATTGAAACATAATCAAAGATAAACATTAAAATTTATTCAATCAACCGAAGGACCATTTGTAGAATTAATGCAAACATCTAGAGGTTTAGGCTAGAGATGTGTTCCTACATTGTTAAATGTAGGAGTTGTCATTGTTTTCAAACATTTCATCTCGAGGGTGAAATCTCGTTCCATGTATGTGAGTGTATAGGATCGTACTCCACGTACATTTAGCTATATTGGCGGCACTCCACACACGTAAATTATATGGGAACGCTCTCATCGAATGGTTATGCATTGGACAACACTACTACAGATTTAACTCCCACGTATTATCGCATATATTTTGGGAGTCCCTGTTGGATAGGTAAATCCCCTCTGCGGACAGAGGCGATCCCACTAGCCTAAAACAAAACTAGCCACAATCAAACCACGCTGCTACGCAAGTTCCTAGTTATGCATCAAAGGTGAATTAAGAAGACCAACCTGGAATCCAACACTATGATTGAAGCAGAGTTGATATTCCCGCTCCCTCGCTCCAACAGATCATAAACGAACACCTGCACATGCAAAGGAAGAGACAGATACCAACATAAAATCTACCAAGGCACAACTATATTTCAGTCAGAAAGGAAATAAATCAACACATCACCATAATAGACAATGAGATTGGAACTATAATAGCAGTCGCTCATTAATTAATAATAAACAGGAAAAGTTACAACCATGGTTCTGACGTTGAACCTCTCCTGGCTGGGCGAGTAACTATATGTGTCTTGCAATGCATCTCCTCTCCGGCAGCATAACCTCTCTAGCATTCACTAGCATTCCTCCAAGAACTCAAGAACTCAACATCTAGTACTCCATGACTAACCACTAGCTTGTCAAATGCATAAGGACAAGCTTATATAGATGAAGAAGGGAGGAGGATACGATGAACCGGGACACCTATTGTGGATTAACATTATCCCCAAAAGCCATTAAAGATGGAGATAGGATAGAACTCGACATAAGACTGATTTTTTATCCTCAAAAAGCTCCATGTAAGGAAGGAAACAACAGTCGGACGTGCGTTAAGGCAAAAAGCATGACCAAACTTGGTTGGCGCGACTGCTGCTCTAAGACAGAGCGCCAATGGTCGCGCCCTCTTTTGAGGATCTCCATGATTGGCGCGGGTAAGATACTGTGGACCTGCGCCAATGGAAAAAGAGCACTTTTCAGGGATAATCTGTAGAAGGTGTCTTCAGGGAACATGAAGTACATACTCAGGGGAACATAATGCAAGTGTTTTTAGACTTTGTCACTTCTTATAACTCCCGGGATGAGTCCTCCAAAGTACGACAAGAGGAGTAACAGGGATGGTGAAAAATTACTGTGTAACAGATGCCCCCTAAAGCATGAAGTTCGAGAGGTAGAGAGGGGTGAAATGCTTTACAAGAACACACAAGAACACATAAGAACACATATAGTTGCTGCCGCCGAGGATCTGTGTTAAGAGACATGACTGATAGTTCAATTACATGATGTACGTGGTATGGTCACAACCATCCATAAGAGAGTACATAAATAATCCAGATCCATAGTATGGACGCAGCCATCTGGTTAGGATCAATGAATTGACTCAGGTATGGTCGCAGCCATCCAGTGAATGAGTCAAGTATCAAGAATCACGCCTGGATTACAACAGACACAATCCAGGGTCTTGCGCTCCATCTCGACCCGAACAAGAGTACAAGTTCAAGCATGTGAATATATGAGCTGAAGTCGAACATGCATGAACATCGTCTAATTACCAGTCAATAGTGGAAACTGTTAACAGACGCGAGAGGTACCACCAATAATGACAATGGTCCTCAAGGTACTATAGGTACAATCTACGGCACGTGAATTAATGATCTGAAGTCGAACGCCCGTAGAATCATTCGATCGGAGGCCAATGATGAAAACCTCACGTCGAACACGAAGAACCTGCCATTGAGGCATGCAGGCTCCAAGGCACCGGAAAGGAGTCTCTAGATCAACTTCCTGGATAATGAGTTGAAGTCGACAGGAAGTGACCTTGATCGAAGGTGGGCCATAATGTTTCCCACATCCTCGACACGAGACAAAGAGATAATGTTGTGAATCAAGATTGTGCGAACTATCAGAGGGAGGTTGTTTCTTTGAAGAGGTCAACTTCTCTTGAACATATTGGCGGCACATTAATGGAATCGGCAGTATTTGACATCAATGTATCAAAGGTCATGATGACGAGGCAATGAGTGGATGAGAGGTCAAATAAGGTACCCAAGTCCATGGAAGCAAGTGAAAGATATGAGATGAGATATCCCCACCCCGGACACGAAAGCAGAAAAGTGCCATGTTCAAGAGCGACATACTGCCGTCACGGTAATAACTATGGTTCAAAAAATTTCTTTTCCCCCCCGCCATTTCTGGCGAGTACCCCAGTTATTTTTAACAAGCTTGATGGGGATAGCATATGCTTGTGTTGTGACAAAATCCAATGTCATTAAGTTTTAACGAGTCTGACAAAGGAAGAACTCGGCGTCTTTTCATGTTTAGAGAGTTTGAAAAGACAACAGAAAAGGAAACTCCAGGGATGTTCTTTTTCATAAAGTTGTGTCTCTCGGGCCCGAAAAAGTATAAAATAATACCCGAAAGAATCGCCCGATCATTATGATCGAGGAGTACTTTTCATAATTAGTGATTTTGACCTGAAAAAGTAAAAAAGCGGTCAAAACCACGTTGTTTCGTAACCATTAACGAGTTTGGAATGACAAAAACCCGGTAATATTTTTATGTTTTAACGGTCGACAAAAAGAACTTAAAACGACCGCCCCTTATTAACATTTAACGAGTCAAGAGGAGCGACTCGGCAATCTTTTCCTCTTTAAATGGTCAGAAAAGAGCTGAAAGCAGACCTCCATTATTATTTTTTAAACGAGTCAAAAAGGAAAAATACTCGGCAATCTTTTCATATTTTACGAGTCAGAAAAGAGCGTAAAGGCGACTCGTCCTGAAGGAACGAGTGGTATAAAAGGTAGCAACTGGTTCCAGTAATGGTGGAACCTACTCGAAACATGTAAAGGTCAAGAGGCTGGCTAATAAAACCACTCATCGCTGCGGTTCCTTCAGGAAAGGAGAAACAACCAAGTGAAAGCATATGATCGGCCAAAGAGATGGTGGCGATGGAATGAAACAACCAAGGCTCATCTAGCAGAATTTAGCAGATAAAAGGCAATCACGGGGTGTAAATCAGGTATGGGTTCATTTTTTCACAAGCTTGAACCATGGAGAACTCTGCTTGAATTCGGTTTCATGTTTACACAAGCTTGAAACGAAAAACTATGCTTGCTATAAATTTGCATGCCCCCAACATGATAATACAAATCTAGGTACATGCCCCCCAAGCTTCATGGCATTCACGGAGTGGATGGAATGAAGGTTTACTTGGAAAGACTCGATTTTGAAGGAGGATGCATGCCCTCCCGGGCCTCAGTCACACACCCGGGTCAGCTGCCGTCATCAGAATGACGGAGTGGATGTTGGGGCATTTCCTGTGGAAATAAGACCATTTAGGAATGGTAGATGACTATATGTGAAGTGTGAACCGGGGAATGAAAGTTGGTCTACGACCTTGATCGTCCTTCCTTCATGCGGAAAACACATCACTCTGAAGAGTGAGGACACAATTGCACATATGTGATAAATATAGTCTCGTCCAAGGAGTAAATTGTAATCTAACGGACCTTGGACTACCATGACGCCCATTTGAACAGTATTCCCTTCTAATGTGATAGGTACATTGGGAAGAATTCCTAAAGGTCGAGAGGTTTCTCGATGGAAACCTGTAAGGTTTCTCATCTCAGGCAGAAGCAGTGGGGAACCAAGTGCTTCCCAAGCTGTTGAAGAAAGGATACTCACAGGAGATCCCTCATCAATAATTGTATCGGCCATAACCATGCGGTAGACTTGGACCATAATTCGAAATGGTATGGAGGCTGGTAACCGAGGATTGCCTAGTTGATCCCAATTGAAGGAAACAACTAGGTTGCTTGGAGGTGGGACTGGATAGACAGCCGGATATGATTCTGATGGACTTTCTTCCTGGTGCGAAGGAATGAGAGGGATGCTCACTTGATCATTAGAGTCTATGTTGATAAATAGAATTTGGACGGTGGGATCTTCATTCTTTGCAGTGATAACATCATCTGAGGAGGTAACTTCGGAAGGCAAAACCGGGTCACTTGTGAGCTGGACCTTTTGACTTTTGTCTGGTTTGGATTCAGATGTAAGATCATCTAAGGATGGAACTTCTGTAGGCAAAACCGGGTCACTTGTAAGCTGGACCTTTTGAAAGACCGGGTCAACTGTAATCTGGAACTTTGGACTTTCGTTTGGTTTGGACTCAGGTGGTTCATCTTTGATGATAGAGTGGTGCGTAGATGATGAATGTAAATCAACACTCGTTCCGACCAGGGACTAGTCTGGAACAGGCGGAGCACAGGTAGGTTCAGGAAGAGAGGGTTGGACCAAAGAGGAATCATGTTTGATCACTTGGTTAGTGGAGAGATGATCTGCAGTTGCAAAAAGACGCTGATATCCAGCGGGTATTTGGGGTAAGGGAGCTGACAGACTTTCCAAAAGACGGGAGGCTTCATCCATAAGTGGACAAAGGCGAAGGAGATGATTACCTTCACAAAGTCGACAAGGGAAACGAACCTTCCCTTTTCTCTTACCAACTAGTAAGGTATCGTCGATCTGCGACGACAAGGGGTGAGTCGGGTCACGGGACCATATATCTAGGATCCTGGGAGTACCAGGACAATTAGAAAGAAAATGGTCCTCCTTGCATAATCGACAAGGAGACTTAGCCTTCCGCGGAGGAGCAGAAGGTGGTTCCACTTCAGATATTTTCGTGGTAGATGCGACCTTTCCCTTAGGAGGCTTCTTCTTTTTGGTCTTCTTCTTCTTCTTCTTAGCCACCTGGTTACTGAAATCCAAGGTTTCACCAGGCGAAGTAGAAGATGAGGACGCAACAATAGGCGAAGAAGGGAAGGGGTCCACCTTAGAATCAACATGGTGTTGTTCGGGTGGAGGAGGTGGTGGCGGAACAGGAGTTATCACACTCGAGACCACCGAGTTTGAAAACAACCATACGGGTAAACCAATGGTCAACCCAGGCAAAGACAATGTTGCGATATACTGAACACCGACATTTCCAACAGAAGGAAATGGACGAGGGTTCCCATCAGGAGGAACACCTTGGCCGGTGGGCACCGGGAAGGTTGCCATTGAACGAGAAATAATCCTACTCAAGCTAACGCAAACAAAATCTAATTGGGTAGATGTTATCATGGCCAATAAATTTTAAGACACTGAACTTAACCTTTTAATTTTTTAAGAGTCGAGAAAAGGATAAAAGATGACTCTAGTCTCCTTCGAATATTTAATGAGCACGAAGTGACAAGACGCTCACAGGCACCTTTTCGTTTAAGGAGTCCGAAAAGGATCAAAAGTGACTGCTCTGGAATTCTAGGTAGAGGGTGTGCCAAACTTTTCGCAAAACCACAGAATACTTTTTAGGGTACGGGTGGTCAATCTTCGTGAATGCTGTGTTCACTGCATTGTGAATCCTAGGGCGGCTGACACGGCTTCCTATGGATAAAGGCTTTATTCCTATAGGGGTCTCCCAATATATACGCGACGGTACGTGGTAGCACAGTCCGTATTGGCACCTATCGTTTCACCGTGGAGGAATCACCCAACCACTCGACGATAAACTACCAGGCTTAAAGACGCCGGAACACGTCTCTAACCTAGACCTCTAGAGTATTTGCGTTATGTTCCAATGCGTTGTTATGTTCATTGAGTTTATTTTTAAAGTTTATCTTCGATTATGTTTCAGTTTTTTGGTCCTACCGTATGTGATATCTCAAAAACTTCTTAAATGCAAACTATATGCCAAAATTATATCATTTGATTCGATGAATTCTATCTACAGGAGGGTTGAGATCTTTACACAAACGAAATGATCACTCAACAAACAACAAAGATCCTAATGCAGCTAATAACAAGAATTGAAATTTTTTCTTTTTCTTTTTAATAGCAACAAATAACAATAAACGCTAACTAATATGATGCAAAAGATATTTTGTTTTTCTTTCCTTTAAGATGGCATGATGCATTTAAACAAATCTTAAGAGATATGCACAATTCAAGTTCACTCAATGAAATAGAACCAACTCTGAAACACCAAAATGAACTATGCAAGCAAGGAAAAACACAAAGACTTTCAATGAACCATGTAATCTAAGTTCAAATGAAGTCAATTCAAAGAGGCTAGAAGTGAATCACTCAGAGTATAGAAGATCAAGCTTTAACAAATCACTGGATATGTGCAGGACACAACCAACAAGCTGACTGGATAATCAAGAGACCGAAACTTCCCACAGAAGGCTAGAGATGCAAAGTCACTAGATGTTCTAGGGCTGAGACGAAAATCAATAGAAATAAGCAAACAAATGAAGGATAAAGGCTGAAACCAGTCAAGCAGAGGTTCAACACACTTCCAGAGGCTGTAAGAGATATAAAAAGAGACTGAAAGAGCTTCCCACCCACACACAGGCAAAATTTACAGGGCTGGCGCGACTGTCAGCCTGCAACTTGCGCTACCAAAGGATTGGCACGAGTTGCTTTTGAGCAACATGCGCCAACTGGCGCGACTGTCAGAGTAATAACCGCGCCAATTAAGCTTGCCGGCTAGAAAAATAAATGATACGACCTCAGGTTGGGTTGACAGTGCTCAGATGGGTCAAACAGTAAAGAATAAACTCAAAACTGACCCAGGAAGCTCATTCACTCAAGCAAGCAGAAGAAAGATAACATGCAAGACAAATTCCAAATAGCTTCTCCCCAGCGGAGTCGCCAAATTGTTGGATAGGTAAATCCCCTCTGCGGACAGAGGCGATCCCACTAGCCTAAAATAGAACTAGCCACAATCAAACCACGCTGCTACGCAAGTTCCTAGTTATGCATCAAAGGTGAATTAAGAAGACCAACCTGGAATCCAACACTATGATTGAAGCAGAGTTGATATTCCCGCTCCCTCGCTCCAACAGATCATAAACGAACACCTGCACATGCAAAGGAAGAGACAGATACCAACATAAAATCTACCAAGGCACAACTATATTTCAGTCAGAAAGGAAATAAATCAACACATCACCATAATAGACAATGAGATTGGAACTATAATAGCAGTCGCTCATTAATTAATAATAAACAGGAAAAGTTACAACCATGGTTCTGACGTTGAACCTCTCCTGGCTGGGCGAGTAACTATATGTGTCTTGCAATGCATCTCCTCTCCGGCAGCATAACCTCTCTAGCATTCACTAGCATTCCTCCAAGAACTCAAGAACTTAACATCTAGCACTCCATGACTAACCACTAGCTTGTCAAATGCATAAGGACAAGCTTATATAGATGAAGAAGGGAGGAGGATACGATGAACCGGACACCTATTGTGGATTAACATTATCCCCAAAAGCCACTAAAGATGGAGATAGGATAGAACTCGACATAAGACTGATTTTTTATCCTCAAAAAGCTCCATGTAATGAAGGAAACAACAGTCGGACGTGCGTTAAGGCAAAAAGCATGACCAAACTTGGTTGGCGCGACTGCTGCTCTAAGACAGAGCGCCAATGGTCGCACCCTCTTTTGAGGATCTCCATGATTGGCGCGGGTAAGATACTGTGGACTTGCGCCAATGGAAAAAGAGCACTTTTCAGGGATAATCTGTAGAAGGTGTCTTCAGGGAACATGAAGTACATACTCAGGGGAACATAATGCAAGTGTTTTTAGACTTTGTCACTTCTTATAACTCCCGGGATGAGTCCTCCAAAGTACGACAAGAGGAGTAACAGGGATGGTGACAAATTACTGTGTAACAGTCCCCAATAGGTTTTTATCTATACATATGTAACTAATTTGTCACCGTGTATACCGTGATACGCCAAACACTCATTCAGGGAGATTGGCTACTATACGTTAAGTCCTTGGTTCACCAAGGTGTATATTACAGTTCATGGGTAATCCTTTATGCAAATATTACCCTCTTTTTGATTTATTTCTTTTTGTGTTAATACAATTTATTATCCAATGTGGAAGAACAAAATACCCCTCCTTTTTGTTCACATTGAATGAAAAATAAGCCTCTTCTTCCTCCAGAGGCTACTCGTAACCGTCATCCAAAGCATAAGAAAATGCAAGCTACTAATTCAGGAACATCAAAAACTACTTCTGGCCCTCCATCCGATATTGACCAGCCAGAATCATCTGTCCCTTTGAGTTCTGAACCCGAGATTACATCTATTCTTGTTGGTGACAATGACATAATTGAAACAGAAGTCCATAAAAATTTGTTACCTGAGGTCATTGAATCTGATCTCCCTGAGTCATGAAATTTGTTTCCTGAGGTTATTGAACCTGAGGAGCCTCAACCATCTTCACCTGATTCTTTAGGACCTTCCTCCTCTCTTCCTTTGTCTCAGAAAAAACCAATATATCTTTGGCTTGATGGTGAACCTCTTCCATACAGACTTCTGAGTATTGAATACTTCGCTCAAGAAGAGCCTCGTCCTTCTACTCCTATTCATTGTGAAGGAATTTATTTTTATCAGACCTATCATCTATCATCTCTTCAACCTCCAACACAATTTCCTTTACCTGATTCTTTAGGCCTACTTGGGGATCTCTCGCGACAATCTTTATTGGGATTGTTAACCATGACTAGAACTAATTCGTACTCCTAGCCTGTGTCCACCATTATGGTTGATACATCAAGTTTTGCTTCCTCACCTATGTTTGTAACATCATCGAAAAATCATTTATATGGTGGCTCATCTGTCCCGCCTAGCTATTAGTCATTATCTGGTACCTTTTTAGGTGTGGCTTCCAGTCCTTATACCTCTCCCATGTCATCTCAAGAATAATGTCTGGTACTTCTCTTAGGAATGCCACACAGTATGCTACTCTTGCTCCATCTACACCTACAATAGAGCAATATGCTGGCCCTTATGTCAGTGGGCAAAGCTACCCTCAACAACCCAACCCTCCTTATGTTGGGTACCCTCCATCTGGAGAACAATTGCCTCCACCATCCCATCCTCCCATCAAAGGGGGGAAATATGTTGTTAGTATACCTTAATATGGTAATTCGCCTAGTTATAGTCCTCCTTATCCTCGAATAGATTCTATTGTTTGGCAACCTACTTTACCCATTCAACCTGGTTCATTTTGGGAGTGATTACTGCATCTTCAAACTGTATCATTTTCATCACAAATACCTAGCTATCCATCAACACCTTAACAATATAAAATACATGTGAGCCAACCCTTACAACCTATTCCAATAGTGTCTAGTTCCCATCAAATCCTGATTAGTCAACCTGTACAAGGTCCCTCACCTTCTCAATCTCTTGCGCAAGGTACTCCTTAAGTTTCGGTAGGTCAAATTATTCAAAATTTGGAGCAGTCTCAATTGAACCCATACCAGGGGGCAATGCAAACCCCTATCAGGCAATAATATGGATCATATCAAGTGCCCTTTCACAGCTGCAAAATCCAAACCCAACCATTTTAGCAACTTTATCGCCATCTTGAGGCTGAGTAACAAACTCACTTGTATGTTGGTTATCAAAACCCTCCATATTCTAGTAACCAAGTTCCTTATTATCAAAACCCTCCTTATCTAGGAATGCAAGTGCATATTTCCCAACTATCCATTCATACCCAGTACATTCACCTCCAGACTTTAATCGACTGTTGTCTTTTGTGGCTACTCTTGAATTAATAGATTTAACTCAGCTTACTAATGACCCCATTGCTCATTCTCCATGGTGGCCGATTATTCCCACTAATTTGCCTTCAGATATCCCAAAATTCAATGGGAATCTTGGAGAAGACCCATTGACGCATGTTATGAAGTATCATCTATGGTATTCATCCAACTCCCTTAATCATAATTCCATTTGACGTCGTCTTTTCCAACGAATGCTTATGGTTACTGCAACTAAATGGTATATTGAGCTACCTAGATCATCGTTTCATGACTTCAACACTTTAGCCACTACCTTCCTCACACATTTCCAGTTTTCCATCAGATACGAAACTAGAACGAAACTATTGACTAACTTTAAATAATGAGACTCTACTCACATTTAGGATCACATTCATGAGTGGAGGCATCATCACCGATTGGTCAAGACTTATGTTCCTGATCAATTGTCAGCAGAATGGTTTGTCAAATCTCTGTTAGCTCCCATAACATAAGATATGGCCAAAGGTGGAGTTGTGACTGAAGAGCGAGTTATTTATCATGCTCAATGTTTAGACCTGGTTTATACCTAATCAGGCACACTTTATGATAAGATAGAAAATGCTCTGAGAACCTCGAATATTGTTCCTCCTCAACCTGGTAAAGAATATCATGTTGTCGATGGCATTATAGGTTCTTCCAGTTCACAGTCAACGAGTAAACCATTTGGTATTTCTCTCACCGCTCGTGTACAAAACCCTCAATCCCATACTCCTGCCGCTTCTTCTTCTGAGATAAATGACATCCTATCCGATAAAGGCAAGTCTCAACAACAACTTGGAAGCAAGAAGAAAGGTAAAGGTAAGAAAAAGAAAGAATCCTCAATGCAGGATAAACAAACAAATCCATCTTCCGATGAGAAACGAAAGCCTCGATACCCATGCTTGATTTGTAACGAGGATCATTTTACACGTGATTGTCTGAACCATGCTAAAGTGAATCAGTTTCTTAAATCATCCACTTCTCCCGCTATGTTGACCGACCCGTTTCCCAATCAGGAGACTCATATGGTTTACGAGGATGTTTCTTCCTCTAACATGGTTTTGATGCTTACATCCTCAAAACTGAAATCTGATGGCATGGTGTTCACTCAGAATAAGGACTATGGTAGTGCAAGTCCATTGAATGGTTAGGCTAGTGATCAATGTATCAGTTCGACACCACCTTCATATAATCCTGTTCCACCTCCAGTTCCTACGAAATTGATTATCAAGCCTTCGAAGGGTGTCATCCATAAGTCTACTTTCAACCCTCGTTTGAGAGCCACTCGAAATTACAATGTAGTTGAAGACTTGGCTTAGTTTCCATTAGCTATGTTGACTCTTGAGGTGTTACAAGGATGCCCCACCCAAAAGAAGACGTTAATGTTAGCTATTGGATGTGTGGATCCATCATATTCCAACCTAGTGATTTTCTCTCATGAAAACTATACCCCTTGACTTCCTGCTCAGTTAGCTTTTATGACTCAGGTCATTGTCCATGGTAAGAAAATTCATCATTCTATTATGGACGAGGCAGCCTCGACCTGCATCATACCTTTCTCTTGCTAGAAGGTCATTGGCTCACCCCAACTGAGTCAACCAACCAACACATTAAAAGCCTTTGATGGAAGGACATAGAAACCTTGCGAGATCAGGTATTCCATCCAAGTGGAACTAGGGGGCAAAGCCGTCTTCGTTGAAGTAGAAGTTATCGAAATACCTCTGGATTGTAATCTTCTACTGGGATGTACATGGGTTTATGCTATGGCTGTCTTCATTTCGACTTACCTCCGAATGATCTCTTTTACTCATAAAGGTGGGATCGTGGCGATAGATCAACTCACCTTTTTCACCCCTATCAGCATGTCAGAGTTGGTTTGTTGAAGGATTCATCGCTTATGGGAACCTTTTCGCTCCCTTCCCCTCTCCTTCCTAGTTCCTCCCCTTCGGTTGCTTATATCAACATGATATCATCCTCTACGATCCTGATCGATCCATGGATTGTACCTAGTGAAATTGACATCAAAAGTTTTGGTGATCTAATGTCACTTAGCCTTGTTGAGAATGATTATGAAGCCATATATTCAGCTTGTGTGGCCCATACTTTTTCTTCAATCAATTGGGTAGATGAATCACTGGATTATGGCACGCCCTTTGATCCTTTCTCACATATATTCTCTACTGACGAAATCATCATGGAGATCATGATGTTAGACGACGTGCCGTAGGACGAACATCATCATCGTTCCTCCTTCCCAGATACCATTGAAGATAATATCAATGGTGTGTACCTACCTAATTTTGTCCAAACCTTTACGAATTTCGTCTCCATTCATGAGATCAACTCTAAAAAGAACCTTTCGAATATCGAAGAAATGATTCCTCTCGATATTTTGATTAAACTAGGAATAGTAAAAAATTTATACATCGAAGCATCTTGTTCTTCATCTGAAATCAATATTTATCAAGCCCTTTTTCGTGAGTTCATAGATGTCTTTGCTTGGACATATGAATAAATGATAGGTATCGAACCCAAACATAGTGGTGCACGAAATCAAGATGTATCCCGATGTCAAACCCGTCCAGTAGTGCCTCCTTCCGGTCCATCCCATGAAGGCCATTGGGATAAAAGCTGAAATCAAAAAGCTTCTTTGGGTTGGTTTCATATACCTCGTTCCTTTAACTAAATTGGTATCGAACATTGTTCCCGTCATGAAGAAACAGGGCACGATTGAAGTATGTGTCAATTATTAGGACGTAAATTGTGCTTGTCCAAAAGACGACTACCCAACCCATTTTATTGACCAGATTGTTGATGAGTGCATTGGTTGCGAGATTTATTCATTTATGGATGGATTCTCATGCTTTAATCAAATCAACATTCTCCCAACGAAGCAACATAAAATTGCATTTATTTTTCCCTGGGGTACTTTTGCTTATAGAAATATCCCTTTCAATTTAAAGAACGCAGGGGCCACATTTCAACATGCGATGGATTACGCTTTCCATGACATCAAGCATATCGTGCCACCCTATCTAGATGATCTCCCTACTCTCTCCAAGCATTAGCTCGATCACCCCATGCATTTAAGGGCCATTTTTCTCCATTGTAGACATTATAAAATTCGACTTAACTCGCTCAAATGTGTGTTATGTGTTGGTTCTGGTCGACTCCTTGGTTTGATTATTTCAAAACATGGAATTCATATTGATACTTTAAAAGTATAGTCAATCGTTGACTTACCTACGCCTTCCTCCCTCGTTCAATTACAAAGACTCCAAGGAAAATCTAACTTCATGTGGAGTTTCATCCCTAACTATGCTAAACTGACCAAAGGATTTACTCCCTTACTAAAAGAAGGGATTGCCTTCCATTGGGATGACAGTGCACAAAAAGCGCTTGATGCCTTGAAAGATGTACTATTTCGGACATCTCTCTTATATCCCCCTGACTATCAACGTGACTATTTCCTGTATCTAGTTATCTCCATCTCTACTATAACTATGGTGTTGGTCAAAGAAGACGATATGGGGACTGAACATCCCATTTATTATCTGATTCAGAACCTCAACGATATATAGATTCGATATACTCATGTAGAAAAGTTAGTTTTGGTGGCCATTTAAGCCTTTCAGAGATTTCACCATTACATCTTGCTTCAGAAACTATATTCATTTCAGATTGTAACCCTATGACATACATATTGTCATGTCAATTGCTGGGTGGGAGATACCTTAAGGATTGTTATTCTCCAAGAGTCAGACCTAGAATTCATCAAATCCAAGTCTAAGAAATCCTTAGTTTTTGTCGATCTAATGTGCGATCTTCCTACCCTTGATGCTAAATCTACATCTAAAGTTTCCATCCTAGATGAGTCATTGTTTATGATCTCATCATCTGACCCATGGTATGGATATTTTATGATTTATCTCTATGCCCAGACTTTCTGACCTAATACCTCTCTCTCAGGGAAATAATGTATCTGGTAACAGTCCTGAAATTATGTGATTATCGGAGACACCCTTTAACATCGTGGTATCAATACGATTTTACAGAGGTGTCTCACTCTAAAGGAGGTCGATAAAGTCCTCAATGAATGCCATTTGGGGGCATGCGACAAACATTTGTCTAATTATGCTACTGCGCAAAAGATATTACATGACGGTTATTTTTGGCCCACCATTTTCCGTGACTGTATCCTCACAGTCCATAAGTGTCATGTGTGCCAGATCTATAATTGTAAAATCTACGCTCCACTTGCTCCATTGCATCCCGTTGTCGCTATTGGTCCCTTTGCAAAATGGGGTATCGACTTTATGACATGTAACCCTCATTCGATTGGGGGACATGGCTACATTATGGTCATTGATGACTACTTTACTAAGTGGGTCGAACCGATGCCTACATTTAAGGGCCATTTTTATCCATTGTAGACATTATAACATTCGACTTAACTCACACAAATGTGTGTTATGTGTTGGTTCTTTTCGACTCCTTGGTTTCATTATTTTGAAACAAGGAATTCATATTGATACTTTAAAAGTACAGTAAAATGTTGACTTACCTACACCTTCCTCCATCGTTAAATTACAAAGAATCGAAGGGAAAGCTAACTTCCTGTGGAGTTTTATCCCTAACTATGCTAAAATGACCAAAGGATTTACTCCCTTATTAAAAAAAGGGATTGCCTTCCATTGGGATGACAGTGCACAAAAAGCGTTTGATGCCTTGAAAGGTGTACTAGTTCGGGCATCTCTCTTATATCCCCCTGACTATCAACGTGACTATTTCCTGTATCTAGTTATCACCATCTCTACTATAACTATGGTGTTGGTCCAAGAAGACGATATGGGGATTGAACATCCAATTTATTATCTGAGTCGGAACCTCAATGATATCTAGATTCGATATACTCATGTAGAAAAGTTAGCTTTGGTGGCCATTCAAGCTGTTAAGAGATTTCGCCATTACATCTTGCTTCAAAAAACTATGTCCATTTCAAATTGCAACCCTATGACATACATATTGTCACGAAAATTGTTGGGGGGGAAATACCTTAAGTGGATCGTTATTATCCAAGATTCAGATCTGGAATTCATCAAATCCAAGTCTAAGAAATCCTTAATTTTTGTTGATCTAATGTGCGATCTTCCTGCCCTTGATGCTAAATATACATCTGAAGTTTCCATCCTAGATGAGTCATTATTTATGATCTCGTCATCTGACCCATGGTATGGATATTTTATGATTTATCTCTATGCCCAGACTTTCCGACCAATACCTCTCTCTTAGGGCAACAACATATCTGGTACCAATCCTGAAATTATGTGATTATCAGAGACACCCTTTAACATCGTGGTATCAATACGATTTTACAGAGGTGTCTCACTCTAAAGGAGGTTGATAAAGTCCTCAATGAATGCCATTTGGGGGCAGGCGACAAACATTTGTCTAATTACGCTACTGTGCAAAAGATATTACATGATGGTTGCTTTTGGCCCACCATTTTCCGTGACTGTATCCTCACAGACCATAAGTGTCATGTGTGCCAAATCTATAATCGTAAAATCTATGCCCCACTTGCTCCATTGCATCTTGTTGTTGCTATTGGTCCCTTTGCAAGATGGGGTATCGACTTTATGACATGTAACCCTCATTCGACTGGGGGACATGGCTATATTATGGTCGTTGTTGACTACCTTACTAAGTGGGCCGAATCGATGCCTACATTTAACAACGCCGATAAAGCGACTGCATACTTTTTATTCAACCACGTTATTGCTAGGTTTGGTGTTCCACAAGAAATAATTACAAATCATGGGAAGCATTTTCAGAATCATATGATGACCGAATTAGCTACCAAATTGGGATTTTCACATAAAAATTCCACTCCCTATTATCCTCAGGATAATAAACAAGTTGAGGTTATTAACAAAGTTCTTAAGACTACGCTTCAAAGCATGGTAGGGTCCATAAATCAGACTGGAAGTTGCTTCTCTATGCTACCTTGTGGGCATATTGAACCTTAGTTAGGACTACTACTAGATTCGCACCATTCTAGTTGTTCTATGGTCTAGAAGTGATCCTCCCCATTGAATGCGAAATCCCATCACTGAAACTAGCTATCTAACTTCTTCCTGCTACTTGCGCAGAGGAGTAGCGTCTTTTACATCTAAATCATTTGGATGAAACCCAACATGATGTTGTGTTAGCCAATGAAGCCCATAAAAGGCGCATCAAAGTGCAACATGACAAAATTGTCAAGCCTAGAGTCTTCTCGGAAGGAGATCTGGTACTTTTATATGACCAGGAGGCCAATAAGTTAGGTCCAGGAAAGTTTCAACCTATGTGGATGGGCCCATACATTGTTAAGCGTGTCCTTACAAAAGGGGCTTATGAGTTAGTAGATCTCGATGGAGTTTCATTGGCGCAACCTAGAAATGGGTTGTACCTCAAAAAATACTATGCTTGATCCCATGCGTAGTACACTGTGTACATACTGTCTATAGGTGTGTTGAGTGTGTTTGCAGTGTGTTTTTTCAGAGTTTCCCATGGTTTCTGTTGATTCTTTTTACTTTTGGATTGTAGATTCCAACCTCTTTCGAACCGTATATTGATTATGTCGATGGTGCTAGTCGTAGTACTTGGAACCTATCCTCCGCAATGTGGGCTATCTTTGCTCAAAATGGCGAGCTAGTGAGCATGCAAGGGATTTACATTGGTCACTCTACTAATGACATCATTGAGTATAACATTATGGTTGATCTACTATCTGATGCTATTTCACATGGTATCTATCATATAGTCATCGGGGTTGACTCACAACTCGTAGTACTACAACTTGCTAATATCTATTCAATGAGAAATCTTGCCATACTTCACATGGTTTTGAGAGTGCATCTTCTGGAAAGACATTTCGATTTCATACGAAATGAACATATTTCTAGAAATCTTAACACATTAATAGAAACCCTAGCTAATTTTGTTTTAGATCAACATTTGCAAATAATGAAATAACTTTCAATTCACATCACATCATATTGAAAGCAGAATAGGAACTATGAAAGTTTGGTTTTACAAAATGTGTACCTGAGACACATATGGCAACATCACCCATATAAAAACTACATACATAATAGCTAAGTAGACAAATCAGTGGTGTTCATGATAATATGACACTGCACGAGCTATTTTGCGTAGTAATCGGCCAATATGACTAGGCACTCTCATTGTGTGTTGTTGAAGTGACAATGGAAGTTGATCGACCACGGTCTCTTCAATCCCGTGCGTCAGTCCCTCCATGTGGAAATCCACCTCTGATAGGATCTCATCTACCTCAAGATCCTGCAGCGCATCCCGTCCTAATGCAACGACATGTACTGGTTCCACTCCCTTCTCCTGTGGCTGTCTCTCTATGCAACATATATATGTAACACCTATTGGTCAAACAGGTTCAATATCTACATGAAAACATCAAATATTTTAGTCTTGGGAACGTCGAAAAACTCAACAAAAAAATTGTAAAACTTTCAAAAACTTAATGGTCAAAGTATCTTACCTGAAGTATCCCATTTCTCACCCTCAGGCAACTCAAGCTTAGGATCATCACGAAAATCCATCCCTGCATAAGGATAATCATAAATAATTATGAACTGTCTGTGCAGCCATCTAAAGAAGGTCGGTGAAAAATTGATCGCTGATGGGCTTGCATGTCGACTCATGTGGTCTATCCACCTCCTCATCCATGGGATCCTCAGATCAATGGGCTCAAGTAAAATCTGTTGAGGCTGCAGTAATGGTACCCGCTCTAGAGAAAAAGAGACTAAGATCACCCTATAACTGAAGTTATTCAACTTCCCTTCCTTTGCTTTACTAAGTTGTTCCTTCAAATTGACCAAGACACCCTCACTCTAGTTGAATACTATCGGCTCTAGACACTCTATCCCATACTGCATGTATGATCTGCTTGCTACATATAGTCTTAAGCTTCCTACTAGTATTGCAATAATGAACAAGATCGTTCTCAAACGTAATTGGGTCACATCCTTTACGCTGATCTTTCGATCCCTAGCAGGAAGGGCTCGAGGTCTGCAATAGGTAGCGATATAGTCTTTCATCGTCTCACTAACACTTCTTCCACCTAGAAGAGAGACGGGGGAACCTCGCTTTGACAATCCTGTCAAAAATTAAATATCGTCTACCTATATCTCGAGTAGATTCTCCCCAAACCTGAATGCCTCATACTAGGAAACCAGAAGAATTTCAATAACCCACAATTTTTTAGTGCCTTGATGGTAGCAAAGTCGTTTTCCGCATTCAAGTCTTATTACTCATGTTCTCTTTCTCTCCAAATTAATTCCATTTTGTGATAATGGGTACTTGAAACATAAAAAAGGAATCCATTAAGTTCTTTCCCATGCAAAAAACTTGACAAAATTTGAGGCAAATTGAAAGAAAACTTAGAGAAATGTGCCCAATGCACTTTGACAGTGTTTACCAGAGCGTTGCACCTTTGTTTGCAATGTTTTTTTTGCCTAGGTGCAATGCATTTTTCAACACGGGGGTGGTGCGTTGGTCATGGGGCATTTTTTACGAACCCCAAGGACCTAAAAACTTTAAAATTTTTGCATGAAAACACAAAAATGGACCATGGAAAGATAGCGAAAGGTTTTACTTCCTACATGGAAGTGATAACACTCGAAATGGTTCCTTGGATTGGCTGTAATCAGCTACAGAATATCGAGGGAAAAAGGGGTCCAAATACTCAATGTTGGAGGTAAAATGTGAAATGGTAAAAATAAGAAGTCATTTTGAATATTTATGGTCATTTTCTCATTATTTTATTCATTTTGTTAGTATTTTGACCTAGATATGCTTTATTTTTACTATGAAACATGTATGTTTAATCCTTCTTGTGGTGTTTTGAGTAGGTCAACAGATGTTAGCAGGTTTTCATTATGTTTTGAACAGGTTATTTTAACCACAAAGTATACTTTTATCTCTTTTTCGGGCTCTATAAACCTACGAAAAACGAACCCCCCTGGAGTCCTCTTTCAACTCTTTTGAGACTCCCAAAACATGAAAATACTGCCGAGCACTTGTATTTTTGAACTCGTAAAAGTAAATGAAAAGACATCTACCCAGTATAAGTTTAACCCTCTTCCGAATTGAGATAGACTAGCTACGAGAAAGGACTACCTTAGTTGAACATCGCTAATAGGTTCTCATGGGTATTGTTTTCTACCTTTTCAGACTAAGGGACTACCTACGTAAAAAGACATTTGGAATTTTCTTTTTTGCCTCTTTTTCAAACTCTCTAAAGATGAAAAAGATTTCAAGTTTTACCATCGCTAGACTCGTTAAAATATCAAACAACGATGGACTTGTCAAACATGATGAAGCTGAATCCCTCCTTCTCAAGGTTCATTAAATATACTCAGAGGGATTCATCCGAAGGATGAACTTACAGATGAAGCATATGTTATCCTCCTCAATCTTGTTAAAAAGTAAAGAGGCACTGACCAATATGGTTAGGGAAATTAGGAAAATAAGGGATTCCATTTTTCTAATGGCAGCGAGTCGCTTTTGAACACAACACTCTTCCACTTCATCTCAATTTTGTTGAGTTGGGTAATTTGCTTGTCTTTTGGTTATCATAACATTTTCGGAGCCTTCATTTTGGTTTTGGGTCAATACTTCCAACTCCATTCAGTGTCGAAGGTATGTTCAAGAGAAGTCATTGAGGCCATCTCTGCTACAATACTCTTAAGCCTTCATTTCATGTCTACCTTGCTTGATCCAGTTCTATGTTAGCATCATTATGATCATTATGTCTCAATCGTGATACCCGTTTTATGTCTTTTATGGGGGATACATTAAGGCCCTCCTGCGACGGGTCACTTCCCTTGACATCAACACATCATCTAAGAAGTTGACTTAGAAACACACATTTGGTACCTTGGTGCTTGCATACATCAATGGTAGGTTTCCTCGCTCTCGGTGATAGGTTTACATCAATGGCCTTCGAGCGAAATATTTTGTGTGGTATTCGACATCAACTCATTTATTCACACCATATAGATTGTACTATAGCACCTTGAGAGCCATTAACATCATTGGTGGTTTCTCTTGCATCGTTTAATGGCTTACATAATTATTCGGTAATTAGATGGTGTCTACCATATTCGACTCCAACTCATTGATTCACATGGTTAGACTCGTACATTGGTTGATCGTGTGAACGAGATAGAATACCCCAGATCTAGTTTCATGCATCTGGGTTGTGATTTCAGGAGTTATACAAAGATCACAATGTATGATGGTTGTGATCATATAAACAATCATCTAGTCAGGGGTCCACCAGTTGCATCTGTGGATGCATCATTTGATCATTGTACATTTTATGTTAGATTATGAGTTGAGTATGGGTATGCCTCCCTCAACAAACAAATATTTCATGGAGTAAATGTATTGTAACAAATGAAGCTTACCGATTGTCCTTAATCCCGACTTGTCACAAGGTAGAGCACTTCAGTCATTAGTTATCACCTCTGACTTTGCGCTTTAGGGGGAATTATGTTATAGGCCATTTTGTCACATCTGATTAGGGAGCCTCCTAATGGGATCAATTAACATCTTATTCCCCCTTGTCACCATCTTGCACAAAGCCCTTAGCATATTCCCTTCATCCCCTAAAATTTCATCCCTAAGCTGCATCATTTGAGTTAGTTTGAGGACTAACACTCCCTGTAAGCCTACTAGGGTGTGTTCACCTACATGTTGCTCCACTGTGGCCTACGTTGGTCACCAATAGGTTTCTCCCCTTTGTACCCATGTTGGTTCTAGAAATCTGAGAGAATGATCAAGATTCTGAAAGCTTCCCCTTCTAGGAGTTTCCAAAAGTTGTTTTAACTACTTACCTTTGATAAAACATTCAAATCCTATCCTTCCCTAATTTGGAGTTTTAACCACTTATCCTTTGATCCTATCCCTCCATCAAAGGTGGATCTCTTAGCCTAGATTGGCAATTGGATAATAGCTCCCAATTTACCCTACTTCTCTATATATTCCCAACCTTCTATGTGGTTGGGGGTTGGCTTTTGGAGAGTGATTCTACCTTTATGCTGATGTAATGAGTGGTTATGATCTCATGCATTTAGGGTGACTAGAGGTGCATATTGTGACAAGGAAAGGACAAATAAACAAGTTGGAGCAACTCTTCTACAAGATCAATTGCTACTTATGGTTGTAATCTCCTTC
The DNA here is from genome assembly GCA_031772625.1 of Pinus tabuliformis. Taxonomy (NCBI): domain Eukaryota; kingdom Viridiplantae; phylum Streptophyta; class Pinopsida; order Pinales; family Pinaceae; genus Pinus; species Pinus tabuliformis. The sequence goes on from CM062818.1 coordinate 1,243,500,859, forward strand.
CATTTATATTAATGCAAACAATTCATTTTTTCCTTATATGTGATGTTGTTATTTCATATATTTCAATAACATGTTGATCTATTGAATGAAGTACTTAGATGATACTGCATAGATCTCATACTTTCATGGCTTGTGTTATCTAACTATGCATGTTCTAATTTTGGCATACAGAGCTGGAATTGGAGTTTCCAAGCTAAAGAAGGAGCGAAGTGTCCGAAGGATGCGAGGTAGGATTCACTTCGTCATTTATTTACTTTAAGGAAAAACATTATGTTCCTTGTCTCTCTATTGTTCTAGGTTAGCCACCAACCTATGGGAGATACTTTTGTCTGCAATCGTAAATCTTGTATAACACTAGGGTTTCAATGCTACAAAACGGTTTTTCTATGAAGGTTCAGAAGCTTAAATTGTGACCATGAAGAGCTAAAATCTTGATGAACTTCCTGTAAAAATTTCAGATATTGATTCACTATATTTTCTGAGATATTGTCCGAGGAAGTTAGGGTTTTTGCATGCTCCAAAATTCAGTTTCAAACAGACGACCTTGGGAAAATTGTCATAACTTCCTCTATGAGAATTTGATTTCAATTTCATAAAAGGTGACTGAAAGTGCACGAAATGTAGTTTTTCATGTATCATTTTCAGGGTCGAAGGTTGAAACAGTGAAACATGGCATTTCTTACAAGTTCGCTCTATTGAACCACTCCATAATGAAGTAATCGTGGGAGATTAAGCAGAACATTATCTTGAAGAATCCAATTTTGATTTGACTTGTGATATTGGAAAAAAGACTCAAAGGACTGCAACAAGACAAAATTTTAGACCTTGGAGATTCGAAATTATAGAGGTACAATAGTTTCAATATCGAGCTCATAAAAAACAAAAAGAAGGTGTATTTTTTTTTTTGCATAACTTTCGTTTGAAAAATCAGTTTGAAGTGATTCAAAGGGAATAATGAAGCATATATATCATTGTTTGATTCCAAAATTCCTTGAAACAATAAAATGGACACACCTAGTAAACAACCAGAAAGATCTTTATGACACATGAAGAAGAGGAAGAAATGCAACATGATATATCAAAATTACGAGACCAAATGCAAGAAATTTCACTCTCGCAAAAAGTAACAAAAAATGAATTGGAATCCATGACGAATGTTAAGATAGATAGTATAAAAAGGGACATGGGAATTTTGAATGAAGGTTTAGAAGCAGGCATGGAAGCAATGGTGAATGTCAAGATAGAAGGGTTGATGGAAGGTTTGAAAAAGTTGCTAGAAGAAAGACTTCCCAGTGGTGACAAGGTAATCCATGAAAATCATGATGAGGATAGAAGGAATATGAATTATGATTTTAGAGACTCCAACTTGGGTTTACGAACCACCACATTCCAAGATCGATATGAGAAATTTTGGTGGAAATGATATGATAACATGGATACTACAGATGAAACAATATTTTGATATCCATGATGTGCAACACACACAAAAGGTACATATTGCTAGAAACCAGTCAATTTGTATGGTATACATGGATTTGTGCTTGTAAACCACTTGTCACTTAGTTAATTTTCACGGAGGAAATGATAGCACATTATGAGGATACAAAGAGCAACACCTTCTTTATCCAATTGATAAATCTCAAACAAAAGGGTTCAATGGCAGACCACATTGAGGACTTCCAAAAATTGAATATTAGGGTAACTGATGTTCATGAGGAGCATAGGATTGATGTCTTCATAGGGGCTTCAAAGGATAACATCCAACATGAGGTTCGTCTTTGGGAACCTGATTCATTGGAGAAGGCATTCAGGGTGGCAAGAAAAGTTCAAAGCTAAATTATAGCGATATGGAAGTATACCACTCACAACTATAAAGGTGGAAGTGTTGTTGATCCTAACCTACCACAACCTACAACGTTGACACCACAAAAATTAGAGGAAAGAGAGAAAAAGGGCTTTGTTACAGTTGTGATAACAAGGACACTAAAGGTCATAAGTGTGCTAAGAAGAAATTATTCTACATAGATTGTGAAAAGGAGGAAGAAAATGAACAAGAAATAAGAGGAGGATATACACCATGAACGAACCCCAAAGAAAGAAAAAATTAATGTGACCATATCTTGTAATGCATTGGCAGGAATTACCACTCCTCAAGATCTCAATATAGAAGAATATATCGAGAAGAAAAAGGTAATAGTGTTGATTGATTCAGGTAGTACTCATACTTTTATTCATTGTAAGATAGCCAAGGAATTGAATTGCTACCTATATCTAGCATTAGAGTGTCAAGTGATGATTGCAAATGGAGGAATTATAAAATGCTCTGGAAAGTGCCATAATATCAAGCTAACCATGGGGGAATATGTATTGAATAGTCCAATGTTTTCCATTCCAATCGGTGGTGCTGATGTTGTACTAGGAGTCCATTGGTTACAATCTTTAGGGATAATAACTTTTAATTTTCAAGAAAAATTCTTGAATTTTTTTTTGGGAAGGAAAGGAAGTTGAATTAATGGGTATCACAGGGAAATCAGGAAATATAATTGTTGGGCCTAGGAATTATCCTTAAAATACATCCACTTTCACTCCATTCACACATTTTCTCACCTCTATTCCACCACCATGTCACCACATCAGCTTCACTTTCATCATTATATGGGTTACCTTTGTGTTTTCGAAAACATTATTAATTCTTAGTATTTTTAAGAGAATTTATGGTTAAACTTTAGAAAATAATCTCCATACACTTATACCTAACAATTAGAATGAGTTTGTTGACATGTGTAGGTACAAAGGAAGCTTCCAAGGCATATTTATGTGGCACTCTATGTTCAAATTCGAATTTGAGGAGATCATGGACCTCATGGAGGAGATCATGGAGGATAGGGTTATGTGCCACCATTGGTTGAGAAATATGTGGGTCAAAGGAGGGAATAGTGGATTTACATTTATGAGTTTGTTGTCATATATTTTGTATAAATAGGAGTGTTATCTCCTTCATTTGTAATCTTCATTTTGTAATCTTAATTTTTAGAATTTATAAACTTAGTCCTTCATTTGTAATTTTAGATTTTAGAATCATTGTAATGTAGAGTTTAGGACCTCTTGGAATGTAGAACTTGGAGCTTGTAATTGCAATTTGCAATTGACGATAAATAAATTGGATTGGATTTTCTTCTACATTTGACTTCTTTCTAAGCATGCTTGTGGAGCTATGGAGGGCCCCCATTGCCTCACTTGCATACTTGTTTTGGTATAGTAAGATTTCTTTCATTTATGTTTTTAATTTCATTAGTTTAAATATCTTGATGCTGGAAATATAAATGAATAGTCTCTTGCAAGAGAGCTTTAATATTTCCTATAATCAATTTGAATTATGTTTAAATGCCTTCATTTCTTAGTTAATTTATTAATATGTTGGAAATATTAATGGACGGTCTCCTGTAAGGGAGCTTTAATATTTCTTACACTTGTAATAATGTCTTTTAATTTTTAGATTTCATTTTGTTAAATGACTAAATAGGTGTTGGAGATCCCAATGAAAAACCTCTTGTAAGGGAGCTTTGGCATTTCTTCACCTAGCTTAGTTTATTTTGTCTCTAAGTCCATATATATTGGATGATCCTCAAAGTTTACTTACCTAGATCAATAGTAAATGAAACTCTAATTTTCATCCGCATTTTAAACCAAACAATAATCAACTTTTATGGTATGACAAATCTTCTAAAGAAAAAACAATGGTGCGTAATTGCACAATTATGCTCAATAGAGGTTCAAACATTGAAATCAATTATTTCTCTAGATATCCAAAATGTCTTGGACAATCATTCCAAGGTATTTGAGACTCCCAAAGGAATCCCACCTATTCATGATGATGGTACATAATCCTATTTTCTTCTTTCCAATAATGTTATCCTTGTTCCTACTACTGATACTGGCTTTTTCTCTATAGATTTTTTCACGGCTTCAGAATATTTTTGGAGTAGTGAATTTAGTTGGAGTCGAAGATATTTCTTGGACAATGCTGAGGTTAAGGGACAAAGACAATGAAAGTTGTGATCCATTAAATGTTGAAGTTATGGTAGAAAATCACAACAAGTTATCTATTCCACTCAACTTTATGCATGAATGCTCTATAACTATAATTGAACATAGGACAAAAAAGGATCTTGTTGTAGAAGTGATTTTTAATAGAGGGTTAATAAAAAGTACCTTTATGTAAGAGAAGCCAAACTATATTGATTAGTTTCATTTCTCTATTTCTTGATCAATTTCTTTAATGGGAATTGTCACTTGTTTCATTCACATGAAGTTAAACTCAAGTAAGTAAATAAAATGGATGACGACATGATTGTTTCCTTATTTAACTATGGTTTGATCTATGAGATAACAACACATTTTCTTGATGCCTTTAATGTTGCACAATTCCCTATTCTGTCTTAGTTTTAATTTCATGTCCTATGTTTAATCTATTGGATGAGGTTGGGGTGAAGTGGTGCACAAAATTTGTAGGTTTGAGGTTCACTCTCTTTCCAAAAGGAGAAAATGGTCACATGGGACCACCTGACCCAACATGAAATTTGCCACGTTTATTCCTACTATATATGGTTGGACAAAGTCCACCTTGCAAATCATTGAAGAGTTCCCACATAGGGTTGTGTTGTCGATTTAATAATTTTGTCAACTAGAGGCTAAGACAAACCGAACAATGCCCCCATAGCCATAGTAGGTGTGATATCAATTTTAAAATTGAGATCAAATGACCTTGCTTATGGCGTAGATGGTAAGAAATGCAAGTCTTGGATAAAATTTCCATGTCCATTGCCGCTCAGGAGTCATAGGATTTAAAGGACTTTGGATAAAAGTCCCCATTTGTCTATCAAAGATCAAGATGTTGAATTCTTTTTTGGTGGTTGTCTTATAAAAGAACAAAGAAACCAAATAATTCCCCCCATAATCATAATAGATATTTGTAGAAAATAGAGATAAGATTCCATACTTGGGCTATAGATTGTAAGAAAAGTATCGACGACTAGTAATTTCCATTATGTCTTTGTAGTAGAGATGGTTACTAGAAAAATGGTACTTTGAGAGAAAACTACTATTTTAAAGTTGGATTAGTGATAGTTTTTTTTTTTGGTTAGGAAAAATATTATAAACCTCAGCCCAAATATTTACTTTACTTGCAAAATTAAAAAATTGTTGGTTTTGTTGATCAACTTTCCATACAAGAGATGGATTTTACAAGCATATATCCATCCTAAGCCCATATTATTAAACACTGAGAGGGATAAGAAATTGTGAAATTTTCAATATGGAATCCTATTGCAGCAACTGGTATTATTTATCATAACTGATAAATTAATTATTTAGTTTATTGCTATAGCAACATCGAAATAAACACACCAAAACCTTCATAAATAAAACTACCGAAAATAAATAGCGTTGGAAACTGAGAAAATACTAGCAAACACACATAATAATTAACACTGTTGTTTTTGGAAAAAAGTCCCTAGAAAAACCTAATGCGGGAAAACATGTGAAATAGATGAGGGTTTTATTTTATTATGCAATAGTGAAAATCTGAGTACATCTATGGATGCCCAACTAGAAATCCAAACAGAAAGAATATCTAGGCAAAATTATCGAAGGGAATTACCCTTCCTCCACAAGCAATCTTAATATAACCTTCCTTCAGAAAACTCAGCTTCTTGGAGCCTCTACGTCAGCCTCTACGCTACTCTATGCAGTTTCTTTGAAATCAAGCCTCCAACCAGTCTCTGATGAAGTCATTATGCCTGCCTCTGCTGAGGAAATCGTCTCTCCGGCACTTGGGAACCTTTGCCTGCCCTCTAGATATGAGAATTAATTTCTCTCCACCAAATTGAATTGCCAATATGAAGCAACTGCATAGTCCTCTGCACTGCCTTATTGGGAATAACTCAACCCTCTTGTTGCTACCTTTCTGGATCTGGAAAATTTCCTTCGGACTCACTGTCCCTACCCCTTAATCACTGCTTCGATATCTCGCTCTCCAGGAGCTAACTGTTGCTACTATGCAAATCGATTTGCCAAGGAAATCGAATTTTTGGTGATCTCAAGTGTATTCTCCAAGTGCCCATTGACTTCCTCTTATAATCCACTGTTGGAGCTCCAAAAACCAATATTAAAACTTAATTTATGGTTAGGATCATATTGGAATTGATCCATGTGAGTTTCTAGATGATTCTCAACTTGACTAAATTAATACTGATTAATTAACCAGTTTTCTAAGTTTAGACTTAGGAAACATTAAAAGGTTGGTTAATAATCTAATTAAGTCAATCCTCGGTGGAATTTCTAGAAATGTTTTCTGAGTCTTGGAGGTCTCATGTATTTAGCCTCTCCACAAAATTTTGTGGCTAGAATGCTTCTGATGCTACAAAAAATAACACTCCCTCTTAGTGAGGAATGTGTTCTAGTGCTGCACACCCTGCCACAACACTATCTCTCTGTATTATCTCCTATCACGTTGCTGATGTCTGGATTCTACTTCCCACCAACTACTATGGAACTTTGATGTTGCATCTGTGCTACTGCATATGCTGCCATACCACTGCCAACTCTGAATCTGCACTGCAACTACGTCTCATTTGTTGCTATCGTAACTGCAACATATGCAACTAAAAATCATCCAAAATATTGAATCAACAGTGTTCAATATGATGCATCTGTCTCCCAAGTCTATAACTACTACTAACATCCGAATTGTCACTAAAGAATCTGCATTGCTATTGACTCTACATTGTTGCCAACTTTGCACTGCCCTCCCCGCATCTGACTGCTACTAGTCTCTGCAACTATCACCCGGTCTCTGACTATGTCACCTGCCACTGATCCATCCTGCTACTAAGTAATACGGCCCCCATAGCCAGGTAAATATCCATGAAGTGGATTCCTCAAGGACCCTTCCCAATCTCTGTAGTTATCTACGACTACAGTATTAAATCTTCCCACCTCACTCCTGGAGGTATATTCGTGAACATCACAAAGTCTTCCTCTAATCTGGAGGACAACTGTTATGAAACCAACTCACAAAAAGATAGAAAAGATATATCAACGCCTTATAATTCAGCCTCTTCGAGGGGGAAACCTCCTTTACATTACATAAATGAACAATTCTTGGATGATACAAATGATTTCTTTCTATATCTAGGAGTTTAAGGGGTCATAATGTAATGAGAGCTGACATAACAATAATAATGTAAGGGCACAATAATAACAATAGTGGGCTTCTATGGGGCACAATAGTAATAATATGGGCACTACATGGGTACATCAATATAATAAGGGGGTTGTATTAATAACAATAAGGGGTTACACTAGTAGTATAGGGTACTAACATGCCCCTCTCCTTCAAAAAGTGTTGTCCTCAACACTTGAGTAGTTCTTGATGCTTCTGTATAAAATTCTTGTCCTCCCATGTGGAATCTTCAGCGGGTAAGTTCTTCCACTTGATGAGATACTATGAAATTGATCGATTTCGTAGCTGTTGGGTTCTTGTTTCTGTGACTGCTCCCAGTTCCAATATGATTTTTCCTTCCTCTTCAATTTCTCGCAATATTGTTTGAATTGGGATCCTTTGAAACTTTTGAATAAGTGGCCATACTTCTTTGTCCTTCTTCCATTCATCCCTTGCTTCATTTATCCAATCTGGTTGGATAATAGAAATAACACAAAACAATGCTTCCACATCCTCATCCTTTCTTGAGAGTGCATCTACAACAAAATTTTGCTTCCATTTTCTATAGATGATGTCAAAGTCATAACCCAACATATTTGTGACACATTTTTTCTGTTCTTCTAAAGATAATAGTTGTTCTAAAAAGTATTTAAGTCTATCATGATCCATTTTTACCTTGAGGTGTCTTCCCATTCTGTAAGGTCGCCATTTATTAAGTGCATGTAGTATTGCCAACATTTCCTTCTCATAAATAGATTGCTTGAGATGTAACAGTAAAAATACCCAATCACCTACATCAAAACATTTTTCACTACGATGTTGATCTACCTGTTGTTTCATTCGATTTTGCAACAAAGTGGCGTTATCCTTTAAAAGTTGGAGAACTTGTTCTTGATGCTTGATGTGATCTTCCACTACTTGAACCTTTTTCTTCTTGATATGTCCTTCTATCTTTAGAGTTTGAGGAGTGGTAATTTCTTCAAATCCTTTACAAGATATGGTCAAATTCATTTCTTGATGCTCAATGTGATCTTTGACTTCTTGAACATTTTTCTTCTTGATATGCCCTTTTATCTCGATAGTTTGAGGAGTGCTAATTCCGACCAATGAATTACAAGATATGGTTGGATTCATTTCTTCTTTCTCGATGTGATATTTCACTTCTTGCACCTTTTTCTTCTTGATATGTCCTTCTATCTTGAGAGTTTGAGGAGTGGTAATTCTTTCCAATGCTCTACAAGATATGGTCTGATTCATTTCTTCTTTCTCTGGGGTTGGGTCTTGGCGTATATCCTCTTCTTTTGATGTTTCTTGATCATTTTCTTCCACCTCTTCATACTCTATGTAAAATAATTTCTTCTCTACACACTTATGACCTTTAGTGCATTTGCTATCACAATTGTAACAAAGCCCTTGTTCTCTTTTTTCTTCCAATTGTTGTGGTGTAACCCTTGTAGGTTGTGGAAAGCTAGAAGAAACAACACTTCCATCTTTATAGTTGTGAGGGGTAGACTTCCTTGTTGCCATAATTTTACTTTCCACTATGTAACCAAGTCCTTTTACTCTTTCCAATTGTTGTGGTGTTGCTCTAAAGAAGGTGTTGCTCTTTGTTTCCTCATAATTTGCTATCATTTTCTCCGTGAAAATTGACCACGTAACAAGTTGTTTACGAGAACAAAGCCCTTCATACCATAAAAATTGATCCAGTTCTAAGTATGAAGATGCAAATACATACCTTTTGTAACAGTGGTACACCATGTAGATCAAAATATTTCTCCATCTGAAGTATCCAATTTACCGGATCCTTGCCATCAAACTTCCTCATCTTGCGTTTTCTTGATTTTAGGAGATCGATCTTGAAATGAATATAACTCTGTATTTTCAGATCTCTAAGTTCTAAAATTGTGATTTGCAGTAGCCATCCGCGTCCTCTTTCCAATGCCACTAGTCTGATCCAAATTGAATTCTCCAAGGAAGAGTTATGCCAAATCTTCCACAATGACCTGATTATAGACTAGTTCAATAGAGAAAACTTGTACGATGTGCCACGTGTCCCTGTTTTGACCTTTGTCTCTAAAAAATATATACAAGAAACTTCAGTCCGTCCTGTTTCTGTACCTTCCTACAAAAGATCAATCCGATGCTCAGAGAGAAAGTTATGATGATTTTCCCCAGGTCACCTATTTGGAATGTAATTCAGGAGTCTGCAAAAAGACCAACTTCCTTAGATCATATCTCCGCAAATATAGCACGAAAAGCTCTGAAATTCGGACCCAAGGTTTAGTGCAATTTCATCTCGAATGAGTTTTTTTTTCCACTTCTGACACGTCGCAGAAAAGAAGTTATAGCGAAAACTCCACGATGACTTGTTTGGAGCAGCGAAACCATAGAATCCAAAGCTCTGATACTAAATGTTATGAAACCAACTCACAAAAAGATAGAAAAGATAGATCAATGCCTTATAATTTAGCCTCTTTGACGGGGAAACCTCCTTTACATTACATAACTGAAAAATTCTTGGATGATACAAATGAAAATACCTCCTTTCTATATATAGGAGTCTAAGGGGTCATAATGTAATTAGAGCCGACATAACTATAATAATGTAGGGCACAATAATAACAATAGTGGGCTTCTATGGGGCACAATAGTAATAATATGGGCACTACATGGGTACATCAATATAATAAGGGGGTTGTATTAATAACAATAAGGGGTAACACTAGTAGTATAGGGGCCTAACAACAACCTATCAATCTCTGCAAAAGTTGTCTGTTGGTCATGCTTCTTTGAGTTTTCCTTCTTTGTGAGAGGACACTACGTGCTGTAGTGACCAATCTCACCACATATGAAGCAATTGACCTTTGATAGGTCCTTCTTCTTTCTTTTCTCCCCCCGCCCCTGAATAGGACTGTTTGATACAAGGGCCACATTCTCCTCCTCCTTCACCACCTTCGGTCCAATGCTGCTACTGCCACAGATGGAGCTCTTTAGTAGAACTCGCCTCAACTCTTCTTGCTGCAGATTGGCCCACATCCTGTACCAATATGGTAGCTTGTATCTACCCAATATGCTTTGGAAAAATACTTGCCACTCCTCAGAGACACTATTTTGTACCAACCTCACTAGCTTTGTTGGTTTAGGCGCTTCCTCAACAACTACGAGTTGGTCCCGAGCCTCCTAAAGCCTAGTGAGGAAGGGATCTATGCCTTCCCGTTTCTGCATCCTGATTCATCTCATCTTCTCCTCCAGTAACATCTTTTGCTACTCAAAAGTGCCCTGATATAGCATGGCAAGAGCATACCACATCTCTTTGGCAATATCCTTGCCAACTATGTGTGAGACTATATGGTCCTAGACTCCATCTAGGATCAACTGCTTTGTCCGTGCCATCTCCTTCCTATATTCCTTTAGTTGATATGCATCTTGGTAACTACCACAACATTGTTTATGTAGGGCTTCAAGCCATATTCATCCAACAGGAAGGACATCTTGGCCTTCTAGATGACATAGTTGGAGGAGCCATCCAACCTATCCTGATCTCTAAGTCTTGTTGCGGCCATATCTAATAATATTGAAAAATCCCTCTTTCCCTGTGCTTGACTACTACTCTGCTACTCACACTCCCTTATGGAATGCGTTGTATTGCAAGATGCTACTGCCAATCTGCAATTGGAAATTCGAACTTTGACTAAGACTCGAAGTTCCCTGAGGAAAATTTTCCCTCTGTTGTGTGTATTTTTTTCTTCCACCCGATGATGGTTTTGCTTTTGCAACCTGTAGCAGAAACCTCTGTGTCCAAACAACAATCTGCTAAGCGAAAATTTGAGTTGTAACTGCTCCCTTTGACTGTTGGAATCACTCTCCTAGGTAAATCAATTTTTTGTTTTTTTGGTTGCGAATATTGCACTGAAAAATCAAACTCTTGCACCAACAATTCAACCTGCCTATCTCAACACTACGCTGCCTAAATAATTTTATCCTGTAGCTCCCTATGAGCAGCAAAATTATTTCCTTTTACTTTTGAGCTTCCAAATGATCACTTACGCTATGATACCATGTGAAAATTCTAATATGGAATCCTATTGCAACAATTGGTATTGTTTCTCCTAACTGATAAATTAATTATTCAATTTATTGCTATAACAACATCGAAATAAACACATTGCAACCTTCACAAATAAAATTGTGGAAAATAAATAGTGTTGCAAAATGAGAAAATACTAGCACATACACATAAGAATTAAAACCGTTGTTTTTGGAGAATAGTCCCCGGAAAAACCCAGTGCGGGAAAACCTGTGCAACATATGAGGGTTTTATTTTATCATGCATTAATAAAAATCTGAGTACATCTATGGATTCCCAAATGGCAATCCAAACAACAAGAATATTTGGGCAAAATTATTAAAGGGAATTACCCTTCCTCCACAAGTAATCTCGACACAACCTGGCTTCATAAAACTCGGCCTCCTGAAGCCTCTACGCCACTTTGCACAATCTCTTTGACATCAAGCCTCCAACCAGTCTCTGATGAAGTCATTTTTGTTGCCTCTGTCGAGGAAATCATCTCTTCGGAACTCTGGAACCTTTGCTCCTAGATCTGAGAATGAATTTCTCTCCAACAAATCAAACTTCCAATCTGAAGCAACTGAGCAGTCCTCTGTGCTGCCTCATTGGGAATAACTCAACCCTCTTGCTACAACCTCTTTGGATCTGGAAAAATTCCTTTGGACTCATTGTCCCTGCCCTTCACTCACTACTTCAATCTCTCATTCTTTGGTCGCTGACTGCTGCTACTTTAGAAATCGATCTGCTAAGGAAATCGAATTTTTGGTGATCTCAGGTGTATTATCCAAGTTCCCATTGACTTCCTCTTATAATCCATTGTTGGAGCTCCAATGAACAAGATTAAAACTTAATCGATGGATAGGATCATCTTGGAATCAATTTGTGTGAGTTTCTAAATGATTCCTGGCTTGACTTAATTAATACTAATTAATTAACCAGTTTTCCTAAGTTTAGACTTAGGAAACATTAAAAAAAATTGGTTAATAATCTAATTAAGTCACTTCTAGGTGGAATTTCCAGAAATGATTTATGGGTCTTGGAGATCTCATGTATTCTATCCACTCCTCCAAATTCAGTGGCTAGAACACATCCTATGCTACAAAAAATAACAAAAATCCCAAGTGATCCATTGCTAGTTAAAATTTTTGGGGTTAAAATGGATCTATGCTATTTTTTTTTATTTTTATTTTTAAATAATTAAGATTGAAGGGTGGATGTTGGTTTTTTTGTTGTTTAATTTTCTATTAACATTACACATGTGACACATCTCTTCTACCCTAGGCTATAAGAACACCTTGCTTCTCTTGGTCCAACTAGAATTAATCATTTTAAATTATACCCTTTCTATAAAACTTTTCATTTTTTTCTCCATCATCGTAATAGATTTTTTCATAGGAAAAGAAATCATAATTTCATAAGAAAAAACAAAATTACATTTCATGTATTTTTCTTAGCATGTCTTGATTCCTTCAACAAGATCCTAGTATCAAAAATCTGGGTAATCCCACTGGAATTACTCCTCCCCTTGAGAAGAAACTCTTGCACACATATGGATTGAAAAGCTAGTCCCTAAAAATATTCTTACACTACAGTCCAACATAACCACATAACAATCCAAATAGAACTCATATTACAGGTCCGACAATAGTCTTAGATGTTCAACCAAGTACTAGATCTCACACGTTAGCACCAACAAAATTATGTGTATCATCATGCATCCACATATAAGAGTAGAATATTGACTTAAAAGACCTCAGTATTGAAAAAATATCATAGGACCTATTGCAATCTATTAGTCACTATCCACATTAAACTATCATTTTGGAAAATTTCCACAAAGTAAGTTGTTTGTCAGTTAATTCGTGACACAAGATTTTATACTATTACGGGAACAGATTTCTAAGTTTTGTTGTCACTGGTTGCACTGGATGATCATAATCACCTTCCATTTACTATTTCATATATTCTTTGATGTATTTAATGAAATTTCATAAATTTCTTCAAAATTATCATGGCTTAGGAACTAAAACTACTTTCCAACATTTATTCTCATTATCAGACGATCATGTAGTGATATATTTTGTTGTGTATTTGGTCATTAATTGTGGCAATTAATGACTAAATTAATGACCAAATTTATAACTAAATATACCACTAGACGATAAAATTGAGACAACCAATTAATGACTAAGCTAAGTATAATTAAAATTTTGTCGTGTTATAAGAGATTGTAAAGTAGCCACTATTGGTTACCAACTGAAAAATGGTCATTTATATGCAAATTTTAGTCGTCTCCTTAGTAATTAATTAGTTATTTTGTACTAGTGGTAAATCTCATTATATAAATTTGTTCATGTATTTTGTGTAAAAACGCAATTGATCACTGAGTTGAAGGAGAGGACATAGATTTAGATATCTAAGGGGGAGAGGTTTCTTGTGATGTGTTAAAGCCTAAGCCAAACCCACCTCATTTAATCCCACTACCTATCACCCAGACAAATTGAATAGCATACACAAAAAGGCAATAAATTTTTGATATGGGCCACCTAAGTGGAGGACAACATCCATATTGTCCTATTTTTCATGGGATGTGATAAAGAGGGGGGGGATGACTATCTAGGTAGAAGAGAAGTTAACATGAAAAATAATGGATGAGCAAGTGAGAATACACTATAAAGGGAAGGGATATGCATAAGAAAGAATGGGATAAAGCTTGGAGAAGAGCACAAAGGAGAATAACGTTTAAGCAGTTGTGGAGGAAGACAAAATATTCTTGAGCCAATTCTTGATAGTAGGGGAAAGTGTTCCCTATGACTGTGTTGAGGTCTGGGTCATGTGCTTGTGTTTGATTGGTTAGTAGGAAGCTCGATGAGGATTTAAATCACTTAGTGCTTGCTGAGTAAGCTAATAAACCACAAAGATCTTGTTGGATAAGCTAATAAACCACTTAGTGCTTGCTAAGTAAGCTTATAAACCACCTCGACAATGGGTTGTAGACTTCTGTAGTTCTTTCCTTATGAATGTAGTTGATAAACCACCTATATAGTGTATTCAATCTCATGGATGGGCAGTACTTCAACTGAGACTTGAGTGAATCTTGATTGATTTTAGAGAGATAGAGACTCATTGTGGTGCTCACTACTATAGATTAGTTGATAAATCATCTGGACAATGGACTCCTCCTCTTGTTTGTTTGGCTTAATCTCTGTGTGAAATTACATTGAGCAAGTAACTCCTTAGACTTGAATCCAACTAGGGGGTGGTCATCTGCAAGAAATAAAATTGCCTTGTAAAAGTACAGTAATTTCTTGTCAATCTGGGCCGTTCATTAGGCGGATGATCTAACAGTAGAACTTATGTTTAGTTTAGGGTTTTTTGCCCTAGAAGGCAACCCCTCTCTTTGTATGAGGGCATTTTATTGACGCTGTGTAATAGATGTGTATTATCTGAGCGAGAAACGGAGAGGTGAGACTGTGAGAGAAAACAAAGGATATTACAGCGGATCTACTGTAGGTTGTGTCTCTTCATTTTGCTGGATAATAGAAAGGAAGGACTGGCTGTTCGGAGTGGACGCAGCCCAAACTGGGTGAACCACGTATATCTATGTCTCTCTGGTTTTATGCGTTTTTTGTGTTTATATTTATGCAATATTCTATGTTTTCCATTGCTCTGTAATATATAATTTTCTAACAACTGGTATAAGAGCCAAAGGTCTATTTGGCTGACAAAATTGCAGGAGAGAAGGGTTCCTGGTTCAAGTGGGAGCAATGGTGGAAGATGGTAAGTTTAGGGTCGAGAAATTTAATGGCCAAAACTTCTTGATGTGGAAGATGCAGATGGAAGATTGTATGTATCAGAAAGATCTGTACCTACCATTGGGCGGAAAAACAAAGATGATGACGGGTATGATGGATGAAGAGTGGAACCTTCTCGATAGAAAGGCACTCAGAATAGTACGGTTGTGCCTCGCAGTGTCGATCGCCTTCAATATTTCGAAGGAAACAACGATAGAGGGTTTGATTAAGGTGTTGGCGAAACTATATGAAAAACCCTCAGCCTCAAACAAGGTATTTCTTATGAAACAGTTATTTAATATTAAGATGTCGGAAGGTGGATCTGTTGCAGACCATTTAAATGATTTTAATACTGTTACTATTCAGTTAAGTTCTGTAGGGGTAAACTTTGATGATGAAGTTAGAGCTTTGTTATTCTTGTGCTCATTGCCAAAAGTTGGAATGGTTTAGTAATGGCCATTAGTAACTCTGTTTCTGGATCTAGTACTTTAAAGTTTGATGATGTTGTTGGTGCTATCCTTAGCGAGGAAATGCGACGGAAAAGCTCCGGTGAGACATCAGGTAATGCTTTGAGTGCAGAGTCTAGGGGAAGAAAAATGGAAAGAGGAAAGAGCTCAAGATATCACAGTAAATCAAGGAAAGGCAGATCCAAGTCCAGATCAGGGATAGTGTGCTGGAAATGTGGAAAGAAAGGACACCTAAAGAAAGACTGTAGATCTCGGAAGGGAAAAGAAGGAGATGCACAACAAGAAAACAATCATGAAGCAAATGTGACAGGTGAGCTGTCACAAGATGCTTTGATTCTTTCTTTCGAAAATATTCCTGATTCCTGGACGGTAGTTTCAGGGGCCTCATTCCATGCCACACTTGATAAGAAATATTTTCATGACTATGTTCAAGGAGATTTTGGACAAGTCCGTTTGGGTGATGATAAACCCTGTAAAATTGTTGGAATGGGTAAGGTTCTTGTAAAACAGCAGAATGGGAACCAATGGCTACTAAAGGAGGTAAGGCATGTTCTAGATCTGAAGAAAAACCTGATTTCAACAGGGCAGTTAGGCGGTGAAGGTTGTGTGACAACTTTCACAGATAAAGCTTGTTACACAGTAATTTGTCACTGTCCTCATCTCAGTCCCTCTATTGTGTCATGTGTCAAATAAACATGTTCATATCTTCCCACTCATGCAAGAAGATTAAGAAAATGCTCTCTGATGCTGCAAGATTGACCCTAATTCACTAAGTTTCTGCCTTGTTGCGAGTAAGCCCTTAATATATGCGACGATCCCCTGTCCTAAATAGTCTCATAGCGACATCGTGACAGGTGCACATTTGTTTCCCGCGATGGTCGAATTTTTGGGCCTGGCACGAGTCCCTCAGCTATTTATCGCGATGATTGGTCTACATGCATTTCCTCCTAGCGATGCCATCATTGAGAGTTAGTTCACAACTAGCAACGATCCAAATTGGGCGAATTAGTTCCAACAGTTGGCCTTCTGGATGTCTCTAGACCTGGTTGTTGGGTCGGTTTGGGTCGCCCTTCCTCCTCTGGGAAGGTGGTTCCATCTTTTGTGCAACCTTCCTTGAGGATAAGCTCCCTCTCCCTTGTTTCATGGAGACTCCTTCTCCTAGAAAATCACTCACTATTGCTATGATTTGCTAGTGCTGGAGTTCTTTTGACAATGCTGCTAGTTCTTTTGAGATTGGTAGATAGCTTTGGTGTGAGTGTTACAAGTGTGGGATTGCTAATAGTTTGGTGAGAGGTTATGGAATACCTTAACTTTGTATTAAAATTGTGAGTGAGAGAGAGATATTGTCTATTTGGGAGACCCATTCTTGAGAGTGAATGCTTGAAGGAATATACTGGCTGGACCCTCCGAGAAGGCTTGCAACGTCAAGACTTGGTTGTAAGCTTTGCTCTTAATTCATTTTAATACAATCAATGATGATTTCCTATATCTTGTGTACAATTTACTTGATAGCTCATGATTTATTGACTTTATAAGTGAATATATCATTATTGTTCTCGGTTACGTGTTCTATTTTTTTCTTGTGGTGTTTCAGGTTGATTGCTCATTCAGGAGAAATAAACAGAAGCTGGAGCAACGCAACAGGACTTCACCAACCACTGGTTTGAGGTAGGCCTCCAATGATGACTATTCAAGGAAATCAATTGTTGTTTTGTCTTTGTTGTGACTAGACCCACTCTAGGGCTAGAGGGGTTGCTTCTGTCCGCAGAGGGAACACTTTCCTACTTCACATGTTGGTGACTCCACTGGGGAGTCCTTTGTATGTTTTTTCTCTTGTTTGCTTTTGTTTGTTTTGATGTAGCATCTCTTGGATTTTGGGGTTAAACCATCAGTCTTTTGGGTTACCTGAGTCAATCTGGGAAATCCCCTTACTGTCTGGAAGGATATTCTTGTCTTTCTTTGGGAGTTGTCATTCATTCTCCATTATTTTTTTAACTCGTCGGTGATAAAAGCTTAATAGTCACATTGACGTCACCTTGTCTCTGTTTTGTAAACCTATGCATTGCTAAATATCGTCCTATAGTTGCGACGATCTCTGAAATTGGCATGCCACGGAAGAGATGTGTACTCTCACGACGACGTCGCTCTGTTGCTGCGTCTATTGGCTGATCGTCACTAGTTGCTAGTTTTATACCCACGACGATTCCTGTAGAGTTGTTTTTTTCAACTCTGCCTCCTGAACCTACCAGTCTTGTTTATCCCCTGTTGTCTTCCTCTTGCCCATTGGTTTGTTGGTTAATGGTACTGTCTCTTTGGTTTCATTGAGTGAATCTTGTGTTTTTTGGCTTTGTGACCTATCTCTTTCAAGTTTTTGTCCTGGTTGCTTGTCTACCCAAGATTCATCCACGACCGTCTTATTGACTTGCTTGAGGCTTTTTCATTGCTTGTTTCTTGCTGGTTGATGTTTAGTGTCAATTATTGAAACAATTTTTGACATTGATTTGATTTTTCACTGCCAAGCATAGATTACAATTGTTTGGATCAATCAGTTCACACTTGCTTGTTTGTCTCTTTAAATTCAAAACAATCAAAATCAAAGTATTGCATTCATTTAGTATATGAAAGTGAAAGTACATCTGCATTTCAAATTTTCATGTTTGAGAAATTGGAAAGCAAACTTTAAATCTCTCATTAGTAGTATCGATGCATTGTAGGATTGGTGTGTTAATGCATTGTGTTTCTTAGTGCTTGCATTTGCTTGTCTTGGTTTTGTCTTGGTTTGGGAATGAACTCTCTACCTTTCTGTAAGTAGGTGTTCATCGAAATGAAAGATGCTTTACTCATTCTAGCTGCATCCTAGGGTTTTTGATATACACACGATAGGGCCTGGAAATTGAAACCTAATTCAAGATCAACTCTAAAATGAATTGAATGAGCTTAACAACACATTGGAACTTAACACACATTATTTAGAGGTCTAGGCTAGAGACGTGCTTCGGTGTCGTTAAACCTAGTCACTATTTCTTTCACTTAAGGTTGGGTGATTCCTCCTTCTGTGACTCAATAGTTTCCTAGCACAGACTTGTGCTCCACATACCATCGAGTATATATCGGGAGACCCTACTAGGTTATCATCCTACATCCATAGGAAGCCGTGTCTACTGCCTTGCAAACCGTAATGCACTGAACATAGCATTTGGGAAGATTGACTGCCGTACAGAAAGTCCTTGGTTTTCATATGATTTCCAAGGTGTATATGCAGTTTTATGGGTTGTTTGGTAAACCTTTTGCCTAGTTCTCCAGAGTAGTCATTTTTGTTCCTTTTTAGACTCCTTAAAAGAAAAGGTCCATCTGAGCACTTGTCCTTTCAGGCTCATTAAATATTTGAAGGCAACTAGAGTCATCTTTTCGTCCTTTTCTCACTCTTTAAAGATGAAAAGGTCAAGTTCTGTTCCTATGTCTTAAAAATTTATTCGGCCACGTTCACATTTACCTTGTTAAATCTTGATTGCGTTTCAGTTTGTGTAGGATTGTTTCCCTTACTCGTTTAGTTTTCTCGAGGGCTTTTTGAGTTATATCATCCTGGTGGAATCACCGATCCCATCCCCCGTACCAAGTGACCAAGGCTCCCCATCTTCTGTCGCTTCTGAGGTACTGGTTGTTAGTGATACTCTTCCTATCGTTCCGAGTATCCAACCGCTTAACTCTCGTACTCCGGAAGACGAGTTTTACGATACTCATTGGAACCCCATTTGGGAGCCTTCCAAAGAATACTTTCCCGTTACTCCTTCCAGTGTTTCAATCCTGATGTCTTCCTCTAACATGGATGAGACGAACCCCATCTCTGGTGAAGAGACCTTTATGGCAGGTGGTGAAATTCCTATACCTACGGAGACTTCACCCTTCTGTGTCACCCCTCTTGGTATCACATTGCCTTTACGTTATAATTCTTTGGTTGATATCATGAGTTCTAGATCTCCCCTTACAAGTTCCACGTGGTCTCGTACCATCACTCCGACCTCAAAACATTTTACGTCTCAGATTCACAATGTGATTATCACATTTGTCCTGACTATTCCGACTGTTTGTATGGCTTCTTTAGCCCCTGTTGTCAGTGCCATCACTGCATCTTCAGTCATGACCACTGTTGTTGGACCTTCAAGGGGTCCCACAAATGGTGGTTTTTCGGCATCGACATCTGGAGTTGTCAATCCCACCCATAATGCCCCACCTTCTTCTGGTTCCATTCCAGCAGGGGGGCATATGATCAGTATTTGCAAGCTCTTCAAAATCCGGATCCGTAGAATCCGTTTCATTATTATGATTCTCGAGGAGCCCATATTTATGACCCTAGACCCATAGAATCTCAACCTGTGGTTGAGGTATTGGTTCCGTTATCTGTTGCTTGGGGCCCCACTAGTTATCATGGTGGCCAAGCACAACCTTCAAATTTTCAAGGTCCACCCTATCAAGGTCAGCTGTCTTATGGACAACCATCTCACGGACAACCGTACTATGGGAAACCTGTTGGCCCTCAAGGACAACCCTTTCAGGGACAACCTTTGTCCTTGAGTGGGTCCTCTTTTACTTACTTTGGGCAACCTTCTGGGAATCTAGGACAATCTTACATCCAATAAGGCCAACCTGGTGCCTAGCAAGGTCCCCCCTCTGGACAAGTAGGTCAGCCTCAAATCCAGCAAGGCCAACCCACTGTCCAGCCTCATTCATCTTTTGGACAAATTGGCCAGCCTCAAATCCAGTAAGGCCAACCAATTGTTCAACCTGCTCAACCATCTGGTCAGATAGGTCAGCCTTCAGTTCCACAAGGTCAACCCATTACCTAGCAAGCTCAACCTCCTGAGCAAATGGGTCAACCTCAGTCTCAAACTGGCCAACCTTCTAGCGAGATGGGTCAACCTTAGTTTTCGCAGGGACATCCATCTGGACCCGCTCAACTTGGCGCTCAAACGTTCATTGCTTCTCAAGCTCCACTCGGTTTTCAGACCCAATCTGGGCTTTAGATCCAATCCGGTCTTCAAACTCAAGTTGGTTTCCAAACCCAACCTACTTATCAAATGGAGCTTGGTCCCCAGGCACAGTTTGGAGCCCAGCGACCATATGGTTTCCAGCAGCCCCAAGGGCAAACACAAATTGCCCCATACCAAAATTATCAACAGCCATAGGTTAACCCTTATCAGAATTTTCAGCAACCATACTTTGCTCCTATTGGTCAGGTTGGTAATCAATGGACTGATGGTAGTCAAAACTAAGGTCAACCATCTAGTTATAGTTATAATCCCTACGGACAAAACCCTTATGGGCCAAATCCGTCCGGGAAAAATCAATGGGGGAAACCGGGAACTGGATGGAATTCTAATGCTGTTTCTAATAATCCTATTCTTCATAATCTGTATTGGCCACCGGTTCCAACTAAGATTCCTGGTGATTGTCCCAAATTCGACATTAAGGTTGGAGAAGATCCCCAAGCTCATGTCATGACCTATAACCTATGGTGTTCATCGAATTCATGGCTTGATGATTCAATCCAACTCCATCTGTTCCAACGGACTCTCACTAGCTCAGTCGCAAAATGGTATATTACGCTGGCTTGTGGGACTTTTCAGGACTTTAGCTGGCTTTCTATGGCATTTTTAACTCATTTTTAGTTGCCTATTCGATATGAGACGGGCACACATCTCTTGACATCCTTGAAACAAGACACGACCATGCATATCTCCGATCATATCCATGAATGGAGAAGGCGTCGTCGTTTAATTAAGTTCTGGATCCTTGAGCAGCTTATGACCGACTGGTTTACAACCACGGTCATCGGTCCGATAGCCCGAGACATTGTTATGGGGGCATGTGTAACTGAAGAGCAGGCCATTGCACGTGCTCAATATCTTGACTTGGTTTACTCCCAGTTCAATACGCTATATCATTATTTGCCAGATGCTCCACGACCAGGAACTTCCAAAGCTCTGTCAACGCCATCCGTTGACGGTGTCATCGGTTCTGTTAACGCATCTTCTAGAAAATCTTCTGTGAATCCTGCGAAGCAAAATTCTAATGCTCCAAATGAAAATGCTTCTGAGGCTTCACCCAATTTTGGTAAAACTTTTGAAGTTAACGCCATCCAGTCCACCGCGACGGACAAAACTTTGAAAGGTAAGACGAAAGGAAAAGGAAAGAATAAAGCCGATCAACCAAAACAAGATCCCCCTAAGCCTCCAGCTGAGGAAGGTGCCAAACGCAAGCCCAAGTATCCTTGTCTCATTTGTGATGAGGATCACTATACTAAAGACTGCCCCAGGCGGTCTGAAGTTAGTCGTTTGCTAAAAGGCGCCCCCAGGACTCCTGCTATGCTCAAAAAGCCTTTTCCCTCACATCAAACTTAAATGGTGGCTGATCCATCTCAATCCTCTTCCACCTTCAGCTCTCAAGTCTTTATGGCTGGGACGATTCCCACCCATATCAGTACACGGTCAAAAGAATATCCTTCACTTGCCGGGAAGGAAACTAAGGTCCCCTCCAACGTTCCTTCATCCAGTGCTGGTCCGCTCCATATCAAGCGACCTAATACTGAGTCAGTCATCTGCCCTCCTCCTAAAGGAGTGCTTTGGAAGTCTTCCTACAACCCTAATTCTCATGTTGCATAGCACTACAACATCGTTGAGGACTTAGCCCAAGCTCCTTTGGCTATGCGTTGGAAGTCCTCCAGAGCTGTCCCTCCCAGAGGAAGTCTATGTTATGAGCCATCAGTGGCATCGACCCGATCGACTTAGATTTGATCACTTTTGACTTGGATAATCATGTTCCGAGACTGCCTCACCAAATCACCTTCTTTATTCAAGTCATCATCAATTCTAAGAATATTCAATGCACTGTTATTGATGAAGGCGCTTCTACTTGCATCATGTCTGTTGCTTATTGGAAGGCTATTGGTTCTCCGACGTTGAGTCAGTCTCCCAATACCTTGGAAGCCTTCGATGGGAGAGATTCCCGTCCCTATGGTATCCTCCCATGTCTGCGTGTTACCCTGGAAGGGAAGACGATTGAAGTTGAGGTCGAAGTTGTCGATGCAAATTTAACTTACAACCTCCTCTTAGGACGAAGTTGAACATATGCCATGCGAGTCGTGGCTTCATCTCTATTTCGTGTTCTTCATTTTCCACATCAAGGGAAAATTTTCACGGTAGACCAGTTATCCTTCTTCGCTTCTTCCTCTTCCGATGGCATCGTGCATTTTGTAGAGCATACCTCCGTTTCGTATGAGAGTGTGGGTGCTGGAATTTTTAAAGATCCCGCCCTTATGGGTGTTTTTTCACTCCCACCTCCCAACATCACTCCCATCAATATGATTTCCATTCGTTTTGATCCTTGAGTTCTTCCTCCTGTTGATCAGATAGAATCTTGGGGCGATGTCATGCCGTTGAGTCCTATCGAGCTCAACTATGTCGAAATTGTTTCTGCATCAACTTCATCTTCTGAATCTGATCCTTCGAGTAGGGCTCTCGACACGTACATACAATCCCCTTGGCTCAGAGATAGCACTTATTTAGACCCCTTGCAGGAAATCTTTCCTTCTGATGAAGTGATTTTTGAGACAATGTCTTTCGAGGAACCTCCTTGGTTTGATTATCACCATTGTTCCTCGTTTCTCCCTAGCCATAGGGCTATGATTACTTGTCTTGAGCAATTTGCTTCCTGTGTCATCTCCCAACCCCTTCAGACGCCCATTCAAATCCATCAAGTTTTCTTTGAAGGCAATATGGGGAACATTACGCAAACCATACATATCGACATCTCTGTTAAACCAGGGTTTGTCGAGAATATTCACATCGGAGTAACCTGTACTCCAGAGGAGATTCAACTTTACACCGATCTTTTTAGGGAATTTCATGATGTTTTTGCTTGGTCGTACGAAGAGATGCCTGACATTGATCCTAGCATTGTGTGCATGAAATACCTACGTATCCGGGTGCTAAACTTGTTTGACAACGTCTACGCCCCGTGCACACCCGAAAGGTTGCAACTATTAAAGTAGAAGTTGAAAACCTTCTTAAAGCTGGGTTTATTTACCCTATCCCACGCATAGATTGGGTTTCTAATATTGTCCCTATGACCAAGAAACAGGGCCTATTAGGGTATGTGTTGATTATCGTGACATTAATCATGCCTATCCCAAAGATAACTACCCCACGCCTTTCATTGACCAACTCATTGATGATTGTGCTGGAAGTGAGATTTATTCATTTATGGATGGCTTTTTTGGTTATAACCAGATCAATATATTGCCAGCGGATCAACACAAGACTCCCTTTATCTGCCCGTGGGGTACCTTCGCCTATAATAAACTCTGTTTCGGTTTTAAAAATGTCGGTGCTACCTTCCAATGTGAAATGTCTTATGCATTTCATGATATTCAACACATTGTGCAACCTTACTTGGATGACCTTACGGCCCATTCAGCAAAGCGCCATGACCATCCAAATCACCTCCACAAAATTTTTCTTCGTTGTCGATACTACCGTATCCGTCTTACTCCACATAAATGTGTCTTCTGCATTGAATCTAGTAGACTTCTTGGGTTTGTCGTCTCCAAAGAGGGCATCTGCCTGGATCTCCTCAAGGTTGAAGCCATTCTGAATCTCCCTCCTGCTTCTTTGCAGCAATTGTAGAGTTTGCAGGGCAAAGCAATTTTTTTATGCCATTTTTTTTCCAAACTATGCTAAAGTTTCCAAGGGCTATACGCGGTTATTGAAGCGGGATACTCCTTTTGTCTGGGATACTACTGCACAAGAGTCATTTGAGCAACTCAAGGCGCTCCTTGTTTCTGCTCCTTTGTTACATCCGCTTAATTATCACCGTGACTATACTCTTTATCTAGACACCGCCGATAGCACCATCAGCATGGTTCCGGTTCAAGACGATGATGACGGTACCGAGCACGTTGTCTATTATCTTAGTTGCAGTCTACTTGACATGGAAAAGTGATATGCCCATGTTGAGAAGCTGGCATTGGCAGCCATTCATGCCATCCAGCGCTTCCGCCATTACATATTATTACGTACAACGACGGTGATTTCTTACTGCAACTCGATGACGTACATCTTCTCATGTCAATTACTGGGGGGCACATACTCGAAGTGGGTTGTCATCCTTCAAGAGTTTTACTTGGAGTTTACTACGACCAAGTCGAAGAAATCCCTCGTTTTCACTGAGTTGCTGTGCTCACTACCATCTGCAACTGCACCCTCTCGATTAGAGGACCATATTTCGGACGAGTCTCTGTTCTTGTTTAGCACCCTCGATCCCTGGTATGGGGATATTATTGTCTACCTTCAGACATCCTCCTTTCGTCCTAATTTGTCCAAGTATGCTCGATGACGTATTCGCCATCATTCTTAGCCTTATCGCATTATTGGGGACACCCTGTACCGTCTTGGTGTTGACTCTGTTCTCCGCCGTTGTCTGACATTTGAGGAAGAAAAATGAGTTTTGAATGACTGCCACTCTGGCGCCTGTGGTGGTCATATGTCCGGTTATGATACTACTTAAAAGATCCTCTCCGCTAGTTATTTTTGGCCATCTATTTTTAAGGATTGCATTCTCGCCGTTTGCTCTTGTCATGCGTGCCAAATCTACCAACGGAAGATGCGTGCGCCTCCTACTCCTTTACACCCTGGCATTACCATCGGCCCTTTGCCAAATGGGGCATTGATTATATGACCTGTAACCCTCACTCGGCTGGGGGGCATGGGTATATCATCGTTGCCATTGATTACTTCACGAAATGGCCCGAGGTGATGCCTACGTTATCTAATGACGGTAAGACAACGGCTCAATTTTTATTCAATCATGTAATTTCTTGATTCAGAGTCCCTTAGGCTATCGTCACTGATCGCGTTTCTCATTTCCATAATCATATGATGACTGAGTTAACAAGCCAACTGTGCTTGCGTCATGATAGTTCGACACCGTATTATCCTCAGGCCAATGGCCAAGTAGAAGCTGTCAACAAAGTTTTGGTCACGATGCTTCAACGCACAATCGGCATGCACAAGTCCAACTAGCATTTGATGTTGTTTTTTGCCTTAGGGGCCTACCAAAATTAAATGAAGGATGCCATCAGATTCACCCCGTTCCAATTGGTTTACGGTTTGGAGGCTACCCTTCCGATTGAATGTGAGATCCCTTCTCTTAAATTAGTCGTCGAATTGATCCCAAACACTACTCCGGTAGAAGAACATCTTCTTTACCTAGAGCGGTTAGACGAGACCCGTCGACTAGCCTCTTTAGTCATTGAAGCATAGAAGAAGAGAGTGAAAAGTCACTTCGACCAAGCTGTCAAACCTCATTCTTTTGTTGAAGGAGACTTAGTCTTGCTCCATGATCAAGCGAATGATAAGCTGGGGGTAGGCAAATTCGAGCCTATGTGGCATGGGCCTTACATTGTGAAACATGTTTTGCAAAAGGGGGCCTAGGAGCTGATCGATTATGAAGGGAATCCTCTGGATAAACCATGAAATGGGTTTTATCTGAAGAAATATTATGCATGAATTCCATGCATTTGACGTGTACATACGTGTGTTTTCAGTGTGTGTTTACATGTATGGCTTGGTGTGTAGGCATGATTTCTGCTTATTGTGTCTTTTTACTTCTTGTGCAGATGCCTGGTGCACCTTACATTGGTTTCGCTGATGGTGCCTGTCGTAGTACCCTGAACCTTTCCTCTGCGGCATGGGTGATCTACGATCCTCATGGTGAGTTAGTAGATCTTCAAGGTGTTTGTTTGGGTTGCACCACAATCAATGTCACTGAATATAGCACCTGTCATTGAATTACTGACCGAGGTTGTTAACCTCGATATTCATGCATTGGTTGTGAATCTGGACTCTCAACTTGTCCACCAACTTAATGGGCATTATTCCATCAGAGATCATCGGATTTTAAGGTTGTATTTATGTGTTAAATTATTGGAAAGAAATTTTGATTTTATCACATATCAAACATTCCAAGAAGGTTAAACACATTAACTAATGCATTAGAAAATCATGTATTAGACATACATTTACGCAACATGTAATCAAACATTGTATAGAAGCATTTAGACACAGTAATAAACCATAGATAGCATATAAATATATATATCGTGTGGTACACTGAGGCGCTAAAAAATAAGTGTGTATGTCAAAAAATAGAGTCCGTGTTACCAATACATCTGAGACAGATGTCTCTCAAAAATAACAGAAAGTAAACCCTAGGTGTCTATAGCAGTGGGTTCTGCTCTCTATAACAGACCATTGCTCGCGCAACTTGTCTCAAGAGCCTATGCACCCTAGGTGTCACTCCGACTATATGTCTCTGATACTCTATTGGGACCTCTTCGATCCCCCTACAGTCTGGGATCCCGTCAGTCAGGCCCTCAAGGTTATGGGTGATCTCCTCCTCTGCGTTGCCGCCAGGGCGAACCAGAGCCAGCTCTCTATTGCCCTGCGGGTCCCTCTGTGCCTCAGGAGCCAGTCCCACTGGTCTCTCCAGTCCCACATCTGCGAGTAACATAGAGACGTCATTAAGACATATGACTGAAAAAAAAAAACAACACATAAATAGTGTGGTGTTTGATCAAGTGTTTTACCTCCCTCATCCCACTGCTCGCCTGCTGGAAGTAGCATGTCGGGGTCTCCGCAGAAATCCGTGCTTGCATACGGCCAATCCTCGACAATGACCTTCTGATGGTCCATCCACTCTCGGAGCAGTACTCCCCATGATACTGGTCGACCACCACCCCCTCGTGGCATCACATGTGCCCATCGGGTGATGCGGGTCTCCCACGGTCCAGGCACATACAGGTCCATATCCTGTAGCTGAAGTGATGGCACCCACTCCAGCATGAGCGGTATTAGGATGGATCCATATCCAAACTGTTTGGTTTCCCCTCATCGACACTTAGTAAGCTGCCTCTTCATGTTAATGGACATTGCTTCGGCCCAGTTATACATGGTCGGAGTGAGGCAATCAAGGGCCAACTGAAGATGAGTCTTTGTTGCCTCATGCTGTGCTTGAGAGCTCGCTACTCTCGTAACTATAAACAATACTGAGCGAAGGGTCAAATCCCCCACTGTCAGGATTTGCAGTTTCCTATTAGTGGATGATTTGCGCGCCCTTGGGCACACCCGCGCTATCAGCATATCAAGGGTCTCACCGACAACCCGTGTACCCTCTAAGACCAGTCTCTTGCCACGACAAGACAAACCAGTCAAAAAATATGTCTGTCACATCAAATTCAATGTCCTTGCCACGGATGACGAACATCACCTCTGTCGGGTTCCATGAGCGAATCAACAACTCAAGTAAATCAAGCTGTGCCTGAAGGTGTGGTGTAAGGAAAAATTTCAGCAATCCATAATCACGTAGGGCTCTTCTACACTCGGGATCATTAAATTCCTATTCATCATTGTCATCGTGGGTTCTCTCTTGCCATACGAATGCCATTTTGCCCTGTGCTGAAGGAAAAAATAATTAAGATCTTTTCCATAAGCTAAAATGCACAATTTATAAAAAATTCAATCTTTATGGTGCCGTTGTGGCTGTTTTTCAAACAGCAGTGGCGGCTTGAGATCAGAGTTCATTTTTTCCTCGATCATCGCGACAGTACACCTGTTTCTAGCGATGACCTCGACGGTGGTGTGTGTTAGCATGCTCGGTCGTCACTAACCTGTGGCGGATTTCTGCGACGACCAAGCGGCGGAATTGGAACTAAAAATCTACCCAAACCACCTATGGAACATGAAATTGAGTGAAAAAACAATTGAAATGCAGTGCAAAAGATGTTATACTTACTTGGTAAGAGTCTTGGGCGAGATGGTTGATCACTGATGCTGGAATCAAGCTTGGAACTTCGCAAGGTTTGCACGTAAAATCACCAAAGGTAAAAAACTCAAAGGGTAAATGTAAAAATGAATTACCATGGCCCCTTTTTATATTGTTTTTCCAAAACATTAAAATTTTTCACTATAGGGTTATGGTTTTTATAATTTATTTTAGGGTTTTTTGAGTTTTTAAAACTTAATTTCCATATATATAATATATTTGTATCGAACGGGTCTTATGATGTGGTGTTTTTATGTAGAAACAGGAATGTGGGATACATGTCATGATCCATATACACCTGGTCCATATTTTCAAAAAGTCCTCTTTAAGCTCTTTTCCGACTCAAAAGACGAAAATATTGCCGAGTTTTCTCTTTTAACTCGTTAAACGGAATAAAAGGTGGTCCACTTTCAGCTCTTTTCTGATCGTATAAACATGAAAATATCGTTGGACTTTTGTCGTTTCGAGTTCAATACTGGTTATGAAACGACGTCTCTTCAATTGATTTTTTACTTTTTCGGATCGAGGTCACTAATTACGAAAAGTATTCCTTGATTGCAATGGTCAAGCAGTTCTCTTGAGTATTATTTTATACTTTTCGGGCTCAAGAGACACAAATTTATTAAAAAGGACCCCCCTAGAGTTTTCTTTTCCGTGTCTTTTTCAAACTCTTTAAACATGAAAAAGACTCCAAGATTTACCTATGTCGGACTCGTTAAACCCTGACGACATTGGACTCGTCACCATGACGATATTCGAGCTTCTCCTCCCTAAGGCTTGTTAAACTATTACTAGGTTGGATTCGTCTGAAGGTTGAACTTATATACAAGCATATGCTATCCCCTTCAAGCTTGTTTCAAAAATAATTGGGGTACTCGCCAGCAATGGTGGGGGAAAATTTGGAAGTCATCATTGGTTACCCATGGCATCTAGTCACTCTTGAACATCGAAACTTTTGCTTCTTGTCGGGTTGAGATATCCTCATATCGTCATTTTGCCTTCCGGGGTTTTGGGTTGCCATTTTGCCTCATTCCATCTGATCCATGTTTTCTCCATAAAACCTCTGATCCCTTAGTACCAAAATGCTGCCACATTCCGGAGTCGTGTCACCGATATGTTCAAGAGTATAATCCTTCTGCAATTCACACCCTTACCTCCTCCTTTGATACTTTGTTTCACCATCTGCCACTTGTTCCTTATCTCGCGTCGTTGATGAGGGAACCATTATGGCCCTCCTGCGACGGATCGTCTCTTTTCGACACCAGATCATTATCCAAGAGATTGGTCTAGAGATCCCCTTCGGTACCTTGGAGCTTGCATGCCTCAATGGCAAGTTATTCGCGCCTAACGAAAAACTTTCATCATTAGTCTTTGATTGGGTGATTCCACGAGTGTTTGACTTCAGCGCATTTTCCACACTTAGTGGATTGTACTAGACAGTACCTTGAGAGCCATTGGCATTATTGGTGGTTTCTCTCGCGCTTGTCAATTGTTTCCATCATTAACCGGTAATCAAGCGACTTTCTATCAGGCTCGACTTCCGCACATCTGTTCGCATGCTAGAAGTTGCACTATGATTGGTTTGGTTTCAAGACCTCGGACTAAGATTACACATGTTAAGACTGCGTGGATTGGTTCATGATTACATACATGACTCTTTAATGGATGGCTGCGACCATACCTGAGTCCTCATGGATGGCTGCGACCATACCTTTATCATTATCATGGTCTTATCAGCTGGGTGGCTGCGTCCATACCACAAACCAAGTTTCATATGTCTTTTGGATGGCTGCACCCATGCCTAGACTACATGTATTTCACTATCAGAGATATCAGTTGTACTTGCGCCTGCAGGTTCTTCAAGGTGGTGTTCCAGTTCAGACAGTTTTGTAAAGCATTTCACCCCTCCCACTCTCTCGGGCTTCATGCTTTAGGGGGCATCTATTACACAGTAATTTGTCACTATCCTCATCTCAGTCCCTTTGTTGTGTCATGTGTCAAATAAACATGTTCATATCTTCCCACTCATGCAAGAAGATTAAGCAAATCCTTTCTGATGCTGCAAGATTGACCCTAATTCACTAAGTTTCTGCCTTATCATGAGTAAGCCCTTAATATATGCAGCGATCCCCTGTCCTAAACAGTCTCATAGCGACACCGTCGCAGGTGTACATCTGTTTCCCGTGACGGTCGAATTTTTGGGCCCGACGCGAGTCCCTCAGCTATTTATCGCGACGATTGGTCTGCATGCATTGCCTCCTAGCGATGCCGTCGCTGAGACTTAGTTCACGACTAGCGACGATCCAGATTGGGTGAATTTGTTCCAACAGTCGGCCTTCTGGATGTCTCTAGACCTGGTTGTTGGGTCAGTTTGGGTCGCCCTTCCTCCTCTGGGAAGGTGGTTCCGTCTTTTGTGCAACCTTCTTTGAGGATAAGCTCCCTCTCCCTCATTTCATGGAGACTCCTTCTCCTATAAAATCACTCACCATTGCTATGATCTGCTAGTGCTGGAGTTCTTTTGACAGTGCTGCTAGTTCTTTTGAGTTTGGTAGATAGCTTTGGTGTGAGTGTGACAAGTGTGGGATTGCTAATAGTTTTGTGAGAGGTTGTGGAATACCTTAACTTTGTATTAAAGCTTGTGAGTGAGAGAGAGATATTGTCTATTTGGGAGACCCATTCTTGAGAGTGAATGCTTGAATGAACATACTGGCTGGACCCTTCGAGAAGGCTTGCGACGTCAAGACTTGGTTGTAAGCTTTGCTCTTGATTCATTTTAATAATATCAATGATGATTTCCTATATCTTGTGTACAATTTACTTGATAGCTCATGATTTCTTGATTTTATAAGTAAATAGATCATTGTTGTTCTCGATTATGTGATCTGTTGTTTTCTTGTGGTGTTTCAGGTTGATTGCTCATTCAGGAGAAAGAAATGGAAGCTAGAGCAGCGCAACAAGACTTCACCAACGACCGGTTTGAGGTAGGCCTCCAACAATGACTATTTAAGGAAATCAATTGTTGTTTTGTCTTTGCTGTGACTAGACTCACTCTAGGGCTAGAGGGGTTGCCTTTGTCCGCAGAGGGAACACTTTCCTACTTCACAAGCTTGGAAGGTCACCAAAGGAGCCCTCATAATAGCAAAAGGCGAAAAGGTTGGTACATTGTATTTATGCAATGGTATTTCTAACTCTGTTAATGCTTTAACTTCCAAAGGAGAAGATGCAGAATTATGGCATCATAGGCTCGGACACATGAGTGAGAAGGGGATGAAGATTGTAGAAATTTTGAATAATATGACACATATTCAACAGAGATTATCCTGATCATACAATTTAAGCGGAACATGTATAATACATAATCTCCTCTACGTTGATCATCAAATTACAGAAGCAGAAACATCCACAGGCACACATAGAAGCATCAATCAAACTCATAAACACAGTATGTATCCCGGGGAAAGCATCTCGCTAAAAACCCCACACTATCTGTATATTATATTGATTGAATCATGTAACAATACAAAGCATAATACTTCTCACAAGTATCTCCACCTGTTACACACAATACAGCTCAGATTTGATCTCCAAATCTCTCCCGCTGCTTGCCTGCCTCCACTGCTCAAACCTGCTCGAGAACTGATGAGAATAGCTTCCCAAACTCGATTTTACACTGCAAAATAGTCACCCACACTATGTTGGACGTGAGCAATAGCTATAATATCATGAAGATACGTGAGCAAACTCATTGGCATACTCAATCCTTTGATTGTGCAAATCATCATGCACAGCTATAGTCACAACTGATAGCAATCTGATCCTCTAACACCTGTCCCTGCTGAACTGAACATGCACTGACATGCAACTGAGTTAACTGATGTATTCTATAGTTGCATTATGAGTTAATAACTTGTGAATTAATTAATAACTAATTCACCCAACTCATCTTTAGTCTATTGATCAGTTAGACTAAATACAACCAGTTTAACAAAGCTAAACTGAACACAACTCCATCAACTGTACCTCCAGTCCACTAAACTCAACTCACTTGAGTTCTAACTGAAATCATGCATGCAACAACTCAACTGACTCATAAGAAAAACGAATTTCCTTCTGACAGCTGCATGTGCCACTTCCGTAGCTCAAACTGAAGTGCTCCAAGAGAATAAGATTAAGTTTATAGTCCAAATATTATTGTGAGATAATAATATTTGACTTTTCTATTTTTGACTTTGATCACTCACACTGTGATCACTCACACTGTAATCACTCACACTGTGATCACTCACACTTTCATAAAAAATAGAAGTCCATCTATTTTTCCCAACTTGATCAATCATCCATAGACATGATCCATATGTCTAAAAATAGACATAGTCTAAAAATAGACTTGCGCCAAAAATAGCCTGTGGGCCCACTTAGTGAAGGCGACTCTTTTCACTAAGCTCCATCATCTTGTTGCACTCTCAACAAGCATTTCTTGTTGCACACTTTTCAACACTCCCTCTCAACAAGAAAGGCTTCCTCTCAAACCCGATCCTGTAACTCTGGAATGTTCTCCATGCAACACATTTGGCCGGTCCACTTGCTCTGTCATCAAAGTCTCTGACTGCTATTGCCTCTGTCAACTGAAACTCTGCATCTCTGTGCTCTTCAGTATCTGACTGCTCTAGCCTCTGTCACTTTGATCTCTGACTGCATCCGTGCTGCTGCTGGTTCTATCTCCCAGCATTGCATCCGCACTGCACCTCCCAACTGACCTCCCTGTTGGGATAGAAACATCCTCTGATGCTGAAGCTCTACCTGCTGCTGACAAGTGCTCCCTCTCTGACATCTGCGCTACTGCAACATCTCCATGCATCTCGCACCATTGCACACCTCTCTGTGCCACCTAGCACTGTGCAAAACACTTGTGCCTCTCGCATTGCTACAGCCTGCTAGCTATGCGCTGTCCTGGGATTCCCTGCACTGTCGCTCTCTCTGCCGCTCCATCTGCATCTGTCTCTACCCAATCAGTCAGTTCCTGCTACTACACATCGGGGCTCCCATAGCAAGGTCTCATCCAAGAGGTTGGGTACCTCAAGGATCTTGCCCCTCCTCCTTGGGATGATCAATCCACATCACCCCACCTCCTACCTGGAGATATGGATGCATGCAATCCCTCAGCCCACCTGGCTTGAAGTTTCCCCCTACTGGAGGTCTCTGGATGAGTAGATGTCTCTACTCGATCTCCTTTCAGCTTCCCCTGTTGTGGCTCCTCCACAACCTCCTGAAGTTGCTGCACCAATCGTGGCTCCTCCACAATCGTCTGAGACTTCTTCTGGCTCTGCATGTTGAGAGGTAATATACGCTCCCTCTCAACCACCAAGTCTCCATCAGTTTCCTTGCTGCTCAAGGCTTTGCATGCATCTCGAACCTCAAGAGCATACAGGTTCCTGACCCATGAACCAATCTCATGACAACGAAAGCATCTCACCTTCGACTTGTCAACCTTCTTCCCATCACTGGAAGAACTAGATTCGGAAAGAGAAACCTTCTCCTTCCCCTTCTTCGCCTTACTCGCTAAGGCACAGTTCTCCTCATCCTGCATGGATGAAGAACCGTCTCTGGTGCTTCGTCTAATCTCCTCCTGCATCAAATCCGACCATGGTCGTTCCCAATTTGGCAGTTTCTCCCTTCCATTCACCGAGTCCTGGTAGCTATGCCAACTCTTAGGAAGGTCAAGGAGTCCTAGACTCACCATCCTCATCATCAACAGTAACCCCCACACTTCCCAGCTCATCTCGACACTGAGTGAACCTCGTGAGATACTGGGGCATACTATCTCCATTCTCGAACTGAATGTTTCTGAGTTTTATCTCTTGCTTTGGAATTAAATTCGAATTCCACCAGCACAAAACTCAACTGCTTCCGATCTAGAATTCGTGAGAACAAAATATTTCTCGTACAGAGATCGACTGTATGGGCATTCACCGGATATCTCACCTTCCAAAAGAAGGATGAATCCAGAGGCTACCTGGCCCGATTACAGACTCTGCCTGAAGAAATAAAATGTAACCACTTCCTGAATAGTAGATCTGATGATCAATCCTCGCTTGATATCCTGTAAAAATCTCTTCTACAAATCAAGCTGCTCTGATACCATGTAGAACTTTTTCTACAAATCATCTAGCTCCGATACCATGTAGAATTTTTTTCTACAAATCATCTAGCTCCGATACCATGTAGAAATTTTGAATAATATGACACATATTCAACAGAGATTATCCTGATCATACAATTTAAGCGGAACATGTATAATACATAATCTCCTCTACGTTGATCATCAAATTACAGAAGCAGAAACATCCACAGGCACACATAGAAGCATCAATCAAACTCATAAACACAGTATGTATCCCGGGGAAAGCATCTCGCTAAAAACCCCACACTATCTGTATATTATATTGATTGAATCATGTAACAATACAAAGCATAATACTTCTCACAAGTATCTCCACCTGTTACACACAATACAGCTCAGATTTGATCTCCAAATCTCTCCCGCTGCTTGCCTGCCTCCACTGCTCAAACCTGCTCGAGAACTGATGAGAATAGCTTCCCAAACTCGATTTTACACTGCAAAATAGTCACCCACACTATGTTGGACGTGAGCAACAGCTATAATATCATGAAGATATGTGAGCAAACTCATTGGCATACTCAATCCTTTGATTGTGCAAATCATCATGCACAGCTATAGTCACAACTGATAGCAATCTGATCCTCTAACACCTGTCCCTGCTGAACTGAACATGCACTGACATGCAACTGAGTTAACTGATGTATTCTATAGTTGCATTATGAGTTAATAACTTGTGAATTAATTAATAACTAATTCACCCAACTCATCTTTAGTCTATTGATCAGTTAGACTAAATACAACCAGTTTAACAAAGCTAAACTGAACACAACTCCATCAACTGTACCTCCAGTCCACTAAACTCAACTCACTTGAGTTCTAATTGAAATCATGCATGCAACAACTCAACTGACTCATAAGAAAAACGAATTTCCTTCTGACAGCTGCATGTGCCACTTCCGTAGCTCAAACTGAAGTGCTCCAAGAGAATAAGATTAAGTTTATAGTCCAAATATTATTGTGAGATAATAATATTTGACTTTTCTATTTTTGACTTTGATCACTCACACTGTGATCACTCACACTGTAATCACTCACACTGTGATCACTCACACTTTCATCAAAAATAGAAGTCCATCTATTTTTCCCAACTTGATCAATCATCCATAGACATGATCCATATGTCTAAAAATAGACATAGTCTAAAAATAGACTTGCGCCAAAAATAGCCTGCAGGCCCACTTAGTGAAGGCGACTCTTTTCACTAAGCTCCATCATCTTGTTGCACTCTCAACAAGCATTTCTTGTTGCACACTTTTCAACAAAGATCCTTCACTCAAGGAATTTGTTGCCGGGTTTGAAGAATGTTGATTTGGACTTCTATGAGAATTGCATTTATGGAAAACAGAAGAGAGTCAGATTTCTTAGAGTTGGGAAATAAAAGAAGAGCAAAAAATTAGAGCTTGTGCATACAGATGTATGGGGACCTGCTCAGGTATCATCTCTCAGTGGTTCTCGTTATTATGTTACTTTTATTAATGATGCAACTATAAAAACTTGGATTTATTGTATTAAGAATAAATCTGATGTATTTGATGCTTTCAAGAAATGGAAAGCTTTGGTTGAGATTGAGACAGGAAAGAAATTGAAGTGTCTCAAATCATAAAATGGAGGTGAATATTGCAGCAAAGAGTTTGATAGGCACTGTTCAGAGCATGGAATTTGCAGAGAGAAGACAATTCCAAGAACACCACAAGAAAATGGTGTGTCAGAAAGGATGAAAAAAACAATCATGGAGCGTTCAAGGTGCATGAGATTGCATGCAGGATTGCCTTTACAATTTTGGGCAGATACTGTAGATACTGTTGTTTATCTAATAAATAGAGGGCCTTCAAGTTCCTTGGATGGTGGTGTTCTAGAGGAAGCATGGACAGGTAAAAAGGTAAACTACTCCTTTTTAAAGCCTTTTGGTTGTGAGGCCTTTGTCCATATTAATAAAGAAAATAGAACAAAGCTGGAGGCAAAATCAAAGAATGTACCTTTATTGGATATGGTGTTAATGATTTTGGTTATCGCTTATATGATTATGAAAATAAAAAAATCATTAGGAGCAGAGATGTAATATTCAATGAAAAGGTCTTGTATAAGAATCAGTTGCAGGAAAAAAAACAGGAAAAAGAAAACAAGGAATACACAGTTCTTGATGAGATCACTGAAAAAGTAAAGGTGCCTGAAAATAATAATAATCAACAACCACAACAACAACAACAGGCACCCCAAACAAGTGAAAGTGGTGTTAGAAGATCTACCAGGATAAGTATACCCCCTGAATGATACTCTCCTTCATTATATTATTTATTGTTGACTGAATCTGGTGAACCTGAATGTTATGAAGAAGCAATGCAGGTTGAAAGCAGGAAGAAGTGGGAGCTAGCCATGGAAGAAGAGATGGACTCCTTAATGCATAACCAGACTTGGGACTTAGTCAGGTTGCCTGCAGGAAAAAATACATTGAAGAATAAATGGGTTTACAGGCTGAAGGAAGAAGATGGAGGAAAACAGAGGTAAAAAGCTAGACTTGTGGTGAAGGGGTTTGCACAGAAGAAAGGTATTGATTTTGATGAAATATTTTCTCCTGTTGTTAAAATGACTTCAATCAGAACTATTTTAAGTCTAGTAGCAGTTGAAGATTTGCATCTTGAGCAGTTAGATGTAAATACAACCTTTCTCCATGGGGATTTGGAGGAAGAAATATATATGTAGTAGCCACAAGGATATGAGGTAAAAGGGAAGGAGAAACTAGTGTGTAGGTTGAAGAAGAGCTTGTATGGCTTAAAACAGGCTCCACGACAGTGGTATCTAAAATTTGACAAGTTTATGTATGAACAAGGTTATACTAGATGTCACTTCGATTTGTGTTTATCTGAAAAAGAAAATGATGGCAGCTATATTATATTGTTATTGTATGTAGATGACATGCTTGTTGCAGGGTTTAACATGCAGGAAATAAATGTACTCGAAATAAAATTGGAAAATTCATTTGTAATGAAGGATTTGGGAGTTGCAAAACAAATCCTTGGTATGAGAATAATTAGAGACAAGAAAAATCGCAAATTAACATTGTCTCATAATGAGTACATACAAAAGGTGTTGAAAAGATTTAATATGCACAATGCAAAACCAGTTAGTACACCTTTTGCTAGCCATTTCAACCTTAGTAAGGAAATGTGCCCAAAGGCCCAAGAAGACATGGATTATATGTCTAAAGTTCAATATGCATCAGCAGTTGGAAGCTTAATGTATGTAATGGTCTACACAAGGCTTGATATTGCAAATGCAGTGGGAGTTGTAAGCAGGTACATGAACAAACTAGGAAAGGAACATTGAATGGCAGTGAAATGGATTCTCAGATATTTGAAAGTACCACAAATCAAGCATTATGCTTTGGTGGTTCAAATATTTCTCTACAGGGATATGTTGATGCAGATATGGCAGGTGACGGAGATAACAGGAGGAGCACTACAGGATATGTATTTACTGTAGGTGGAACAACTATCAATTGGGTTTCAAGAATCCAAAGTGTTGTTGCACTTTCAACAATAGAAGTAGAGTATGTTGCTGCTACAGAGGCTAGTAAAGAAATGATTTGGTTACAAAGGTTTATGGGTGAATTGGGTAAGAAGCATGATATGGGAACGTTATACAGTGATAGCCAAGTGCCATTCATCTTGCAAAGAACTCAACATTTCATTCCAGGACTAAACACATACATCTCAAGTACCATTTCATACGATTAGTGTTAGAAGATGGAGAGTTGAAGCTAGAAAGATACACACTAGCCAGAATCTTGTAGATATGCTAACAAAAGTTGTAACCAGGGAGAAACTGAGAATATGCTCAGTTTCAATTGGTCTTCAAGGATGACGATGAAGGTGAGAAACAACCAGGTCCAAAGAGGAGTCATTGTCTAGCAAATGGAGTTGCTACAATCATTCTCCAAGTGGGAGATTGTTGGGTGTGGAGCATGATTATTTAGAGGTCTTTGTTTCAGCCGGATGTATACCCCACGAAGTTTGTACACCCCTCCATGCAGGAGGGTGCAGGAGGGACGTGTCCCCCCCGCAGGGGTTCGGGGGGGGCCGATCCCCCCCATTTGGGGGGTCCGAAGGCTAGCGGTCCCCCGGCGGGGGTTTCGCGAGCAGTGCCCCCGAAGCTAAAAATAGATGTAAAATTGCCTTGTAAAAGTATAGTAATTTCTAGTCAATCTGGGCCGTTCATTAGGCAGATGATCTGACGGTAGAACTTATGTTTAGTTTAGGGTTTTTGCCCTAGAAGGCAACCCCTCTCTTTGTATGAGGGAATTGTATTGAGGCTGTGTAATAGATGTGTATTCTCTGAGTGAGAAACATAGAGGTGAGACTGTGAGAGAAAACAGAGGATATTACAGCAGATTTGCCGTAGGTTGTGTCTCTTCATTTTGCTGGATAATAGAAAGGAAGGACTGGCTGTTCGGGGTGGACGTAGCCCAAACTGGGTGAACCACATATATCTGTGTCTCTCTGGTTTTATGTGTTTTATGTATTTATATTTATGAAATATTCTATGTGTTCCATTACTCTGTAATATATAATTTTCTAACAGGCTCACTACCTTGTTTAAGAATTTAGACTACCTCTCATGATATGAAATTAATCCTTGTGTTGTATGCTAAACAAATATTTAGTTAGAGTTAATAATCAATTATTTTAAAGGTATGCGAGATTTTTCATGCAGGTTAAGCATACTTGTATATTGTTGTAATGTCTTGAGTTTCATAGAGTAAACATGGTCTGTGGTTTTCCTACGAAACCTGGCCCTTGGATCCATTTCTCCTCTTGTTGAGGATCTAGTGTAAGTTAAGCTTGTGGTGCCATCAAATCCCTTATGGTCATGGCATAATACCTTTGAAGGCTGATTTTCATAACTTTGATCTCATCCCTAGAATTTGGTGTTATGGGCATGTTTTTACTTAAGGAATTCTAAGAAAAGACCTCGAGTTATCCCACTTACAAGTTTTGGTAGAAATCTGAATGATGTATCTAGGATTGGATGGTCTCTTGGTAGACTTATGTCTGAGTTGGATTCCTTTCTCTTTATCTCACAAAGTGGTTTTCTTTTGGATATGTGAAGGGGGGATGATTGTAGTTTAACCTATGAGATGAATTTGGTGGTCTGGGCATCTGTATGGATAGGCCATGCACATTTTTGAAATGAACTAGATCACACTCAAGCCATATTTCTATGGAAAGTGTAGTTTATCCATGGTGGGCCCCACTTAGTGAAGATCTGCGGGGCCAGATTTCCCCATAAGCAAATGTTGTATCTGGAATATAGGGTATACAATAATGTTTGAGCTATGCACATACGAAAAGTGCTGGATAGGGCCAAGAAATATTCTTCTATCGAATTGTGTGTGATCCACAGAATCTGAGATCTCGGGTTGGTAAGTAGCACACAATTGTGGGGCTCCAGATGTTCGTGGAGCTAGATATTTCTAAAAGACTATGTAATCTACAGCTCTAGAGGTCTCGGGGTTGTGTCAATAATAGATAAGGTATGCACCTCAAATTTCCCTTGGAACTATATATAACGAGAATTGGTTGCATAACTGAAAGGGGTTTGGGCCCAGTGGCGTCCACATGTTAGAATTGAGGTTGTAAGTGCCACAAAGGCTTGGTAATGGCCATGTGGGTGGTATATTGGGATCATGAGTGATGCGAGACTGTTCAAGGTGACATGATAGGGCCGTGTGGGTCACACGTGGATGCCATGTGGCGGTTCCTTATTGATGTAGCACATTTTAATTGGTCAAACTTAAAATGGGCATAGTTTTCAATTCAAGAGTCAGATTGAGATAAATTTTATGTTGCCATAAATCTCTCAATGAGCTGAATACAATGGTAGAATAATTACAATTTAATAAGGATAGACTCTAAATGGTAGTATAGTTACAAATTTCTCCAAATGAAAAAATAAAATAAACCATTAAAAATTGTTAGGATATCAAAGTTAGACATCAAATAAATTTCATCTAACTGAATGAGCCCA
This sequence comes from Pinus tabuliformis, assembly GCA_031772625.1. Classification (NCBI taxonomy): domain Eukaryota; kingdom Viridiplantae; phylum Streptophyta; class Pinopsida; order Pinales; family Pinaceae; genus Pinus; species Pinus tabuliformis. The sequence continues at coordinate 1,243,541,492 of CM062818.1, forward strand.
TTCTTTCTTAGTGAAAGCCTAATCTGAATCTTGGGGGTTGAATATCCAAGAGGCTTGAATGCTGAGAGAGGAGGAGAAACAACATACATATCTACCTACAAGCTAATTAAAAACACACAAATAACAATGTAAGAATTGAGTACATCACAAAAATATGGAGAGAAAGAGAGAGAGAGAGATGAAGAAGAAGAATTCCCTTAAGAAGAACCATTGCATGCAATGAGGCAAATTTTTGAACCTTTCCTTCCTGACCTTCACTCTCTTCCCATTTTCTTCTTATAATGCTTCTCATTGACGAAGTAAACTTCAATTAGGGTTTATTCCATTAGGTACATATTTATCAAGTATCTTTTACATAAAAATATGAATTTATGACTTATACATTCGAACTTAGACTACAATCTCCACTAAGGTTCAAATCAATCCTCCCCCCTTAAAAAATGAGGGTCCCCATCATTCACCCATGCTAAAAAAAAAGGATCCCATTATGTTTAATGTACTATCATGATTACAATGAGCCAATAAAAGAGAAGGGTTATGTGTGGTTAACCCATAACCATGGGTTTGTGGATGACCCATAATCATCATGATTACAACTCACCAGGTGCTAATGAAGGGAAGGCCAAAGGAGCATAAGTGAAGTAGGTGGAACCACTTGAAACATAATATTGGAAGGAATTAAGGTGGGGCTACAACTTGAGAACCAAGAATTAGTTATGTGCAACATAAAGACTGAGGGCACAAAGAATTTGCATTACAAAATAAATCCTTTAGGGCTTAAAGAGCATTGGGCTCGTAGAAGGTTTTATGCATGTTTTTATATATAAATCAGCCTCGCCCTATGCGGATATAGAATATTGATTTAAAAGGATTTGGGCCTATATTAAAGTGCTTGGCTTATGTTGAAGGCACATGGAACAATGAGTTGGTAGCGCTAAAAATAATGAAAAACAAAGGTATTAACAAGTTGGCAGCATAACTAGTGGCATGGACATATCTATATTCAATTTTAGCAGCTAAGCTAAACTTAGATTCCATCCAGATTCAAAAAGTCTCTACTAAATCCCGTAACTCACTAAAATTGAAGAAAACAACATTATAACTTAGTTCTTCTCAAGGACGTAGTAGAGAAAAGTTTGTTGACTTTGAGAGCAAGTTCAGAAGACATATTTTGAGTTGGACAAAAAAAAAATTATACTCATGCAAGCATTAAATTTGAAGATGACTAAAGTTCAATTCCAAAAATACTAGTCCAAAAATATTTATAAGTAGAATTAATTCGAGCAAGGAATGGGTGTGTGCAACTGAGAACTTGTGTGTACAAGAATGTAATTGTGGGGAGTATAGTGATTTTTTAAAAAATATGAGATTGTTGAAGGTGTTTGTATTGATGGTTTTGGTGAGTGTTTGAAGTGACAAATTGATTTGTTTTGTAAAAGGGAATGGCTTCTTGACTTTAGTATGAAAATTGTATGAAATATGAATCATTGAGGTCATGTAAGTTGTGGTTTGCATATAAGGGGTTTTAGCTCCTTCTAGTTGTTGCTGGTAAATGCTTAGGAGTTGAAGCTCCTTTTAGTGGTAGTTGATAAACTTAGGGGTTGTAGCTTCTTTCAGTTGTAGTTGATAAATCAGGGAGTAGTTGCTTCCTGCTAGTTGTAGCCAACGAAATTTGTAACAACAAGTTGAAGCTTTCTTTTGTAAAGATATTGAAGAAAAGTATGAAGAATAAATGTGTACTATTTGTGAAATTTATGTTGATTCTTTCCATGCTCATATAAATTAATTGCTGGAAAGTTTATTAATGTCCTAGTATCATTTCAAGGGAAAGAAAGATTGAAAAATTCCTACAATACTGATTCACCCCTCCTTCTCAGTATTGTATTAATTTTTAACAATTTGTAGCAGAGTCATCAGGTTGCTATAGATCGGTTTAAAATTGGGAGAAAGATCAAGGACCATGGCAAACTAGGAAGGAGGATTCACCAATAGGGAACCTATGTTCAGTGGAAAAAACTATGTGTTTTGGAAAGTGAGGATGAATACATATATTCAATCACTTGGTGTTGATGTATGGGATGTTATGGAAGAATAATATCAAAAGCCTCCATCACTGATTACTAGAGATCAAAAGATGGAGTTCACATGCAATGCTAAAGCTATGAATTCCCTGGTTGTTGTCTTGCCTAAATCAGAACTAGTCAAGGTTAAAGATTGCTCAACAGCAAAAGCTATTTGGGACAAGATATGTAGCTACTATGAAGGTGATAGAAAGGTGAAGCAAGCTAAAATTCAAGGATTTAGAATGCAATTTGATTCTTTATATATGCATGATGATGAAGATATTGCAAAGTACTTATTGAGAGTTGATGAAGTTGTGAACACTATAAGAGGCCTTGATGAGAAAATAGAAGAGATGGTAGTGGCTCAAAAGGTGTTGAGGTATCTCCCTGAGAGATTCAATCCCAAGGTGTTAACCATTAAGGAGATGATAGAATTGAGCACTCTCACTTTGGACCAACTACTTGGCACGCTTACTACCTATGAGATGAGAATCTCAAATGGCAAGTTTGCAGCAGAGGATTCGATCATCAAAGTAGATAAGAAGACCAAACAAGACCATGTTGATTCTTGTTGTGAATTAGATGAATAACAGGCCAAGTTCATAAGGAAGCTCATGAGAGGCTTAGGAAAGTATAAAGGAAATTTACCTTTTAAGTGCTTTAATTATGGAAAAGTTAGTATTTATGCTTCGAGGTGTTATGAAAATAAGAAAAAAGAATACGATCAAATATAAAATATTAGGAAAGTGAAAAAAGATAGGAAGAAGGCAAAAAATAAGAGCTTATATACCCAAGAAGATAGCTCATCTTAAAGTGAAGATATCCAATCCTTTGATAAGGATAGAGATGATGAAAGGACAAAAATTCATGCTTATGGCTATAGACAATTTGGAAGTTGAAGCAACTAATTCTAATGGTGAAGAGGCCGAGGTGGATTTATAAGGAGAGTTGGTTAGTGCTCTTGAAGAGATTGAAAGGATGAGAAAGAAAAATAAATCTTAGAAATATTTGCTGATCAAAGAAAAAGTTGAAGTTGTTGAAATTGTTGATGGTGCTAGACCTGCTAACATGTCAGGAGATCTCCCTAGTAAGAAGTCCCAACTAGACCTCAGGCCGTTTGCTGTAGGAGTCCTTGTAGTGGGTCGTATGGTATCGACTTGACTGCGGTTGCACATAGAGACAAGTAAGATGTCCTTGTTGGTAGTAAGGGTGTGATAGTGCAGCAAGCCAAGGAAGGTTCATGAACGGTTCTAACACACGGAAAGTGGGGTGAGTGCACCCCTTAGAAACCTGTGAAAGCACACGACTTAGAAGGGAACACACGAGTGAAGATGCATCACAAACTTGAAAGCAAGCTAGCTAACAATCCAAAGTGATGGTTAAACCAACAACACATCTAAGTAAGATTCATACATGCATGCATAAGAAAACAATACACATATCACTAGAGTAATGAAGATAGCTGAGATACAATAAAAACATATGCATGAAACGTGTTGGCTCTGTTATATTAAGAAGTGAAAGTTCCAATCATACAATACAACCATGATCAATCACTAGTCATGATAGCGGAACGTTACAGTCACTATCGCCTACTCCTCCAAAGAGATGTACTAGCTCTACACTGTGGAGAAGCCAAGGCTCATTACAATACTCTCCAAGCTTTCTCTAAGATACTCCTATCGGAAGCTTGGCTGACCAAAAGCCCCTACGATGAGTTATGAGGTACTATAAATAGAAAAGGGTGGGGTGACCCTTGACATTCCCATTTGTGACTGTTCAACTACCCTCATGACTCTTCAACTACTCTATGACTGTTACATTCGACTATCGACACTTGGACTTCCACTTTACAAGATCTTACATATAATATGCACATGTACCCATGTGAAACAAAATGGCTCAAGCAAGCCACACAAGACATCACTAAGTCTCAAAAAACTGTGGGAAGACCAACTCTTCGACATCCTCATGATGGTCGATGGTGGCGAACTGATGCCAAGCTTGGTCGTCTGTGATGGTTTCCGTGCACTCAAAGGTGACATCGTGCTAAAACAAAACTCTTGCCTCCATTGAATACAGGTACAATGATATGGCTCCTTTGTCCAAATCGTCTGATAACATGTGCATCATCATCTTGAGTGCAACTAGACCAACAACATACTTATGCATAGTGTCTATGTTGATCTCCAAGTGTGTGTTGGTGACCATGTGCATCAACCTGTCGAAATACATGTTCAGCTCAAGTTAGACTTTCTTCTTGTCTTCGCCTCGGTGAGTGTGCCAAATGGGTGGGATCGCATGCGTGCGCACAATAACATCCATGCTCCTAAGAAACCTTGCATGCGATCGACAATACTACTCACCTTGTCTGCTCCATGCCAGCTGCTGGATGGGTCCATAACCTGTATGGGCGCATTTTCTTAATTTTGCGCATGTGGCACCTCCTGCTGCACCTATTCTTGCTGTAACTCCTTCTCTTGTCTGTGCAACTCCTATTCTTTCTTGAGTTTCCACTTCAACACCTACAACTCTTTCTCTATTTCCCTCTCTGCCTTTGCATGATCATCTTGTCGCGCTGTCACCTCATAGCCTCAATCTCCAAAGTTGCTTTCATCACAAGTGGATCTACTTGACTTTGCTCCGCCTTTACGATGTCAACAACCTTCCTCTTGCATTTGTTGCACGCAGGTCTACTACCTTCTACTACTGTTGATGGTGCTGCTCACTGTGATGTCACTTCTATTTCATCTTGATATCCTTGTCCATGAACAATTTGATGTCTTCATAGACATGCAAGTTCATAGACACTTGATCGACTACATTCCTAGTTGCGCTCTCAACGATGTATTTGACTCTACTCTCCTGAAAGCCATTATACCTATGTTGCCGAGAGGTAGACGAACACCTGTGATACCTGGAGACATAGAAACACTCATGATGAGAAATCTGTCGTTCGAAAACCAAAACAAATTAGAGCACTGACATGCAACATGCCTGTGTGACTGTCCATGAAGATTGCCAAAACTTCTCAACACATAGTCTGGGCTGTCAGGAAGCTGACTGACTGTTGGAACTTCGCAAAGCAAAGTCCAGTCTGTCCTGCTGAGGACTGAAACTATGCAATGCACAATTTTAGTCAGCAGTGACATGCAAACTAGAAAACTGCATTGCGTAGTTTCTAGGGCCAACGAGGCACTGCCTCCTAGAATTGCGCAATGCAATCATTAAGGTCAATGCTGCGCCAGACTTGCACAGTTTCTCGAGGGAAGGCAAAGCCTTCACTTCCATAAATTCACAATACTAGCTAGGCATGGAAAGGTCCAGGCCAAGGCAACCTAGACTTGACAACGAGCGATTGAAAACATGATAAGTCTGAATTCATGGTGATATTGAGTGTAAACAAGAGTGAATGATCATGCATGCAAACAGTAAGTGCAGGATTCAGAAAATGAGAAAGCATGCATGTGTGTGAAGCGGGTCGCCGCAATGCGACTGTCGGTTAAAAAACAGTGTCATGCATGCGACAACAGTGAGATGCAAATGAAAATTGAAACGGTGCTTCTATAAGCTAACATACATCAAAATGACAGCAAGCACTCATTGAAATCAAGCAGACACCACTTACCCAAAGCAAAACACAAAAAGCGATAGAAACGTAGCGCAAGAAATGAGAAGCAGACTTACCATGAAATAGCTAATATGAAAGTGCCGAAGACTCCTGGATGTGACGTGGAATGTCAGAGCTACGAGATTGGTGTGAGGAATGAGCTCTGTAGTGTTTGGTTCATAAGGTTTGACAAGATTGAGGTTATGACGCACATGACACAAATCTAGGAAAAACGACACTTGGGGAGAGGTTTCTAAAATAAGATTTGCATGTAACCTCTAGCTGCTAAAAATATATCCCTAGACCTAGGGATTCCTTTTACATGTTTCCTTTTGCTATTTCGGGAAGAGAAACCAATGCATGCAAATCAATTTTACTTAGTCCTAGAAGGAACCGGTCAACCTGAAGGCACATGCAACAGCCTACTTGACTGAGAGAGGGATTTGTGCAGTTTCTGAGTTGAGTTGGGCAGGATGTCTTTGAGGGATTGCACAATTTCTGGGGTCTGCAGATGACTACTTCCCAGAGTTGCATAATTTCTGGGTTGAGCTACAGTGCTGGGTCAGATTGCATAGTTGTCTCAAGGAAGCTTGTCTGCTGTTCTGCGCAATTTTCGAGCTCAACAGTCTGCCTAGAAATTTTACGCAATTTTTGGGTTGAGAAGAGCTTGCTTCTTGTCAGACATTGCGCAATTTCTGGGCTGAGCAGGTCACTACCTCCTAGAATTGCGTAATTTTTGGGTTGAGGCCCAGTGCTGGGTCATATTGCTTAGTTTTTCCAAGGAAGCCTGTCTGACTGTTCTGTGCAATTTTGGAGTCCAGTAGGCTACCCAACAGATTTGCGCAATTTCTGGAGGGAATGCTGGTTCCCCTCTAGAATTGCGAAATTTTCTAGGGGAGTGTCTCAACCAACAAATGGTCTAAGTTTGGAATGGCAGCTTGTGAGGGCAGTGAAGAAAACTGTCATGTATAGGCTGGCAAGCTATTGAGAAATCAATGAAGCCTATGTACTTGACAATGCAAGATTTGCTGCTAAGGATGGTTGGTAGGGGGGCTCCAAAACGAAGCTAAGGCTAAATTTTGGAGGGTGGTTGTAGTCGCTACAAAACTTGGTGACACATTGGTAGAAATCCATCTCTCTGAATGGAACTTGTTTGTGAAAAGCAATTTTAACACCTCTGGAAGTATTGTTGATTTGTCTGTTCATCTTGGTTTCCACACTTGCTTAATTGTAAGATGTAGTATCTTCCAAGCTCTTGGTCGGTCGAAACACATTCCAAGCCAAGCCAACACAATTTCATCCTCATTATGCAATGCTCGATCGTTTAACTCTTTCTTTGTTCGAACCATAATCGAACTGTTTTGATTAGGGATGAGGGGTATATTGGTGCACAAGCCATATGATAGTTAGAGTTTAAATTTTCATCTTTGGTGTTTCTCCACTGCCTGCAGGCCGAGATAGTACCCCGACGGAGTCATGCAGGAACACAAGCATCACTTAGCTGCCAGCGAGCCTGGTCAATACCCGGTGGAGTTACTTTTATCACCTCTTTGCCTTATTCATTTTCATTTTTTTCAATTTTTTTTCACATTTTCATTTTTCATTTTTCATTTTCATAGCTGTGGATAATACTTATTCATTTTAGAGGCGGAAGGGGGATACCGACTTATTGAAAGAATAAGAGATTGTTCCTTCAGAGAAGTAGTTTATATATACCTTTGATGTGCTTGTTAAGGCTTCCCCCCTCACCTTACTCTATTTGACTGAGCTGACAAGGATTAACCCAAAAACAACTGACTAGAGTAGTTTCCACTAGTTAGCACACAAGCATTTTGTTTTCACCAAGGTTCACTTCGAACAACACGTATTTTCCATTGATGTATCATGGACTGAAGACAACAAGTTCTTCATACAGAGGCAGGATGACAGATAACCAAGTATTGATAATTGCACAAGTCCTCTTGTACTTTACCGAGCTTGTTTCAAGAGTCGCACATGGTTTCATGCAAAACTGTGTAAACAAAAAAACAAACACAAAACAAAGCAGAATCAGAAGTAGAAGTAAATGCGTAAGCAAAGCGAGTAAGAAAACAAGCAAGCAAGAAAAAAAACATGCAAATTAAGAAGAAAACAAGCATGCAAGCAAACAAACCGAAAGAGAACACTACTCCTACTCCTATGCTAATGGTGCATGGGTCTGCTTATGCATTGACGCATTGGTCGGCCCATGTTGGTGAAGGCATGGATTGCGATCAACACAACCGTGTGAACCAACAAACAAGAAAGATGTAACAATGAATACGAACACACTCCGAGTTTAAATGTGTCCATTGAACATAAGTGAGTGTAAGTGCATGACATGCAATCCATGGACTTACCCTGATGCTGTGCGACACTGTGTGCAGTTGTTGAGCATATGCATACTCTTGACTGTGACATGCAAGCAAACGTGAGATAGGTAGACCTCTTAAGTTGCAGAAGCGTGATTTATGTGTAAGATTCCTCCAATGCATGAGCGATGGGATCATGTATTTTGAGTGGAGGAAGCAAAATTTGAGTGTTATATTGATCTTCAGTGCATACAGATGAGTGATGAGGAGCCTTTGGTGTTTGAACAATTTCCTGATCAGAAGTGAAACCAACCTCAGGACAACGAGGGCCTGACATAACCATCAGCTAATCTGAAGTGCCTCGACAGTATGTGGGGTTTCGAATTCGTCGATAGATAGATAATCGTAGAACAATGTCTTAGACAAATTAACAACAATTGAATCAACATCATGATTGGATGAAGAAGTAGAGAGATCATGACAACCAAGATCAAAAAACTCAAGATGTTTCTCGACATCCTCATGATTTGATGAATCACAAAAAGTGGTAGATGAGAAGCAAGAATGTTCACCCTCTGCATTTCCAGAAAAAACAGATGAAGAATCACATGGATTTTCAAGGAATGATTTTTCCTCTCCATTGTCGAATGATGGACTGACATCCAATATGTTCTACGAAGGATCAACAATGGGTTCATCCCTAGACGAAGATACACATGCAAAATCAGGGATGGCAGAATCACCAAAGATGTCAGGAAAACATGGACGCGGCTCAGACAGAAGGGAGTCATCCTTCGCCGAGGATTGATGCTCATGCTCCCAGTCATACTCTGCATGAATGACAATGCAGGTTTTTTGTGCAACACTAACTCTGTCAATGGCGTGATCCTCATTGAAAACAGGTGTAGAGTCTGGAATGGAAGAACACGAGATAGTGCAATCCGGAGGATCATCAGAATACGAAGACAAAGGCTGAGGTACAAAATACATGTGACAACCCATGGGATTTGCAACCAAGTCTGTGAAAAACATGAGAGAAGTGGTGTTGGGAGGATTTGACAGCTGAACGGATGTGTGTGCATATTCTCCCACATCACTTTGCGGTGGTGGAGCTGTTGATGAGGGGACACCGGGTAGTCACTTGTGACATTGACTGTTTTCGTCTGTGATTGCGTAATTCCGTCACCAAAGTATGCTGAGCGGGGCTTGGGCTTGAAATTTCTATTAGGATTAACAGATTTGGTAAGAGAATACTCAAATCTGTCCATGAGATACTGGAATTTCATATGATTTTTTGGAGCTTGAAACTGAAACACACGGAAGTGGTCCCAAACTTCCATAGGCAATTCATGCAAGGCCTTCCGTTGTTGTAACAGTTTTTTGTGAAGAGGTTCTGGATCAAAATGATGGAAAGTAGATTCAATGAGATCATAGAACTGCTTAAGTGAGTGCACACTGCCAATAGGTAGACTCCAGCACCACCGTAGTTGGGATTCACGAAGTGTGTATGAAAGCAGCAGGCTGACCTCTTCTACATAGAAATTGCCTGCATCATTAAGGAATGCATAGAAGTCTTCTAAGTACTCAGGCCAGGCTACTTCACCTTCACCATCATACGTGAATTCGGACTAGAGATCGAAAAACTCCCTCATGATGTTGAGAGGTTCGACATGTGAAAAACATCGTAGAGGAATGAGTGCGATAGAATCCATGATAGATGTGCGAAGATCCAAAACATCATGAGAGGACATAACTTATCATCTGGCCCTCCTTCTAGCGCCATAAATGTTGATGGTGCTGGACTTGCCAACATATCAAGGGATCTCCCCAGTAAGAAGTCCCAACTAGACCTCAGACCGTTTGGTGTAGGAGTCCCAGCAGTGGGTCGTACGGTATTGCCTTGACCGCGGTTGCGCGCAAAGACAAGTAAGATGTCCTTATTGGTAGCAAGGGTGTGAGAATGCATCAAACCAAGGAAGGTGCATGAATGGTTCTAACACACAGAAAGTGGGGTGAGTGCACCCCTTGGAAACCTGTGAAAGCACGCGACTTAGAAGGGAACACATGAGCGAAGATGCATCAAAAAATGGAAAGCAAGTTAGCTAACAATACAAATTGATGGTTAAACCAACAACACATCTCAGTAAGATTCATACATAATTATACAAAAAGAGTCCATACATGCATGCATAAGCAAACAATACATATTTCATTAGAGTAACTAAGATAGCTGAGATACAATAACATCATATGCATGAAATTTTTTGGCTCTATTATATTAAGAAGTGAAAGTTCCAATCATACAGTACAACCATGATCAACCACTAGTCCTGATAGCAGAACGTTACAGTCACTGTTGCCTGCTCCTCCAAAGAGATGTACTAGCTCTACACTATGGAGAAGCCAAGGCTTGTTACTATACTCTCCAAGCTTTCTCTAATATACTCCTATCGGAAGCTTGGCTTACCAAAAGACCCTACAATGAGTTATGAGGTACTATAAATAGAAAAGGGTGGGGTGACCTTTGACATTCTCCTTTGTGACTGTTCACCTACCCTCATGACTCTTCAACTACCCTATGACTGTTACATTCAACTATCGACACTTGGACTTCCACTTTACAAGATATTACATACAATCTGCACATGTACCCATGTGAGACAAAATGGCTCAAGCAAGCCATGCAAGACATCACTAAGACTCTAACAATTGTGGGAAGACCAACTCTTCGACATCCTCATGATGGTCGATGATGGCGAACTGATGCCAAACTTGGTCGTCCATGATGGTGTCCATGCGCTCAAAGGTGGCATCCTTCTTAAAGCGAACTCTTGTGTTTGTTGCATCTGGGTACATTGATAAGGCTCCTCTGTCCAACTTGTCTGATAACATGCACATCATCATCTTGAGTGCAGCTGGACCAACAAAATACTGATGCATAGTGTCTATGCTGATCTCCAAGTGTGTGTTGGTGACTAAGCCCATCAACTTGTCGAAATACATGTTTAGCTCCAGTCAGCCTTGCTTCTTATCTTCTCCTTGGTGAGTGTGATAGATGGGTGGGATCGCATGCGTGTGCACAATGACATCCATGCTCCTAAACACCATTGCATGTGATTGACAACATTGCTCACCTTGTCTGCTCCATGATAGCTACTGGATGGGTCCATAACCTGTATGGGTGCATTTTCTTCAGTCTGTGCATGTTGTGCCTCCTGCTGTACCTGTTCCTGCTGCAACTCCTTCTCTATTCTGTGCAACTCATGTTCTTCCTTGAGTTGCTGCTTTAGCACCTACAACTATTTCTCTGTTGCCCTCTCTACCTTCGTGCGATCCTCTTGTCACGATGTCACCTCATAGCTTCAATATCCAAAGTTTCTTTCATTAGAAGTGGATCTTCTTGAACTTGAAACTTTGCTCCGCCTCTACGCTGTCAACAAACTTCCTCTTGCATTTGTCGCACACAGGTCTGCTACCTTCTATTGTTGTTGATGGTGCTACTTGTTCCGATGCCGCTACCATTTCATCTTGATATACTTTTCCATGAACAATTTGATGTCTTCATAGACATACAAGTTCATAAACACTTGATCGATTGCATCCCTAGTTGTGCTCTCAACAATGTATTTGAATTTGCTCTCCTGGAAGCCATTATACCTATGCTGCTGAGAGGAAGACGAACACCTATGATACTTGAAGACATAGCAACACTTGTGACAAGTAATCTGTCAGTCAAAAACCAAAACAAACTGGAGGACTGACATGCAACATACCTGTGTGACTGTTTGTGAAGATTGCACAATTTTCACCGGGAGGCTGGGAGATTAGCTGCAAAAATTATGCAAGGCATAGTAAGGGCTGTTGGGAGGCTGACTGACTACAAGAACTGTGCAATGCACAGTCTAGCCTCGCATGATGAGGACTAAAATTGCACAATGCACAATTTCAATTAGTAGGGACATGCAAACCAGCAAATTGCATTGCGCAGTTTCTGGGGCCAACAAGGTACTGCCTCCCAGAATTTCGCAATGCAAGCCTGGAGGTCAGTGCTATTCTAGACTTGCACAATTTCTGGAGGGAAGGTAGAGCCTTCACTTATAGAAATGCACAATGCTAGCTGGGTTAGGCAAGGTCTGGGCCAAGGCAGTCCAGACTCGCCGACAGGCGACTGAAAACATGATAATTCTAAATTCATGGTGATATTGAGTGTAAACAAGAGTGAATGATCATGCATGCAAACAATAAGTGCATGATTCAAAAAATAGGAAAACATGCATGCGTGTGAAGCGGGTTGCCGCAACGATGACTGATGGTGCAAAAACAATGTCATGCATGTGACAACAGTGAGATTCAAACAAAAACTGAAATGATGCTTCTACAAGCTAACATACATCAAAACGACACCAAGCACTCATTGAAATCAAGCAAACAACACTTACACAAAGCGAAACACAAAAAGTGATAGAAAATCAACACAAGACATGAGAAGTAGAATTACCCTTAGACAACTAAGCTAAAAGTGTCGAAGACTCTTGGATGTGATTTGGGATGTCAGAGCTGTAAGATCGATGTGAGGAATGAGCTATGTAACATCTGGTTCATAAGTTTTGACAAGATTGAGGTTATGACACACATGCCACAAATCTAGGAAAAAACAACACTTGACGATATGTTTCTAAAATGAGCTTTGCATGTAACCTCCAACTGTTAAAAATAGATCCCTAGATCTAGGGATGCCTTTTGCATGCTGCCTTTTTCTATTTCGGGAAGAGCAGCCCATGCATGCAAATCATTTTTGCTCAGTCTCGGAGGGAACCGGTCAACCTGAAGGCACATGCAACAACCTGCTTGACTGAGAGAGGGATTTGTGCAAGTTTTGAGCTGAGATGGGCTGGCTGTCCTTGAGGGATTGCACAATTTCTGGGGTCAGCATGTGATTGCTTCCTAGAATTGCACAATTTCTGGGCTAAGCTGCAATGCTGGATCAGATTGCACAGTTTTCTTAAGGAAGTTTGTTTGACTGTTCTGCGCAATTTTAGAGCTTAGCAAGCTGCCCAACAATTTTGCACAATTTTTAGGCTGAGCAGAGTTGACTGCCTGTTAGGCATTGTGCAATTTCTAGGCTGAGCAGGTCACTACCTCCCAGAATTGCTCAATTTATGGGTTGCGGCCCAGTGTTAGGTCAGATTACGTAGTTTTTCCAAGAAAACCTGTCTGACTGTTCTGTGCAATTTTGGAGCCCAGCAGGCTGCCCAACAGATTTGCGCAATTTCTGGAGGGAAGGATGGCTCCTGTCCAAAATTGCACAATTTTCTAGGGGAGTGTCTCAACCACCAAATGGTCTAAGTTCGAAATGGCAAACTGTAAGGGGAGTGAAGCAAACTATCATGCACAGGTTGGCAAGCTACTGATAAATCAGTGAATCCTATGTACTTGACAGTGAAAGACATGATGCTACGGATGGTTGGTAGGGAGGCTCCAAAACGAAGCTAAGGCTAAATTTTGGAGGGTGGTTGTAGCCACTAGAAGAGAAAGATTGATCCTGCAAATCGAAGAATGTGAGAGTATTCAAGAAACCTTAAATCAACAACTCAGTGAAAAGAGTCAAGCATGTCAAAGTATAGAAAGAGAAGTTATTTTCTTAGAAAATATTTTTAAAAGGAAAAAACCCAATTGAGGTTTAATCATAAGTTTGGAAAGGGGAATGATAATTTGAATGAGATTTTGCAAGCACAAAGAGTCTCCACAAATCCAACTGGTCTTGGATTTGAGGCTAAATCTAGCTAGGAAGCAAAATTTAAGGGAAAGGAACCAATTTCCTTTGTGCAAGCATCCATAAATGGTGACAAAGAAACAATCAATATTGAGTCAATCCATTAGAAAAAAAGACAAAGAGAGTGTGTAGCAGTATCAAAAGGACAAAGAGAGTGTGTAGCAGTAGCAAAAAGGCAAAGAGAGTGTGTAGCAGTAGCAAAAAGACAGAGAGTGTGTAGCAGTAGCAAAAAGACAGAGAGTGTGTAGCAGTAGCAATGCAATATGAAGATAATTTTTTATCAGCGCAAAAGCAACATTGGAGAGGAAAATCTAAATGCATAGAGAGCAACCTAACAAAGCATTAGAAATCAATTTTCTCCTAGATATGGAAGCATGTTTCCTATCTATTGTTTTACCTACACTAATTATGGACACAAGGCAACAAATTGCAGGGAAAAATATCATACAGGAAGCTTAGATCAAGAGGAAGAAACTATCAACAAAGAAATCAACCAATTAGACAGGGGATAAAGAAACTCATGTATAACAATCCATTTTATCCTTTGAATAATTTGATTCAATGCAATAACTGTCAATTTTTTTAGCATAGAGCAGTTGATTACAAATTTAAGAGTAAAAGACTTGAACTAGTTATTGAGCAAACAAGGTAGGAGCCCAAGGCCCAGAAAGAAAAAAACTATTCATAGAAATGTAATATTGTTTTATATGTTCAGAATGAAGGGTACATTGATAACGACTATTACAGGCACATGTTATGAGACAAAAGTAAGTTTTTGACATGGAAACCAATTAGAAAAGTAACGTGACCTTTGGTAATAATGCACCTGGAAGAATTGTTGGGAAAGGTGTTGTCAATCTGTCAAATGGCAGAGGTAAAGTTAAAATGTGTTATTTGTTGATGGGCTGAAGCATAATTTTTTCATTATTTCTAAGATATGTGACTAAGGGTATGATGTGATTTTCAATACTAAGAATTATCAAATCAAGATTGCGGGCATTGGAGAAGTTGTAGCAAAAGATATGAGAACAGATAATAATGTATATGTTTTGAAATAAAAGATAGAGAAGTGTTGCTAGCAAAAAAGAATGCAGTCAAATATTTTCCAAAGCTCTTAAATCTTGAGAATATTATTTGCAAGTATTGTTAGTTGGTTAAGCAAGAACGAGTACCATTCAATTATAAGGAGAGAAAATCAGCTAACTCATTACAGTTAGTACATATGGACTTATGTGGCCCAAAAATAAATAAGCACCCATAGGTAAATGGTATTTCATGCTTATCATTGATGACTTCAACAGAATGATGTGGGTTGCATTTTTAAGAGAAAAATTAGAAGCCTTTGATAATTTTAAGGACTTTAAAGCCATGGTTGAGAATGAGTCTAGCCATAAAATGAAAAGCATAAGATCTTGTAATGGTGGTGAGTTTATTTCAAAATAACTTGATGACTTTTTCAAGAAGCATGGTATCAAAAGGAAGTTCATTATAGCTGATGCTCCACAATAGAATGGCGTAGCAGAGAGAGAAAATAGTTATGTACAACAGTTAGTCAGAGCTATGATGGGAGAAATAAATGTTCAACAAAGATTTTGGGATAAAGTTATTTGCATAGCAATATTGATTCTCAACAAATATCCCTTTATATCAAACAATGATAAGACTCCTTATGAGCTTTGGTATGGCATACCTGCAATAGTCAACCATTTCATAGTTTTTGGAATAAAATGATACATCAAGAGGAATGATGGAAAGCTTGGTAAGTTTTATGCAAGGACTGATGAAGGTATATTTCTTGGATATTCTCATAATAACAAGGGTTATAGATGCTACAATAAGAATATCAAGAGAATATTTTATTGTATTGATGTCAAAGTGGATGAGTATATTGAATTTGATGACAATCAACCAATAAATAAGAACTCCACATATCTAGTCAACAATGGTGAGAAGGTCGATGAACCACTTCAGATGAAGACAATATAGATCCCCTTAGTCCTCAAGCATAGGATCAGTCAAGGTATGTGCAAAAACACCATCTAGTTGATCAAATTGTTGGTGATTTAAACATAGGTGTGCAGACAAGAAGGAAGGCGCTAAATCCCTCTACACAAGCGCATGTGGCTTTGTTATCGATGATGGAATCAAAGGATGTTGTGCAGGTCAATCAGGATACGAATTGGTTAAAATCTACACATGAAGATCTGGACAAGATAGAGAAAAATCATAATTTGGAGCTTTGTTTCCTAGACCAAAAAATAAGAATGTCATTGGCACAAAGTGGATTTTTAGGAACAAAATGAATGAGCATGGAGAAGTGGTATGAAATAAGAAAAATATTAGTGTGTAAAGGCTATGCAAAAATCAAAGGACACGACTTTGATGGAACTTTTTATCCTGTTGCTCAATTAGAGGAAATTAGAATGTTTTTTGCATTTGCTTGTTTTAGGGAATTCAAGATATATCATATGGATGTCAAATCTACCTTTCTAAATGAAGAGTTCCAGGAAGAAGTTTATATAGAGAAACCAGATGGTTTTCAACTATCATATCAGGATGATTGTGTTTGTAAGCTTAAGAAGGCCTTGTATGGTCTTAAACAAGCCCCACGGGCTTGGTATTCCAAGTTGGATAGTTACTTTCTCAAGTGTGGTTTCAAAAGAGGTGAAACTAATAGTAATTTATATGTTAAATCCAATGATGGAAAATAAATATTGGTGGTTTTTTTATGTTGATGATATTATTTTTACCAGCGATTCGGATCAACTAACATGTCAGTTTGTAGTTGATATGAAGGTCGATTTTAAGATGTCCATGCTTGTAGATATTTCTTATTTCCTTGACTTGCAGATTGCATAGACTCCCAAAGGGATTTTTATATCACAAAGGCAATGTCTCAAGGAATTATTGAAGATTTTTTTGCATGGAGTGTTCTTTAGTGAGCACAACAATGGTTATAGGTTGCAAGCTGAGCAAGACTAATGAATCACCAAAAGTGGATCAGAATTTATACAAGTCTATTATTGAAAGAATTTTATATTTGATAGGATCAAGACTAGATAATATGCAAGCAATTGGTATTGTTGGAAGATTTCAAACAACCCCCAAATAGAGCCATCTTCTAGCAGCCAAAAAGATTTTCAAATATCTCAAAACTGCAATGCACTATGGACTTTGGTACCCAAGAGGTAAATATTTTTCAGTAACTATTTATATTGATGTTGACTTGAATGGTGATGTAGATGATTGAAAGAGCACGAGTGGTGGTTCTTTCTTTCTTTGAATAATGTCTAGTCTCATGGTTGAGCAACAAGCAAGCTTCAATATCTTTATCTACTATTGAAACACAATATATAGTAGTAGCTTCTTGTTGCACTCAAATCTTATGGATGAAGTATGCTTTGCAATATGTGCAAATTTTTACGATCAATCTATTCCTATTATTTGTGACAACGCAAGTGCCATTGACACGTTAAAGAATCTTGTTTTTCACTCGAAGACAAAGAATATTCCAATAAAATACCATTTCTTGAGAAAGCAATTTGTAAATAAAATTGTCAAGTTGGAGTGTGTACCTACAAAAGAATAGGGATCTGATATTTTTACTAAACCTCTCCCAAGGATCAGTTTGAGTATTTACGGCAGATATTGGGAGTTTTTCCTATTTACTCCCTCCACTAGATCTTCATTCGAGAGGAAGAAAGGCAACCACGAAGCATTTAGTATACCAAATGAAGTTTCTAGGTCCACAACATCCACATGAAATGAGGAGATTGTTGACAGGGGGAGCATGTTGGTGTCTTTTCCATTGATGTAAAAAGGGGAGATGTGTTCATAATAAAAAAAATAGAAGAGAGATGTAGTAGTGATCAAATAAAGGAGAATTACAACACAACAATACTACAACAGAAGAGGAGTGCATTTCAAGGGGAGCAACATCCAAAAGAGGAGAAGATAAAGGAGGAGGACAAATAAGAAGCACACTTTGTTTACCTTCTTGCTTCATGGTGATGATTATGTTTGATCAAGGTGTTTCCATCAATTCCAAAGGGGGAGAATGTTAGAAATATGTTGCCACTAATTGAAAAGGTGATGAAGATGAAGGAAGAAGCAAAGAAGATTGCAAGAATAATGAAGATCAAATCAAGGCATGTAAAAGGAAATGGTGAAAATGATGCATATACTTTGAAGCCATTCTCAATTAAGAATATCACTTAAAATTTGGTTGTGATGCACTCAGATGGATAGATCTCTTAACGAACTTTCTAGTTGTATATGGAAGTTCAAAATTTTCTTCCTAGATTACAAGTTATTGTTAGTCAAAGTCTGGTAACCCCAAAAGTAAAAATTGTAGAGCTAAGTGTTGGGGGACCAATTGGAGAAAGATATGTTTTGTGGCATTGTCAAATGTGGCAGACAACAAAGTAGCATGAAGCAATTTTATTGGTTGCTAGTGGAGCCTCTTATACAACTCAACCCAATAGGAGTAGCTTGAAAGAAATTAACAAGGTGCATAAAGGGAAGCCTAGGATGATGCAACTCCAAGAAGAGTAAGTAGGTGTAGACACATTTTAATTGGTGAATTTTTAAAGTCGGATGCCCCCATTTGACAGCTAATCCCGTGAAGGATTTTGAGAAGAACTTAAAGCAGTGCATAGAGGGAGCCTTCAAGCTGACTAAGCATGGGGCTAGTGTGGCGAAAAGCAGCAACATGCAAAGACCAATGGAAATGAAACTAGGAAGTCATGGAAATAACTGTAGTGAAAAAGGCTTGAACCCGATGGATTTACTTTTATCACAAACTTGAACAAAGAAATTCAATGAAAAACCACTAGTACAAATGGGGCCAAAATCCGGCGGTTATTAATTAGATATGTGTCTTATTGGCATTTGACACATTAGTGCTTATCAAATTGTTGTTGAAATTATGTTGAATAGTTGACAACTTAGTTACCGTCAAATATGCGACGATATATATTTTGATTATCTGACACATAAAAAGGCCGAAATGGTCATTAAAAAATCGACGTTTATAAGTCAATTTTGTGATGCTACAAATCGTCAGATATTTGATGAAACAAGTCAACTTTGAGGCGTTGGGTAATCGAAGACATAAGTAAATTGTGTGATAGAAGTGTTGTTACTCTAACAATTTCAAGCTGATAGTGAAGCGATGGATATTCGACACATACGTCATTTTGTATGACATAACAAACCAACGTTGAGGCATTGGGTAATTGACGACATAAGTAAATTGTGTAACAAAAGTGTTGTCGCTCCAATGCTTTCAAACTAATGGTCAAGCATCAAATATTCAACACATAGGTATTTTTGTCTGACGAAACAAACTGACATTGTGACAATGGATAATCGATAGAATAATTAAATTGTGTGACAGAAGTGTTGTCGCTCCGACGCTTTCAAGCTAATGGTTAAGAATAAGATATTCAACACATAGGTTGTTTTATCTGATGGAACAAACTGATGTTGAGGCATCGAGTAATCGATAACATACGTAAATTGTGTGACAAAAGTGTTGTTGCTCTGATGCTTTCAATTCGACGGTGAAGTGACAGATATGCGACGAATGAGAGTTATGTCTGACAGGAGTGTTAAGGTACCAATGCTTCTGAATGTCGATTATGTCATCAAGTATCCGAGGAGTTCTCCGACTAACAGTTGTCAAATATTGGACAACCTGCCGTCGTCGAATATTCGATGAAGATATGCATTTAATATATATATATATATATATATATATATATATATATATATATATAATACACAATACTATTTTGAAGAAGCAAGATCAAGGGTTGACTACACTCATCGATGACCCAAGATGAATTTCTCATGAGCAACCTAGACATCTAAATTTCTAAGATATGAAATTAATGGTGAATTTTATATGGTTAATGCACTAACTAGTGGAGTAATTATTGTTGGTTTATGTAAAAGGTGTGTTGTTGGCAAGAATCAATAGGCTACATTTGAGACTAGAAAGGTTTGGAGAGAAAAGACCCAACTAGAGCTTATCTATACTGACCTTTATATAGTGAGAAAACCATGATTAACATACACAACATATGTTTTGAACTTTACTAATTATTTTTCTAGGTATATTTGGAAATAATTCTTAAAGAATAAGGATCATGTCTTTGAAAATTTTAAGGAGCCTAAGGCATTGGTTGAAAAGTAAAGTGATCAATATATTAAATGCCTAAGATCTAACAATGAGTAGAATATTTGACTAAGGTATTTGAGAACTACTTGCATAAAAATGTTATTACTTGGGAAATATATGCATCTTACACATCTCATCATATTGGTGCTTTTGAAATAGAAAATTAGATTCTAATTGAAATAACACAGTGTTTTCTTCATGCCATAATTATGCCAATTTTATTTTAAATATAGGCTATCTACTAATCGAACTACCATTAAACATGATTTTAACCAAGTTTGTATGGGATATGATCCCACTTGAGAAATATGTCAAAGGAAACCCTTGGCAAAACATCTCAAAACCTTTTGATGTATAGTTTAGGATCTTATTCTAAATGATAAGAGAAATAAGCTAGATATAGGAGGTCATTAGTATAATATACTAGGATCTGAATTCAGGCTTATGTGATCCATATTATGAATATTGAGAGATATTTCGACAAAAATCACATAGGAAACTTTTAGTCGACATGTTTCGAACCATCTAGTGTGATTCATCTTCGGGATAAGATGAAGAACCAGATCATGGCATCAAATTAAATAGATGTAGAGAGATGATTTCTAGTTGTTAGAATATATCAACTAGTTTTAACTAAAGAATTATCATTCAAATGTTTTATGTAAATAAAGTAACAGTTGGAAATTAGTTGTAAATAATGAACTAAATTAATTTTATAACTATTATTATTTGAACCAAAATGGAGGGCCAATAATAATAAGGTCAAACTTAATTATTATAAACAATAAAGCTAATAAACAAAATAAATAATAATAAGAAAAAATAAATGAGTAAATAAATAAAATAAAAATATAAACAAATAACAATATAAAATAAATAAAAATAATGAATTAATTTTATTATTTAAATCAAAAGGAAGGTGCTTATAGAAAAAACAAAAATTTAATAATAAGATCAAATTTAATTATTCCAAATAATAATAATAAAAAATAGTAATATCTATCTATCTATCTATCTATCTATCTATCTATATATATATATATAATTTGAATAATAAATAAATAAATATGAAAAAAAGGAATACGAGAAATTTTGATTAAAATAAATAAATTAATAAATATTATAAAAAATTATGAAGACAAGGCAAGGATCCAACACCTCCTAATACTCCTACCATCGTCTATATTCAGATTTATAGGCCTCCCTAAACTTACGGTGATGAAAATGATCAATTCTTGCAATGACCCTGACATCTTCATTGCAGATGTGGCTTTTCTTCTTTTCTGCATGTTCTGCAAAAGTAGAGGAGTGGGACCTTCCATGTTTGATGTCAGTTGCATGCTCATCAATCCTCTGATTAATTGAGCAACCAGTTTCACCAATGTATGGAGTCCCACAGGAGCATGGGATGACATAAACATCTTTTCTATCTTTAGGGTTCATCGAGTCCTTCACTAATATTAGGGAGCTTTAGATAGTTTTAGGGGCCTAAATGTCGAAGGAACCTTATCCTTCTTTAGGATATTAGCAATCTTGTAAGTGGTTATGTTGTCACCTATCACACCCTCTTGTGATTATGTCAAATGACCCTATTTTTCTCCCTACTTTAGAAAAAAAAAGGGGCCTAAGTCTGAATTCCAAAGGGGATCTGAAATTTGGGAGTTGATTATTGGGACTAGATATCAGAGAAGTCAAATGTCGGGAGGTCAGATCACGGAGTAGGCTCATGTCGACACCTGATATAGGAAGGGGAAGACTTTAGAGTAGAATGGTATCAGGATCTCGAAGTTTCATAACTCCTTAGAAATTGAAATTATTCAAACAACCTCAAGGTTGTCGAGAAAAGGAAATACAAAGGAAATCGTTGAAAATCCGAAGACTCGAGGGCCTTTTTCTCTCTCCTTGAAAGAAGACACATGGTAGCTGGTGGTTGACTCAAAGAAGTAGACAGGGTTGATGACGTCAGTATGACGTGGCCATACAGTGGACATGTGGTAGTTAGTTTTGGCATTTTTGGGGGACTAATGGGGAAAATATGGATGACATGTGTCACCACTCATGAGGCGCCACGTGGAGATGGTGGCCTCAGTGTCACGGCATCTCAGAGGTCGGCAGTTCGGAGGAAAGATATTCTGTAACCCCTTGTTTAAATTGTTTTATAAAAATTCTGATCCGGTGTTGTTCGCACTTGGTCATGTGGACTCAGAGGACCAAGGGAATAGAAAAAAAGAGCACCTAGGTGCTATGTTGTATATTGGAGGTCATAATTCGTAGAACCCCTTTGAAATTGAATTTTTGAAAAGATCCCAATGAGAGGGGTTTACGATGTGTTGTTTGCGTTTGGTTTCGAGGGCCCAAAGAACCAAAGGTGCAGACCAAGGTTGAGCACCAAGTGCTATGGAGCCCATCAGAAGAGGGAGACATCATAACTTAGTTTTAATTTCTAATTCAGAGAAGGTACGATGAGAGGAGCGTTGACAAGGCACTTGGTCGTAAGCCTTCAAAGAATCATGAGAAAAGCATGAATACCATAGTGAGATGGGCTCCTGACAACAGCTCGAAGGCTTTAGCACCCAAGCACTGAGCCAAAGGTCACAACACCCGATCCTATAGGGGAGAAATGATAAGGGGGGCAAACTCAAAAGGGGGTAAGGTCATTAGAACTCTGTGAATTCATGAGACTTTTCTAAAGAAAGTTATGGTGAAGGAAGGCTATGATACCATAGCACTAAAGTGTTATACAGGTGGTCCCAAGTGGCGGCCCCATTGAGGTAAAAGAAGAGGGGCACTAAGAGCAAAGGGGCTAAGAGCACCAAGATGCTATGATTTCGTAACATTTGTTTTAAATAGAGTTACAAAGGACTAAGGCTCTGATACTGTAGCCCCCCAAGTGTTTTACCGATGGTCATATATGGTGGTTCTATGGGATATGAAAAATAAAGAGCTAAGCACAAGAGAGTTCGATGCATCAAAACTTTGTATTTTCGTAACGACATTTTAATTAAAGTTATGATGCGCTTAAGCTTTGAAATTACACCATGGAAGTGTTAAGAGATGTATTGGGCTCTAATAGCATACCACAGAGGAAATAAAGGGACATATGGGTTGGCCTAGGTCATGAGGAACCTTCAACACCACCACACCTAATCATAGCAAGCTCCAAGAGGGGAAGTTTCATGTTGTTAAAGGGAGAAAGTGATAGGCGAACTGGCCAGAAATCGTGGGGGAATATCGTAACATAAGTGTGGCTAGATCACCAACCCATCACTGATAAAAACATTGGAGCTTGTGTCTGCCTAAGGAAATCAGAGTAATCAGCATGGAGATATTTTCCTTTGTCCATCACGACACCTAATGTTTCTCATGTTTTGTTATTTTGTAATTTTTTGCATTTTCAAGAAGAGAATTAGATATGTTTTGTAATCATTAGGACATTCGCATGCTCAGACAACTGTAACATTTGAAGATATTTTGCAAGCTATTTTTCTTTGGTTCTCCCTATAAAAATATGGAAGAAACTCATTAGAAAGGTTCCAAAATTCTGTTTTCAAGGGTCTGGATTATGTTTGTTCAAAGGTTCTGAGTTCTTTTACAGAGAAAGAGGTTCCAAATTTTGGTTCAATTGCGTTTCCATGAGGTGATAATTGTTATACAAATTTTAACTGTGTTGAACCTGTGACATGGACTTCATTTTTGAAGATTAATGAAGAATATCTAGTGATTCCAAGCATAGTAATGCGTAGTATGTGTTCTTCCTTTGTATATCATTTCATGTGTGTTTCTCTTCCTCAGAAATTGTGTAAGTTGTAATCATGGATTTACTTATGTTATATTGTAGCAGAAAGTACCTATGAAGTATGAATTGGAAACCTTAAAATTCACTCCATAATTTATGCATTTCATTTCCTTATCCTTTCATATCTTTGCTGGGATTTATTACTTAGGATTCTGGGTCTGTCTAGCTGTTGGGTCTAAAATGTAGATGCAAATTAGAGTTCCATTTACTATCAACCCGGGAAAGTAAAAATTCAAGGAACATCCACCGTATGTGGACTTAGAGACAAACTAAATTAAGATAGGTGAAGAAATACCAAATATCACTTATAGGAGGTCTATTCATTAATATTTCTAACCATCTTAATCAATAAACTAAGAAATGAAGGCATTTAAACATAATTCAAATTTATTACAGGAAATATTAAAGCTCTCTTACAAGAGACTATTCATTTATATTTCCAACATCAATATCTTTAAACTAATGAAATTAAAAACATAAATGAAAGCTTACTATACTAAAACAAGTATGCAAGTGAGGCAATGGGGGCCCTCCATAGCTCCACAAGCACACCTAGAAAGAAGTCAAATGTAGAAGAAAATCCAACCCACTTTATTTATCATCAATTGCAAATTGCAATTACAAGCTTCAAGTTCTACATTCCAAGAGATTCTAAATCTCCATTACAATGATCCTAAATACTAAAATTACAAATGAAGGACTAAGTTTCTAAATTCTAAAAATAAATAAATAAGAATACAAATGAAGGAGATAACACTCTGATTTATACAACAAGATGAGATAACAAACTCATAATGATGATCCACTATTCCCTTCTTTTATCCACATATTTCTCAACCAATGGTGATACATAACCCTATCCTCCATGATCTTTTCCATGAGGTCCATGATCTTATCCATGAGGTGCATGATCTCCTCAAATCCGAATTTGAACATAGAGTGCCACATAAGGGTACCTTAGAAGCTTCCTTTGTACCTACACATGTCAACAAACTCATTCTAATTGTTAGTTATTAGTATATGGATATTATTTTCTAAAGTTTAACCACAAATTCTCTTAAAAATACTAAGAATTAATAATGTTTTGGAAAACACAATGATAACCCATTTAATGATGAAAGTGAAGCTAATTTGATGACATGGTGGTGGAATAGAGGTGAGAAAATGTGTGAATGGAGAGAAAGTGGATGTTGAATGGAGTGAAAGTGGATGTATTTTAAGGATAATTCTTAGGCCCAACACTAGCCCTTTGTGCTGGATTCCTTCCTTGCTTTCCCTCTTCCCATATTTATTGCAACAAAAAACTGAGCTGCATTTACTGTGTGTAGGCGACCAAACTTAGACATTTATTCTTGGGACGATCTATATAGTCTAGGTGTATGTTTTTATCCACCTCTGTGAAAGGTAATTGAACTAGATTTAAAATCATTTTTCATTTATATCTTGAGCAACAATGAATAATCTTCAAGAGAGACTAAGATGTCCTAGGCACTAGCCTCTCCTAAACCCAGGGGTTGTCTCTAGGAGATACAACATATTCTGACTCTTTTCCGAGGACGAATCAAAATATTATGCCTGGGTATGACACTTGTACACCCTTCATTTGGTGAGTAAGACAGGGTGTGGGTTGAAGATTTATCACCTTGGTGGCTCCACTATTTAAGTTCCTATTTGAGCACCCTCACTTGAAAGAGACCCCATACTCGGTCTGACACTTCTCAACACAAAAATCCCTCAGTTTTTGACCTTGAAAAAATAATATCCAAGAGAGTTTGCAAATAAAGAACTCCTATCACCCCAAATCTTGTGATTTCCTTTCCTGAAGTATCAACCTTTAGCTCTTAGAAAGATGAAATAAATTGTTCGTATCCCTTCGCCAAAACCTTGGAGTATTCAAAAGAACATTTTCAACTGTTTAGATCATTTTCCTTGAAGGTTAAAGCTGATGAGGCTTCTATTAATACTCCTCTTTTCACATTCCAGACCTTCTCAGAAATTGTAGAAGTCAACGATATCCTCATAAGCAACCCAACTCAGAGCATCACTAGTTGTCCACCTCAGCCCCTTAGTGAGGCCCTGTAATAAACCTTCTACCATCTCCCTTACAAAACATGGTTATCCCTAGCTTTCTCCTCAACAAACATTCTCCACTTGACTTGCCACAACCCTTGAATGGGATGCTGTAAGATTATCTCAAACTCCTGCTCAAAGGCATATATAAATCTTCTACGCATTTGTTGAAATATTGAATGTAGAACATTTGGATGTAGTATTAAGAATATTTGTTCAGTCACTGGATGGGGAGGCTAGGAAATTGTTTAAATCTTTACCAAATACTTCAATCACTACCTGGAAGGAGATGGAAAATTCTTTTATGTAGAATTGGGGAGACAAAAATACAATGGGTACATCCTCACAGAATTTAATGCAATGAAGAAAAAACACAATGAGGATGTTTCAAAATCTATAAAATGGTTAAAAAAATTATACAACAACCTTCCTTTTAAAATTAAACCTCCACAAGTTGCTGCCAAAGTGGTTTTTTCTGGAGCCTTTGAACCAGAATTTGGGTTCACCCTTAGAGAAAGGAAGTCTTGTATCCTGAACTAGATTCAAATAGATGCTCTAGAAGTTGAAGCAAACTTCACCTCCACTGGGAAGTGGAAAGGAAAAATTGAGTATGGTGATAGGAGGAAGGGAAAGGAAGAATCCATCTCTGCAGGTCATGGAAAGGAAACCCAAGAGCAAAAACTAGAGGAGATGAACAAACTGATAAGAAGTTTATCTAACAAGCTGGTGAAACTAGATTTGGAAAACAAAAACCCACCTCGACAAATTCAACTAACTCCTAACCAAAATTTAAACCCTCAATATAGGAAGCCACCCTTGCAGCTCTTGCAAAGGGAGAGAAAATATCAACATGACCATATTCAGCCCCCTTTGTATCTAGAAGATGATCCCGAAGAGAATGCTGAAGATACTATAGAGGTCAAAGAAAACCAATTCTCTTCTTTTCTTGACGAGGAACATGAAATAGAAGCACACGAGGAAGAAGGGGATGACTTGGATGCTCCACTAGATGATGGTGAGATTGATAATTATTGTAGACAGTTTTTTGACTTCATGCAAGCCCAATTGCATAGAAAATATGATCTCAATTCTTCTAGGAAAAGGTCTAGAATGTAGGATCAAAACGAGGAACCCCCTCAGTCAAATAATCCCAAGTCAACAGAGAAAGTAAAGAAACATATAGAGCAATTCCCACCAAACAAAAAAGAGTCCTTGGATCCTTTTCCTCATAAACTTGAGATCCTCAAAACAGAGCAGTTGCCACCACAAGTCAAGCTAGTCTGTAATGAGGATAAAGAACCTGCTGATGTTTCCAATACTGATAGGAACCCTTCTGATTTCAAGGAAAAGGCCAAAATATTTGTTCCTTTGACTGAATTGTTGAAGCAACCTAATTATAAAGCTCAAGTATCCCAATTCATGTGTTCACCCGCTGTGGCCCCCTCGCAAGATAGCCTGAATCTTCAAGAAGATGTTGAAAATAGCAACAAGAAATGATAAAAATAGAAATTCTAAAAATAGCATTGCTATAGATATCATTTCGGGATACATTCCAATTTTAATTAATCCCTAAATTAAAATTCGAATTTGATCTCAACAGTTGTTTGTAAAATAATTAATTAATTCATGTTGAGTTAATTAGTTGGAGAAAATCAAACATGAAGTCTATGTGAAGACATGCAATAGTTATCCCTTTGATTGAGGAAGTTATCCCTTAATTAAGGAGATCAGGCTGAGTTGTACTTTGAGTTGTAATTAGTTAGCTCAGTTAACTGAGTTAAGTACATTTAGATTAGTTCCAACAGTTTGTGGAACTGGTTGTGAGTTTAGTTAGTCAATCCATGCATGCATGCAACTAGTGTACTTCAGATAACTGAATATTCTCTCATAAATAACTCATGCATGTCAGTTCAGACAGAGACCCAGTTGAGATCAAAGGATGGGACAATGTACTATTAGTTGCAGGAATATTCCCATGAGGATATCTCTTGCATGCATAAGGAATTCATTCATTGAGGATTGCGTAGTTATTTCAGAGGTTAGTGAGCAGCGTGTGAGGTCATTACACACAGGTGGCAGCCTGAGGACCCAAGAGAAATTGTGAAAGGAAATAGGAGGCTTGGATGACTGCAGGAAGGCATATGTGTTGTCTATTCTGTCTATGAGTAGTAGTGAGGGAATGTACTTAGAGATGGATAGCTTGTGAGCTAAAGCTTTGTGTAATCCTGAGATATTTCCACTTTTATGATAATACAGATAGCAGGGTTTTTAGCTAAGGCTTTCCCTAGAGTATTCTTCTGTGTTCATGTGTGATTGATTTCTTCTTCATCTGTTATATGTGTTTTATTTGATCTTGCTCAAAATCGATTAAGCTTCACAAATCTGTTTGTAGAAGTAGATCAAGTATTTTGCTTTAGTTACATTGCATTATCAGGTGATTTACAGTGAGAATTTCTACATGGTATCAGAGCAAAGGAGATCAAAGTGGAGAACAATATACAAAGAAGGGAGAAATTCGAAGTTGTGAAGTTCTTGATTGTATGTACATAATCAATTTCTTATCACATCTCAAAATTCACCAATGGCATTCAATGGCTTGAGACTCGAGTATGCCCTAGATGGCAACTTGAATTACATAGCCTGGAAAGATTGCATGGAAGCGGTATTAGAGGACAACGGGTTGAAGGACTTCATTGATCAAGAAGTCCCCAAGCCAGCAACAGCTAATGCCCAAGAATTGGCAGAATGGAAGAAATGTGTGGCGAGAGCAAGGAGGATTCTTCCGGAGGGAGTTCGATACCATATTGTCTCGAGTATCCATGGGAAGGAGACACCATTTTCAATGTGGAAGACATTTAAGGATCTATATTAGAACAACAACAATCAGAGGAAGCTGGCGCTAAAAGACAAGCTTCGAAAAATCAAGTGTGAAAAGGGTGACACGATCTCTACATATCTGAATAAGCTCACCACCTTCAGAGATGAGCTTGGAAGTGTAGGAATCATGACAACCGATGATGACATGGTGAGTCTTGCTCTCCTCGGTCTTCCTAAGAGCTGGCATAGCTACCAAGACTCAGTGAACGGAAGAGATAAAATACTAGATGGGAATGACAGTGGTTGGATCTGATGCAGGAGGAGATCAGGAGAAGCACCAAAGATGGTTCTTCATCAAAGCATGATGATGAAGAAAATCTAGCCATAGCAAGTAAGGCGACTAAAGGGAAAGGGAAGGCTTCCCATTCCAAATCGAGTTCTTCACATGGTGGGAAGAAGATTGAAAAATGTAAAGTGCGATTCTTTGATTGTCATGAGGTGGACCATTATGCAACAAATTGTCGACAAAAGAAATCCAAGAAAGGATCCTCAAAAGGATCATATGGTGAGGCACGGGCCTCATAGTTAAAATTGTATTTTACCCTCATCGCATGCATGGTTTCATCGATGGTGGGTTGTGTTTGGTACCTGGACAGTGGAGCCTCATTTCACATGACCGATGATAAGAGTTTATTCAGTACCTTGGAGGAGAAGGACCTCTAGATGCGCATAGAGATGGGTGATGATGGAAAGTACTGTGTTTCAGGTGAAGGCATGGTTGTGTTTTAGAGGGAGCATGGAGCTCCTCTCACCTTGACTTATGTAAAGTATGTGCCTGGATTGAAGAAGAACCTGGTATCCGTCGCAATGTTGGAAGACAAAGGCTATGATGTAGTCTTCAGTAAAGGAAAGGCGTTCCTAAGACACATCGCCACAGGTCAGACCAAGAGGATTGGGATTCGAGTAAAGAATCTCTACAAGCTGGAGGTAGATGACTGTGCTGCATTGAGTTCCAAATTAGATTTGGTGCAAAGCCAAGATATTGGCGAGCTATGGCATAGAAGATTGGGCCACTTGCACCATAGGGCCTTGAAGATCATGCAACAGATTTCTACAGGACTTCCCAAGGGTAAACTTGAGCAAGTAGACACATGAAAAGGTTGTACCTTGGGTAAGTATGCAAAATCTTCCTTCTAGGATCGATACAGTCGAGCTGAAGCAATCTTGGGGTGAGTTCATATAGATGTGTGTGGACCATTCTCGACAAGCTCCACTGCTAAACAAAGGTACTATGTTATTTTCATTGATGATTTTTATCGTAGATGTTGGATCTATTTCATGTAGAAGAAGGATCAAACCTTCTCAAGGTTTTGTGAGTTCAAAGCCTTGGTTGGGAAAGAACCAGGAAAGAAGATTAGGGCCTTTTGAAGTGAAAATGGTGGAGAGTATGTCTCTCAAGAGTTTAAGGACTTCTGTGCAACAGAAGGAATTAAATGGGAGTTGACGACACCCCATAACCCACAACAGAATGGGGTGGCTGAGAGGAAGAACAGAACGATTGTGGGAGCAGCTCGGGCGATGTTGCATGACCGAGGCCTACCACTTCACTTGTGGGCTGAGGCATGCAATACAACAGTATACTTGCAGAATAGAAGCCCGCATCGTATACTTCGGATGAAGACACCAAAGGAGGCTTTCTCTGAGAAGAGACCAGATGTGGGTCACTTTAGGATCTTTGGCTCATCAGTTTATTTCCATGTGACCAAGGATGCTCGAAAGAAGCTAGAGCTAACAACAGAGTTGGGGATACTTGTGGGGTACATTGATACTCCCCATAACTATCGGGTGTATTTGCCTACCAGTTAGAGGATAGTGGTTCGTAGAGATCTTAAGTTCGATGAGATGAAGGCCATGCGAGTTTCCCTTGAGAGGGAGCTCAAGTTGCATGCAGAGGAGGAAATTTTGGTTCTTAAGGAGGAGGAGCCTTAGACTGATGTGAAGCAACCTCATGCAAAGGATCTAGGAGTGGAGACATCCACTCATCATAGAGATGGGTGGAAACGCTCAAGGGAAGCTGACAAATTGTTGATGGATGTGAGAGAGAATGTGGGAGAGCCATCTTATCAGCACAGATAGAGGAGGTCACCTGAGCGGTACACTGGTTACATGGCCCTTGTTGGGGAGTGTGTAGAGACCGAACCATATTCCTTTGAGGAAGCAGTGCAGTAGCTAGTTTGGGTTGATGTTATGGTGGAGGAGTATGACTCCATAGTTCAGAGCAGTGTTTGGGATGTTGTTCCAAGACCCGATAACAAGTTAGTGATGAGTTCCCGTTGGCTTTACAGGGTAAAGCAAGAAGCTGATGGTAGTGTGGAGAAACATAAGGCAAGGTTTGTTTCCCGTGGTTTCTCACAGGTCGAGGGGATTGAATATGATGAGACTTTTGCTCCTGTAGCAAGGTACTCATCTATCAGATCTATGTTGGCACTATCACCACATATGGGTTGGAAGATCCATCAGATGGATGTGAAGACTGCATTCCTCAATGGAAAGATTGAGGAAGAGGTGTACATAGAGTAGCTGGAAGGATTTGAGACCTTCGATCACAATTTGCATGCGTGTCGAATCAAGAGAGCTTTGTATGGGCTGAAGCAAGCACCTCGTGCTTGGTACACCAAGATCAACAACTACTTCATCATGTTGGGCTTCACAAAGAGTGAAGAAGATGCAAACTTATACCACATCATGGTGGAAGGTAAGCAGTTGATCATTGTTCTTTATGTTGATGATCTGATATTGACAGGTGATGATCAATTGATCATGTCTTGCAAGGAGGACCTTGCAAGAGAGTTCAAGATGAAAGACATGGGTCTCATGCACTACTTTCTAGGCATGGAAGTGTGGCAGAAGGATGGGGAAGTGTTTGTGTCTCAAGGCAAGTATGCCAATGAGATACTCAGGAGATTCCACATGGATAAGTGCAAGCCCATGCAGACTCCTCTAGCAGGTAACTGGAGGAAGGAGGATGCTACTTCAGGTGAGGTAGTACCTGCTACTGTGTATTGATAGCTTGTGGGTTCATTGATGTATTTAGTGAACACATGACCAGATTTGTGCTTTGTAGTGAACCAATTGAGTCAAGCTATGGTTCAGCCTACCAAGATGTTTTGGAAGGAAGCTAAGCATGTGCTGAGATACCTCAGAGGCACATCTCAGTATGGATTATGGTACAGACGGATAGAGGGAGTGAAGCTTCAGGGCTTCACAGATGCAGATTGGGCAGGGAGTCCATCAGATCGGAAGAGCACTTCAGGAGGAATTTTCAACCTTGGTTCAGCTGCAATTTCTTGGTACAACAGGAAACAGAGGTTAGTTTCACTTAGCTCAGCAGAGGCTGAATACATGGCTGCAAGCCAAGCAGCATGTGAGGCCATTTGGATGCGGAAAATTCTAGTTGGGTTGTTTGATCAGAGGATGGATCCAACTGTGATCTATTGCGATAATCAGAGTTGTATCAAACTCTCTGAGAATCCAGTATTTCATGATAGGTCCAAGCACATCGATATTTGGTATCATCATCTTCGAGACTGTGTGGTGAAGAGGATCATGTTGTTGCATTATGTTTCGACCAAGGAGCAGGATGCAAACATTTTGACTAAGGCATTGTCAAAATGAAAATTCGAGTTCCACAGAGTTAGGATCGGGGTGACAGATAATCCCTTTCTTGTTGAGAGGGAGTGTTGAAAATAGCAACAAGAAATGCTAAAAATAGAAATTCTAAAAATAGCATTGATATAGATAGCATTTCATGATGCATTCTAATTTTAATTAATCCATAAATTGAAATTGAGAATTAAAATTCGAATTTGATCTCAACAGTTGTTTGTAAAATAATTAATTAATTCATCTTGAGTTAATTAGTTGGAGAAAATCAATCAGGAAGTCTATGTGAAGACATGCAACAATTATTCCTTTGATTGAGGAAGTTATCCCTTAATTAAGGAGATCAGGATGAGTTGTACTTTGAGTTGTAATTAGTTAGCTCAGTTAACTGAGTTAAGTCCAGTTAGATTAGTTCCAACAGTTTGTGGAACTGATTGTGAGTTTAGTTAGTCAATGCATGCATGCATGCAACTAGTGCACTTTAGATAACTGAATATTATCTTATAGATAACTCATGCATGTCAGTGCAGACAGAGACCCAATTGAGATCAAAGGATGGGACAGTGTACTATCAGGTGCAGGAAGATTCCCATGAGGATATTTCTTGCATGCAGAAGGAATTCATTCCTTGAGGATTGCGCAGTTATTTAAGAGGTTAGTGAGTAGTGTGTGAGGTCATTACACACAGGTGGCAGCATGAGGACCCAAGAGAAACTACGCAAGGAAATAGGGGGCTTGGAGGAATGAAGGAAGGCATATGTGTTGTCTATTATGTTTATGAGCAACAGTGAGGGATTGTACTGAGAGCTGGATAGCTTGTGAGCTAAAGCTTTGTGTAATCTCGAGATATTTCCACTTGTATGATAATACAGATAGCGGGGTTTTTAGCTGAGGCTTTCCCCAGAGTATTCTTCTGTGTTCATGTGTGATTGATTTCTTCTTAATCTGTTATACGTGTTCTATTTGATCTTGCTCAAAATCGATTAAGCTTCCGCAAGTTTGTTTGTAGAAGTAGATCAAGTATTTTTCTTTAGTTACATTACATTATCAGGTGATCTACAGTGAGAATTTCTATAGAGGAAAGAACCTTGGTTGTATTTGGAGCTCATGTTGAGGAGCAAGACTATTCCACTACCCCTTTCTATGTTACCTTGGTAATTCATGATCTCCTACTGCATAATTTTATGCTTGACTCAGGAGCATCTCATAACATGATGCCACTATGTGTCATGGAATAGTTGGGACTGCAAATAAAAAAATCATACAAAGGTTTGTACTCCTTTTATGTCAAGAGGGTAAAATGTCCAGGGATGATTAAAGACCTAGTTGTCAATTTAGCTCAAATCCAAGTAAAAAGTGTGGTAATGGATATTTTAGTTGCTAACATCCCTGCAAGGTTTGGTACATTTTTTTCCAAGTCATGGGGATTGAAAATCGGAGGGTCCATCAAACTGGATTTTACATATGATACCATCCCTATGTTTGGTGGCGAAGAACGTCGATCGTATAGAGAATCCATATTTGTGAAGACAATTACAAGGGCTTATTATTCAAACAATTCTCCTATGTATGGTAAAGAGAAGGATTTTTCTTGCTTGCTATTAGAAAAAAATGATCTAATCATGGATGAAACTTAGGTGGAATGTTCTGTCCAGATTAACAAATAATCATTGGAGTCTAACAAAATATGGAAATTATATTTTGATGGTGCTTATTCCAAGGAAGTAAATGGAGTACGTGTGTTGCTGATATCTCTAGAAGGTAGCCTGATTCCTCTCTCTTTCAAACTAGAGTTTGAAGACACTAATAATATCAATGAATATGAAGAATTGTGGTTAGGACTGCAAGTTGCGAGAAATCTCAACATTGGATGCTTGGCAATATTTGGGGATTCAGAACTGGTGATAAAAAAAAAAAATTAGTGCCAAACTAAGCATCCAAGACTAAATGCTTATCGAAATGATGTATGGGATCCAATTGATAACATTTTATTAGCCTTCAATATCAAACTTTTTCCCAGAGAAAGGTTGATTGGATGACTCCTTGGAAGTTGCTGCTAGAGATTTTAAGCCTCGTCAAAACCCCTTGCTAATATATGAAGTTGAGGTCAGGTATAGACCTTCGGTACCAGAGAATGTA
Source organism: Pinus tabuliformis (assembly GCA_031772625.1). NCBI lineage: Eukaryota > Viridiplantae > Streptophyta > Pinopsida > Pinales > Pinaceae > Pinus > Pinus tabuliformis. The sequence continues at coordinate 1,243,575,937 of CM062818.1, forward strand.
AAATATTGGCAGGTGTTTGAAGACGAGGAACAAATCAAACGCTTCATGGAGGTTATTGGAGAGTTTTCAAATGCAATGATCGACCGGGAGGATGAGAAGATAACAGATGAATAACAAGTCGGTTGGGAAGAAACTATTGTTGGGCACAAGATTTTAAACGAAAGGGCAATATCCCCCCAGGGGACTGGTCCCATTGAAAATAATTTTTAACCCAAGTGATGTTGCTGCCAAGCCAACTGAACAAGAGCTCTAAGAGCAGGTGGAGGACTGTAATATTGGCACAGAACAAGACCCCGAAATTATCAAGCTAGTTAAGGAAGTCCCTAAAGAATACAACAAAAGGTATATGGACCTTTTCAAACAATATGTGGATGTGTTTTCTTGGTCATATGATGACTTGAAAACGTTTAATACTACTATCGTTCAACACAAAATTCCTTTGAAAACTAGGGTTAAGCCATATAAGCAGAAGCTCAGGCAAATTAATCCTCTGTTGCTCCCGTTAATTGAAAAGGAGGTGAAGAAACTGTTACAGGATAAGATAATTGTGTCGTAAAGGTACTTTGATTAGGTAGCAAATCTAGTTTCAGTCAGGAAGAAGAATGGAGAAATAAGGTTATGTATTGACTTGGGAAATTTGAACAAGGCCTCACTAAAAGATAATTACCCTCTGCCTAAATGGGCTACATTTTGTAGAAGGTGGTAGGATTTGCTTACATGTCCATGATTGATGGTTTCTCTGGATACAACCAAGTCACTGTAATCTTGAAGATTAGAAGAAAACTGCTTTCACTACACCTCGGGGAACGTTTATGTATGCCAAAATTCCTTTTGGCCTCATAAACGATGAGCCACTTTTCAAAGAGTTATGGACCTTTTGGCCTCATAAACGATGAGCCACTTTTCAAAGAGTTATGGACATAGATTTTGTTGGAGAACGAGATAAATTTGTAGTAATTTACCTAGACGACATCATTGTCCTCTAAAAAAAAGATGAAGAGCACATTAAACATTTGAAGCTCACTTTTGAGAAGTGCATACAGTATGGTTTGTCCTTAAACCCTAAGAAATCTCAGATTTCTCTAAGTGAAGGAAATCTACTGGGCCACATTGTGGCAAAGGAAGAAGTAAAGATTGATCCCAAAAGGGTAGAATCCATTTACAACATTTCATTACTAAGAAACAAGAAAGAAAGTCAGGTCTTCTTGGGAAGAATTAACTTTTTGAGAAGGTTTATACCCAATTATGCTGAAATTGTCAAAGAGATCACATAGATGTTGAAGAAGGACATGGAAGTAAAGTGGACTGTAGAAGCTCGAGAATCATTCTCCAGAATCAAAAAGGATTTTGCAGAGGCCCCGATATTAGTTAGCCTAGATTATCAAAAGCCAATTCTCATTTTTTATTTTGCTTCTCCTTAGACGGTGGTTATTGTATTGTTACATAATATTAATGAAGAACATGAGAAACCAATTGCATTTTTTAGCTAGGTGTTACGATATGTTGAGATAAAATATAATATTTTGGAGAAACAGGCCTACGTCTTAGTTAAAACTCTGAAGGCTTTCAAAATTTATATCCTGCAATCAAATATAACAACTTATGTTCCTACAACTGTTGTGAAACATATCCTTGTGCAGGGTGATAGTGAAGGTAAAAGAGACAAGTGGATTGCCAAGATAAAGGAATATGACATGGATATCAAGCCCACCAAGTTGATCAAGGGGTAGGGGCTAGCTAAAATTTTGTCTGAAGCAAACTGTCAAGCCTTGGGTATAAACTTGATGGAAGGGAAGGATGAAGAAAGTGGAAAAGTAGAGGAACAAAAAAAATTGAGGCCTCAACACAAAAATCTAGATGAAATACCTTGTGTCCCACTGATATAAATATATTGTCTATTATTTACTTTTTCTTAGGTGTCGAGTAAATTTTGATAAATTTAAATATAGGGCTTTGAGGCTACAAGCCTAGAAATTTGTCATCTCAAATGGCTAGTTGTATTGGAAGGACCCAATGGGGATTTTGCTATTATGCTTGGGTTGAAGAAGAGATCTATAAGGTGATTTATGAGTTTCACAATTGTGTCTGTGGAGGACATTATAGCTGGAGAGTTACAAGCCATAAAATTCTCAAAGCAATATTTTATTGGCCTAAGTTGTTTGGTTAGGTGCATACCTATGTTTGGGTCTATGAGAAATGTCAGATGTTTGTAAAAAAATAGAGGTTGGAACCCCTTCCCTTAATCCCAGTGTTTAGAGAAGAACCGTTCAGGAAATGGGGGTTGGACTTCATTGGAGAAATACACCCACCATCCAATGGTCAACATAAATGGATACTCACAGCCACTGATTATTTCACTAAGTGGGTGGAGGTCATCCTAACGAGAAATGAAATAGACGATGTGGTTATCAATTTTATGGAGGAGAACATCCTTGCTAGGTTTGGTTGCCCGAGGAAAATTATCATTGATAATGCCCAGGTATTTAAATCATCCAAGTTTATTAATTTTTTCCAAAAGTACATCAATATAGTTGGCCACTCCACAAACTATTACCCAAAAGGGAATGGATTGGATGAATCCTCCAACAAAAACTTATTAAGAATTCTGAAGAAGAAAATATCTAAAAATCAGAAGAACTGGGACTCACAACTGAAGTTCGCTCTATGGCCCAATAGAGTTACTACTAAGAGGTCCACTGGGAAGTCTCCTTTTGAATTAGTGTATGGGAAGGCTACAATTTTCCCTATACAATTAGCAATGCCAGTAGCTAAAATCCTACAAGATGTGGAGGAGGAGCCAAATCCCCTGACCAGAAGAATAAATTAGTTGGTAGAACTTCAAGAAGATAGAGAGCAGGTAAACTAGAATTTGATTAATTATCAGGAAATGATGAAATATCTTTTTGACAGAAAAGCAAGGGACAGATCTTTACAACCAGGAGATTTGGTACTTAGGTGGGATGTCAAGAGAGAAGACAAAGGAAAGCATGGGAATTTTGATCCCATGTGGTTTGGACCTGTTATCACCCCAAGAAACTCACCTAGGTTGTAAATCAGTGATGATCATGAACATTACAAATTCAACAATTATGGTTGGATAAGATGATGGATAAATGGAGATATGCTGCACATTTAAGCCAGATAACCACTCCTACTATGACTATCCCCAGACATGGGTGAAGACCCCCAAACTACAAGGCTTTCAACTACCAACTACTCACAGTTTAAGGTAAAGGTGATGATGGAGAAGACTAATTACACCAGCAGATACACAAGACCCTGTGATGGCCAGCTGCAACCAGTTAGAAGATCTGTAGAACTATTGTTTAATACACAGACAGGATGACAGCTCCCTGATGTTAAACAACAGCAATCTGCAAGCAATTTTAATGAACCAATAAATTATAATACAGAGGTGGGATGACAACCCCTTTGATATTAAACATTCACAGCACATCAAATAAATGCCAGCAGGCACAGCCTAGAACAAGAAAGAGAAGTGGAAAGTGAGCAGGTGACAGTAAAAGAAGCTTGTATTAGTTGAAAATCAAGACCAGAAGCTGCAGGTTTCATAGTATTTACAGTCTCTAGAAGTTAAAGGCAACAACAAAATTATCATTCATCAAACACTCATCAATCCCTCTACATCGGTTTTTTCAGTATATATGGTGTCTCAATACACAATCTCCCTGCTAGATATGCGTGGAGGAGCCCATAAATGGTCACCAACCACATTTACATTCAGGAGTGGGCCTCTGGTACAAATCTCGCTGTGCTGTAAATGGATTTGACCGCTCTGTTACTCTGAAGTCCTCCTTTAAGCAGGTGGCGTGAAATACCAAAGGAGCCATAACCATTGAATGCACTGATCTGATAAACAGTGTCCTGCTTCCTCCTCGGCCATACTTTTGATTAATGGCAGCTGCTGAATCATTAAAACGACTCAATCATGACTGTTTGGCTTTTAAAACAGTGAAACGTTGCTACACTATTCATTCCCACCCATCACTGTTTCAACTTTGGCTTTAAAAGGTGTCCGTCAACCGTTGATCTGCCCTCAAGAAATCGAACGGTTGAGGTGAATATTGGAAGCCCTTTCCTGATTGTCCTTTACGTCCCGATAGAACGGTTGTTTTGGAAACATACAGAGGACGCGTGGCATAGTTCTATTGCATCGGGCTCGTTTGTATGAAAACCACTTGTTGGGAAAAAGCGGTCCGATAAGGTTGGCGGTTTCCTTATATTTGAAAACACATAAAATTGCTGCAAAACACGGGAAATTTGCTTTTGGCGGACTTGAATCATATATATATATATATATATATATATATATATATATATATATATATATATATATATGTTTTAGAACCCTTTCGGATCCGAAAACCTATCGTAATCGCACCCACCAGGCATCCTTTGCATTTCTTTATGTTTCATAATACACAGAAAATGCACCCAAAACCAATGAAAATGGTTTAGCGCAGACTTGAAATTTTAATAAAAACGTTTTATAGTCCCATCAGGTCTGGCCCATTGGGTCGCGACATAACTCATGTTAAAGCCCGCCCCTTTGTTATTGCCGATAGTGATATTGCTGCAGACCCGAACATCTTATTACAAGGAATTAATAATGCCATCGGGTCCAGCCCATCGGGTCGCAAACATAAAAGGCCCATGCTCCATTGCAAATGCCGATAGTGATACGCCGATGTATCATGTCGCTGCCGCTGCTTCCCCCGACTTGCAATATGCCGACGCGATCTGAACCATTGATCGACCAGATCCAACGGCTGAGATTGATGCGGATCCTTAAGCCTGCGCTTTTGATTTTTACATGTTTTTTGGGGTATTTCCACCTCCCGATAGTGTATTTCTGCCCTCCAAAAGGCTTTCCCCTTGCAATTTTTTTGATCGGTGGAAGACTTTTAGCCATAATTTGAGAATTTGAACAGCAACCATGGATCCTTTGGCATATTTATAAGTGTAATTGCAGCCTTTGAGAGTGTTTGAATCCATTTTTGATTCTTTTGCACAACAAAGCTAACACTGGCTCCTTCTGGGGATGAGATCCTCCCTGTGAGGTCTCAAGAACCTGCAGATCAATGCCTTTCCAACAAAAAATAGATTAGCCAAAATTCCTAGTGTTCCATTGGGCATGGAGTCTACTACAACTATACTAAAAACTGATAAAAGCAGAATATTTACAGCTTTTAAGGCCCAAAGACCTTAAATCACATAGTTTTTCAAAAACCGCCCATTAACTGGGCCATCAAAGACTGGTTCTCCTCCCATACTTTTCAGTATGAAGGTATTGTTCCCTTGAATATGTGAAATGATGAAAGGGCCTGTCCAGAGAGCATCAAATTTCCCATGATTTCCTTTCTTTTCTTTAAATGCATCCCATTTCAGAACCAAATCCCCAACCTGCAAATTATTCCTTTTTGCCTTCTTGTTAAAGACTTCCTTGATCCTTTTCTGATGTGTTGTAGCTTTTTCAATCAACTGCTCTTTGATCTGATATAATTCTGTTAAATCGGTGATTCTATTGGCCATAACATCTTCTTCATTCTGTGCTGTTTGGAGCAACTTTGCCACAGGGAGGGTAAGTTGAATTGGAAAAATAGGATCAGTACCATATACCAGCTTGAAAGGAGAGCAACCTGTAGATCTTTTGATGGTTACTCTATCTTCCCAAAGTGCATATTTGAGCTTGGCATCCCAATTCTTCTTATTTTCCTCTAACAACTTCTTAATAATCCTGATCAGACTTTTATTAGAGGATTCTGCTAGACCATTCCCTTGGGGGTAATAGGAGGTGGAATGAACAAGTTTAATGTCCATTGAATCACACTTTTCCACCAACTCTTTTGCCTTGAAGGCTGCTGCATTATCTGTTATAAGCTTATGTGGGCAACCAAATCTGCTGAAAATGTTTTCTGATAAGAATTTCATGACCACATTATGATCAGCCTTCCTTGTTGGAATTTCTTCAATCCATTTTGTAAAATAATCAGTGGCAACTAATATCCACCTATGCTGACCACTGGAGTGTGGGTTGATTTTACCAATGAAATCCAAGCCCCACTGCTGAAAAGGTCCTTTTGCAATTATTGGCTTTAGAGGCAGGGATTTTAACTGCTGCTTACCTTCAAATCTTTGGCACCTGTCACAAGATTTAACAAAAGCAAATGCATCAGAAAATAAAGAGGGCCAATAGTACCCAACTCTGAGAATCTTATGGGCTGTAGTTCTCCACTAATGATGTCCTCCACACATGCTGTTATGGAATTGCTGCATAACTTCTATTGACTATTCTTTATTCAGGCATCTTAAAAGCACTCCAGATGGATCCATCCAATAAAGCAAGCTATCATTGATGCAATATTTCGTTGCCTTGAGCTTTAACGTTCTTGCTTGACTTTGAGAAAATTCTGAAGGAACTTCTAGCTTTAGAAGGAAATTAATTATTGCAGCATACCAACTACATGAAGCTAGGTTCTTGGCCACTGACTGTCCTCTCTGCGTTTCAGTTGTTTCATGCTCTTCTATTTGACCATTTTCTGCTACATTGAACAAGGAATCAATGTCCAAAGACCTGCAATTTTCTTTAGCCAATAGTTTAGCAAACCCTTGACCTCTTACCAGCTTGGTGGGCTTCAGCTCTATGTTGAACTCTATCATTTTTGCAATCCATTTCGCTCTTTTTCCATCAACATCAGGCTGTGTTAACAGATCCTTTATTGTAGCAGAAGGCACATATGCAATTATTTTGGAATGCAAGATGTATACTCTGAAAGCTTTCAAAGATTTGATAAGAGCATAAGCCTACTTTTCAATAATATCATACCTTAGTTCAACATCCCTCAGATTCTTGCTGAAAAAGGCCACTGGATGCTCTTGACCTGCTTCATCTTGCTGCAACAAGACAATTGCAATGGTATCCTTAGAGGCAAATGAAAATAGGTGAAACTCCTTGCTATAGTCAGGGCTTATTAAAGTAGGGGCTTCCACAATAGCCATCTTGATGGACTCAAAAGATTTTCTGGCCACATCAGTCCACTTTACCTCTGCTCCTTTTTTCAACATGGAGGTTATGTGCTTAACCAACTCTGCAAAATTAGGATGAACCTCCTTACAAAGTTAATTTTTCCAAGAAAAGACTGTATGTCTTTCTTTGATCTTGGAAGAGTCAAGGCCTGAATTTCTTTGACTCTTGCTGGGTCAATTTGAACACCTGTAGCAGACACTACATGCCCCAACAGTTTGCCTTCTTCCAAATCAAATTGGGATTTTTTGGGATTGAGTGAAATTCCAAATTTCCTGCACTTTAAAAACACCTTTTTTAAATGCTGTAGATGATCATGATGGCTGCTAGAATAAACCGTTATGTCATCAAGATAAATTAGTACAAATTTATCCTTTTCACCCACAAAAGCAATATCCATAGCGCGCTGAAAGGTGGCTCCAACATTCATCAGCCCAAATGGCATTTTGGCATACATGAACGTGCCCCAAGGAGTGGTAAATCCTGTCTTCTTTTGATCATCTGGATGCACAGCGATTTGATTAAAGCCCGAAAATCCATCTATAAAAGACATTACTTTGGCACCTGAGACTTGCTGCAACAAATGATCCATTTTTGGCAAGGGATAATTATCCTTTTTAGAGCATTTATTTAGATTCCTGAAATCAACGCACAATCTAATTTCTCCACATTCTTCTTCCTCACAACAACCAGATTGGCCACCCATTTAGAATATCTGAGAGGCACTATAATCTTAGCAGCCAGCAACTTTTTAATTTCTTTCTAAACTAGAGGAAGGAGCATAGGATTCATTGGTCTTAGCTTCTATTTGAAAGGAATAGTGTCTTTCTCAAGCAGAATTTTATGCTAAATTATATTCCTGTCATATGTTTTCATATCACTGTATTCCCAAGCGAACACATCAGCAAATTTCCTCATTAATTTTCAATATTCAGCACTCTGATCAGCAGATAAATTAGTGGACAGATTTATGAATTTGGTCTTACTTGGATTTCCTATATCATGCTTACAAACTGCAGACTGATCTTCTTTTTGGGCAACTTTGTAAGGCACATCATTGTGGTCAAACAATCTCTCAAGAGGAATTAGACCCTTAGGGATATGGTTACTAGGAAGTTGGACTATGCTATTCTTGCCAATTTTATTTCTAAGTTGGGCCTTGGGATCCTCTAACAAAGCATCATTATTTTGGTCAATATGCATTTCAGAGAACTCATCAATGACTTGAAGGAACCTATTTAACTCATCATCATCATCAAAAACCTTCCAATGGTGAACATTATCAGGCGTAGAGGGTCTATACTTCATTTGTACCTTATAAACTAGTTTGGGTGGCGATGGAGGGATGAACAAACTAGCAAAGACAACAAGGGAATTAGCAAGCTGATTTTGGGTTCTAGGAATATATGAAATGCAGAAAAAATCAAAGAACTCTTTGACTCTCCATACCTCATCTCTATAAGCTCTCAGCCTTGGATGCTTTGCTTGGAATGTTTTATTTACTTGCTGAATTATCAGATCAACATCTCCAAACACCTTCAGAATTTTTATTCCTCTATCTTTGGCTTCATGAAGGACCAACAACAGTGCTTCATATTCTGCTATGTTGTTTGTCACCTGAAAAACCAGCTTTAGAGACAACTGAACTGTTTCTTGTTGTGGAGATACTAGCACCACCCCTGCTCCTGCAGTCTCCTTGGTACATGCTCCATCAAAGAACATCTCCCAAACCTGACCTCCTGTATCATGCTCAGCCTGAGCTGTTGGTTTCCTGATCTGCAATGCAGCCTTCTGAGATTCTTCTATTTGGAGAATGCAAGCTCCAAAATTAGTGTCCATTGCATATATGGGATGGTTTGTAGGATTCTTTTTATCACTAATGATATATGCCAGCTGTGCTTCTCTATATAACCTCTTTCTTTCTCCTCCAAACACTGGAACAGTTGCATAAGATAGATCATTCTGCAATGTCCCACCTAGTCTCTTCATCCATCCTCTAGACAACAACATACCAAACTTCGGAGGGACATCAGCCACCACTATATCCATCATCATACTTTTCATGGGCATCTGGGTTAAGGTAATGGCCAGATCCTTAATTAATCCAAGGCATTTTACCTTCCTTGAATCAAAAGAGAATAAATCATGATAAGGTCTAGTGATATCAAGGCCTAACTCTTCCATGACAGTTTTAGGCATTAGATTGTGGCTGACCCCTGTGTCTAGCAGGAAATTGTGGAGGATTTTATCATGGATAGTTAATGAAACATAGAAAGATGGAGAACTATTATCAGCATGTTCAATCATGGGGCTAAGCACAATAGCAGACTTGTCATATTGCAAATTGATAGAGTCAATGGAGGTTTGTTTAGATTCTAGTTCAAGGGCTTCAAGGGTGGGTTTTCTGAATAATTCACTCTTCACCAATTCAGCCAGAGGCATGGATATTTTCAATTTCTGAATTTCTGACTCAAAACTAAAAGAAGAGAATACTTTATCAGCACTTTTTACCTCTTGAACTGGAGCTTTGAGGGTGATAGGATCAGCTGCTGGTCTTCTTTGCCTGTTATTCTGTGGCATTGTTTGAGCAACTGCTTCTTGTGCAACATTTCCTTTGACATTCTTTGCATTGGATCTTAGATTATATTTTTTCTGTTGCTCACTAGATTGCAGAACAACACCACTGTCCCACCTCTGACTGTTTTCTTCTTGCAGCAATGACTCTTCATATTCGGCCAATGTTAAAAATGCAGCGCTGCCTTTGTCTTCCAAGCAGTGAATTTCATCATCATCTTCTTTAAATTGTTCCCCCTCCATGACTACATTTTGAAAGGGAGCTTTAACTTTATGATCTTCTTTTGTTTCTTCACCCCTTTGCATAATTTGTAACTGCTAATTTTCTTTTTTGAAAAGGTTTGGATTTCTTGGAGCAAATGCGTTTTGCTGCCTTGTTTTCCCTTAAGTCTGCTCGACCTTTAACTTAGAAATTTCAGCAGCCAATGACTCGATCATATTAGTCATTTTGTCTAATTTAGGCTCTGAAGTTGAGGCAGGGGAAGAAGAAGCCTCACCTCTCAGCCTTCTCCTATCAACTTGACTCTTTAACTTGTCTGCTGCCATAATATTGGATTCCACCTCCAGGGCTGCATCTTGCATATCACCCAGAGTAGCGCATCATCTTTCTCTAAAAAATAAGCAGAAATCAGAGTTAAAAGCATTGGCATATGTGAGTTTGGCGGTAGTGGGAGTAGGCTTTACCTCAGCTGGTATTTTACTATACATCTTATTAAATCTCTTATTCAAGTCACGCAAAGATTCACCCTTTTCTCTTTTCAAGTTTCCAAACTCAGTGTGATAATATAATAAGTCCTTCTTATCTCCCCATTGCTTCAAAAATGCATCATCTAATGCTTCAATATCTGTTATAGATCTTTGGGGTAATTCTCTAAACCACTTCCTAGCCTCACCATCAAGGCTCTCGACAAAAACTCTCATCCATACATCATTCTCATTTATATCTAAATTATCAGCATAACTATAAAAGGCTTCAAGATGTTCTTCTACTATCACTCCCTCTGTTCCAGTAAATTTAGGCATATATTTTTGATATTCTCCCACAGGCATAGGATTTAGAGGCACAGACAATACCAAAGGTCCATATCTAGCAGCAACAATCCTAGTAGGTGCTTACTGTCCTGCCATGTTTGGAATATGTGGAAGAACACTAGCAGATGGAGCAGTAGGAAATAATGTAATGGATAGCAGAGATATTGGGATGTTTTGGACAGTATGGGAAGCTTTCTTTGGACTAAGATTCAAAGGGGAACTAACTGCACAAGGGGCTGAACTAATCTCTGAAAGAATTTCTTTATTAACAGTACTGGGCTCTAAGACTTCAAGCTGTAATTCTTCAGTTATAAACTCATCTTTCAGAGATAAATTGGAGTTTTTAGGCTTACCTGATCCTGATGCCCCTTTTTGTGATGATTTCTTCGATTTAACAACTTTCTCAGGGTCATGCAATGGTTCAGCTGGAGATTTCTGCAGATTTCTTCTAGTATGCCTCACAAACTGAGCCAGAAATTCAAAGTGGAGTCACCAAAGGATAGTCTTCCACCAATGGAGTCGCCAGACAGAAGATTACAACCAATACTGTGTTCAAACCTTGTCTGTCATCAAAGCTTGAAACTATGTCATTTTTCCAAGGAAGCTTGAGCTCCAATTCTCCTCTCCCCGACAACGGTGCCAATTAATGTTATCACCCCAAGAAACTCACCTAGGTTGTAAATCAGTGATGCTCAGGAACATTACAAATTCAACAACTATGGTTGGATAAGATGATGGATAAATGGAGATATGCTGCACATTTAAGCCAGATAACCACTCCTACTATGACTATCCCCAGACATGGGTGAAGACCCCCAAACTACAAGGCTTTCAACTACCAACTACTCACAGTTTAAGGTAAAGGTGATGATGGAGAAGACTAATTACACCAGCAGATACACAGGACCCTGTGATGGCCAGCTGCAACCAGTTAGAAGATCTGTAGAACTATTGTTTAATACACAGATAGGATGACAACTCCTTGATGTTAAACAACAACAATCTGCAAGCAATTTTAATGAACCACTAAATTATAATACAAAGATGGGATGACAGCCCCTCTGGTATTAAACATTCACAACACATCAAATAAATGTCAGTAGGCACAACCTAGAACAAGAAAGAGAAGTGGAAAGTGAGCAGGTGACAACAAAAGAAGCTTGTATTAGTTGAAAATCAAGACCAGAAGCTGCAGGTTTCATAGTATTTACAGTCTCCAGAAGTTAAAGGCAACAACAAAACTATCATTCATCAAACACTCATCAATCCCACTACATTCGTTTTTTTCAGTATATATGGTGTCTCAATACACAATCTCCCTGCTAGCTATGCGTGGAGGAGCCCATAAATGGTCACCAACCAGATTTACATTCAAGAGTGGGTCTCTGGTACAAATCTGGTTGTGCTATAAACGGATTTGACCCCTCTGTTGCTATGCAGTCCTCCTTTGAGCATGTGGCGTGAAATACCAAAGGAGCCATAACCATTGAATGCACTGATTTGATAAACGGTGTCCTGCTTCCTCCTCGGCCATACTTTTGATTAATGGTAGTTGCTGAATCATTAAAACGACTCAATCATGACTGTTTTTCTTTTAAAACAGTGAAACGCTGCTACACTATTCATTCCCGCCCATCACTGTTTCAACTTTGGCTTTAAAAGGTGTCCGTCAACCATTGATCTGCCCTCAAGAAATCGAACGGTTGAGGTGAATATCGGAAGCCCTTTCCTGACTGTCCTTTACATCCCGATAGAACGGCTATTTTGGAAACGTACAGAGGACGCGTGGCATAGTTCTATTGCATCAGGCTTGTTTGTACGAAAACCACTTGCTGGGCAAAAGCAGTCCGATAAGGTTGGCGGTTTTCCTTATATTTGAAAACACATAAAACTGCTGCAAAACACGGGAAATTTGCTTTTGGCGGACCTGAATCATATATATATTATGTTTTAGAACCCTTTCGGATCCGAAAACCTATCGCAATCGCACCCGCCAGGCATCCTTTGCATTTCTTTATATTTCATAATAAATAGAAAATGCGCCCAAAACCAATGAAAATGGTTTAGCACGGACTTGAAATTTTAATAAAAACCGTTTATAGTCCCATCGGGTCCGGCCCATTGGGTCCAGCCCATCGGGTCGCAGCATAACTCATGTTAAAGCCCACCCCTTTGTTATCGCCGATAGTGATATTGCTGCAGACCCGAACATCTTATTACAAGGAATTAATAACGCCATCGGGTCCGGCCCATCGGGTCGCAAACATAAAAGGCCCATGCTCCATTGCAAATGCCGATAGCGATACGCCGATGCAATATCGGCGATGTATCATGTCGCTGTCGCTGCCTCCCCCAACTTGCGATATGCCGACGCGTTCTGGACCGTTGATCGGCCAGATCCAACGGCTGAGATTGATGCAGATCCTTAAGCCTACACTTTTGATTTTTACATGTTTTTTGGGGTATTTCCACCTCCCGATAGTGTATTTCTACCCTCCAAAGGGCTTTCCCCTTGCAATTTTTTTGATCGGTGGAAGAATTTTAGCCATAATTTGAGTATTTGAACAGCAACCATGGATCCTTTGGCATATTTATAAGTGTAATTGCATCCTTTGAGAGTGTTTGAATCCATTTTTGATTCTTTTGCACATCTAATCTAACAGGACCCTTCAAGATTGTTGAAGCAAAGGGAAACAACACTCTCCTACTAGAAAATTTGGATGGTGAGGTGCTTGAACTGCCTGTGAATGGGCAATTTATCAAGCTTTATTTCCAACATTAAAGAAGTCCATTTTCACCCATTGTATATACGAGTGAACCATTGTACATACCAGTATGCTTTAAGTTCTTACTATTTATGTTTTTCTTTTCATATATTTGAATAAAATGACTCAATGCCCAATGGATAGAAGGCACTAATCTACAGGTTCTCAATACATTACTTGCAATACATTGTCCCCAATTGGAGATGATGTTGCCACCTGTCATATCCTCTTGTGATTAAGCCAAATAATCCTATTTTTATCCTTGCTGCAGAAAAAAATGGGCATAAGTCCAAAATTCAAAGGAGAGCCGATAATTGGGAGCTGATTATCAGGACACGATATTGGAGCAGTCAAATGTCGGGAGGACGGATCTCGATGAAGGCTCATATCAGCACTCGATATAGGAAGGGGAAGACTTCGAGCACAATGGTATTGAGATCCCAGAGTTTCATAACTCCTTAGAAATTGAAATTCTTCAAATAACCCCGAGGTTGCTGAGAAAAGGAAATACAAAGGAAATCGTTGAAAATCCAAAGACTCGAGGGCCTTTTTCTCTCTCCTTCGAAGAAGACAGATGATAGTTGTTAGTTGAGTCCAAGAAGCAAATAGGGTTGATGATGTTAGTAAGACATGGATGTACAGTGGAAACGTGGCATTCGTTTTTGGCATTTTCAGGGGCCTAATGGGGTAAATCTGAATGACACGTATCACCACTCAGGAGGCACTGCATGGAGATGATGGCCTCAATGCGACAACATCTCGAAGGTCAAGAATTTATAGGAAAGAGATTTTGTAACCCAATGTTTAAATTATTTTATAAAAATTATGATCCAATGGAGGGGCTCTAATGTTGTTCACACTTGGTCATAAGGACTCAAAGAACCGAGGGCATAGAAAATATGAAGCATCTAGGTGCTATGTTGAATATCGGAGGTTAGAATTATTGGAACCCCTTTGAAATTGCATTTTTGAAAAGATCCTGATGAGAGGGGTTTCTGATGTGTTGTTGGAGTTTGGTTGCGAGGGCCCAAAGAATGAAGGGCGTGGACCAAGGTCGAGCATCTAAGTGTTATGGAGCCCATCAGAAGAGGGATACATCATAACTTTGTTTTAATTTCTAATTCAAAGAAGTTACGATGAGAGGATCCTCGACAAGGAGGGGAACTTAGTCACAAGCATTAAAAGAACCAAGCGCAAAGCACAAATACCACAGGGATATGGGCTCCCGACAGGAGCCCAAAGGATTTTGCACCCAAGCGTTGAACCTAAGGTCACAACACTTGGTCCTATAGGGGAGAAATGGTAAGGGGGCGAAACTCAAAATGGGGTGAAGTCATCAGAACTATGCGAATTCGTGAGACTTTTCTAAAGAAAGTTACGATGAAGGAAGGCTCTGATATTGTAGCACTCAAGTGTTATACCAGTGGTCCCAAGCAGTAGTCCCATGGAGGTAAAATAAGAGGGTCGCTAAGATCAAAGGGGCTAAGAGCATCAGGATGCCATTGATTTCGTAACGTTTGTTTCAAATAGAATTACAATGGACGAAGGCTCTGATACTACAACCACCCAAGCGTTATACCGATGGTCATAAGTGGTGGTTCTATGGCATATGAAAAATAAAGAGCTAAGCACAGGAGGGTTTGATGCATCGAAACTTTGGATTTTTGTAACGACATTTTAATTAAAGTTACGATGCGCCTAAGCTTTGAAATTACACCATGGAAGTGTTAAGATATGTATTGGGCTCTCATAACGTACCACAAAGGAAATAAAGGGACAGATGGGTCATAATCTATGTCACGGGGCACCTTCAATGCCACCACATTTAATCACATCCAACTCCAAGAGGGGAAGTTTCAAGCTATTAAAGAAAGAAAGTGACAGGCGAACTGGCTTGAAATCGTGGGGGAATATCGTAACAAAAGTGTGGCTAGATCATTAACCCACCACTGATCGATAAATTGGAGTCTGAGTCTGCCTAAGGAAATCAAAGGAATCAACATAGATATATTTTGTTGTGTCCATCATGACACCTCATGCTTCTCATGTTTTGTTATTTTGTAATTTTTTTTATTTTTATTTTATTTTCAAGGAAAGAATCAGATCTATTTTGTAATCATTAGGACATTCACATGCTTAGACAACTGTGTCGATCAGACAACCATAATATTTGAAGATATTTTGTAAGTTGTTTTTCTTTAGTTCTCTCTATAAAAAGAGGGAAGAAACTCATTAGAAAGGTTCTGGAATTATGTTTTCAGGGGTCTGAATTCTGTTTTTCAGAGGTTCTATTGTAGCAGCTACAACAACCCTCAAAATTTTTTCCTTAGCTTCATTTTGGAGTGTTATAGACATTTTTGTGCCTTACAGCATTGAGCATGAAATGTCCATAATCTAAGGGATCCAAAGTCCCTAAACATGTTGTTCCTACCCCTAGAGGAACAAGGCTAACAAACCACAGCAATTCACATAAGTTCTCCACATGAAACTGCTCAAAAACAAGTCAATTCAGGATCATTTCAGTGGCTACACTAGCTGTTTGCGTTGAATGTCAAAGCCAACACTGGCTACCTGCGTTGAATGTCAACTGGAACAAAGGCTACCTGCGCTGAACGAGAGTGGACAAGTGGCAGGCTCATTTCTCAAGGTGTCAAAACCCAGGAAGCTTCCAAAATGACACTTGCCTCAGGGAATTCGACTGGTGATGAGTAAGAGGTTCCAAATCTCCAAGTGGAAGCAAGAACCTCCAAGTGGACTCAAGAACTGACAGAGGGAGAGGACACTAGTCAGATCTCAAGCTGACTCATCCTCTCTCCAAACATCTATATATGGATCTCTCCTCCATGAGATCTAGAGGCTGGAATTTTGTTATTGCAAAGAATTGCTGTTGGTTTGAGACTAGAATCATTGGGTGCTTAATGCTTTGAAGGGGGAAAAGGGAGGAATTCCATTTGCTGGGAAGGAGATGCTGGATTGGAGCCCTCTGGGTTGTATCTCTTCCTGAACCTTGTTATTCATCAATAAAGCTATCTTGGTTTCTCCTATATGCTGATGTATTTTGATGTATGAATGCTTTAGTGTATTTGGTTTATTTCTAATCCTAAACTAGTTATGAATGTGAACACCTGTCTTTGTGTAGTGTTCTTCTCTTGTCTCAAGTAGCTGTTCTCTTGTCGCAAGTAGCTGTTCTCTTGTGATCTTGCAGGAACCCGTTGAAGCTGGACAAGCAAGAAGGCAAGTAGCTGTGAACACTCAAAGGGAAGAGAGATCGGATCGAGGGACAAATGGAAGACACCGGTAAGTCTATTGATCTCTCTTCTTTCACATTTCATAAAGGAAGAAACCAGAATAGCTGTACTCGTTTGTTGCTAAGGCACTGTCACACCTTAGGTGGATAGGATCGTCCTGCATAGGCATTTTTCCCCACAACAAATTGGCGACTCCGCTGGGGAAATTTTTTTAGTCATTTTATTTGTGTTTCTATCATTTGCTTGTTTCATAGACTTGACAGCAACAATCGAGCTGCATCTTTCCCGGATGCAAAGTAGACAGTTGCTGCTTTGATCCAATTGCTGGACTTGTCTATGATCTGAACAATGGATTCACAAATGATTTGATGATCCTTGTGATAGATCTTAGTAGCCTTTCAAAGCATCCCTTTGATTACACCTTGCTTGTTGCTTTTATTTGGCCTAAAACAGTGAATTAAAGAGCAATCTGTGACCCAGAACCTGAGGGAAACGAGAGTTTCTCCTTCAGTGCAGACCCAGTGAAGGGATTCTGCATTTCAACGCAGGTCCCGTGAAGGCTACCTGCGCTGAATGTCAAAACCCCTGTGTTGAGGTTGCGCTGAACCAATTTTCTCTTGTGAAGCTGGGGTTCTCTGCTCTGTTTTGCCTTGTTTTGATCTCTGATTTTTGCAGCCTGTAACCAGAATAGGTACCAGTCTAATAACCCCTTTTCGCTGCTTAAATTCCGCCTCCTTTTGTACAAAAAGACTGTGAGTGTTTTTATGTGTTTGTGGCATCATTTACAGTTTTCCTTTGCATGAGTGAAATAGTCATCCTGTAGCTTTTGATTCAGATCTGTTGATTGTGATCTTAGAAGAGAGTTCATTGGCTGTTTGCAGATTGATTATACATTTACTTTTGCTTATTGGTTTGAATTTGTCTCTTTTAAGTGTCGAAACAAGTCTTTATTTCGAAAATCGTTAAGTGTTGTAATCTCTTCTACCCTCTTTGATTTCGAAAAAGTAAACTTGTTTTTAATGATCATTTAAAAGCAAATTCAAAGTTGTACAAAAAGCTTTCTTTGTAGGCGCCAATACTAAGAAAGCGGAAAACAAACACCTGCATTGTGCATTTGCATTTGATAGTTTGCATGTTGGATTTAGGAAAAGTGCATTAGAGTGTGCTGATTGCTCTTTGAGAAAAGATGGTGTCTTTCTTTTCCCTTAGTAGCTAGGATTTTCAAAGTTGAAAAGATATAAAGCTTGCTTATCATCTTTAGACTGCATTTCGGAATTTGTATCATACATCTCGTGGTGAACCTTGAAAGGCAAACTTTAAAAAGATCATCCTAAAATAAATTGAATGAACTTAACAACGCTTTGCAACATAACGCACAACATAGAGGTCTAGGCTAGAGACGTGTTCCGGGGTCGTTAAGCCTGGTGACTGTTGATCTCGTGGATGGTGGGTGATTCCTCCTGAGGTATGATAGCGCCAGTACGGATTGTGCTCCCACGTACCATCGCGTATATATTGGGAGACCCCTATAGGCATAAAACCTTTATCCTTAGGAAGCCGTGTCGGCCGCCCTACTGATCGCAATGCACTGAACACAACATTCAGGAAGATCGACCGTCCATACCCTAAAAAGTATTCTGCGGTTTTGCGAAAAGTTTGGCACACCCTCTGCCTAGAACTCCAGAGCAGTTCCTTTTGGCCTTTTTCAGACTCTATAACGGAAAAAGTCCATCCGAGCATTTGTCACTTCGGGCTCGTTAAAACATCGAAGGAGACTAGAGTCATCTTTAGCTTTTTCTCGACTCTTTAAAATTGAAAAAGCAAGTTGTGTCCAAGAGTCGTTAAAATTTATTTTAAACGGAATAATCATCACCTTTCCCTCATTGATCTTCGAAGTTAGTCTACCATTCATCGTAAGTTCTTGTAGAATCGCTAGAAAATCTTTTGGATAGACTAAATATGTCTGAACAACCGTCGACATCCAGGACTGTGTCATCCGACACAGCAGCGACAGAGCCTCCTGCCGCTACTCCAACGATGTTCGCTGGTATACCATCTGTCCCGGCAAATTGTCAACAACAAGCTGGAGTCCAATCAGAGACTGTTTCGACGACATGGTTAGTTCCTATTTCTTCATCCAGATTATCTTCTGGTATTTCTTATGTTGAAACTCAACAAATTGATCCAATGTGTCTTCAAAGGCCAATCTACCCTTTAAGTACTGGATTGCCACCATATGGAGGGCAGTATGCCTTTTCATTGTTCCCCCCCGGAGAACAACCATATGGGAGTTTACAACAAAGTTCAGGTCAAACTGGAATTACATCCAGCGGATGGGTACCGATACTGCCTCAGCAACCAAGGGTTGCATATTCAATGCAACCAGTCCACCCTGTGTCGAATGTTGCCACTATACCTGGTATGGTGATTGCGTCGCAAGTACAAGCGCTACCTGTTGTATGTCAACCCCAAGTTTCTCAGGTTGCCATACAACAACCTCTTGTCTCGACAACTCAATCACAACCTCCGGTTAGTGCCTCCTTATCTGGAGCGACTCAGGCTCAAACAAGTACTATGACTCCTCATCTTGGTCAATCATCCAGTATTGGACAACAGCAACTGGTCCAACAACCAGAGTTGGTTCAAACTCATCAACCCCCATTCCAGCAATAATATCGAGGACCTGAGCAACAAGTCTTTGTAAGTAATGGGCAATCGCATTTACAAAGCGGTTACCAACAACCATATTATAATGGTTATGCCCATCAACCTTGTCAAAGTTGCCAGCATCAAATACATTATGCTGGTATGCAAAGACCCACTGCTCAGGCGATTCCATCTTATCCTGGGTATGCTTCGCCTAACCTGACTCAATAGTTGCCCTTTGTAGCAACTCTAGAATTACCAGATCTAAACTGGCTGACGAATGATCCAATTGCTTATGCCCCTTGGTGGCCAGCGATTCCGCATAAACTTCCGTCAGATATTCCTAAATTTAATGGAAATCCGGGTGAAGATCCGTCGAATCATGTGATGACCTTTCATCTGTGGTGTTCATCAAACACCCTAAATGATGATTCGATTAGGCTTCGCCTTTTTCAGAGGACGTTAACTGGTCCGGCAGCAAAATGGTATATCAAATTGCCTAGAGCTTCATTCGACAACTTCAGTACCCTAGCCACGACTTTCTTAACCCATTTTCAATTACCCATAAGGTATGAAAGGGGAACAGAACTCCTAACCAACTTCAAACAGACAACGGCCACTCACATATATGATCATATACATGAGTGGCGACGTCGTCGTAGGATGGTAAAAACGTACGTTCCCAATCAGCTATTAGCTGAATGGTTTATCAAGTCATTACTTCCTGCCATCACGGAAGATGTGGCAAAGGGGGGAGTCGTAACGGAAGAGCAAGTCATCGCTCGTGCGCAATATCTGGACTTGGTTTACACTCAGTCCGGCACGCTCTATGACAAAATACCTGATGCCCCTAGACCGGAATTCTCAATTCCTCCTCCTCCTAAATCAAACAATGACTCTCATGCCGGCGATGGCGTGATTGGCGCGACATACATGAAATCGACAAAGGTTATATCTGAAAAGGCCCGTAAGATTTCCGGTCAAAATGCAAATGAGGAACTTCTTGCCTCGGAAGTAAGTGCCGTGTCGGACGACAAGGGCAAACAACTGAAGCAACCAGGGGGCAAGAAGAAAAAGAAAGGGAGAAAAAGGAAACCCCCTGCGGGGTGTCATATATGCGATGAGGATCATTGGACAGCAGATTGTCCATACAAAGCTGAGCTTAAAAGATTCTTTAAGATTTCAAAAACCTCAGCTGTGTTGACTGATCCGTTTCCAAGCCCGGGAACCGAACTGGTTGCTAATCAAAATGCTTCCCGATCCCAAGTGCTTATGTTGTCTGTATCAAAGCAGCAAAATGATGCTTTGACGAGGAATAAAGATTACAGGAATCCAAAGCTGTCGAACAACAAGGCTAATGAACAACCTAGTAGTTCGACAACAACTTTGACCGAAGTTGTGCCACCCATCGTTCCTGAGCCAATGATAAAGTCGCAAAAGGGAGCAGTACACAAATCGACATTTAATCCTTGTGCGAAAATAGCACAGATAGAGGACCTGGCCTAATCGCCGTCCGCTATGTCGACACTTGAGGTACCGCAAAATTGCTTCTCCCAAGAGCAAGCTTTATTATCAGCAATAGGTGGGATTGGCCCAATGGATTCCAATCTTGTGGCCTTTGATCATAAAGGATATGACCCTCAGTTACCAGCTCAACTAGCTTTCCTTATTCAAGTGAAAGCCCTCAACAAAACTGTTCATCGAACAATTATTGATGAGGGGGCATCTACATGCATTATGTCGATGAGTTGCTGGAAAACTTTAGGATCTCCAACCTTGTCGCGATCTTCGACGACATTAAAAGCATTCGACGGAAGGACATATACCCCATATGGTATCCTAAGTAACTTGAAAGTTGAACTAGGAGGGAAAACAGTAAAAATAGATGTTGAAGTCATCGATGGGAATCTTGATTACAACATCTTACTAGGAAGACCGTGGATCTATGCCATGGCCGCAGTTGTGTCGACCTACTTCAGGAAGATTGCATTTCCCTTCCAAGGAGGAATTACAATCGTCGACCAACAAACTTTTCTCCACAACAGTTCACAAGTTACGAGAAGCATTCCAATGATCCAAGGAAGAAATCATTCTCTCCAAAATATCGGAGTAGGTCTCCTAAAAGACCCTGCTTTAATGGGTACTTTTGCCCTACCGCCTCCAAGTAATCTGGCGGAAGTGGCCACAGTGGAATATGAAACCTTCTACATCTAATGGATTTGGACTCCGAGGACGGTTCTTATCTCGTGTCAACCTCGTTAAAAAATGAAACAAGGAGTCATGACGATAGTTCTTTTACTGTGTCAACCTCATTAAAAAATGAAACAATCCCCTTTCCAAATCTCAAAGGTAAACCTTCATTCCAACCACCGAGTTGAATGCAACGAAGCTTGGGGGGCATGCACCTCGATTTGCGTTGTTATGCTGGGGGCATGCAAACTTATCATGAGCAGTGTTACCACAGGATTTGCGTTGTTACGCTGGGGGAATGCAAACTTATCATGAGCAGTGTTACCACAGGGTTCAAGCTCGTTAAAAAATAAACCCGCATTGAGCAATTTTAGCACACAGTTCATGCTCGTTAAAAAATAAACGCAAGAATCGAGCAGTTTTAGCACAAAGTTCATGCTCGTTAAAAAATAAATGCAAGATTCGAGCAGTTTTAGCACAAAGTTCATGCTCGTTAAAAAATAAATGCAAGATCCGAGCAGTTTTAACGCAGACTTCATGCTCGTTAAAAAATAAACATAAGCAATGAGCAAGTGTTTCCACCAGCGTTTAAGCTCATTTTAAAATAAAAAATGAACCTACCCGGTAAATAACCACTGTGAATGTAACCTTATCAGCCATTAAAGCCTTGGTCATGTTTGCACCGTCACCTCCACTTTTCATTTGGCCGATCGTTCACCTCCATATGTTTGTTTACCCATTTTGAGGAACAGCTGTGAAGAGTGATTTCACCTAGCCATCCTTGTGACACTGCCGTGATTGGAAAATTCCAACCTGTACCTGGAATCAGCTGCTAACCCTGTTTATCACTCGTTCCTCAAAAGACGAGTCTTCTTTAAGCTCTTTTCAACTGACTCGTAAAATATGAAAAGATTGCCGAGTCCTTGGCCTTCCAGCTCGTTAAAGGGACAGGAAGAGCTATCCCTCCTCTAGATTTTAATCTTTTTGGACCTGAGGGATTATCGCACAAAAAGATCGAGCGCTTGTTTTATTCGGCTCGTTAAAACTATAAAAAACTCATCCCTTCTGTATTGTTTTATACTTTTTCGGACTTAAGGGATTAGATGACGAAAAAGGACTTTTGGAGTTAACTTTATGTACCTTTTTAGACTCTCTAAAAATGAAAAGGACCGAGTTATCCTTGTCGTTAGACTCGTTAAAATCATTAATAACGACAAACTTGTCTTTAGACGAGAACGAGTTTCACTATCGCTAGGCTCGTTAAAACATAGCGATGGGCTTGCCCGAAGGGCAGGTTATAGAACAAGCATATGTTATCCTCCTCAAGCTTGACAAAAATAAAGAGGTACTGGTCAGCAATGACTGGGGAAAAACTGGGAGAAACTAAAGAAAACTTTGATGGTAGCAAGTCGCTCTTGAACATGACACTTTTCCTCCGTACCACAATCGGGTTGGGTTGTTTCATTCACCGGTCACATCCATGGTCTCGCCATACCATCCATATTTAGGGTAATGCTACCAATCCATCGCATCAGTGTCGCCACATGTTCAAGAGAAGTCGTTCAGAAAAGTCAACCATGTCCCATCCACTGCCATACATTATCCTTCATCCTTTCATGGCCGCCACCCTGAATCATATGTCACAGATCGTTTTCACCTCCATTAAAATCATTAGCTCCGTTCCGTGTCACTGATGTGGGATTCATTAAGGCCCTCCTGTGACGGATCGCTTCTTGTCGACATCAGCTCATTATCCAAAAAGTTGATCTAGGAACAAACCCTTCAGTACTTTGAAGCTTGCATGCCACAATGGCAAGTTTCTCACTTCCGGCGACAGGTATACATCAATGACCTTCGACCGAAAGATTTTGCGTGGTGTTCGACGCCAAGTCCTTTATTCACACCACGTGAATTGTACTGTAGTACCTTGAGGGTCATTATCATTATCGGTGATTCCTCTCGCGCTTGTTAATGGTTTACATCATTGACCGGTAATCAAGCGATGTCGTTCCATGTTCGACTTCAGAACATTTCTCACATGGATCGACTTGTACTTAGAGTGAAGATCGAACGAGTTTGAAGACCCCGGATCTAGTTTCATCCATTCGGGCTGCGATATATATTCAGGAAAGATAAAGACATTGACATGTACATCATTGCAGCAGATAATCATCCTACTCTAAGGATGATAATTTCATCAAAATTATCAGTCTACCATCAGACGATTGTCTGTTCTATGTACAGAAAAATGAATTTATAAAGCTGAGCATGGGAATGCCCGCCTCAGCTAGATCATGAAAGCAGTATGAAAAATAATGTATTGTATTGTATCTTATTACAGGTCTCCTCCCAACATTGGATGAACTTCGGATCCCCCTGATAAAGCATTTCGCCCGATAAACATCCTCATACTTTAGGGGGCAACTGTTATAGACATTTTTGTGCCTTACAACATTGAGCATGAAATGTCCATAATATAAGGGATCCAAAGTCCCTAAACATGTTGTTCCTACCCCTAGAGGAACAAGGCTAACAAACCACAGCAATTCACAGAAGTTCTCCACATGAAACTGCTAAAAAACAAGTCAATTCAGGATCATTTCAGTGGCTACACTAGCTGTTTGCGCTGAATGTCAAAGCCAACACTAGCTACCTGCATTGAATGTCAACTTGAACAAAGGCTACCTGCGCTGAACGAGAGTGGACAAGTGGCAGGCTCATTTCTCAAGGTGTCAAAACCCAGGAAGCTTCCAAAATGACACTTGCCTCAGGGAATTCGACTGGTGATGAGTAAGAGGTTCCAAATCTCCAAGTGGAAGCAAGAACCTCCAAGTGGACTCAAGAACTGACAGAGGGAGAGGACACTAGTCAGATCTCAAGCTGACTCATCCTCTCTCCAAACATCTATATATGGATCTCTCCTCCATGAGATCTAGAGGCTGGAATTTTGTTATTGCAAAGAATTGCTGTTGGTTTGAGACTAGAATCATTGGGTGCTTAATGCTTTGAAGGGGGAAAATGGAGGAATTCCATTTGCTGGGAAGGAGATGCTGGATTGGAGCCCTCTGGGTTGTATCTCTTCCTGAACCTTGTTATTCATCAATAAAGCTATCTTGGTTTCTCCTATATGCTGATGTATTTTGATGTATGAATGCTTTAGTGTATTTGGTTTATTTATAATCCTAAACTAGTTATGAATGTGAACATCTGTCTTTGTGTAGTGTTCTTCTCTTGTCTCAAGTAGCTGTTCTCTTGTCGCAAGTAGCTGTTCTCTTGTGATCTTGTAGGAACCCATTGAAGCTGGACAAGCAAGAAGGCAAGTAGCTGTGAACACCTAAAGGGAAGAGAGATCGGATCGAGGGACAAACGGAAGACACCGATAAGTCTATTGATCTCTCTTCTTTCACATTTCATAAACGAAGAAACCAGAATAGCTATACTCGTTTGTTGCTAAGGAACTGTCACACCTTAGGTGGATAGGATCGTCCTGCATAGGCATTTTTCCCCACAACATGGAGCCTCCCTACCAGCCATCCTTAGCAGCATGTCTTTCACTATCAAGCACATCAGCTTCAACTGTTTCATAGAGTCTTGTCAGCTTATGCATGCAAGTTTGTTCCACCCCATCCATAGGCTGCTTTTCGGCCTTAATGTCAGTTGCTGGTTGAGCAACTCCCTCTAGGAATTGAGAAATTCTGGAGGGTAATCGACCTTCCCTCTAGAAATTTCAAACCCAGCTGGACACCTAGCTGGGCTCCAGAATTGCGCAATTCTTCCTGACAGCCTTCCTCTCAAAAATTGCCAATTCATCCTAGGATAGCTGCTCAGCCCATAAATTGCACAATTTTGGGCAACAATCACCCACTACTCGCAGAAATTGCGCAATCCCTCTGGGACAGCTAGCCTAGCAGCTAGCAGAAATTGCACTAATCCAGCCAGGCATCCTGCTGGGCTCAGAAATTGTGCAATACAGTCAGACATGCTTCCTTGAGAAATTGCGAGGCCTGACCCAGGATAGTTGCTCAACCCAGAAATTGCGCAATCCTGGGAGACAATCACCTGTTACTCCCAGAAATTGTGCAATACAGTCTGTTACACAGTAATTTGTCACCATCCCTGTTACTCCTCTTGTCGTACTTTGGAGGACTCATCCCGGGAGTTATAAGAAGTGACAAAGTCTAAAAACACTTGCATTATGTTCCCCTGAGTATGTACTTCATGTTCCCTGAAGACACCTTCTACAGATTATCCCTAAAAAGTGCTCTTTTTCCATTGGCGCAGGTCCACAGTATCTTACCCGCGCCAATCATGGAGATCCTCAAAAGAGGGCGCGACCATTGGCGCTCTGTCTTAGAGCAGCAGTCGCGCCAACCAAGTTTGGTCATGCTTTTTGCCTTAACGCACATCCGACTGTTGTTTCCTTCATTACATGGAGCTTTTTGAGGATAAAAAATCAGTCTTATGTCGAGTTCTATCCTATCTCCATCTTTAATGGCTTTTGGGGATAATGTTAATCCACAATAGGTGTCCCGGTTCATCGTATCCTCCTCCCTTCTTCATCTATATAAGCTTGTCCTTATGCATTTGACAAGCTAGTCGTTAGTCATGGAGTGCTAGATGTTGAGTTCTTGAGTTCTTGGAGGAATACTAGTGAATGCTAGAGAGGTTATGCTGCCGGAGAGGAGATGCATTGCAAGACACATATAGTTACTCGCCCAGCCAGGAGAGGTTCAACGTCAGAACCATGGTTGTAACTTTTCCTGTTTATTATTAATTAATGAGCGACTGCTATTATAGTCCCAATCTCATTGTCTATTATGGTGATGTGTTGATTTATTTCCTTTCTGACTGAAATATAGTTGTGCCTTGGTAGATTTTATGTTGGTATATGTCTCTTCCTTTGCATGTGCAGGTGTTCGTTTATGATCTGTTGGAGCGAGGGAGAGGGAATATCAACTCTGCTTCAATCATAGCATTGGATTCCAGGTTGGTCTTCTTAATTCACCTTTGATGCATAACTAGGAACTTGCGTAGCAGCGTGGTTTGATTGTGGCTAGTTCTGTTTTAGGCTAGTGGGATCGCCTCTGTCCGCAGAGGGGATTTACCTATCCAACAATTTGGCGACTCCACTGGGGAGAAGCTATTTGGAATTTGTCTTGCATGTTAACTTTCTTCTGCTTGCTTGAGTGAATGAGCTTCCTGGGTCAGTTTTGAGTTTATTCTTTACTGTTTGACCCATCTGAGCACTGTCAACCCGACCTGAGGTCGTATCATTTATTTTTCTAGCCGGCAAGCTTAATTGGCGCGGTTATTACTCTGACAGTCGCGCCAGTTGGTGCATGTTGCTCAAAAGCAACTCGCGCCAATCCTTTGGTAGCGCAAGTTGCAGGCTGACAGTCGCGCCAGCCCTGTAAATTTTGCCTGTGTGTGGGTGGGAAGCTCTTTCAGTATCTTTTTATATCTCTTACAGCCTCTGGAAGTGTGTTGAACCTTTGCTTGACTGGTTTCAGCCTTTATCCTTCAGTTGTTTGCTTATTTCTATTGATTTTCGTCTCAGCCCTAGAACATCTAGTGACTTTGCATCTCTAGCCTTCTGTGGGAAGTTTCGGTCTCTTGATTATCCAGTCAGCTTGTTGGTTGTGTCCTGCACCTATCCAGTGATTTGTTAAAGCTTGATCTTCTATACTCTGAGTGATTCAATTCTAGCCTCTTTGAATTGACTTCATTTGAACTTAGATTACATGGTTCATTGAAAGTCTTTGTGTTTTCCTTGCTTGCATAGTTCATTTTGGTATTTCAGAGTTGGTTCTATTTCATTGAGTGAACTTGAATTGTGCATATCTC
Source organism: Pinus tabuliformis (assembly GCA_031772625.1). Taxonomy (NCBI): domain Eukaryota; kingdom Viridiplantae; phylum Streptophyta; class Pinopsida; order Pinales; family Pinaceae; genus Pinus; species Pinus tabuliformis. The sequence goes on from CM062818.1 coordinate 1,243,603,281, forward strand.
TTAAGATTTGTTTAAATGCATCATGCCATCTTAAAGGAAAGAAAAACAAAATATCTTTTGCATCATATTAGTTAGCGCTTATTGTTATTTGTTGCTATTAAAAAGAAAAAGAAAAAATTTCATTTCTTGTTATTAGCTGCATTAGGATCTTTGTTGTTTGTTGAATGATCATTTCATTTGTGTAAAGATCTCAACCCTCCTGTAGATAGAATTCATCAAATCAAATGATATAATTTTGGCATATAGTTTTCATTTAAGAAGTTTTTGAGATATCACATACGGTAGGACCAAAAAACTGAAACATAATCAAAGATAAACTTTAAAATAAACTCAATGAACATAATAACGCATTGGAACATAACGCAAATACTCTAGAGGTCTAGGTTAGAGACGTGTTCCGGCGTCTTTAAACCTGGTAGTTTATCGTCGAGTGGTTGGGTGATTCCTCCACGGTGAAACGATAGGTGCCAATACGGACTGTGCTCCCACGTACCGTCGCGTATATATTGGGAGACCCCTATAGGAATAAAGCCTTTATCCATAGGAAGCCGTGTCAGCCGCCCTACGATTCGCAATGAAGTGAACACAGCATTCACGAAGATGGACCACCCGTACCCTAAAAAGTATTCTGTGGTTTTGCGAAAAATTTGGCACACCCTCTACCTAGATTTCCAGAGCACTCAATTTTGATCCTTTTCGGACTCCTTAAACGAAAAGGTGCCTGTGAGCGTCTTGTCACTTCGTGCTCATTAAATATTCGAAGGAGACTAGAGTCATCTTTTATCCTTTTCTCAACTCTTAAAAAATGAAAAGGTTAAGTTCAGTGTCTTAAAATTTATTGGCCACGATAACATCTACCCAATTAGCTTTTGTTTCTGTTAGTTCGAAGTAGGGGTTGTCTCGGTAGACTTCGTAAGTTTTATCCTGGCGGAATTACCAGTTTCGTCTTCTACCGAAACACTGGTTGTGAGTCTTCCTGTGGTTCTAAGTATACAACCACTTAGTTCTCGTGCCCCAGGTGACGAGACTTACTAGTTTCATTGGAACCCTACGTGGGAACCTTTTGAGGACGGTCTCCCTTTCTGGGACCATACTTCTCCTCGTGTGTCAGTCCCACCTGTTTCATATGACATGGATGATTTGTCCCCTGCAACGACCGATGAGTCCGTTGCGACAAGCAGTGAAATTCCCACCTCCACGGAGCCTATACATGTTAGTAGTACACCTACTACTACAAATTTACCATCAGGATATAAAGCTTTAAGAGATGCTATGCCTTCTGGAACTCCGTTTACAAGTCCCATTTGGCCATCACACACTTTCCCTACTACGGAGCCTTTTACTCCACAAAGTCGCAGTCTATCTGTTACCTCTGTCGCAACCACTCCAACGGTTTGTCCAGCCTCTTCGACTCCTATTTCTGGTCGTCCCTCGGCTTCCTTGTTTGGAGTCTTTGATTCCATGACAAATGTCCCAATACAGGGGCCATATGATCCATATTTGTCATCTCAACCGGTTGTTGAGGTATCAGTTCCATTGTCAATTGATTGGACCTCCACCTCTTTCCATGGTGGTCAAGTTTCATCTGCGCAATCTCCAAAACAACCCCCTCAAGACCAACCAGACCAATCCTTTCATGGAAACCCTTTCGCTACTGGTGCTCCTTTTTCCTCTTCTTATATGCAACCTTCTGGTAACTCAGGTCAGTCATCTTTTCAACAAGTCCAACCTGGTACCCAGCAAGGTTATTCTGCTGGACAAATTGGTCAACAAACTATTAACCCAAGCCAATCCAATGTCCAGTATAGTCCAATGACTGGACATGTTACTCAACCACTTGGTCAGCCTACTGTCCATTATTCACAACCCTCTAGGCAAGCTGGTCAGCCTCAAACATAGTTGGGCCAACCAACTGCCCAGCCCTCTCAGCCATCTAGTCTGTTAGGACAACCTTCAGCTGCGCAACAACACTTCCAATCCCTACAGGTAAGCCAACCTCAGTATCAGCAGGTACAACCTTCTGGACAGATCAGCCCACCTCACTATCAACAAGGTTTTCCTTCTGGCCAGATAGCCCAACCTATCGGACAACCTACTGGCGCTGCTCAATCCGGCCCGTGGCCCCAAATGGGACCCCAATACCCATCTGGCCTTCAAATGCAGGCTGGTTCTCAATCACAAACTTTTTATCCAACCCAGCCTGGTCCTCAAACTCAATTTGGAGCCCCACCACCGTATGGCTACTAACAACCTCAAGGGCAATTTTCATTTGCCCCGTACCAGAACTACCAACAACAACAAGTGAATCCTTCGCAAACTTATCAACAACCATACGACGCATCTACAGCAGCGTTTGGTAATCCTTATGATGGGGGGCAATATACAAATCCCTATGGCCAATACACTATGGGGCCAAATCCGTCCGGACAAAATCCATGGGGGCAACCACCACCTGGTGGGAACCTTGGTGCTCCACCTTACCAGCAGCCCCAGATGTCTTTCAATCCTCAATTACCATTCTTAGCGACTTTAGAATTACCGGATGTATCCAAATTAACCAATGATCCTGTTCTTCATAATCCTTATTGGCCTCCAGTTCCAACTAAAATACCTGGTGACTGTCCAAAATTCGATGGTAAAGCCAATGAAGACCCACAAGCCCATGTTATGACTTATCATTTGTGGTGTTCATCTAATTCATGGCTTGACGATTCAATTCGGCTTCGCCTTTTTCAAAGGACTCTCACTGGCTCTGCCGCTAAGTGGTATATTGAACTTCATCGCGGGTCCTTTCAAGATTTCAATTCTTTGGCCATGGCATTTCTCACTCATTTCCAGTTACCCATTCGATACGAAACGGGTACACACCTCCTCACTTCCTTAAGACAAACGACGGCTACGCATATCTCTGATCATATCCATGAATGGAGACGGCGCAGACGCATGATCAAATTTTGGATTCCCGACCAGCTTCTTACCGATTGGTTTACAACTTCGTTCGTGCCTCCGATAGCTCGGGATATCGCCATGGGGGCGTGTGTCACTGAAGAGCAAGCTATTGCTCGAGCTCAGTACCTTGACTTGGTTTATTCTCAGTCAGGTACATTATATGATTATTTTCCTGATGTCCCAAGACAAGGAACGTCTAAAGCCCCGCCAACACCCACCGTTGACGGTATCATTGGTTCGGTTAATTCATCCTCAAAGAAAAATCCGGCGAACCCTGCAAAGCAAAAAACATCTGCTTCGAATGGACAACCTTCCCAGGCATCACCTGGTTCGAATGTTACTTCTGAGGTTAATTCCGTCCAATCTAATACGGCAAACAAGGCTTCGAAAGAGAAGAAAAAAGGGAAAGCGAAAAATAAGCCAGAACAACCTAAGCAGGAAACCCCAAAACCTCAACCTGAGGACGGCACTAAACGCAAACCCAAATATCCTTGTCTTATCTGCGATGAGGATCACTATACCAAGGATTGCCCGAGGCGGTCCGAAGTTAGTCGTTTGTTAAAAGGCACCTCTGGGACTCCTGCGGTGCTCAAAGAGCCCTTTCCCACCCAACACACTCAAAAAACTCAAATGGTGGCTGACCCTACTCAGCCTCCCTCTTCCTTTGGTTCTCAAGTGTTTATGGCTGGTACAGTACCCATTAATATCAGTACTCGAACAAAAGATTATCCGTCATCTGCCGGGAAGGAGCCTGAGGTTCCCTCAAGTGTTCCCCCGTTCAGTTCAGGTCCACTCCACATCGAGAGATCTACCACTGAAACGCCTCTTCGACCCCCTCCAAAAGGAGTACTCCGGAAATCCTCGTACAATCCGAATGCTCGTGCTGCACAACACTACAACATCGTCGAGGACTTAGCACAGACTCCGTCGGCTATGTCCACTTTAGAAGTTCTCCAAAGCTGCCCGTCTTAGAGGAAGTCTATGCTATCTGCCATTGGTGGCATAGACCCGGCCGATTTGGATTTAATAACTTTTGACTTAGAACGCCATACTCAGAGACTGCCTCGCCAAATCGCCTTCCTCATACAAGTAATTATTGATTCCAAGACGATTCATCGTACAGTTATTGATGAAGGTGCCTCAACTTGCATCATGTCTGTTGCCTGTTGGAAAGCTATTGGATCTCCAACATTGAGCCAATCTCCCACTACCTTGGAAGCTTTTGATGGAAGAGCGTCCCGTCCTTACGGTATACTCCAACATTTACCAATCTCTTTGGAAGGGAAGACGGTCGAGATGGAAGTTGAAGTCGTTGATGCTACTCTAACCTACAACCTCCTTCTCGGACGTAGCTGGATATACGCGATGCAAGCTGTTGCTTCATCTTTTTTCTGAATTATTTGTTTCCCTCATCAAGGGAAGATCGTTACCGTTGACCAGCTCTCCTTTTTTGCTTCTTCTTCCGAAGGCACCATCCCGTTTGTGGAGCATACCTCCAAATTACCTAAGAGTCTGGGAGCTGGACTTTTCAAAGATCCTGATCTTATGGGTGTTTTTCCACTCCCTCCTCTAAATATCGCCTCTGTCAATATGATCGCTACTGGCTCTGATCCGTGGCTCGTACCCCCCACAGACCAAGTAGATTCCTGGGGTGACCGGATGCCGTTGAGTCCTGCCGAGTTTAATTATGTTGAAATCATTGCTGCCTCGGCTCCCTCTTCTGCGCTTACTCCATCCTCAGGACTTCTAGATGAGGCTTCTTCGGATTCTCTAGGAGAAACATTCCTCTCCGACGAAGCTATTATTGAGACTATGTCTCTGGAGGAACCTCCCTGGTATAGTTCTCACCATCGTTCCTCATTTCTCCCTGCCTCGCAGCATTTTCTGACATGCCTCGAGCGGTTTGCTCCTTGTCTCCCATCACAAATCCTTCAAACACCTATTCAAATTGATCAGGTTTTTTCTGAAGGGAATATGGCAAACATTACGCGAACCCAACCCCTCGACATCTCTGTCAAACCCGGGATAGTCGAGCATCTTCACATCGGAGTCACTTGTACTCCAGAGGAGATTCAACTTTATTCCAAACTTTTTCGCGAATTTCGTGATGTTTTCGCATGGTCCTATGAAGAAATGCCCGACATTGATTCTAGTATAGTGATGCATGAAATAATCACGTACCCAGATGCTAAGCCTGTTCGTCAACGTTTACGCCCTGTACACCCCCGGAAGGCTGCAGTGATTAAGGCCGAAGTAGAAAAGCTTCTTAACGCCGGTTTTATTTACCCTATTCCTCTTACAGATTGGGTTTCTAACATTGTGCCTGTAACTAAAAAACAGGGTATGATCCGAGTTTGTGTCGATTACCGTGATATAAACAAAGCCTATCCTAAAGATAACTTTCCCACACCATTCATTAATCAGATCATTGACGAGTGCGCCGACAGTGAAATGTATTCTTTTATGGACGGTTTCTCTGGTTATAACCAGATTAATATTGCTCCCACTGATCAACACAAAACTGCTTTTATTTGCCCATGGGGGACTTTTGCCTATAAGAAGCTCCCTTTCGGCCTTAAAAATGCCGGTGCTACCTTCCAGCGTGCAATGTCTTATGCATTTCATGACATTCGACATATTGTGCAACCTTATCTGGATGATCTTCCTGCTCATTCAGCTAAACGTCAGGACCACCCTAAACACCTTCGCGAAATCTTTCTTCGCTGCCGATACTACCGAATCAGGCTAAATCCTCACAAATGTGTCTTCTGTGTTGAATCTGGCAGACTTCTCGGGTTTATCGTTTCTAGAGAGGGCATCCGTTTGGATCCCCTTAAAGTCGAAGCTATCGTCAATCTCCCTCCCCCAACTTATTTGCATCAGTTGCAGAGTTTGCAGGGGAAAGCCAATTTTTTACGTCGTTTTGTTCCCAACTATGCCGAGGTGGCTAAAGGTTTTACACGATTACTGAAGCGTGATATCCCTTTTCATTGGGATGCCACAGCTCAGGAATCTTTTGAGCGTCTCAAGAGTCTCCTTGTTTCTGCTCCATTGCTTCGTCCTCTGAATTATTATCGCGATTACACCTTGTATTTAGCCGCCGCCGATACCACTATCGGCATGGTTCTTGTTCAAACTGATGATGATAACACTGAACATGTTATTTATTATCTCAGCCGCAACCTGTTAGACACGGAAACTCGATATGCTTATATCGAAAAGTTGGCACTAGCCGCAGTTTGTGCTGTACAACGCTTCCGTCATTATATTCTTTTGCGTACTACTACTGTGATTTCTGATTGCAACCCCATGACGTATATATTGTCATGCCAGTTACTGGGGGGCAAATACTCAAAGTGGATTGTTATCCTCCAAGAGTTTGACTTGGAATTTACCACTGCCAAGTCTAAGAAATCCCTTGTGTTTGCTGAGTTAATTTGCTCTTTTCCATCTTCTCCCTTGACCTCGCCTGTAGAAGATCAAATTCCAGATGAAACCCTGTTCCTCATTAACACCCTCGATCCATGGTACGGAGATATAATCACATATCTGCAAACGTCCTCCTTCCGCCCGGGTGTGTCTAAAGATGCTCGACGGAGGATTCGTCATCAATCTCAACCATACCGTATCATTGGAGATACATTATATCGTCTTGGTGCAGACTCTGTTCTCCGCCGTTGTCTTACTCTAGAGGAAGCTGAACGGGTTCTAAATGACTGCCACTCTGGTGCTTGTGGCGGACATATGTCCGGATATGCTACAGCCCAAAAAATCCTTCGTGCTGGCTATTTTTGGCCCTCTATTTTCAAGGATTGCATCCTTGCCGTCCGCTCTTGTCATGAGTGCCAGATATACCAGCGGAAAATGCGAGCGCCTTCTGCTCCATTGCACCCTGTGGTTTCCGTCGGCCCTTTTGCAAAATGGGGCATTGATTATATGACCTGTAACCCTCGCTCGGCCGGGGGGCATGGGTTCGTCATCGTTGCCGTCGATTACTTTACTAAATGGGCCGAGGCGATGCCTACATTAACTGAAGACGGTCACACTGCGGCGCAATTTTTATTCAATCATGTTATTTCACGATTCGGCGTCCCTCAAGCCATTGTCACTGATCACGGAAAGCATTTCCGTAATCATATGATGTCGGAATTAACAACCCAGCTATGCTTGCAACACGATAGTTCAACTCCATACTACCCTCAGTCCAATGGTCAAGTTGAAGCTGTCAATAAAATCTTGGTTACAATGCTTCAACGTATCGTTGGTGTGCATAAATCTAATTGGCATTTGATGTTATTCCCTGCCTTATGGGCTTACCGAACCTCCGTGAAGGATGACATTGGTTTCACTCCATTTCAACTAGTTTATGGACTAGAGGCTACCCTTCCAATTGAATGTGAGATCCCTTCATTGAAATTAGCCGTCGAGCTACTTCCCAACACCACCCCATTAGAAGAACGCCTTCTTTACTTAGAATGGTTAGATGAGACTCGTCGCCTGGCCTCTTTGGCCATCAAAACGCAAAAGAAGCGGGTCAAGACTCACTTCGATCAGACCGTCCATCCACGTTCTTTCGTTGAGGGAGACTTAGTCCTACTCTATGATCAAGCAAAAGATAAGCTAGGTGCAGGAAAGCTCGAGTCTATGTGGCTAGGCCCTTATATTGTCAAGAAAGTCCTGCAGAAAGGGGCCTACGAGCTGATTGATTATGAAGGAAACCCTCTGGGGAAGCCCCGAAATGGGCTTTACTTGAAGAAGTACTATGCGTGATGCTGGTACATTTTATTGTGTACATACATGTACTTTAGTGTATTGTGTGTCGGTTTTCGAGACATAGCTACCACTTATTGTGTTTTTCGCTTCTTGTGCAGATGCCGGATGCACCTTATGTTGGTTTCGCTGATGGTGCCTGCCGCAGTACCCGCGATTTGTCTTCTGCGGCATGGGTAATCTACGATCCTCATAGCGAGCTAATAGATTGCCAGGGTGTGTGTTTAGGCCGTACTACTAACAATGTCGCCGAATACTATGCTGTAATCGAGCTACTTGCTAGAGAAATTCATTTCGGTATTCGCGCATTGATAGTGAACCTGGACTCTCAACTTGTTGTCCACCAGCTCAACGGGCAATATTCCGTCAGAAACCATCATATTCTAAGGTTGTATTTATGTGTAAGGTTGTTAGAAAGGCATTTTGATTTTATTACATATCAACATGTTCCAAGACAATTAAACACATTATCTGATGCATTAGCCAATCATGTATTAGATAGACATTTGCATAATTTGTAATTAAAACAGTATATAAGCAAGCACATGAAAACACAATAATGAACCATAAACATATGTATATATATACGTGTGTGTCATAATGTTTGCGCCGCGCGCATTACATAACCCAAAAATAATACATGTCCAAGTCCCATACAGCCACTGACAACATGTCTCTCAAAATGTACAAAAATGAAACCTAGGCGTCTAAGCACGGTGATGCTCATGATAGCATGTCACCGCCCTCACCAAACGTCTCAACAGACGATGGACGCGAGTAGATACTCCCACCGTGTGTCTCTGATACGCTCTAGGCACGTCGGCCAATCTGCCATAATCTGGTATTCCTCGAGTAAAGGCCTCAAGGTTCTGAACTAGATCATCCTCACCCTCCACCTGAGGGTCTGCTGCAGGTTGCGCTCTCCGCACGTTATGAGGCAAGTCGGCTGGTCGCTCTGCACCAACATCTGCATACATATAGGTGCTGTAAGAAACAGACATGAATTACAAAAACTTGAATATGTTAAAATATTAAAAACATAAAGGGTCCTTACCTAGCTCCTCGTCCCAGTCCTCTCCCTCAGGCAACGAGAGGTCTGGATCTCCAATAAAATCAGTGCCCGCATAGGGCCAGTCCTCCACGATGATCAACTGGTGTTGGAGCCAAATGAAGAACTCGGGCCTCCAGGCCATCTGCTGGCCCCCACCTCCTCTAGGCATAAGTGGTGCCCATCGAGCCAACCTCGGCTCCCGTGGCACTGGGTCTGCCACTATGCCTCCCGGGATCCGGAATATCGGTAACCGCTCTAGGAAAAACGACACTATAATGGATCCATATCCAAACTACTTATTTCCATCACGCTTACACTTGGTAAGCTGCCTCTTTATATTTGTTGTCATTGCCGATGCCCAATCAAACAGTGTCGGTTGCAGACACTCAGTTGCTAGCAGTAAGAGATTCTTGCTGGCCTCGTGGGGTGCCTGTATCCCAGCTGTCCGGGTGATAGTAAATAATACCACTCGTAGCACCAAATCTGGGATAGTGACAATGTCCACCTTGGCACTGTTGGATCCAAAATGGGCCCCAGGACAAACCCTTTCCATTACCTCACCCATCTTTTCCCCGGAAGGCCTGCTACCGGACAAGATGGGCCATGCACCCCGCCGAGATAGTCCAGTAATGAAATAGACATTAGAGACATCCAACTCCAATGTCTGGTCCTTCAGGCGGAATACCTGATCCTCAATATCCCAGGCGTCCACGATAAACCTTAGTAACTCGGGCTGTGCACGTAGGTATGAGGTAAGGAAGAATTTTTTCAAGCCACATTCTTACAACGCATCCATGCATGCGTCATCTTCCATTGCCATGGAATCTATGGCCTCGTGTTCCCTTTCTCTCCATTCTATTGAAATTTTGACCAATACCTGCAACCAAAAACCGAAGATGTCATCAATAAATCAATGATGAAATCAAATATCAGAGAAAATTGCAAATCCAACGGTGAAAAGAGGGTAAAATTTTAGTTCGCGCGATTGGTGCGACTGTTTTTAAAACAGTCGCGCCAATGGCGCGTCTCCTTTAGAGAAAATTGCCCATTGGCGCGGTCCCGTGAAGAAAACTCGCGCCAATGGGTGCAACCCTAATTTTTGCAATCCTCCTTGCAGAGGATCATTCTGTGGAAGAAAAACTAAATAAATGGAATAGAAATGGAGCTAAAGATGAGGCCTCTTACCTGTTTCAAACGGTGGCTCGAATGGTCTCCTGGATTGGTCGCAATCAGCAGTTGAAATTTGCGCCCAAAACCCTCCAACGGTAAACTCACAAGGTAAAAAGTGAAAAGTAATTTTATTTTTTACCATTTCACTATTTATAACTTCTTTTGGCTTAAAAATACATTAAAATAGCGTTTTTGTGAAATATTTTTATGTCAAAGTAGAGTTTTACGCTGTTTTTGAATGTTGACAGGGTTTAATGCCACTCAAGCAACATAACGAGCTCCCTTTTTGACTTTTTCGAGCTCGGTAAAACACGAGAAAAGGTTACTTCAAGGTCTGCTTTCAACTCTTTTCTCACCATTTAAAGAGGAAAAGATTGTCGAGTCGCTCCTCTTGACTCGTTAAATGTTAATAAGGGGCGGTCGTTTTAAGTTCTTTTTGTCGACCGTTAAAACATAAAAAGATTACCGGGTTTTTGTCGTTCCAAACTCGTTAATGGTTACGAAACGACGTGGTTTTGACCGCTTTTTTACTTTTTCAGGTCAGAATCACTAATTATGAAAAGTACTCCTTGATCATAATGATCGGGCGGTTCTTTCGGGTATTATTTTATACTTTTTCGGGCCCGAGAGACACAAGTTTACGAAAAAGGACATCCCTGGAGTTTCCTTTTCTGCTGTCTTTTCAAACTCTCTAAACATGAAAAGACGCCGAGTTCTTCCTTTGTCAGACTCGTTAAAACTTAATGACATCGGATTTTGTCACAACACAAGCATATGCTATCCCCATCAAGCTTGTTAAAAAGAACTGGGGTACTCGCCAGAAATGGCGGGGGGAAAAGAAAATTTTTGAACCATAGTTATTACTGTGACGGCAGTATGTCGCTCTTGAACATGGCACTTTTCTGCTTTCGTGTCCGGGGTGGGGATATATCATCTCATATCTTTCACTTGCTTCCATGGACTTGGGTACCTTATTTGACCTCTCATCCACTCATTGCCTCGTCATCATGACCTTTGATACATTGATGTCAAATACTGCCGATTCCATTAATGTGCCACCGATATGTTCAAGAGAAGTTGACCTCTTCAAAGAAACAACCTCCCTCTGATAGTTCGCACAATCTTGATTCACAACATTATCTCTCTGTCTCATGTCGAGGATGTGGGAAACATTATGGCCCACCTTCGATCAAGGTCACTTCCTGTCGACTTCAACTCATTATCCAGGAAGTTGATCTAGAGACTCCTTTCCGGTGCCTTGGAGCCTGCATGCCTCAATGGCAGGTTCTTCGTGTTCGACGTGAGGTTTTCATCATTGGCCTCCGATCGAATGATTCTACGGGCGTTCGACTTTAGATCATTAATTCACGCGCTATAGATTGTACCTATAGTACCTTGAGGACCATTGTCATTATTGGTGGTACCTCTCACGTCTGTTAACAGTTTTCACTATTGACTGGTAATCAGACGATGTTCATGCATGTTCGACTTCAGCTCATATATTCACATGCTTGAACTTGTACTCTTGTTCGGGTCGAGATGGAGCGCAAGACCCTGGATTGTGTCTGTTGTAATCTAGGCGTGATTCTTGATACTTGACTCATTCACTGGATGGCTGCGACCATACCTGAGTCAATTCATTGATCCTAACCAGATGGCTGCGTCCATACTATGGATCTGGATTATTTATGTACTCTCTTATGGATGGCTGTGACCATACCATGTACATCATGTAATTGAACTATCAGTCATGTCTCTTAACACAAATCCTCGGCGGCAGCAACTATATGTGTTCTTATGTGTTCTTGTGTGTTCTTGTAAAGCATTTCACCCCTCTCTACCTCTCGGACTTCATGCTTTAGGGGGCATCTGTTACACAGTAATTTGTCACCATCCCTGTTACTCCTCTTGTCGTACTTTGGAGGACTCATCTCGGGAGTTATAAGAAGTGACAAAGTCTAAAAACACTTGCATTATGTTCCCCTGAGTATGTACTTCATGTTCCCTGAAGACACCTTCTACAGATTATCCCTGAAAAGTGCTCTTTTTCCATTGGCGCAGGTCCACAGTATCTTACCCACGCCAATCATGGAGATCCTCAAAAGAGGGCGCGACCATTGGCGCTCTGTCTTAGAGCAGAAGTCGCGCCAACCAAGTTTGGTCATGCTTTTTTCCTTAACGCACGTCCGACTGTTGTTTCCTTCATTACATGGAGCTTTTTGAGGATAAAAAATCAGTCTTATGTCGAGTTCTATCCTATCTCCATCTTTAATGGCTTTTGGGGATAATGTTAATCCACAATAGGTGTCCCGGTTCATCGTATCCTCCTCCCTTCTTCATCTATATAAGCTTGTCCTTATGCATTTGAAAAGCTAGTCGTTAGTCATGGAGTGCTAGATGTTGAGTTCTTGAGTTCTTGGAGGAATGCTAGTGAATGCTAGAGAGGTTATGCTGCCGGAGAGGAGATGCATTGCAAGACACATATAGTTACTCGCCCAACCAGGAGAGGTTCAACGTCAGAACCATGGTTGTAACTTTTCCTGTTTATTATTAATTAATGAGCGACTGCTATTATAGTCCCAATCTCATTGTCTATTATGGTGATGTGTTGATTTATTTCCTTTCTGACTGAAATATAGTTGTGCCTTGGTAGATTTTATGTTGGTATCTGTCTCTTCCTTTGCATGTGCAGGTGTTCGTTTATGATATGTTGGAGCGAGGGAGCGGGAATATCAACTCTGCTTCAATCATAGCGTTGGATTCCAGGTTGGTCTTCTTAATTCACCTTTGATGCATAACTAGGAACTTGCGTAGCAGCGTGGTTTGATTGTGGCTAGTTCTGTTTTAGGCTAGTGGGATCGCCTCTGTCCGCAGAGGGGATTTACCTATCCAACACAGTCATACATGCTTCCTTGAGAAAATTGTGAGGTTTGACCCAGGACAACTACTCAGCCTAGAAATTGCGCAATCCTAGGGTATAATCACATGTTCCTCCCAGAAATCGCATAATCCCTTTGGGACAATCATCTCTGCTCAGCCCAAAAACTGTGCAGATTTTCATCTCAGGCTCACAAACCGATGCATGTGCCTTTAGGTTGACCGGTTCCCTCTGGGACCAAGAAAAACTGATTTGCATTCATGGAATTCTTCTCCCAAGGAAACATGCAAAGGCATCCCTTGATTCATGGATCTATTTTTAGCAACTGGAGGTTACATGAAAGGATCATTTCATAAACCTCCCGCCAAGTGTCACTTTTCCTAGAGTTATGGAATGCGCGTCATGACCTCGATTTTATCAAAACTCATCAACCGGAAGTTACAAATCTCATTCCTCACATTGACCTTGCAGCTCTGACATCCCACATTGCATCTAGGAGTCGTTGGCACATTCAACTCCGTTGTTTCAGGGTGAGCCCGCTTTTCATGTCTTGCACTGCGTTTCTGTCGCTTTTTGTGTTTCTCTTTGTGTGACTACTGTCTTCTTGATTTTAGTGAGCGCTTGTTGTCATTTTGATGTATGTTATCTTGTATAATCACTGTTTCAGTTTCATTTGCATCTCACTACTGTCGCATGCATGACACTATTTTTGCATGGACGGTCATCATTGTGGCAACTTGCTTCACACACATGCATGCTTTCCCATTTTATGAATCCTGCACTTGTTGTTTGCATGTATGATCATTCACTCTTGTTTGCACTCATCTCATCATGCATTCAAACTTCTCATTTTTTCAGTCACCCATCGGCAGGTTTGGTTTGCCTTGGCCCAGACTGTGCCTTACCCAGCTAGCACTGCACATTTTAGGAAGTGAAGACTTTGCCTTCCCTCTAGAAATTCTGCAAGTTTGGCCTAAAACTGACCTCTAGGCTTGCATTGCATAATTCCTGGAGGCAGTGTCCTGCTGGCCCCATAAACTACACAATGCAGTTTGCTGGTGCATGTCACTGCTAACGAAATTGCACATTGTGCAGTTTCAGTCCTCAGTAGGCTAGGTTGGACTGTGCATTGCGCAGTTCTAGTAGTCAGCCAGCCTCCCGATAGACCTCCCGAGGGAAATTGCTCAACCTTCACAATCAATCACACATGTATGTTGCAAGCCAGTCCTCAAGTTTGTTTTGGTTTTTTATTGACAGATTGCTTGCCATGAGTGTTTCTATGCATCCAGGCATCATAGGTGTTCGTCTGTCTCTCAATAGCACAAGTACAATGGCCTACAATGGAGCAGAGTCAAAGGACACCGATGAGAGCACAACTGGCGATGCAGTCAATCAAGTGTCTATGAACTTGCCTATCCATGAAGACATCAAGTTGTTCATGGACAAGGATATCGAGATGAATGACAATGACATCATAGAAAGAAACACCATCAGAAGCAGCAAAAGGCAGCACACCTGCACGTGATGAATGCAAGAGGAAGGTTGTTGACACCATAGAGGCGAAACAAAGCTGCAAGTTCAAAGTTGATCCACTCATGATGAAAGCAACTTGGATATTGAGGCTATGAGGTGAGGGTATGACAAGATGATCGCGTGAGGGCGAAGAAAGGAACAAAGAAGGAGTTGCAAGTGACGAAGCAACAACTCAAGGAAGAACAAGAGCTTCACAGACAAGAGAATAAGTTGTAGTAGGAACAAGTACAAAAGGGGGCACAACATGCACAGACGGATGAAACTGCACCCACACAAGTTATAGATCCATCCCAGCAACTGGCACGAAGTAGACAAGGTGAGCAATGTTGTTGATCGCATGCAAAGGAATTCAGCAACATGCATGTCATTATGCGCACGCATGCGATCCCACCCATTTGGCACACTCATCGAGGTGAAGACAAGAAGCAAGTCTGAATGGAGCTGAACATGTACTTCGACAAGTTGATGCGCATGGTCACCAACACACACTTGGAGATCAACACAGACACTATGCATCAATATGTTGCTGGTCCAACCACACTCAAGACGATGATGCGCACACTATCGAATGAATAAGGGGCCATATCAGTGTACCTGGATGCAATAGAGGCAAGAGTCCGCTTTTAGCAGGATGTCATCATTGAGCTTGCAGACACCATCACAGACGACCAAGCTTGGCATTAGTTCACCACCATCGACAATCACAAGGATGTCAAAGAGTTGGTCTCACCACAGTGGTCCGAGTGTCATTGATGTCTTGCATGGCTTGCTCAAGCCATTTTATCTCACATGGGTACATGTGCAGATTGTATGTAACATCTTGTCAAGTGGAAGTTCAAGTGTCGATAGTTGAATGTAACAATCATAAAGTAGTTAAAGAGTCATGAGGATAGACAAACGAACACAAAGGGGAATGTCAAGGGTCACCCCACCCTTTGCTATAAATAGAACCTCATAACTCATTGTAAAGGCTTTTAGTCAGCCAAGCTTCCAATAGGAGTATCTTGGAGAGATCTTGTATAGTATTGTAACGAGCCTTGACTTCTCCACTATGTCGAGCTAGTATATCTCTCTGGAGGAGAAGGCAACAGTGACTGTAACGTTCCGCTATCGGAACTAGTGGTTGGTCATGGTTGTATTGTATGATTGGAACTTACAATTCTTAATATAAGAGAGCCAACACGTTTCATGCATATGTCATATTGTATTTCAGCTATCTTTTTTACTCTAAATGATATATGTATATGTTTGCTTACACATGCATGTGTAGTTATTTTCTATATATGTATGTATGAATTTTACTGAAATGTGTTGTTTTATTTAACCATCACTTTGGATTGCTAGCTTACTTGCCTTCCATGTTGTAATGCATATTTTCTCGTGTGTTCCCTTCTTATCTGCGTTCTTTCATAGGTTTCCAAGGGGTGCACTCACGTCACCCTCAGTGTGTCAGAACCACTCATGCACCTTCCTTGACTTACTGCATATGTCACACCCTTTCTACCAACATGGATATCTTACTTGCCTTTGGGACTCTTACACCAAACGGTCTGAGGTCTAATTGAGACTTCTTATCGGGGAGATCCCCTAAAATGTTGGTGGGTCCAACACCGTCAACATTTCTAGTGCTCGAAGGAGGGCCAGATGACAAGCTATGTCCTCTCATCCTATTTTGAACCTTTTCACATCTATCATGGATTCTATTACACTCACCCTTCCACAATGTTTTTCGCATGCCAAAACTCTCAACATCACAAGGGCGTTTTTGATCTCTTGTCTGAATTCACGTATGATGGTGAAGGCAAAGTGGCCTGGCCTGTCTTCTTACAAAACTTCCTTGCCATGCTTGACAAGGAAGATGGATGTTCTGATGAACAGGCCAGTCTGCTGCTTGCATGTACACTTCGTGAATCCCCACTACGGTGGTGTTGTAACCTACCGGCTGACAGCGTGCACTCACTCGAGCATCTTTGTGATCTCATTGAAGATACTTTCCATCATTTTGATCCAGATCATCTTGACCAAAAACTGTTACAACAATGGAAAGCCCCGAATGAATCACCTATGGATTTTTGGGAGCTCTTCCGTGTTTTGCAGTTCCAAGCTCCCAAAAGCCAAAGGAAATTTCCTTATCTTTGGGATAGATTCGAGTATTGTCTTCACAAATCAGTCCATCCCAAGAAGAAGATTGAGCCCAAGCCTCGCTCAAGATACTTCAGTGATAGAGCTGCGCAACCACAGATGGATACGGTCACCGTCACTAGTGAATGTCTGCGTCCCCTCATCAAACAACTCCACCACTACAGATTGATGCAGGAGAATCACATCCTCCCAACATCACTTCGCTTAATTTTCACGCAGATTTGGTTGTGAGTCCATTGAGTTGTCACATGAATTTTGTACCTCAACCTCTGTCTTCATACTTGGATGATCCTCCGGATGATACTATCTTGTGTTCTTCCATTCTGGACTCTACACTTGTTGTGAATGAGGATCAAGACATCGACGAAGTTGGTGTTTCACAACTAACATGCACTATCATTCATGAAGAGTATAAATGGGAGCTTGAGCATCAACACTTAGGAAGGATGACTCCCTTCTGTTCGAGCCTCCTCCATTCTTTCTTGACATCTTTGGTGAACCTGCCATCCATGATTTCACATGTGTATCTCCTTCTATGGATGCACCCATTGTTGACCATTCAAAAAACAAACCAGATGTCAGTCCATCATCCAACAATAGAGGCGATAAAATATTCATTGAAAATTCACTTGAATTTTCATTTGATTTTTCGAGAAACACAGAGGGTGAATTTGTCCGCTTCTCATCTACCCCTTGTTTGATTTATCAGATCATGAGGATGCAGATGAAATCATTGTTTTTTTTTATCATAGCTTCCATGATCTATTTACTCCCATATTCAATCATGATGATGATTCTATTGCAGTTGATTTTTCAAAGCCACCTGTGTATGATGATCTATCTGTCAACAAACTTGAAACCCCCTAGAGTGTCGAGGCACTTCAGCCCAAGCCGATGGTCATGTCAGACCCTCTTTGTCCTGAGGTTGGTTTCCCTTCCAATCAGGAAATTGTTGAAACACCCAAGGCTCCTCATCACTCATCTGTATTTGAACTACACAATCCTATCACTCATGCATTGGAGGAATCTTACATTGCAATCACACGTGCACGATGCAAGTTGTCTTTGTTTCTTTCGTTTGCTTGCATGTCACAGTCAAGAGTATGTGTATGCTTCACAACTACATGTAGTGTCGCACAACACCCTGACAAGTCCATGGAATGCATGTCATGAACTTGCACTCACCTATGTCCCATGGACACTTTTAAACTTGGAGTGTGTTTGTATTCATTGTTATATCTTTCATGTTTGCTGGTTCACACAGTTGTGTTGTTCGCAAACCATGCATTCACCAACATGGGTCAACTAATGCGCCAGTGGCTGCATTGGAAGTATCATTTCATGTGATTAGCCCTATGCACCATTAGCTTAGGAGTATGAGTAGTGTTTGCTTTTGGTTGTTTTCTTGCATGCTTGTTTGCTTACTTACCTTACATGTTTATTTGTTTGCTTACTTGTTTGCTTTCCGCTTTGCTTTCATAGTTACTCTTGCTTTTGCTTTGTTTTGTGTTTGTTTGTTTGTTTGTTTTGCACTCGTAGGTTAGTTTTGCATGAAACCATGTGTGACTCTTGAAACAAGCTTGGTAAAGTACAAGAGGCCTTGTGTAGCTATCACTACTTGGTTATCTTTCGTCCTACCTCTGTATGAAGAAATTTTTATCTTAGGTCCATGATACATCGATGGAAAATACGCATTGTTCAAAGTGAACCTTGGTGAAAACAAAATGCTTGCATGCTAACTAGTGTCACCTACACTAGTTGATTGTTTTTGGGTTAATCCTTGGTAGCTCAATCAAGTAGAGTAAGGTGAGGGAGAAAACCTTAACAAGCACGTCAGAGGTATATAATAAACTACTTCTCTGAAGGAACAAACTCTTCTACTCTCAATAAGTCGGGATCCCTCTTCCACCTCTGAAATGAATAAGTGCTATGCACATGTTATGGAGATGAAAAAATGAAAAAATGAAAAGTAAAAAATTTCAAAATTTCAAAATGAATAAGGTGAAAGAGGAGAAAGGCTTCTTGCGTAGAGAGGTGATGCAAGTAACTCCGTTAGGGTACTGACCAGGCTCTCTGGTAGAGGAACGATGCTTGTGTTCTTGCCTGGCGGTACTCTCCTGACCTATTGGCGGCGGAGCAACACCAGAGATGAAACTTAAACTCTGACTATGATATTGATTGTGCACCAATATACGCCACATCCATAATCGAAACAACTGTGTTGTCTTGGCTTGGAATGTGCGTCCACTGACCAAGAGTTTGGCAGATGCTACATCTTACAATCAAGCAAGTGTGGAAACCAAGATGAACAAAGAACTGAACAATACTTCTGGAGATGTTAGACTTGCTTTTCATGAACAAGGTCCATTCAGAGAGCTGGAGTTTACCAGTGTGTCGCCAAGTGTTGTAGCGCTATAACCACCCTCAAAATTTTTTCCTTAGTTCATTTTGGAGCCTCCCTACAGAACATCCTCAGCAGCATGTATTTCACTGTCAAGCACATAAGCTTCAGCTGTTTCATAGAGTCTTTTCATCCTTTGCATGCAAGTGTGTTCCACCCCCTCCACAATATGCTTTCCAGACTTAATGTCAGTTTCTAGTTGAGTAGCTCCCTCTGTGAATTGTGAAATTCTATAGGGGAACCAACCTTCCCTCCATAGATTGCGCAAACCCAGCTGGGCTCCAAAATTGCGCAATTATTCCTGACAGTCTTCCTCTCAAATATTGCACAATTCATCCAAGGACAGCTAGTCAGCCTAGAAATTGCACAATTCTGGGCAGCAGTCACCCGATTCTCCTAGAAATTGCGCAATCCCTCCGGGACAACTAGCCCAACAACTAGTATAAATTGCGCAAATCCAATTAGGTAGCCTGCTGGGCTTAGAAATTTCACAATACAGTCAGACATGCTTCCTTGAGAAAATTGTGAGGTTTGACCTAAGACAGCTACTTAGCCCAAAAATTGCACAATCCTGGGAGACAGTCACCTGTTCCTCCCATAAATTGTGCAATACAGTCAGACAGTCCTCCTTGAGAAAATTATGAGGTCTGACCCAGAACAACTGCTCAGCCCAAAAATTTCACAATCCCAGGAGACAATCAATAGTTCCTCCCAGAAATTGCACAATCCCTTTGGTAAAACTATCTCTCCTTAGCCCAGAAACTATGCAGATATTCATCTTAGGCTCGCAGACCGATGCATGTGCCTTCAGGTTGACCAGTTCCCTCTGGGACTAAGAAAAACTAATTTGCATGCATGGAATGCTTCTCCCAAGGCAACATGCAAAGGAATCCCTTGATTCAGGGATCTATTTTTAGCAACTAGAGGTTACATGCAAGGATGATTTCAGAAACCTCCCACCAAGTGTCGCTTTTCCTCGATTTGTGGCATGCATGTCACTACCTCGATTTTATCAAAAATCATCAACCGAACGCTACAGAGCTCATTCCTCACATCGACCTTATAGCTCAGCTATTTTGGGGTAAGCCTGCTTTTCATGTCTCGTGCTATGTTTTTGTCGCTCTTTGTGTTTCTCTTCAAGAGAGTGATGTTTGCTTGATTTTAGTGAGTGATTGTTGTCATTTTGATGTATGTTATCTTGTAGAAGCATCGTTTCAGTTTTCGTTCACATCTCACTGCTGTCACATGCATGACATTGTTTTTGCACAAACGGTCGTCGTTGCAGTGACTCACTTCACACATATGCATGCTTTCCCATTTTTTGAATCCTATACTTGATGTTTGCACATATGACCATTAACTCTTGTTTCGACTCATCTCATCATGCATTCAGACTTCTCATGTTTTTAGTTGCCCATCGTCCGGTCGGGGTTGCCTTGGCCCGGACTGTGCCTTGCCTGGGTAGCACTACACATTTCCGGAAGCGAAGGATTTGCCCCTCCAGAAATTTCACAAGTCTACCCCAATATTGACCTTGAGGCTTGCATTGCGCAATTCTTGGAGACAGTGTCATGCTGGCACCCAAAAACTGCGCAATGCAGTTTAATGGTTGCATGTCAATGCTGACTGAAATTATGCATTGTGCAGTTTCAGTTCTCAACAGGCCAAGATGGACTGTGCATTCCATAGTTCCAGCAGTCAGTCAGCCTCCCAACATCCCGAACTATGCCTTGCGCAGTTTTGGCAGTCAGTCTCCCGACCTCCCAACAGAAATTGCGCAACCTTCATGATCATTCACACATGTATGTTGCAAGTCAGTCCTCAATTTTGTTTTGGTTTTCGACTGAGGTATTTCTTTCCATGAGTGTTTGTATGTCTCTAGGCATCATAGGTGTTTGTTTGTCTCTCAGCAGCACAAGAAAAATGGCCTTCAGGGGAGAAGAGTCCAAGGACACCGATGAGAGCACAACTCAGGATGTAGTTGATCAAGTGTCTATGAACTTGCCTATCCACAAAGACATCAAGTTGTTCATGGACAAAGATATCAATATGAATGGAAATGGAATCAAAGCGAGTAACACCATCAGTAGCAGCAAAAGGCAACACACCTGCACACGACGAATGCAAGAGGAAGTTGGTTGACACCATAGAGGTGAAACAAAGCTGCAAGTTCAAAGCAGATCCACTCGTGACGAAAGAAGCTTTGGAGATTGAGGCTATGAGGTGATGGCGTGACAAGATGATTGCGCGAGGGTAGAGAAAGGAATAGAGAAGGAGTTTCAGGTGATGAAGAAACAACTCAAGGAAGAAAAGGAGCTACATAGACGAGAGAATGAGTTGCAGTAGGAATAGGTACAACAGGGGGCGCAACATGCACAGATGGATAAAGTTGTGCCCACATAAGTTATAGATCCATCCCAATAGCTGGCACGGAGCAGACAAGGTGAGAAGTGTTGTTGATCACATGCAAGGGAATTCGGAAGCATGCATGTCATTGTGCACACGCATGCGGTCCCACCTGTTTTTCACACTCATCGAGGCGAAGACAAGAAGCAAGTCTGACCGGAGCTGAACATGTACTTCGACAAGTTGATGCACATGGTCACAAACACACACTTGGAGATCAACACAAAAACTATGAACCAGTATGTTGCTGGTCCAGCTAGACTCAAGACGATGATACACATAATATCAAATGAGTTGGATAGAGGGGTCATATCAGTGTACCCGAATGCAATAGAGGCAAGAGTTCTCTTTCAGCAGGATGTCACCATTGAGCGCGCAGACACAACCACAGATGACCAAGCTTGGCATCAGTTCACCACCATCAACCATCACAAGGATGTCAAAGAGTTGGTCTTACCACAACGGTCCAGGTGTTAGTGATGTCTTGCATGACTTGCTCAAGCCATTTTGTCTCACATGGGTACATGTGCAGATTGTATGTAACGTCTTTTCAAGTGGAAGTTCAAGTGTCAATAGTTGAATGTAACAGTCATAGAGTAGTTGAAGAGTCATGAGGATAGACGAATGGTCACAAAGGGGAATGTCAAGGGTCACCCCACCCTTTGCTATAAATAGAACCTCATAACTCATTGAAAAGGCTTTTGGTCAGAAAAGCTTCCGATAGGAGTATCTTAGAGAGAAATTGGACAGTATTGTAATGAGCTATTGGCTTGTCCACTGTGTAGAGCTAGTATATCTCTTTGGAGGAGTAGGTGACAGTGACTAACATTTCGCTGTCAAACTAGTGGTTGGTCATGGTTGTATTGGATGGATGTAACTTAAACTTCTTAATATAACAAAGCTAACACGTTTCATGCATATGTCGTATTGTATTTCAACTATCTTGTTTACTCTTAATGATATATGTATCTGTTTGCTTACACATGCATGTGTAACTATTTTTTGTATATGTATGTATGAATCTTACTGAAATGTGTTGTTGGTTTAACCATCACTTTGGATTGCTAGATTACTTTCCTTCCACGTTGTGATGCATCTTTTCTCGTGTGTTCCCTTCTTAACTACATGCTTTCACATGTTTCTAAGGGGCATACTCACCTCACCCTTCGTGTGTTAGAACCGCTCATTCACCTTCCTTGACTTAATGCATATGTCACACCCTTGCTACCAATAGGGACATCTTACTTACCTTTGTGCGAAATAGATATCAAGGCGATACTGTACAACCCACTTCTAGGACTCCTACACCAAACTGTCTGAGGTCTAATTAGTACTTCTTACCGGGGAGATCCCATGACATGTTGGCAGGTCCAACATTGTCAACAAGTTCCAAGTTTTGTCTGCATAGAAAGAGGTTCCAAATTTTGATTCAATTGCTTGTTCATGAGATGATAATTGTTATACAAATTTCAATTGTGTTGAACCTATGATATGGACTCCATTTTTGAAGATTAATGAAGAAGATTTGGTGGTTTCAAGCATAGCAATGTGTAGTATGTGTTCTTCCTCTGTATATCATTTCATATGTGTTTATCTTCCTCAGAAATTGTGTAAGTGGTAGTTGTTGGATTCATTCATAGATCATGGATTTACTTATGTTATATTGTAGTAGAAAGTACTTATGAAGCATGAATTAGAAACCTTAAAATGCGCTCCATAATTTTTGAATTTCATTTCCTTATCCTTTCATATCTTTGCTGGGATTTATTACTTAGGATTTTGGGTCTATCCAGTCCTCTGTGATGAATTGCTTCCTTACTTTCCCTCTTCCCATATTTATTGCAACGAGAAATTGAGTTGCATTTACTGTGTGTAGGCCACCAGACTTAGAAATTTATTCTTGGGACGATCTATTTTGTTTAGGTGTATGCTTGAATCCACCTTTGTGAAAGGTAATTGAACCATATTTAAAATAATTTTTCATTTATCTCTTGAGAAACACTGAATCGTCTTCAAGGGAGACTAAGATGCCCTAGGCACTGATCTCTCCTCAACCCAAGGGTTGTATCTAGGAGCTATAATAGGTTCCTTGGACAAATGGAAGATGCACCCTTGGAAACCGATCTTTAAGATCTTTTATAATCCTAGGACCTTTTCAACCTTAATGGAGGCTCTAAGACACTGGCGCCTACTATAACCATTCTTATTGAAAAAATTAAGGAGATTGGTTTTTCCATCATTGAGGTGGTTTTCATCGAAAACTTGTAAAAATCGAGTGGCTAAGGTGTTGAGAACACCTAGCTTTTGAGTGGGGAAATGATGCGAATTAGCATGAAGATATTGTTTAGTGTGGGTTTTCTTTAAAAAAACATGGTGGGAGAAAGAACCATCATCTCTTTTTGAAATAAGAACGTTGAGGAAAGGTAGGCTGTCATCGATTTCACATTCCATAGTAAATTTTATGGAACTAGATTAATCGTTAAGATGTTGGAAAAAGAGCTCCAACTTTTCCCGACCATGTGACTAGATGACGTAAGTGTCATCCACAAACCTTTTCCAAAGATTAGGTTGGAATAAGAGCTGAGGAAAAGGCCTTAGATTCAAATTCCTACATGAAAAAATTAGCCACTATTGGGTAGAGGGGGGAACCCATGGAAATGACACAAGTTTTTTCATAAAATTCACCTTCAAAACTGAAGAAAGTAGAAGTAAGACAGATTTCAACCAAATAAGTTGTATATGGATCCATAATGTGCTTAATGACTTTAATGGCCTCATTAATGGGGATATTAGTGTATAAGGAGACCACATTGAAACTCACCAAATTATAATCTTGATCCAACCTTATACCCTTTCAGCAGGATGTCACCATTGAGTGCATGGACACCATCACAGATGACCAAGCTTGGCATCAGTTCACCACCATCAACCATCACAAGGATGTCAAAGAGTTGGTCTCACCACAATGGTTTGGATGTTAGTGATGTCTTTCATGACTTTCTCAAGCCATTTTGTCTCACATGGGTACATGTGCATATTGTATGTAACATGTTTTCAAGTGGAAGTTCAAGTGTCGATAGTTGAATGTAACAGTCATAGAGTAGTTGAAGAGTCACAAGGATAGATGAATGGTCATAAGGGGGAATGTCAAGGGTCACCCCACCCTTTGTTATAAATAGAACCTGATAACTCATTGAAAAGGCTTTTGGTCAGACAAGCTTCCGATATGAGTATCAAAGCTTGGACAATATTGTAATGAACCTTGGCTTCTCCACTTTGCAGAGCTAGTATATCTCTTTGGAGGAGCAGACGACAGTCACTATAACATTTCGCTGTCGAAACTAGTGGTTGGTCATGGTTGTATTGTATGGATGTAGCTTACATTTCTTAATATAAAAAAGCTAACACATTGCATGCATACGTCGTATTTTATTTCAACTATCTTGTTTACTCTAAATGATATATGTATCTATTTGCTTACACATTCATGTGTAGCTATTTTTGTATATGTATTTACATTAACCCTTTCTCTTATTCTTATTTTTTCTCTCTTATCTCTTATTCTTATTTCTTCTCTCTTATTGCTTATTCCCTTTCCTTTCTGCTCTTGCTATTCCCCTCCCCCTCCCTTATACCCTCCACTACTCTTTGACATGCTCCACTTACGCTTACCCTTGATCTTACCGAAATGTGTTGTTGTTTTAACCATCACTTTGGATTGCTAGATTACTTGCCTTCCATGTTGTGATGCATATTTTCTCGTGTGTTCCCTTCTTAACTGCGTGCTTTCACAAGTTTCCAAGGGGCGTACTCACCTCATCCTCTGTGTGTTAGAACCGCTCATGCACCTTCCTTGACTTACTGCATATGTCACACCCTTGTTACCAACAGGGACATCCTACTTGCCTCTGTGCGAAATAGCTTTCAAGGAAATACCGTACAACCAACTTTTGGGACTCCTACACCAAATTGTTTGAGGTCTAATTAGTACTTCTTACCGGGAAGATCCCCTGACATGTTAATAGGTCCAACATTGTCAACAAGTTCCAAGTTCTGTTTACATAGAAAGAGGTTCCAAGGTTTGGTTCAATTGCTTGTTCATGAGATGATAATTGTTTTAAAATTTTTAATTGTGTTGAACCTATGATATGGACCCCATTTTTGAAGATTAATGAATACGATCTGGTGATTTGAATCATAATAATGTGTAGTATGTGTTCTTCCTCTGTATATAATTTCATATGTGTTTATCTTCCTCAGAAATTGTGTAAGTGGAAGTTGTTGGATTCATTCATAGATCATGGATTTACTTATGTTATATTGTAGCAGAAAGTACTTATGAAGCATGAATTGGAAACCTTGAAATGCACTCCATAATTTTTGAATTTCATTTCCTTATCCTTTCATATCTCTGCTAGGATTTATTACTTGGGATTTTGGGTCTATCCAGTCATTTGTGTTGAATTCCTTCCTTACTTTCCCTCTTCCCATATTTATTGCAACGAGAAATTGAGTTGCATTTACTGTGTGTAGGCCACCAGACTTAGAAATTTATTCTTGGGACGATCTATTTTGTTTACGTGTATGATTGAATCCACCTTTGTGAAAGGTAATTGAACCATATTTAAAATAATTTTTCATTTATCTCTTGAGAAACAATGAATCATCTTCAAGGGAGACTAAGATTCCCTAGGCACCGATCTATCCTCAACCCAAGGGTTGTATCGAGGAGCTACAATAGGTTCCTTGGACAAATGGAAGATGCACCCTTGAAAACCGATCTTTAAGATCTTTTTTAATCCTAGGAACTTTTCAACCTTAATGAAGGCTCTAAGACACTGGCGCCCACTATAACCATTCTTATTAAAAACATTAAGGAGATTGTTTTTTTCATCATTGAGGTGGTTTTCATCAAAAACTTGTAAGAATCAAGTGGCTAAGGTGTTGAGAACACCTAGCTTTTGAGTGGGGAATGATGAAAATTAGCATGAAGATATTGTTTAGTGTGAGTTTTCTTTAAAAAAACATGGTGGGAGAAAGAACCATCATCTCCTTTTGAAATAAGAACATCGAGGAAAGGTAGGCTGTCATCGATTTCACATTCCATAGTAAATTTTATGGAACTAGATTGATTGTTAAGATGTTGGAAAAAGAGATCCGACTTTTCTCGACCATGAGACTAGATGATGTAAGTGTCATCCATAAACCTTTTCAAAAACTTAGGTTGGAATAAGAGCTGAGGAAAATGTCTTAGATTCAAATTCCTCCATGAACATATTAGCCACTATTGGGGAGAGGGGGGAACCCATGGAAATGACACAAGTTTGTTCATAAAATTCACCTTCAAAACTGAAGAAAGTAGAAGTAAGACAAATTTCAACCAAATAAGTTGTATGTGGATCCATAATGTGCTTAATGACTTCAATGGCCTCATTAATGGGGATAGTAGTGTATAAGGAGGACACATTGAAACTCACCAAATTATCACCTGGATCTAACCTTATACCCTTTCAGTAGGATGTCAACATTGAGCGCATGGACACCATCACAGAAGACCAAGCTTGGCATAAGTTCACCACCAACAACCATCACAAGGATGTCAAAGATTTGGTCTCACCACAACGGTCCGGGTATTGGTGATGTCTTGCATGACTTGCTCAAGCCATTTTGTCTCACATGGGTACATGTGCAGATTGTATTTAACGTGTTGTCAAGTGGAAGTTCAAGTGTCAATAGTTGAATGTAACAGTAATAGAGTAGTTGAAGAGTCACGAGGATAGACGAATGGTCACAAAGGGTAATGTCAAGGGTCACCCCACCCTTTGCTATAAATAGAACCTAATAAATCATTGAAAAGGCTTTTGGTTAGACAAGCTTCCGATAGGAGTATCTTAGAGAGAGCTTGGACTTTATTGTAATGAGCCTTGGATTGTCCACTGTGCAGAGCTAGTATATCTCTTTGGAGGAGCAGGCGACAGTGACTATAACATTTCGTTGTTAGAACTATTGGTTGGTCAACGTTGTATTGGATGGATGTAACTTACACTTCTTAATATAACAAAGCTAACACGTTTCATGCATATTTCGTATTGTATTTCAACTATCTTGTTTACTCTAAATGATATATGTATCTGTTTGCTTACACATGCATGTGTAGCTATTTTGTCTATATGTATGTATGAATCTTACCAAAATGTGTTGTTAGTTTAACCATCAATTTGGAATGCTAGCTTACTTGCCTTCCATGTTATGATGCATCTTTTCTCGTGTGTTCTCTTCTTAACTACCTGCTTTCACAGGTTTCCAAGGGGCGTACTCACCTCATTGTTATAGACATTTTTGTGCCTTGCAGATCCAAGCATGAAATGTCCATAAACCAAGGGCTCCTAAGTCCCTAAAAGTGTTGTTCTAACTCCTAAAGAAACAAGGTCAACAAATTACAGCTTCTCCCAGAAGTTCTCCACCAGAAACTGCTCAGAATAAGTCAAATCAGGATCATTTCAGCTGCTCCACTAGCCAAGTGCATTGCATAGCACCTAAATCCACTATCTAGGTGCGTTGCAACGCACCTAAATGCAATACTAGGGTGCGTTGAGCAGGAAATGACAAATGGCAGTGTCATTCCACGAGGTGGAGAGACAATGGAAGCTTCCAGAGTCTTCTCCCATGACACTTGCCTCACTGAATTCGACCAAGGATGAGTAAGAGGCTTTCAGTCTCCAAGTGGAAGCAAGAACTGATAGAGAGAAGCCACTAATCAAATCATAAGCTGACTCATCCTCCTTGCATACATCTATATATGGATCCCTCATCCCAGAGATCCAAAGGCTGGAATTTTGCACATTGTAAGGAATTACTGTTGGTTTTGAGATACATATCAGAGAATTGGGTGATCTATGCTTTGTTGTGGGTGAAGAAGGGAATTCTTTACTGGGAGGTTGATGCTGGGTCAGGAATCATCGGTTGTAACTCCTCTTGGATCTTCTTGTATATCAATAAAAACTATTTGAGTTTCTTCTCCATGCTTTTGTATCATTGATGCTTGTTACATTTGTATGATTAACTTAAATCTGATCCTAAGTTATTTATGAATATAAATCCATGTCTTTGTATAGTTTCCTTCTTCTGTGATCTTACAGGTACTTGGTGAAGCTGGGCAAGTAAGGGAGCAGGTAGCTGGAAGCTGTCAAAGAGGAGAGAGATTGGATCAAAGGACTAGCGCAAGACACAGGTCGGTTCATCCTATTCCTCTTTGTTTATAGTTCATAAAGAAGATACAAAAGTAGTTTTCTCTGTTTGTTTCTAAGGCAGCTGTCACACCTTAGTGGGATAGAGCAGTTCTAAATAGACACTTTTCCCATTAACAAAATGGCGACTCCGCTGGGGATCGTGTCTAATTAGTTTGTTTGTGTTTCTCTTCTTGTTTGTTTCATAAACTTATAAGTAGCAATCGAACTGCATTTTCCATAACAAATGCAAAGTAGACATCTGCTGCTTTAGTCCATTCACTGGATTTGTTTATGATTTGAACAACTGATTCATAGACTAACTGATTGCCCTTTGTGATAGCTCTTAGACCCCCCTTAGATCTACCCCTGATTGTGCATTACTGATTGCTTTTACTCGGCCAAAAACCAGAGACTAAACTGCAAACTGTGACCCAGAACCCGGATAGAATTCTTGTTTCTGCCCTAGCGCAGGCACTGTGAAGAGGTTCTGCATATCAATGCACTTCCAGAGAGGGCAACCTGCGCTGCAATGCAGTTTCTCTGTGTAATAGGTGCGCTGATCAGCCTAGCCCTGTGCAGCTGAGGTTCTTTTCTTCATTCTTTCCAGTTTTGTCTTTGTATTTTGTAGCCTGTGATCAGTATATGACTGTTTCAAACCCCTTTTCCTTACAGATATTCCGCCTCATTTGTACAAAAGAACTGTAGACGTTTTTATGTGTTTGTTGAGTCGTTTACAGTTTTCCATTGCAAAAGTATAATAATCATACTGTCGTCCTTTGATTTAGATCTGTCGTAAGTGTCAATTTTGATCATAGGAGAAAGTTTATTTGCTGTTGATGGTTGATTATGCTTTTAATTTTGCCTTTGCTTTGAATTTGTGATTTTCTAGCGTTGAAACGAGCATTTATTTCAAAATCATAAAGTGTCGTAATCATCTCTACCTTTTGATTTCGAAAAGAAGCTTGCTTGTGTTTGTCGCTTGAAAGCAAATTCAGATTTGTACATCAACTTTCTTTTTAGCATCAATATTAAGAAAGTGAAAAACAAATACATGCATGTGCATTTGCATATTGACAGTCTGTTTGGCTTGATTTAGGAAAGTGCATTTACAATGTGTTCTTTGCTCTTTGTGAAAAGATTGTGTCTATCTTTTCCCTTAGTAGCTAGGATTTTCACTGCTGAAAAGAGATAAAAGTTTGTTTATCATCTTTAAATTGCATTTTAGGAATTACATCTACATCTCGTGGTGAACCCAAAAGGAAAACTTCATAAGAAAGATCAACTTAAAATAAATTCAATGAACCTAACAACGCTTTGGAACTTAACGCACAACATTTAGAGGTCTAGGCTAGAGACGTATTCCGACGTCGTAAAGCTTGGTAACTGTTGTCCTCATTGATGGTTGGGTGATTCCTCCACTTTGAGACGATAAGTGCCAGTACGGACTTGTGCTCCCATGTACCGTCGAGTATATATTGGGAGACCCCTATAGGCTTAAATCCTTTATCCATAGGAAGCCGTGTCGGCCGCCCTACTGATCGCAATGCACCGAACACAGCATTCGGGAAGATTGACTGCCGTACCGTAAAAAGTATTCTGTAGTTTTGCGATTGGTTTGGTACTCCCTCTACCTAGACCTCCAGAGCAATCCCTTTCGTTCCTTTTCGGACTCCTTAACGGAAAAGGTCCATCTGAGCACTTGTCACTTCAGGCTCATTAAAAATCGAAGGAGACTAGAGTCATCTTTTGTTTTTTCTCGACTCTTAAAAACTGAAAAAACAAGTTGTGCTAAAGCGTGTTAAAATTTATTTTAAACGGAATATTCATACCCCTTTCCTACGTTGATCTTGGGTTGAGAAAATGGAGCCTACCAACCAAGGAATTCCCCTTGGTGGAAATCCTAGTCCCTTCTCCTCTTGGGGAGATGTTGGTGCGTCCCATATGGCCACATTGTCGCTTCCAGGACTGACAATTGGTTTGCCTGTATGGCTCTTCTCAACCTCTGTCGTTCAGAACACCACCATTCCTGAACAATCGAATCAGCAATTAGACGAGTCCAGAGTTTCCCACCAGCCTTCTACTTCCTCTAATTCTTCCTCTCCTCCTTCCTCTTCGCTTGATGGAGCTGGTAAAGCTAAAAGCCAAGTTCCTAAGGAGAAGAAGGAAAATAAGAAGAAAGAGAAGAAGAAGAAGGAGCCAAAGACAAATGGGGGAAAACGAGTGTCGTCTAACAAAAATCCACACACTGCACCGACCAGGCCTAAATCGCCATGCGTCATTTGCAAAGGAGACCACTTTCACAGAGATTGTCCTTGCATCCCCCGGATACTAAGGGACTGGTCTCCTCGTTTGAACAACCCATTGTCGTCAACCTCTGGTGATCATGTTGAAAGCACACCGTCAACTAGTGAAAGTGAAGCCCCAGGACAAAAAGGGAAAGCTAGATTTCCTTGTAAACTGTGCGAAGGAAATCACGCCGTCCACTGTTGTCCCTTCTTAGACGAAGCTAAAAGAGTTTTGGATGATTGTCCGGTTTCATCGTTATGACTTCCTCCTGGATATAAAAAACTCTTGCCGAGTCTGTCACTAGTTGAGAATCCAGCTGGCCCGCTCAGGTGGTTGGCTGAAGCACCTATCATTGAAGATAAACCATTTGGATCCATACCAGACGAAAGTCAAATGGTTGAGGCGGCAGTTGACCCGGTCTTGCCTTCAGAGGTTTCATCTTCAGATGATACAGTCACTGAAGAGAACAAGGATGACACCGTCCAAATTCTCTTCATAAACACAGACTCCGACGAACATGGGGGCAATCTACCCGTTCCTTTACCGCAGGAAGGAAGTTCATCAGAGCCATACCCGACCATCTATTCGGTCCCACCTCCAAGCAACCTAGTTGTCTCCTTCGATTGGAATCAACTAGGCAGACCCCGTTTACCAGCAAGTGTACCATTCCGAATTATCGTTCAAATATATAGAATGGTTATGGCTGGTACCATCATAGATGAAGGGGCTTCTGTGAGTATCCTTTCCTCAACTGCTTGGAAAGCGCTTGGTTCGCCATCGCTCTTGCCTGAGATGAGAAATTTGACAGGCTTTGATAAAGGAACCAGTCGACCTTTAGGGATCCTTCGCGATGTGCCCATAACATTGAGAAGGAAGACAGTTCGCATGAACGTAATGGTAGTTCAAGGACCCTTAGATTACAATCTACTCCTTGGACGAGACTATATTTATTGCATGGGAGCGATTGTCTCCTCACTCTTTAGAGTAATGTGTTTTCCGTACGAAGGAAGAGTGGTCAAGCTCGTGGACCAGCTTTCATTTCCCGGATCATACAGAGCAAATAGTCATATACCGTCCCTAAATGGTCTTTTCATGCAAGAAATGTCTCAATCCCCAGTCCATCCTCCCGATGAGCGCGAGTAATTTGGAGGGATATGACTGAAACCTAGGGGGCATGCGTCCTGGTTTGCTTCGGCAGGAAAACTTCGGGTATAGAGTAGGTTTCCGCGGGAGAATATGCCTAATCTGTACCCCCGTCCGTGGTTGGAAGAGGGGGTTATTCTAGTACAGGATTCTCTTGTCAAAGTTATGTGAGTTGGCGAGCGCCGCCACTCACCTTTGTTTATTTCGGTATATATTTCCAAAGAAGTGTTTTGTTTACGCCGTAAATAGAACAATATTTGGGTAACCTGTAAGAGGTAGTACCCTTCCTGATAAAACGAATGTTTTGTCAGCTCGAATAGAGGGTGACCTCGAAACTCTGTTTTATACCTGGGGGCATGCAAACCTTTTGGAGTGCAAGCGATGGGCGACTATTTATTTTTTAAAATTTTTAGGACCTCTAACCCTTTAAACTCGTAGGATTAGTCGTCACCTAACTTGCATAAAGAAAGGATGTGGGGCAAAAATCTAAAAGTTTCCATTTGTATATGAGACATTCTTATCATATGAATGAATTAATCGAGCAGTGTTTACCGCGAGGTTCAAGCTCGTTAAAAAATAAACCCGGACCGAGCAAATGTTTCCACCCGCGTTTAAGCTCGTTAAAAAATGAACTATTCCCTGGTAAATAACCACCGTGAATGTAGCATTTCAGCCATTAAAGCCTTGGTCGTGTTTGCACCGTCACCTCCACTTTTTCATTGGCCGATCATTCACCTCCATTTGATTGTTTACCCATTTTGAGGAACAGCTGCGAAGAGTGATTTCACTAGCCATCCTTGTGACACTGCCATGATTGGAAAATTCCAAACCTTACCTGGAATCAGCTGCTACCCATTTGATCACTCGTTCCTCAAAAGACGAGTCTTCTTTAAGCTCTTTTCTGACTCGTAAAATATGAAAAGATTGCCGAGTTTTGGCCTTCCAGCTCATTAAAGCGACAGGAAGTGCTATCCCTCCTCTAGATTTTAATCTTTTTGGACCTGAGGGATTATTGCACAAAAAGATCGAGCGCTTGTTTTGTTCGTCTCGTTAAAGCTAATCGAAAATTCATCCCTTCTGTATTGTTTTATACTTTTTCAGACTTAAGGGATTAGATGACGAAAAAGGAATTTTGGAGTTATCTTTACGTACCTTTTCAGACTCTCTAAAAATGAAAAGGACCGAGTTATCTTTGTCGTTAAACTCGTTAAAAAGATTAATAGCGACAAACTTGTCTTTAGACGAGAACAAGTTTCACTATCGCTAGGCTCGTTAAAACATAGCGATGGGTTTGCCCGAAGGGCAAATTATAGAACAAGCATATGTTATCCTCCTCAAGCTTGACAAAAATAAAGAGGTACTGGTCAGCAATGAATGGGGAAAAATTGGGAAGAAAACTCAAAGAATCTTTATTGGTAGCAAGTCGCTCTTGAACATGACACTTCCACTCCATGCCCGAGTCGGGTTGGGTTGTTTCATTCACCGGTCACATCGCCATGGTATCGCCATACCATCCACATTTGGGGTTAATGCTACCAATCCATCACATAAGTGTCGCCGACATGTTCAAGAGAAGTCATCCAGAAAGGCCACCTGTGTCCCGCCCAATACCATACATTATACTCCATTCTTTCATGACCGCCACCCTGAACCATATATCATCAGATCGTTTTCACCTCCATCAAAATCATTTGCTCTGTTCCGTGTCATTGATGTGGGATTCATTAAGGCCCTCCTATGACAGATCACTTCTTGTCGACATCAGCTCATTATCCAAGAAGTTGGTCTAGGAACACCCCATTCAGTACTTTGAAGCTTGCATGCCTCAATGGCAAGTTTCTCACTTCCGGCGACAGGTTTACATCAATGACCTTCGACCGAAAGATTTTGCGTGGTGTTCGATGCCAAGTCCTTTATTCACACCACGTGAATTGTACTGGAGTACCTTGAGGGTCATTATCATTATCGGTGATTCCTCTCGCGCTTGTTAACAGTTTACATCATTGACTGGTAATCAAGCGATGTCTTTCCATGTTCGACTTCAAAACATTTCTCACATGGATCGACTTGTACTTCGAGTGAAGATCGGACGAGATTGAAGACCCCGAATCTAGTTTCATCCATCCGGGCTGCGATATATATTCAGGAAAATAAAGACATTGAAATGTACAACATTACAGCACAGATAATCATCCTACCAAAAGGATGATGGCTCTATCAGAATCATCAGTCTACCATCAGACGATTGTCTGTCCTATGTACATGAAAATGAATTTATAAAGCTGAGTATGGGAATGCCCGCCTCAGCTAGATCATGAAAATAGTATGAAGATAATGTATTGTATTGTATCTTATTACAAGTCTCCTCCCAGCATTGAAAGAACTTCAGATCCTCCTAATAAAGCATTTCACCCAATAATCATACTTTAGGGGGCAACTGTTATAGAAATTTTTGTGCCTTGCAGCTCCAAGCATGAAATGTCCATAAACCAAGGGCTCCTAAGTCCCTAAAAGTGTTGTCCTAACTCCTAAAGGAACAAGGTCAACAAATTACAGCTTCTCCCAGAAGTTCTCCACCAGAAACTGCTAAGAATAAGTCAAATTAGGATCATTTCAGCTGCTCCACTAGCCAAGTGCGTTGCATAGCACCTAAATCCACTAGCTAGGTGCATTGCAATGCACCTAAATGCACTACCAGGGTGCGTTGAGCGGGAAATGACAAATGGCAGTGTCATTCCGCGAGGTGGAGAGACAATGGAAGCTTCCAGAATCTTCTCCCATGACACTTGCCTCACTGAATTCGACCAAGGATGAGTAAGAGGCTTTCAGTCTCCAAGTGGAAGAAAGAACTAACAGAGAGAAGCCACTAATCAAATCATAAGCTGACTCATCCTCCTTGCATACATCTATAAATGGATCCCTCATCCGAGAGATCCAGAGGCTGGAATTTTGCACATTGTAAGGAATTGCTGTTGGTTTTGAGATACATATCAGAGAATTGGGTGATCTATGCTTTGTTGGGGGTGAAGAAGGGACTTCTTTGCTGGGAGGTTGATGCTGGGTCAGGAATCATCGGTTGTAACTCCTCCTGGATTTTCTTGTATATCAATAAAAACTATTTGAGTTTCTTCTCCATGCTTTTGTATCATTGATGCTTGTTACATTTGTATGGTTAACTTAAATCTGATCCTAAGTTATTTATGAATATAAATCCATGTCTTTGTATAGTTTCCTTCTTCTGTGATCTTACAGATACTTGGTGAAGCTAGGCAAGTAAGGGAGCAGGTAGCTGGAAGCTGTCAAAGAGGAGAGAGTTTGGATCAAAGGACTAGCGCAAGACACAGGTCAGTTCATCCTATTCCTCTTTGTTTATAGTTCATAAAGAAGATACAAAAGTAGTTTTCTCTGTTTGTTTCTAAGGTAGCTGTCACACCTTAGTGGGATAGAGCAGTTCTAAATAGACACTTTTCCCGTTAACACTCATCCTCCGTGTGTTAAAACCGCTCATGCAACTTCCTTGACTTACTGCATATGTCACACCCTTGTTACCAACAGGGACATCTTACTTGCCTTTGTGCGAAATAGCTATTAAGGCGATACCGTACAACCCACTTCTGGGACTCCTACACCAAAATGTCTGAGGTCTAATTGGTACTTCTTACCGGGGAGATCCCTTGACATGTTGGCAGGTCCAACACTGTCAACAATGTTAGAAAATGATATATTACAGAGCAATGGAACACATATAATATTGCATAACTATAAAAACAGAAAACGCATAAAACCAGAGAGACACAAATATACGCGGTTCACCCAGTTTGGGCTATGTCCACCCCGAACAGCTAGTCCTTCCTTTCTATTATCCAGCAAAATGAAGAGACACAACCTACAGCAGATCCGCTGTAATATCCTCTGTTTTCTCTCACAGTCTCAGCTCTCTGTTTCTCACTCGGAGAATACACATCTATTACACTGCCTCAATACAATACCCTCATACAAAGAGAGGGGTTTCCTTCTAGGGCAAAAAAACCCTAAACTAAACATAAGTTCTACTGTCAGATCATCCACCTAATGAACGACCTAGATTGACTAGAAATTACTATACTTTTACAAGGTAGTTTTACATCTGTTTTTAGCACCCCCGAAACCCCCATCGGGGGATCGCTGGCTTCCGGACCCCCCAGCCAGGGAGGATGGGCCCCCCAACCCCCTTGCGGGGGGGGGGGGGGGGAGGGGGACAAGTCCCCCCCGCATGGAGGGGTGTACAAACTTCCTGGGGTATACATCTAGCTGAAACAAAGACCTCTAAATAATCATGCTCCACACGCAACAATCTCCCACTTGGAGAATGATTGTAGCAACTCCACCGCTGCTTCATTTGCTAGAAAATGACTCCTCTTTGGACCTAGCTGTTTCTCATATTCATCGTCATCCTTGAAGACCAATTGAAACTAAGCATATTCTCAGTTTCTCCCTGGTTACAACTTTTCTTAGCATATCTGCAGGATTCTGGCTAGTGTGTATCTTTTCCATCTTCAACTCTCCATCTTACAACAGTGATCGTATGAAATGGTACTCGAGCTGTATGTGTTTAGTCTTGGAATGAAATGCTGAATTCTTTGCAAGATGAATGGCACTTTGGCTATCACTGTATAACGTGCCCATATCATGCTCCTTACCCAATTCACCCATAAACCTTTGTAACCAAATCATTTCTTTACTAGCCTCTATAGCAGCAACATACTCTGCTTTTGTTGTTGAAAGTGCAACAACACTTTGGATTTTTGAAACCCAACTGATAGCTGTTCCACCTATAGTAAATACATATCCTGTAGTGCTCCTCCTGTTATCTCTGTCACTTGCCATATCTGCATCAACATATCCATGTAGGGAAATGTTTGAACCACCAAAGCATAATGCTTGATTTGTGGTACCTTTCAAATATCTGAGAATCCATTTCACTGCCATCCAATGTTCCTTTCTTGGATTGTTCATGTACATGCTTTCAACTTCCACTGCATGTGCAATATCAGGCCTTGTGCAGACCATTTCATATATTAAGCTTCCAACTACTGATGTATATGGAACTTTAGACATATAATCCATGTCTTCTTGGGTCTTTGGGCACATTTCCTTACTAAGTTTGAAATGGCTAGCAAGAGGTGTACTAATTGGTTTTGCATTGTGCATATTAAATGTTTTCAACACCTTTTGTATGTACTCATTCTGAGACAATGTTAATTTGCGATTTTTCCTATCTCTAGTTATTCTCATACCAAGGATTTGTTTTGCAACTCTCAAATCCTTCATTGCAAATGAATTTGCCATTTTTCTTTTGAGCACATTTATTTCCTGCATGTTAGACCCTACAACAAGCATGTCATCTACATACAATAACAATATAATGTAGCTGCCATCATTTTTCTTTTTTAGATAAACACAATGATCATAGTGACATCTAGTATAACCTTGTTCAGACATAAACTTGTCAAATTTTAGATACCACTACCTTGGAGCCTGTTTTAAGCCATACAAGCTCTTCTTCAACCTACACACTAGTTTCTCCTCCCCTTTTACCTCATATCCTTGTGGTTTTTGCATATATATCTCTTCCTCCAAATCCCCATGGAGAAAGGTTGTCTTTACATCTAACTGATCAAGATGCAAATCTTCAACTGCTACTAGACTTAAAATAGTTCTGATTGAAGTCATTTTAACAACACGAGAAAATATTTCATCAAAATAAATACCTTTCTTCTATGCAAACCCCTTCACCACAAGTCTAGCTTTGTACCTCTGTTTTCCTCCATCTTCTTGCTTCAGCTTGTAAACCCATTTATTCTTCAATGTAGTTTTTCCTGCAGGCAACCTGACTAAGTCCCAAGTCTGGTTATGCATTAAGGAGTCCATCTCTTCTTCCATGGCTACCTCCCACTTCTTCCTGCTTTCAACCTGCATTGCTTCTTCATAACATTCGGGTTCACTAGAATCAGTCAACAATAATTAATATAATGAAGGAGAGTATCGTTCAGGGGGTATACTTATCCTGGTAGATCTTCTAACACAACTTTCAAGTGTTTGGGATGCCTGTTGATATTGTTGTGGTTGTTGATTATTATTATTTTGAGGCACCTTTACTTTTTCAATGATCCCATCAAGAACTGTGTATTCCTTGTTTTCTTTTTCCTGTTTCTTTCCCTGCAACCGATTCTTATACAAGACCTTTTCATTGAATATTATATCTCTGCTCCTAATGATTTTGTGATTTTCATAATCATATAAGCGATAACCAAAATCATTAACACCATATCCAATAAAGGTACATTCTTTGATTTTTCCTCAAGCTTTGTTCTATTTTCTTTATTAATATGGACAAAGGCCTCACAACCAAAAGACTTTAAAAAGGAGTAGTTTACCTTTTTACCTGTCCATGCTTCCTCTGGAACACCACCATCCAAGGAACTTGAAGGCCCTTTGTTTATTAGATAAACAGTAATATCTACAGCATCTGCCCAAAATTGTAAAGGCAATCCTGCATGCAATCTCATGCACCTTGCACGCTCCATGATTGTTATGTTCATCCTTTCTGACACACAATTTTCTTGTGGTGTTCTTGGAACTGTCTTCTCTATGTGAATTCCATGCTCTGAATAGTACCTATCAAACTATTTGCTACAATATTCACCTCCATTGTCTGATCTGAGACACTTCAATTTCTTTCCCATCTCAATCTCAACCAAAGCTTTCCATTTCTTGAAATATCAAATACATCAGATTTATTCTTAATACAATAAATCCAAGTTTTTCTAGTTGCATCATCAATAAAAGTAACAAAATAATGAGGGCCACTGAGAGATGATACCTGAGCAGGTCCCCATACATCTGCATGCACAAGCTCTAATTTTTCGCTCTTCTTTTCTTTCCCAACTCTGAGAAATCTGACTCTCTTCTGTTTTCCATAAATGCAATTCTCACAGAAGTCCAAATCAACATTCTTCAAACCTAGCAACAAATTCCTTGAGTGAAGAATATTCATCCCCTTCTCACTCATGTGTTCAAGCCTATGATGCCATAATGCTGCATCTGCTCCTTTGGAAGTTAAAGCATTAACAAAGTTAGAAATACCATTGCATAAATACAATGTACCAACCTTTTCACCTTTTGCTATTACCAGGGCTCCTTTGGTGACCTTCCAACATTTATCTGTGAAAGTTGTCACACAACCTTCATCGCCTAACTGCCCTGTTGAAATCAGATTTTTCTTCAGATATGGAACATGCCTTACCTCCTTTAGTAGCCATTGGTTTCCATTCTGCTGTTTTACAAGAACCTTACCCATTCCAATAATTTTACAGGGTTTATCATCACCCAACGGACTTGTCCAAAATCTCCTTGAACATAGTCATGAAAATATTTCTTATCAGGTGTGGCATGGAATGAGGCCCCTGAATCTACCACCCAAGAATTAGTAATATTTTCGAAAGAAAGAATCAAATCATCTTGTAACACCTCACCTGTCACATTTGATTCATGATTGTTTTCTTGCTGTGCATCTCCTTCTTTTCCCTTCCTTGATCTACAATCTTTCTTTAGGTGTCCTTTATTTCTGCATTTCCAGCACACTATCCCTAATCTGGA
This sequence comes from Pinus tabuliformis, assembly GCA_031772625.1. Classification (NCBI taxonomy): domain Eukaryota; kingdom Viridiplantae; phylum Streptophyta; class Pinopsida; order Pinales; family Pinaceae; genus Pinus; species Pinus tabuliformis. The sequence continues at coordinate 1,243,642,877 of CM062818.1, forward strand.
CTTGGATCTGCCTTTCCTTGATTTATTGCGATATCCTGAGCTCTTTCCTCTTTCCATTTTTCTTCCCCTAGACTCTACACTTAAAGCATTACTTGATGTCTCACCGAAGCTTTTCCATCGCATTTCCTCACTAAGGATAGCACCGACAACATCATCAAACTTTAAAGTACTAGATCCAAAAACAGAGTTACTAATGGCCATTACTAAACCATTCCAACTTTCTGGCAACGATCACAAGAATAACAGAGCTCTAACTTCATCATCAAAGTTTACCCCTACAGAACTTAACTGAATTGTAACAATATTAAAATCATTTAAATGGTCTGCAATAGATCCACCTTTCGACATCTTCATATTAAATAACCGTTTCATAAGAAATACCTTGTTTGAGGCTGAGGGTTTTTCATATAGTTTCGCCAATGCCTTAATCAAACCCTCTGTCGTTGTTTCCTTTGAAATGTTGAAGGCGACCGACACTACGAGGCACAACCGTACTGTTCCGAGTGCCTTTCTATCGAGAAGGTTCCATTCTTCATCTGTCATACCCATCGACATCTTTGTTTTTCCGCCCAATGGCAGGTACAAATCTTTCTGATACAGATAATCTTTCATCTGCATCTTCCACAGTGAGAAGTTTTGGCTATAAAAGGTCTTGACCCTAAACTTACCATCTTCCACCATTGCTCCCACTCGAACGAGGAACCCTTCTTTCTTGCGAGTTTATCAACCAAATAGACCTTCGGCTCTAATACCAGCTGTTAGAAAATTATATATTACAGAGCAATGGAACACATATACTATTGCATAAATATAAACACAGAAAACACATAAAACCAGAGAGACACAAATATACGTGGTTCACCCAATTTGGGCTACGTCCACCCCGAACAACCAGTCCTTCCTTTCTATTATCCAGCAAAATGAAGAGACACAACCTACAACAGATCTGTTGTAGTATCCTCTGTTTCTCTCACAGTCTCACCTCTCTGTTTCTCGCTCAGAATACACATCTATTACACAGCCTCAATACAATACCCTCATACAAAGAGAGGGGTTGCCTTCTGATGAGCCCCGAATTGGGTAACTTATTGGGCTCATTTTGCCTAATTGTCCTTGTTCAATCCTCCATTTTTCATATATTATGCATGTTTTTTTTAGTATGTTTATGTTATTTGAACGAATAAGGGTGGTCACTCTACTAAGGAGGCTAATACGTGGTTATTTTAGGGTTTTTGGACAAATTTTGGAGAAAAACCAAGCAATTATGGGCCAAGTGACAGCCAAGCTTGAGGTGAGGATTTGTAGGGAGGTTGTCTCTTGCATTAAATGGCCCTTCCTCGAAATCTCCACCCTCAACTCCGAGCTCAACAGGCCACCAAAACGAATCCTAAAGGCAACTAAGCAGCTTTGGGAAGAGTGACTGTTTACTAGCAGTTGGAACAACCGAGTCCCTTGAATTTAGGAGGGCTGCTAGGCCCCTCGTAGTGTATAAATAGGAAGGCCTCAACCTTCGTAGTTTACTTTTGGAACTGTTGGTATTTGCACTATAGTGCTGTCATTTTCTTAGCTCGTTTTCTTGTAGCTACTGTTGTATAACTTTCTTGTGATGATTATTTTTTAGTAATGAGAAGCAACTTTACTTGGCATCAGATCTGAGTTCTTTATAAGAGCCGGAAGCTCTTGGGGTTGGGCCCAACCCTAGTGCCAAGGCCTCCTTTATGTATTGTTATTTGTCCTTTATGTATTTGCAAAATCATTTTTGTTAAGTAGAATAAGTCTTGCTGATTAACTAGGTCATTGTTGATGATTAGAAAGAATTTTGATGTTAAGATTGAGTTGATAGGTTATTGACAGGGAAAAGCTCCAGAAAAAAGCCATCAAGCACCTCTGATTTCGCCTCTCCCTTAGTGGGATCAGGAGCTGGGATCAAGGTGACCTTGCTGCCCACAAAACCACTGACTTTTCTTTGCCATGCAATCATTAGTGTTTGATTTTCATTTGCAGAAGTTGGTTACATGTGTAGATTCTTGATTGCTTAGTTGCACAGTTAGTATATAGGGTTTCCTTGCGATTAAAACTTCTGTTCATTCTCTTTACTGTCAGCTAGATCAAATTAGGTCAACGTAACTAGGTATTTGATTTTACAAGTCTTCGTTGGTTCAGTTGGAAAAACAACTTGCAGAGCACCTATACCACTTCTCTATTTTCCCATACTCCATCAAACCCACCTTCTCCATCCCCTAACTCGGATTCTTGCCTCACGTTTGCCATTTGCTCACATAACCCTAATTTTTGTGCAACATTGCTTCAGTCCTCCTTGAACAAATCCAACCATATACATATTTCCTCAACTCCATCCACCAAGTCCTGGACCACCTCAAACCCTTATCCTACCTCCATACTCACTCCTGCACCTTTCTCTCTCCATCCATCCTCCAAAATCCCATTTCTGAACAACTTGTAGAAAATTACAGACATCCTCTAGAAAATTATAGACATCCTGTAGAACCCTGCAGACTTCCTGTAGAGGCTCACAAATGAGTTTTCTTGATAGCCAAACTCTGTGAAACTCTCTGGAAGGGTGTTAGGACCCCTTAGGCCCTCTCTGAACCTTCCCAACCTCCTCCAAGCATTTCCTCTCACCAATCCACCTCTGCATAGTAAAAAACAATCAAATCGCATGCATGATAATTTTGGAAACTTATTCAAAAATACGAAAATATGTTTTTTTTCAGATGTTACTGAAGAAGTAGCTTAGATACGTGTATTTGCCTTCCTAGAAGTCAATGACATCTCTTTCAGTAGCTTGCATCCTCTTTCTTGCATCAGTAGGGCTAGCTAGTAAAATTAGGGTTTGCTAGGGTTTACATTTCCTTTCAGCTTTCCAGTTTCCTTCTGCAAGTAGATCAACCTTCTTTGAGTTAGCTTTCATCCATCAGTTAAAAAGCTTCTTCTTAGAGTTCATAGAAGTTGGCTTAAGCTCCTAACAGACTTGTGCTAGCCGACCAAGTGAGAACTGCGGCAAGAGCTAGTACTTGTGCATACAACACCGATGCTTCCAAGTTTGTTACAAACTATCGGGTTGATAAAAGTAAAGAAGGGAGTCCCAGGAGTTGCAGCAATATTGCTGCAATACTGGAACCCACCACCTTTTTGGCGTTGTTGCCGAGGAAGCGTCAGAGTACTTGTGATTGCTTCTTTTCTTCTATTTTCCTACTCTAACCTTCTGCTAAGTAGTTTATTTCAGTTCCATCTTGCAATTTCATTTATGCAAAAGTAAATTAGACATTTCCTGCTTTCATAGATTTGCCTTTCAATTCCGCAATTTGAATTCTGCAAGCGTAGAATAGAATTTCATTTCTACAAGCGTAGTCTAGCATTTCATTCTCGCAATTTGATTTCAGAAAAATAGATTAGTCCTTTCCTGCTTTCATTTCAATTCCGCATTTTCATTTCTGCAAGATAGATTTAGTTAGTTGTAATTCCATCTATTTCAGTTTTGCAGGTACAAGCAGAAGAAAAAAGCAAAAGCAACCAAAAATCTTTTCATGCCTCGTAGGAATAGAGATAATACTGGAAAATTCCTACCCAACACCTTCACCACTTCACTGAGTCACTCTTCTCTCTTCTTTGGTGGCAGTGACCCAGAAGAACCTATAGGTGAACCTCCTGAGATATACAAAGATCCTATAACAAAAGAAGAGCAAGAAAACATTCCTTTTGAGACCATGGCTGAAAACAAAGACGGTAGAGACGATGATGAGAGAATAGAAGGTACCTTCCCCATCCGAGAGACCAACGGGGACATGAAGATGAGGACCATAAGTCCCTTAGCCTTACCTCATTTCCATGGATTGACCACTGAAGACCCTGATACCTTCCTATTTGAGTTTTCTATCCTTTGTCGAACTTATGATTATGCAGAAGACGAGCAAAAGTTGAAACTCTTTCCCTCTACCCTCAAGGATGCAGCGTTACGCTGGTTCATGGGGTTACCTGGAAACAATATCACTACTTGGGCTCAGATGCAACAAGCCTTTAACAACAAATACCGGGACTACTGTAGGTCAAAGGAAACAAAGGGAGAAATATTTCAGATGACCATGGGAAATGAAGAGTCTTTAGAAGACTACGAGGAAAGATTCCAACTTAGCTACAAACGGGCCAGGTGCACACTTGATCTGGAATCTCTAAAGCTGGTTCTGCTCCAAGGAGTCCCTGAAGACCTTCTAGATACCCTTCACATGCTAGCTGGAGGAGACATCTACCAACTACCTTATGAGGACATAAAGACTGTGTTTAGAAACCACTCTAGGGCAGCCCGACAAAGAGGTAGGGGGAACCCACTTTCAGCTAGTACTACCTTCTCCAAGCATGAGTTTTCTAATCAGATGGAAGACCTCAAAAGTGAGATGAGACAGACCATTGCCATGCAACTCGATACCTTCCGAATCCAACAAAAGAAAGAGGAAGCTGAGAGGGCTTTGGCCATTTTTTGTCCTAGATGTACGAGGAAGCACCCTAAGAATGAGTGTCCATTGCACTCAGTAGAGGTATGTTTCGTTTGTGAGGAAAACCACCCCACAAACCAATGCCCAACCTTACCCGGATTTAAAGCCATGTACCAAGGGACTGAGGCACCCACTGAACCTCTCTACTTCCTCAACCAAAGGAGGCCGCATGGGCCCAGACCTTACCAGTAGGGGATGCAAGGGACATCCCAAGCTTATTATAGCCCCAACCAATCTGCTCACATGCCTTCTTGGGGTCCCCCTGCTCATCCTTCCTGGTCCGCACCTCCTCCGTGGTCTTATCCACCTCAATACCATACTCAACCCACTGCTCATTTGTTTCACTCACATGTCCAGCCACAACCTCAGTGGAATGCACCTCAACTGGGGTTGAGGCCCCAATACAACTCTCCTCCCACCATTCTGCCTCCACCAAAGGCTCAACCACAACCATTACCTCCTGCTCCTCCAAGACAACCCCAGATGCCTGCTCAACCGAACCTGAACCCCAACAACCGACAGGCCCAGTAGGTATACACTGGGGAGACAACATGCCCTACCTATGCTGTGGAGATCCAGGAGATCAACCTACGATCCGGGAAGACCCTTCCAGATCACCAACCTCCTCCCCTAGAGGACGAGGAAGAGAAACAAGAAAGTGAACCCAAAGCCATTCCACCCTTTCCTGAGTGACTAACAGTAACCATGCAACCAAACCCAGAGGAGACTGAACTTCTGGGAGAACTTAAACAGTTGTGTGAGAAAATACCACTTCTCCAGGCCATAAAAGATATACTGATATACAACAAACTGATTAAGGAGAAGTTTTTTAGGCACCCAGGCAGGCGAAAGAGAGATGCCTCGACTATCAATGTCATATGACAACTGTCCGATCTAATGTTGGGGCAAGTAATCTGTCCAAAGTATTTGGACCCTAGGAGTCCTGTAGTTGATGTCCACATCAATGGCACCATTATCCCCCATACCTTGATTGATCTAGGGGCTGCCATTAATGTGATGACCAGGGACACCATGCTTAAACTCAACCTTCAAAGTTCCTTAAGGAAGACCTCGACAGTCCTGCAGTTAGCAGATCGCTCCACCGTGACTCCCGAAGGGATTGTGGAAGATGTCTTGGTCTTTGTTGACTCTTGGGAGTACCCTGCGGACTTCTTGGTCCTTCAGCAAAAGGAAAAGCTCACTGGATACCCCCTCATTTTGGGAAGGCCTTGGTTAGCCATTGCGGATGCTTACATCAGTTTCCGAGCTGGAAGCATGACCATCAAGAATGGGCCTATGTCCAAGCAGCTAGTCCTATACCCTCCTGCCCAACCTCTGCTAGAACATGACTTACCACTCTGGTTGGAAGAAGGAGATGAGGATGAGGTCGACTCTACACCATTGTGCACAGTAGAAACCACTAGGGGAGGTGCTCAAACCAAGGATGATCCGATTGAGACTTTGATTCAAAATCCACCTCCCAGTGCACTGTCCTTAGAGGAATTGGTGGAAGATACCCAAGCCAACACCTTAGTGGACCTCTGTGTGACTGATCCGATCTCTCCCAGAGTTAAGAATGTGGAGTTTGGTCCCGAAAGAACTTTAAAGATTAGCTCCTCCCTATCTCTTTCCTAGGAGAAGGAGTTGTGTAGCTTACTGAACAATCATTTAGATGCTTTCGCTTGGAGCTATAAGGAGATGAAAGGAGTCCATCCTTTAGTCTGTACCCATCACATTTACATTAAAGAAGATTTTAAACCAGTCAGGCAGCCTTAGAGGAGAATGAATCCAGCCCTTAAAGACATCGTTAAAGAATAATTGCAAAAATTGTTGGATGCAGGATTCATCTACCCTATCTCCAATAGTGAGTGGCTCTCACCTCTAGTGCTTGTGCCCAAGAAGAACGGGAAGTGGGGAATCTGTGTAGATTACCGAGAACTTAACAAAGCCACCAAGAAAGACCATTTCCCTTTGCCTTTCATAGATCAAGTGTTGTATGGATTGGCAAGGAAGAAGTTCTTCTCTTTCTTAGATGGGTTCAATGGGTATAATCAGATCCAAATAAGCCCGGAGGACCAAGATAAAACCATCTTCACTTGTCCATGGGGTACCTTTGCCTACCGAGTCTTTCCCTTTGGGCTATGAAACAATCCTGCCACTATCCAGAGAGCAGTATTGAGCATCTTTTCTGAGTTGGTCCATGATTCGGTAGAAATCTATATGGATGAATTTACTCCTTATGGGTCCAACTTCCAAGAAGCATTGACTAATCTGGGAAAAGTTATAACCAAATGCATTGAGATGAACCTATCCCTCAATCCCGAAAAATGTGAATTCCTGATGACTGAAGGGACCATGCTAGGTCATACCATTTCTCAACAAGGGTTACAGGTGGATCCTAACAAGATTGCTATCATCCAAAAGGTCCCACCTCCTCAAAAGGTAAGAGATGTTCAGAGTTTCCTAGGCTTAGCAAGATATTATTGATGATTCATTAAATATTTCAGTAAGCTAGCCTCGCTATTGTTTGGCCTATTAGGGAAGGATGTTGAGTTCAAATGGACTGATGACTGTCAGGGGGCACTGGAGGAGTTGAAAGATAAGCTGGTGTCTGCCCCGATCTTGAGAGGTCCAAACTGGGCCCTACCTTTCCACATCCACATTGATGCCTCGAACAAAGCCATAGGGGAACCCTTAGGACAAGTTGAGGAGAAACTGCCATATACCATATACTTCGTCAACAAAAACCTGTCCAAGGCAGAAATGAACTATACTGTAACTGAGAAAGAGTTCCTGGCTGTAGTCCATTCCCTAAACAAGTTCAGATGCTACATCACTAGTTATCAAACATTTGTACACACTAATCATGCTGCGATTAAATATTTAATGAATAAGCCTGATGTAAATGCTCGTATCATTAGATGGTTACTTTTGTTGCAGCAATTTGATTTGACTATTATCGACAAGCCAGGTAAGGAAAATGTTGTTGCTGACTTCTTGTCTAGATTGGATTTGCCTGTAGGTGAAGAAAGAACAGTGGACGACCAGATGCCAGATGAACATCTGTTTGCTATCTCAGTACTCTCTCCATGGTTTGTTGATATAGAAAATTACTTGGTCTCAACACAGTTCCCTCCGCATCTATCCTCAAAGGAGAAGAGCAGAATCGTAAGGAAGAGCGCCCCATTCACTTGGATCGGGGGCAACCTGTTTAAACTTGGCCCAGATCAAATCTTGAGGTGGTGTGTTAGGGAGGAGGAAGTCTTTGACATCCTCCTAACCTGTCATGATGGACCTTGTGGAGGCCACTTTGCAGCAAAAAGGACTGCCTTCAAAATTCTATAGGTAGGCTACTATTGGCCTACTCTTCATCAAGATGTCAGAAGATACATCAGCCAGTGTGACCGATGTCAGAGGATGGGGAAACCGACTCCAAGGGATGAAATGCCTCTCCAACCTCAAGTGACCTTTGAGCCATTTGAGAAGTGGGGCATGGATTTTGTGGGTCCTATCAACCCTCCTTCAAAGCAAAGGTCTTACATCATTGTGTGCATCGACTATCTGACCAAGCGGGCAGAAACAAAGGCAATCAAAGCAGCAACAGAAGAAAAGGTGGCTGAATTTTTAAGGGAAAATATATTCTACAAGTTTGGCTACCCAAGAGAGTTAGTCACCGATCAAGGAAGCCAATTCACCTCCAACCTGATTGAAGACTTTCTTGCTCATCACAAGATCAAGCATATGACTTCCACCCCATATCATCCTCAAGCAAATGGGCAGGTGTAAGTCACTAATAGATCATTGGAAGGGATTTTGACTAAGGTGGTGAGCAACAACAGAAAGGATTGGGTAGATCGCTTGGTTGAGGCCACCTGGGCCTACAACACCACTTGGAAGACTACAACAGGTTTCACACCTTATGAGCTGGTCTACGGGAAGAAAGCTTTGCTGTCCATAGAGTTCGAGTACAACACATTGAGGGTGGCAGCTCAGCTGGACCTAGATCTCAACCATGCTCAACGTGAAAGATTATTGTAGTTGAATGGATTAGATGAACACAGAATGCAGGCCATCCTCCACTCAGAAGTAGTTCAACTCCAGAGGAAGATATGGCATGAGTGGCACCTTAATGAAAAGCAATTCCAGCTGGGAGATTGGGCACTGCAGTATGACTCAAGATACAAGGATTTCAAAGGAAAGCTGAGGACAAGATGGTTAGGACCATATACAATGGAGAAATGCAATGAAAATGGTTCAGTCCTTATCAGGACCATTGATGAAGAAGCCATCCCCATGCTTGTCAATGGGCATCGATTGAAAATCTACAAGAAACCCCTTTCGAGGCAGGAGTTCATTGAAACTGTGGAAAAATCAGTGCTGGTAGTAGAGCAGGGTTCTGCCTCAATTCCGGCCACACCTTGATCATCAAAAAGAAAAAGAGAAAAAGGGGAATAAAAAGATCCCTGGGTGAAAACCTCTCTGAGGCACCCAGGGCATACAGTGAGGGTGAAAACCTCATGGAGGCGCCCCAGCTATCTCTCAGAAAATAAAGAAATGGAATAAAAAAGATCCTTGGGTGAAAACCTCTCTGAGGCGCCCAATGCAGATAGTGGGGGTGAAAAACTCATGGAGGCGCCCCTATTGTCTCTCAAAAAGAAAAAAAAAGAAAAAAAAAGAGAAAAGAGAAAAAGAAAAATAAACAGGTCTAATCTCTGGAATTATTGCAAGTTGCAGGGAATACAGTGCATATAAAGTAGGTCACGCAAAATGAGGACAGGGGTCTGTACCAAGCTACTAGAAATCCTCACAGACACTCCCTCCATGTCCACTCACTTTTTCTAGGATTTGAACACATTCGGGTCGAGATTCAACCTCCTACAAGAAGTTCTGAGCTTTCTATAGGAAGTTTTGGGGCTTTCTACAGGAAGTTCTGCATTTCTACAGGAAGCATCCTGTAGAGCCTTCGGGCAGGCCAAAATTGATTCTGGAAAGGGATTTAAAGCTTGAAGTTTGTTAATGAGGTCTGCAGCCACCCCTCTCTTCCATCCATCACCGATTTCATCTCTTTCCATCGCCACTGCAATAATCTGGTTATGTATTCCTGCACAGTCATACAAAGAGTCCTATTTTCCTTAGATTGATTTTTTTTTTCCCAAGTGACAAATCAAGCACACAAAGGCTCGCACACTCTACCTGTCAAAGCTCCATCAGGGCCCTTCATCTGTGAATACGACCTTGCTCGTTTCAGCATGCATCCCAGGAGGAGAAGCAGCTACAGGATGTCCTATAGGAATCCTGTAGAAGATTATCCATCTGGAGCACATACTATGGAGTCAATAGCAGCTGAAATCAACACAGGGGACATGTAACAAGCTCCGCTTGGACGTGAACACCTCCTCAACAACTGAAATCAGACGGAGCCTGTGCATGCAACGTTTACAACCAGAGGATCGGGTCCCGAAGCCTTGCATACAACATCAACCAATGAAAGAAGGAGTTCCAACGCCTGTGCACGAAGCAGCAGTGAGCAAAGCCATCGTTCCACGTCCCGAAGCCTGCAAAACATGTCCATGGCCACACAAGTAAGTGTCTAACCTTATTCGTCAAATTGCATAGACTATACTTTGAAAACTGCATGTCTGTGAAATGGTGCGGATTGAACGAATTCGGTGGCCAGTCAACTGGCCACCCATAGTTAGTCGAATGGCCTTGTGGGATCCGAACGAGCTCGGTTACGCCAAAGAGACGTGCAACCGACATGTGGGAAGTGTCCAGTCGGGGAGAATCGGTGGATTGGCAGTAATGGCGGCAGTTAATGGCAGAGAAAGGAAATGGCGGTCAGAGACACGTCGAGGAATGATGGCCGTGACGTTGGCTAACGGATCGGCCTGGACACATCACCCCCTCGCTATGAATTGCACCGTAATTCAAATTGCTCAACTGAAGAACTCACGATGAACCATTGCCATTTACACTTGCAACCGTTTTCAGCAAAGTATGCGTCCTCCTCCTCTGCAGTTTGATAGCCCGAGCTTCTCGGCCTGTTTCAAAATTCTCCCGTGTCCCAGGCTCGTTCAGAAGCGCCATGACGCCCTCCAGAAGCTGGCAAAGCTCTCTACAGGAAGGAGCTCTACAGGAAATGCGGCATAGCCTCCCGGAGCAAAGAAACCTGGACTTTCTGTGTCGAAATTGGAGTTTTGAAGAAAGGTAGGCTCAAAAACACCATTCCCATGCATGATATTTCGAAAGGTGGTGAATTAAACTGTCTGGAGTAGGAGAATTAGAAGCAAATCTGCCTGTGGGTCAAGAATAGTAGTTTTCCTGTGTGATACACGGAATTTTTTCAGTTGGTTCTACGTCAAATTCTCCTCCACAGTTCCTGTTAAGAAATTCCTCCTATAGAAATGATAAACCACTGTAAGGGCTAACCCGTGCATGAAGAATGTGACTTTTATGTGGTTGGGGATGAAAATTAAGCTCTGCACTCTGTCTGTGGGAGCCTAATTCCCTTTTGACAGTCGAGTTTTGGGCAGCAACAACATTATAACCAGGGAATTGGTGCAAAGTGAAATACAAACATCTGAGAAACCCTGTCCTGAGAATCAAAGGAGGAAACCATACACAGAATTCCCCTTCTGATCAGAGCACAAGCCAAAACAGAGCATTCTCACCATGCCAGGAGGATTTATCAGAAAGGAACCCTCAGATTCCAGGAAATTGCGAGAAACTCCCGAGGTGGTAGACCTATTTACCCGTGCCAATTGGATGACCTTCTGTGACAGAATTCAAGGTCATGACGATGAGGTAACAAAAGAGTTCTTAATGTCCCTGCAGCCTAAATCCAAGATACTGGCCACCATAAATTTTAGAGGGTTGACCTTAAAGCTTACCCCACAACTCATTAGTCGAGTCACTGATCTACCATTGGGGATACCCTGGAGCAAAGAGGAGAGGGCATTGGGCCAAAAAGCCAAGAAAGAATTCTTCCTACCAGAGGAACAGTTTTCAAAAGATAAGAATGGGGTCCAGAGAGCCAGCCTACATCCATTTTGGAGTGAGGTCAGCCTTCAGATCATGAAATACATTACCTGTGAGGGGCGGTTCAATATTGTATATGGTTATCACTTCCGGTTGCTAACTGAACTCAGACATAAGATGGATTTACCCACATAACAAAAGTTAAGCATCCCCTATTTCCTCCTACAATCATTAATTGAGTGTGGCACAAAATTGAAGGAAGGGACACCAGACCAGCTGGCCCATCATGGGCTTATCAAGCTTCTAGTGGAAGATGCCCTCCATACCTATACTGTCCCTCTCTCCTGGGAGATTTTCCGCAATATGTCCAAGGATGATGATATCCGAATTCTGGCCGAGGAACTCACTTCATCCAGCAGTGAGGAAAGGGAGCACATTGAGGCAGAAGAGAAAGCAAAGGGTAAGGAAACCCAGGACAGACCACCATAGAAAGAACAAGAAGAGAAACAAGAGAAATACCAAGCTGCTGAGCCCAAAACTTTGGGTGGAGTAAAGGCACAAACACCAAGGGAGAAACGATTGCAAATCAGGGCAGAGAGGACTGAAAAAGTCCAAGCAAGTGAGGACACACCTAAGGCAACCACATCAAAGTTAAAAGGGAAGGCACCCCCAGCCAAGCAGACCAAAACATTGAAGATAGTTCCTACAGGAAGCCAGAAAACCGTTTCCACAGGAAGCCAAAAAACCATTTCTACAGGAAGCTAGAAAACAGTCAGCACAAGACTTTCTACAGGAAGTTTGGAAACACGGAAACAAAAGGAAAAATCGCCTGAGATTTTAGCCAGGGAGGTAGTAGCTGTGCTGGCCACCCTAAGCACATCACCAAAGCAGAAGGGGAAGTGAAAGAGGGAGCCTTCCATGTATTTTAAGGCAAGGAGGAGCGTGAGGATAAAGACTGGCAGACCCCAGCCACCGTCAAAAGAACCAATCACGATTGTAGACACCCCAACTACACAAAAAGAGAGGTCTCCCTCAAAGGAATCCATCACTTATGAACGGGGAAGCCCGAAGACATCCACCTGGGGAGAAAGAATGAAAATGTTGGACACAAAGGCCTCTCTACAGGATGCTGAGACTATTCTACAGGAAACACTGGCTAGGCTAAAGGAGATCGAAGAAATGGAAGGTGAGGCAACTAAATCACCGCAGGAGGAAGAAAAGGTGGAGAAAAATGTGGAACCTAGCCCCCAACCTAGCTTGGGCTCCCACTATAACTTCTTAGAGGCTGGAAAGATCATTCCTAAAAAATTCACAGTGCCACTTTTCCTTGCACTAGAAGAAGAGAGAGTGAGGACCCACACTTGGATGAAAATCGCTAAGTCCAAGGGTGTGGCAGATATAGGTCCTTTGGAGGAACAACTCAAAGAGGCATGAAGAGAATTGGCTATGGTATGACATGTGGAGAGCAACCAGCGGGTCAAGCTATAGGAAGAAAATGAGCTGCTTAGATAGCAGCTACAATTGCAGGGACAGAGGAAGGAAGACATGCCTCACATCTTGGGAGAACAATAACAATAGGAGGAGCCCACAACAACCAAAGATACCACTGATGAACAACAGAGAAGGGAAGGGATGCAGGCTGAAATTGAGACACTGAATCGGCAACTACAAGAAAAAGAATTGCAAGCAGGCTTGGAGATACAGTCTCTGAAACAGCATGTACAAGAAAAGGAGGCCCAACTGGCCTGCATGGCCCGCTGGGCAATGGAAGCTCTGTAGTGTGGGTAGCCTGCCAAATCCTATGCCCTATACCTCAAGGATCAGTGGTTACAGTTTCAGATCAACAACTTGGCCCAAAGGGGCATCACCCCATTCCAAAATTATCATCAGTTTGCAGCTCTATGTGGTAGTAGTTCATCAGAGGATAGGGCCAAATTATCAGAGTTCTACTTGCACAACTTCGCCCTTCTGAACATGAATGCATGGGATCCCAACAATGTGATAGGAGATGTCCAACTTATGGCCATGGCCTCTTGGATGAGTCATGAGGAGAAGAGAGCAGTAGAGGTCTGCAACATCATAGGTAGAGACCTCAGTGAGCCAGTAATGATCAGAGCAGAGTCGAATGACCCCTCAGCAGTGATAAGCGCCCACCAGCACTTGGCCTACAACCCTCAGGATCTACCGGAATACATTGAGCAACAGGCTCAAGCTATTGCCCACTTTGAGGACATGGAGAGATTGTTGGGAGAAAACTGCCTGCATGCCTGCACAAGACGGTGGAACACACTACATCACAGCTTGAAGATAAAGGAATACCACTCTCCCACCAGGATGAGGGAAGCCTTGGCAAGGGTACCTCTCTACAAACAACTGATGCAAAATCTGCAGGCCAATTGGATTGGCCTGAAATTCAGTCCTCCTTTGCTTTTGGGATTGCTAGAAGGAGTTAAGAAAGAGGAGGAAGGTAGATAATGGGAGGAAGTGGAAAGGAAAGCAGGATTCCACAACCGGGAAGAAGATATCACCGCAGAGGCCTGGACATGAGGGAGGCGATCAAAGCCATAAAGGATGATGAGCTGGACTAGTTTCTCAGAGGATGAGCAACCATTTAGCAGGGGGTGATGATGAGCCCCGAATTTGGTAACTTATTGGGCTCATTTTGCCTAATTGTCCTTGTTCAATCCTCTATTTTTCATAAATTATGCATGTTTTTTTAGTATGTTTATGTTATTTGAACGAATAAGGGTGGTCACTCTACCAAGGAGGCTAATACGTGGTTATATCAGGGTTTTTGGACAAATTTTGGAGCAAAACCAAGCAATTATGGGCCAGGTGACAACCAAGCTTGAGGTGAGGATTCGTAGGGAGGTTGTCTCTTGCATTAAATGGCACTTCCTCGAAATCTCCACCCTCAACTCCGATCTCAACAGGCCACCAAAACGAATCCTAAAGGTAGCTGAGCAGCTCTGGGAAGAGTGATTGTTTACTAGCAGCTGGAATAGCTGAGTCCCTTGAATTTAGGAGGGCTGCTAGGCCCCTTGTAGTGTATAAATAGGAAGGCCTTAGCCTTCGCAGTTTACTTTTGGAACTGTTGGTATTTGCACTATAGTGCTGTCATTTTCTCAGCTCATTTTCTTGTAGCTACTACTGTATAACTTTCTTGTGATGATTATTTTTTAGTAATGAGAAGCAACTTTACTTGGCATCAGATCTGAGTTCTTTATAGGAGCCGACAACTCTTGGGGTTGGGCCCAACCCGAGTGCCAAGGCCTCCTTTATGTATTGTTATTTGTTCTTTATGTATTTGCAAAATCATTTCTATTAAGTAGATTAAATCTTGCTGATTAACTAGGTCACTGTTGATGATTAGAAATACTTTTGATGTTCAGATTGAGTTGATAGGTTATTGACAGGGAAAATCTCCAAAAAAAGGCCATCAAGCACCTCTGATTTCACCTCTCCCTTAGTGGGATCAGGAGCTGGGATCAAGGTGACCTTGCTGCCCACAAAAACACTGACTTTGCTTTGCCATGCAATCATTAGTGTTTGATTTTCATTTGCAGAAGTTGGTTACATGTTCAGATTCTTGATTTCTTAGTTGCATAGTTAGTATACATGGTTTCCTTGCGATTAAAACTTCTGTTCATTCTCTTTACTGTCAGCTAGATCAAATTAGGTCAACGTAACTAGGTCTTTGATTTTACAAGTCTTCGTTGGTTCAGTTGGAAAAACAACTTGCAGAGCACCTGTACCACTTCTCTATCTGCCCATACTCCATCAAACCCATCTGCTCCATCCCCTAACTCGGATTCTTGCCTCACGTTTTCCATTTGCTCACATAACCCTAATTTTTGTGCAACATTGCTTCAATCCTCCTTGAACAAATCCAGCCATCTACATCTTTCCTCAACTCCATCCACCAAGTCCTAGACCACCTCAAACCCTTATCCTACCTCCATACTCACTCCTGCACCTTTCTCTCTCCATCCATCCTCCAAAATCCCATTTCTGAACAACCTGTAGAAAATTACAGACATCCTGTAGAAAATTACAGACATCCTGTAGAACCCCTGCAGACTTCCTGTAGAGGCTCACGAATGAGGTTTCTTGATAGCCAAACTCTGTGAAACTCTCTGGAAGGGTGTTAGGGACCCCTTAGGCCCTCTCTGAACCTTCCCGACCTCCTCCAAGCATTTCCTCTCACCAATCCACCTTTGCACAGTAAAAAACAGACAAATCGCATGCATGCTAATTCTGGGAACTTATTCAAAAATACAAAAAGATGTTTTTTTCAGATGTTACTGAAGAAGTAGCTTAGATACATGTATTTACCTTCCTAGAAGTCAATGGAATCTCTTTCAATAGCTTGCATACTCTTTCTTGCATAAGTAGGGCTAGCTGGTAAAATTAGGGTTTGCTAGGGTTTACATTTCCTTTCAGCTTTCCAGTTTCCTTTTGCAAGTAGATCAACCTTCTTTGAGTTAAATTTCATCCATCAGTTAAAAAGCTTCTTCTTAGAGCTCATAGAAGTTGGCTTAAGCTCCTAGCGGACTTGTGCCAGTTGACCAAGTGACAGCTGCGGTAAGAGCTAGTACTTTTGCATACAACACCGACGCTTCCAAGTTTGTTACGAACTACCGGGTTGATAAAAGTAAAGAAGGGAGTCCTAGGAATTGCAGCAGTATTGCTGCAGTACTGGAACCCACCACCTTCTGAGGCACAAAAACCCTAAAGTAAACATAAGTTCTACTGTCAAATCATCTGCCTAATGAATGGCCCAGATTGACTAGAAATTACTGTACTTTTACAAGGCAATTTTACATCTGTTTTTAGCTTTGGGGGCACTGCCCCTGAAACCCCCACTGAGGGACCGCTAGCCCCTGGACCCCCCAGCCGGGGGTAATGGGCCCGTCGGACCCCCCAACCGGGGGGAATGGGCCCCCCGAACCCCCGCCGGGGGGGGGCAAGTCCCCCCTGCACCCCCCTGCGTGGAGGGGTGTACAAACTTCTTGGGGTATACATCCGATTGAAACAAAGAGCTCTAAATAATCATGCTCCACACCCAACAAACAAGTTCCAAGTTCTGTTTGCATAGAAAGAGGTTACAAGGTTTGGTTCAATTGCTTGTTCATGATATTATAATTGTTATACAAATTTCAATTGTGTTGAACCTATGATATGGACTCCATTTTTGAAGATTAATGAAGTAGTTCTGGTGATTTCAAGCATAGTAATGTGTAGTATGTGTTCTTCCTCTGTATATCATTTCATATGTGTTTATCTTCCTCAAAAATTGTGTAAGTGGTAGTTGTTGGATTCATTCATAGATCATGGATTTACTTATGTTATATTGTAGCATAAAGTACTTATGAAGCTGTTGTGCCCTACAACAACCCCCCATTTCATATCATCTGTGTTTACAAACAATCAACATATGAAATGGGTCCCTTTTAAAAAAATTTATTGGTATTAATGAATTTGTTCGAAAAAGGTATGATAATCAAATGTGTTTGTGAATTGAAGCCTTTTTCGAATAACAATGTTTCCAAAATAAAACAATCTTTTGTTATTGCGATAAAGCGATCGCAAGATCGCATATCGCAATGACAAGAGAGATGCATTTAAACGACACTTCGGTCTTTGCCGATGTGATATCGCTATCGGCGATCGGCGGTATTCAATGCATACACAAAAAAAAGAGCACATATCTTATACCCCGATGCGACGCTATATCGGCGATCGGCTATCGGCACTGCCTCTTGTGAGAAAACGCTTTAAGTTTTAAACCCCGATGCGATGCGATATCGCTATCGGCCATCAGCGGTATCCTATGCACTCTCATAAGGCGCTCAGGTCTTTCCCCGATGCGATGCGATATCGCTATCGGAAGTCGGCAAATCACTTATTATGCATCTGGTAATGTGTTCACATGCTAGTCCGATGCGATATCGCAATCGGCGTTCGCCAGGGCTACTTTCAAACGATAGTGTAACTCTTTCCCCCATGTGATGCGACATTGTTCATCGGTAATCGACATTTTCAAAAAGCGATTGCTTTAAGCTTTAAAGTTATATTTAAATCCGGTTGATAAAGCGCAGATTTCAAAATGCCGTTAAATGCAGGGATAAGGTAATGCATGCGTATTTAATAACTTTGCCCCTTCGATTAACGAATACTTGCATCTAAGGCATATCATATCTGTTGCACGCGTTAGGAGGTCATTCAACTGAATAACAGCTTAAAGGTCATTTAATGGGTAGCAGGCCTTAAAATCACCATTAATGCATATGCGATCTCTTACCAGTGATTGGATCTGCAGCCACTTTTTGAAAATTAATATCGCCACGCTTCAAGTGATATATATCTTTCCCTTTATGCTTTGTCTTCATTATTTCTCGTGTTACGATTTCTCTTGCACTTGTGTAGAGTTCGTTTGTTGAGAAAAGCCTGAACATGATGGGGAAGAAAAATAAGAGGAGTTCTGGTTCCACTACAACACCTGTTGCAGGTCAAGCTGCTTCAATTTCGAAGAAAGGCCTAATCTCGGACACTACGTGCACTGGTCTTGCTAGGACCACATGGCAGGGCACATATAATCTGTTGGAGGCCGAGCAACCAAAAGTGACAGTGAGAACGGCTAGTGTAGATGTATTAAGGAAGTCTGATGCAACGCTCAAAGAATTGGCCGACTCCTTTTTACACAGAATAGCGGCCAGAGAGCAGGTTCTCCCTTACACAGATGTGGTGCGTTGGGCAATTGAAGAAATCCCCATCACTGATAGAACTTTCCATACAAGGGACGGAAGGATTTTCGGGTCATTCAAGCCTGATGACCTGAGGCGAATGTATCATCTGCCTGAACCGGAGCTAGTCTACAACAGAACCTTCGTGGAGAAATTCGCAAAAGAAAATGAATCACCACCCGAACCCCTCCGAGATTGGAGGCAGAACCCAGCCAAGCACAAGCATGAAAGTTCGGGTAAGTACTCCAACGTTTCTTTGGCTTCTCCCTATTGCTATGCGGGGATTATGATGTGTAGATTGTGGGGATTACATGACTCTGTTAATATCAATATTGACATGGTTCCCTTAATGGAAGCGGCTATCAATGCTATAATCATGGATTGGGCCACTATTCTTTCTGATAAGTTGGTCGTAGCTGTTCGTGAATTTAGAAACAAAACTATAGTCACCGAAAGGAAAATCCCGCCATTTTATTATTCTGCTTACATTATGGATACCCTGTGTCTTAATTCTGAATTTCCTGTCCTCAGTTGGAGATGGACCACCCAAGATCCAACACCCATTCATTTATACCATCAGAAATTATGGAAGTCCTCTTACAAGGACCACTTGTACCAAATTTGTAATGGTTTCATGGCGCCCATTTACTATTCTATTTATGACAGACCCATTTCCAGAATTTCTTATGAAGCTTCCTTTGACTTACCTGCCGTAGCGAGTTGGTTTGGGGAAGAGTATTTCTCCTATATCAGAGTTTTTGGGAGTAAGGCTAGGCCACATGTCCTCCCTTTATATATCCCAGACAAGCTGTTAGCCCGGGAAATCTGCTACCAGATTATGGCCGAGAGTGTCACACAAACTCTCAAAGAAGAGAAGAAGAAAGGTTGGCCCTCTTTTCCTTTAAGAATTGGGGTTTTTACTCTGCTTAATTACAAGCACGCAGAAAAAGAAGCGACAAAACTCCAAGCTTTATCCCTGGCCACTCTCCCAAGCAGACTCTATGATCCAAAGCAAACTGCCTACATTGCCTTAGAACAAGCAAAATTAACAAAAGTTGATCATCAAGAGGATATGTTTGATGACCTGTTCGTAGGTGCCGAGACAATAAGCCAAGCCAAACAGCTTGCCATAATGAAATACAATGATGAGGCGTTGACAGAGTTTAATAAACTTAGGGAGCAGAGGTTGCAAACTCTGCCCCTAGAGTTATTATCCACAACCCCAGCATCTTCCTCAAGCGAGCCTGGTCGGCAACAGATACATGCACCTCCTGTTACAACTAAATAACAGGATAAACAACAGGAGGAAAGGCAGAAGAAGCTACAGGCTGAGAAGCAGAGAAAAGAGCAAGCAGAGAGGCAGAAAAAGGAGCAGATAGAAAGGCAGCAAAAGGCACAGAAGGAAGAAGAGCAGAGGAAGAAGAAGGAAGAAGAGAGACTAAAGAAAGAACTAGCAGATAGGCAGAAAAAGGAATTGGAGGAGCAGCAGCGGAAAACGCAAGAAGAGCACACAGAGTGTAAATAATTTTAGAGCAGAGGCAACTCAAATAAATAGCGCATTACTGTCTCAGATCAGACTTCTATGTCAACAACTTGCTAAGGCTGAGTCATTATGCGAAATATCGACAACAGTGTGTGAGCAAATAGAGAGGGCCAGAAATGAGCTAGATCAAGCCGAAGATGCAATATCCGAATATGTTGAGTGGCAAGATACTCCAGAAGGAAAAGCGGCGAATTTGTCCCGAATCCATGAAACGTATAAGGACATACTCTTCACGGAATGGAATACTCAAGTAATGAAAGCAGAAAGGGCGGCTTCCAGGTGTAAAATAATTGCCAGCAACATGATCGACCTAGTCAATGATACACTTTATCTGGCAAATATGATCTCCAAGTGCACACCTGGAAGCATAACAACAGCAGATATGCTTGAACAAGCAAGTTATCATGGCTTGGAGGAACAGAGGAAGTTAATTACCGGAGTAAATACTTTAACCTCTGAAGCATATTGGCTCTTTCTAGTCAAGCCACATACTCAAAGGTCTGCTCTCAAGTGTTTAACGAATGCCCTCGGATGCCTGATCCCCGACATTCAGGATGTTACATATGATGCCCAGCTAACTTTCGCGTCTCAACACTCCACCAGAAGTAGAGCCAATGCTGGCGATATGTCAGCTAAGGAGTAAAGGCAAAGAACCCACCGAATGAAGCATTGCCGCCAACTGCCAGATCGCCAGGAAAGATGGAAAAAACATTGATTGATGCCAATTTAATAGCTTTTCAGTTGTTTAGATATTTAGATTAGTATAGTATTTATAGACCCTTTCATTGTTTTGGAAAGGGTCGTAAAATTTTGTAATAAGACTTAAAGGCTGAAGTTTGCACTATTGTGCTTCAGTCTATATTATTTTTGTGAAACTCGACCAACGGTTCTTAATTTTGATTAGAAGGTTGTTTTACACAATTGCACACGACTGTCTGTTGTTTGGGATGCTTTTTTGATTTGAAGGAAGGACTGCGACATAGTGATTAATATACTGGATTGATCGAGCAGCTTACATGGTACTATTATCTGTATCTGTGTTCTCTCTTATTATATGAATTACTGTGTTATTATCTTTGCTATTGTTGAATGTATGTATGCGATATAACAACGAATCTTCATTTCGTTTCACTATTGATTGTTTCGATGATTTGTTATCCCTTTCACCCATGCATGTATCAATGATATGAATGATTAAGTGTAGTAATTCGCTCTAATCGCTCTGCATAACTAATTATGCAGAGCAATGTTTAAATGGTTTAAACATCTATGCTTAAAGTGTTAGAGTCATCTATATGCCTACCTTAAAGCACAGATCATCAAACGCTACGCTTCACCAAGTGATAAGTCCCGGGATTGAATTATAGTTATTACATTTCGCTTATAGTTTAGCTGTTCGCTTATTACCATCTTATGTCATAAATCACTCATCCATCCCGTTTACTTATAATTTTTGGGAAACTGGTCCCATTATCCCCAGTCGGAACCACTATTCCAAACGGAAAAGGAGCTGCACTAAGGTCCAGACCGGGTGGTTTCCCCTTTGTTGTGGCAGCGATTTTCGAGGCCTCAACAAAATTGGCGCTAGAAGGAGGGCTTTAACTGTGAATGGCAAGCCGACCCAAATCGGCAAGTCATTCTAAGAGTAATTCTCCCTCCAAATCTCCTCGTTCTTCTCAATTACATACTGGTTCGCCAGCCCATAACCAAGAAGAAGAGGAATCTATCACCACTGCTCAATCCCATCATATCCCAGAACAGCTAAGTCTTGAATCTCCTAAAGTTCAGTCTCTAATCCATAAACTTCAGAGCTTCTCGATCTCACCACAGAAATCTGAGATATCAGAAAGCAGTGCGACTTCGCAGTTCAACCTCACTCATCCTCTTACCAGACTTCAGAGTGAAAAACTTGGTATTGAACCTACTGAGTTTCCTCTACCCAAAAGGAAAAAGCCAAAGAAAAATACTAAAGGATCTGACAGTGGGGATTTTTCTTCCACATCATCCATTTCATCTCCTCATCTGCAAAGTCAACCACCCACCCCTCCATTACAAATTGTTGTTCATCAGGGAACATGAGCCTCAATATCCCAACCTATTCGCTCTTCATCTTTAATACCTCACCAAACATCTGGAATCCCGACAGTAGTGACAACCACTGCCACTAGCATAATGGCAGATCCATGGACTAGGCCGGGTGCAGTCAACATGCCTGGACCATTACATGATCTACCAGATGCACCCGAAAAATGGCTGCCTAAATTTAATCCAGATAATGGAACCCAAGCTGAAGAACACATAAACAACTTCATGCTAGCAGTTAACCTAAAAGGAGTGACAGAGCAAGATGTCGTAGTAAGACTGTTCCCTTACACTTTACAAGGATCAGCAGGATCCTGGTATTTTTCCTTACCCTTTGGTTCTATTACCAGTTGGAATACATGCCAAGAGCAGTTTCTCACCAAATATGGAGATGATAGGTCCCTAGCAACTTTAATAAATGACCACTCCAATTTGAGAATAGAGCACAGGGAACCAATAAAGGAGTTTAATGCCAGATTTAATAAACTACTGAATAAAATCCCTACCGCTTCTAAACCAAGTGAGCGAATCCGAAGCGAATGGTACATCACTGCCCTACCTGCCAACATAGCTATCTTTGTAGACAGGGCTGGCAAACCTACCTTAGCTGAAAATATGAGAGAAGCACTTGCAGTTGAAAAGCGCATCAATGCTCTTGAAAAGAAAGCTGCTCTAGAAGATAGAAAAGCTAAAAAAGTCTCGTTTAAAGAAGATTCCAAGAAAAAAACCCCAAAGGACCCATATGATATGGAAGGTTTACAAAAGGTCCTTAAAACTTTGTCTAATGAAATGGTTGAGATTAAAAAGCAGGTGGCCGAAACTTCAAGCAAAAGACCATTTAGGACTTTTAAGAAATCCGAATCAAAGCCACCTAATGTTATATCTAATGCCGATTCAGACCAAGAAGAAGAGGAAGAGGAAACACCTTCACAAACCGATGATGATGAAGAAGTAGCTGAATGTCACGGAATGTGGGATTTTATACTCCCAAACTCTGATACTGAGAATGAAGAAGAAGCCTTTCCGGTTACTACAAGAAGTAAAATTACTTTTGAACTTCCCCAGGCAACTTCAAAGAAGAGGAGCGCAAGCGCTACTACAGCAAAGGAAAAAGTTCCCCCAAAGAAGTCACCTGTGGTAGTTCCTCAAAACCAGCCTACAACTTCTAGTGTTCCTTCGACATCCAAGACTCTAGTGGTATCCGATTCAATGGAATATAACATTGTTGATGATATGAAGAAAACCAAGGCAAATATAACTATGTTTGAACTCAGTAAACTGAAACATCAGCAAAAGTTACTTCTCAAAGAATTAAATGCTGTTCCCTCTATTCCCCTTCCCAGTGCAATAGCTGCCAACGATTCAGGCCAGCCTCCTGCAGGCATGGTTGAAATTACCGATTCAGTCTTAATCGGAGATAAATCAAATTCTCACACTCCACCCTTCCTGCTCACTTATGAGATTTATAATAGAAACCTACACAACTGTTTAATAGATTCAGGGGCCTCATCTAATATAATGCCAGCTTCAGTTTGCTCTAAGCTGAACATTGAACCCCAGAAATCTGCAATTCATATTGTACAGTTGGATAGAACTAAAGTGCAGGTTGTGGGAGAAATTAATTCTGTAACCATCAGGTTGTCAGCCGACCCCAGAATTGTTCAAAGAATTGACATCTTAATTGCCGACATACCTGAATTTTATGGTTTAATATTGAGCAGAGATTGGTCCAAAAAACTGCACGGCTATATTTCTACAGATTTGTCACATATGTGGCTTCCCTACAAGGGAAAGCCAAATCAAATAAGGATCGATCGTGAGAAGCATATGACCCACACAGTTACTGAATTCGAGCAAGAAAACCAGCCTGTCGCATTCAATAATAACATTTTGGGGAACTATTCGGCAGAATCATTCTTTGGCAACTTTGTTGCCCAATCATCTCCTTTTTCAGTTAATCATTTTACATCTCAAATAGAAAATTTTTCACAAACTGATAGGTCCAGGTGTTTTAATGATGCTGAGAAAATTGTAGATACTTTTGTTAATATTCCTTTATTTTGGTCTCTGTATTTTGACGGCTCTAAGTCCTCTGAGGGTTCAGGAGCTGGATGTATATTGGTTAGTCCGCAAGGAGAAAAGACAATGTTGTCTTGTAGGTTAGAGTTCGAGTGCACTAATAATACAACCGAATATGCGGCTTTAATCCAAGGATTATACAAAGCAATCGGCCTGGAGGTGCGATATCTAAAGGTATTCGGCGATTCGGAAATCATTGTCAAACAGGTTAGAAATGCAATTCATTGCCTTTCGACTCACCTTAAACATTACCAATCGCTCGTTCAAGAGCTTACCTCACACTTTTTGGCATTCAACATTTCTTCTATACCTCGATCTCAAAATTCAGCCGCAGATTTACTAGCCAATGTAGCTTCAAAGCTTTTACCTTCTGAAGACTACAGCCTTGATAGATTTTCTGTAGAATTACTTTTCAGACCCTCAATTCCTGACAATGTCACTAATTGGAGAGTATTTAATCATGATGATGATATTTTGCAATTTTTAACTTCTGAGAATTCTTATGATAAGCAAGTTATTGAGGAAGATGATCATGATTCCCAGATGAAAGAAGTGCCCAAAGAAAATTCGATCCCCAAACCAGTGATAAAATTAGAAGATCTTTATGATATCAAAGACAGGTTTAAACCTGTAATTAACACAAAGCTTCAAAGTTCTACCCTTAGGTTTGAATTGATAAATCTAGGAACCAACGAGTCTCCTCAAAACATCAATTTAGGAACAGGACTATCTCAGAATGAAAAGGAAGCATTTATTAAATTGTTAAGGAAAAACAAACAGGTTTTTGCTTGGAAATATGATGACTTAAAGACATATGATACATCTATTATCCAGCATACCATTCCTATGCTTCCTGATAAAAAACCAATGCAGCAAAAATTAAGAAAAATACATCCAAATTTGGAGAGCCAGATCAAGTCGGAGCTTAATAAGCTTTTGAAAGCCAAAATTATTTTTCCAGTCCGACATTCAAACTGGGTCTCTAATATGGTGCCAGTCAGAAAGAAAAATGGCGACATTCGAATTTGTATTGATTTCAGGAATTTGAACAAAGCGAGCTTAAAAGACAACTTCCCATTGCCTACTATGGAGCAAATTCTCCAATCGGTGGCAGGTTCTGAATTGATGTCTTTTCTAGATGGTTTTTCAGGGTACAATCAAGTTCTGGTACATCCCGATGACCAGCTTAAAACTACATTCAGAACAAAATGGGGAACCTATGCATATCAGAAAATGCCTTTTGGTCTTATAAACGCTGGAGCAACATTTCAGAGAGCTATGGAC
The DNA here is from genome assembly GCA_031772625.1 of Pinus tabuliformis. NCBI lineage: Eukaryota > Viridiplantae > Streptophyta > Pinopsida > Pinales > Pinaceae > Pinus > Pinus tabuliformis. The sequence continues at coordinate 1,243,668,100 of CM062818.1, forward strand.
ATGGCCTTCAGAGGGTTAATTAATCGATCAGTAGTCGTCTATCTAGACGATATTACTGTGTATTCTAAGAAGAGAGATAATCATTTGCACGACTTAAATCAGATCTTTCAGCGATGCAAAAGATATGGTATTTCTCTAAACCCAAAAAAGTCCTTCTTTGCTCTAGACCAAGGAAAACTCTTAGGGTTTATAGTATCCAAAGATGGTATTTATATTGATCCTGATCGGATTAATGAAATTTCTGAAATCCCTTTCCCACATAACAAAAAATCAATGCAGTCATTTTTAGGTCAGATTAATTTTGTCAAACGATTTGTTCCAGATTTTTCACAGATTGTATTACCACTTCAGACAATGATCAAGAAGAATTCAGTCTTCAAATGGGGATCAGAAGAAAAGCAAGCTTTTGATGTTATCAAACAGTCAATAATCAATGCCCCAGCCTTGAATACTCCAATTTTTTCTAATCATTTTACACTATATACTATTGCATCCAACACTTCATATGCTGCAGTACTCACACAACTGAATGAGAACAACCTAGAAGCACCCATATCATTTTTCAGTTCAAATCTTCAAGGTGCCGAATTGAATTATTCAGATGTGGAGAAACAAGCCTTTGCTGTGTTCAAAGCAGTCAAACATTATAGACCTTTCCTTTTGAAAACCCACACGAAAGTTATAGTTCCTTTCCCAGCGGTAAGACAACTATTAATTCAGAAAGAATTGGGTGAAAAAAGAGCCAATTGGGTTACAGCGCTTCAAGAGTATGACTTAGAAATAAAGCCAGCAAAGATTGTTAGGGGCCAAGGTTTTTGCAGGATATTGGCAGGAGCATCAAACATTCACGAATCAAGCGATGAGGATCATATTAAATCCATCAATCAGATAAGTGTCACTGATTCTGAATCTCAATATGCTGATTTGATATTTTATTTGAAGAACGGTTATGCTCCTCTAAATTTATCTTACAAAAATAAAAGGGCCATTAGGTTGAAAGCTAAGAATTTCACTCTCATTGATGATGTATTGTTTAAACAAAATTATGATTCTATCCTGTTAAGATGTCTTGAGAAACCTGAAGCCTAAAAGGTTTTGCAGGAGCTACATGATGGACCAGCTGGGGGACATTTTGGAGCTGACACAACAGCTCATAAGATTATTCATGCTGGATATTATTGGCCTACTCTATTTAGAGATTGCCATGAGTACGTAAGAAAATGCCTTAATTACCAAACATCTGGTGGAAGACAACGAAAATCAGCTTTCCCTTTTCAACCTGTCAACATTGAACAACCATTCGAACAATGGGGATTAGATATCATCGGGGAAATTACTCCACCATCTTCCAAACAACATAGGTATATCCTTACCGCTACTGATTATTTTACTAAATGGGTAGAGGCTATTCCTCTGAAGGCGGCAAATGTAGAGGCAATCATCGAGTTCATTGACCAATTCATCATTACCAGGTTTGGTGTTCCAAACGCTCTTGTTTTTGATAATGCTTCTTATTTCTCAGGAAACGCTATATATGATTTTGCTATTAAAAGGGGGTTTAAACTGAAATATTCTTCCAATTATTATCCCCAGGGAAACGGTTTAGCCGAATCTACTAATAAGAATCTCATCAAAATCATTAAGCGAACTGTTGAACAGAATCATAGAAACTGGCATAAATCTTTGGTCTTTGCATTATGGGCTGATAGAATAACACACAAGGCTTCTATAGGGACCTCTCCTTTCAATCTGGTATATGGAAAAGAAGCCGTGTTGCCTACAAATCTTGTTCTTCCATCTTTAGCCCTAGTGCAGTTCATTCAAGAGACTCCGTCTTCTTCTATCCAACTTAGACATGACCAAATTCTCAAATTAGAAGAAGAAAGGGAAAAGGCCAGAATCACTCATGCCAAACATCAACAAATAATCAAAGCATCTTTTGACTCAGCATCATCCGATTCCAAACAACTTCAAGTTGGTGACTTAGTTCTCAAATGGGACAAGGCCCATGAGGATAAAGGCAAGCATACCAAATTTCAGAAAATGTGGCTTGGACCATTTCAGATCTGTGAAAAGATAGGCCATTCAACTTTTATATTGCAAGACTTATCAGGGTTGAGAGATTCTCTCCCCGTTAATGGCCTGATCCTGAAGAAATTCTTTAACTGAGAAGGTAACCCCTTCTCCTTTTGTAGATTTGCGTAGTTTGTAGGATTGGTAGGAAATAAAACTGTAGAGTATCTCCATTGACCTTTTGTTGTGTTTGAGAAAGCTGTCTCACAAAAATAATATAAATACTTGTTTTTAGATAATAGAATCCTCAATCAAAAGAAATAGTTTCTAGGAAATTAGATATCCTTGTGTTCTGAAACTATAATCTAAATTTTGAAGACTCCTCTCAAGAGGTAAAAGTTCTGAATCATTTTTGTTTCCAAAACTAGTCTCCAAAGGTTATCTGTTAAAAGATAGAGGCTAACCCATTTTCAACATCTTCAACTCTTCACCTGTCATCCATCTGCTCTTAAGGAGAAAATTGTTCACCCCATTCACTAAAGGTTATGATTATTCAGAGTGTAATTCTAAAATATAAAAGATTAAAGATAAGAGGTCTTATCATAAGCCTGCTTACCATGTTCATAGGGAAATAGGTTAACTGACATTACCAATACTGCCTACCAAAACAGGGTAATGGCTTGAAATTTCAAGACAAGGGGTCTCATCACGAGCCAGCTTGATCAGTTAAATTATTACCAGTGAATGGCATTGTCATAAATTGGCTACCAAACCAGGACAGTGGCTTTTTATCTTACAAAGAAAAACAGGTATGAAAACATTTTATGGATTCATTCTGTTAATCACACTCTTATGTGAATGGAAAAGTAGACAATACTATGGTTAAAAGGTATCCCTGTTGAGACTATAAATGTCTGCTGGCAACAGAGGCTCTACCTATGACAAAGGAGTTAATTATAAAAGCTGATTTGGGAAAGTTTTCTATTTTATCACTATGAACCAATAAAGACTTGTTTTAGAAACTTATTATGTATTTAGTTTCTTGAAACTAAATGGGATGAAGTTAACAAAATAAAGTTCACTTTAGTCAGAACACATGAATATCTAGTTATATTAGAAAATTCTCCTTCTGATTGAGTTTCTATTTATGAAAAGCTTGAATGTTTATGTTAATTTCAGAGATAACTGGTTCTACCAACGAATCGCCAATTGTTGTGCCCTACAACAACCCCCCATTTCATATCATCTGTATTTACAAACAATCAACATATGAAATGGGTCCCTTTTAAAAAAATTTATTGGTATTAATGAATTTGTTCGAAAAAGGTATGATAATCAAATGTGTTTGTGAATTGAAGCCTTTTTCGAATAACAATGTTTCCAAAATAAAACAATCTTTTGTTATTGCGATAAAGTGATCGCAAGATCGCATATCGCAATGACAAGAGAGATGCATTTAAACGGCACTTCGGTCTTTGCCGATGCGATATCGCTATCGGCGATCGGCGGTATTCAATGCATACACAAAAAAAAGAGCACATATCTTATACCCCGATGCGATGCTATATCGGTGATCGGCTATCGGCACTGCCTCTTGTGAGAAAACGCTTTAAGTTTTAAACCCCGATGCGATGCGATATCGCTATCGGCCGTCGGCGGTATCCTATGCACTCTCATAAGGCGCTCAGGTCTTTCCCCGATGCGATGCGATATCGCTATCAGAAGTCGGCAAATCACTTATTATGCATCTGGTAATGTGTTCACATGCTAGTCCGATGCGATATCGCAATCGGCGTTCGCCAGGGCTACTTTCAAACGATAGTGTAACTCTTTCCCCCATGCGATGCGACATTGTTCATTGGTAATCGGCATTTTCAAAAAGCGATTGCTTTAAGCTTTAAAGTTATATTTAAATCCGGTTGATAAAGCGCAGATTTCAAAATGCCGTTAAATGCAGGGATAAGGTAATGCATGCGTATTTAATAACTTTGCCCCTTCGATTAACGAATACTTGCGTCTAAGGCATATCATATCTGTTGCACGCGTTAGGAGGTCATTCAACTGAATAACAGCGTAAAGGTCATTTAATGGGTAGCAGGCCTTAAAATCACCATTAATGCATATGCGATCTCTTACCAGTGATTGGATCCGCAGCCACTTTTTGAAAATTAATATCGCCACGCTTCAAGTGATATATATCTTTCCCTTTATTCTTTGTCTTCATTATTTCTCGTGTTACGATTTCTCTTGCACTTGTGTAGAGTTCGTTTGTTGAGAAAAGCCTGAACATGATGGGGAAGAAAAATAAGAGGAGTTCTGGTTCCACTACAACACCTGTTGCAGGTCAAGCTGCTTCAATTTCGAAGAAAGGCCTAATCTCGGACACTACGTGCACTGGTCTTGCTAGGACCACAAGGCAGGGCACATATAATCTGTTGGAGGCCGAGCAACCAAAAGTGACAGTGAGAATGGCTAGTGTAGATGTATTAAGGAAGTCTGATGCAACGCTCAAAGACTTGGCCGACTCCTTTTTACACAGAATAGCGGCCAGAGAGCAGGTTCTCCCTTACACAGATGTGGTGCGCTGGGCAATTGAAGAAATCCCCATCACTGATAGAACTTTCCATACAAGGGACAGAATGATTTTCGGGTCATTCAAGCCTGATGACCTGAGGCGAATGTATCATCTGCCTGAACCGGAGCTAGTCTACAACAGAACCTTCGTGGAGAAATTCGCAAAAGAAAATGAATCACCATCCGAACCCCTCCGAGATTGGAGGCAGAACCCAGCCAAGCACAAGCATGAAAGTTCGGGTAAGTACTCCAACGTTTCTTTGGCTTCTCCCTATTGCTATGCGGGGATTATGATGTGTAGATTGTGGGGATTACATGACTCTGTTAATATCAATATTGACATGGTTCCCTTAATGGAAGCGGCTATCAATGCTATAATCATGGATTGGGCCACTATTCTTTCTGATAAGTTGGTCGTAGCTGTTCATGAATTTAGAAACAAAACTATAGTCACCGAAAGGAAAATCCCGCCATTTTATTATTCTACTTACATTATGGATACCCTGTGTCTTAATTCTGAATTTCCTGTCCTCGGTTGGAGATGGACCACCCAAGATCCAACACCCATTCATTTATACCATCAGAAATTATGGAAGTCCTCTTACAAGGACCACTTGTACCAAATTTGTAATGGTTTCATGGCACCCATTTACTATTCTATTTATGACAGACCCATTTCCAGAATTTCTTATGAAGCTTCCTTTGACTTACCTGCCGTAGGAGTTGGTTTGGGGAAGAGTATTTCTCCTATATCAGAGTTTTTGGGAGTAAGGCTAGGCCACATGTCCTCCCTTTATATATCCCAGACAAGCTGTTAGCCCGGGAAATCTGCTACCAGATTATGGCCGAGAGTGTCACACAAACTCTCAAAGAAGAGAAGAAGAAAGGTTGGCCCTCTTTTCCTTTAAGAATTGGGGTTTTTACTCTGCTTAATTACAAGCACGCAGAAAAAGAAGCGACAAAACTCCAAGCTTTATCCCTGGCCACTCTCCCAAGCAGACTCTATGATCCAAAGCAAACTGCCTACATTGCCCTAGAACAAGCAAAATTAACAAAAGTTGATCATCAAGAGGATATGGTTGATGACCTGTTCGTAGGTGCCGAGACAATAAGCCAAGCCAAACAGCTTGCCATAATGAAATACAATGATGAGGCATTGACAGAGTTTAATAAACTTAGGGAGCAGAGGTTGCAAACTCTGCCCCTAGAGTTATTATCCACAGCCCCAGCGTCTTCCTCAAGCGAGCCTGGTCGGCAACAGATACATGCACCTCCTGTTACAACTAAAGAACAGGATAAACAACAGGAGGAAAGGCAGAAGAAGCTGCAGGCTGAGAAGCAGAGAAAAGAGCAAGCAGAGAGGCAGAAAAAGGAGCAGATAGAAAGGCAGCAAAAGGCACAGAAGGAAGAAGAGTAGAGGAAGAAGAAGGAAGAAGAGAGACTAAAGAAAGAACTAGCAGATAGGCAGAAAAAGGAATTGGAGGAGCAGCAGCGGAAAACGCAAGAAGAGCACACAGAGTGTAAAAAATTTCAGAGCAGAGGCAACTCAAATAAATAGCGCATTACTGTCTCAGATCAGACTTCTATGTCAACAACTTGCTAAGGCTGAGTCATTATGCGAAATATCGACAACAGTGTGTGAGCAAATAGAGAGGGCCAGAAATGAGCTAGATCAGGCCGAAGATGCAATATCCGAATATGTTGAGTGGCAAGATACTCTAGAAGGAAAAGCGGCGAATTTGTCCCGAATCCATGAAACGTATAAGGACATACTCTTCACGGCATGGAATACTCAGGTAATGAAAGCAGAAAGGGCGGCTTCCAGGTGTAAAATAATTTCCAGCAACATGATCGACCTAGTCAATGATACACTTTATCTGGCAAATATGATCTCCAAGTGCACACCTGGAAGCATAACAACAGCAGATATGCTTGAACAAGCAAGTTATCATGGCTTGGAGGAACATAGGAAGTTAATTACCGGAGTAAATACTTTAACCTCTGAAGCATATTGGCTCTTTCTAGTCAAGCCACATACTCAAAGGTCTGCTCTCAAGTGTTTAACGGATGCCCTCGGATGCCTGATCCCCGACATTCAGGATGCTACATATGATGCCCAGCTAACTTCGCGTCTCAACACTCCACCAGAAGTAGAGCCAATGCTGGCGATATGTCAGCTAAGGAGTAAAGGCAAAGAACCCACCGAATGAAGCATTGCCGCCAACTGCCAGATCGCCAGGAAAGATGGAAAAAACATTGATTGATGCCAATTTAATTGCTTTTCAGTTGTTTAGATATTTAGATTAGTATAGTATTTATAGACCCTTTCATTGTTTTGGAAAGGGTCGTAAAATTTTGTAATAAGACTTAAAGGCTGAAGTTTGCACTATTGTGCTTCAGTCTATATTCTTTTTGTGAAACTCGACCAACGGTTCTTAATTTTGATTAGAAGGCTATTTTACACAATTGCACACGACTGTTTGTTGTTTGGGATGCTTTTCTGATTTGAAGGAAGGATTGCGACATAATGATTAATATACTGGATTGATCGAACAGCTTACATGGTACTATTATCTGTATCTGTGTTCTCTCTTATTATATGAATTACTGTGTTATTATCTTTGCTATTGTTGAATGTATGTATGCGATATAACAACGAATCTTCATTTCGTTTCACTATTGAATGTTTTGATGATTTGTTATCCCTTTCACCCATGCATGTATCAATGATATGAATGATTAAGTGTAGTAATTCGCTCTAATCGCTCTGCATAACTAATTATGCAGAGCAATGTTTAAATGGTTTAAACATCTATGCTTAAAGTGTTAGAGTCATCTATATGCCTACCTTAAAGCACAGATCATCAAACGCTACGCTTCACCAAGTGATAAGTCCCGGGATTGAATTATAGTTATTACATTTCGCTTATAGTTTAGTTGTTCGCTTATTACCATCTTATGTCATAAATCACTCATCCATCCCGTTTACTTATAATTTTTGGGAAACTGGTCCCATTATCCCCAGTCGGAACCACTATTCCAAACGGAAAAGGAGCTGCACTAAGGTCCGGACCGGGTGGTTTCCCCTTTGTTTTGGCAGCGATTTTCGAGGCCTCAACAGAAGCATGAATTGGAAACCTTAAAATGTGCTCCATAATTTTTAAATTTCATTTCCTTATCCTTTCATATCTTTGTTGGGATTTATTACTTAGGATTTTGGGTCTGTCCTGTCATCTGTGCTGAATTCCTTCCTTACTTTCCCTCTTCCCATATTTATTGCAACAAGAAATTGAGTGCATTTACTGTGTGTAGGCCACCAGACTTAGAAATTTATTCTTGGGACAATCTATTTTGTTTAGGTGTATGCTTGAATCCACCTTTGTGAAAGGTATTTGAACCATATTTAAAATAATTTTTCATTTATCTCTTGAGAAACAATGAATCATCTTCAAGGGAGACTAATATGCCCTAGGCACTGATCTCTCCTCAACCCAAGGGTTGTATCTAGGAGCTACAATAGGTTCCTTGGACAAATGGAAGATGCACCCTTGAAAACCGATCTTTAAGATCATTTTTAATCCTAGGTCCTTTTCAACATTAATGAAGGATCTAAGACACTGGTGCCTACTATAACCATTCTTATTGAAAACGCTAAGGAGATTGGTTTTTTCATCATCGAGGTGGTTTTCATCAAAAACTCGTAAAAATCGAGTGGCTAAGGTGTTGAGAACACCTAGCTTTTGAGTGGGGAAATGATGCGAATTAGCATGAAGATATTGTTTAGTGTGAATTTTCTTTAAAAAAACATGGTGGGAGAAAGAACCATCATTTATTTTTGAAATAAGAATGTCGAGGAAAGATAAGTTGTCATCAATTTCACATTGCATAGTAAATTTTATGGAACTAGATTGGTTGTTAAGATGTTGGAAAAAGAGCTCCAACTTTTCTTGACCATGAGACTAGATGACCTAAGGGTCATCCACAAACCTTTTCCAAAGCTTAGGTTGGAATAAGAGCAAAGGAAAAGGCCTTAGATTTAAATTCCTACATGAATAGATTAGCCACTATTAGGGAGATGGGGAACCCATCTAAACGACACAAGTTTGTTCATAAAATTCACCTTCAAAACTGAAGAAAGTAGAAGTAAGACAAATTTCAACCAAATAAGTTGTATATGGATCCATAATGTGCTTAACGACTTCAATGGAATCATTAATGGGGATATTAGTGTATAAGGAGACCACATTGAAACTCACCAAATTATCACCTAGATCCAACCTTATACTTTTTAATTCATTGACAAACGAAGACGAATCTTTGACAAAGGATTCAGTCTAGCCAACAAGAGGTTTTAGCTTATTGGCTAGAAAATTAGCAAGAAGAAAGGTCAGCCCTCCAATGGTGTTGAACATGGAATGCAGGGGAGTCCCTTCCTTATGGATCTTTGGAATACCATAAATCCTAGGAGTGATATTGCTACTCGGAATCAACTTCTAGCTAAGGGAGCTAACAATGCTACTAGATTTAATGGCTAGAGAAATTGTTTTATAAATATTCTTTAAGGGATTCTTATTAAGTTTTTTGTAACTCCCGATATTACAAAGGTGATCTAACATTTTTCTCTGGTAATCATCCTTATCTAAGATAATAATATCTCCCCCTTTGTCATCTTTAAGAACAACAATGTCCTTGTTATTGTTGAAATTTGACATCGACGTTCTTAAAGCTGACAAAGGGGGAGATACCATTATCTTAGGTAAGGATGATTACCGGAGAAAAATGTTAGATCACCTTTGTAATAGAAAAATCTACAAAAAACTTAATAATAATCCCTTAAAGAATATTTATAAAACAGTTGCTCTAGCCATAAAATCTAGTAGCATTGTTAGCTCCCTTAGCAAGAAGCTAATTAAGATTATCCCTCTCACTCTTATGATTTATGGTCTTCCAAAGATCCATAAGGAAGGGCAGCCTCCCCTGCATCCCTTTTTCAACACAATTGGAGGGCCGACCTATCTTCTTGTGAAGTTTTTAACCAATAATATAAAACCTCTTGTTGAATGGAATGAATTCTTTGTCAAAGATTCGTCTTTTTTTTCTTCAGTGAATTAAAGGGTATAAGGCCGGATCTAGATGATAATTCGGTGATTTTCGATGTGGTCTCATTGTACATTAATATCCCCATTAACGAGGCCATTTAATTCATCAAGTGCATTACAGATCTAGATATAACTTATTTAGTTGAAATATGTCTTCTACTTTCTTCAGTTTTGAAGGTGAATTTTATGAACAAATTTGTAGCATTGCCATGGGTTCCCCCTTTCCCCAGTAGTGGCTAATATTTTTATGAAGGAGTTTGAATTTAAGTCCTTTTCCTCAGCTCTTATTCCAACCTAAGCTTTGGAAAAGGTTTGTGGATGACACTTGCGTCATTTAGTCTCATGGTCAGGAAAAGTGGGAGATCTTTTTATAGCAGCTTAACAATAAATATAGTTCCATTAAATTTACAATGGAATGTGAAATCGATGAGCACATACCTTTCCTCGATGTTATTATTTCAAAAAGAGATGATGGTTCTTTCTCCCTCTATATTTTTCAAAAGAAACTCACACTGAACAATATCTTCATGCTAAATCACATCATTTCCACACTCAAAAGCTAGGTGTTCTCAACACCTTAGCCACTCAGGTGTTACAAGTTTCTGATGAAAACAACCTCAATGATGAAAAAACCAATCTCCTTAATTTTTTTAATAAGAATGGTTATAGTACGTGCCAGTGTCTTAGAGCCTTCCTTAAGGCTGAAAAAGGTCTTAGGATTAAAAAACATCTTAAAGATCGGTTTTCAAGGGTGCATCTTTCGTTTATCCAAGGAACCACACACAAGATTGCTAAGAACTTGAAGAAGCATAAGGTTCCTTCGACATTAGGCCCCTAAACACTATCTGAACACTATGAACCCTAAATATGGAAAATGTGTTTATGTCATCCCATGCTCATGTGGGAATCCATACATTGGCGAAACTAGCCGCTCAATTAATCAGAGGATTCATGAGCATGCAAATGACATCAAACGTGGAAGGTCTCACCCCTACACTTTGGCAGAACAAGTGAAAAAGGACAAAACATCACATCTGCATTGAAGAGGCCTGGTTCTTTGCAAGGATTGATCATTTTCATCAATGTAAATTTAGGTAGGCGTTGGAAATTGAAAGGAGGCCTATCAATCTGAATAAAGACGATGATTGGAGTATTAGTAGGTGTTGGATACATGCCTTGCCTTTCTAAGTTTTTATAGTATTTATTTATTTTAATCAGAATTTTTGGTATACATTTATTTCATTTTTATTTATTTATTATTCATTTTTTTTTTAATTGGAATAATTAAATTTGACCTTATTATTTAATTTTAATTTTTGCTATAAGCACCTTCCTTTTGATTTAAATAATAAAATTCGTTCATTATTTTGATTTATTTTATATTTTAATTTGTTTATATTTATTTTATATTTATATTATTTATTTTTTTATTGTTTAGAATAATTAAGTTTGACCTTATTATTATTGGACCTGCATTTTGATTAAAATAATAATATTAATGAAATTAATTTGATTCATTATTTACAACTAATTTCCAACTGTTACTTTATTTACATTAAAAATTTGAATGATAATTCTTTAGTCAAAACTAGTTGTTCTATTCTAACATCTATTCTAACATCTCTTTACATCTATTTATTTTAATGCCATGATCTAGTTCTTCATCTTGTCCTGAAGATGAATCACACTAGATGGTTTGAAACGCGTTGACTAAAAGTTTCCTGTGTGATTTTTACTGAAATATCTCTCAAAAATATAGTAGGATCTTCCAATGATTCAAAATCCTATAGGTTGTCTAATCCATTCAATTAGTAATTTATGTGTATGAAGAATGTTGTACTTTATTATAGGGATTTTAGTGCTTCTCTATCAAACTCCCCTTCTATATGGTTAAGTAGTGGTCCATTTGAAATTTGTAAACAATTTTTTATTTGAATAAATATTTCATAACATTGATCAACATGTCAATCATCTTGTCAAATTGATAGTCAAATATCCTAATAGAATTGTCTTACAATTTACCTTCAACAACATAGTTGACTAGAAGAAATGAATCTCCTAAATATTTGACTATGGACCCTCAGAGATGTAGGTGATCCTTCTACAAGGGATTCTAACCATTTCCAAAGAGTGACTAATACAATTGAAACTAGTGATGTTCATGCAAGTAATTACATAACTTAAGGAAGAGTAGATGAATGAAACAATGTGGTAGTGTTTCCTTAGTGGCATGTGGATTAGAGGCATGTGATACTCATATATATGTAGATGCACATGATTAACTTGGATGAGAAAATGTTATGGATAAAAAGTACAAATCTTTGATGGATTATAAAATTTTGGATTTGGTTCCCTCACTATAAGGAAAGGATGCATTGAATTTTAAAAGAATATGCAAAACTAAGTTCATATATTAATGTGTTGTTAAGAGGTGATGCATGAGCATCATTTAAATTTTCTTTCCTTGTGTAATAGGACCTAGAGTTTTCTAGATTGATCTACAAAGGAATGAGCTTGTTTCTTTCATATATCATGTAATGTAACCAATGTAATAAGAAAACATATAGTTGGAGGAGTTTAGTAGTTTTAGGGATAGTTAGAGATATTTAAGGGATTGGATTTGATATTTTCCAGGAGTGGAGTATTTTGCTTTGAATTCACACAAAATCAAAGGATCTATTGCCAAATTGATCCTACCTCGGGATCTATTAGGCAATGGGTGAAAGATAAAAAATAATTTCCTACTCACAATGTAAGAACAAGTAATGCAATCAATGGAGGAAAGTATGTAAATTGTGACACCTTATAACCTTCATAGGCTAGTGTAAATTGAAAACCCCTCATAATAGCTAGAAGCCCTACTGCAACCCATATATCTCACTCCAAATCCTTGATCTAAACCCCTACACACATGCATAAACAAATAAGGACAAATTTTACCTCCATAGAAGGGAAGTTAGATTTCACTATGAACTATTACAACAAGTAAACCATAATATCACATATACAAATATGAAATGGAAAAGGAAATAAATTTTCCATTCATATAATAACAATGGTACATAAAGATATTATACCTTGATCATAATGTATACTCTCCTATGATCTCTTAGTTCTCCTCTTCCCTCAACTTATAGAAAAAATAGGCTCATTTGAGATGCAAGAGAAAAGTTTTATGGTGATATTTTACTAGAATTACTGGGCCATCTCTCTTTGATTCTTCCTCTCACCCTTGAGAGAGTCTCACTAAATAGGCCTTTCCTAGATTTGGGAGAATGTATCTAGATATGTGACTATTGTTAAGGGGCTTGAAATTTTTGTGACTAAAGGCATTATTATTAAGGTGTCTAGGATGAGGTAGCATATCATATTTTTAAATACATCTCCTATGAAGGGAGGCTAAGTATAGTTTATGTTTATAAATTCAGATTCCTATACCAATTAGAGAACAACCACACTTATAACTTGTAGATACCATAAATATGCCATACTTCCTCCTAAAATCCATAAATGGAATGATTTCCAAGGCAAAAAAGGGGGTAAACATGAGTTGTTATCCCATAATGGGCTCATTCAACTACTAGTTTGCCATACTTTGGATAAGTTGGAGCACATATTCTTTTGGATTGATTTTGGGCTTATACACTTTTCCTCTCTCTTTCTTATCGGCATCAAGGGACTAACTAACGACTTGGTTCTATGTAAACTCTAAAAGGCTCTATGTCTATAACTATCCATAGTTTTTTCCCTTGCATCACCCCTAGGAGCATGTGCTTATTCCAGGTACCTATTTTGAGATGTTTCTTCACATTTCATTCATGGTACCCCAAGGATGGTTCTGGTCAATCCAATAAGTATTCTTTCATGCGAAGGAATTCCACATGATAACATTCTAAGACATATGTGGTCGCCATCTAAATCTCTATATTTTTACAACTTTCCAAGCTTTTGTTTCATCATTAAGTTCATTCAAATTTTTTTCTATAGCGTTGATTATAAGCTTAATAAATAAATCTTTTGTAACCTCTCCATAATAGGCAATGCGATCAAACGTCTTGAAAGGGATGTTGTGCTTGACTTATAGCTCATTCCATAGATTTCCAAGGAGTTCATACTTGGGTAACAAACATAGTATTCATATATTTCATCTTTTATCATTGAAACTAAAAAATGGATCATTTTACATGGAAATTTTATGTTAACAAGAAATGTTCCTTTCACTACATAACCATTATAGAAAAGGCAACACTGAATGTTGAAAATGCATTAAGAAAATATGGATTTAATTTTACCTTGAATTAAATTAGGAAAAAAATTGCAATTCCACATTGCAAGACAACTTGTACCAGTTAACTAAGTTAATTTGATTTAGTTGGTTAAGTTAATTCAAGTTGAGGGTCTAACTTGAGTCATGTAGAGTGGCTCCAACTTTATAGGATCCTTGGTTGAGTTTATTTTGAGTTGTAATTAATTAGTTCAGTTTAATTGAGTTAAAGTCAGTTAAAATAGTTCCAAATAATGGAGGAACTAGTAGGAGGTTTAACAATGGCGTGCTGCTTCATGTGTTCAACCAGTTAACTGAAAATTCAACCATAAATAACTGATGCATGTGTGATCTGAGAGTTACCAAGTTGAGATTAGAGTTCAAGGGAAGTGTACTATCAATTGTATAATCATCCAAATTGTACAGGTGGTGCATGCAATCATAGGAAGGCCTATGATGGATTGTGAAATTCCAATTGAGGAATTTCCCTAATTAATAGGGTATAATTCCCAAGGAAATAGCACAAGGAATTAGGGACTTCAGAAAACAAAAAATTGGTTAAGTATTGGCAAAGGCTTGTCTAGGAAGTTGTGAGACAGATAGAGATAGCGCAGAGGTTGCTCGATCTTGAGAAAAGCATTGTAATCTTCTCATATTTTCGGACTAATGCAATATAAAAATATCATGGGTTTTTATTTGTGGCTTTCCCCATGCAATCATTGTGTAATTTATTGATTTAATTCTTTCTCTTGTATGCTTCATGATTTTGCGATCATTAATTGCTTCCGAAGTTGGTATAGATTGTTAACTGTTTCTGAAGTTAGTAGATTATATTCAAGTTTATTCTTTTAGTAAATTACAATTAATAGTTTGAATCTACAAGGAATTTCTACATTGTATCGGAGCTAAAATCACACTAGAAGAGAAGAATATGAGTTTTCCTTTGTAGGTGAAATCGAATTTGCAACATCATTCTTCAGAGCCCGTAGGATGCCATTCTATTGATTGAGACTCGAGTATGCCATTGAGGGTAGCTCAAATTATATTTCTTGGAAGGACTAGATGGAGGCAGTTTTGGAAGACAACAAGCTGAAGGAATTCATAGACAATGATATTCCTAAGCCTCCAACAACCGATGCTCAAGATATAGCTAAGTAGAAGAAATATGTGACAAAGGCGAGGAGGATCATACTAGAAGGAGTTTGAGATCATATTGTCTTGAATCTTCATTGGAAGGATACACCATATGCAATGTGGAAAGCCTTGATAAACTTGTTTCAGAATAACATTGACCATAGAAAGTTGGCACTGAAGGACAAGATTTTGAAGATCAAAATCGAGAAGGGTGACACAATACCATAATACTTGAGTAGGTTCACCCAATGTCAGGATGAGCTTGGGAGAGTTGGTATTACAATTTTTGAAGATTTTTTGGCTATCCTAGCACTTCTAAGCCTTCCTAGGAGACGAAACAACTACCAAGATTCATTAAATGGGAGGGATCATCTACCAAAGTGGGAGCGGTTATGGTCTAACTTGGTGTAAGAAGAGATAAGGCGGAACACCAGAGATGGAACCTCATCCAAGCATGGTGATGAGGAGAATTATGCCTTGGATGGAAAGGAAAAGAAAGGGAAAGGGAAGAAATCCCAAAGCAAATGGGTTTCCAGTAAGAGTGACAAGAATGAATTTTCGAAGATTAAATGTTTTCACTATCATGAGTTGGGACACTATGCCACGAAGTGTCCGCATAAGAAGGCTAAAAAGAATCCCTCAAGAGGAGCGGCAGGTGAAGCTCTAGCTTCACAATTCGAGTTGGATTTCACCCTCATTGCATGCATGGTGACATAGGTTATTGGTAGTGTGTGGTATCTAGATAGTGGAGCCTCATTCCATATGATGAGAAACAAGGAATGTTTCAGTGACTTGGAGGAGAAGGACCTCTAGATTCACATCGAGATGGGAAATTATGGAAGGTATAGCACAAATGAATTCAATACTATTACTTTTCAAAGGGAGTCTATGATGAGCCTCATCATTGGGTAATTATATGGGCCTTAATCCACCTCCTAGCTTAGTCAAACCAACTTTTATCACAACTTATTACATGTTTTTGATAATATATTTTGTTTATGAGATCAGTTAGAGTTGAATATGATGCCTAGTGGACTAATATGCATTGAATGCAGGATTGAAGGAGAAAATCAAGGAATTTTGGCAAATACTAAGGTTAAAAATTGAATGGGACAAGGGAGAGGGATTATAGGAGGTAAATCCTCCTCATTTACTTCTCCCCCATTCGAATATTCTTCCATCCATCACACCAACTTGGAGTGCAAGTAGCCAAGCCATGAGGATTAGAAGGCAGCCGAGCAAGTGAGAGACAAAGAGCTAGTTTATCTCGAGTTCGGGAGCCGAGCCTCCCTAATTTTAAGGAAGTTGTTGTGACTTCAATTGTCTAAGTAGAGAGGCCTAGAGCCTCATTAGGATTCAATTTTTTTTTGTCAAACTATAAGCTATTTTCGAGCTCCAGACTTGTGAAAGTTTTATTGATGTAATTTTCTGTTTTGCTAATAAGAATGAGTTTTGTTTTGAGCCATCACTGAGTTAACTTAGAGGGGTGAATTTCTTGGGTTATGGCCCAACCCTAGTAGTGAAGGCTCCTCTTTATTGTATCTATATATTTATATTAGTCTCATAGCTTCATTGTTAATTTTCTCTTAGATGTGTTTTCATTGCAAGTAGTGTAGATTGGATTGGTTGTTTATTAGTTTGCTTCCATTTGTGCCTTACTTTAATAGCATGTTTGCAGGGATAAAAGGAGTACCATAAGGTTTTCAGTGGGTGTCTTGGCCTCATTTCCTCCCTTTGGGATCATGATTTGAGGAAGGGACCCTTGTGCAACCCCAAAAACACAGATTTCTATTTCTTGCATAAGATTTAGAGTTTACTATATTTAAGTTAGCATTTGATCAGTTTTTCAAAGTAGGATTTCATTGCCATCTCTTCTATATTCAATCTTGCAGTAGATCTCATCCATGCTTTCATTCCCTTCAACAACTTTCCTGATGCATCATGTATGCATTTAGTTCATTAATTCTGCTTTTTTTAGCTTATGAGAATGCTTCTTGTTTACATATCTTTTTGGGAATTATACATGTTTTATGCAGAGCATGTGCTTCAAGAGGAGACAAAGACTTCATAGCCAACAACCACCTTCCACTCCATCCACCATAGTCATTCCTTGTTTCCACCATTTCCTTCACTAATTTTCATCATTTTTCATAGAAATTATTCCAAGCACATTGAGCGAATCCAACCATCCTATATCTTTGCTGTTAACTTTTGAGTGATCCTAGACCTTTCCTCACTTCATTTCACCCATCTACCACCTTCCCTAAGCCTTACATCACCTCCAACACCTTCCATTTTTCTCTCGGCTGTATCCTGTAGGTTTCTAGTACATCCTATAGGCTTTCTTAAAATGGCCTGTTTTGAGGCTAAATTGAGGAAAAATCTCTAGGAAGTCATCAAGCTTCCCAAGGTTCTCCCACACCATCCAACCATCTCCTAACCCTTCTAGACATCCTCCAACATCCTTAATTCACCTGCCACACCACCAAAAGAAATTAGTCTACATACTTGATTTTGCATGAAAAGACAAAAAGACAAAAGCAGATTTATTTCAGTCCCTTTACTTGTACATTAGTGATGTTTTATGCTTCTTACTTCCATGCTTAGATAGTAGCATTTTGTTCATGTTAATTTAGCATTATTTAAAAGCATAGTTTCTTGGAAGTTAATTAGGAAATGGTGTGATTTAGCATTGAATTTTGGTCTTTTCCATTATAGCAGTAGAGTAGCTCTCCCTTAGTAGATTTCCCTTTCTTCCATCAAGAAACCAAGCTGCCTCTAACTCCATAGTAGTCTGGCTTAAAAACCCTAGTGGTCTCCCGCCAGTTGAATCATGACAAAAGGCAGAACCATCACTTTTACTTGTGTATACAACACTATCACCTCCAAGTTTGTACGAACCCTGGGTTGACAAAGTAAAGCTAGTAGCCTAGGAGTTGCAACATTCTTGTTGCAATACTGGCTCTCATTAGTCTGGTTCTCCTCTCACATTAAAATATGTCATGTATGTTTCAGGTTTGAAGAAGAATTTAGTTTTAGCTATTATTTTGGATCACCATGGCTACGATGTGATATTTAGAAAATGAAAGGCTTTCCTTCATCACATAGCCACAGGACAAGTGAAGCAGATCATGGTTTGGGTGAAGAACCTCTACAAATTGGATGTAGAATATTGTGCTACCTTGAGCATAAAAGCAGAGAAGGTGCAAAGCTGAGACATTGGTGAATTATGGCATAGAATACTTAGCTATTTGCACCGTGGAGCTTTGAAGATCATGAAACAAATTTCTACACTTCCCAAGGGTGCACTAGAGTAGCAAGATACATGAAAAGGGTGTACATTGGGGAAGTACACCAAATCCACCTTTCATGATAAGGACATTTGAGTGCAAGTGATCCTTGGAATAGTTCACTCAGATGTGCGTGGACCATTCTCGATAGCCTCCACAACCAAGCATAGTTATTATGTGATATTTGTAGATGATTTCTCATGCAAGTGTTGGATTTTCTTCATGCAGAAGAAAGATCAGACGTCCTATAAATTTTGTGAATTTAAAGAACTTGTTGAGAAAGACACTGGAAATAAAGTGAAGTCTCTCAGGAGAAATAACGTTGGAGAATATGTGTTGAATGCGTTCAATAAATTTTACGCATCAGAAGGAATTTGACGAGAGTTAATATCATCCCATAACCCACAACATAATGAAGTGGATGAAAGGAAGAACATAAGTATTGTGGGAGCTGCACGGGCGATGTTACATGAATAGGGCCTACCACTGCACTTGTGGGCTGAAGCATGCAACACAGTTGTATATGTGCAACACATGAGTCTGCATTGGATTCTCGGGATGAGTACACTAGAAGAAGCGTTTTCAAGGAAGAGCCTAGATGTGTCACACTTCAGGATCTTTGGTTCATCATGTTACTAAGGATGCAAGGAAAAAGATAGAGTCAACAGTTGAGTTGGGCATATTTTTGGGCTACACTGATACACCTCACAACTATTGGGTGTACCTACCATCTCACAGGATGACAATGGTTCATAGATATGGGAAATTCGATGAAGAGAAGGCCATGAGATATTCCCTTGAGAGGGAGCTTCAGTTACATGTAGATGAGGAGGTTTTATCTCCAAAGAAAGAACCTTAGGATGATGTGGAGCGGCCAAAAATAGAGGAGTAGAGAGTCGAGGCATGCACTCATGCAGAGACATCCAGAGATGGAAGGAAGCACACCAGAGAAGTTGACAAATTGATGCATGATTCTAGAGAGAATGTGGGAGCACCCACATCACAATGCAGGAAGAGAAGGTCATCAGATTAGGACACTGACTACATGGCTCTGATGAGTGAGAGTGTAGAGATTGAGCCATCCTCATTCGAGGAAGAAGTGTAGCAACCAATATGGGTTGATTCCATGGTAGAGGAATATGACTCCACTATAAGGAACAATGTTTTGGAATTTTTCCCAAGTATAGAGGATAAGTCAGTGGTAGGTTCCAGGTGGATCTACAAGGTGAAGAAAGTAGCAGATGGGAGTGTTAATAAACATAAGGTCATATTTTCGGCCAAGGGGTTTTTTCAAGTGGAGGGAATTGATTATGAGGAGACCCTTTATCTAGTAGAAAGGTACTCTTCAATCATATCTATTATAGCACTTTCAACGCAGATGGGATGGAAGATACATCAGATGGATGTGAAGAAAGCCTTCCTAAATTAAGTGATTGAGGAAGAGGTGTACATTGAGCAGCTGGAAGGATTTGAGACCTTCAATAGAGATTCACATGTGTGTAGACTCAAGTGAGCATTGTATGGATAGAAATAAGCACCCTGTGATTGGTACACCAGAATCAACAACTATTTCACCAACTTGGGCTTCACAAAAAGTGAAGCAGATGAAAACCTTTACCATATTGTGGTTGAAGTTAAATTATTGATTGTAGTATTATATGTCAATTATTTAATTCTAACAGATGATGAGAAGCTGAGGCATACTGAAAGGAGGAGCGATGGAGGCTGTTCATGGGCTTAGGGTTTCAGAAGGGCCGATCTGCGTCGCCGCGGCCTCTAAAGTTTTGCTCTGCTTTGGAACGGCTAGAAGCCTGACTGCTGGGTCCTCAGAGCTCGATGATTCCCTCTGGTCCTGGGCCGGATCCTCTGATGGAAAGGACTATTATGACTCGAACCACAACAAACAGGTTTCGGTGCGGTTCCCCTCTTTCTGGGCGCAGGTCGATTACCTCAGGGCGGCATTAGATCGTCCGGAGTTTTTTACTCCAAAACAACCGGTCCTATTCCAGTCTCATCTTGATGTGCCCTCCTCCATGAACGCTTTGCACAGGCCTGGCAGATCTGTCAGCGACTATGGAAAAAAGAGGCATATGACAGTTCCCATGACCCATTTTGGTATGTCGTGGATCCGATCGGCCGATCTAGGGCTGATTTTAAATGGCATGATCGAAGACCAAGTATGGGCTGGGAGCATGGACCTGGCTCCTCGGAGTTTCGAGGTTTCTCTGCTCTCCGTAGCGCAGATCTGGGCTTCTACCATCTCGGCGCATCGTTTTAACAGAGGGCTCGAAGACTACGACTTGCAAAGGAGAGATAGCCTCAACAGGAGCCCCGATCTGGGAAACGGCTCATCAGATCGGGCCAAACATTGTAGAACTGGGGAGGATCTATCAGATCTGGCTAGGTCCAGGCAGAAGAAAAATGGATTCTCGCCAGATCCAGAACACAAATCTGAAAACCGGGACTTGATCAAGGCAGACACAGCGGATCTGAAGCAAATCTTTATCAAATCAACAGAAGGCAGACACGTTTGTGTGCAGATCTGGGAACGGATGAGTGTTTTGCAGTTAAAAAAAGAGATCCAGGACAAATTGGGAATTCCAGCTGCATTACAAATCCTATTATTTTCAGGGCTCTGCATGCAGGATCAACACACAATCCAGCATTACAGGGTTGCAAAGGACTCGACTATTATCCTAAATCACCGATTGCGAGGTGGATCTAAGGGATCTACCTCAAAACCTACAGGTACCTATCGCGATGCAGCCAAAGGGAAAGAACCTCCAAAGGGGAAAGAATCCACAACAGCTAATGTACCTCCAGGGCAGTATATCGTGGATCAAGTGCCAGAGAGTCCCTCCATCTCCCTGGATTTACCAGAGGTAAAGTACATTTTCTCAGATCTACAAAAAAATGCTGTTATTTGTAGATTTAACGGCTTCTGGCCTAGAACCGATGCATTGTACCAATGGATTCACACAGTCTGGACAAAAAACTGCCAAATTCACCTTTGCTCTAAGGGTTTCTTCATAGTAACTTTCCTAGAAGAAGAAGAAAAGGAAATAATTCTCAATGAAGGGCCATGGTTCTGGGGCAGTGCGGGACTGTTTGTTACCCCATGGTTCCCGGAGTTTGATGCCAATACTATGGTGGTATCAAGGATGCCAGTATGGGTAAGGCTGCATAATCTTCCGATACATTTCTGGCACTACAAGGCCTTATTAGTTATAGGGAATACCCTTGGAAGAATGTTAAAGATTGATTCAGAGAGACACATAAAGGGAATCTTTACTTTTGCTAGAATATGTGTCGAGGTAGATCTTAGCCAAGGATTACCTGAAAGCATCATTCTGAACTTCAACAATTCACAGTGGAAACAACCTTTGGACTATGAGAATACAACATTCAGATGCAGGGGATGTCAACAAACAGGTCATCTGTTCAATGCATGCAAAAGCCTCAACAAGAGCAAGCCGCAACAAAGGAAGCCAAAAGGATGGCAGAACATAGATGATGTCGTAAAGAAGAGAGCCTCGGAAAAGAAAGCCTCTTCGATAACAGAAGACGAAGAAACAGAAGCAGAAGAGGATGATACCACCATAGAGGAAGTTGAAACAGGGAACCAGAAGGGAAACATATCAGATAACAAGGCTCCACAGTTTCATCCAAATCAGGCAGAGAACCACCAAAATCAGGCAGAGATGACAAGCGTGGATCAAAGCATGGGAGGCATCAAACGGCATCATCACTCAGACACTTCAGACTCAGACAAAGAAACAGGCCCGCAGAATGCAGAAACACAGTTAGTCATCGCTTCGATCGAGCCCACACAAGGAGAGTGGCGTAAGGTCGAAAAGAAAAAGGGGAGAAAAACTTGAAGCGTGAGTTCTACTCACAGCCGGAATTCAGTTTTTTACCTCTTTTCTTTCTCTCTTCTCTTCTCTTTTCTTATTCTTTGTGCACGTTAGTCTTCTAACGTTGCGTGGGGTGCGAAAGCACTCGAGCCCATGTGGCAGCTTTCGGAATGCTTCAATGCATCTGCTAGTGTAACTTTTCATTAAATTCTTTAATAAAAAGTTACCGTTTTTTTCCTTGGAAAAAAAAAACAGATGATGAGAAGCTGGTAAAATATTGCAAAGAGGATATTGCAAGAGAATTCAAGATGAAGGACCTGGGGTCCATTCATTATTTCCTTGGTATGGAAGTATGGCAAGGAGATGGGGAACTATTTGTCTCTTAGGGAAAGTATGCCAATGAGACACTGAAGAAGTTCCACATGGATAGAAACAAATCCATGGAGACTCCTCTAATATGGAATTAGAGGAAGGAATATGCTACTTCAGGTGAAGTAGTGGAGGCTACTATTTACAGGAAACTTGCGGATTCACTTATGTATTTGGTGAACACACGATCAAAAATGTGTTTTGCAGTTAACCAACTTAGTCAAGCAATGATTAAGCCAACCAAATTGTATTGGAAGGCAAATAAACATGTGTTAATATACCTCAGAGGCACCACTCAGTTTGGTATTTGGTACAAATGAGAAGAGGGAGTGACGCTGCAAGGCTTCACAGATGCAGATTGGGCAGTGATTCCATCTGATAGGAAGAGCACATTAGGAGGATATTTCAGTATTAGGTCAACAACAATTTCTTGGTACAACAAGAAGCAGAGGTCAGTTGCACTCAGTTCAGTAGAAGGAAAATACATGGCCACTAGTCAAGCAGCTTGTGAGGCTATCTGGATGAGAAAGATCCTTGTTGGATTATTTGATCAACAGATGGATCCTACAGTGATTTACTGTGACAATCATAGTTGTATCAGACTCTTTTTGAATCCAATTTTTCATGATTGGTCCAAGCATATCGACATCCAGTATCACCATTTACGAGATTGTGTGCAGAGGAGAATCATGTTGTTTGAGTACATTCCTATAGAGGAACATGATGCAAACATCTTGAATAAGGCACTATCAATAGGAAAATTTTAGTTCCATAGAGGCAAGATTGGGGTATCTGATAATCCCTTTCTTGTTGAGAGGGAGTGTTGAAAATGCAATAAGAAAATCTTGATTTAATTTTCCCTCGAATTCAATTAGGAGAAAAATTGTAATTCCACATCACAAGACAACTTATACGAGTTAACTATGTTAATTTGACTTAGTTTGTTCATTTAATTCTAGTTGAGGGTCTAATTTGATTCATGTAGAGTGGCTCCTACTTTATAAGAGACCTGGTTGAGTTTGTTTTGTGTTGTAGTTAATTAATTCAGTTTAACTGAGTTAAAGTTAGTTAAACTAGTTCCAACTAATGGAGGAACTAGTAAGAGGTCTAACAATGGGGTGTTACTTCATGTGTTCAACTAGTTAACTGATAATTCAGCCATAAATAACTCATGCATGTGTGATCTGAGAGTTACCAAGTTGAGATTGGAGTTCAAGGGAAGCGTACTATCAGTTGTATAATCATCCAAATTGTACAAGTGGTGCATGCAATCATAGGAAGGTATATGATGGATTTCGCAATTTCAATTGAGGAATTTCCCTAATGAATAGGGGATAATTCCCAAGGAAACAACACAAGGAAATAGGGACTTGGGAAAGTAGAAAATTGGTTAAGTGTTGGATAAGGCTTGTCTAGGAAGCTGTGAGATAGATAGAGAGAGTGCAGAGGTTTCTCAAGCTTGAGCAAAGCATAGTAATCTTCTCATATTTTTTTACTAATGCAATATACAGATAACATGGGTTTTAGATATGGCTTTCCCCAGGAAATCATTGTGTATTGTGTTGTTTGAATTATTTCTCTTGTATGCTTCGTGATTTCATGATCGTTAATTGTTTCTACAGTAGGTAGAGTAGATTCGAGTCTATTGTTTTAGTAAATTACAATTGGTTGTTTGAATCTACAAGGAATTTCTACACTGAATGAGCAAGGGGTAGGCTTATGAAATCCAATTTCTTAAATTTTTGTCTTCAAATACATTTTTTGGGCATTGTGAGGGCAAATTTTGTTGAGTCAAAGTCAAAGTCATTTTTGTAAGAGACCCTTCTTGGGCTCCTTAAGGTCAAGAAAGGAAATATGTTTTTGTGTATAAATATCTCCTCCACCGAATCATTTACTTCTCTCAAAAGGATTACAATTCATCCTTCAAAGTTGGCATCCAAATAGAAGATAATCAAGTCAACCTTCATTACAAGCCTACAAGTCAGGTTCAGGTCAAGTTCATCATGTCGTCTCAAATGCACAATGACCAATAAGTATAAATAGCCTATTATTTCACCATTTGAAGGAGAGAAATGAATCATTTGTTCAAGAAGTAATAGAAACTATTATAGGACCAAGAAATGGAGAGGAAGCAAAGAATCTTATAATACTATTATAGAGAGGAAGTCAAAAATGTGAATTGCAGAAACAATTACAAGGAGGTCGAAGTTAATTGTTGTAGAGATGATTATAGAAAGGGCTGTGACTATTGCAGAAGGAAGGATTAGATTTATGAAGCAAGAAGGCCAATATTTTAGAAGTAGGATGGTTAAGACTATCGTAGAAGGAGGGCCATAATTTTGAATTTGAAATAGAAGGAGCCAAGAACCATCATTGCAGAAACAATTGTAGGAGGAACTGGTCTAGTTCTCCTTCATATGGGTTTTTCCCTGGCTATGCACTTACATCTTGGGTTCTTATCTTTGTGATATTCATGTTGGCATTTATTTGATGAAGGGAACACTAACATAATAAACATATAATTTCAAAAGAAAATGTCAAGATAAGAGAAATCAAATTAAATAATCTAACTCACATAATGCGCTGTATTTCTCAACAAAGGAGAAGTATTGGACCTCATTTGAGTCACAAAAGTAATTCAGTATCTTCAAGAAGTATGAGGAAAATTTAGAGCGAGAGAGAGGTGAAGGATAACATGGAAAGGAAGAAGGTATTTTTTTTGGATTGTGTATCAATTCTTTGTTTGGAAAGCTCGCACATATGGGAAGAATGCTATCTTTGTCAGAAAACTCGCATGTATGGGAAGAAAGCTATCTTTGTTCAGAAAACTCACACGTATGGGAAGAAAGATATCTTTGTTCATATTTCAAGCTAGAGAAGAGCAACAAACCGAGTTATAGAGAGAATATTTTTTGTTTGGGTGGCTAGCGTATCTCTTGGTGAGTTGGCTTGATCAAAGGTCTTGGAAGTCTTCCTTGAATTTCTATAAGAATAGAGGTTTTTGGGTTTTCCCCTATGGAGGGGTTTTTCCTTGGCCTGGAGCCTATTTATGGTGTTCTTGTTTGCATTGTGATCTTCTTTATTGGCATTGGATTGATGTTGAACAAAAAATAATGATGATGATGATGAACTAACATTATATCATAATAATTGTCAACATAACAAGAGAAAACATTATAAAAGAAACCTTAATCTTATTTTCCCTAGTTTTTCTCAACATCTATGGTCTTGGAATATTTTCAATCTATAAATAAAATAATTGCTTGAAATCAAATACAAAGCAAAACTAAATCACGCACCTAGTACTAAGTAGCCAAGCGCTTGGTGGGATAAAGTTGAGAAGTACTTCAATGAGTTTTTTTCACGTGTATGATTCCAATAGTAGTTAATAATTCAAATCCAGATATGCGAATGAAAGTACCTGCAAAACAAAGGAAGGAGGAGAAGTTAGATGCAATAAATAATTAATAAAATAGAAGAAAAATCATACTAGTGCCTTATGCCCAATTAATAAAGTAAGAGTTTCTCCTACTACCCTGCATGAAAAATGATAGTTTATGGTCTTTCACTCAAATAAAAACACAATTGTCAAAGAAAGACAAATACTACATGAATATTTTTCATGGAAAAGTTTGTTATTTCTTATAAAACTTTATGTACCTCCCACTCGATTAAGACATACAAGACAAATATCAACTAAATTTTGTTGTCTCACCTAAACCCTTAACATTTTGAGCTATTTTCTTTAGATAGTTATTCCACTTCAACATCGAAATTGAAACTAGTTGTCCTACACATATTCATGAGACTAATTAGGAAAACTTAGATTAAATTTGATCAAATATTAAATTTAATTGCATGAATAAATAATAATTAAAAATACTTGCATCCATGAATACTTGAATGAGATCCTCTTGGTTTCAAGGATAAATTTTTGGAGTAGTTTAATCTTGCATAAAACTTTCCTCCACTCGATGAAGTAGCAGTGAAGTCAACATTGAATTTGTTGTTTCTCTATTGGATTGAGGGAGTTTTTCTCCAAGATTATCCAAATCATAATTTATTCTCTACTGAATAGAGCCAACCACGTGAAGGTGGAATCTATGATGACCCGTCCGACCCCTCACATGACTCTCAATTCCCCAGTACCTAATCTATCTACTATATAGGAAACAGTTGAAAGAAAGACATTAAGATACATAAAAAAACAAATAGAAAGAATTCATTCATTCATTCGTAAATCCAAAAAATATTTCATCTCAATAAATTTTATCATAAAAAATATGTTTACATAATATGAAACAATGTCACGTACATAAAGGAACATATAACAATTATTCATTAACACATAACATTCATTCATTCATTGATCATAGACATAGAATACTTCATCTCAGAAAAGATTATCATCAAAAATATGTTTTCATAATATGGTACGTGATGTTTCTAATGATATAACTATTATAATAATTTCTTTTTCTTTTTATTTATTTTTGATGGCCTAGTCTGTACTCATGACATTGTTCAGGCTGCCGCAAGAGGGGTGGATCATTAGTTGTAACAAAAAATAAATGTTAAATTGATATTTCTTGTTATTATTCATTAATAAAAATATCATTATAGTTTTGTTTACCTCGTGCACTAGTCGACACTGTAATTTAAAAAAGGAAACAATTACCACAATATCAAAACATAAAAGTGTATTTTTATAGATACTTCTCATACAGAGCGTCGATACTGGTCAAGACAACCAATATTTCCTCCCATCTTCACTAGTAGCATGTATGGCATCTATGCAAGAGTATGTTTGGAATTCATAGATGCTCCAAATTCTACTGGTGGAGATGGGAGGCAATATTGGATGTCTTGATTAATATTGACGCTTTGTTTGAGAATTATCTACAAAATTGTACTTTTCCATTTTGATATTGTGGTAATTGTTTCCCTATTTAAAGTTTTTAAGACCAGTTCTAGGTTTTGTTAAAGTATATCATTTTGTTTTTAAACATGAACCACTAATGGATTATGGAGATGCTACAATGGTTGAATGTTGTATTTTCCAAGAAGAGGACAACAAAGTAAATATGGAGATTCTCATATGGACAATTTGAAACAAAATCATTCTAATATGGAGATTCTAATATAGACAATATGAATACATGAATGAGCTCCTCTTGGCTTTGAGAATAAATTGTTGGAGTAGTTTAACTTTGGTCGAGCAAACCTCCCTCCACTCGACGAAACAACAATGAAGTCAACATTGACTTTTTTTTTTCTCTGTTGGATTGAGGGTGTTTTTCTCCAAGATTATCCAAATCCTAATTTATTCTCTTCTAAAAAAACAAACAGAAAACATTCATCCATTCGTAAATCCACAAAATATTTCATCTCAATAAATTTTATCATAAAAATATGTTTACATAATATTTGATACGAACTTAAATAGGAACACAAAAACTTACAGATATAATCATAAACACAGATATGCAACAGAAAAACACTTCATTTCATTAATATAAAAATACTGAACTATGCTTACAAACAAAATGGAAATAAGATAGATCGGGCGATGGTAGCTTATCTCTGAGAAGAGATGTGTTGGCTACATGCCTATGAACTGTGTTACAATGAGGCTTAAGGACCTATTTATTATTCGAAAACATGAGAAAAACCTAAACAACCAAAACCCTAACCCAAGGAGATGTAACGCCAAGAGTTTGTGGGCCTCGTTGGGGTTAGTTGGGCAGCCAACTTCTCGGGGTCGTAACTTGGTCATATTATCTCTATTTGCAATGTACGATTCCTTGTTGGAAAGGCCTCTTTGAGTACTACAGGAAAGGCCTCTTTGAGTACTACAGGTTTCACTGTAGGCCCTTGCTTAAGGCTTTGTGCCTACCGCAGACCCCAAAAAACACCGTTTAGGGGGTCAAAACTGCTCCAGAAGTTCAGGACTTGAAAACCTGATAAAAATAGTAAATGTTGAAATGAACAAGGAAACATATGAAATTGACTGGGGGGTCTGGGTGGAATAGGCGGGTGGCCACCAATATCCACCTAGATCATTCATCCCCCCATAGGAAGCAATGGTCCCCATTGTGTGCAGAGCTTCCATGAGGTGAAGAAATTTCTATTGAACTTGGTCCCTGGTGAACCACTTTCTCTGGTGAATGAGTTGGCCTAATTTGACAACTTGATATAGATGTATCCTCTTTTGGTGAGTGTTCTTGATCTGTGTGTCCATTATCTGATCAGTTGTGGCCTGTTCCATGCAGTATGGGTTGATATCTATCGGTGTCAGTTGTTCTGCAATGTTAGATCTATCCAACAATGGTGGAAAGTGTGGCCGAAGGCGATCTACATTGAACATTGGGTGCAGAAAAAGGAATGGTGGGATGTTGAGCTCGAAGGCATTGTCACTGACGACCTTGGTGATGGTGTATGACCCATATCAGAGTGGGCAAAGCTTGTAGTGGGGTCCAAAAAGGTGCTCCTTCTGCAAATGTAGCCAAACTTTGTCACCTACCTGGAACTTGTGTGGAACTCGATGCTGATCATGGCACTGCTTGTACTTAGCTATGGCTTTGTCTAATATATCATGGACCTGATGGCGGATGTGTTGAATGTGCTCAATGAAGTTGTTATCCCTTTTATCTTTGGATTGAACATGAGTCAAATCTACTTGAGTGGCTGCAAATGGTATAACCACATCAATGGGGCATAATGAATGAAATCCCAACCCTACTTGAAAGGGGATGTGGCCTATTGAGCTGTGGAGAGCTCTATGCTAACTATGTTGGACATAGGGGATAATTTCATCCCTTGTGCATGGATTCTTCGAGTTGTACATGCGCAGAATGTGTACGATAATCCTGTCGACAACCTCTATTTGGCCATCAGTTTGGGGATGGAAAGTCATGGACTTAGTAAGTTTTGTATGCAACATCGATCATAGACTTGACCAAAATGCACTCAGGAATCTATTGTCCCAATCTGAGACAATGGACTGTGGGATCCTAAAGTGTACCCCTACTCGCTCAAAGAAGAGATTAGCAATGGCCTTTACTGTGATACTCTTCTTGCAGGCTGCCATGATGGCCATCTTAGAGAATTTCTCGATGACCATGAAAATGAAATCGTTGTCGTGCTTAGTAGAAGGAAGGCCCAACATGTAATCCATGGAGACAGATTCGCAAGGCCAGATAGGAGTAGGTAGAGGAGTATATAGGTGTTGATTCTTGATGGTTGGTTTGGCAATGGCACAGGTGGTGCAGGATCTAATGTACTTCCCAACATCCTGACGAAGTCTCAGCCAATAAAAATACTTCTACAATATCACCACTGTTTTCTCTACTCCGAAATGTCCAACAACCCGACTATAATGCGCCTCCCAAATCATCTTGGCACGCTCACTTAAAGGAACACAAATATGTCCCAGGTGGCATAACAGTGCATCCTAAAGGTGAAAATTTGGAACTTGCTCCCCTTCCAGAAGTGTCTGGTATATGTTGCCGAATTTTGTATCGCTCTTGTAAAGATGTAGCCACCCCGACGTCTCATGCCCACAGGAGTCAAGCAAAACGATCAGCGCCATGACCAGTGGTCGGTTGAGGCAATCAACAACATTATTGGTGCTTCCCTTCTTATACTTAATGTTCAAATGGAACTGTTGCAAATAGGTGGACTATTTTTTATGGAGATCGTTTTGCAACTTCCCTTATGTCTGTATGAACTGTAGAGGTCAATGGTCTATGTGGATGACCGTTTCCTTCCCCAGAATGTAATTCTTCCATTGATGACAGGCTTTCACAATGGAATCCATTTCCTTGTCGTAATTGGGGTACTTTCAGACTGTGTCTGAAAGTGTCTCACTGTGGTAAGCCACTGGATGCCCATGTTGAGTAAGAACCACACCAATAGCATAGTTGGAGGCATCTGCCTCAATCTCAAATGGTTGTTGCAGGTCTAGTAATGTGAGAAATGGTGCAGAATAGAGGCGATTATTCAACTCGAAGAATGCTTGTTGTTGGATTTCTGACCAAAATTTTTTTCTTTCGCTCTGCCCTTGTTGACTTGACTTAAAGGCCAAGTGATACGAGAGAACCCCAACACGAACCTATGGTAGAAATTGGCGAGACCCAAAAAGATGTAGAGCTTTGTTAGAGTGGTTTGGGCAGGCCAATCCCAAATGAATTGTATCTTGGATGGGTCCACATGTACACCCTACTCATCAATGATGTACCCCAGATATTGAACTTGGGTTAGGCCAAAGGTGCATTTCTCCAAGTTAGCACATAAGTTGTGTTGGCACAGGGTTTGAAGGACCAGTCGATTATGGTGGAGGTGCCCTTCCCAACTTTGGCTGAAGATCAAGATGTCATCTATATACACCACCACAAATGCATTGGTGCTGGGTCGCAAGATGCTCTCCACTAGTCTCATGAAGGTTGCAAGGGAGTTCGTCAATTCAAATGATATGACAAACCATTCGAAAAGGCCCTCCTTGGATTGAAAGCAGTCTTCCACACATTGGAGGGTTCGATAGGCACTTGGTGATAACCTGACTTCAATTCAATCTTGCTGAAATATTTGGCCCCCTTGAGTTGTTCTAGAAGGTCATCAATCCGTGGGATTGGATACCTATTCCAGACAGTGATCTTGTTCAACACCCGATAGTCAATACATAGCCTCCATGTCCCATCCTTCTTCTATACCAATACAATCGGGTTCCCACAAGGTGACGAGCTTGGCATGATGTGCCCTTTCTGCAATAGTTCCTGAATCTGTCTCTTGATATCATTGTTCTCCAAAATAGAGAGTCGATAGATTGGTCCATTGTGCAACGACACGCCTGAGGTTAGATCAATGGAGTGCTTGATTTGACAGTGCAGAGGTACCCTTGTGGGTGAGGCAAAAATATAACTGTACTCCATGACCTTGTCCATCTGCTACTGGTATGCAGAGGATCCCTTCCTGGAAGCCATGGCCACAACCTTCTTCTTGCCTTGAGGGTGAATCATAAGGAAAACAAATTTCTTGGTCTGGGAAATGATCTTACTGCATTTCTTTGCAGTTATCAAAGAAATGGCGGTAGGTGGGGCTACCTCTGGTATCTTGTACAACTTATTAGCCAAATTAATAATCAAAGAGCAAGGTCTAGACTCGTATAGAGCATGTCGCTTCCACAAGTATGGTTGTCCTAACAATACATAACAAACTTCAAGAGGAGAAACATCACACAATACCTAATCCGTGAAGGGCTTGATGCTGTAGGGAAGGCGAAACTACTGGCTAACATGAAGAGCTCTTCCTTGGTGAAGCTACCCAATGGTGTACGAATGTGGATGTGTTATAGTATTTAGGCCCAGAAGCTTCACGACCTTTGCTGAAATGAGGTTCTTTTGGCTCCCGCTGTCGATAATGAACTGTAGTGGAGAACCCTTCACCCACATCTGTGAGTGGAAGAGGCGTTCCCCCTCCTCTGAATCTTCAGGCTCAATCTTCTGGATCTTGGTGGTGGCCACAGTGGCACTAGGATCTGCATTAATGATCTTATTCCCTTTGTCAGTTCCCTCATCAAGTTATAATTTAGATTCGAAACCTTCGTCTGATTCGGAAGCCTTCAGCTCGACCACCAGTGACTACTTGGTCCAACACTCACTTGTATTGTGGGTGGAGCTCTTATGGAACTTGTTAGCGCTTGAAATTTCACCTCAGGCTGGAAAAGGTAAACTCCAAGGCAACATCAAACCACTTAGCCTTGTAGCTAGCCCTACGGGGCAGGAGAGGGCTCTCTCCGGTCTATCTCGGTAAAGATCTTCAACGGGTGAGATAACCAATAAGGAAACACTGATTTTAGGCTAGTAAACTGATAAAAAGGTTTGAATTGGGAAGTTTTAGGATTTTGGTGGAAAATCGGGGAAAGGCAATTTTGGGTGCGGGGATTGGACATAGTTTTTGCAGGGGGTTCTTTGGGGCAAGGTAGGAGACTGTATTGATGCCTTTGAATTAAGTGAATGGATAGGAATGACCGGTGAGGGGCTAAAGAGAGAAAGAAACCTTCAAGAGTTCTCTTTAGACAGATGAAAACATAAATATTAAGCAAACTTAAAAGCAGAGCATGGAAATCATGAATTCTACTTTAACACTTCATTTGCTTAATTTGCAGAAGGAAAAATGAGAAGATGATTCACATAACAAACTTACAAGTAAAAAGAGAAACACACCATCAATACATGTAACCACAGGAATCCCAAAAAGGACTGCAAAACCCTGGTCTTTCTTCCTTTGCCAAAATTGCAGAGATACAATGAGTAATACAATAGAAGCTTTCTCCCTCAAGAGTCCAACCATGAAAATGACCAAGAAAGTGCATAATATAGGCAATCTAACATCTTTCCTTGCCTCTAGGGGTCTAACTCACTATCATAGGAGTTGTTTCAACCAATTCTAAACTGAGCACTAAAAACTAGGCAGTCAAAACAACTTGCCTCTATAAGCTAGGAAACCAATTCATTCATTAAATTTTTTCCTATCTCATGAATGAATCTTCTAGAAGAGATAAATAAGTGTCAAAATATCATAAAATTACATCATTTACAACAAGGAGGATAAAAATCTACTCCAAAAAGTCAAATCCAGTCAAAACTGCGTTTTGCTGAGCTGTAGGTGAATTTCTGTGAAAAATGCCCAACACGTCGCGCGCCTTGGGAGCTGCTTTGGAGGCAATTACAGGTGTCCAAATGAGGCAAAAGTTAGCTTGTTGGAAAGGTCTGGATGTATACTTTCCAACACAAGTGGAATTTATGAATTTGGTGGCCATTTGCCCCTCCAAAATTTCAATCTCCCAAGAATACTTCCTATGTGTCAAAAAGGTGGCAGAAAGTCATTTTTTGCTTGTTTTTTGACCTTCTGGAGGCTCAAAATTTGATGAAATCTCTTGGTAATTGCTGAGCAGGTGTATCTTTGCATGAAAAATCCAAAAATGCTGAGTTTTCCTGAAATGGAGTTGCCCATCGAAAGGGTCGCGCGCGGCACGCGACGTGTTGGTGGAGAAAACCTGTTTTTTGCCCAAAAATTCACAAGTGACCAAAAATGCTCAATTTTTTTTGAAATTTGTGCTAGAGTTAAGTCATTTAGTATCATGCTCCTTCAAGGAAGCCTCAACCAAGATGTGGAGGGGATCGGGCCTTTTCTTTCGTTTTAGTGCTTTAGCCAACCGCCCTTGGATCACCTTCATTTTCGCCTTGCATACGTGCATTCGGGCCCAATAGTGATTTTTCATGTTCCGGAGCAGGTCCTTATCTTTGTTGGCCTTGGCCAGCAGCCTCTCCAAATGAGCATTGAGCCGGAGAATCATAGCCTCTCACTCAACGGGTACCAAATCACCGGGTCTCTTGCGCGCCAAGTTGCGGTCTTCATGGATCCTCCGCAACTCATCAAGAGTGTGCTCCTCTTCAAGTTGCTTGTTGCGCTGCTCTAAGTAGGTGATTTTCCAATTTGCCATTTCCAATCTTTGCTGCAATGAGTCATTTTCAGCCCTTAGGTGCTGAATGATATCCTTTGACTCTAGGCTAGGAGAACTGATATCGAGGTCAACAACATCTATGCCTGGATCACCTGATGGCCCCTCATCAATATTGGGCTTCTTGCCTCTCTCCTGTACCTATGCTGTTGTCGGAAGCGAGGCCCCTTCCACCTGGTGTGGAGATAACACTCGCGGTGCTGATGAAGAAGGCGAGACCCCTTCCACCTGGTGTGGAGATAATACTCGCCTAGCTGATGCAAATAAGGCCCTGTGGCCTTTCTGATATGTGACCCATGGAGGGGAGCTGACATGTCTGATCTCAGGAATATCATGCTGCTGTGAAGGCCCTCCCTCCTCATGAACAACCTCAGGGGGTGATGATGTTGGTGTTGTGAAAAAATCTCGAGAGATAAAATCCTCCCATGGGATACCCTACTGAGCCAACTGATGTATGACCACAAGCTAGATCAAACCATAATGATAGATGCTCCTGTGTTGCTGTGCTGGGCTATTTCTCTACATCAAGGGCACCATCTTCTCAATATTCCGACACATGAAAAATGGTATGTTCATCATCCGTACCTGTGTGAAATGAATCAACAAGCGAATATGGTACGAATACAAACATGAAAATCTGCCCTCACAGGTGAAATAGCGCATGATGAGCCTCATCAAGGGAGCATACTCATCCCTCAAAAATCTGAAAGGAAATACACCAGTCATGTACCTCATGTAGGCAGGTTTAATGTAGGGCTCATACTGAAATCTGTCCAATAGTTTGCGCTTGTTCCACTCTTCTCCCACATTGGGTATCCCTGTTGCTTGAGCAATAATTTCAGATGACAATATAAAATCCACCCCTACAAGATTTACATGCCCATCATGCAGATGCAAAACAAACAAGCGGACCAATTCCCTATGGTGCTGAATTTGAGAAATCCTCTCGCAAAATTCATAACATGAGAGGTGGCGGAAACATGTGACTGCAAGTGGACAAGCCTGCAAATAGGTGAAAGAGGTGGGCTCCTCTCTCACATGGTGACCACTCTTACCACCCCTGTGAGGCCTCCTTTGTACCTCAACTTCTGGTGTTGACTCACGGTCATCACTTTGGTCATAGTCGGTTTCGGTTTCTGACATGGTTTCAAGAGCAAAGTGGCTGAAATGTACTGCTGCTTCTGCTAAAAAATATGCTGTTTTAATTGTTGAAATGCTGTTTCAAGGGGACAAATAACACAAGGGAGATGTTAGGGAGGGGAGACTTTTAAGGGAAATTAGGGAAAATATATGAAATAGGGAATTAAGGGAAGGAATCATGACATATACACCATCACACAATTATGATTTGAAAGGGTTTTATGGGAGGTAGGGTTTAGGGTTATATTATTGATTTTTAGGAATAGGGGTAGGGTTTTAGGGCTTTTGGTATTTTTGGTAGGGGAATTAGGTAGAAATGATATGGGAGATGGTAAAGGGATGTGGGGAAAAAGTGGGGGTGAAAAGGATGACCTTGAGAACAACAAAACAAACCATATCTTTACTAGCACTTTGACATTCTTAAGCAAATACACATGGACTCCTCATTTGAAAATAATGGCTTTTAAATACATTCTCATGTTCTTTCAAGCTTTAGCAAACAATACATTTTGATGATTGGAGGCCTACCTGCAACCTTGAAGAAATTTGGGGTCGTTTTGCAGTTTACAGGCAATTTTTTGTGGATGACTTCCCAACACGTCGCGCGCTGGTCTGGACAGGTCGCGCGCACCCAACACGTCGTGCCAGTGCTTTTTCCCAACTGGTATGACCCCCTTGACACGTCGCGCCTGCCCAACACGTTGCGCGCAGGTCTGAACGGGTCGCGCGCGGGCTCTGTCTACAATTTCGCCCAATTTCTCTCCAAATCGCTTTTCACTATTGCTTTGAGGCAAATGATAATCAAATGGAGGGAGAGAGGGGCTTTATAGGCTTGATTTAAATTAATTTCCCCTCAAACCCTCTTTCTAATGTTTATAACTTGACACTTTTTTAAAATTTAAATGTTGCTGACTTTATGGTTTCTTTTTGTCCTGAAATTGGTTGAACTAATGCTTTTTCTTGAAAATTTTTGCAGGGATAGCTTCTGAGGAATCTTGGCAAAGGGGACCAGGGCTGCATGCTGACTTTCGAAGAATTTTGAATTTTTACAACTTTTTACAAATATGAGAAAATGACCTTGTCTTTAAAAACAGGGTTTTTAAATTCAAGGTAAAAATTAGCTGTACAAGATGAAACCTTTTGAAGAAAAACTTTGATAGTCATCCCTCTGGCCTGCTGGGAACTTATTGACTTTTAAAGACATAACCTCAAAGACAAATTGGACCTAAACCCTAGACCTAGGACTTTTGACCTTAAGACAAGACAAGTAACCTTGAAAGAGTTTATTGACTGAAAGAACTTGATCCAGCAGTGCCAAGAGGGGAATAAAGACACCAGCTCCTCCATCAGGGTTATGGCATGCCTAATGGAATGCAATGAGATGAAACTGATGAGACACCTACTTATGCAAATGCAGAGAGCTTTGATCGCTGATGGAGGGCTACTAGACCGACTCTAACAGAACTCACACCATTTTCCTGTGTCCTTCTTTGTCTTTGGGTTATTGTTCTTTGCTTGCGGGTTCGGTGGGCTATCCTGGGTAGTGCCACCTTGGCTTGGTCTTTTGTTGTGTGGTTTAGGGGTGCCTTTTGCTTGCTTTGGATTCACAGATCCAAAGTCTCGCTTCTTTTGTTTAAACTTCTGCTCAATCTTGACAGTGTACCAATACACTGTGTCGAGCGAGCAAATGTCTAGGAACTCCATCTCGTCCTGGATGTACTTGTGTAGAAAAACACGGTACTTGAGCACCAAATGCCACTCAGTATCCTTGATACCTAGCTTCGTGCGAAGGGTATGGAAAATATTTGTGAACTCTGGCACATCTAGGTCCCTTCCCTGCTGTAGCATGGTCCACTTTATGCATTTGTCTTCATAGCTCTCGACAATATTGTTCTTTGATGGCATCTCAAAAAGAATTCCAAGTGGGTGTGGTTGAAAACAACGAGGGTTCACTCTCGTCATTTTGTTCACAGTAGGTTTCCAACCAATCCTTGACGTGTGGGGCAGCTTTAAGAAGTGAAAAAGTAATATTTTCCATATTGGAAAAGTCATGACATGAAAAATATCCTTCCAATAGATTTAACCATTTATCTACGGCATCTACATCTATCAGGCCTTCGAATATGGTAATATCGAAGTTAACTTGTACCTTAAAAGGATTGGCGCCTCTAGAGTGGCTGCTGGATAAAGATGCATCGCCTGTGGGTAGCCATCGAAGAATATGGGAAAATTTATCCATCATCTTGTTGCTCTGTCGCTGGAGGGCTTCCTCAAGCAACATTTTGAAAGGAACTCTTGCCCCCCGTCTTTATTTTCTTCCACCATGGGAGGTCGTCGGTTTTTGAGGGGATGATCTTGCAATGGTTCAACTAAATCAAGCCATAACTCCTTATATGCTGACCTCGTTGGGGACATGCAAAGAAAAATAGAGAAAGAGTAGACCACTCTGATACCACTGATCTGAACTTAAATAGGAACGCAACAACTTACAGATATAATCATAAACACAAAAATTCAGAAAATTATTGAACTATGCTTTCAAACAGAATGGAAATAAGATAGTTCTGGTGATGGTATCTTATCTCTGAGAAGAGATGTGGAGGCTACATGCCTTTGAACTGTGTGAAAATGAGGATCAAGGGCCTATTTATTATTGGAAAACATGAGAAAACCCTAAACAACCAAAACTCTAACCCCAGGAGATGTAACACCAAGAGTTTGTTGGGTCCCTATAATACTAGTGATTACCCCATTACTATTGTAGTTATACCCCTTATTAATATTTTTGTGCCCCTTTTGCCCCCATATTGTTATTACTGTGCCCCATAGAATCCCTCTATTGTTTATTTTGTGGCTTTATATTATTATTGTTAGGTCGGCTGGATCATATTGTGACTCCTTAGACTCCTATATATAGAAAGGAGGTTTTGTCATTTGAATCATCCAAGAATTGTTCATTTATGTAATGTAAAGGAGGTTTCCCCCTCGAAGAGGCTGAATTCTAAGGCGTTGATTATCTTTTCTATCTTTTCTTGAGCTGGTTTCATAACATTTGGTATCAGAGTTTTGGATTCTAGGGTTTCGCTGCTCCAAACAGGTCATCGTGGAATTTTCGCTATAACTTTTTTTTTTCTGCGATGTTTCAGAAGTTGAAAAAAAAAACCCATTTGAGAAGAAATGACGCTGAACATCAGGTCCGAATTTTAGAGCTTTTCGCCCTATATTTGCACAGATATGATCTGAGGAATTTGGTCTTTTTGCAGACTCCTGAATTACATTCCAAACAGATGACCTGGGGAAAATCATCATAACTTTCTCTTTGGGGATCGTATTGAAATTTCGTAAGAAGGTACAAAAAGAGGACGGACTGTAGTTTCTTGTATGAATTTTTCAGATCCAAAGGTCAAAACAGTGACTCGTGGCATGTCGTACAAGTTCGCTTTACTGAACTAGTCTATAATCAAGTCACTGTGGGAGATTTCGCATAACTCTTCCTTGGAGAATCCAATTTGGGTCAGACTTGTGGCATTGGAAAGAGGACACAAAGGGCTACTGTAGGTCACAAATTCAGAACTAGATGATTGGAAAGTACAGAGATACATCAGAGGCAATATCGAGCTCCTACAAAGTGAAAAAAGGTGTGTAGATTTTCTTAATTTTTTGCTTAAGCTTGGTTTGAAAATTTATTTTGAAGGAATTCAAAGGGAATAATAGAGCATTATTATCGGTAACTGATGCCCCGAGGAAAGAAAATGAAAACACCTAGTAAGGAACCTGAAAGCTCTAGCATGACTCATGAAGAAGAAGAAGAAATGCTATATGATATATCAAAATTACAAGAACAAGTGCAACAAGTGTCACTTGCACAAAAACCAACAAAATCTAAGATGGATGGTTTAAGGAAAGATGTAGAAGCTAAGATTGATGGTTTAAAGAAAGGTGTAGAAGCTAAGATGGATTGTTTAAAGAAAGGCGTAGAAGCTAAAATTGATGGCATGGATGATAAGATGGAAGAATTGAAGATAAATATGAATAAGTTGCTACAAGAAATGGTCACTAAGGGTGAAAGGGTACTAAAGGAAACTCATGATGAGAACAAAAGAAATGTTAATCATGATTCCATAGACTCTAATGTTGGATCTAAGACTCACCATATTCCAAAAATCGATATGAGGAAGTTTGATGGCAAGGATCCCGCCACATGGATATTACAGATGGAGCAATTCTTCGATCTCAATAATGTGCAAAACACACAAAAGGTACGTATGGCATCTTTATATCTGGAACCAAATCAGTTTGTATGGTATCAATGGCTTTTCTCTCGTAAACAATTTATCACTTAGGCAATTTTTACGGAAGAATTGATAGCACATTATGAGGATACAAAAAGCAACACTTTTTTTAGCCAATTGATAAGTCTCAAACAAAAGGGTTCAATAATGGAGCACATTGAGGAGTTCCAAAAATTGAACATAAGGGTAAACGATATTCCAGAGGAGCATAGGATGGATGTGTTCATAGGGTATTTAAAGGATAATATCCAACACGATGTTCACCTTTGGGAACCTGATTCATTAGAGAAGGCATTCAGGTTAGCAAGAAAAATGGAAAGCAAAATTATGGCAACCAGGAAGCATACCACTCACAACTATAAAGACGGAAGTGTTGTTGCCCCTAGTCTTCAACAACCTATAAGGTTAACACCACAACAATTGGAAGAAAAAAGAGAAAAAGGGATTTGTTACAGTTGTGATAGCAAATACACTAAAGGTCATAAGTGTGTTGAGAATAAATTATTCTACATAGATTGTGAAGAGGAAGAAGAAAAGGAGCAAGAAAGGTCAAAAGAAGAGGATATACTCCAGGAACAAAGCCTAGATGAAGTACAAATAAATCCGACCATATCTTGTAATGCATTGGCGGGAATTACCACTCCTCAAACCATCAAGATAGAAGGACAAATCAAGAAGAAAAAGGTAATAATGTTGATTGATTCAGGAAGCACCCACAATTTTATTCATTGTAAGGTAGCAAAAGAATTGAATTGCTTCCTATATCCAGCACCAGAGTGTCAAGTGATGATTGCAAATGGAGGAACAATAAATTGCTCTGGAAAGTGCCATAATATCAAGCTATCCATGGAAGAATATGTATTGACTAGCCCAATGCTTTCCATTCCAATGGGAGGTGCTGATGTTGAACTAGGAGTCCAATGGCTATAATCCTTGGGTACAATAGCTTTTAATTTTCAAGAAATTTTCATCAAATTTTCTACGGAAGGAAAGGAAGTTGAATTAAGGGGTATTGCAGGGAAACCAGGAAAGATAATCAGCTCTAATGGTATGACAAAGCTTCTAAAAAAGGAGCAAAGAGGTGTAATTGCACAATTATGTTCGCTAGATGTTTCCACATCGGAATCATCTATTTCACCAGATCTCCAAAAAGTCTTGGACAATCATTCCAAGATATTTGAGACTCCCAAAGGTCTCCCACCTATGCGTGGTCATGATCATGCTATTCATCTGATTCCAGGAAGTGTTCCTCCAAACATCACGCCGTACAAATATCCCTATGTCCAAAAGAGTGAAATTGAATGTATGGTTGCAGAAATGCTAGAGGCTGGTATAATTCAACCGAGTCAAAGTTCTTTCTCTGCTCCAGTAGTATTGGTGCACAAGAAGGATGGATCATGGCGCATGTGTCTGGATTATAGGGAGCTCAACAAGCTCACTATTAAAGATAAGTTCCCCATTCCTGTCATTGATGAATTACTGGATGAATTGCATGGATCAATTTACTTCACCAAGTTGGATCTTCATTCATGATATCATCAAATCAGAATGAAGAATGAAGACATTCTGAAAAAAACATTTAGAACTCATGAGGGTCATTATGAATTTTTGGTCATGCCTTTTGGCCTTACCAATGCACCTTCAACATTTCAAGGTTTGATGAATTCAATTTTCAAACCATTCCTTAGAAAATTTGTGTTAGTATTTTTTGATGATATACTAATCTACAACAAGTCTTGGAAGGATCATGTTGAACATGTTGACAGGGTGCTACAACTATTGGAGGAGAAACAATTATATGCAAAAATATCCAAATGTTTCTTTGGAGTCCAGGAGGTGGAATATCTGGGTCATATTGTATCTCATGAAGGAGTTAAGGTAGACCCTAGCAAAATTAAAGCCATTAAGGAATGGAAAATCCCCACATCCATAAAGCATCTGCGAGGATTTCTCGGGTTGACAGGGTATTATCGCAAGTTTGTTAGGAATTATGGGAGAATAGCAGCACCTCTAACAAAATTATTGAAGAAAGATGCATTTTAATGGACTCCGGAAGCAACAAAGGCCTTTGAACATCTTAAAAAGGAAATGTGCCAAGCACCGGTCTTAGCTACATCGGACTTCACAAAAACCTTTATTGTGGAATGTGATGCTTCAGGAAATGGAATTGGTGTTGTTCTAATGCAAGATGAAAGACCCATTGCTTTTGAAAGTCGTCCAATCAAGGGAAAGTTTTTAAGCAAAGCTATTTATGAGAAGGAAATGTTGGCAATACTCCATGCACTTAAGAAATGGCGACCCTACCTAATGGGAAGACACTTCAAGGTAAAAACGGATCATGATAGCCTTAAATACTTCTTAGAACAAAGATTATCCTCTAAAGAGCAACAAAAGTGGGTCACAAAGATGTTGGGTTATGACTTTGAAATCATCTACAAAAAAGGGAAGCAAAATGTGGTGGCATAGGCACTCTCAAGAAAGGATGAGGATGTGGAAGCATTGTTGTGCGCCATTTCTATTATCCAACCAGATTGGATAAACGAAGCAAGGGAGGAATGGAAGAATGACGAAGAAGTGTGGGCACTTATTCGAAAGTTACAACAAGATTCCAGTACGTCTGATACATTTAGCTGGAAAAATGATTCGTTATGGTACAAAGATCGCTTATACCTCTGTAAGAATTCCCAGCTAAAACAAAATATTCTAATGGAATTGCGCACTTCTCCCTTAGGAGGGCACCCAGGATTTTTAAAAACTTACCACAGGGTTAAGAAGGAATTTTTTTGGGATGGCCTTAAATCAGATATTCAAAAGTTTGTGGTGGAATGTTTGGTTTTCCAACAAAATAAAGTTGAAACAATTAAGACACCGGGTCTATTACAACCTTTATCCATTCCAAGCGAACGTTGGGAGGAGGTTTCAATGGATTTTATCACAGGTTTACCCAAGTCTGAGGGAAAGAGTGTCATCATGGTGGTAGTTGACAGACTTACCAAGTATGCACACTTTTGTGCATTATCACATCCATTTAAAGGCAGTACAGTTTTTACTGCATTTATGGAAACAATTCAAAAGCTACATGGAAACCCAAAGATTATTGTAAGTGACAGAGATCCCATTTTCACTGGAAATATTTGGATATAATTATTTTCTTTTCTTGGTACTCAGTTAGCTCATAGCTCATCTTATCATCCTCAATCTGATGGGAAAACTGAGATAGTAAACAAATGTTTGGAAGGATATCTTCGTTGCTTTGTATCTGATAAACAGATACAATGGGTCAAATGGTTGCCTCTGGCTGAATGGTGGTATAACGCTTCCTTCCATACAGCAACAAAAATGACCCCATTTATGGCATTTTATGGGTATCAACCACCATCCATCACATCATATTTAAGAGAAAATTCTAAGGTTCAGGCAGTGGAACATCACATCGAACATCAACAACAAGTCCTCCAACTCTTAAAGGATAACCTCGTGTTGGCACATAATAGAGTGAAACAACAGGTAGATCAACATCACAGTGAAAGAAGTTTTGATGTAGTTGATTGGGTATTCCTACGGCTACAACCATATAAGCAAACGTCCCTCAAGCAAACTAAGAAGAATAATAAATTATCACCAATGTATTATGGTCTGTACAAGGTGTTGCAAAAGATTAGTACTATGGAATACAAATTGGAGCTTCCTGCAGCTTCTTGATTGCACCCAGTTTTCCATGTTTCATGTTTAAATGAGGTTATAGGCGACAAGCTTCCAGTTCAAACAATATTGCCAGAACTTGACGAGGAAGGAAAAATTATATTGGAACCGGAAGCAGTCACAGAAACAAGAACTCGACAGCTACGAAATCGATCAATTTCAGAGTATCTTATCAAGTGGAAGAACTTATCTACTGAAGATTCCACATGGGAGGATGAGAATTTTATGCAGAAGTATCCATAACTACTCAAGCGTTGAGGACAACACTTTTTTGAAGGAGAGGGGCATGTTGGGTCCCTATAATACTAGTGATTACCCCATTACTATTGTAGTTATATCCCTTATTAATATTGTTGTGCCCCTATTGCCCCCATATTGTTATTACTGTGCCCCATAGAATCCCTCTATTGTTATTTTTGTGGCTTTATATAATTATTGTTAGGTCGGCTGGATTATATTGTGACTCCTTAGACTCCTATATATAGAAAGGAGGTTTTGTCATTTGAATCATCCAAGAATTGTTCATTTATGTAATGTAAAGGAGGTTGCCTCCTCGAAGAGGCTGAATTCTAAGGTGTTGATCTATCTTTTCTATCTTTTCTTGAGCTGGTTTCATAACAGAGTTTGTGGGCCTTGTTGGAGTTAGTTGGGCAGCCAAATTCGCAAGGTCGTAACTTGGTCATATTATCTCCGTTTGGTGCGTACAATACCTTGTTTGAAAGGTCTCTTTGAGTACTATAGGTTTTGCTGCAAGCCCTTGCCAATGGCTATGAGCTTGTTGTGGACACAAAAAAAACACCGTTTAGGGGGTCAAAATTGCTTCGGAAGTTCAGGACTCAAAAAATTGCTAAAAATAGTAAATGCTGAAATGAACAAGGAAACAAAT
Source organism: Pinus tabuliformis (assembly GCA_031772625.1). Lineage (NCBI taxonomy): Eukaryota > Viridiplantae > Streptophyta > Pinopsida > Pinales > Pinaceae > Pinus > Pinus tabuliformis. The sequence continues at coordinate 1,243,712,238 of CM062818.1, forward strand.
GAAACTGACTGGGGGGTCTAGGTGGAATAGCTGGGTGGCCACCAATATCCACCTGGATCAATATTAAATAACACCATGTACATAAAGAGACATATAGAAATTATTCATTAGCATATAACATTCATTCATTCATTCATTAAGCATAGACACAAAATACTTAGGGGTTTAATGGAATAGATAAGAGGGGTCTATATAAAATATTTAGCGAAGAGTGTATTTGATGATGTTTTTATATGCTTAAAATGGGAAATTTAATAACATTGGAAAATTAATAATTGCACATCTATCCTTTAGTAGATTAGGTCTCATCCAAATGACATGCATGAGCATTGCTTTTGAAATTAGGAATCTGAATTATTGCACCATTTCAAAATCCAGAATATTGATCATGATTAAAGACTGATATTCACTTTCTAAATAGGGCATTCAAATTAAGTTTGAAAACACATTGTCAAAATATCAAACCTAGTCTGAAAACTATAGTCACCGTACCTGAATAGGAAAAAGTGGTCTTGCACATACATATACAAGATTTGAAGTCTGAACAAGAGTATAGAAGTTGAGAGCTATGTTCGATGCATAGATCTTAATAATTAATATTGGATAAATATTGGCATATGTGTATGTGTGTGTGTTATGAGCATAAGACTTCTACTATATATCAAACTAAGAAAATAAAGAATATGGATAACCTACACGATCCCATACTTATGAAAGAATGTTTGCAACGATAAGATAGATTAGTGTTAGCCCATTTATGGTTATAATCATTGGCAGGCAATTTGGGGACGACAATTCGTACGTCCCACCATGCAAATTACACACATATGTACTTAAGTTGTCATCATAATAAAAAATTGTTATGATTAAACATTGAAGCAGGAGCAGGTAGCACCTAAATTAGGAATGTGGAAGTGTATGGTTGAGTGGGATAGGTATAAAAATTAGTAGATGGCTAAATTATCATGGGCACGAATTGTGTAAAGGCTTAGTTTAACACAGGAATCTGATTATAGGATTTTGGTGTTCATGATGGAGTTAATTGACTCATACCATTAATTTATCAAAAATATGGTATTCTACACCCTCATATCACAAAAAATAAGTTTACACAATATGAAAAAAAATCATTCTAATTTTTTGCAATGGAAAAATCACAACTTTTTATTTAGATAGTCTAAAGTTACATGTGAACATGCCATGAGGCATTCAACCTCTCAGTAAAAAATGTGGTACTAAAAAAAAATAGCTCTAAATAAACAAGTTTAGTCATTTTTTATCAACTTTATTTCTCTTTTTTTAACATGTAATTAGCCAGGATGTCTTGATCTTGGGCCCCTTCAGTTATTGTGGTGTCTAGTGTATTATGTCTTGCTCATGACCTAGTCCTACAACTATACTGTTGCAAGTGGGGATGAGCATCAACTGCAATAAGAAGAAATGTAAAATTCATATTTATAGTTATTATTTTTACAAATGTTTTATTAATAAAAAAGGTAGTATAATGTTCTTTACCTACTTCGGTAGTGGAGGGAAGCAAAATACTTTTGGATGTGGCCATATGTTCCTCCTCTTCTCTGGCCACATCTTGTACATGCTCTGGTGTAGAAACAAGAAAGGTTATAATTAATACACCATTTGCATTTAAATATTTTTAATTGTATTCCATACTACAATTTTTTTATAACACATGAAATACCTCCAATACCGAGCTGAACATCAGTCTCAAGATCAGGCACTCCACCATTAGTAGGCTCATGTGTTGTATCTACATTGCTTGCCTACTTTTTACAATCAAACACATTACTTTATGGCCAAAAATAATAACTAGTAGATTGTGCAAGTAATTATTTATAAATGTTATTTGTTGCTTTTATTTGCCTGAGTGTTATGTTCAATGCTGGAAGACTATGAATATTCCAAGCTTGTCCTTTGTTCAACCATGACTTGATATCCATACTTGAAAGAAAGCTTTAGGTATTCCTCCATGGGAGCCTCTTTGATTGTGTACCCTATAATTTTGCATTAGAACATGAATTTTTCTTCTTCTATGATATTAAATTAAAATTGTTAACAACTTATAATTTGGATGCATTTTTTTTTTTTTTTTTTTTTTACTTACAAGTTTTTTGGCCAATTTCGAGTAACCATACGGGACAAGATGATGTTGCCCATGTTTCGCTATTCTAGCCTGTGTGTCTTTGGAAGTATCTAGGAGCCTATATTTAAAACATTGAAAAACTTAATTAGATGTCACAATGATGATAAAGCATCATAATTACATTATTAAACGTGCCTCATACCTTCCTGGTCTGGGTGGAATCTTGTAGGAATTTACAGGGTAAGTTCCTCAGACATAACACCAAAGGACACCGCTCACAACCAGATTGCAGATCAATACACCAGTATTTTGACGTGGTTAAAACCCTCAAAGAGGGAAACAGTCCACGGCCTGAGCCAACGCAGCCACTTCAGGCAATTTACTAATAAAAGAATGAAAATTTACATAAGCTTCTCTCATGCACGGATTACCCTACAAATGACCCTCCATGCGCTTTAAATAGAAATCATGGACCAATCGGGTGTCAAGCCACGGATCAAGTGTCGGTAATACCGAGGAGAGAATGAACTGTCGGATCACTACATATCATGACCGTCAGATTGTAAGTTACAAAATGTACAAGGTAAAGAAACACACTTTACCTAACTCTATACCTAACTCTATACTAGACCAAGTTGTACTTAACTATTTCCTATGTGTCGGAATATCCTAACATCCCCCCTTAAGAACAACTTGGGATAGGATTGAAGGATTTACAAATATGAGACAATAGGAGAAGGAAGGAGGCATTAGAGCCTATCCCCCCTTAGTGACAACTTCCTGAACTCCAACCATAAATCAAAGTTTAGTGAACTTCGCCTCTGTGAGAGCCTTTGTGAAGATGTCTGCAACTTGATCATCTGTTGAACAATATTGCACTTCAAGAACATGGTCATGAATGAGCTTTCTGATGAAGTGCATGTGCAGTTCAATGTGTTTGCTGTGCTGATGTTGGACTGGATCTTTGCATAGTTGAATGGAACTTTGATTATCACACCAAAGTGTAGTCGGATGCTACTGCTGAAAGCCAAACTCTGACAGGATCTGACGAAGCCACAAGGCTTCCTTACTAGCTTCTACGGCACCACGATACTCTGCTTCTGCTGATGAAAGAGAAATGGCACCTTGTTTCTTGCAAGCCCATGTAATAGGTCCTGAACCAAGAGTGAACACATAACCTGCAGTAGACTTCTGATCATTTGGGTCACCAGCCCAATTGGAATCAGTGAAACCAACCAATAGAGGAGATGCTTCGGCACTGTAATGAATCCCAAACTGAACTGTACCTCAAACATAACGAAGTATTCTTTTAGCTGCTTTCCAATGAATTTCACGTGGGTTTTGCATAAACCGAGCAACAAGGCCAACAACAAAGGAAAGGTCATGACGAGTATGGGTTAGATACAAAAGTTTTCCTACAAGTTGACGGTATAAGGTAGCATCAACTTTAGGAGAATTACAAGTGACTGAAAGTTTGACTCCAGACTGGAAAGCAGAAGGGGCTGGCTTACAGTCTTCCATGTGAAAATGGCATAGAATATCACATGCATACTTGGACAGGGAAAGGGAAATACCCTCCTTGGATTGCAAGACTTGAAAACCGAGAAAATAATGTAAGTGTCCTAAGTCTGTCATTTCAAATTTCTTTTTAAGGCTGGACTTCACATGGTTTATAAGGTTGGGATCACTACCGGTAAGGATAAGATCATCAACATAAAGAACAAGAATGATAAGAGACTTGCCCACTTTCTTGGTGTAGATAGTATTGTCAGAATGACACCTAGAAAAGCCAGATTCTAAAAGAAATCTATCCATTTTGGCATACCAAGCTCGAGGAGCTTGCTTGAGACCATAAAGGGATTTCTTAAGCCGACATACAAGGTTGGAGTCTGTTTTTATGAAGCCAATGGGTTGTTCCATGTAGATTTCTTCATGCAAGTCCCCATGCAAGAAGGCAGATTTAACATCCATCTGATGGACTTCCCATTTGAACGAGGCAGCAAGGGAAAGAACAAGGCAGATAGAGTTCATTTTGGCAACAGGAGAGAAGGTTTCAGTGTAGTCAATGCCTTCAACCTGTGAAAAACCTTTAGCAACAAGACGATCTTTATGTTTATCAACTTTCCCATCTGGTCCATACTTGGTTCTGTAAACCCATTTTCATCTAACAAGTTTCCGTCCCTTTGGTAGAGGAATAAGATCCCATGTATCATTTGCCAATAATGAATGATATTCTTCATTCATAGCTGCTTCCCAATCTGGATGGCCTGAAGCTTCTGCAAAAGTGTCAGGACCATAATTTACTGGAGCTTGAGCCAGTAAAGAAGAGGCTCTGTCAAACTGAGAACGTGTGCGTCACTGATCTGTAGGATCACCGGCAAGATCACCTGCTGCATCTCGAGTAGCACGAACCCATTTTGGAAGCTGAGGAGCTGAAGGAGGATCCTGAGATGGTGGGGGAGGATTGTCATCCTCACTTTCATCATCTGAAGAAGAAATGTTTTCAAAAGTAGAAGAGATAGGGAGAGGTGGCACATCCGCCGGACTAGGCTCGCAGGCCGATATATTTTCATCAAATTTTACATCTCTTCTAATGATAACATTTTTGGACTTAAATGGAATAAGTCTATAGCCTTTGACATTTTCAGAATATCCAACAAAAGTACATTTTTCACTCTTAGGTTCTAAAGCTTTATGCTTTTCATCTGGAATATGGGCCCACGCTTCACTTCCAAAAACACGAAAGTGACTTACATCTGGTTTGATTGACCTCCATGCTTCTTCTAGAGTGATATTCTTTAAAGCCTTAGTAGGAGTGCGATTTATTATGTAATTTGCACAGTTAATTGCTTCTGCCCAAAAACTAAGACCAAGTCCTTTAGATTGTAGCATACAATTAGCCATTTCCTTTAAGGTGTGATTCTTCCTTTCAGCTACACCATTTTGTTGTGGAGTATATGGAACAGTATGTTGCATTTGAATTCCATTCTCAGTGCAAAAGTTGATGAATGTGTTTTTAACATATTCTCCGCCATTATCAGATCTTAGCTTAAGAATTCGATGTCCAGATTGTTTTTCAACAAAGGCTTTGAAGGCCAAAAATGTGTTAAATACTTCAGTCTTGAGTTTTAAGAAGTATACCTAAGTGCGTCTGGAGAAATCATCAATGAAAGTTAAGAAATACTTGCAGCCAGAGAATGAAACAACATGAATTTACAGGGTAAGTTCCTCATATAGAACACCAAAGGACACCGCTCACAACCAGATCGTAGATCAATACACCAGTATTTTGACGTGGTTAAAACCCTCAAAGAGGGAAACAGTCCACGACCTGAGCCAATGCGGCCACTTCAGGCAATTTATTAATAAAAGAATGAAAATTTACATAAGCTTCTCTCATGCACGGATTACCCTACAAATGACCCTCCATGCGCTTTAAATAGAAATCATGGACCAATCAGGTGTCAAGCCATGGATCAAGTGTCGGTAATACTAAGGAGAGAATGAACCGTCGGATCACTACATATCGTGACGTCGGCTTGTAAGTTACAAAATGTACAAGGTAAAGAAACACACTTTACCTAACACTATACTAGACCAAGTTGTACTTAACTATTTCCGATGTGTCAGAATATCCTAACAAATCTTCCCTGCTTTTCGAAGTACCATCTCATGTGCATCTGCCATGAGCGCTCTACACTCCAACTCTGGAATCAATGGAGGGTGCACATGCGACCTGTCCCTTTCCAATTGAGACCTATATTGTTCCCACAAATATTTTAAATATAGGCATGCCTTTGAGGTAACTCCAAATTTGTTGAAGGTACCGTCATGGAGCAAGAGAACCATCCTGTTAATAAGTTCCCCTTTTAACTTGGAACTTTGGGATTTCCAATTTTTGCAAATGTTCAACCTAGAAATTTTCAAGGTTATGTCATAAAAATGCTTATAAAATACATCATTTCCTGCAAAATGATATTATCATTAGCTTAAGATAATCACAGACTATACATTAATTTCATTTAGGTTGTACTTAATATTTAAAACACGTCTTAAATACCTGAAAGTTTCTCTATTTTCATAGGGACATTGTCATCATCTACAAAAAACGTGATCGGTAGTGATCCCGTGCTAGTAACATGGGAAGATCCAGGAAAGCTCATTTCAAATTGTGCAATTGTATCATGATCTACATCCACAACATCATGCGTATCTCCTGACATATGTTGTTTAGGGGGTGCAAATCTTGTTATGGGTGGTTGAGAGATTGTATTGGTCTCAATGACCGGTGACTCACTCATGTGGAGCATTGACACTGCTACTAACATTGGCCCGACCCATAGTCGTAGCATGAGGATCAAACTCCACCAAAAATTCCTATAAAATAAAGTTTTTTTTATAAAGGATGAGATAAATAAATCAAAAACAAATAATTCGGATAATTAAATAAGTTTCTCACCCCATACTGATGAACTTGTTACAACAAGGTTTTGATTTCACCTTTTATCTCATCTATCTAAGGCTCAATCATAACTAAGGAATTAAGTTTCTTGTTTTATTTGAATTTAAAATTCCTTATTGCTTGCATTAGATCGGTGGACATAAAAACTGCATCATCAGTAACCTCTTCCTCACGAACATTTGTGGACTGCTCTAAGGATGGTGCCTTCCCCTTATCACGTTGTTTATCATATAAGTGTAATTTTCAATTCATCCACAATTAATCATCAATATATTAATAAGAATATCATTAATGACATATGTATAAATTTATATAGAAAATTTATGTAGCAAATGACAATCATAACATACAATAGAAATTTCTCACAAGTTGGGTAAAATTGAATACATACTACCCCCATAATAGCAATATATGTATTTATTCTATTCAAATTGTAATCAATGATCAACTCTTCCCATGTAACTATTTATTTAATGGCACATACGAATACACAATTTCCCTCACGTCCCTTAAATATGTAATTGGGTTGCTTATTTGTGGTTACGGGTCATGTACTATTTATAAACCCTGCAATATTCCCTGCTTCTTTTGGCCTTCCATAAATATACATAGTTGCACCTTTATTTTCATCATTTCCTTTTAGTTGTACATAATTTGCGACCATTCCATATCTTCGCATACTTTTGGTATATTAGACTAGTTGTACCCAATCATTGTAGTTGTAACAGTTTCAGACATACTCCATCAATTGAGTTAATCCTCTGTAACATACCTTTATGCCATCCATGGAAAATAACCCCAAACCATGTAATGACGATGGGGCAATGTGATATATCCTTTCATTGACAGAAAAATCAATGTTTATTTCAGGAATATCCTTGGGTACCCATTGTTTCACTAGATGTTTGTACCTCAAGGGAACCTCAATGTCATCTATGATCTCATTATCAGAAGAACATGACCCCCCTTTAGTAAGAAAGATTTCCATGCGCCTATAGAATTTTCTTCTAATCTTTTCACCTCTAGTTGATCTTCTCCTGCTAGATGACGTAGGAGATGTTTGGTCAATTTATTCTATCCTACCTGAACTTTCATTACTTGATGAAGATGGATCTTATAAATAACTATTTGGTTGAATGCCCTATAACACTCTATTAGAGAAATTGTTAGTGAGTGTCACAAAGGATGTTGAGAAATGTCTTGACGAAACCACAAGAACTTTATATTAGTACAAGTGAGATATAAGGAAGTTATTTGCATTTAAAATATCCAAGAAATATTTAAAAACTTGAGAACTTGAGAACCTATTCAACCTAACCAATGAACTTACTCAACATAATCTAATAGCATTTAATCTTCCATTACAAAAAATTACTGACATACTTCGATATGTTGAAGAATGTAACTAGTTTCAATGTAATAAAAGGCAAATTTTTTTGATGTTGAGGTTGTTGAGATTTTTAGCTTAGAAGGTACTCCAAACCCTAGGCCATAGGGTTTTGGAGGAATTAGCACACAAAAGTGACTTGTGGGCTAAGAACCTAAGCCCTTGAGATTTTCGCCCAAGTAGTTGGGTGTGGAACCACGAGGAATTTCAATGATTTGGCACATGGAGGTGTTATAGGACTTTGAGAGGAACCAAAGGTAATGAAAATCATCAAAATATGAGTTTTCTATGATGATATTTTCATTTTTATATATGGTTGTTGGGTTTGCACATGATTTGTTCAAGTCAGATTGTGTAATTTTATGAGTTGTCAAGCCCACAATAGCATATTAGATGAAGCCCTTGAGAAGTCTATAAATTAGAGTGAGGAGAAGCCTCATTCTCACCAACCCAAGTGAAATTCATCATAAGTGGTGACTATTTAAAGCAGTCACAGCCTAAAGGAGTCTTGTCAAGTGTAGGAAGAAGTTTTGGGTCTGTTTTGTCTCTATTCCATTTTTTTTCTCCCAATCCCAATATCTCTCTTTGGAAAGAGCTTCCATAGGAACAACATAAACACATCGAAATACACTTTTTGGGCCTTTTTTAATGCAATTGTAGTAAAGAAAACTCAACACAAATAGTCTTAACACTACTAGTAGGTGTTGCAACTAAAAAATTATCATCTGAGTTATAAAGCACTAAAAATACCTAATTTTGAATAGGATTGAAGTGTCTAAACTGTTGATATAGTGCTTCTTATGAAGGACTTTTGAATGCAGGCACAAGAAGTGGATGTAAGTCTAACAACTTAGTTGGAGGTGGGTATTTCTTTGGAAAAATAAGATGTTTAAATGAAATTGGTAGTATTTTCCATGACCCCAACCACTTATCAAATACAATACGAATAAAGTACTGGGGAGGAAGAGGTTCATGGTGTTGAATAATGTAACTAGTCTCTATCTTCATAATTGTATTTGTGAAAAGAAACAAAAAAAATATTGTAAAAGAAATTTGAGTTATTAACGCAGGGGTTTCATGATTAGGTCATTGGTCAACATGTCAAAGCCTCCATTGTAGGCTTATAGGATTATATATTGAGTCGTTATCATTCTTATTATATGATAGACCCTTCTTGGGATCTTTGTGTCAAGAAAGAAAAATATTTTCTCCTCCTCCACCAAGTCAACATCCTCATCCTTCAATTCAACCTCAAACAATTTAACAAGTCGGCCTCAAATAACTTGACAAGTGAATTCGGTTTATTGAAGGGTAACAATATATTTGATCTATAGTGTAGAATCAAGAATAAAAATAAAAGAAAATCCTATCCTATGCCTATAATAGAAGAAAGACAAGCGAAGGACTGAAGCTAGTAATCCTCTATCAAAAGGTGCGAATTTTTTTGGAGTATTACAACGTCGAAAAATATAGGAGACTTAAAATTGCAGGAAAGATGAAGAAAGAAATTGAAACTCTAATATATATACTTATCAGTTTGTCTTAATTATGGAAGTTTGACTTGGTGGAGTAAAGAAGGTCAATTATCTTGGTCTAGGGTCCTGGTTGTCTCAAATTGATCTGAATATACTAGTCGAAGAGTTTGACTGGGTTTTCCCCTTGTTAGGGGTTTCCCCTAGCTGAGTGCCCACATCTCATGTCCTCTTTTCTTTGTGATCTTCATTTATTGGCATTAGTGTTGATGATAAGAACAAGAAAATTCAAAAGGAAGAACTAATAAGTAAATATCACAAGATAGATGGAATATATAGTAAAGGAAGATGCAATACAAGGAACCAAAATGGTGCGATTACTCCCTCAAGAGGAACTATTAAAATTTTAGGCAAATGATGAAAATTATCTCCTAGAATTGAATGGAATTATGTATTCCTAGAAAGCTTGCATAAATTAGGGATTCGATCAAAGAATAAAAGGCCCAACTCCTACTTTAGGAGACCAAATTGGAAGACTATGAAGTTCGACATAAATACAATAGCATTTGGCATCTCAATTATGTTTGGGAAACAAATTCTAGGGATTTATCTATGGGAATTTATACCCTTTGGAATTATTTTATTTTAAACTTAAATCAAGTTAGGTGTTTTCATCATTGGTTAGTCACTAGTTTCTCTCATCTCTCATCTAACACTCTTGCAATGTAGTTAATCTTTATGTGCCTCTAATTTATCATGAGAAAGTAGAATGTTGGAAATTCGTAATGGAGTTAAGGGATTAAGATTTTGGTTCAAATTACATTGTAGCAAGAGAATTTAACACCACACTTCATCACTATGAGTAAAGTGGGGGGAGGTGAGGAGGGATGTTTTGGGATCCAATCATATAGAGAATGGAGAACCCCATTTCATTGCTTGATTTAGTGAATATCTTGGTTGGAAAAGGGAAACTTACATGGACCAATAGATGTATTAGCCCTAGGCACATTAAGTTAGATCAATTATTGGTATATAGTTTCTTCACAAAAAGTAACATTTCTCTTTCTTCTCAAATTATATTGTATGTTGGATCAGAACACTGAAACATCACCATTTCTACGATTAAACAAGATTATTATGGTCCTCATTTTCTTTTTTCAATAATTTTTGTCTCTAAGCCCCCTACTTCTTCACCTTGTTTCTTTAGTTTGGAGAAAGTGGGTGGTTGGTCCATTGGTGCACATCTAGGAACAAAATCTTAAAATTATGAAGCTCTCTCTAAAGGTTGGGATGAAGGATTGATATCAATTAGTGAGTAAAGATATCAACTACCTCAAATATAAACTAAGGGAACTCAAAGGCTCATGGAGTAGGAATAAGTCACTCCTTCTTTAATTATTGAAGAAAAATAAACCGTCTAGTGCTACAAATATATGATGAGGGAAGAAGAATAAAAATGGAGATACAAGTCAAAGATTTTGTGGCTCTAATTAAGGGATATAAACACTAATTCTTTTCACAAACAAGTTAAAGTACAACTAGTGTAACAATGTCAAGAAAATCACCACCAATGAAGGGGAGACACTAATTCCAAATGAAAAAAATCAAAGAAGTAGCATACAACCCCTATGCCACCATAAATACAAAAACTATGGTCCAATATAGATTGAGTACAAAATATTATGCAAGAAAATAATCCATGTATAATAAGAAACAAAGACAATTCTTGTCTAATGTAGGTTATATCGGAAGAGGAAATCTTTGACATAATCAATCATTTTGAACTTGATAAGGTATTAAGTCTAGATGAATTCAACATTCATTTTTGAAACTATCTTTGGAATATTATTAAGTTTGAGTTGGTGTGGATGGTGTTAATTATTCAATATGTTCATCATTCCTTGAATCAGAGAGGAGGGAAAAAATAATATTTCTTAAGTATAGTCCCAAAAGAGGTAATTCCATCATCCTTTGTACATTCAATATGTTATCATAGTGCAATGTGTCTTACGATATTATGTCTAAAATCATCGCTAATATATCAAAAAGTATACTCCCTAAGGTTATCTTAGAAAACTGAGGCGGTTTTGTGAGGAAGAGACAAATTGTGGAAAATATAGCCCTTATACATCAATATATCCCCTTTAGTAGGAATAATAAGGAAAAGTGGATGATCCATATTTTGGATATGGAAAATATCTTTAATTGTGTCAAGCATAGCTTCATGTTTAGATTCCTTTAGAAATTTGGGTTTAATATATGTTTCATTGCTTGGATCTCTACATGTATCAACAATTTGTTGGTTTCTCCTTTATGCAATGGGTTCTTTATGCATTTTTTTTGTGTTAGGACTTTGCTAGGGTTGGCCCTTATCAACTTTCATATATATAATCATGGTAGAATCCCTTAGCCATAAATTGAATATAAATTGTTTTAGTAGCCTATTTTAAGTAGGTATGATTGGTGAAATCAAGTCATTCATAGGAAGAATCTAGAAGTGTGACATCATTGCCTTGATCAAGTCATAGAAGTTAGAAAAGGTTCACAAGTCTAGAGGATTATCAATGATGGTCCCCCTCCTCCTTAATCTTAACTAACTTTGTTTCCAATAAATAATGAGCATATCAACATTTGGCATGATAGTATCATCGGGAGGCCTCCTTTATCTCAAAATTAAGACCTTCTCACCCTTAAAAAACCGAGGAACAATATGGGTCATCATATATTTTGTTTATCTTTACATATTTGAAGAGGAAAGACTGGGATTTTGAATCCTATCATCTGATATAGTAGTTGCAGGTGGATTCAAGCCATATTTTAATAAAATCATTTTTTTTTTTTACACAAATAGCTAGGGTTTGAAGTATCAACCTTTGTTATAGAATAAGATTCTTTTGAGACCCATCTAATATTTTGTTTAGATTTTGGGCATGAGATTGAATCGATTTTTTTTTAGGAAGTCGAGATGGTTTTAAATTTTATTTCTAGCTTCAAAATCGATTTTATTATTATTATTATTTATTCTTTTTCTAGAGGAACTAACTCGATTTACTTTGAGGAGTTTTATACATCGAATCCATTTGGAAATTTTGGAAAATTTTATTCAAGATTTTCATGGGGTTTTGAATGAGGGAGTCGAGGGCATAGAAACCCCTCCTCTCACTAATTCAAATAGGGTTTCAAACAATAATTTTGGCATAAATTCATTTTGCAAATTTCTCTTAGATTTTGCAAGGGTTTCTAGAGCTCAATTTGTGATTAATATCTCTTTTTGTAGTAATATAACAAGTTTGATTTTGGGAGGTCGCAAGCCCTTTCGGGTTCTGATTTTGTTTTTTTATTTTTCAAGGGACAAATCCTAATTTTTGCAGTGACCACCTTATGATTCAAGGAGGATTTTAACACTATTTTTCCATTAAAACTGTGTAGGTTGCTGATGAGCTCCAAAAATGGGTAACTTATTGGGCTCATTTTGCCTATTATTCTTGATTAATCCACCATTCTTCATAGTTTATGCATGCTTTTGAGTATATTTATGTTAATTGAATGAATGAGGATAGTCACTTGACCATGAAGTCTAATACATGCTTATTGCAGATTTTTGGACATCTTTTGGACCAAATTCAAGCATTTATGAGCCAGTTGACAACCAAATACGAGGGAACAAAGCTGAGGATTAGTAGGAAGGGTGTCTCTTGCACTAAATGGTCCCTTCCTTGAGTTCTCCACCATCGGCTCGGAGTTCAGCAGCCCACCAAAGATGATTTCCAAGGGCAAACGAGCAGCTTTTGTGAAGTGGCTGATTACTTGCAGTTTTGAGTAGCCAAGCCCCTTGAGTTAAGGAGGGCTGTTGGAGGTCCTTATGGTGCATAAGTAGGAAGGTTTCAAGCCTTGGTAGTTTAGCTCTTGAATAGTTGTTTCCACACTTTGGTGTTGCTCTGCCTTTCAGCTCATTTTCGAGCTTTTGCTGTAAACATTTCTGTGACATGGTTATTTTTTGAGTAATGAAGATAAATTTCACTTTGCACTAGCTCTGAGATATTATTAGGAGGCTGTAGCTCTTGGGGTTGGGCCCAACCCAAGTTCCAGTACCTCCTTTGTGTACTATTATGTGTTTTCTTTGCATTGATATAATAATTTTTGCTATTTAGGTTAAGATCTTGCTTTGTTACTTAGGTTGCTTTTGATGATTAAAATAACTTTTCATGCTTCAGGTTGATTTGAAAGTTTGAATACATATTTTTTTTTTCAAAAAAGGCCATCAAGAAACCCTTGATCTCACCTCTCCCTCCTTGGGACCATGAGCTGAGACCAAGGCATACTTGTTGCCACAAAAACATTGTTTTTCCTTTCAATGCAATTGCAAGTGTTGGATTTTTTTAGATGGAAAAGTGATACCAGTTGTGCTTGCATATTTAGACCTATTCTTGCTTAGATTTCCATAGTTCTCTTGCATGATTTACTATGCATAGCTTGTTGTTCATCATGATTCTGGTTTCTAGGTTAGATTAGGTCAAAGTTGATAGATCTTTGATTTTTTTAGTCTTTCTTTGATTAGTTTTGAGAGATAGTGCGCAGATCACCTGTAATCCATCCTTGCCTATCTTACCTTCCTCACACAACCTGCTTCAACCCCAAATTCCGGATTCCTCCCCTTCACTTGCCACACTTTGCCAGTTTGACCTAATTTCTTCATTTTTGTGTAACATTACTCCCTCCATCCTTGAACAATTCTAACTGTCTTCATTACTCCTTAGTCTCATTTAACAGGTCCTAGATCTCTTCACAGCCTCATCCATCCTCAATTTCCACTTTCCCACCGTTTTTCCTCCATCAAACCTAAAAAATTCTCTCTCGGCTCTTCTTGTAGAACATCTTGTAGAACCCTTGCAGACTTCCCGTAGAATATCACATGAGAAGTTTCTCGAGATTTGATCATTGTGAAACTCTTTGGAAGGGTGCTAGGGACCCCTTAGGCCCTCTTCTCACCTTCCCAACCTCCTGTAAATTCCCACTCCATTTCCTTTCGCCAATAAACCCCTGCACAGTCAAACATAGTTAAAGCACATGCATAATAATCCTGCAAAATTACTCAAAAATACAAAAGGATGTGTTTTCTATATTTTCCTTCAGAAGTAGCTTAGTCACATGCATTTCACCATTCCAAGAGTCAATGGCATCCATTTCTGCAACTTTCATCTCTTTTCTTGCACCAGTAGGGCTAGCATGTAAAACTAGGGTTTGCTAGGGTTTGCATTTCCTTTCAGCTTTCAGCTTCTTTCTGCAAGTGGATTAGCCTCCTTTGAGTTAGCTTTCATCCATCACAGTTAAAAGCTTCTTCTAAGAGCTCATAGAAGTTGGCTTAAACTCCTAGCGGACGTGTGCCAGTTGATCAAGTGACAGCCTGCGGCAAGAGCTAGTACTTGTGCATACAGCACCATCGCTTCTAAGTTTGTTACGAACTACCGAGTTGATAAAAGGAAAGAAGGGAGTCCCAGGAGTTGCAACATCATTTCTACAATACTGGAGCCCACCATCTTTTTGGAACCATTGCCGGGGAAGCGTCAAAGTATTTGTGATTGCTGCTTTTCTTCTATTTTCTACTACAACTTTCTACTAAGTAGTTTATTTCAGCAAGAGTAGAGTAGTTGTTTCATTTCCATTCTGCAATTTCATTTCTGCAAAAGTAGATTAGACATTTCCTACTTTCCTAGACTAGCATTTCAATTCTGAAAGCGTAGATTAGCATTTCCATTCTGCAATTTCATTTCTGCAAAAGTAGATTAGACATTTCCTGCTTTCCTAGACTAGCATTTCAATTATGCAAGCGTAGATTAGCATTTCCATTCTGCAATTTCAATTCTGCAAGCGTAAATTAGCATTTCCATTCCGCAATTTCAATTTCACAAGCGTAAATTAGCATTTCCATTCTGCAATTTCAATTCCGCAAGTGTAAATTAGCATTTCAATTCAACAATTTCTTTTCAGCAGCATAGATTAGTCCTTTCCTGCTTTCATTTCAATTCTACATTTTCATTTGAGCAAGATAGATTTTAGTTAGTTGAAGTTCAATCTATTTCAGTTTTGTAGATGCAAGCAAAAAAAAGCAAAAATCAACCAAAAATATTTCATTTCATGCCTTGTAGGAACAGAGACCATATAGGAAAATTCTTACCCAACACCCCCACCACATCACTGAGTCTTCTCTCTTCTTCGGTGGCAATGATCCTAAAGAACCTATAGGTGAACCTCTAGAGATATACAAAGATCCTATAACAGAAGAAGAGCAAGAAAACATTCCTCTTGAGACCATGGCTGAACACAGGAACGGTATAGGGAATGAGGAGAGAATAAAAGCTGCCTTTCCCATCCGAGAGACAAATGGGGACACAAAAATGAAAAACATAAGTCCCTCAACCTTTCCTCACTTCCATGGATTGACCACTGAAGACCCTGATACTTTCTTGTTTGAGTTTTTTGTCCTTTGTCAAAATTATGACTATGCAGAAGATGAGAAAAAGTTGAAACTCTTTCCCTCTACCCTCAAGGATGCAGCACTACGCTGGTTCATGGGGTTACCTAGAAACAATATCACAACTTGGGCTCAAACGCAGCAAGCCTTTAACAACAAATACCAGGACTACTGTAGGTCAAAGGAAACAAAGGGAGAAATCTTTCGAATGACCATGGGAAGTGATGAGTCTTTGGAAGACTATGAAGAAAGGTTCCAACTCAATTATAAAAGGGCCAGGTGCACACTTGACCCCGAATCTTTGAAGATGGTTCTACTCCGAGAAGTCCCTGAAGACCTTCTAGATACCCTCCATTTGATAGCTAGAGGAGACATCTACCAACTACCTTATGATGACATAAAGACCGTGTTTAGAAACCATTCTAGGGCAGCCCGGAAAAGAGGTAGGGGGAATCCACTTTCAGCTAGTGCCACCTTCTCCAAAAATGAGTTTACAAATCAGATGGAAGACCTTAAAAGTGAGGTGAGACAGACCATTGCCATGAAACTGGATACTTTCTGAATCCAACAGAAGAAAGAGGAAGCTAAGAGGGCTTTGGCCATCTTTTGTCCCAGATGTACAAGGAAGCATCCTAAGAACGAGTGTCCATTGCACTCAGTAGAGGTATGTTTCGTTTGTGAGGAAGACCACCCTACAAACCAGTGCCCAACCTTACCTGAACTTAAAGCTGTGTACCAAGGGGCTGAAGGAGCCACTGAACCACTCTACTTCCTCAACCAAAGGAGGACACATGGATCCAAACCTTACCAGTAGGGGATGAAAGGGACATCCCAAACGTATTACAACCCCAACCAATCCACTCACATACCTTCTTGGGGTCCCCCTGCTCATCCTTCCTAGTTCACACCCCCTCCTTGGTCATATCCACCTCAATACCATACTCAACCCGCTGCTCATTCATTTCATTCTCATGTTCAACCACAACCTCAGTGGAATGCACCGTAACAAGGGTGGAGGCCCCAGTACAACTCTCCTCCCGCCATTTTGCTTCCACCACCTGTTCAACCATAACCATTACCTCCTACTCCTCCAAGACAACCCCAGATGCCCGCTCAACCGAACTAGAACCCCAATAACAGACATGCCCAACATGTATATACTGGAGAGACAACTGCCCTACCTACGCTATGGAGATTCAAGAGATCAACCTTCGATCTGGGAAGGTCCTCCTAGATAGCCAACCTCCTCCTAAGGAGGATGAAGCAGAGGAACAGGAAAGTGAACCCAAAGCCATTCCACCCTTTCCTGAGAGACTAACTAGAAACACGCAACCAAACCCAGAAGAGACTGAACTTCTGGGAGAACTTAAATAGCTGTGTGTAAAAATACCACTTCTCCAGGCCATCAAAGATGTACCAATCTACAACAAACTGATCAAAGAGAAGTGTTTCAGGCACCCAAGCAGGTGCAAGAGAGATGCCCCAACTATCAATGTCATAGGACAACTGTCCGACCTAATGTTGGGACAAGTAATCTGTCCAAAATATTTGGACCCTGGGAGTCCTGTAGTGGATGTCCACATCAATGGCACCATAATCCCCCACACCTTGATTGATCTAGGGGCTGCCATTAATGTGATGACCAGGGACACTATGCTCAAACTTAACCTTCAGGGTTCCTTGAGAAATACCTCGACAGTACTGCAGTTAGCATACCGCTCCACCGTGACTCCCAAAGGGATTGTGGAAGATGTCTTGTTCTCTATTGATTCTTGGGAATACCTTGCAGACTTTTTGGTCCTTCAGCCAAAGGCAAAACTCACTAGATACCCCCTCATTTTGGGAAGGCCTTGGTTAGCTACTGCATATGCTTACATTAGTTGTCGAGCTGGGAGCATGACCATTAAGAATGGGCCAATGTCCAAACAGCTAGTCCTATATCCTCCTGCCCAACCTTTGCTCGAACATGACTTACCTCTCTGCTTGGAGGAGGAAGATGAGGATGAAGTCTACTCTGCACTTGTGTGCACCATGGAAGCCACGAGGGGGGGTCCTCAAATCGAGGATGACCTTATTGAGAATTTAATCCAAAATCCACCTCCCAGTGTGCTACCATTAGAAGAGTTGGTAGTAGACACCCAAGCCAGTGCTTTAGTGGATCTCTGTGTGGCTAATCCGACCTCTTCCCAGGTTAAGAATGTGGAATTTGGCCCTGAAAGAACCTTGAAGATCAACTCATCCCTATCTCCCTCTCAAGAGAAGGAGCAGTGTAGCTTATTGAACCGCCATTTGGATGCTTTTGCTTGGAGTTACAAGGAGATGAAGGGAGTCCACCCTTCAATCTGTACCCATCACATTTACATTAAAGAGGATTGTAAACTAGTTAGGCAGCCTTAGAGGAAAATGAATCCAGCCCTTAAGGACATTGTCAAAAAATAATTGCAAAAGTTGTTGGATGCTTGTGGGTTTCTCCTCTGGTGCTTGTGCCCAAGAAAAATGGGAAGTGGAGAATCTATGTAGATTATTGAGAACTTAACAAAACTACCAAGAAGGACCATTTCCCTTTGCCTTTCATAGATCAAGTGTTAGATGGCCTGGCAGGGAAGAAGTTCTTTTCCTTCCTAGATGGGTTTAGCGGGTATAATCAGATCCAAATCAACCCGAAAGACCAAGATAAGACCACTTTCACTTGTCCATGGGGTACCTTTTCCTATCAGGTCCTTCCGTTTGGGTTATGCAACGCTCCTTCCACTTTCCAGAGAGCAGTACTGAGCATATTCGCTGAGATGGTTCATGATTCAGTGGAAATCTATATGGATGACTTTACTCCTTATGGGTCCAACTTCCAATAAGCATTGACTAACCTGGGAAAAGTTTTAACCAAGTGTATTGAGATGAACTTGTCCCTCAGTCCTGAGAAATGTAAATTCCTGATGACTGAAGGGACCATGCTAGGTCATACAATTTCTCAGCAAGGCTTACAGGTGGATCCCAACAAAATTACTATCATCTAAGAGGGTTCCACCTCCTCAAAAGGTAAGGGATGTTCGGAGTTTTTTAGGGTTAGCGGGATATTATAGAAGGTTCATTAAAGATTTCAGTAAGCTAGCCTATCCATTGTTTGGTATTTTGAGGAAAGATGTTGATTTATATGGACTGACAGCTGTCAAGAGGCTCTAGATGTGTTGAAGGATAAGCTGGTAACTGCCCCAATCTTGAGAGGTTCAAACTGGGCCCTACCTTTCCACATTCACACAGATGCCTCAAACAAAGCTATAGGAGTAGCCTTAGGACAAGTTGAAGGGAAGCTACCATATGCCATATATTTTGTCAGTAAAAACCTGTCCAAGGCAGAATTAAACTATACTGTAACCGAGAAAGAGCTCCTAGCTGTAGTCCATTCCCTAAACAAGTTCAGACACTACATCACTGGTTATCGAACATTCGTACACACTGATCATGCTGTAATTAGGTATTTGATGAATAAACATGATGTAGATGCTCGTATCATTAGATGGTTACTTTTATTTCAACAATTTGATTTGACCATTGTTGACAAGCCAAGTAAGGAAAATGTTGTTGCTAATTTTATATCTAGACTAGATTTGCCTGCAGGAGAAGAAGGGGTGGTGGATGATCAACTGCCAGATGAACACCTGTTTGTTATTTCAGTACTCTCGCCATGGTTTTCTGATATAGAAAATTACTTGGTTTCATCACAATTCCCGCCACACCTATCCTCAAAAGAGAAGAGCAAGATCGTGAGGAAAAGTGCCCCGTTCACTTGGATTGGGGGCAACCTATTCAAACTTGGCCCGGATCAGGTTTTGAGGCATTGTGTCAGGGAGGAGGAAGTTTTTGACATCCTCCTGAACTGTCATGATGGACCCTGTGGAGGCCACTTTGCAGCAAAAAGAACCGCTTTCAAAATTCTACAGGCAGGCTACTATTGGCCCACTCTTCATCAAGATGTTAGAAGATACATCAGCCAATGTGACTGATGTCAAAGGATGGGGAAACTGACTCCAAGGGATGAAATGCCCCTCCAACCTCGGGTGATTTTTGAGCCATTTGAGAAGTGGGGCATGGAACTTTTGGGTCCTATCAACCCTCCTCAAGACAAAAGTCTTACATCATTGTGTGCATGGACTACCTGACAAAGTGGGCAGAAACAAAGGCAATCAAGGTAGCAACAGAAGAAAAAGTGGTTGAGTTTTTAAGGGAAAGTATCTTCTATAAGTTTGGCTACCCAAGAGAATTAGTCACGGATCAAGGCAGCTAGTTTACCTCTAACCTGATTGAAGACCTTCTTGCTCATCACAAGATTAAGCACAGAACTTCCACCCCTTACCATCCGGAGGCAAATAGGAAGGTGGAAGTCACTAATAGGGCTTTGGAAGAGATCTTGACTAAAGTGGTGAGCAACAACAGAAAGGATTGGCCAGATCACTTGGTTGAGGCCACCTAGGCCTACAACATTACTTGGAAAACTACAATAGGTTTCACACCTTATGAGCTGGTCTACGAGAATAAGGCTTTGCTGTCCATAGAATTTGAATACAACGCATTGAGGTTGGCAGCTCAGCTAGACCTAGATCTCAACCATGCACAATAGGAAAGACTGCTTCAGCTGAATGGACTAGATGAACAAAGAATGCAGGCCCTCCTCCACTCAGAGGTGGTCCAACTCCAAAGAAAAATATGGCATGACCGACACCTTAAAGAGAAGCAATTTCAGCCAGGAGATTGGGCACTGTTATATGATTCAAGATACAAGGATTTCAAAGGGAAGCTGAGGACAAGATGGCTGGGACCATATACAATGGAGAAATGTAACGACAATGGTTCAGTCCTTATCAGGACCATTGATGAAGAAGCCATCCCCATGCTCGTCAATGGGCATCGATTGAAGATCTACAGGAAGCCCCTTTCTAAGCAGGAGTTCATTGAAACTCTAGATAAATCAGTGCTGGTAGTGGAGCAGGCCCCTGTCTCCACTGTTGGAAATAATACTGAGAGGGGGGGTGAATCAGTATTATCAGAAAAACTTTTTCATTTTATGCTCAGAAACATATACGCTACTTCAGTTAAGTGAAACAACGTGTACACGCTACTGTGTCTAAAGAAACCAGTGTATAACAAGAAAACTTATGATTCAGTAGCTTATCTTCAGTAAATGCATCAGGACATTATTAACCATGATAGTAAGACAGGTGCAGTATAACAGAACAGATCATCACACATAAAACACACACATGAACACCATGATATAAGGTGGAAACCCAATGTGGGTGAAAACCACCTGCTGCAAGTCGTCTCTATCTTTCTTTAATATGAAACTTCAGTTTACAATCTTTTGTACTGGTGCAGCCTTATACCAGTACGCAGGCTACAACCTGCTGAAGGCTTCAACCTTCTCTCGTTCTCCAAACTTCCTTGGAAGGGAGCTCCAACCCCCTTTGCTCTTGTACTAGCTAAGATACTAGTACGTAGGTGCTGGCCTACAATCTTCTTTCCTTCAGGTACCACTTTTCATACATTTTCAGACTGGATATTCCTGAAGCACAACATTACAATCTGAAGACCACAATTCATTCAACTTTCATAACAAATCATTGAAGCACAAAACAACCAATACTAGCATCATCAATCTTTGAATCACTGAACCACTGAAACCCTGTCAACACCAGTCACCAGAACACAGAGCAGACTACAGAACTCTGCAATAGCAGTCAGACCCAACTGCAACCCCAAAAATCAAACTTCAAAAGATATACGCTACTTCAATGAGAGAAACCTGTGTATACACGTGCTTTTACCAAAGACAACCTGCGTACAGATCTAAAAATAAATTTCTCTTAACTTGCAACTGTACCAGACATCAGTTAGACCCAGAACATAACATTGCGTCAGTATGCAGATCTAGAAATAGGCATAATCATAATAGTGCATTTCAAACCATTAGATCCCGATCTGTCCTTAGATCTAGTCTTCCATCAACCGGTGTGATCTCTCCTTAGCTTAGATCAAGCAACCCAGAACCTGCATACAAGATCTCTTTCTTTTTCAGATATTCAAGACTTTTCAATTGTGCTATGCCTAATGATCTTCTTCTCCTTATATAGCCTTAGGCCTTGCTCAATACCAAGAGCCAAAACCATAGAAATCCAATACCATCAACTTCAAAACTAGGGATCAACATGTCCGTCGAGACACCATGGTCCAAAACCATAGGCACAACTTCCAAGGAATAACCGCCACGGACCAAAGATAAGTTTTCCACATACACGCTCTTTTACTGAAGCCAACCTGGGTGTACATGCGACTTGGTATATAGCGAACCTGCGTATACGCGACTTGGTATATAGTGAACCTGCTTGTATACGCGACTTGGTATATAGTGAACCAGCGTGTATATATTTTCTCTTCATACTTGTAGTCTGATCATCAATTCCTTGCTGCTATCCTTCTGCACTATGATTTGTCATCAGTGTGATTTGCCATCAAGGCCAACACTTGTCTCATAATGCCAACAATCTCCCCCTTTGGACTTGATGACAACCCCAAGATCCTTAGAACCATTCTCCCCCTTTGTCATCAAGGGCAAAGGGCTGTGCATGCTGATATCTCTGCTTGGCTGTGCTGAAACATGCTCCCCTGACTGTAGGCAATATCTGCAAGAGATGTTCTTCAAAAGAACCAAGACCTTCCTATCACCAAAAGACTCAATACATACATCCATACTCCAAGAGGGGATACATCAGAAAGTTACATATAACAACCAATTATATTACATCATTCATCCCAGGCATAGTGGGGAAACCAACATAGGCCGTTACATGACCTTGACACCATAAAAGAGATAAAAGAGATACATGACATAGAGACAACAAATCTAGACCAAGACTTATGAAAGTCACAAGCAGCATCTGATAAACATGTTTTAGATCAGCGACCAAGATTTCCTTCTGAGCTCCTTCTCCTAAAATCAACAACAATTGTGTACTAGAACCAAAAGCATCTAAATGCCAACAATGCTTTATGAGACTTTAAGCTGTTCCCCCTGAACTTGTGCCTGTTGCACCCCCTGAAACTGTGCCTGAAGAATTTTGGCATACCCATCTCAGACCTTCTCCAACCAGAGTCTGCCCTTGCTGTTCAGAACTCCATATACGCGACTTCTCCTCCATAAAACAACGTATGTACGCGGATATTCTTTCTACAACACGCGCACGTCATACACGCGACTTTCCCAGCATAAACCTGTGTATATACGCGGCTATCCCTTACGTAACTTGCGTATACCAACTTTTCTGTAGAATAGACAAGCTTCAACAGCAGGATGAAGCATCAACTACTCCCAGCTTTTGTCTGAGATATTCAAAAGTTTCCCTGGGCAGTGGTTTTGTGAGAATATCAGCAACTTGTTCCTTAGAAGGAACATACTCCAACTTGACCTTCTGCTCAAGCACTTGTTCCCGAAGAAAATGGTACTTGATTGGTATGTGCTTGGTCTTTGAGTGCATGACAGGATTCTTTGAAATTCTGATTGCACTTGTATTATCACATAAGATAGAGACTGGTGATGTGCAAGTGATTTGAAAATCCTGCAAGGTCTGCATCATCCAAAGAATTTGTGTGCAACAAGATGTCGCAGCCACATATTCTGCTTCAGCTGTAGATAAGGCAATCGAACTCTGTTTCTTGCTGAACCAAGATACTAATTTGGAGCCCATAAAGAATGCGCCACCACTTGTGCTCTTCCTGTCATCCACGCTTCCGGCCCAATCTGCATCTGTATAAGCATGAAGTGTGAGATCTGTATCTCTAGGATACCATAATCCATAATTTTGTGTCCCTTGAAGATATTTGAAAATTCTCTTCACTGCCTGAAGATGAGTCTCCTTTGGATTTGCCTGAAATCTCCCAACTATTCCGACTGCATGCATGATGTCTGGTCGGGTACCTGTCAAATAAAGCAAACTCCCAATCATGGATCTATAAGTTGGTTGATGAACTGCTGCTGATTCATCATTTGCACTGAGGCTGCATCCTGTAACCATGGGTGTACAAACTGGCTTTGAATCTTCCATGCCATACTTCTTCAAGATCTGTTTGAGGTACTTGGTTTGAGACAAGAAGATGCCTCCTTCATTTTGTTGGATTTGCAATCCAAGAAAGTATGTCAATTCTCCAAGTAGTGACATTTCGAATTCTTTCTGCATAACCAAGGCAAAGTTTTGACTCATAGTCTCTTCATTGTTGCCAAAGATAATATCATCTACATAAACAACAAGTATTAGCAATTTGTTATTTTCAACTTTTATATAGAGATTGCTATCTGCTGATCCTTTTGAAAAGCCTTGTTGGTGAAGATATTTGTCCAATCGATAGTACCAAGCCCTTGGAGCTTGTTTGAGACCATAGAGAGCCTTTTTCAATTTGCATACAAGGTTTGGATCATTCCCAAGAATGAAACCATCTGGCTGCTCAATATATACTTCTTCTTCTAAGTCTCCATTCAGAAAGGCTGATTTCACGTCCATTTGAAATACCTTGAAGTTTTGAAAGCTTGAGAGAGCAAGGAACATTCGGATGGCCTCAAGTCTTGCAACAGGAGAAAAGGTCTCTTCAAAATCTATTCCTTCTTGCTGCGCATACCCTTTACAAACAAGTCTGGCCTTGTTTCTAATTACTTCTCCATTTTCATTTAATTTATTTTTGAAGACCCATTTTGTCCCTATGACATTTTTATCTTTTGGTCTAGGAACCAATTCCCAAGTGTTGTTCTTTTCGATCTGCTCAAGTTCTTCATCCATTGCTTTGACCCATCATTCATCTTTGCATGCCTCTTTCACACTTTGTGGTTCAGTGGAAGAGAGTAATGCCAAATAGCTTGAAGCTTCTGCAATTCTTCTTCTTGTTTGTACTCCTGCTTCTTTCTGCCCCATAATCTGAGATTCTGGATGATTCTTTTGAACATATCTGGATGGAGTCTTCTCTTCTATTCTTGCCTGCTCCTCTGGTTCTTCTTGAGGTTCTTCTTCTTCTTGAGGTTCTTCTTCTTCTTCATTCTGCCTTTGAGGGTAGCCTTCATCTTCTTCAATGTCTTCATGATGAACTTGCCTAGGAATATATCCCTTCTCATCAACCACTACATCAATGCTGTCAACAATTCTGCCAAGTCTTTTATTGTAGCACTTGTATGCTTTGCTGTGTGGAGAATAACCAAGAAGAATGCCTTCATCTGCTCTTGGTTCAAGTTTGCCAAGTTGCTCATCAGTATTCTTAATATAACATTTTCTCCCAAAGATTTTGAAATGCTTCACCGAAGGAGTCTCACCACTCCAGAGCTCATGAGGTGTTTGAGTGCTGTTTACTCAGACATTTGTTTTGTTAAGAATAATAACCGCAGCATGCGCAGCTTCACCCCATAAAGTTGCGGGAGTACCTGATTCATCAAGCATAGCACGAGCCATTTGTTGGATTGTTCTGTTCATTCTTTCCACCACCCCATTTTGCTGAGGAGTTCTAGCTATAGAGAATTCTCTTCTTATCCCATGTTCTTCACAAAAATCGAAAAATTCATTTGAGGTAAACTCCCCACCTCTGTCAGATCTGAGGCACTTAATTTTGTGTCCTGATTCATTTTCAACCAAGGCTTTGAAGGATTTGAATTTTTCGAATGCTTCATCTTTGTGCTTCATAAGCCCTAACCAGACAAACCTGGAGAAATCGTCAATGAATAATATCAAATATTCTTTGTCCTTTTCCTAAATGGACCGCATACATTTGTATGGACTAGCTCAAGAGGTATGCTGGCTGATCCTTCCTTCTCTGGAAAGTTAGTTCTGGTTTGCTTCCCAAACTGACAAGATTTGCATATAGTGTTGTCTGGAATTTTGATATCTGGAAGACCACGAACTGCCTGATATTTGCATGCTTTCCTTATTTGTGAAAAGCTTAGATGCCCCAACCTCCGATGCCATAGCCAGTGTTCATCATCCTTGCTCAAATAGCATTGTTGTGGTCCTTCTTCAAATATGTATAGATTATTTGGAGTCCTTCTTCCTTTGATCACTGTTTTACCTGTATCAAGATCACGAACACAATATCCATTTGATCTAAATATTACCTCTGTTCCTTGATCGCACATCTGACTGACACTCAGAAGATTATGCTTCAATCCATCAACATACAAAACATTTCCAGCTTTGACCTTCTCTTTTAATGGAGCAACACCTTTTCCTTTTATGGCTGCAGAGATATCGTTTCCAAAAGAAACTTTCTTCCCCTTTTCTAATGTGATATATGACTCAAGCTTTTCTTTGTCCCCTGTCATATGCTTCGAACATCCGCTGTCAATGTACCATAGACTTTCTTGACCTTCTGCATAAAAGGCTATCCCACATCTTTCTGGTTGCGGTTCCTTTATTCTCCATGTTCTGACATTTGAGGTTTGTTCGTTCTGAGTTGTTTTCCGGAACCTGCTCCTGCATTCAGAGTCTTCATGACCAAAGTTATTACAGATAGAGCATTCAATTTCATTTTCAAGAACCGAAAAGTTGTTATAAGTCCTTTTCATGGTTCCAGTCATTCTCCCTTGCTTTTGAGCTTCTCTAGTCATGATTGTCTTGTAGGCAACACATTGAGTTGCTTTGTGACCGAAGTTATGGCAAGAAAAGCATTGGCCATTAAAGAAACTTCTGCGATAATCAGATCTATCATCCAACCGACTGTAGCTTCTATTCACATTTATTCTTGGAGCAAATTGGGAAGATTCTACCTGTGGCTGATTGTAGCTTCTGTTTGTCCTTAAGGCAGTTTGTCCCCGAATTTCTTGATGGTCTTTATTTTTTCTTGAGGTAAACTGTGCTTGATTCACCTGATGACTTTTATTTGGCTTTTGCTCGCTTCTCCTTGCTGCATCAAGATAACTTTTAGAGGTAGAGGCTTGAGATGTTTCTCCATTATATCCAAGACCTGTCTTTATCAGAGGAGATCGCTGCACATTGATAATCTCATCCAAGGTTTCAGATCCTTTAACAAATTTAATATTAATCGCTTTTGTTTTCTCAATCTCCTTTCTAAGACAAACAATCTCACATTCCAATTTTTCAAGATGTTTTTCCTTTTCAGCTAGTTGACATTGTAGAGAATCAATAATAGCACTCTTCTCTTCTAAGCAAACTTTGAGATCTTTCATTTCTTCACAAAAGCCTTCTACATCTATAGCATCCACGTAGTCATCATCTTCAAAAGCCATTAAAAGTTTATATCTATTACCTTGTTCATCTTCATCACTATTTGAAAGACCATCACTATCTTCATGAGTGTAGTAGCTTTTCTTCTTTTCATTTTGTTTCTTGTTCCATTTAACCGGTTCCTTTCCCTTGTCATTCTTATCTTTGTGAGGACATCTGGAAGCATAATGACCTACTCTTCCACAAGCAAAGCATTTAAAAGGTAACTTACCTCTAAACCTTCTAGAACCCCTTTGAAGATTTCTGACAAAATTTGATTCTTCTTCTTCATCTTCTGGC
The DNA here is from genome assembly GCA_031772625.1 of Pinus tabuliformis. Classification (NCBI taxonomy): domain Eukaryota; kingdom Viridiplantae; phylum Streptophyta; class Pinopsida; order Pinales; family Pinaceae; genus Pinus; species Pinus tabuliformis. The sequence continues at coordinate 1,243,739,675 of CM062818.1, forward strand.
ATGTGACTTGCTTCATAATAATCTCCTTTGCCTGAAGCTTTGAAAGCAGCTTCTCTTCTGTCTGATGGACCTCCCTTTCTCATTTCATAAGCAGTTAGAATTCCATGAAGCTGAGACATAGTAAGAATTCGTAGATTTTCCTTTTCTTCTATTGCAGACACTTTAGATTCAAATTTGGGGGACAATGACCTTAGAACCTTTTCAACCACAATAGCCTCTTTTATTTCTTCACCCAAGTTTTTCATGCAATTAACAATCTCATCAAATCTAAGGAAATAGTTAGCCACACTTTCAACATTATACATTCTGAGAGTCTCATACTTAATCCTGAGAGTTTGAAGTTTAGCACGCTTTACCTGTTCGTCTCCTTCATAGCTCTTGACAATATTGTCCCATATTTCTTTTGCAGATTTATAGTGCATTACCTTCATGAATTCTGATTGGGATATACATCCCAATAGAGTACTGACTGCTTTCGCATTTGTTTCATGTTTCTTTTTCTCATCTGCATCTGTAGGAGTAGCTGAAGGAAAAGTGTAGCCTGTCTCTACGATGTCCCAAACTTCTGTACCAAGAGATTGAAGATAGGCAGTAACTCTTACCTTCCAATAATTGAAGTTTGTCCCATCAAAAACCGGTGGCCTGATTGATGCTTCTCTCTCATAGTTGCTCATGATGAATGATCTACCTTCAAGCGATCAAGCTTCTCTGAAGGACCTGCTCTGATACCAATTGTTGGAAATAATACTGAGAGGGGGGGTGAATCAGTATTATCAGAAAAACTTTTTCATTTTATGCTCAGAAACATATACGCTACTTCAGTTAAGTGAAACAGCGTGTACACGCTACTGTGTCTAAAGAAACCAACATATAACAAGAAAACTTATGATTCAGTAGCTTATCTTCAGTAAATGCATCAGGACATTATTAACCATGATAGTAAGATAGGTGCAGTATAACAGAACAGATCATCACACAGAAAACACACACATGAACACCATGATATAAGGTGGAAACCCAATGTGGGTGAAAACCACCTGCTGCAAGTCGTCTCTATCTTTCTTTAATATGAAACTTCAGTTTACAATATTTTGTACTGGTGCAGCCTTATACCAGTACGCAGGCTACAACCTGCTGAAGGCTTCAACCTTCTCTCGTTCTCCAAACTTCCTTGGAAGGGAGCTCCAACCCCCTTTGCTCTTGTACTAGCTAAGATACTAGTACGTAGGTGCTGGCCTACAATCTTCTTTCCTTCAGGTACCACTTTTCATACATTTTCAGACTGGATATTCTTGAAGCACAACATTACAATCTGAAGACCACAATTCATTCAACTTTCATAACAGATCATTGAAGCACAAAACAACCAATACTAGCATCATCAATCTTTGAATCACTGAACCACTGAAACCCTGTCAACACCAGTCACCAGAACACAAAGCAGACTACAGAACTCTGCAATAGCAGTCAGACCCAACTGCAACCCCAAAAATCAAACTTCAAAAGATATACGCTACTTCAATGAGAGAAACCCGCGTATACACGCGCTTTTACCAAAGACAACCTGCGTACAGATCTAAAAATAAATTTCTCTTAACTTGCAACTGTACCAGACATCAGTTAGACCCAGAACATAACATTGCGTCAGTATGCAGATCTAGAAATAGGCATAATCATAATAGCGCATTTCAAACCATTAGATCCCGATATGTCCTTAGATCTAGTCTTCCATCAACCGGTGTGATCTCTCCTTAGCTTAGATCAAGCAACCCAGAACCTGCATACAAGATCTCTTTCTTTTTCAGATATTCAAGACTTTTCAATTGTGCTATGCCTAATGATCTTCTTCTCCTTATATAGCCTTAGGCCTTGCTCAATACCAAGAGCCAAAACCATAGAAATCCAATACCATCAACTTCAAAACTAGGGATCAACACGTCCGTCGAGACACCATGGTCCAAAACCATAGGCACAACTTCCAAGGAATAAATGCCACAGACCAAAGATAAGTTTTCCACATACACGCTCTTTTCCTGAAGCCAACCTGCGTGTACACGCGACTTGGTATATAGCGAACCTGCGTATACGCGACTTGGTATATAGTGAACCTGCTTGTATACGCGACTTGGTATATAGTGAACCAGCGTGTATATATTTTCTCTTCATACTTGTAGTCTGATCATCAATTCCTTGCTGTTATCCTTCTGCACTATGATTTGTCATCAGTGTGATTTGCCATCAAGGCCAACACTTGTCTCATAATGCCAACATCCACCCCATCCACATTCTGAGCACCAAAAAAAAAAAAGAGATAAAAAAAAGGAAAAAAAGAAAAAAAAGAAAAAGGAAAAAAGAAAAAACAGGAAAAGAACAAAAGATCCTTGGGTGAAAACCTCTTGGAGGCACCCAGGGCAGGCAGTGAGGGTGAAAACCTCTCGGAGGTGCCCTGGTTGTCTCAAAAAAAAGAAAAAAAGAAAAGAAAAAAGAAATAACACAGAAAAATAAACCTGACTTCTGTTGAACAATTTGCAGGTTGCAGGAAGGACATTGTAGGTTAGGAGGGTTGCACAAAACGAGGACAGAGGTCAGCACCAAGCTACAAGCATCCCTCACAATCAATTCCTCCATGACCACTACCCTTTCCTAAGATTTGATCTCATTCGGGCCAAAATTTCACCTTCTACAGGAAGTTCTGTGCCTTCTACAGGAAGTTTTGTGTCTTCTACAAGAAGTTCTGTGTCTTCTACAGGAAGATCTTGTATAACCCACAAACGAGCAAAATTGATCTCAGAAGGGAATCCGAAGTCTGGGAATCTGCCTATGAGACCTGCAAACATCCTCATTTCCGTCCATCGCCGTATGTCACCCTCTTCCATCTCTTTGCACCTCCATTGCACCCATTTTTTTATTTGTTCCTACATAGTCACACACAAAAAACCCTGTTTTCTTCATACTACCAGCAAAAACTCTTATTGACAAATCAAGCAACAGTTTCTCACTCACCATGCCTATCAATCTCCATCTCGACCCCTCAACAGCTGGAACCCTCGTCAGCAGTGTAGCCCTGCTCATTCTAGTTTGCATTCCAAGAGGAGAAGCAACTACAAGACATCCTACTGGAATCCTGTAGTAGCTGATCGCTCTGGAAGGCATACTCCGGAGACAGGGACAACCAAGAATGGCAACAGGGACATGCAAAGAGCTCTTCTTAAATGTTAGAATATCAGCAGCAGCCGAAGCCAAGCATGCAACGTGCATGCAATAACAACAAACGAAGGAATGGGTTCCAAAACTTGTGCATGTGGCAACAACACATGAAGGAATGGGTTCTAAAGCCCGAAATCTGCATAACGCGGCTGTGACCACGCAGGTAGGTGCCTAAACTCATTCGTCAATTGCATAAATCATATTTTAAAAGCTGCATGCCTATGGGAATGGTTTGAATTGAGTGGAATTGGTGGCTAGTCAACTCGCCACCCTCAGCCAGTTACATATCCTTGTGGGATCCAAACGAGCTCCATTACATTCAAAATTTCCGACGAGATGTGCAGCCAACAAGTGTGGAGTGTCCATTCAGGGAGAAATCGCCGGGACTGGTAGTGGTGGCAGTGATAATGGTAGAGAGGAGGTGATGGCGGTCAGAAACACATCGAAGCATTATGGCTGTGATGTCGAACCAACGGTCCAGTCCAGCCACCTCATCCCCTCACCACGAATCACGCCGTAGTTAAAAGATGCCTGATCGAAACATGCACCACCTTCTGTTCACTCTGCACTTACAACGTCCTCGACTGGAGTACGCGTCCACCGGTTCCAAAAATAGTTAACCAGTTGCCCTCCACTAGTTTTTCTGCCTGTGTTCAAAAATCTCCCGCGTATCGGGCTCGCTTGGAGGCACAGTGCCATTCTACAGGAAGGATTCTACAGGAAAGGCATAACAACTTTACGGAGCAGGAAAACTTGGGATTTTCGTTGACTTTGGAACTCCAAACGAGGTAGGCTCGAAAAAACCCCTCTATGCATGGTGTGTTTGTACAAGGTGGTAAATTGAACGACATCAGATTGAAAAATCAGAGGAAAAGTCTGTCTGTGTATTGGAAGTAAAACATTTTCCTGCATATTGCACTGAATTTCCCGAGTGCCTCTGCATCAAAAATCTCCTCCACGTTTTCTTTTTAAATTCTCCCATAAGGAAGATATATACAGCCGTAGAGGCCAGCCTGTGTGTGAAAAAAATTTGAATTTTCATATCTACGTGTGTGTTGAGAAGGGGACGTAATCCTTATTCTCTATCTGTAAAAAAAAATTCTTCCTTTCATAAACAGACAGTCGAGTTCTTGGTGACAACGATTTTCAAACAAGGGAATTGTTGCTAGTTGATCTTGAACACGAGAAATTCCTTCTTGAGTTCAGGGGAAACCAAATTCAGCTATCCTCCATTTTAGATTGGCTATTTGGTTGCCTGAGCATCTCCTTTTCTGATTAAAACATAAAAAAAGCACTCTCACCATGCCAGGAGGATTCATAAGGAAAGAACCATCGGACTCTAGCAAAATGCACAAGCACCCTGAGGTGGTGGACCTTTTCACCCGAGAAAATTGGATATCCTTCTTTGACAAAATTCAGGGTCATGATGAGGAGATAACTGAGGAGTTTTTAATGTCCCTGAGACCACAGTCAAAAACACATGCCACAGTTAGTTTTAGGGGTTTGACCCTAGAACTCACCCCTGAGCTCATCAGTGCAGTTACTGGTCTACCATTGGGGCTCCCTTGGAGCAAAGAAGAGAGATCATTGGGCCAAATTGCTAAGAAGTCATTCTTTCTACCCACGGAGCATCCTGTAGAAGACAAAAACGGGGTTAGAAGAACCAGCTTGCCTCCTCTCTGGAGTGAAGTCAGTTTCCAAATTATGAAGTACATCACATGTGAAGGGAGGTTTAGCATCATCTATGGATATCATTTCAGGTTACTGTGTGAACTAAGGCATGGGATTGACTTGCCTCCAGCCAAGAAACTGAGCATCCCCTATTTCCTTCTTCAGTCACTAATTGAATGTGGTACAAAGCTCAATGAGGGGATCCCAGATCAGTTGGCCCATCATGGGCTCATCAAACTATTGGTGGAAGATGCTTTGCACACCTACATTGTCCCCATATCTTGGGAAATCTTCCAAAACATGTCCAGGGATGACAACATTAGAACTTTGGCCGAAAACATCAAACCATCCAGCAGTGAGGAGGAAGAACACACTGAAGAAGGTGAGAAAAACAATGATGAAGGAACACAGGACACTCAAGCACAAAAAGAACAGAAAGAAAAAGGGGAAATGGGCCAGATTGCTGAGACTAAGATAGAGGAAGAAACAACAGCAAAAACACCAAGGGAAAAGAGGATGCAGAGTAGAACAGAGAAGGCCGAAAAATCCCAAATGAAGGCTGCCACAGCCAAAGCAGGCACACAGAAACAAAGGGAAAAGACACACCCTAAAATCTCAGCAACACAAATAGAAATAGTTGACACAGGGATTTCTATAGGAAGCAAGGAAAAAGGACAGTAAAAGGAGAAATCACCTGAGATATTGGCAAGGGAGGCAACAACTGTGCTTGCTGCCTTAAGCACACCTCCAAAACAAAAAGGGAAGAGAAAGAGGCAAACCTCCATGTACTTTAAAGCAAGGAGAAGCACAAGGATAAAAGTGGGCAGACCCCAACCACAGTCAAAGGAGCCAATTGTCATTGAGGCCACAATAACTAAACCAAAAGAAGAGTCTCCTTCAAATATGTCTATCGCCTATGAACGAAGAAACCCAAAAACCTCCACCTGGAGAGAGAGAATTAGGATGATGGACTCAAAGACAACTCTACAGGAAGCCGAGACATCTCTACAAGAAACTCTGGCTAAGTTAAAAGAGACTAAGAAATTGGAGGAAAAGGCAGCCAAATCATCGTAGGGAGAGGAAAATACCAAGGAGATACTGGAACCAAGCCCTCAGCCTAGCTTGGGCTCATACTACAACCTGTTAGAGGGTGGGAAAATCATCCCATAGAAATTTGTTGTGCTAATCTTCTTTGCATTGGAACAAGAGAGGATCAGAACACACACATGGATGAAAACTGCCAAATATAAGGGAAGTGAGTACATAGGCCACATGGAGGAGAAGTTAAAAGAGTTAAGAGGAGAATTGGCCATGGTCAGGCATGTAGAAAGCTGCAAAAGAGCCTAGCTGCAGGAGGAGAATGAGCTGCTAAGAAAACAACGGCAGCTACAGAAAGTCCACAAGGAAGGTAGCCTGTCCATTTTGGGAGGGAAACAGTAGCAAGAAGGACCTCCAACAGACAAGGACACAACTAAGAAACAACAGAGGGAGGAAAAGCTACAAGCTAATGTGGAGATGCTCACAAAATTGTTGCAAGAACAGGAGTCTCAGGCAACAAAAAAGATACAGGGTTTAAAACAACAGTTGCAAGAAAAAGATGCCCTGATGACCTGCATGGCCAGCTGGGTAGTAGAAGCCTTACAATGTAGGCAACTTGCCAAGTCATATGCCTTATATCTTAAGGATCAATGGTTGCAATTTCAAATTAACACCTTTGCCTAGAGGGGCACCGTTCCATTTCAGAATTACCATCAGTTTATGGACTTGTGTGATAGTAGTTCAGCAGAAGATAAGGTCAAGTTATCAAAGTTCTATTTACACAATTTGGCCCTTCCGAACATGAATCTGTGGGACCCCAATGCTTTTCTGGGAGATGTGAAACTCATGGCCATGGCCTCTTGGTTAAACCACGAGGAAAAGAGGGTAGCATAAATTCGGAATGTAATTATGGATAGGGAGCTATGGGAGCCACTCATGATCAGAGCAGAACCAGGAGATCCCTTAGCTTTAGTATCTTCCCATCAGCACCTTGCCAACAACCCCAAGGTTCACCCAAACTACAGTGAAAGGCAAGCTCAGGCCATTGCTCACTTTGAGGACATGGAAAGACTGTTGGGGGATAACTGCATTCATGCTTGCACAAGGAGATGGAACACACTGTCCCACAGTATGAAAATCAGAGAATACCACTCCCCAACAAGGATGAGGGAGGCCTTAGCAAGAGTACCACTCTATAAACAGTCAATGCAAAATCTGCAGGCCAACTAGATCGGCCTAAAGTTTAGTCCTCCATTGCTTTTATGACTGCTGGAAGGGGTTAAAGAAGAAGACGAGCACAGGCAATGGGAGGAAGTAGAGAGAAAAACAGGGTTTCATGACCAAGGAGAGGACATCACCTCGGAAGCCTGGGATGTTAGAGATTTAGTCAAAGCAATCAAAGATGATGAGCTAGATTAGTTGCTCAGAGGATGAGCAACACATTTAGCAGGGGGGTGATGATGAGCCCCAAAAATGGGTAACTTATTGGGCTCATTTTGCCTATTATTCTCGATTAATCCACCATTATTCATAGTTTATGCATGCTTTTGAGTATATTTATGTTAATTTAATGAATGAGGATAGTCACTTGACCATGAAGTCTAATACGTGCTTATTGAAGATTTTTGGACATCTTTTGGACCAAGGTCAAGCATTTATGAGCCAGTTGACAGCCAAATACGAGGGAGCAAGGCTGAGGATTAGTAGGAAGGGTGTCTCCTACACTAAATGGCCCCTTCCTCGAGTTCTCCACCATTGGCTAGGAGTTCAGCAACCCACCAAAGATGATTTCCAAGGGCAGCCGAGCAACTTTTGTGAAGTGGCTGATTACTTGCAATTTTGAGCAGCCAAGCCCCTCGAGTTAAGGAGGGCTGTTGGAGGTCCTTGTGGTGCATAAGTAGGAAGGCTTCAAGCCTTGATAGTTTAGCTCTTGAATAGTTGTTTTCACACTTTGGTTCTGCTCTGCCTTTCAGCTCATTTTCGAGCTTTTGCTATAAAAATTTATGTGACATGGTTATTTTTTGAGTAATGGAGATAAATTTCACTTTGCACTAGCTCTGAGCTTTTCTTAGGAGGCTGTAGCTCTTGGGGTTGGGCCCAACCCAAGTTCCAATACCTCCTTTGTGTACTATTATGTGTTTTCTTTGCATTCATAGAATAATTTCTGCTATTTAGGTTAAGATCTTGATTTGTTACTTAGGTTGCTTTTGACGATTAAAATAGATTTTCATGCTTCAGGTTGATTTGACAGTTTGAATACAAAAAAGTTCTTCAAAAAATGCCATCAAGCAACCCTTGATCTCACCTCTCCCTCCTTGGGACCATGAGCTGAGACCAAGGCATACTTGGTGCAACAAAAACACTATTTTGCCTTTCAATGCAATTGCAAGTGTTGGATTTTTTTAGATGGAAAAGTGATAACAGTTGTGCTTGCATATTTAGATCTATTCTTGCTTAGATTTCCATAGTTCTCTTGCATGATTTCCTGTGCATAGCTTGTTGTTCATCATGATTCTGGTTTCTAGGTCAGATTAGGTCAAAGTAGATAGATCTCTGATTTTTTTAGTCTTTCTTTCATTAGTTTTGAGAGATAGTGCACAGATCACCTGTAATCCATCCCTGCCTATCCTTCCTTCCTCACATAACCTGCTTCAACCCCAAATTTCAGATTCCTCCCCTTCACTTGCCATACTTTGCTAGTTTGACCTAATATCTTCATTTTTGTGCAACATTGCTCCCTCCATCCTTGAACAAATCCAACCATCTTCATCACTCCTTAGTCTCATTTACTAGGTCCTAGACCTCTTCACAGCCTCATCCATCCTCCATTTCCACTTTCCCGCCTTTTTTCCTCCATCAACCCTAAAAAATCCTCTCTCGGCTCTCCCTATAGAACATCTTGTAGAACCCCTACAGACTTCCTGTAGAAGATCACGTGAGCAGTTTCTCAAGATATGATAACTGTAAAACTCTCTGGAAGGGTGCTAGGGACCCCTTAGGCCCTCTTCCCACCTTCCCAACCTCCTGCAAATGCCCACTCCATTTCCTTTTACTAATAAACCCCTGCACAGTTAAACATAGTTAAAGAGCATGTATAATAATCCTGCAAAATTACTCAAAAATACAAAAAGATGTGTTTTCTATATTTTCCTTCAGAAGTAGATTAGTCACATGCATTTCACTGTTCCAAGAGTCAATGGCATCCATTTCTACAACTTTCATCTCTTTTCTTGCACCATTAGGGCTAGTCGGTAAAACTAGGTTTTGCTAGGGTTTGCATTTCCTTTAAGCTTTCAGCTTCTTTCTGCAAGTGGATTAGCCTCCTTTGAGTTAGCTTTCATCCATCATAGTTAAAAGCTTCTTCTAAGAGCTCATAGAAGTTGGCTTAAGCTCCTAGCGGACTTGTGCCAGCTGATCAAGTGACAGCCTGCGACAAGAGCTAGTACTTGTGCATACAACACTGTCACTTCCAAGTTTGTTACGAACTACCGGGTTGATAAAAGTAAAGAAGGGAGTCCCAGGGGTTGCAGCATCATTGCTGCAATACTGGAGCCCACTAGTTGCTATGGTTTTCAACTCACATATTTCATGTCATTTTATATACATCTAACAATGGGGAAATTTACAAAAAAAATGGGGCAATTTAAACTTATAGAAGACATTTTTGTTGTTTCTCCTTCGATGCGTTGGTGAGTTTGAATCTATCTTCTCTGCAACTAGTTGTTCATGGTTCGACTTTATCAGTATTTTCCTTTTTCTCTGCTTTTCCTCAAGTGGTCTTCTTTCTCTATACCAAACAGATCCTTGCACTAGCAATCCACCTATGGATGTTTACTTGACCAATAGGGTAGGTAGGGAGAGGGTCAGTTGGCTCATTCTCATGCTATCAATTCAAGAGGATAGGGTTAAAGGAAGAGGGTTGATGGTAGAGGTAGGGATATATGGTGGAGGGGGCGTGGCTAGGATTAAAGGAATAGGAAAGGATCAATGGTGGAGGCACCCAGAATAAGGTTGATGGCCGAGGTAGGGATAAATGGCGGAGGAACACGACTAGGGTTAAAGGAATATGCAAGGATCAATGGTGGAGGCAAGCAGAATAAGGTCGATGGTTGAGGTAGGGATCGATGGCAAAGGTTTGTAACTACGAATAAAGGAATTGGTAGGGATCAATTGCAGAGGAACGACACATAATAAGGTCGATGGTTGAGGTAGGGATTAATGGAGGAGGCATGCTTCTTAGGAGCTAGGATTAAAAGAATAGGTCGGGTCACGATTTTTTTTAATAAGGAATTGAGATTTAGTTTTATTGTTTTTTATTTAGTTTTTTTTGTTTTGTTTATTTTTGTATTTTGTTTTTAGTTTTTAATTTTTAACTTTTTTTTAAACAATATTAAATTTAATATAATATAAATCTTAATCTTAATCTAATCTTAAATATTAATATTAATCTTAATCTCAGATTTAATATGATATTAATCTTAAATTTAATATAAGCTTAAATTCCCTTTTATAGATATTTTGGAGCGAGTGGCATGATTTTTGAGGCAATAAATGCATTGAAACTTGTCGTTTTCAAAATTCCTTTAGGTAGTGATACATGACAAAGAAAATCGTTAGTGGTGTGACACTACAAAGGGTTGCCTAAGCATGAGGGACATATCTGTTGTTGGGAAAAGTATCCAATACGGAATGACCCTATCCCACTCTAAGGGTGATAGTACCTCAGCAACAATCGAAGCAAAGCTATCTAAGATTTCTTCTTTATGAAAGTAAAATAGGGGAGAAAGAGATCCACTAACCGATGTCTTTCGCTAATGGTTGATCCAATCTTCTCTCCTTGCTGCTTGCTCCCAGCTCCTTGCTCTTTCACTGGCCCAGCTACACCAAGATCCTGCAAAATGGCAAGAGAGGGAAACTACAAGAAGCATACATTCATAATTGATTCAAGGATTAGAATAAATCAAATACACAAGCATAACAATACACCATTGAGACACATGCATATAGAAGAACCTCAAATGCTTTATTAATGGAAGAAGTAAAGTTCAGGAAGTGATACAACCATAAGAGGCCCAATCCAGCATCACCTCCCAGCAGAAAGAAATCTCCTCTTCACCTCCTTCAAAGCAAATCACCCAATAGTTCTATACTCAAACCAACAACACTTCCTTACATTCACAAGATTCCAGCCCTCATAGACCTCATGAGAGAGCTCTATATATAGGAGTTTTGGAGAAAGGAAGAGTCAGCTTGAGGCTGGCATGAAGCTGACTAGTGTCCTCTCCCACTTCAGTTATTCTTCAGTTCTTGAGTCCACTTGGAGGTTCTTGCTTCCACTTGGAGATCTAGACCCTCTTACTCATCACCAGTCGAATTCTCTGATCCAAGTGTCATTTTGGAAGCTTCCTGGGCATTGACACCTTGAGGAATGACTGTGCCACTTGGCCAAACTCACCCAGCGCAGGTAGCCTTCTTTGCAGTTGACATTCAGCGCAGGTACACAGTGGAGCAGTTGACATTCAGCGCAGATGCTCAGTGGAGCAGTTGACATGATCCAGAATTATCTTGTTTTTGAGTGTTTTCAGGTGGAGAACTGCTATTCAGTGCTGTGGTTTGCTGACCTTGTTCCTCTAGGGGTAGGAACAACATGTTTAGGGACTTTGGATCCCTTAGATTATTGACATTTCATGCTTCATGCTGTAAGGCACAAAAATGTCTATAACAGTTGCCCCCTAAAGTATGAGGTCGTTTATCGGGTGAAATGCTTTATCAGGAGGATCCGAAGTTCATTCAATCGTTGAGAGGTGACCTGTAATAAAATACAATACAATACATTATGATTCATTCTGCTTTCATGATCTAGCTGAGGTGGGCATTCCCATGCTCAGATTTATAAATTCATTTTGGTACATATAACAGACGATCGTCTGATGGTAGACTGATAATTCTCTGCTGAAATTATCATCCTTTGAGTAGGATGATCATCTGCTGCAATGATGTACATGTCAAATGTCTTTGTATCCTGAATATATATCGCAGCCCGGATGGATGAAACTAGATTCGGGGTCTTCAAACTCGTTCGATCTTCACTCTAAGTACAAGTCGATCCATGTGAGAATTGCGCTGAAGTCGAACATGGAAAGACATCGCTTGATTACCGGTCAATGATGTAAACCGTTAACAAGCGCGAGAGGAATCACCGATAATGATAATGACCCTCAAGGTACAGCAGTACAATTCACGTGGTGTGAATATGGGACTTGGCGTCGAACACCACGCAAAATCTTCTGGTTGAAGGTCATTGATGTATACCTGTCGCCGGAAGTGAGAAACTTGCCCTTGAGGCATGCAAGCTTCAAAGTACTGAGGGGGTTGTTCCTAGATCAACTTCTTGGATAATGAGCTGAAGTCGACAAGAAGCGATCCGTCAAAGGAGGGCCTTAATGAATCCCACATCAGTGACATGGAACGGAGCTAATGATTTTAATGGAGGTGAAAACAATCTGTGACATATGATTCAGGGCGGCGATCATGGGTGGATGAAGGATAATGTATGGCAGTGGATGGGACACGGTTGACTCTTTCTGAACAACATCTCTTGAACATATAACGACACTGATGCGATGGATCGGTAGCATTACCCCAAATGTGGATGGTTTGGCGAGACCATGGTGATGAGACCGGTGAATGAAACAACCCAACCCGATGTGATACGGAGGAAAAGTGTCATGTTCAAGAGCGACTTGCTACCATTAAAGCTTTGAGGTTCTCCTAATTTTTCCCCAGTCATTTCTGACCAGTACCTCTTTATTTTTGTCAAGCTTGAGGAGGATAACATATGCTTGTTCTATAACCTACCCTTCGGGCAAGCCCATCGCTTTGTTTTAACGAGCTTAGCGATAGGGAAACTCGTTCTCGTCTAAAGACAAGTTTGTCGCTATTTAATCATTTTAACGAGTCTAACGACAAGGAAAACTCGGTCCTTTTCATTTTTAGAGAGTCTGAAAAGGTACAGAAAGTTAACTCCAAAATTCCTTTTTCGTTATCTAATCCCTTAAGTCCGAAAAAGTATAAAACAATATAGAAGGGATGAGTTTTCGATAACTTTAACGAGCCGAATAAAACAAGCGCTCGACCTTTTTGTGTAATAATCCCTCAGGTCAAAAAAGATTAAAATCTAGAGGAGGGATAGCTCTTCCGGTCCTTTTAACGAGCTGGAAGGCCAAAACTCGGCAAAATTTTCATATTTTACGAGTCAAGAGAAAAGAGCTCAAATAAGACTCGTCTTTTGAGGAACGAGTGATAAACAGGGATAGCAGCAGATTCCAGGTACAGGTTGGAATTTTCCAATCACGGCAGTGTCACAAGGATGGCTAGGTGAAATCACTCTTCGCAGCTGTTCCTCAAAATGGGTAAACAATCATATGGAGGTGAACAATCGGCCAAATGGAATGGAGGTGGCAGGTGCAAAACACGACCAAGGCTTTTATGGCTGATAAATTTACGATCACAGTGGTTATTTACCGGGATGCGTTTATTTTTTAACGAGCATGAACTTTGTGCTAAAACTGCTCGAATCTCGCTTTTCTATTTTTTAACGAGCATAAATTCCGCGATAAAACTGCTCGATTATATGGTCAAATTTTGATTTTTTACCATTACTAGCTTTTCTCTTTTCAAGGATAGTACTGCATTCTCAATTGCTGCAACAAACTTTGTTAGAAATGAATAATATTTGCATGAAAATGAGATTATAACCCTAATATTTCACTTTGAACTACGTAAAAAGCCATTAAAAGGTGTTTTTACCTCTTATTTACCATTTCATTTGCATTTGGTTTGTTGGAGCTCTGGAGGTGCCTCTTCCCCCTTGATTTTCACCAGCTGATTCCGGGAGATTTTGCGGATGATTTTTGGCGCTGTCTGGACCAGGTAGGAGCTAAACCCTAGCTCTTTCTTTTCACAGTTTCATTTTCCAGTTTTATGCCTGTTTTTCAGTCTTTCTGGGCCCCAAGGGTTTTGCCAGGGCGCCCTAACTTCAGCGCAGGTTCCCCATTCGAAACCTGCGCTGAATGTCAAGCTGCCTTAAGGCAGCCTGACCTTCAGCGCAGGTGGGACACTTTCTGCCTGCGCTGGGTTCAGAAAACTGAGTTTCCAGCTCATTTTTCGATGAATTTTCGCCAGTTTTTCATCAAAATCAGGAACTTACTCCTTCTCTTGTTTGCTTTGCAGGGAACTTTGAACAAAATGTCCCTTACATGGCGAGAACGAGAACATAAAGAGGAGGACATGATTGCCCTCCATGACCCGGTCACGGTGAACGCGCTGCGGAACTGTGGCCTGCTGAAGTTTTTCCGTATCTCTAGCATGAGAGCACAGATTACTTTGCTGCAGTATATGCTTGATGCTTGGGATCCTGTTAACCAAGTATTCCAGATTAGGGGAAATTCCATCCCCTTGACCATAGAGGACATGTACTTCTTGACTGGGTTGTCAAGACGAGGTGCCCCCATTTCCTTGTCAGGTACGGCCCGGGGGACCGATTCCACCAGAGATTATGTCCGCCAGTATTGTAGGGAAGGTTCTCAGCCGAGCAGAGACGGCAAGATTGTTATCCGTGAGATTACTGACAGGTCTCTCAGGTCCATTCTATATACTATTGGTAGGATGGCCGGTAGCGCATCTCTACATGTTGCCAACAGATCTTATATGCAGCACGCCTTGGAGTGTCTCCAACCGAAAGTATTCAACTGGTGTGATGCAGTACTTGTTCAGATGAAAAGTCAGTTGACCAAGGTAAAGGACGGGAAGCTGAAGAACTTTGGATTTGGTTCTATTCTGACTGCCTTCGCCTTGGAGAAAATCCCACTGATGCAGCCTCAGTATATTATACTCGACTTGCCTCCTCCGACCGAGCCACGTATGCAGAGGTGGGTCGATCACATGTCTAGGCATGCTGGTCAACCCCAGATTACTTTTACTGAGGCCTTCTTCAGGTGGTTCGAGCGCCAGGAGATGGTCTTTTCTGAGTATCCATATGTGGGTATGGATTTCCGAGGTGATCCGGATTTGGTGCTACCGGATGGCGAACAGTGGGACGCTATTGGTAAACTCTTTGACCATATCACTATTTACTGTTTTATTCATAATGTTGATGTGCTTTATTCTATCAATACTTTTAATCATACTCTTGGGTGCATGCAGATGTTGGTCCTGTTCGTCCAGCAGTTCGTCCGAGACCGCCAGTTGCTGCCTCGGCAGTGGAGCCTGCTAGGAGAGCTATTATTCGCGACCTTGACGATACTGAGACCCTTACAGCTGTGCAGGAGCAGGTTGAGATCGTTACTCTCGGCATTCCCGATGTGAGGATTGATGAGTTACCTTTACAACTGCAGCGACACACTACTGGTGTGCCCAGACGATGGACTCGTCTCTTGCGCATGATTGCACAGGCCGTGACGTGCTATCATGAGCACCACTAGGCTAGGGTGCCCCTAGCACTTTTTGAGTTTTTAGGTAATATGACCCATTTTGTCTTGGTTACAGAACATTATGTATGAACTATAAACAGCTTATATATTTTGATTTTTGAGTTTTATTCTGTTTGAGTTATATGATCCATATGTACAATATTTGATGATGTATCCCTTTTATAAATGTTGCAAATGTCTATCTAACACATAGTTTGCTAATGAGTCAGTTAATGTGTTTAAGTTCCTGGAAATATGTTGATATTGAATTGAATCAAATTGTCTTTCCAAGATCTTAACCCTTAGGAACATGCGATAAATAGCTGGATTGCGAACAGAATATATACCATTGAGTTGTAGTATTACGAGCTGTGAGTCTAGCCTGACAATTAGTCAGCGTATGCCACGTGTGATGGCATCAGAGAGTAGTTCTATCAACGCGCTATACTCAGCGATGTTATTCGTTGATTTCCCAATACACACACCTCTAAAACTTACTAACTCGCCGCTTGGATCAAAAATGGCCTAGGTTGCGAAGGATAGGTTCCGCGAACTATGACTCGCTCCGTCGGCATATCCAACACATGTCTCCAGAAGGTTCGACATCTGCAACAAATGGAAAAGGTGGATCACTCGACCAGAACAAATACTTTAGCGAAAACAAAATACAACAAAAGCATGCTGGTTACTATTTAAGCATAGCAACGCTTGAGGTACAGCCCGTTACGGGGCTGCGCCAGTGGAATTCTGTCATAATCCATTAACTCGTAAGCTCCTTTTGCTAACACCTTTTTAACAATATTGGGGCCCATCCATAAGGATTTGAATTTACCTGCTCCCAATTTATCGGATTCTTGGTCATAAAGCAAGACCAAATCACCTTCTGAGAAGACACGGGGTTTGACACTTTTGTCGAACTGAGCCTTGACTCGTTTCTTATGGGCTTCGTTAGCCAAAGCGGCATCACGACGGGTTTCATCCAATTGGATTAATTCCAAGAAACGAGCCTCTTCTTCTGAAGTTCCGGGGAGGAGATCCATTGCGAGTTTAAGCGACGAAATTTCGCACTGGATTGGCAAGACCGCTTCCAGGCCATACACCAGTTGAAAAGGTGTGAACCCGGTTGCGTTCTTTACCGACGTTTGGTAAGCCCACAAGGCTGAGTACAGGATTAGGTGCCACCTTCTTTTATGAACCCCGATCATCCTTTGCAACATACGTTTCAGGACTTTGTTGATTGCTTCAACTTGTCCATTGGCTTGTGGATAATATGGGGTAGAGCTGTCGTGAGATAGCCCTAGCTTGGCAGCTAATTCGACCATCATGTGATTGCGAAAATGCGACCCATGATCTGTAACTATAGCCTGTGGCACGCCGAACCTGGCGACTACATGATTGAAAAAGAAAAGGGCAGCTGTTTCACCAGTGTTATCCAATGTAGGCATCTCCTCGGCCCATTTGGTAAAATAGTCAACAGCGACTATAATATACCCATGCCCCCCGGTCGAGGTGGGGTTACATTGCATGAAATCGATGCCCCATTTGGCGAAAGGCCCAACAGCAATTATCAGCTATAAAGGTGCGGGTGGTCGTCTGGTTTTGCTATCAAAAATTTGACAAGCATGGCAACTTCTGACTACGGTTATGCAATCTTTGAACATGGTTGGCCAGAAGTATCCTACTCGTAAGATTTTTTGTACTATTGCATATCCAGATTGATGCCCCCCACACGCGCCTGAATGACATTCATTCAGGGCTTTTTCGGCCTCCTCATGGGTAAGGCACCTCCTCAGAACTGTATCGATACCACGACGGTAAAGTGTATCATCGACGATCATGTAGTCTTTTGCTTGGTATCGTATACATTTTTGTTCGGAGTGAGAGGTGTTTGGCCTGAATTTTTGGGTTTGGAGATAAACTATGATATCTCCATACCACTCATCGCTTGTAGATATCAGAAACAAAGTTTCGTCCACGATTGACTCTTCTGATGTTTCATCGTTGGACGACGATGGGAGATCGCACAATAATTCTGCGAAAACTAGAGCTTTCTTTGATTTGGATTTTACAAATTCCAGATCAAACTCTTGAAGGATCGCTATCCATTTTGAATATTTGCCCCCCAGCAACTGTCGCGACAGTATATAAGTCATGGGGTTGCAATCTGACAAGATGGTAGTTTCCCGAAAGAGGACATAATGTCGAAACCTTTGAATCGCTTGAACAGCTGCAAGCGCTAGTTTTTCAACATAAGAATATTTACTTTCTGTATCATTTAAGTTTTTACTTAAATAATAGATAGGATGTTCAATTCCATCTACTTCTTGAACTAAAACCATCGCAATGGTCATATCCGCTGCAGCCAGATACAGGTTAAAATCTCTTTGATAGTCCAAGGCGTACATTAATGATGCTTTTACTAGACAATCTTTCAGAGAATCAAAGGAAGCTTGCGCCACCTGGTCCCAGACAAAAGGTACATCCTTTTTCAAAAGACGAGTATAACCTTTAGCAAGTTCTGCGTAATTTGGAATGAACCTCCTCAGAAAGTTTGCTTTCCCTTGGAGTTTCTGAATCCGAAGCAAATTTGAAGGTGGAGGCAAATTAATGATTGCCTGAACCTTGCAGGGGTCGAGACGAATCCCATCCTTAGAGACTACAAAGCCAAGTAAACGACCAGAACCGACGCAAAACACACATTTGTGTGGATTGAGTCTTATCTTGTAGTGTCGGCAACGTATAAATATCGCTCTTAAATGCTGCGGATGATCAGTCCGCTTTCGCGAATGAGCGGGGAGATCGTCGAGATAAGGTTGAACAATGTTCTTGATGTCATGGAAGGCATAATTCATTGCCCTCTGAAACGTCGCCCCTGCGTTCTTTAAACCAAAGGGTAATTTTCGATAAGCGAATGTGCCCCACGGACAAATAAATGCAGTCTTTGACTGGTCCTGTGGGCGGATATTTATTTGATTATACCCGGAAAATCCATCCATAAATGAAAATATTTCACATCCGGCGCATTCATCAATTATCTGGTCGATGAAGGGTGTAGGGTAGTTGTCCTTCGGACAAGCTTGGTTTACATCCCTATAATCGACACACACTCTAATCGTCCCTTGTTTCTTCATAACAGGGACGATATTCAATACCCAATCGGTTAGAGGAACCGGGTAGATGAATCCAGCATGGAGAAGTTTTTCAACTTCCGCCTTAATGGCAGTGGCTTTCTTGGGGTGCACCTGCCGAAGCCGTTGTCTTACTGGTTTGACATCAGGATACATTTTAATTTCATGTTCAACGATACTCGAGTCAATGCCTGGCATTTCATCATATGACCAAGCAAATACATCTCTGAATTCACGAAAAAGAGCGTTATATATTTCCAGTTCTGAAGGGGAACAACCTTTGCCGACATAAATATTCTCTACAACATCTGTTTTAGTCGAGATATTTATGGCTATAGTCTCTTCAATATTGGATAAGTTTCGCTCGGAATCCACCGTGTTTACAGTATTTGCTAGGAATTCAAAGACTGAAGGGTGATAAAGGTCACTTCGAGTATCTTCTTCATATTCCGGAAGAAGGGAACGATGGTGGTGATCATTCCATGGTGCCCCCTCAATCATCATTGATTGTAAGATTCCTTCGTCAGTCCCATGTACTTTCGACCAAGGATCTAATGGGGTTCCATATTCTCTAGACCTATCTACCCAAACGCTTGACGAGCGTTGATTTGGGTTCGCCTCCCATGCTTGAAACATTGATTGCTACAATATTTCTAAAGGGCTTGGGGGCAAAACCACTGCATGATCCATGTTGACATTGTCTTTTGTGACCTTCGTGGAAGATATCATGTTGCAGGTTGCTACAAACGGTACATTTCCTGTATAAATAGGAGGTGGTAGCGCGAAAGTTCCCATCAATGTGGGGTCTTTCAATAATCCTACTCCGATATCTTGAATCGAATGGTTGCTCTCATGGATCATGGGAATGCTTCCTGTAACTTGTGAACCATTAGGGAGGAAGTTTTGTTGGTCGACGACCGTAATCCCTCCTTCAAACGGGAATGCGATCTTCCTAAAATAAGTCGACACAACGGCTGCCATGGCATATATCCATGGTCTTCCCAGTAGGATGTTATAGTCAAGATTTCCATCAATGACTTCAACATCAATTTCTACTGTTTTTCCTCCTAGTTCAACTTTCAAGTTATTAAGGATACTGTATGGGGTATAAGTCCTTTCTTCGAAAGCTTTTAATGTCGTCGATGATCGCGACAAGGTTGGAGATCCTAAAGTTTTCCAGCAACTCATCGACATAATACATGTTGATGCTCCCTCGTCAATAATTGTTCTGTGAACAGTTTTGTTGAGGGCTTTCACTTGAATAAGGAAAGCTAGTTGAGCTGGTAACTGAGGATCATATCCTTTGTGATCAAAGGATACAAGATTGGAATCCTTAGGATCAACCCCACCAATAGCCGATAACAATGCCTGCCTTTGGGATGGACAATTTTGTAGTACCTCAAGAGTCGACATAGCGGATGGCGATTATGCCAAATCTTCCACTATGTTATAATGTTGTGCTGCTCTGGCGCGAGGATTAAATGTCGACTTGTGTACTACACCCTTTGGTGGTTTTATTGTTAATTCAAGAATGATGGGTGGTACAACTTCTGTCGAAGTTATTGTCGAACTACTTGGTTGATCTTTACCTTTTTCGTTCGACAGCTAAGGATTCCCGTAATCTTTGTTCCTTGTCAAAATCAAAGCATCATTCTGCTGTTTTGAAATCGACAACATAAGTACTTGCGACGGGGAAGCATTTCCACTATCAACCAGATTTTGACCTGGGTTGGGAAATGGATCAGTTAACACAGCTGAGGTTTGGGAACTTTTAAAGAACCTCTTTAACTCAGCTTTGTAAGGACAATCCCTTGTCCAGTGATCTTCGTCACATATCATACATGGACTGTTCGGTTTCCCTTTTCCAGGAGGGTTTGAAGAATTTTTTCCAGGAGATGACTCACCCTGTTTCTTCTTCTTCCCTTTGTTTTGCTTCTTCTTGCTTCCTGGTTGATTGGTTTCTTTGCCTTTATCTTCTGATACGGCATTTACTTCCGAAGCAAGAATTTCTTCTTTTGCATTTTGATCCGAATTCTTACGGGCTTTCTTTGACGAAGCCTTTATCGATTTCGCGTTTTCCGTGCCAATCACACCGTCACCGGCATGAGAGTCACTATTTGATTTAGGAGGAGGAGGAATTGAAAATTCTGGTCTAGGGGCGTCAGGTATTTTGTCGTAGAGCGTGCCGGACTGAGTATAAACTAAGTCCAAATACTGTGCACGAGCAATGACTTGCTCCTCTGTTACGACTCCCCCCTTGGCCACATCTTCCGTAATAGCAGGAAGTAACGACTTTATAAACCATTCAGCTAATAGCTGATCGGGAACGTATGTTTTCACCATCCTACGACGACGACGCCACTCATGTATATGATCAGATATATGGGTGGCAGTTGTCTGTTTGAAGTTGGTTAATATTTCTGTTCCCGTTTCATACCTTATCGGTAATTGAAAATGGGTTAAGAAAGTCGTAGCTAGGGAGCTAAAATTGTTGAAAGAGGCTCTAGGTAATTCAATATACCATTTAGCTGCTGGACCTGTCAATGTCCTCTGAAAAAGGCGAAGCCTTATCAAATCGTCGTTTAGGGTGTTCGATGAACACCACAGATGGAAAGTCATCACGTGATTCGATGGGTCTTCACCTGGATTTCCATTGAATTTAGGAATGTCAGATGGAAGTTTATGAGGAATCGCTGGCCACCAAGGGGCATAAGCAATCAGATCGTTGGTTAACCGGTGTAGATCGGGTAACTCTAAAGTCGCCACGAATGGTAACTGTTGATTCAGGTTAGGCGAAGCGTAACCAGGGTACGATGGAATCGCTTGAGCAGTGGGCCTTTGTATACCAGCATAATGTAATTGATGTTGGTATGACTGATACGGTTGGTGGACTTGACCACTGTAAAGTGGTTGGTTTTGACCATTTTGGATATACGGTTGTCCACTGTTCGCAAAGATCTGCTGCTCGGAACCTTGATATACCTGCTGGAATTGCGGTTGTTGGTATTGCACAAGCCATGGTTGTGAAGCCATGTGTTGTTGTGCTATGCTAACCGTTGGACCAAGATGTGGGGTAATTGTACCCGTTTGGACCTGTGTTGCCCCACCAGTTGGCGATTGTGGTTGTGACCCATGGTCAAGGGGCTGTTGCATTACAACCTGAGAAATCTGAGGTTGACATGCAACAGGCATCGCTTGAACTTGTGACACTGTTACAATAGCCGGTGTGGTTGGGATGTTCGTCATAGGTACACACTGTTGCATAGGATATACAACCCTTGGTTGTTGAGGTAGCATAGGTACCCAACTACTTGATGCAATTCCAGTATAACCTGAATACTGTTGTGAACTCACGTATGGGTACCCTCCCGGAGGGGGTAATGAAAGGGCATACTGCAACCCATACGGTAGCAATCCTGAGCTCAAGGGGATTGATTGTCCTTGGGGACTGGATTGCCCAAATTGACCTCCAAATGGATCAATTTGGCGAGTCTCAACATAAGAGTTGCCGGGTATTACTCCGGATGAACAAACTGGAACAGACCACACTGTCGAAATAGTCCCTTGGTGGACTCCTTCTAGCTGTTGTGAGCTAGTCGGGACAGCTGGTATGCCGGCAAACATTGTCGGAGTGACGGCAGGGGCTTCTGCTGTCGCTGTGTCATTTGACACAGTCCTAGATGATGACGGTTGTTCAGACATTTTAAGTCTATCCAATAGATTGCCTAGCGATTCTACAGGAACTTCCACTTGTGGTGGATTAACCTCTGATGAAGGAAATAGAGTGACCCCGACTCCAAAATGAGTTGGAGTACTTGCTTGTGGATCCTCTGCAATTTCCTCTATCGCAATCAAACCTGGTGGAAGAGGAAGACCGTCAGGTCCGTAAAATATTTTTGGTGCCGAAGAAGTGGTTGTTTCGACATCGACAGTTGTTTGAGGAACAAAACTCTCTGGACCGGTTACTGATGGAACTGGTTCAGTTATACAAGTATTTGCCCCCAGACTAGGATCAGTATTACTGTCCTTCTGTGGCTGTTGAACTTCTTCTATAGAGGCAGGGTTTCCAGAAATGTTTGGAGTAACCAGAACCTCAGATGTAGTTGGAACACTTGTTCTAACTTTTATAAGAGATTTTGAACCGGTTAAACGAGTCCGCTTTGTCCGTACTGTTTTCGATTCCAGAGACAAAGACGGTTGACTCGTAAGCCTCTGCGAACGACGGGGTTTCAATTGACTTTCTTCCACGATTGCGGATTACTCGATCAACCAAAATATTAAAAGGGGAAATTTGTGTTTCCGAATTGAATGAATTTTATTAGACGCTTTTAGACACAACTTGCTTTTTCACTTTTTAAGAGTCGAGAAAAAGCTAAAGATGAATCTAGTCTCCTTCGATGTTTTAACGAGCCCGAAGTGACAAATGCTCCGATGGACTTTTTCAGTTATAGAGTTTGAAAAAGGCCAAAAGAAACTGCTCTGGAGATCTAGGTAGAGGGTGTGCCAAACCTTTCGCAAAACCATAGAATACGTTTTACGGTACGGGTGGTCGATCTTCGTGAATGCTATGTTCATTGCATTGCGATCAGTAGGGCGGCCGACACGGCTTCCTATGGATAAAAGATATATGCCTATAGGGGTCTCCCAATATATACGCGACGGTACATGGGAGCACAAGTCCGTATTAGTGCCACCGACTCTCAGGAGGAATCACCCACCTTCTTCGAGATCGACAGTCACTACGTTTAACGACGCCGGAACACGTCTCTAGCTTAGACCTCTATGTGTTTGCGTTATGTTTCAAAGCATTGTTAGGTTCATTCAATATATTTTAAGTTGATCTTTTTAAAGTTTGCCTTTCAAGGTTCACCACGAGATGTATGATACAAATTCCTAAATGCAGTCTAAGATAAGCAAGCTTTTCAATCTTTCAACTTTGAAAATCTTAACTACTGAGGGAAAAGAAAGACATCATCTTTTCACACAGATCATAGAGCACACACTAATGCACTTTTTCCTAAATCAACATGCAAACTGTCAAAATGCACATGCACAATGCAGGTATTTCTTTTCTCTTTCTTAATGTTGATGTAATACAAAAAGAAAGTTGTTGTATAACTTTGAATTCGATTTCAAGTGAAAGCAAACAAGCTTGTCCAAAATCAAAAGACACCTTAAGATTTACTTGTTTCGACACTAGAAATATATAAATTCAAACCATATGACGAAAGCAAAAGCTCAATCAGCTATGAACAGCAAACAAACTAACTCTTAAGATCAAAACGACACTTATCACAGGTCTAGATCTAAGAGGCCACAGCAAGACTAGTTCACTTTTTGTTATGGGAAACTGCAAATGATATAAGAAATACACAAAGAACAAATACAGTTTCTTTATACAATCAGGCAGAATAGTGGCAAGGAAAGTTGGTTTCAGATAGGTACATTGACTGATAACAAGCTGCAAAAACAAGGATGAAAACAGGGAAATAAACAGCAGGGAACCCCAGTAGCACAAGGCAAAACTGGTTCAGCGCAGGTGGTACACTGTTAGTTTGACATTCAGCGCAGGTAGCCCCTTCGGGATTTACGCTGAAATGCAGACTGCCTTCACAGTACCTGCACTGAAGAGATAAACTTTCGTTTTTCTCAGTTTCCGGGTCACAGATTGCTCAAAAATCAACAGTTTTTGGCCAAATCAGAAGCTATCAATCAAGTACACACTAAGGGATGAAAAGGAAGATGAAAAGCTATCACTAAGAGCTATTCATAGTCCTTGTGGATCAGCTCTTCAAATCATAAACATGCCCAGAAACTGAGCTAGAGTAGCTGCCCTCTACTTTGCATTTGAAAGATCCAAATGCAGTTCGATTCGGTACTCCCTGTGTTTATGAAATGAATAGAAAAAAACACAAACAACCAACAAGATACGATCCCCAGTGGAGTCACCAATTTGTTGTTGGGAAAAGTATCCAATACGGAATGACCCTATCCCACTCTAAGGGTGATAGTACCTCAGCAACAATCGAAGCAAAGCTATCTAAGGTTTCTTCTTTATGAAAGTAAAATAGGGGAGAAAGAGATCCACTAACCGATGTCTTTCGCTAATGGTTGATCCAATCTTCTCTCATTGCTGCTTGCTCCCAGCTCCTCGCTCTTTCACTGGCCCAGCTACACCAAGATCCTGCAAAATGGCAAGAGAGGGAAACTACAAGAAGCATACATTGATAATTGATTCAAGGATTAGAATAAATCAAATACACAAGCATAACAATACACCATTGAGACACATGCATATAGAAGAACCTCAAATGCTTTATTAATGGAAGAAGTAAAGTTCAGGAAGTGATACAACCATAAGAGGCCCAATCCAACATCACCTCCCAGCAGAAAGAAATCTCCTCTTCACCTCCTTCAAAGAAAATCACCCAATAGTTCTATACTCAAACCAACAACACTTCCTTACATTCACAAGATTCCAACCCTCATAGACCTCATGAGAGAGCTCTATATATAGGAGTTTTGGAGAAAGGATGAGTCAGCTTGAGGCTGGCATGAAGCTGACTAGTGTCCTCTCCCACTTCAGTTATTCTTCAGTTCTTGAGTCCACTTGGAGGTTCTTGCTTCCACTTGGAGATCTAGACCCTCTTACTCATCACCAGTCGAATTCTCTGATCCAAGTGTCATTTTGGAAGCTTCCTGGGCATTGACACCTTGAGGAATGACTGTGCCACTTGGCCAAACTCGCCCAGCGCAGGTAGCCTTCTTTGCAGTTGACATTCAGCGCAGGTAGCCTTCTTTGCAGTTGAAATTCAGCGCAGGTACACAGTGGAGCAGTTGACATTCAGCGCAGATGCTCAGTGGAGCAGTTGACATGATCCAGAATTAGCTTGTTTTTGAGTGTTTTCAGGTGGAGAACTGCTATTCAGTGTTGTGGTTTGCTGACCTTGTTCCTCTAGGGGTAGGAACAACATGTTTAGGGACTTTGGATCCCTTATATTATTGACTTTTCATGCTTCATGCTATAAGGCACAAAAATGTCTATAACAATATCATATGAGAGTTTGGTATCTTGGAGACATGTCATTGGAAGTTGGAGATCCCAACAATATGCCGCAGGATGTTGGCTTTCATAGTGGTACATATCATTGAGATAATAAACTTCAACACAATACATGCAACAACAAATTTAGGGTTTGGTGCATCATTAGGTCAGTGGACTCATCATTTTTGTATCCCACTAAATGGGAACTTCCTAGTTCTATATCACACAGAAAAGGGACTTCAAAGTGTTGCATCACAAAAGAATAGAACTTCTTAATGTTGTATTGCACTACAAGGGAAATTCTAAAAGACCTCCTTAAACTTTGTTTAAGTTTTTTCAAGAGGAAAAAATGGTATATGGAATTAATAAATCAAGAGAAGGAGGTGTCAAGGGAATAAGAAGAAGCCTTCGCATTGATGGGGACTCTTTTTTCTCCTAGGTGTTGGAAGTACTTAAGAAAAAGGAGGGTGGTTGTCGGGGCGCCCATAACAAGGAGACACCTTGCTAAAGTATATGAGTGTTACCTAACTCTAGAATTGGTTTTCTCCACTAATAAGAGCTATAATAAGACAACTATGATAATGTAGGTAGGATAGGAAGAATAATAAGGAAATTCCTTAGAACCCCTTACCTTTCCCCCTTTGTGGTCTCATATCCCCTATAGGCACTCGTGTTTCTTGGCCTTGGTCATCATCATTTTATTAATTTCAAAAGTAAAACTATTTTCAATGTTCATAACACAATATCATGTCTACCTCATGGCGGTGAATGTAACAAAAAAATCAAAATACCCATGCCTAATTTAATACAAATTTAATTACAAATTTTTAAAGGAGAAAAAATTAGGATATTATATTTTTCTTCTAAAAAATATACACGTATAAAAAACCATTTTGAGGTAAAAAGACTAGAACCATTGAAACAAATCTTTGATGAGGCTTATGTGTTTCTTCTCTAGTATCATTGTCAATTTTTTTAATAAGCAACCCCAAAAATATTAGGCATGCATGTGACACACAAATGGAGACTTTAATATGCAAGTAGCCCAATCTAGATGATGTATTGTGTAATGTAGCACCATTAAACATTTTTGATGTATTTTAGGTTAATAATTATTATGGTAGTGGCATGACATCTATATAGTGCAACCATAATAAGTTTTTCTCACCACTAAGAGTCAACACTACATAATTATATAAGTTCCTTCAAATATTTCCATTGCTACTTCTATAGAATGATGCAAAATCGTCAACCACACAATTTTTTTTGACCTGATTATAGTTTAAGTTCAACCATGACCATATAATCCTCTAATTATTAACTAGGCAACTACATCATGCGAACCATTGATAAAAAATACCCCAAAATTAAATACATGATCACCATAATACTAAAAACTCTCCAAGAGTATTAGGATCTCATTTCTTTTACTCCAATTATTGTTTTTGTGAACCTATAAGATTCTACTAAGCTTACAATGTGGTCCACACTAGGCCATATATATTGAGTGTTGGGTATATATAACCCACCTTACTTTAAATGAATGTAACTTTGGTTAAATTAACATAGAAAGAGGGATAATAATTGACTATGTCCAACAGTTCCTTATCTAATGATCGAGGTTCATTTTATCAAGCTATCCTCTGCCTATAAGTAAGGATTATGCATTAGTGAAATACATTCATTTATTCATTCATAATCACTATCTATATGTCATTAATAAATAAGGAACATGAATTTGTGATAAATGAATAGAGCACCATGGATTGAAAAAGCTTTTGTGATTAATAAGATAAGTCTTATAGTGTTTCTATGGTGAGTTTTCCTCCCAAATCAATGTGTTCATTATTTATGGCTATTTAATTGATTATATTTATGCTTACATTTTTTTATGAATTATAAGGGTATATTAATAATTTATGTTTGTGAATGGATATGAGTTGTTAAAGTGGTTATATAAGGCTTGGAATAAACCATGTCTACTTGATTGCCATGTTGCCTAGTTCACCCATCGCCCAATCGCTCGGTATAAAGAAGATGGTGATGAGAATGATGATGAAAAAGATGTAATTGAAGGGTAAGAAGTTTTCTCAAATGGAAGGGTAATGATTTTTTTCAAACTTTGGACTATGAAATACAGTATAAGCCTGCAACTGGTAAATAATAATAAATAATTTCATCTCCTTGGCATTTATATATGTTATAATTTTATCGTTTGATTGTTGGGTTATTTATATAAGTTGTATTTGAGTCTCAAAACCCCCCCATATCATCAATGCATGAATCTACCATAACCATGTCAATTTTCAATGCATATGAGCATAAACTGAAAAAATTTCAATGTTGGCCCCATTATCAAGTTATGAGCAGTCATGGGCCAATATTACTTCTTTTGTGTGGGCACCCCTTGCCAAGTCAGGTCGAACCACTAAATTGTCATGCGGGCACCCTAGCCTACCCAGCACGTGACGTCCCCATGGGTGCCCAGGCGCCTCACCTTCATGCAAGTGTGCCCAGGGAGCGGGCATTCGCCCTATTGTGCAAATCAATGAACACAAATCATTAGCTCATCAATGAAAACAAAATATTATCATTTGTTATTTCCATGCTACATGATTAATTTGTCTCGCAGGCACCCCTGCCATGCGAGTGCCCTAGCGTACCCAAAAATAAACGCCCCTATGGGTGCCCGAGTGCCCTACCTTCATGCAGGCGCGCCCAGGGTGTGGGCGTTCACCCTCCTGTGAAAATCAATGAACAAAAATCATTATCCCATCGATGAAAATAAAATGTTATATTTTTTTATTTTCATGTTGCATGATAAATCAATTATAAACCAACTTTTAACACCCAAACATTAATTTAGTCAATTTTCTAAAAATGATTATGAGACCCTGTTGTGGGAACTTTGTTCATGGGAATTCATGGTCCGACATTACTTCTTTAGTGCAAGTTCCTCTTTCCAAGTCGGGTTGACACACTAAATCGTCACACAAGTGCTCTTGCCAGTCGGGTGCCTTGGCATGTTTGTCAGCATGCGACGCCCCCATGGGTGCCTAGGCGCCATGTCTTCATGCAGGCGCGCATAAGGCACAAGTGTTCACCTTGATATGAAAATGAATGAACACAATCATTAGTTCATCAATGAAAAAAAAATATTATCATTTATTAGTACCATTTTGCATGATCAATCAATTATAAATCGACTTTTAACACCCAAACATTAATTTAGTTAATTTTCTAAAAATCATTACGAGACTCCCTTGTGGGAACTCTGTTAATGGGAACTCATTGGTCGACCTTCAATATTTTTTGTGGGTGCCCCTTGCCAAGTCAGGTCGACCCACCAACTTGTTGCATGGGCACCCCTACTCCGCGGGCATCATGGCGTGCCCAACATGCGACACCCCATGGGCACCCAGGGGCCTCACCTTCATGCGAGCGTGCCTAGGGCACGAGCGTTCGCCCTGTTGTGAAAATCAGTGAACAAAAATAATAAGCTCATTAATGACAAAAAAATAATATGATTTGTTATTTCCATGTTGCATGATTAGTATTCAATTATAAATTGGATTTTAACACGTAAATATTAATTTAGTTAATTTTCTAAAAATCATTATGATACCCCCTTGTGGGAAATTTTTTCATGGGAAGTCATGGGCCGACATTACTTCCTTTTGTAGGCTCCCCTTATCAAGTTGGGTCAAACCACAAACTTGTTACACCGGCGCCTTGGCGTGCTTAGCAGGTGACGCCCCCATGGGCGTTAGGCACCCTGGTGTGCCCAACATGTGATGCCCCCATGGGTGTTGGGTGCCTTGGCGTGTCTAGCACGCGACGACCCCATGGGCGTTGGGCGCCTTGTCTTCATACGAGTGCGCCCAAGGTGCGGTAGTTCACCTTACTATGTAAATAGGTGAACACAAATCATTAACTCATCAATGAAAACAAAATATTATCATTTTTTATTTCCATGTTGTGTGATCAATCAATTATAAACCAACTTTTAACATAGAAACATAAATTTACTTGATTTTCAAAAAATCATTATGATACCCCCTTATGGGAACTCTGTTCATGGGCAATCATGGGCTAGCATTAATTCTTTTGCATGGGTGCCCCTTTCTAAGTCAGGTTGACACAACAACTCGTCGCATGGGTGCCCCTTTCTAAGTTAGGTTGACACAACAACTCGTCGCATGGGTGCCCCTGCCAGGTGGGCGCCTTGGTGTGCCCAGCACGTGACACTCCCATGGGTGTCAGACGCCTTAGCGTACCCAACATGTGACACCCCCATGGATGTCAGGTGCCCTGGCATGCCCAACATGTGATGCCCCCATGGGCCCCCAAGTGCCCTACCTTCATTTTGTCAACAATGAAAACAAAATTTATAATTTGTTAGTACCATGTTGCATAATCAATCAATTATAAACCAACTTTTAACACCCAAACATTACTTTAGTCAATTTTCTAAAGATCATTATGAGACCCCTTGGCAGGAACTTTGTTCATGGGCAGACATGGGCCAACCTTACTTTTATGCGGGCGCCCCTTGCCAAGTCAAGTCGACCCACCAACTCATTTCATGGATGCCCCTATTGGGTGGACATCCTGGCGTGCCCAACTCGCGACGCCTCCAGGGGTGCGAGTGCGTCTAGAGCATGGGAATTTTCCCTGTTGTGAAAATCAGTTAACACAAATTATTATCTCATCAATGACAACAAAATATTATCGCTTTTTATTACTTCCATGCTGCACAATCAATCAATTATAAACCAACTTTTAATACCTAAACATTAATTTAGTCAATTTTCTAAAAATCACTATGAGGCACCCTGGTGGTAACTCAACTCATGGTAGTCATGGGTTGACCTTACTTTGCATGTCTACCCAACCGTCATGTCACCTAGCTAACCCGTCGCTGAACTCGTCCAGTACATCTACTTAATGAACCATTCAAGTGAAAATTGGAAATTATAGTTTTAATGTAAATGAGCTTCTCTTCGTTTCAAGAATAAAATATTCTCTACTTAACAAGGCCAACCACTTGAAGGTGGAAGCTCATATGACCCCTCCTCCCCCTCACATCACTCTCAATTTCCCATACCCAATATATCTACTATAGTATCTTTGAAAGAAACACAGTAAAATTCAAACATAAAGACTAGGAAAATAAAATTTAAGGTGAACGAAAGAGAACAAACCAACTGAAAACATATAAATACGTACCTCGTAATTTTTAAAATTTTGATATCATTAATCTTCTTCCTCATCCATCTCATCATCTATATCATCCAATTCATAATTCATGTACAAAAGATTCACCATATCATATAGTTAATCCAAATTAGCATTGTCTTGATTAAAATATATCCATTGAACTTATTTGACATATTCATTTGACACTGCATGAACCCACTTCTCCCCTACATCATCTTCTTCTGCTATGTTATGCTTTACGAGCCTTCCTCTAGGATCATATCTAACAACATATGACCAACCCGATTTACCTGGAACGTCTACATAAAATACCTATTCGCATTGGCTTGGAAGAAAACATTTCTCTGATCTTGATCAAGATTCCTTGTATCGATCATGGTAAATCCATTAGCATGCTAAATAACAATTATATAAGGGTCATGTTCATGGATTCGTAGGCTAAACCATTTGACATCGAATCAAACTATTTTGAAGGATTCAAATTCATACTCAAGCATATCATGCAGATACCCATAGTATCG
This sequence comes from Pinus tabuliformis, assembly GCA_031772625.1. Taxonomy (NCBI): domain Eukaryota; kingdom Viridiplantae; phylum Streptophyta; class Pinopsida; order Pinales; family Pinaceae; genus Pinus; species Pinus tabuliformis. The sequence continues at coordinate 1,243,770,975 of CM062818.1, forward strand.
ATTCTCAAAGAGTTATGGATGTTTGTCACCTCGAGAGTTATTGATAACTTGAAATACTACAGTTATCCCAATATCAGACGTTTTCATCTTTTCATCCAACCTTTTGATGCACATTTGCAGCCATTGCACCACATTTTATTGTGGTGTTTCAAAGAAAATACATCAAACACATAAAAAATGAATTGACAATTGATAAGCATGAATATTTCTAATTGCAAATTTTAAAAAATAAAGAAAAAAACACGCCATATGCATCAATGTAATTGTAAAAAAACTTAGTATGGGTGAATATGCTTGCCTAATAATATTTTAAACCATATGATAAATCAATTTCCGTCTATGTAATATTGGTATCTCCACTATGTTGAGTTTATTTGACGAATGAAGATACACCATACCATGATAAACTACCATTATTAGCTTGTTTGCATCGTTGAATCCACACCTTCATCCAATCTTTATTATTCACAATCTATAAATGTAATACATCCCACTCTCGACCGGTTGTACTAAAATAAAAAAATTCAGATATATATAATCAGTTACCATGTTATAAATGTTAACACTCCATAAATTTCCCTAGGCTGAGATGAGAAATCTTAGAGGTAACCACAATCCACTTTTAGGCTAAGATCTAGCCCTCTTAGCCTTGGAGAGGGCTCTCTCACTCAAAATTCTCAATGAATGAATGGGTTGACTCCAAAATATCTTAGGCTATTTATGTTAATCAGTGAAACAAGCTGATTTGATTTAATTGCAGGTAGGTGTGGGAAATTACATCCACTGGGCATGGAGTCACCTTAGTAATAGTATTCAGTGAAAAAGGACAAGGATGGTTATATCTAAACAAGGGCAAGATAGACAACATGCTGATATCTTGATCTAAATTCACTGTAGAGTAGGGTGAATAAGGACTTAGAAGAAATACATAAACTGCTTGGTTAACAAGATGTAGAGCACAACCATGTGAATTCTGAATCAATTACTAGTTAAACCAAACATGAGATCTATGTAAAATAACATGGAAAATAGAAAAATAAGTTCAAAACATGAGGAAACACATTACCAACAGAGACTGTCACATGAATCCTTGCTAATCAAACCAACCTTCCTTGTATTTCACTAAAAATTATGATAAAGAGTACAAAAAATGAGTCTTTTCTCCACACACTAACCAACCAAGAGTCTTTTCCATGTCTTTACATCATTATATACAATGAGGAATTCGAATTACCACTCTAGGTGGTCAAATTCACTTCATAAAAGTCGAATGGTCTAGATGCAACACATGTTTACTTACTATGCAGAAAAATAGGAGTTGCTATATCAAGACTAATACAATTTAGAAACATTAACCAAGTTGGAATGTTTGTTTAGTAACTCAAACTACATGACTTTAAACTTATCGAAATTTATCCAATAACCAAAATTACTTCCTCCAAAATTTGAAATTTTCCAAAATAAATTGACTAATATGTTTTTGCAGCAGTTGTGTATTAAAGGCACAAGTCTTCAAACTCGACATGGTTGTAGATTTTTTTGGAAAAAAATGAGTAGATGGATGTGCTTGAGATGATGGTGTGTTGGTGTAGAACATTTGAAATACTCTTTTCAACTTTTGTAGACCTCCCAACTAACTGATCCCAACTTGTGTAACTACATTCACCTTATAACATTCCCAACATACTTCAAGCCTTTCAAAACTTCCACACTTTTGGTGAAGCATTTAGCCTCACTAAGACCCAAGTCCCCTTTATTATTATATGAAACAATATTGAAGGCATACTCTATGGAGGGGCGAATATTTGAAATTTGAACTCTTGTTTGTGTTCTGGGAAGAACACAACTAATTTCCTTAGGATATTTCAAGTCTCTGCTTGTGCGGTGCCACTGTTTGTAACCAATAACATCTTGTGATGACTTAGCATCAATTTATTTCAACAAAACTACAAGATATGTTGGCAAAATTCCTTCAAACTCTATTATGCAAGCAATGGGTAAGTAATTCTCTGCTCTCAACATCAAATCCTTTCCCGACGAAGATACCATTGAAGCTGAAAATTCCATTTTATCAATAGCAAGTACAAACCTTTGTTTTCACTTTGTTTTTAGAGGAAAGAATACTTATAATGTCACAAGCCATCATTGAACATACCCCATTTATAGGTCCCACCTCATCTTCAAGTTTTCTTATTTCCCTGAGCACAATGTCATGGGGTTCTTTGAATTGTTTAGTACCATTGAGAAGCCTCTAGGCTAGAGAGATACGACAACAAGGAATTTCCACCCTCTGTGCCTCTTTTTCAATGGTAAACTATTTTTTCCAGCAACCCATTAGCCCATTGACGCTACCACAATATGGACAACAATAACTTCCATCTAGCTGCATATGTTGTCCAACCTTAGCTATGCTTGAATTTTCATTATGAAGGGCACATTCAATATGACAAGATAAACCACATGAAACAACATCACTAGGTGACTATGAAGAGAAAACCAACCAAACACTAGGATCTTTGTCATCATCAAACTTGTGGAAAATGCATCATGATCACCGTTTGCAAAATCTATCTTCCAAGCTTAAAACAGCTCTACAAGCACAATTTTTGTAAACAAAAGTCATATTAGTATCTACCTCGCTAGTACATAGAGATAATGTTGTAATTTCTCGGTGTTGCGATGGATGTTCCCTCTTTCTATGCATCCGAAAGGAACCTGGCTCATTTGTTGAAGTTGAGCTCACTAAAGAGATTCATGTAGTCTCTTGTGGTCTTGATTTATTCAATGTTACGATTTTTAGAAGATGTCCTATCATCTTCCACTTTAACAAGCTGGTATATTTCCTCTCTTTTACCATTTCCGCATAGAGGACGTGCAAAATATCTTTTCGTGTCTAGGACTGAAGTATTTAGGGGCCACCTTCTGAATTCCTAGCAATCTCTTATACTAACTCATGTTTTCCTGGCATACTCATACCATCAAGTCTTGAAGCCTCCAAACTAGAACTGTTTACCAAGTAGTCGAGAGTTGAAAATTTTATTCCACACCTAGACATCATTATTGACACAGAAATTAGCAGCAAATCCCAATAATAAGAATGGTGCCCATTTGTTCCATATGCCAGAAATTCTCTCTCACAAATATAAAGCGTTTATTGCCTTGCTCGATCCCACATAAGAAGATATCCCAAGAGCCATTGTTGGCCTACAAGAACAAGAGCCATATTCACAATTTGCTAAGATCATATGCAGGTAGGCAAGAAGGGAGGGCATGTGGGTCAAATCCAACTCCCCTATTGGCCTTTAGTTATGTGATTTTTTTATTATAGAAAATAATAATAATGAATAGGGATCTATGGGGGAGGTTGTACTATGTACCTGTGAGGCTATATATATAAATGATGGCAAAGTGGGAGGATGGGCAGGGCAAGAAGTTATTTGAAGTAGCCGCAACAGCTCCCCTTCACGAGTGAGAGAGAACTCCAATCCAATTAGATAACACTCATCCAATATAACTCTCAAAATCTCTTCCAACTCCCTCCATGAGTACAGTTTTGAAATTATGACCCCCTCATGAACTTTAGACTCTCACAAATTCAATTTTGGGTTCAAAGACTCCCTTTATGACATGAAAAATTACAACGACCTTAACTCATATGAATATTTATACATACAGACCCTTTAAACTATGAAACCTAGTGATTTTATAAGCTAGACTTTACAAAGTAACCCCCAAAATGAAATAGTAAGATAGGTATATTGATTCCCAAACAATTGGACCCTAACATTGGCTCCAATGGGGATGACATCCTCCCAGTGAGGTGCTAAGAACATCGTAGATTAGTAGCCTAACCATTAGACAATGGAGTCTAACTGCAATTTGCTGTGATCTACAACCTTCTCTAACTGAAGCCAAATTGTTGCAATGTAACCAATATATACACTGAAAATAAAATCCACATTAGAAAGACACTACTGCAACTGAAAACTGAAGCATGCTCATTCCTATGAGTTTATTTATATACACAGCAACCTACTCTTAGTTGATCTCTAAAAAGATGAATTAGGTTATACTAAAATGCAATGCAACCAGTCTAGTAGTTGCTCAACCAGTGCTTCTCGATTGTGCTTAAGTGGACCATCTATTGACAACTCAGAATAAAAATTGAATCCATGCGCTAGAGAAAACACAAAGATTTCCTTAACTGATAATTAGAAAAGACTTACCATTGAATCTTGAAAATCATGAAAAATCACCTCTTTTGATGACTAAAGCAAATCAACAAAAGGATCCTTGAAAACATGAAACATTATCCTGTCTTGATGATCCAAAGGATAATCTTCATTCATAACTAGTCCTTGTTCTATCCTGTCATGCTCAAGTTCAACTTCAAAGAAAATGGAATCAACAGGTTTGTCTATAAAAATGTCCAAACTTTCTTTAGCATCTTCAAATATGATAGCCATATTATGTATGTCAGGACTGTCCTTTTATTGATCAAACAATTGTGTTGTGGTCTCATTAGATAACTTTGTTTGAAAACTATCATTTTGATTTTCATGATAGGAGACAATTTTTGGCACCTGATCCTCTTGTAAATGTGGAATGCTGCAAACATGAACTAGTTCACTACTTGCATCTTGATCACACAAAAAATGAAAAATTGGCTGCAAATCTTCACCTATCTTAGGAGAAAGGACATGAATATCTACATCAAGTTCTTGATTGATTTCATCTTCAGCTAAGAGAGAAACTATTGTCTGTTGTAAGTTTTCTTGAATGTGATGGAAACTAGTTTCTATTATTCCATCTTGATGAAAAGATAACTTGAACAAAGCTTCTTCAATTTCATCATACATTAAATCCTGATCATAAATGTCAACTCCCATATGCTGAATAAGATCATCAAACTTTCCACAAAATCTTTCTATCAACACTATAGAAGGGTAATTTTGCTTATAATTTTTACAAAATGCTGCATAGAAATCCTTAAGTGAACATAGACTAGCAATTGGCAATCCTTCATACCATGATCTTGTGTTTTCCTCTAAGGTTTCCATAAACATCTTCATTAAGCAATCCTCATGAAACTCAACTCCAAGTCTACATACATGCATGTGAAACTTAATTAAATGAAGAGCAACATCTTCTCCTTTTTTATCTCTGAATATTGGGAGATAGGTTAACCAATCAACACGAGGCATAGGATTTGGAAAGTCAGGAATATGAGACCTATCCATAAGAGCATACATGGCATTTTTTCTTACAATTTAACCCATCTTGAAAACATTTAAGTCACCAAGGACTTCTTGAAACTACTGACCTTTGAATAGTGGAGTCACCATGAAAGTTTGATCTTCTGGATCCTTTGAAATTGGAGTCGCCAAGTGAAAGATGTACAAACTTTTGATGTCCAAATGTTGTTCACCATCAACAATTATATTTGATCCTTTTCATTCACACCTAGGGAAAATGTGACCTCTCGCTCCCCGACAACAATGCCAATATGTTAGCACTCCGTAAATTTCCCTAGGTTGAGATCTAGCCCTCTTTACCTTGGAGAGCTCTCTCACTCAAAATTATTAATGTATGAGTGGGTTGAGTCCAAAATATATTAGGCTAGTTATGTTAATTTTTTTTTCTCAGTAAAAGCTAATTCTATTAAGGGAAAATATAGTACAATAAGACAATACAACCAAGAGAAACAGGAACAAGGGCAGCCGGAAAGGATAGCCTATCCACCTCGGACCCTAGAAGAAGATATAAGAGAAGAGTGTTGAGCAAGAAGAAACAAGAAGAACAGAGAAGAAAGAGCAGAGCAGAGGATTCTACCCAACATGGATGGAATCAACTATTCGGCATTTTTTCCCTTTCTTTTTACCAACTTTGACCCATTCAGGAGTGCACTGCGGATCTGGCAAGATTTGCAAACTGAGCTGGGCAGACAAAGAGGATTCCTTATCTGAATCCGAGGGAGAGGATTCATGATTCCTTTTCTGTGAGTTTGGCTGGATAGACAAGTCCACAGGCTCAGCCGAGGGTGGATCCTGTGCCAGTTTTGCTTCCGTTTCTTCCTCAATCTCATCCTCTTCATCCGAGCTGAAATCAAAATCATCCATGGGGGGAGGGTCATGAGGCTTCCAGCTCTTCAATTTCTGTTTAGTATTGGCTTTCTTCTTGTGGACAGGCATCATGGGACAGGAGCTCTGAAGGTGCCCTATGTGATGGTAGTGTCGGCAACGAAACGTTGTGTTCTCGTAATCCAGGGCCTGAGTCCAATGGAAGTCTCCAATTTTGAGATTGATCTGGTCAGGGAGTCCTTTGCTCATGTCTATTTAGGCTAGTTATGTTAATTAGTTAAACAAGTTGATTTGATTTAATTGCAGGTAGGTGTAGGAAATTACATCCATTGGGCAGGGACTTACCTTAGTAATAGTCTTAAGTGAAAAAGGAAAAGGATGGTTATATCTAAACAAGGGAAAGATAAACAACATGTTTATATCTTTATCTAAATTTGTTGTAGAGTAGGGTGAAGAAGGACTTAGAAGAAATACATAAACTGCTTGGTTAACAAGATGTAGAGCACAACCATGTGAATTCTGAATCAATTACTAGTTAAACCAAACATGAGATATGTGTAAAATAGCATGGAAAAATAGAAAAAGAAGTTCAACACATGAGGAAACACATTACCAACAGAGACTGTCACATGAATCCTTGCTAATCAAACCAACCTTCCTTGTATTTCACTGAAAATTCTGATAAAGAGTACAAAAAATGAGTATTTTCTCCACACACTAACCAACAGACAACATTTTCCATGTCTTTACATCATTATATACAACGAAGAATTCGAGTTATTACTCTATGTGGTCGAATTCACTTCATAAAAGTCAAATGGTATAGATGCAATGCATGTTTACTTGCTATGCAGAAAAATAAGAGCTATTAAATCAAGACTAATACAATTTAGAAACATCAACCAAGTTGGAATATTTGTTTAGAAACTAAAACTACATGAATTTAAACTTATTGACACTTACCCATTAACCAAAATTACTTCTAGAAGCTCCAAAATTTGAAATTTTCCAAAATAAAATTCACTGATATGTTTGCACAACAGAGGGCACAAGTCTTCAAACTAGACATGGTTACAAATTGTTCTGGACAAAACTGAGCAGATGGATGTGCTTGAGATGATGGTGTGTTGGTGTAGAACATTTGAAATACTATTTTCAACTTTTGCATACCTTCCAACTGACTGATCCCAACTTGTGTAGCTACATTCACCTTACAACATTCCCATCATACTTCAAGCCATTCAAAACTTCCACTCTTTTGGTGAAACATTTAGCCTCACTAAGACCCAAGTCCCCTCTATTAGTATATGAAACAATATTGAAGGCATGCTCTGTGCAGGGGCGAAGATTTGAAATTTGAACTCTTGTTTGTGTTTTGGGAAGAACGCAACTAATTTCCTTTGGATATTTCAAGTCTTTTCTTGTGCTATGTCACAGTTTGTAACCAATAACATATTGTGATGACTTTGGATCAATTTATTTCAACAAAAATACAAGAGATGTTGGCAAAATTCCTTCAAACTCTATTTTGCAAGCAGCGGGTAAGGAATTCTCCGCTCTCATCATCAAATCCTTTCCCAACGAAGATATAATTAAAGACAAAAATTCCATTTTCTCAATAGCTAGCGCACAAAGTTTTTTGCACTTCGTTTCTAGAGGAAAGCCTACTAACAATGCCATGAGACATCGTTGAAGATACCCCATTTATAGGTCCCACCTCCTCTTCAAGTTTTCTTGTTTCCCTAATAAAAATTTCATGGGGTTCTTTAAACTATTCAATACCATTGAGAAGCCTTTAGGTCAGAGAGATACAATAACAAATAATGCCCACCTTTCGTGCCTCTTTTTCAATGGTCAACTATTTTTTCAAACATCCCATAATCCCACTGTCTCTACCACAAGATGGATGGCAATAACTTCCATCTAGCTACATATGTTGTCCAACCTTAGATATGCTTGAATTTTCATGACGAAGGGCACATTCAAGATGACAAGATAAGCCACATGAAACACCATCACTGGGTGAATCTGAAGAGAAAACCAACCAAACACTAAGATATTTGTTGCCATCAAACTTTTGGCAAATGTAGCATGAAAACTGTTTTCAAAATCTATCTTCCAAGCTTAAAAAACCTTTACAAGCACAATTTTTGCAAACACAAGTCATATTAGTAACTGCCTCATTAGAAAACAGGGATAGTGTTGTAGCTTCTGGGTGTCACGATGGATGTTATATCTTTCTCTGCCTCCGAAAGGGACCTAGCTCATTTGCTGGAGTCGAGCTCACTAAATATGTTATTTCATCTTCCACTTTGACTAGTTGGTATAATTTCTCGCTTTTCCCATCTCCACACATAGGATAAGAAAAATCTCTTTTCGTGTCCAGGACTGAAGTAATTTGGGGCCACCTTCTGATCCCCTGGAAATCTCATATACTAAATCATGTTTTTTTTGGAATACTCAAACCATTGGGTCTTAAAGCCTCCAAAATAGAACAATTTACTGAGGAATCAAGAATTTCATATTTGATTCCAGGCCTTGACATCATTGTTGACGTAGAAATCAGTAGAAAATCCCAATAAGAAGAATGGTGCCCAGTCATCCCATATGCCAGAAATTCTCTCTTGCATATATAAATTGTTTATTCCCTTTCCTGATCCCATAGGGGAATATTAAGGAAGGAACTCATTATGACTGGGTGGATCTCCCAAGAGCCATTGTTGTCCAATAAGAACAAGAACCAGATTCACACTTTGCTAAAAGCAGATGCAAACAGGCAGGTAGGGAGGGCATGCAGGTCAACTCCAACTCCCATATCGGCCTTTAGTTATGTGATTTTTTTTTTTATAGAAAATAATAATAATGAATAGGGATCTGTTGGGGAGGTTGTACTATGCCCCTATGAGGCTATATATATAAATGATGGCGAAGTGGGAGGATGGGAAGAGTAGGAAGTTATTTGAAGAAGCAGCAACAACTCCCTTTATGACATGAAAATTTACAATGACCTTAACTCATATGACTCTTTATATCTACACACCCTTTAGATTATGACACTTAGTGATTTCATAGGCTAGACTTTACAAAGTAACCCCCAAAATGAAATAGTAAGATAGGCATATTGATTCCTAGACTATAGGACCCTAACAATACCTTCGTAATAATGGATTATGCATGAAGAATAAAAATTAAATAAGTACAATATACATAAAACAAATAAGTCAAATGTGTTATAAATCTCCAGTATCTACTTACATCTCACTTTGCTCATTTTACCTTTCCCTAATAGGTGCTCCCCTTCAAAATCATCCATGGAGTTGACATCCCAAATGTGATCCAATACATTAATACTTTTCCTATTTCATCACTATATTGATGAATATAATTCATGGTTTGATATACCATATATCCCTCTACCATAGAACCCTCAAGACATTCTCTTTGTCTGACCAAATCCTTCAGTGATTTCAAGTTCCTCTCAATGATCCACATTGATCTTATCTGTACAGGTACACACTTTTCAATCTCCTCAACTTGGTGTATGAGGTAGTGTTCTTGTGAATTGAAAAACGCCCGAGGTAGACACTTTTTCATTTCACAAATTAGATGGGGAATTTTTTTCTCCAATACTTTATATCTTCTTTGTAATGCCAATCATGAGTTTTCACCCCACCTAATTCACCTTTCTTTGTTAGGATATTCTTTATGTTTGAAGAAAATCCAGTTGGAAATTTAATTTTGTCAATAACCTCTTTAAAATGCTTTCTTTTCTACTCTTTTAATAACCATGGAAGGGTGCTTAAATTTTGGTGGTCTCCATCGCTATTTGAATGAATCTCACTTTTCAATGCATGGTCAGCCTCCTTAATGTCATTACAAATCTTGACAATTTTTTTATTTTTTTTATTTTTGTTTTTTTTTTTTTATTTTTATTTTTTATTTTTTTATCTCTCCTTCCATCTAAGATTCACCATAATGTCTTTGTTACAGTCTTCTTGATGTGCATTGTATCAAACAAATGAACAATTTCTAGGTGCTCATAGTAGGGGAGTCTATTGAATTTCTCGAGACAAATTTTCATTCCTTGTGGAAGTGCCCTACTATTAATGCCTTCATGACCTATAATGTGAATCGTATTTAAAGATATTATAACAACAATATAACTTTTCAATTAGTACAATGAAGAAAATTCCATAAAAAGATGAAATAATCCAAACATATAATGTATTTTGATACATATACAATTCAATCCATACCTTAAGATACTCTATTATATTGCAACTTTCATGCACAAGGTGTTATTCTCTATGCTCTTACTCCAACCTATTCTTTCCCATTGAGAAGATGTTTTTCAGTACTTCAATACCTATGGTTCTTAGAAAGGAAGTTCCTATACTCATCAAACACCTCCTTTCCTAAGCTTCTTGAATGACGAGATTTAATCTTAGGACCACAAACTGGACAAGAAAATTTACCCTTTGTTTGAATACCTACAAGAGATGGAATAATTTTTATATCAATTATTTTATTTACAATGAAGGTTGAACTATTTACAAAATATACTTGAAATGAACTTCATAAAATTAAACATTATTAAAGTGCTGGGTAACGTTATAAAATACCACATAAATGTGTTATCCCTGGGGCATCAGGAATTTTCCATACAAGCATTGCATGGAATTCAAATTCCCTTTGCGCAACTACTGATCTAGAGATATCATACATAGTGACACCATTCCATAACTCCACTAACTCATTGATAAGAGGCTCAATATATACATTCATATCTTTGACCTAGTACTTACCTAATTAATTGAACATACAATACATAATTACTACATATATGAGTAAAAAATATTTGTTTTTATAAGAAACAATTATAAGGCATAATTGAACATATATGAGTAAATTAAAAAAAATATATAGGACATAATTATGCAACAAACAAGACAAATGAGATGTTATTATGCTAAAAAAATTATTCTAAACAAATTAATACCTAGAACAATCATTGTCAACATTATGTGCTCCCTCTTTATTGACTTCCACAAAGGAATGTTATTATTGATAACAAAAATGGGCCACACTGAGTAAGTAGATATGGCCTCTCAAAATGGATTGACACCGTTAGCTGCTAATGAAAGCCTAAGATTATGAGGTTCTCTTTTAAACCTTGGTCACTTTTACTCTATATTCCTAAATGAATATCCATTTGCAGGCATTCAAAGAACACCATCTTCACTTCTATTCCTTGCATGGTGATCCATAAGTTTTGCTATGCTTTTGCACCTGAAAAATTGTCACAAACGTGGAATTATGAGAATATAACAAAGAACCTCGTGAGGCACCTTTTTTGTTACGTTATCAATTTGATATCTACTCTCATCACATTTTTGGAATTTGTATTTCAATGCATGTTCTTTACAATATAGAATATTATCATTAGGAGATGCATGAATAGTTTGATACTCCATTCCAATAGCTTTCATAAAGGAATGTAAATCTCGGTACGTATGAGGTAAAACATTTGACAATGGTAATAGAAATTCACCTAATAATGTACAAAATAAAAAATATTAGTATTGGTTAATGTACTAAACAATATTAGTTGTACATATTGCATCAAAATGTTACAAATTAATGAAATGATGCAGATCAATGTAATAACATTACAAATAATGGAAAATATAATTTCTTTATCATGTATATAGTACTAAATGTCACAAAATATATTACATACAATAGGAGTTGTGTCATACGTGATTGGCAAACCATTCACCACCTTTAAGTTGACCAAAAACAATAGATAAAAGAGAAGAGATGTTTTTGAGCCTTCATAAAGAGGTTTAGATGCCATCTTAAGTACATGTAAATCAAAATCATAGTCATCATGCTAGTTGTCATCATCATCCATTTCAACATTATGAAACATCTCCTGGATCAAACTATTTGTCCCATCTTCTTCAACTATGTTATCAACATCATTATCTTCTTCCATAGGATCTTTCACTTTCCATCCTTAATATTAATTGCTCCATGTTCTTGAATAAGTGCTTGTATTACAAGCACCTCTTCCTCGTCGAGCAATGCCCTAGGGGGGTGATACTATACAATTACAATCAATTAAGTAAAATTAGTATATATAGAAAATATTGAAATGTCTATATAACAACAATTTACAAATATAATATATAAGGAAAACAAAGACAACAAAGACAAAGAGAAATACAACTTAGGTGAGACCAATAAACAAAGAAAACAAATCAAAGATGACGCTTGTGCAATTTATCAAGATATTTAAGAGTATGTTGAAAAAAATCTAAGAAAGATGTTAATTTTCTTGACATGTAGAAAGTGAGACACTTTATGAGATATATAGTCACAACCATAATAAAAAACATATTGATCTTATTTTGCATTCGTCATTGTAATGTTATATTCTTTGTTAATGTCATATTTTACATAATACACTTTAAAAACCTATTAATAATGATCCATAAAAACCCATGATTAACCTCTAAATCCAGTAGGTTTGAATTAACCCCCTAAACGATATACATTAACCCCCTAACACCTTAACCCCAATCCCCTAAGCCCTTAAACCCCTAAGACCTAAGCCCTTAACCCCTAAACCCTTAAACACTAACCCCTTATCACTAAGCCCATAAATTATTAACCCCTAACTCGACCTAACCCCTTAAACGACCCTAACAAAAATAATCAAATAATATTTGTAGTCCACATCAAGATGATGACATAGTTTAAACACCTCCCAAAAGAATATTATAAAATACATTTACAATAGAAAGATGATACAATTTACAATACAAAGACATATAATCTAAAATACAATATACATATACACATTTACAGAAACAATCTACAATACAAAGACATATAATAAATAACTTACAAATGGATTATAGTCATGTATGCCTTTAGTGTATCCATAGTCTCTATAATGTTTTTAGCTGATTTTATTAGAATTCTCCTTCATCTCAATCCCTTGAAATTTGTACAAGGGAAATAACATTTTCCATCCTTAGAATCCCTTAATGTCAATCCCACATATCCTTGGTCTCCTTGAGGAATGTTATGTGACATTTTTTGTCACCAAAATTTTCAGTGATGGTTTTGTTCAAATATTAACCTCAAAATAAGCCTACAACCTTTCAAAACAAACACAACTAATATATATAGAAACTATGTCAAAGTTATATGATGTTATGTCCTCTACACACACACACACTGGCACACTCATATATATATTTCAAGGAGAAAAAACAGAAACATTTTCATTGAAATGAAATGTTTTACATATGCATATATCATGATCACTTAAACATGTTACAGACAAGGTCCCTTTGACTAACCAAGGATAGACCCTAAAACACATTCGACAAAACAAAGAAAGAAAAGATCTCTAACACATCCAAAAATATATAAACAAGAGAGGAAAAGGTCAAAAATGGTATCGAAGCCAGAAGCATGGTAAGCCCCCTGAAAGGTTGAAAGAAGGTCGAAGCAAAAACATATAAGATCATAAAAATGAGAAGGAGCCTTGAATACTAATATTAATATATATATATATATATATACACACACATATATATTGATCCAGATGGATCTTTAGATACAATTGAATGGAAAATCTCAAAATTCAAAGTGGTAGAAAAGCAAGTATCCTGACATTAGATTGAAGTGCTCGTCGCCCTAATTCCAACAGTGTGAAATGACACTCCAATCTGAGTTCGGATGATGAAGTTGTGGCAGAAAGAAGGTTGCCTTGTTCCTTTGGAAAATGAGGCTTTTTCTTATAAAAATGGGTTTTAAGCCTTATGAAGGCAAATTGAAATTGGAGGGTCCAAAGGGGCGGACTTAAGGCAAGGCCTTTAGAACCCCCGATCAATGATCTCTGATTAATCAGAGTTGGGGGCAAGCGATTAGCAATTGGAACCTAAGGCCTGTGATCGGTATCGACGATCGGAGCGATCGACCGATCGGCAGGACCAAGGACCAGGACCCCTGAGCTGCAGCGATGCGATATGTCGATCTGATAGGGCTGATGCGATACGCTGATATTGGCGATCGATGATCGGCGGTCAACAATCCTTGCTAACATGACCAACGAACCAACCATATGCTGATTGCGATATGGGGACCAGACATGACAGGCAAATAGAGCTGATTTTATATATTTTGAAGTCCGGCCTTTTGGATTTTTCAATGTTTTTCAATGCTTTTTGTGTATATCTCTTGAGCGGAAAAAAGGATATTTTAAAGAGTTAGTTGTGCCACCAACCCTTCTACCTAAACAACTTCTATTCTAAATGAAAAAACCCCCAATTTGTAATCGGCTTTGCACTATAAAACCTGATCAACATGGAAAAGTATAGGAGAGAGGATTTTCAGCACGCAGTTCGAGGCAGGAGAGCTTTCAGGTGGCTGATAGTGCATTTTGTCCGATTTGGACAAGTTTTATATGTTTTCAGCCCCTCTCAATGCCATGGACACATTAGTGCTATCCATTTCTCCATATGAGTTCTCCATTTAACGGCCATTTTCCAGAATGGAGGTATAAGCCTCTTTTATGTAAACTGATGAATGTATTCTCTTCTTTTCATGCCATGTAGTATATGAAGGCCTCCCCATTGATCGAGCAGGGCCCGGAGACGTAGTCTGAGTTGGATGAACTCCGTTATCAAGTTTGTTTGTCTTCTTGTCTCACCTTTATGTGTTTTCTTCTTCTTTTCTTGTGTGCACATTGGATTTTTGTGTTAAGCTGTAATTTCTACATGTGATTCTTTTCATACATTTATAAGCAAAAGATCCCTGGATCAAGTGGTATCAGAGCATGTCTTTTTAGATGTGAATTGCATGTTTGCATGCTAACAAGAGACAGACTCTGAAGAGGTGAAGGGGAATTAGAGCCTTTTGATCCTGAAGCAGGGCATGCACATCGAAGGATAAACATGGCAGAAGATGAAGCTCATCTTGAAGAGGAGCATAATTTCCACAAGACCTTCTATTTAATGGCAGAGAATATCGTCAGTTGGTTTTAAGGCTGGAGAAAGCAGAGGAGAGAAACCTAGAAGAACAAGGTTCAGCGCATGGAAATGGTGGAGAAGAACCCCCTCCTTCTCCTTCCGCGAGTGAAGGTTCTCCTTCCTCTCACCACCATAATTGTAGAAATTCAAAGGATGCATCTAAGAAACCTTTCTTTAAATTAGATGTTAAATTTGATCTTCCCATGTTTAATGGTGAAAGTAATGCAGAGAAGCTTAATAATTGGATTGGGCAGATTGAGGTCTACAGTAGGATTCAATAGATCGTGGAGGATGAGGCAAAGATTCAGTTGGCCTCTCTACGGCTGAGTAGCACCACTCTCGTTTGGTGGGAGAGAAAATTGAAGCATAGTAAGAATGTGGGTAACCTATTTTCCTCATGGCCTGATTTTATTTCTGCTTTAAAGGAACAATTTTATCCCTTAGGATACAAGCAAAAAGCTTTAATGAATTGGCAGTATTTAAGACAAGGCAAGGGTCAGGATGTTCAGAGTTTTACAGAGTTTAGAAAGAAAGCATTGAATTTGGGTATTGCGCTTGATACACTTGAAGTTGTAACTAAGTATATTGGCTCATTGCATAGCTACATTAGGCATTCATTGTTGTTGTTTGAACCAAGCACTATTGACTCAGCCAGCGTAAAGGCAATTCATATTGAGAACAGGGGAAAAAATGAAAGAGATGATCAGTCCAGAAAACCACCATTCAAACCTCCCAATGGAAAATCTAAAGTGAAATGGAAAGGAAAGGAGAAGAAAATGACAATAGACAAAGAAGGAGAAAAGTCGTATTGTAATCACTGCAAAAAAGAAGGCCACGATGACGATCACTGTTGGAAACAACACCCAGAAAAGAGACTGACGAAGTATTGAGCAAAAGGAAAGCAAAAGACAATGGCGACTACATAATAAGACCTTGGATCTGATTTCAGAGATGAAGCATTAATCACAGCCGTGGGAACAAAATGTACTCTTACACCTCATGTTAATTCTTAATCGCATGAAGGCACTGGTTCTGTAAATGAGTCCCTTCCTAATGATCGAAAGAGAATTGAACTGTTTCATATCAGAGTTGTTGTAAATCATACTAAAGTTGAAACTCTATTTGATACTGGATCCCAGGCAGACTTAATTGCAGAATCCCTGGTAAAGAAACTTGGCTTAAAAACAAAACTACACTCGAAACCTTACCCGCTTGGATGGATACATGATAAGGAAAAACTGAATGTAACCAAGCAATGTAAAGTCAAATTTGTGATTGCTTCTAAGCTAGTGGACGAAGTAGAACTGGATGTAATACTATTTGATATCTGTGGCATGGTGTTAGGGAGTCCATATCTATATGATAGAAAGGCAATTTTTTTCCATCATGAAAACAAATACCAAATCACAAAAGATGGGGTAGAATATATAGTAAGGGCTCATCAAAATAAAATCAATGCCAGCCTTGTAAGCACTAGACAAATGAAAAGGCTGGTGAATTCCAGTAAGGGTTGCATGCTTATTGTTGTAAGGAAAAAAGAGGCAGAATTAGCTGATGCTTTCTAGGGTTGTGATCAGGAACATAAACATGAATTATCTGAATTAATTTCTAATTATGATGAGCCATTTCAGGAACCGAAGGGATTACCTTTGAAGGGGAAATCCAACATGAAATTCACTTGCAGCATGATGCTCCTTTACCAAATATTAGCATGTACATGATGTCGACCATTGAGATGGAGGAAATCAAGAAACAGGTGCAGGAATTGTTGGACCAAGGGATCATCAGGTCGAGCACTTATCCATGTCGCTCACCAATTGTCTTAGTCCCAAAGAAAGATGGCACATGGAGGATGTGCATGGATTACTGCGCACTAAACAAAATCACAGTGAAAAATCACTGCCCCCTTCCACGCATTGATGACTTATTAGATCAGTTAAATAATGTTGTTTATTTCACCAAGTTGGATTTGTGCAGTGGTTATCACCGAGTCCGGATTGCAGATCAGGACGTGTGGAAAACAACCTTCAAGACCAAACAGGGGTTGTTCGAATGGATGGTGATGCCATTCGTAATTTGTAACGCTCCAGCCACTTTTATGAGGGTCATGAATGATCTCTTTCGGCCTTTCATTGATGAATTTGTTCTTGTATATTTAGATGATATACTTGTCTTTAGTAAAAGTTGGGTTGAACACGTGTGTCATGTAAAGAAAGTGCTTGATGTATTGAAAAAAGAAAAACTCTATGTAAAGTTGTCAAAATGTGAGTTCAGGAAATCCTCTTTGTGTTACCTAGGTCATATTGTTGGTCACAGTCAGTTAAAGATTGATCCCTCTAAAGTTGAAGCAATTGTAAATTGGCCTAAGCCTACTAGTGTAACTGAGGTTCGTAGCTTTTTTGGTGCAGTCCAGTATTGGAGGAGATTTATTGTTAATTTCTTTGTTATTTCAGCACCTCTGCACACATTGACAAGTGTGAAACAAGTCTTCCAATGGGGAGGAAGAAAACAGAATTCCTTCGAAACATTGAAGGAAAAGATCAGCACCACGCCAGTCTTAGCCTTACCCGATCTCCAACAGCCATTCAAGATCGAAACCAATGCTAGCGGTTATGCTATGGGAGTTGTACTGATGTAGTGAAAGAAGCCGATTTGTTACCATTCTGAGAAGTTTTCTCAAGTTGTGATAAACTATCCCACTTATGACAAGGAGCTTTATGCCATGGTGTAGAGTGTGAACAAGTTGAAACACTACCTGATCAGTAAGGAGACCATCATCCATACAGATCATCAGCCCTTGCAGTACCTTCAGTCACAAACCAAGTTGCAGCAATCTCGTCATTTTAGGTGGATGGGTTTTCTTCAACAGTTTCATCTGGTAATAAAGTATAAGAAGGGCACTAGCAATAAAGTGGCCGATATGCTATCTCGCCCTCCTATTCCTGCTTCTGTTATTTTGCATAATGCATTGTTGTATTTTGAAAGTTATGCTGAACAATATGCTAACGATGATGGCTTTAAAGAGATTTATGCAAAACTAACCCATGGTTCACAGGTGGACAACTATCACTTACAGGGGAAACTATTGTATCACCTTGGTAAATTGTGTATTCCCATAGGGGAAAGAGTACGTGTAATTCGAGAGGCCCACACCTCTCTTGTATCTGGACACTTTGGTGTCGAAAAGACTTTATGTCATGTAAAAATGTTTTGTTTTTGGCCTCATATGAAAAAACATTTTGACTCGCTATGTAAAGGGTTGTGTGATGTGTTCTGTTTCAAAGCCCTCTAATAGAAAACTCGGGCTCTACACAACACTCCTTATTCTGGGTCGTCCATGGGAAAGTGTGTCAATGGACTTTATAGGAGGTTTTCCTTTGTCTAGGAAGAGTCATGACTATTTGTATGTCGTCGTTGACCATTTTAGCAAAATGTGTATTATGATGCCTTGTAAAAAGCAGATCACTGCAGAGTAGACTGCTTCTCTTTTCTTTCAGCATGTTTGGGTCCATTTTGGATTACCCACATTGATTGTGTCAGATCAGGATTCTCACTTTCTCGGAGAGTTTGGACTAGCTTGTTGAAGATGATTTACACCAAATTGAAAAGAAGCACGACATTTCATCCACAGACTGACGGACAGACAGAGGTTTTCAACCATACTGTGGTACACTTGCTATGAGGCTATTGTGGGAAACATCCCAAGTTGTGGGATGAGCATCTCCCATATGTACATCATTCCTACAACCGAGCAGTGCATTCATCTACGTATCGTTCACCATTTGATACATGTTTTGGTTACCTGCCAAAGGACCCTTTTGATATGGTCTTTGGAAAGGAAGATGGCTCCAGTGGACATAATGATAGGGATAAAGCTCAACAGTTCATTCAGCGAATCCAATTGATTCACCAAGTAGTACAAGAGCAGTTGGAGAAAAGTCAAGCCCATTGCGAGGCTCGACATGACAAACACTGAGTCGATCATCAATTCCAAGTGGGCGACAAAGTGTGGTTCCACATCAACAAGGATAGGATGAAGGGAGAAGGGAAGAAGTTGCGACCCATTCGGTATGGTCCATTCACCATATTGGAGAAGATTGGAAACAATGCCTTTCATCTTGATTTTCCGATATATATGCAGATGTACTTAGTAGTGAATGTGGAGAATTTAAAGCTGTATGAACCACCATTGATCATGGACACCAATGAGGTGGGAAAAGTGCCTACAGTTGATGATTTTTCACCAGAATATCTCGATGAGTTACCTGAAGACATCATCCTTGACAGAAGGACCAAGACTTCATGGCGAGGAGATGTGGAATACCTTCGAGTTGGTTTCAAGGGAATGCACCCTAGCAAGGCCAAATGGCTGGAGAAGGAAAGGGTGAGGGAACAATTCCCCCACTTGCCAATTGACTAGTGAAAGCTTTTGGCAGTCCAAAAGCTCCTCAGTGGGGAGGATTGACCCAATTGGATCTTCAGATATAGTGGCATGGAAAATCTCAAAATTCAAATTGGTAGAAAAGCAAGTATCCTACATCAAATTGAAGTTCTCATCGCCCTAATTCCAACGGTGTGAATGACACTCCAATCCAAGTTCGGATGATGAAGTCGTGGCAGAAAGAAGGTTGCCTTGTTCCTTTGGAAAATGAGGCTTTTTCTTATAAAAATGGGTTTTAAGCCTTATGAAAGCAAATCACAATCAGAGGGTCCAAAGGGGCGGACTTAAGGCAAGGCCTTTAGAACCCACGATCAACGATCTCCGATTAATCAGAGTTGGGGGCAAGCGATTAGCGATTGTGATCGAGACTTAAGACCTGCGATCAGTGTCGGTGATCGGTAGGACAAAGGACCAGGATCCCTGAGTCGCAGCGATGTGATATGCCGATCTGATAGGGCCGATGTGATACGCTGATATCGACGATATTGGCGATCAACGGTCAGCAATCCCTGCTAACATGACCAACGAATTAGCGATATGCCCATTGCGATATGGGGACCGGACCCGACAGGCAAATAGAGCTGATTTTATATATTTTGAGGTTCGGTCTTTCAGATTTTTCAATATTTTTTGTGTATATTTCTTAAGCGAAAAAAAGGCTATTTTAAAGGGTTAGTTGTGCCATCAACCTTTCTACCTAAATGACTTCTATTTTGAATGAACAGAACCTTGATTTGTAAGTGGCTTTGTGCAATAAAACCTGATCAACATGGAAAAGTAGGGGAGAGAGGATTTTCAACATGTAGTTTAAGGCAGGAGAGCTTTCAGGTGGTCGATAGTGCATTTTGTTTGATTTGGACAAGTTTTATATGTTTTCAGCCCCTCTCAACGCCACAGACGCATTGGTGTTGTCCATTTCTCCATCTGAGATCTCCATTTCACAACCATTTTCCAGAATGGAGGTATAAGCCTCTTTTTATGTAAACTGATGAATGTGTCCCTTCTTTTCATGCCATTTAATATATGAAGGCCTCCCCATTTATTGAGCAGGGCCCGGAGACATAGTTCGAGTTGGACGAACTCCGTTATCAAGTCTGGTTGTCTTCTTGTTGTGCCTTTATGTGTTTTCTTCTTCTTTTTTGTGTGCACATTGGATTTCTTTGCTAAGCTGTAATTTCCACATGTGATTCTTTTCATACATATATAAGCAAAAGATCCCTGGATCATATATATATATATATATATATATATATATATATATATATATATATATATATATATATATATATATATATATATATATATATATATATATATATATATATATATATATATATATATATGATATTTAATTATAATATTAATGTTATATTTACTTTAATTAGTCAAATTGATCAACATAAAGTGGTCCCATATTAGATGTTATCAACAGAAAAAGCCATTAATTGTGGAATTGAACATTATGCAACAATTATTTACCATTTGTAGGAAATGGGACAACACATTTTCATATTGGATATAGTGTCGGATATCCGACGATAAAATAATTATCATTGGTTATTCAATGATAAGAGGGATTATAGGAAAACATCTGATAATCGAGGGGATAGGGAATTAAGTCGAATATTCAACTGGTAAAGAATTTCTGTCGGATATTCGATGGTTGTTAGGATTTTAGAAAAAAAAAATCATTTAACTTCCGACAATTTTTTCGATTTAGCCATTCCGTCGGATTCCGCCACTGGAATTTTCACCCAAATGTAGTAGTGAACATAATGGCTCGAGACCATTTTTCTCTCCTCTATGGTAAATTTGTTGAAAAATTTTAGTGACAATGATGATGCCATCCTGATGTTGGTATGGAGTACACATGGCAGGAAGATTCAATGTTTTTAGGTGGCCTAGTGGGACAAATTTGAGTGACATGTGTCACCACTAAAATGGCACCATGTGGCATTGGTGATGTCAACAAGATGTCATCCTAGAAGGGATTTCTTGAAAGGTTTTAAAGGTGCATAGGTAGGAATTGGTAGGCTAACTAGGCACCAAGTTCACACGGCAATTGTCAGTAAGATTTAAGCTCAGCTTGTCATTGTTTGGTTCACAGTTGCGGTGGTGTTACCCACAGGAACACCTCATCCCATTTCTTAGACCTCAGAAGGCTTTCAAGTGAGAACAACATCTAGCTCTAGCTAATAGAGAATCAGGAAATGGTGGCAATAGATGGTAGAGGTGAGAACCAACTAGAGAGAGCTCAAGACATGTAATCCTATAGGAACTACCCTATAAGAATTCAAGTTAGCACAGGGAAGAACCTTCGGGCTTACAGAGCTCCAGGAAAAAGTAGAGTGCAAAGGGAAATGAGAAAGGAGTATAAGTGACGTGGGTGGACCCACTTCAGACATGATCTTGGAAGAAATTAAGGTGGGGCTAAAATTTAAGAACAAGGACTTAGTTATGTGCCGCATAAAGACTAAGGGATCATACAATTTGCATTACAAAATAAATCCCTCAGGGCTTAAGGAGCATTGGGATTGCAAAATATTTTATGTGTGTTTTTATCTATAAAGCACCTTGGCCCTATGCAGATATACAATCTTGATTTAAAAGGCTTTGGGCCTATATTAAAGGGCTTGGCCTATGTTGAAGGCACATGGAAGAATGAATCAATATATTTATTTTGTCGTATATCAAAGCGCTAAAAATAATGAAAAACAAAGGCATGAACGAGTTGGAAACAAAACTAGTGGCATGGACATATCTGAATGTAGTTTTAGCAGTTAAGCTAAACTTGGAGTTCAGCGAGATTTGAAAAGTCTCTACTAAATTCCATAACTCACCAAAATTGAAGAAAACAACAGTTTAACTTAGTTTTTCTCAAGGAAACAGTACAGCCGACTTTGTTGAATTAGATAGCAAGTTCAAAAGAAATATTTTGAGCAAGACAAAGAAAAAAGAAAATATTCATGCAAGCATTAAAGTTGAAGATGACTAAAGTTCAATTCCAAAAATATCAGCCCAAAAAAATTTATAAGCATAATTAAATATGCCAGGAATGGGTGTGTGCAACTCAGAAATTGTGTGTGAAAGAGTGCAATTGTGGTGAGTATTGTGAATTATTCATTAATATGAGATTGTTGAAGGTGTTTGTATTGGTGGTTTTGGTGAGTGTTTGAAGTGACAAATTGATTTTTTTATAAAAGGGAATGGCTTCATGATTTGAGTATGAAAATTATATGAAATATGAATCATTGAGTTCATGCAAGTTGTAGCTTGCATGTCATGGGTTGTAGCCCATTCTACTAGTTACTGGAAAATACTTATGAGTTGAAGCTCCTTTCAAATATAGTTGATAAACATAGGGGTTGTAGATCCTTTCAATTATAACTAATAAATCAGGGAGTAGTTACTTCCTATGGGTTGTAGCAAGATAACCTTGTAACAACAAGTTGAAGTGTGCTCTTGTGAAGATATTGATGAAAAGTTTGAAGAATCAATGTGTACTAATTGTGCTAGTTATGTTGATCCTTTCCATGCTCATATCAATTAATTTCTGGAAATTTTATTGGTGCCCTAGTATCGTTGTGAGTGAAATAAAGATTTTAAAATTCCTACAGTATTGATTCACACCCCTTTCATTATTGTCCTAGTTTCTAACAATAGGTTTACTCAAATGTTAAGTGTAGACACATGTTGGATGTGGAATTAAATTCCACATCCAACAAGTACCCACTCTGCACACTTCTAAGTAAACCAACATCTAAAAAAATGAAAATACATGAAGGAAGCATGTT
The DNA here is from genome assembly GCA_031772625.1 of Pinus tabuliformis. Taxonomy (NCBI): domain Eukaryota; kingdom Viridiplantae; phylum Streptophyta; class Pinopsida; order Pinales; family Pinaceae; genus Pinus; species Pinus tabuliformis. Next base: position 1,243,794,337 of record CM062818.1, read on the forward strand.
GAACACACTTTTTTCATGTATTTTCATTTTTTTCGATGTAGGTCTACTCAAAAGTATGCATAGTGGGTATTCATTGGATGTGTAATTTTAATTTGAATCCAACAAATGTCTACACATGAAATTTGAGTAAACCTGCAACGATGTAATAGGCCTTGATTGATTTTCCATGTAAATAAAATAAGATCAAGGTCATGGGACACGTATTTCAAGTTGAAAGTTGCGAAAAACATATTGATGGGTATCATTGGTGATTAATTTATGGCTATGGAAATTGGCAAAAGCATTGGTAAGGAAAAGTGGAAAAATTGACATTTTATTTATGAAATAAAGGAAAATAGAAGAAAAGGAAGGTGAAGAGACACAAATTTGCATGAGAGGTAAGTTGAAGGAAAAATGAAGGAAAATGAAGAAGATAGACGCATCAATGATAAAGAGGCTTTTGAGGATCAATTGCTAGACTTTTGCACACTTAGATTGTTCTTGGAGCATTCTTGGATCACTGATTTGGAGAAAGAAGGTAAAGGAAATGCAGTAAAGCACAAGGGAACAGGTGGATTAGAAGCTACAGTTGGATTAATTTGTAGGTAATAGGTTGCATGTGTGATTTCCTTGTTGATTTATAGATGCATGGTATATGCATGTGATTTTTTGGTTATGTGCTTTCATTGGCATGGATATTTTCTTGGTGTTACAGTGGTTTTAGCCTTGCTTTTCCATTTCTTGGATAGTCATAGTTTGTGGGTTTTTCCACTTGATTGTTTTTTATTGATGCTCATAATTCCTTATGGTTGTGGGTTGGAAAAAATTCTATGGAAGCCCTAAAACAAATTGGGTTGAGTTACTAGTCCTGGAGTCTAAGTTGGGACAAACATTCTAGATCCTTGGTGGGTTGAGTTACTAGTCCCTGAAGCTGGGTTGGACATATGCTCTGGAGCCCTGGAAGGTTATGGGTAGAGTTACTAGTTCTTCAAGCCCTGGACAACTTGGGTAGAGACCAATTTGGTTGGTGTTAGTGATGTCCGACTGTGGAGGTGGAATCATTGTGGTTGAGGATTGAGGTGGTTTGGCATCTAGAAGCCATGGTTTGGTTTTGTTTTGGTTATTCCATGAGATCCCACATTCATACATGGAATATGGCGTGGGGGTGATTGGCTTAAAGATATATTTGGTTCAGCCCATTCTATGGTCGGGTGGTACGTGGAAGTTCTTAACTTTATTGGTATTTTAATATGTTAATATGAGACATTTTCCTATTATGATTTATGAGAATTTGTAGTGATTATGTTGGTAATATTATGGCTGAGTTGCCATGATCTCTGTGTTGGTTATTTTCTAGTTATATGTTGGTTATATAATGTGTACCATCTATGGCTCTTATCATGAATCATTACTTATTGATTGATTTATGAATCTATGGACTAATAATGTTGTTGCAGCTATGTCTAGAGGGAATATAGCCTTATTGGTGATTCTCATGTGAATCTTAGACTTTTATGATCAGATATGCATTCATGACTTGTAGCTTACATGTTTTCCATGTGTTTGATGAAATATCTAGTGTGTTCTAGGAAATCTAGGTCAATTCTTGATTCGAGTTTGGATCTTTAGCTTTGTACTCATGTTAATAATGATTCTGGAAAGTCTCATACAATTCTAGGTAGTGGTCTGGAGGTTGGCCTAGAATTGTGGCTCAGATCTCTCTAGTCCGCATCCTATGAACTGGATATTTTCCACACCCTTTCCTTGTTGTGCATGTGGTTGGGGCTTAATATGTGAGAAAAGCAACCCCATCTCAGGGTTTGGTCACCTGGGGTGGTTATTTGGTCCCTGAGTCTCCTATATCCCTCAATGATGTTTGTGAGAAGTCAATTGTAGGACCCACTTTCATAACTTAAGCTTGGAGGTCGATTCATGTCATAGTAATTCTTTGTCTCATGTTTACCCTGGTAGGCTTGTGAATTGGGTAAATGTGGGAGGAGATGGTTACATAGTGGTACCATAACGAGGATGCATCATTGAACCTCAGTGTAGTTGTGATTGTTATGTATTCATGTCCAAATGTCTATGTATTTGTCATGCATGCATGTTGGTTATTTCTCGTGATGGTCATTGTCGTAGTTGTTTCGTCATGTAAAGGATGATGATGTTGGTATGTTGAGATAATTGATATGTTGATTTTACACACACACACACACACATTGATTTGTGCAGATGAGATATCCTGCCTTGAAGCACACTGAGGCAAGTTGATTATGTTTATATTTGGTTATTCGACATAGGAAGAAGAAGATTACAGATGACTAGTAGGATGGTGGATTACAATTCGTGTCACTCTCCTTATAGATCATATGAGCAACACAAAGATGAGTATTCTCCTGACATAGTAGATACTTTGAGAATTTTAAAGGCAAAGATCAAAAGTTGTAAGGCAGATAATGAGAGAATCATAAAGGTTGATGATGTTGGTATGTTGAGATGATTGATATATATATATATATATATATATATATATATATATATATATATATATATATATATATATATATATATATATATATATACTGACATAGCAGATACTTTGAGAATTTTAAAGGCAGAGATCAGAAGTTGTGTTGTAGCGGCTACAACCACCCTCCAAAATTTTGGCCTGCACCTAATTTTGGAGCCTCCCTTGGGAGTTTCGCTTGATGACTACACACCCTCAGGTTCACTCCATGAGCCCGTGGGAGTCTTTACATCCACCTTGCTTGTTCATTTCACCCAAGTTTCTGCATGTTGGTGTCTAAGTCATGCTTGCGACCATGTTCTGGTTATGCTCAAAGTCTTCGCTTCGTGTGTACTTGTTGTGTTCGCTATGAAAGCATCCGTCGCACTGACACACGGAGTCACATTCACTATTGCACAAGCGTTGTCACAGTCGATTAACAATTAGTCACAAGTGTCGTGCTTGTCACTTGCACTGTCAGTTAGTCTTCTAGAACATGTGTTTCTGGATGTTTTGAGTCACTTCGTCATCAAGTCATGTGAGTGTGTGTTTGCATGATCACCTATGCATCTTACGATCATTCACACACTTAGTAATTTTGTTGAAGTTTTGATGACTGGACTCCCCTTTGACACCCATACCATCACCCCACCATCGACTCGATCGAATTTCACCTAGAACAACACAGAAACACTAAGCAAGTCTTTCCAAGTTGTGATGATTGCAAGAAATCCAATCAACTTTTATGCTGACCTCTAGGGAAGTCAGACATGACAGCCACCCCGGGGTTGACTCCCCTCAAAAATTGCGTAGAGGCTACTGAAATTGCCTACTCTTCTGACTAAGGAAATTGTGCAGACAGGCTAGACAAACACCAAGTGCACATCCCTGTCTCCCTTAGAAAATTGCGTAGTTTTCCCAGTCAGTCTTCCCGACAGTTGATCGACTGATCATCCAGGAAATTGCAGAGTTTTCATGAGTAGGCCTTCTACTGGACAATAGTCTGCTTAGCTAAGAAATTGTGCAGCGATGATCAACAGGCCGACCTGTTAGCCTCAGTGTAGTTTTCCTCGCCAGCAGCTCCTAGCAGCAGAGTGCCAGTTCCCTCTAGGAATTATGCAGTTTTTGCTGCAAAGCTCCCTACAGAAAACTACCTATCCCCCTTGGGAATTGCGCAGTTTCTTCTGCCAATGACCTAGCAACCAACTACTAGTTACCTCTGGGAATTGCATAGTTTTGACTGCCAGGCTCTGGGTTAGTTCCTCCAAAAAATTGCGCAATTTCTGCCCACTGATCCACCTTGAAACCCAACCTGTTCCTCTAGAAAATTGCGCAAATTTTACCTTCCAGTCCCTGCTGCCCGCTTGTTCTAGAAACTGCATAGATTCTGCCTACCTTGCCTTCATGCAACTTGGATTATCCCTCCCAAAATTTGCGCAATTGTGCCTTCTAGTCGAGCCATACCTCGTGGACAGTCGCTATCAACTTGGATTGCCCATCTTCATCACTCAATGACTCTTGCACAATGTTCATTAGCAGTGCCCAAAGACATCATTCTGCTTCGCAACCTTGCTACCTCTCCCGGTCACATGCATCCGAAATGATCATGTGTCATGGTAGACTAGGAGGTTTTTGGATTTGATGTCATCTTGTCATGAGTGATTGCAGGCATAGGTAAACTAACAAACATGACACGACAACGAAAGGGATGAACAAAGGGAGCACATGTAGAAGGACAGGTTCACCAATGGAAAAATGAATGATGCATGTGAAGAGATGTGCTCGCGAATGGATGATCATGCAAAGATGTGTTCGCGGATAGACGAACGAGAAAACATGCAAGATGTGCTCATGGATGGACGAACGAATAAACATGAACCTTTCACAAACAGATGAGCTTGTCAAGCCTTCCAACATGCAAGCAAGGAACAATGTGCCAAAGCATCATCAAGCGAACCAAAGACCATCGAAGACTCTGTGCACTTTTCCATGCGGAGGTGAAGTTGTGCTACACCATGAAGACATCCATCACCTAGCAGCACTATAGCTCGACATGCACTCCAACAACAACACAAATGTACCAACACTGTCATGTCGAGTCACGTCATGAGTCATGTTGCCCACATCTCTACTATGGGCTATGTTTTTAATCAATGTAATGTAATGTGGAAGTCCAAGGGACCCACTTGTTGTACAAAGAGTCATGCAAAGTTGAAAAGTCATGGAAGTCAAACAATCATGAGGGTAGTCGAACAACCACAAGGGTTAGTTTCACCCTTGGCTATAAATACCCCCTCATTTGTACTTGAAAGGAATTTTCACCTCAGCTCCTCCCACATAGCCAAGAGAGTTTGTAATCTTTTCTTTGAGGAGTAAGTAGTGGCTCCAACACCCCACGCTCAAGGTTAGTGATGTATGGTGTAACGATGTGTCTTGGAACTTTCACTTAATTTAGAAGCCTACTAATAGGCCAGCATGTTTTCACACATGTATTGTAACTGTTGTAAGACTAATATTGAACACTTGTAATGCATGTTGCTTTAACCTGTGTTGAACACTTGAACTATTTCACTTGTTTTAATACATAATCTATTAATGGAAATGTGTTGTATATGATGTTAATGTTGTCTCACCCATGGTGGCTATCTCCCCAGACATTAGACAGACCTTTCACATAAATCTTGTTGTAACAACCATTGCACTCATTCAGACTCATCCATTGAGTGTTGTACGTGTTATCTTACCTTGATTGTAGTGGTTGTCGCATCCGTGTGGACTGCTCCTCCAGAAGCTGTGCACATCCTGTTGTGTTGTGTGTTCCTAACCAAGTTGGGACTTCATCCCAACCAACTTGGGACTCACTCTCACCCTCTCCCCTTATAGTGAAAGAACCATTGACACAAGTACACTAGCATTCACCAGGCACGTGAACCTCACTTCTTGAAGGCAAAGCAGACCACTCTCCTGTGCTAACAAGCAAGAGTTGAGGCAAATCCTTAAGACAATGGCAACTGGGCCATCATACCAGATGGGAATCCCACACCAAATGATGTGAGGTCTAGTTGGGACTACATACTGTAGTGATCCCCTAAATGTTGGCAAGTCTAGCACCGTCAACATTTATGGCGCTAGAAGGAGGGAAGTTAGTTATATATGGCTGAATATCCCCTCACACTCATTCATCAACCATCTGGTCAAGGTAGTAACTCGTACTCCTTCTCACCTACACGCGACTCTGCAATTGGTTACTCCTCACCTCCCAAGATTGAACACGAGATTCCATATCATCAACTTCGCTCCGTCTGCCCCAATACTTTCCAGTTCACGAAAGGAGTCGAACTAATCCTAGGCATACAAAATCTTCCATACACATCAAGGAAGCCAAAAGCCACTCCCACAGGAGTTTTTGTATCATTGGTTGAAGAAGAAGTCCTTGCCACACTTGAAGGTTTGGTAGAAGCTATTGAAGATGGAGAGGGACCTCCGATCTTCTAGCAAGGCGAACAAGACACTCTTGTGATATTGGGATCGAACTCTGGTATAGGAGAAGGAGGTGGAGGTGGAGACGAATCAATAGACTCAGAGCTGGAACCATCAAACTTTTGAAAGAGAGGAAGAGGGTGAAGAGGAAGAAGAGATGGCTGACCCAAATCTTGAATGGATGACTCAAGGACCATTAACTCTCCCGATTTTTCTGCATAAGATGTCGAAGCGAGTGGAGAGAATGAACATCAAGTTCAACCCTCACAGTACGGTGAAGGTGGAAGACCACTTAGACAAATTCTACCTACAAATATATACCATTGAGGTACAGTTTGACGACATAGCATGTATATTGTTCCCATGTACCTTGGATGTTCACGAAACTACATGGTATCACAGCCTTCCACCAAACTCTATACAGAACTGGGGTGCATTCAAACGCATGTTCCTCGAGAATTTCGCTGATGACAAGACCCCAACCATGCTACTCAAAGAGTTGGGAAGCCTCAAGATGGAGGGAAAAGAGAAAGTGAAATATTTAAATAAGAGGTTTACATGCATATTGAAAAAGTTTGCAGCGGACACTAAACCTCATGACTCCATCACTGTTGACTACTACATGTCCGCACTACCAACCAGCATTGCTGCAGTTCGTCAAGTGAGTTGCGAAACCAACACTTTTGGAAAACTACGAGGATGCTATCATTGTTGAGAAAGACCTTCTCACAATTGGAGTCATCAAGGATGATGAATCAACAAAGGACTCCAAGGATGCAAGCAGGAAGTCCCAAGCAGTGGCAAGCAAGGGTAGAGACAAGGAAGAAACTGACATTGAGACCCTCACTCTCCTTGTCAAGAGCTTGACCACTTAAGTGTCCGAACTCAAATAATGTAAAACAAAAACATTTAGAAGCAGTCATTTGCCCAGGTAAAGACAGGCAAGCAACTCATAAAGAAGCAACTAATTCACTTCCAAAATTGCACAAAAGCCTGTTTTCTAGCTCGAACAGTATGTAGATCCTAAGTTCTATTCATTGCATGAATAACACCACCTCAAGAACTCTTGTTCGAACTGGAAGTGAGTCACAAGTGATTTCTGCAATCATACACTCGATGCAGGAAGAAATATGCAGGAGCAGCTGAAAGACACTGGCGATGATGAAGAGGTTGCACCTGATGAGACATCAAGCTCTGGACATGTGGTGACCGCGTATCATTGCTCGCAAATGATGTCAAAGATGAACATCGAGAAGCATCCCTAAAGCAAACTGACCATTACAATCTTAGGAGTAAAGGGGTTCCCCTTACACTTGGGGGGATGCAATAAAATATCAGAATGCTCATAAGGAAGGCCAATCCACCGGCCGCCCTAAAGAAGAAAACACAAAGCAAGTCTGGGAAGACAACGACAGACAAAGGCACATCCATGAGAAGCAAGCTGCAAAACACTCCACTGGACAACAAGAACACCTGTTCTACCCAAAACAACTTGGTAATTCTACCACCAATGGACTACAACATTGTTGATGACATGAAGAAAACTCGAGCAAACATCAATTTGTTTGAGTTCTCTAAGATCCAAAGTCAGCGAGATATCCTGCTACGCGCATTGGGACAAACAACAATAGACAACCCCACATCTACTAGCAAGGGAGCAAGCGCACCTCTCGGATCACTTTCCACTGTGTTCAAATACACTCCGAATGGAAGAAGAAAATTCAGGTTGCCCTCCATTCCTGCTATCTTTTGAAATTTTCAACTGCAATGTTCACAACTATTTGGTTGATTCAGGTGCGACAACCAATGTCATGACGCTCTCCATTGCGAAAAAGATCAATGCACAATGGAGCGAGACATCCATACAAATCATCCAACTTGATCGAACATCAGTACCAACCATTGGTGAACTAAGAGACGTGATCATCGACTATCTCATGACGGTTAAGTCCACCAATGCATTAACATAGTGATTGTGGACATACTGGAAGCATATAGTCTTCTACTCAGCAAAGCCTAGTCCAACAAGCTAGATAGATATTTTGCTACAGAATGGTCTCACATGTGGCTTCCATACAAGGGCAAGTGCAACCAAATCTGGGTAGTATCTGAGAGGTACATGAAACATAATGTCACTCCCCTCAATGGCGAGAATGAACTATTGGCCTTCGCATAACTCATGTTTGACAACTACCTCCTTGAGACAACATTCGAGTGTTATCCTTCATGGCCAACTCCAACCCCACTAGATGCGCAGTTAGGACTCCTTCCTTGCCCAACTGATGGTAATGAAACTTGTACAACACATTGTACCAATAGTAGCAGTAGTAGCAGCAACAGTAGTAGCAGTAGTACTAGCACATCAAGCGGTCCGTGTATAGACAAGTTGTGGACCATGTACTTTGACGAATCAAAGACACAGGATGGCTCAGGAGCCGGGTGTGTCTTGATCAACCCTTACAACATGAACCATCTGGTTTCAAGTCGCTTGGATTTCAAGTGCACAAACAACATTGCTAAGTATGAAGCACTCATGTTATGCTTACAGAAATCCATTAGCCTCAATGTGGTCGCACTCAAAGTGGTAGGTGATTCAAAGATAGTGGCGCGAAAGGTACGTAACACCATTCACTGTTTATCACTGAATCTTAAAAGTTACCAATAAGAGGTATGACGACTAATCTCAAACTTCCAAAGCATTCAATATCGTTGTTGTACCACGGACGCGTAATGCAGCTGCTAATGCACTATCAAATGCAACTGCCAATGCACTAGCAAATGTAGCTTCAAGAATGTCATCGATTAGGGATAGATTTACTATTGATATTTTGTACAAACCATCTATCCCAGACAACATAACTAACTTACGCATGTTTAATGATGATCAACAGATACTGCATTTCATGGCCAACGTTGACGTCTTCAAATATGTAGCGATAGATGATGACGAGCATGAGCTCTCTCTGCAAGAAAAATCTAGTAGCAGGAAAGGCCACCTTATCACAAAAGGAGTGGCAACATTAGAAAACATTTATGACTTGCAAGAATGTTTTTAGGGGCCAAGGAACAATAAGACCCACAATTCCACCATAAGGCACGAACTGATAAACCTGGGAACAGAACAGGATCAGAAGTTTGTCAATCTTGATACATGTTGTACACAACAAGAGCGGCAAGCCTTTATCTACTTGTTTAAACTATACCGAGATGTGTTCACGTGGATGTATGATGATCTAAAAACTTATGCCACATGGATCATCCAACATATCATCCCAATCAAAGAAGGAGTCAAGCCATATCAACAAAATTTGAGGAAAGTAAATTTGTCACTTGAACCCCTCATACAAAAATAACTTACTAAGCTATTGGATGCACAGATCATATACAAAGTTCACCATTCCACATGGATCTCCAACCTTGTTCCTGTACGTAAGAATTCCAGGGAAATCTGCTTGTGTGTCGATTTATGGAACGTAAACCATGCCTCAAACAAAGACAACTACCCCGTGCCATTTATGGACCATGTTTTGAAAACAATATCTGGGGCACAAATGTTTTCTATTCTTTACGGTTTCTTAGGATACAATCAGGTTATGGTAGCAGAACATGACAGAATCAAAACTACTTTCTATACCAAGTGGGGTACGTTCGCTTATAGATGAATGCCATTTGGGCTTGTAAATGTAGGCACAACATTTCAACGTACCATGCACATTGCCTTTCGCGAACTCATTGGACAGAGTGTGGTGGTATATCTCGATGATGTGACTGTGTTCTCAAGAAGACGAGAAGACCACATACACCATCTGAAGAAAATCTTTGAGCGATGCCGAAGATATGGGATTTCCTTGAATCCCAAAGGAGGGTATTCACAGTGTTAAAGGGGAACCTCCTCAGACACATTGTTGCCAAAAGTGGGATCAAGGTGGATCCATACCGGGTCTAAACCATTACATAGATCCCTTACCCTATCAATAACAAAGCCATGCAATCCTTCTTGGACAAGATAAACCTCCTCCGTAAGTTCATCTTGGATTATGCACAAATAGTTAAGCCCATGCAGGACATGATCAAGAAAGATGTAGTCTACAGCTGGGGTAAGAAGGAAAAGTATGCGTTTGTGCAGATCAAGTAGGCCATTGTAGAAGCGCATGCACTCTACAACCCAGATTTCAAGAAAGATTTCCTGTTATATGCCTTCGCTTCTGATAATTCACTCGCTGCAGTACTCACTCAGAAGGACGAAGCTAATGATGAATGTCCCATCTCCTTCATGAGTTAAAGCATGCAGGGACTATAGCTCAACTACCCCACCATTAACAAGCAAGATTATGCAGTTTACAAGGTGGTGAAACATTTCAGGCCCTACTTGCTGAAGAACCACTGCATAGTCTTCATCCCCCACCTAGAAGTCCACACATTGCTTGTACAACAAGAACTGGGTGAACGACATGTGAACTGGATGACAATATTGCAAGAGTATGATCTTGAAATCAAGCCAGTGCACATGATCAAAGGACATGGGCTCTGCAGACTTGCAGCTGAAGCAGTACATGCTCCAGAGAGCGAAGAAGAGCTCGCCGGTTGGGAGTAGGAAATTGAGATGTATGACATAAGGCGAGCAACACCCACTGAAGACGAAACCTCTTGGTATGCAGATGTGTGCCAATACCTTGAGCATGACATCATATTCTCTCACTCTTCCATCAAATAAAAGAGGGCATTATGCTTGAAAGCCTTAGCATATCAGTTGGTGCACAGAGTGCTTTACAGGAAACACAGTAATGAATTTTTTCTCAAGTTCCTAGAGGCACAAGAATCAGAGAAGGTACTTCAAGATTTGCATGATGGACCCGCCGAGGGTCACTTTGCAGGAAAAACCATTGCACACAAAGTTATAAGAGCCGTTTTTAGTGGCCCATATTATTGAAGTATGCACTTGCTTATGCCCGCAAGTGCCAGGTCTGTCAGCGATGCGTCGACAGAACACAAAGATCAACAGCCTCGCTGCACCCTGTTGCAGAGACCGAACCATTCCAATAGTGGGGCCTGGACATCATTGGGGAAATTTTCCCTCATTCATCAAAGCAACACCACTACATCCTAACAAAACTGACTACTTCACGTGGTGGACAGAAGCAGTTCCACTCAAACAAGTGAATGACCAGGAGGTCATCAGCTTCCTCCAGAAGAACATCACTTCATGCTTCGACATTCTGGTATCACTTTTTTTTTATAATACAACTTATTTTTTGTCTTTGAAACTTTATGACCTTGCATTACAAAATGGTATCGTGTTAAAGCATTCATCTAACTATTACCCATAAGGAAACTTTCTAGCAGAGTCCACGAATAAAAACCTCATATGTATAATCAAGAAGACTATTTTCTCTGAGCAGCACAACTGGTATACCGCCCTGATGAATGCATTAAGGGCTGACCGTGTAACACCCAAGCCCTCTCTGAATACCTCGCTATACTTCCTGGTTTATGGTAAAGAAACAATCCCTCTGCCAAATATCTACTTGATTGTACTTTAGCTTTCCCAAGAATCCCAAGATAAGCCTTGCCAGCTATTTTAGCGTGGGATGGATGCTCTCCATAAGCTTCAGGGAGAAAGGATGAAAGAAAAAGAAAAATTCACACTCCACTAGAACCATATCAAAAGATGGTTTGATAATAAGTCTGCAGGGAAAGCTAACTTCGATGTTGGTGACTTAGTTCTGAAATGGGATAAGCCCCATGAAGACAAAGGCAAACATACGAAGTTCCAGTCTCTGTGGATTGGTCTATACATAGTCCACGAGAAGCTTGGCCCACACACGTATCGTTTGCAATCACTTGACGAGAGGATTGACAACCTTTTTTTCAACACCCAAGATCTCAAGCGTTATTTTTAGTAGGCCAGGCCGCACCCGTACCATGTATATAGTTCGCTTGCTGCTTTTTGTTTCATCCTGTTTGCTTTTCTTATTATCTTTGTTGCAACTTTGTTTGATTCTGATTACTATTTTTGTTCACATTTGTTTTGTTTTTTTTGATATATTACTATTTTTTTTCCAGAAATAAGTGCTGCCAACTACTACGCTTTGGCTTTTGAATAGAGTATGTGGCTGAAATTTGAGAAACTTGTGACACTGTAGCACTTGGCCAGTCTTGTGTCTGTCTTCCCTGTGCTTGGTTGTAACCTTTAGTCGATGAAGTCTTTATGGAAAATATGAACCATCTACAAGGGAAGTTTTGGTCCAACCATGAACCTATGTCCACACTAGGAAGCCCCATGCCTATACCCATCCTTCTGCTCTGCGTGTTCAAGCTCATCCAACTAGTAGAAACGGAGAAGGGGAAAATCTAAATGAGCAAACCTATGTAAGAGGTCTTACATGCTTCTCGGAAGGAACAACCTATTCTGCTCTCAATAAGTCGGGATCCCTCTTTTGCCCCAAAAATAAATAAGTTCCTATTTACAATCCTCTTTAAAAATATAATGATGAAAGAAGAGAAAGGCGTCCTGCACAGAGAGGTGAAGCATGCAACTCCATCGAGGTATTGACTAGGCTCACTGGAAGTGGAGCAATGTGTGTGTTCCTGCATGACTCTGTCGAGTACTGTCCAGGTCTACTGGCAGCGAAGCAACACCAAATATGAAAACTTATACTCTGAAAATCTTCAACTCGTAAGCTAAACTACCCTTCCCGGATTCGAAACACTAAGATCCAAGCTGAAATTTTGACTGTGTTTGACTGAGTTTGCAAAGGGTGAACCATGTATGTCCATGGGGTAAGTGGGGAAGCTGAAGTAACCCATGTAACGATTCAATACTCCCTGAAAGACCAAGGCCATGTGCTAGCAATGAACCAAAAAGAGAAGCTAAAGTTCTACTAGTGTGTCGCCAAGTGTTGTAGCAGCTATAACCACCCTCCAAAATTTTGTCCAACACCTAATTTCGGAGTGTCTCTTGGGAGTTCCACTTGATGACTACACACCCTCAAGTTCACTCTATGAGCCCATGGGAGTCTTTGCATCCACCTTGCTTGTTCATTTCACCCAAGTTTTTGCATGTTGGTGTCTAAGTCATGCTTGCGACCATGTTCTATTTATGCTCAAAGCCTTCGCTTCATGTGTACTTGTTGTGTTCGCTATAAAATCATCTGTTGCACTCACACATAGAGTCGAATTCATTGTCACACAAACGTCATCACGGTCAATTAAAGATCAATCACAAGTGTCGTGCTTGTCACTTGCACCATTGGTTATTCTTGTAGAACATGTGTGTCTGGATTTTTTGAGTCACTTCGTTGTCGAGTCATGTGAGTGTGTGTTTTCATGATCACCTATGCATCTTTCAATTGTTCACACACTTAGTCATTTCATTGAAGTTCTGATGACTGGACTCCCCTCTAACAACCAGAGCATCGCCCCACCATCGACTCGATTGAATATCACCCAGAACAGTGCAGAAGCACCAAGCAAGTCTTTCCAAACTATATTGATTGCAAGCAATCCAATAAAATTTTATGCTGACCACCTGGACCGTCAGACTCGATAGCCACCCCAGGGCTGACTCCCCTCAAAAATTGCGTAGAGGCTACTAACCTTTCGCGCTTAGCTGACTGAGGAAATTGCGGAGACAGGCTGGACAGACACCAAGTGCCCGTCCTTGCCTCCCTCAAAAAATTGCGTAGTTTTCCGAGTCAGTATTCCTGACAGTCGACCGACTACTCATCTAGGAAATTGTGTAGTTTTCATGAGCAGGTATTCTACTAGATAGAAGTCTACTCAACTTAGAAATTGTGTAGACATGATCAGCAAGCCGACCTATCAGCCTTAGTACAGTTTTCCTCGCCAGCAGCTCCTAGCAGCAAATTGCCAGTTCCCTCTAGGAATTGTGTAGTTTCTGCTACCAAGCTCCCAGCAGCTAACTGCCTGTCCCCCTTGGGAATTGCGTAGTTTCTGCTACTAGTGTCACAAAATCCAACTTCTAGTCCCCTCTAGGAATTGTGCAATTTTGACTGCTAGGATCCGGGCTAATTCCCCCCAAAAACTATGTAATTTCTGCCCACTGATCCTCCTTACATCTTGACGTGTTCCTCCATCAAATTACGCAATTTTTTCCTTCCAGCCTCTACTGCCTGCTCATTCCAGAAACTGCATAGATTTTTCCTACCTTTCCTTCCTGCAGCCTGGACTGTCCCTCCCAAAATTTGCACAATTGTGCCTTCCAGCCGATCCAGACCTCGCAGATAGTCACTGTCGACTCGGATTGCCCATCTTCATCACTTAGTGACTCTTGCGTAGATTTCATCAGCAGTTCCTAGAGTTGTCATCCCACTTCGCAACCTTGCTGCCTCTCCTGGTCACCTGCATCTGAAATGATCATGTGTCATGATTGACTAGGAGGTTTTTGGATTTGATATCATCTTTTCATGAGTGACTGCAGGCACAAGTACACTAAAAAACATGACACGACAATGAAAGGGATGAACGAAGGGAGCACATGCAGAAGGACAGGTTCACCAATGAACGAACACATGATGCATGTGAAGAGATGTTATCGCGAATGGATGATCATGCAAAAATGTGTTCGCGTATGGAGGAACGAGAAAACATGAAAGATATTCTCATGGATAGATGAACGGAAGGACATGCACCTTTCACAAACAAATGATCTTTTCAAGCCTTCCAACATGAAAGCAAGGAACAATGTGCTAAACCATCATCAAGTGAATCAAAGACCATTGAAGACTCTATGAAATTTTCCATGCGAAGGTGAAGCTATGCCACACCATGAAGACATCCATCACGTAGCAGCACTGTAGCTCGACATGGACTCCAACAGCAAAATGAATGTACCGACACTGTCATTTCAAGTCATTCCCTGAGTCATGTTTCCCACATCTCTACTTTGGGCTAGGTTTCCAATCAATGTAATGTAGCATGGAATTCCAAGAGACCCACTTGTTGTACAAAGAGTCATGCAAAGTTGAAAATTCATGGAAGTCAAACAGTCATGAGGGTATTCGAACAACCACAAGGGTCAGTTTCACCCTTGGCTATAAATACCTCCTCATTTTTACATGAAAGGACTTTTCACTTAGCTCCTCCCACATGGCCAAGAGAGTCTGCATTCTTTTATTTGAGGAGTAAGTAGTGGCTCCAACACCCCACACTCGGGGTTAGTGATGTATGGTGTAACGATGTGTCTTAGAACTTTCACTTAATTTAGAAGCCTACTAACAAGCCAACATGTTTCACACATGTATTGTAACTATTGTAAGACTAATATTGAACACTTGTAATGCATGTTGCTTTAACCCGTGTTGAACACTTGAACTATTTCACTTGTTGTAATACATAACCTGTTAATGGAAATGTGTTGTATATGCTGTTAATGTTGTCTCGCCCATTGTGGCAATCTCCCCGGACATCAGACAGACCTTTCACATAGAGCTTGTTGTAACAACCACTGCAGTCGTTTAGACTCATCCGTTGAGTGTTGTACGTGTTATCTTACCTTGTGTGTTGTGACTGCCACATCCATGTGGACTGCTCCTCTGAAAGCTGTGCATGTCTTGTTGTGTTGTGTGTTCGTAGCTGAGTTGGGACTTCATCCCAACCAACTTGGGACTTACTCTCACCCTCTCCCCTTATAGTGAAAGAACCATGGACACAAGTACACTAGCGTTCACCAGGCACGCGAACCTCACTTCTTGAAGGCAAAGCAAGCCACTTTCCTGTGCTGACAATCAAGATTTGAGGCAAATCCTTAAGACAATGGCAACCAGGCCATCATACCAGATGGGACTCCAACACCAAACGGTGTGAAGTCTAGTTGGGACTTCATACTGGGGTGATCCCCTGAATGTCGGCAGGTCCAGCACTGTCAACAAGTTGTAAGGCGGAAAATGATAGAATCGTAAAGGTTGATGATGTTGGTATGTTGAGATGATCTCTCTCTCTCTCTCTCTCTCTCTCTCTCTCTCTCTCTCTCTCTCTCTCTCTCTCTATATATATATATATATATATATATATATATATATATATTGATTTGTGTAGATGAGATAGCCTCCCCTGAAGCACACTGAGGCATGTTGATTATCTTTATATTTGGTTATCTGACACGGTATTTTTGCAGGAAGAAGAATATTAGAGATGACTAGTAGGATGGTGGATTACAATATGAGCAACACTATATATATATATATATGTGTGTGTGTGTGTGTGTGTGTGTGTGTGTGTGTGTGTGTGTGTGTGTGTGTGTGTGTGTGTGTGTGTGTGTGTGTGTATTGCTAATCTATATTGATTTGTGCAGAAGAGATAGCCTCCCCTAAAGCACACTAAGGCATGTTGATTATGTTTATATTTGGTTATCTGACATGGTATGTTTGTAGGAAGAAGAAGATTAGAGATGACTAGCAGGATGGTGGATTAAAATTCATGAGACTCTCCTTATAGTTTATATGAGCAACACAAAGATGAGTATTCTCTTGACATAGCAAATACTTTGAGAATTTTAAAGGCAAATATTAGAAGTTGTAAGGAAGATAATGGCATAATCATTTAGTCATAGGAAATGAAAGTAGAAGTCAATGCAGTGATCCTTCAGAGCTTGTCAAATTTGTAGAAACAAGGACAATGATGGATAAGTAATGGACATGAAGAAAGGACAAATGAGGCATATGGTAGTAGGTCTCATGGTGGGAGCATGTCGGACAAGGATGGCATGGTCAGAGGTGGCATATGGATGGATACACTTGATAGGAGAGGTAGTGGTTATGGGTTCTATTCTAGTTCTGGTTCAAATAGGCAACATGGTTATCATCATTATCATCCTTACAGGAAGAATTAGAAGTAATACTTGCTGGATGAGTTTAAGAAAGCCAAACCTCCTACCTTCGATGGAGAGTTGAAGAAACTAGAAGATGTAGAATCATGGTTACTTGGGATGAAGAAGTTCTAGCTACATGATTATTCAGAGAATATGAAATCCATGATAGTTATTTTTAGTCTCAAAGGAAAATAAAGCATCTAGTGGGAAGATGTGAAGTGTGTCAGAGGCATCAAGACAGAGGAGTTGCGTTAGCATGAATTCAAGAGAATTAAAAAAAAAATACCGAGTCAGAGAGATATTATGACAATAATGCTGAGTTCTACGAGTTGAATATGGGATGTATGACAAATGAAGAGTATAACACTAAGTTTTTGTAGTTGTTGAGGTATGTACCATAACTTAAGGATGAGAAGATGAAGGTTGAAATAATTGTAAGTAGATTTCCATTAGCATTTAAAGATCAGATTGTGTATGTTGAGCCATGAACATGGGAGGAAGTAATTGGTAAGTTGAAGCATTGTTATGAGAAATATAAGTTTAATTCGAAACCTAAGTAGGGTTGGAAAGGTAATGATAAGACTAAGGGAAAATGGGACAAGAGTGAGGAATACCTCGAGATGCAGGTAACAAGGAGGATGTAGCACCGTACAATAAATTCAATGTAGTTGATAGAGGACAAGGATTTCAGTCTAAGGAGAAAAATAAGGGTGATGACAAGAAGCCTTTGTAGTGTTGGAATTATGGCAAGGACCATTGTACGAGAGATTGTCCACATCATCAATGTTGTAGAATGCGGCTTTACGATGCTCAGGAGGCAAAAACAGTTGGGGATGTTGGACAGAGTATTCCTTGGATTTATGTAGCATTGGATAATAGGCAGACTAATCATTAAGAATCTATTATTGAGATGGAAGGTAAGCTTTGTCATCAAGTTTTTCCTATTTGACTGATCATGGATCTAACTATAGTTATATCAATCCTGACTTGGTGGATAAGTGTTGCTTGAATAAAAAAGTGCATGTAGAATCTTGGCTAGTGCAATTGGATACAACTACCAAGAAAGAGTTCATCATTGGGTGATATATTGTGCATTTTAGCTGAACGGTAGTCTATATCAGCGCATCTAAATGTGATTCTGTTGGGATCATACAATATTTCATTAGGTATGGATTGGTTGTGCATTCACAAGAATAAGGTAGATTTCTATGATAAGGCTATTGAGTGCGTTGATGATGATGGAGATAGAAGAATCTTGCAGGGAAAGAAGGATCCTACATCAGTGAGAATGGTTATAGTTATGCAGGCGAAGTGCAGTAGCAGGAAAGGGTGTGTATTATTTGTATTTCATATTTCTAGTGATAAAGGGAAGGATATTGAGGATATTGAACTATTGAATAGGTATCTAGTTTTGCAGCGGTTTCAGGATGTATTTCCAGTAGATATTTCAGAGTTACCACCTCATAGGGAAGTGGATTTTCTTATTGAGTTGATGTCGGGAGTAGCACCAACATCTAAGGCACCTTACAGAAAGAGCACTCTTAATAAAATTGAAGTTGCAGCTTAAGGAAATGCTTGAATAGGGCTACATTAGGCCAAGTGTGTCGCCTTAGGGTTCACCAATGTTGTTTATGAAGAAGAAGGATACTACTCTCAGGTTGTGTATTGATCATAGGAAGTCGAAAAAGGTGACAATTAATAATACGTACCTATTGTCGTAGATTGATGATTTTTTTATCAGTTGAAGGAGGAAACGATGTTCTTGAAGATTTATTTGAGATCAGGATATCCTCAGGTACGCACCAAAGAAGAGGACATCTACAAAACTGCATTCCATACCAAGTATGGGCATTATGTGTTTGTAGTAGTTCCTTTTGGTCTTACTAATGCTCTAGCTACTTTCATGTGTTTGATGAAAAGTGTATTGTGTCCTTTCTTGGACGAGTTTGTAATAGTATTCATTGATGACATATTGATATATTCTAATATTGACGAAGAGAATGCAGAACACCTGGTGGTGGTGTTAATATTATTGAGAGAGCATTAGTTGTATGCCAAGCTTAGTAAGTGCAGTTTCTTTCAAACAAAATTTCATTACTTGGGACATGTTGTTTCCAAGGAAGGTATAGTAGCGGACCCTAAAAAGTTCAGAGCTATCATGGAGTGGGAAACTCCTAGAAATGTGAATGAGGTCAGATAATTCATGGGATTAGCAGGTTATTATAGGAGGTTCATTAGTAACTTCTCACAAATTTCTTATTCTATTACATCTTGCAACGAAAAGAGAAGAAGTTTGAATGGACTGAGGAGTGTGCAACTAGTTTTGTGCAATTAAAGCATCCGCTTCCAAATTCTATAGTCTTGAAGATTGCAGATCTCGATAAGGAGTTCATGGTATGTACAGATGCTTGTAAGAGAGGACTCGGTGGGGTCTTGATGTAGGAAGGGAAAATAGTATTCTATGAGTTGAGGAAGTTGAATGAGAACGAGAAGAACTATGCAACTCACAATATTGAGTTGGAAGCAATCATTCAAGCATTGAAGATGTGGAGAGATTATTTTCTTGGAAGGAGGTTCGTCTTGATGAGTGATCACAATGGGCTAAAGTACTTATTTGATCAACCGAAATTGAATTCCAAGCAAGATATATGGTTGGATACTCTTAGCAGGTTTGACTTCGAGATTAGGTACATTAAGGGAAAGGAGAATAGGGTTGCATATGCTCTTAGTAGAAGAGTGTATTTGAATCAAAATGCAATAGTGAGTTCTTAGGGGACGGATTTGCAAGTGTGGATCTTGCAGGTAGGACAACATGATGACAAGTATGAAAAATTGAGGTACAAATTACAACAATAGGGTGTAGGTAATCATGATGTGGATTTTCATCTCATGACAAATGGTTTGGTCAGATTCAGGAATACAATTTATGTACCATATGACAATGAGATCAAGGAGCTTATCTTGAGGGAGTTTAATTTAAAGTCGTATTCAGGTCACCCGGGATATCAGAAGACATTGATAGCAGTTAAGAGGTTCTATCATTGGTTGAAATTGAAGAAAGAGGTGGCTAAGTTTGTTGCGAGATGTTTGGACTATTAGCAGATAAAAGCAGAGTGTAAGCATCCAGGTGTTTTATTATAGTCGATTCTGATTCCATAGTGGAAATGGGAGGTCATTTCCATGGATTTCATCACAAGTTTTTTTAATACATCTAGACAACGTGATTCCATCATGGTTGTGGTTGATAGGTTGAACAAGGTAGCTCACTTCGTTCCAGTCAAGTCTAATAATTCAGTTAGAGAGGTAGCTCAGGTATTCATTAGGGAGATAGTGAGATTGCATGGTGTTCATGAGAATATTGTATCAGATAGAGATGCCAAGTTCACTTCTAAGTTTTGGAAGGAATTCTTTGCAGTTTTTGGGACAGAGTTGGCCTTCAGTACAACTTATCATCCGCAAACAGATGGACATAAAAAGAGGGTTAACAAGATTCTTAAGGACATGTTGAGGATGTATATCATGCATCAACATAGGAAGTGGGAAGAGTATCTTCCACCAGTAGAGTTTGATTATAACAATGGGTATCAAGGGTCCTTGAAGATGAGTCTGTTCGAGGCACTTTATGGGAGGATTTGTAATACTCCTACCAGTTGGAGTGATCCAATGAATAGGGTATTGATTGGACTGAATATGTTAGCAAATATGGAACATGAAATACAGGTTATTAAAAGGAATTTGAAGGCATCACAAGATAGGCAGAAGACTTATGCAAATCAACATAAGGTATTGAAGGAGTTTCAGGTTAGGGAGCATGTGTATTTACACATCAAGCCCAAGAGAAGCTACTTGAGGATCAGATCATGTTAGAAGTTGGCACCTCGGATTGTGGGACTTTTGAGATCCTTGAAAGTATTGGACCAGCTGCCTACAGACTTGCACTTCCACCAATGGTGAAATTCCATGATTTTTTCCATGTTCCATTGCTTAAGAAGTATGTCTAGGATGTTGATCATGTAATTGATTGGTTTGTGGCCTGTATTACAGGTGGAACTAGAGGGAGAATTCCAGCCATAAACATAATGCATATTATAGCAGAAACATCCCATGATTTGGAACAGAGCAATTGAGCAGTTTAAAGTGCAGTGGAGGCACTTTGGGCCTGATGAAGCCACATGGGAGATGGTTGATCAGATGCGAGATATGTATCCTTTATTATTTGTAGGTTAGAAAAAATGAGTTTTTAGTATATGTATATGTATATATGGATGTCAATTGTAGATATCGGAATGAGTTGTGTTATAAATCTCCAATAAGTGGTATGATTATCGTGTTTGTTATATTGGTCATGGTTTGCAGTAGTTGTTCATTGTAAATAATGCATCGAGTTGGGTTATAAATCTACATATGTAGTATGTTTTATTTTTAGCGGTTTGTTGGTCATATGTGTCATAGAACAACAAAGGCAGTGTTCCCCCAAGGAGGAGGGGTTTGTAGAAACCCCTAGTTGATTATCCATGTAAATAAAATAAGATCAACGTCATGGGACATGTATTCCAAGTTGAATGTTAAGAAAAACATAGTGATGGGTATCACTAGTGATTAATTTATGGCTATGGAAATAGGCAAAGGCATTAGTAAGGGAAAGTGGCAATACTTGGCATTTTATTTATGAAATAAAGGAAAATAGGAGAAAAGGAAGGTGAAGAGACACAAATTTGCATGGGAGGGAAATTGAAGGAAAAATGAAGGAAAATGAAGAAAATAGAGGCCTCAATGATAAAAGTATTTTGAGGATCAATTGTTAGCCTTTTGACAGTTTTGGGTGGAGCTCTCTTTTATTTTCTCATTATTTCATACTCTTACACACTTAGAGTATTCTTGGAACACTTTGGCATACATTGGATTTGGATAAATAAGGATAAGGAAAAGCAGGAAAGCACAAGGGAACAAGTGGATTAGAAGCTACAACTGGATTTATTTGCAAGTAACAGGTTGCATGTGTGATTTTCTTGTTGATTTATGGATTCATGGTATATGCATGCGATTTTTTGGTTATGTGTTTTCATTGGCATGGAGATTTTCCTGGAGTGACAATGGTTTTAGTCTTGCCTTGCCACTTCCTAGATATCCATGGTGTTGTGGGTTTTTCCACTTGATTTTTTTCTAATTGGTGCTCATAATTCCTTAGGCATTTGGATTGGAACAAACACTCTCGAAGCCCTAGAACAACTTGGGTTGAGTTACTAGTCCTTGAGCTTCGGTTGGGACAAATGCTCTAGAGCCCTTGGTGGGTTGAGTTACTAGTCCCTAGAGCCCAGTTGGACAAATGCTCTGGAGCCCTTGGTTGGTTGAGTTACTAGTCCATAGAGCCGAGTTGGACAAATCATTTGGAGCCTTGGAAGGTTGTGGGTTGAGTTACTAGTTCTTGGAGCTTTGGGCAAATTCAATAGAGAGAAATCTAGTTGGTTTTAGTGACGTCCGACTATGGAGGTGGAATCACTATGGTTGAGGGTTGAGGTGGTTTGGTCTTTAGAAGCTCTAGTTTGGTTATTCAATGAGATCCCATGTTCATGCTTGGAATATGGCATGAGGGTGATTGGTTGAAAGAGATATTTGGTTCAACCCAATCTATGGTCTGGTGGTATCTGGAAGTCCCTGACTTGGTTGGTATTTTCATATATTAATATGAGACATTTTCTATAGTGATCTATGAGCATTTGTAGTGATTATGGTTGCGATATTATGGCTGAGTTTCCATGATCTCTGTGTTGGTTATATGATGTGTACCATTTATGGCTCTTGTCATGAATATTTAGTTAACGATTGATTGATTAATGTATAGAATAATAAGTGTTTTTCAAGCTATGTGGAGAGGGCATAGAGCCTTCTTGGTGATTCTCAGGTGAATCTCAGACTTTTGTGATCAGATATGCATTCATGACTTATAACTTACATGTTTTCCATGTGTTTGACGAAATGTCTAGCATGTTTTAGGTAGTCTAGGTCAAGTTCTTTATTCAATTTTGGATGTTTAGCTTTGTCCTCATGTCAATAATGAGTCTGATAAGTCTTAGATAGTTATGGGTAGTGGTCTAGAGGCTAGTCTAGAATTGTGGCTCAAATCTCGAGACTGCACTCTCTGAATTAGAGATTTTGGGCTATAACCACATGGAAGCAGTGGCATGCATGCAGTTGGAGCCCTATAACCAAACCCTTGCCTTGTTGTGCATGCATTTGGGGCTTAAAATGGGAGAAAAGCATCCTCATCCTAGGGTTTGGTCACCCTGGGCAGTCCTTTGGTCCCTGAGTGTCCCGTAGCCCTAAGTGATGTTTGTGTGCAGTGAATTATTTTCCCCACTTTCATAACTAAATCTTGGAGGTCTGATCATGTCATAATAACTCTTCACCTCATGCTTACCCTGACAGGCTTGTGAATTGGGTAAATGTGAAAGGAGGTGGTTACAAAGGACATACGTTGAAACTACAACAAAAAAAGTAGTTTCATTTTTTTTTCTTTAAAAGTTCATAACTCTTATTTTAAATTTTTAACTATTATTTTATTATTTTCCTTAGTATTCCCATTTTAGGCCTCAAAATTCACCTAATGAATCTCTATAAATCATAAGACCTTATTTATAATGAATGTAACACTCAATTACAAATAATTATAACCCATTATGACAAATATCCCTTAAACTATATTCCATCACCCTTATAACCCTTAACCCCAAACTTCACTAACCCTAACCAATATAACCCACATAGAATTTAGTCATATTAACTATTATTCAAAACACAAGGGCTTCATTGGGGGATAAATATCATACCACGTGGATTCATATTGGGGGATATATATTGAGGAAAAAATGACATAATATATTGAGAATATATTAGGGGATAAAAGGTTTTTATATTGGCAAGTATAAAAAATGTATCTCAAAATTAATAAAAAAATATAAAGGGGTGTAAAAAATGTTAATGAAAAAAAGGAAAACTACAATATCTAGTGAAAGTAGGGGATTTTTCGATGTAGGAGCATCCGAGTGAAGAGGCGACAACTGGGAGATGTTTTTATTTTTATTTTTATTTTCATTTTATCTTGACAGATAGGGAGGAAAACACTTCAAGTTTCAGTTTCATTTAGTTACATTTTGTGTCATTTTTAATTAAGGCTGAATCAACCATTGTTAGTTTTTTAAATTAGACAAAATAGGAATTAGTTAGGGATTTGTTTGAAGAAACTATTTAGTAACTGAAACATAACTGAGGAATAGTTCCTCAAACTGTAAAGGAACTGCTGACAATGTATTGAAAAGAAAAAATCAAAGATTATGGAAGGGTTGCCATCCAGAGAGGAGAGAGAGAGCCCAGAAGTTGTAACCCAAAAATAGTTGAACTTCTATGATAACTAACAATTCAAATCTGTCATTTAATACAGTAGATTAAATTTCATTAAGTTCTCTGTGTATAGTTGTCTCGGGCATCAAAATGAAAGCAAGACAGTTAAACAATTTTTTTTCTTTTCAAAGATTCGAACAACCATCGACAAGCATTCAGTGACAAGAAGCATTTTCAAGACTGATAACTGAACAGAGGTGCACCAACACATAGATTTCATTCCTCAACAAAACAAATCCCAAGTAGCAACTACAATCTGCATTTAAACAAAATAAATACATTTCATGTACATGGAATTTCATTTTTCATTCAATAAATATTCGTTGTACACAAATCTGTAATCTGGAAATCGTTAAGCATTCTAAGCCCATGAAATCAAGACACATTACAGTCCATGGTTATGCCTAAAACTTCTAGCGAGGGCATGAACACCTCAAAGAACACATATATATACGAAGGACCCAAAACATCAAGGTTATAGCTGAGACACAAACAAGAGCAAGTGACCGAATAACTGCTGCAAAACTAGACACACAACAAATCAAGCAAGGAAACCACTATAGCTATGGAAGGACCCTACCCCGGTTTCCCTAAGCCCATGAAAAAGTCACTAGGATGAAGCTGTAGAGCAGTGCTCTTATGGAGAGACCTGCATACCACCACAGAGAGGGTAGCGGTCAGTATTAAGTCGTGAAAATAAAAAAGATAACAGTGGAAAGCCAACAGGAAGGGGAACAAAGATATTACCTGGAGAAGAACCACTTTCGAAAAGAAGGGCGAGAGCCGAGACCCACAACAAAGGGTTTCCACCAGTGACTAAGCCATGAACACACTCTGCCTACTCACCAGGGAGCCAGAACGTTAGAACCTTTAAAAACTGGAAGTGAAATTGAAACTGGAAGGAAGAGCTTACCTGAAATTGAGGGCGCCGAGTCGTCCTATGCAGAAGCCAAGCAGTGACCTGAGATTTGCAGAGCTGAAGCATAACCAGACCCCACATCAACAAAAAAATCACCACAAAACGAATAGAAACGAGTTCGAAGCAAATAATGTAGACAAGCAGACTTGCGAGAAGGAGAGGACTTGAAACCCTCCAAACACCAGAGCAATGAGTCGCCATAGGAAATGAGTAGAGGCATAATAATGACAGATCATGGAGGATGAATAGAGACATAGCACCAATACACTGCAGAGAACTAGAAAGACATATTAAACTGCCATACGGAGCAGACAGGGCAAAATACTTACCAGCCATCGCGGAAACCAGGCGAGAACACAGAGTGATCGTAGAGAAAAACTTTCACATAATAGAAATTACCTCCAAAACCCCTCGGCATAGGTGAAAACCCTCAGCCATAAGCCTGAGGTTAGTATAGAGGCGGCAACAAAAACATTAAACCACAATTAAGACATACATCTAAAACCCTGCCACCAAACCCAACTTGGAAACAGAGAATTAAACGGTCAATAGCCACGCGTCCCTCCTCGGGATCGCCACCAATTTTTGGTATCATAGTAGGTTTTCATTTTCTCTTAGAAAAAAAATGGAGGTAAGAAGAAAGGGTTGTGGAAGAGGCATCAGAAGAGTAGCAGATGAAGGACTACGAGAAGAAATTAGGAATTTAACTGCATGTTTGGCAGCAGTGGAAGCAGGAAGGCGTAGAGATCCGGAAGGTGGGGATGATAGTGAGGAGGAAAACATAGCCACAACGGATGGGTCAGATGACGAAGGACCGTAAATTAAGCCATTGAGGTCAGTTTTATTGGCTAGCAGCAAGCCAAGACCAAAGCTCTCTAATTATGATGGCAGTTTGTCCATAGAGTCATTATTAGATTGGATAAGTGAACTAGACAAATATTTTGAGTATGAAGAAAGCAACGAAGACAAGAGGATCAAGTTTGTTGTCACCAAATTGAAGGGACATGCAACATTATGGTGGGACAATGTGCAGGTAGAAAGGAGGAGATTAAACAAAGCATTGATTAAAAAATGGGATAGGATGGTTGCTAGGATGAAGAGAAAATTTTTGCCTAAAGATTATCAAATTGCCCTTTATAGACAAGTATAGAACCTGAAACAGAGAATGATGACTGTAAAGGAATATACTGAAGAATTTTATAAAGTTAACCTGACAGCTGGTTATGTTGAAGATACCCCTGAGAAAACAACGAGGTTTGTGAATGGTCTACGAATGGAGATCCTAGACGAAATTAGTATTCTTTCCCCTAAGACCATAGAGGAAGCTTATCAAAGTGCTTTGAAAGGCAGAAGAAAAGATTGCTAGAAAACAAAATGCTAGAAGAGGACGTGATTCTGGTGGAGGTCGGGGACAGACCTTTGGTAGAGGTAGGAAAACCAACAACATTGAAGAGGGCAGTAGTTCGAAGACTTCGGGATAGAGTAAAAGGGAAGGTAACACCAAAGGAGGAAGTTAATACTAGTGAGGAAGAGGTAATGGCAGAGGTAGAGGAAATTCCTATCAGTGTCACAAGTGGGGACACATGTCCTTTGAATGTCCTAAAAATGAACAAACTGAGTAGAGGGGAGCATATGTTGCTCAACCCGATGAAGCGGAGGCACCGCAACAGGAGGTGGAAAATATGCCAGAGATTGGGGAAGCCTTGGTGCTGAACAAGGTATTGTTAAAATCGGCTAAAGAAGTAACCAATCAAACACAGAGGAAAGCATTGTTTCGGACTGTATGCAAGTCACATGGGAAATGCTGCAAATTAATTATAGACAGTGGAAGTACTGATAATATGGTAGCTACTGAAATGGTGGGAAAGTTGGGTTTGAAGAAGTTGAAGCACCCAACCCCATACAGGGTGTCGTGGTTGTAGAAAGGCCACCAATTGTTGGTCAATGAACAGTGTGAAGTAGAGTTTCATATTGGCAAGTACGAGGACAAGGTGACTTACGATATCATGCCTATGGACGTGTGCCATATTATGTTGGGCAGACCATGGCAGTATGATAGGAAAGCCATCCACGACGGGGCAACAAATTGTTACAAGTTTGTTAAAGATGGAATAAAGCATACCCTAGTTCCCATGAAGGAAGAGGAAGCTACAGAAACGAGTGGGACAAAAGCACTACTGTTAAGCAGAAAAGAGTTTTTGCAACAGATGGAGGATGATGAGATGAAGTATGCAGTTATGCAAAGGCCAAAACTAGTATTGATCCATACTGAAGTCATTGACTTACCTGAAGAAATATAGGACATGTTGCAAGAGTTTAGTGATATTGTGGTAGACAATCTACCGGAAAAATTACCACCGAAGCAGAGCATTAGTCACCATATTGATTTTATTCTAGGAGCCAGTTTTCCAAACAAGGCTGCCTATCGGATGAGTCTGAAGGATAATGAAGAAATCCAGAAGCAGGTGTAGGAGTTGTTGGATAAGGGACTGATTCGAGAGAGTTTAAGCCCTTCTGCAGTTCCGACTATTTCCTTTACCTCGGATGGATGATATGATGGATTGTTTGAGTGGAGCAACATACTTTTCAAAGATATACCTGAAATTCGGTTACCAGCAAATCAAAATTCAAGAAGGTGATGAGTGAAAGACAACTTTCAAGAATAATGAAGGCTTGTACGAATGGTTGGTTATGCCCTTTGGATTGAGCAACGCCCCTAGCACATTCATGCGGTTGATGAACAAGATGTTGAAGGAATTCATTGGGAAATTTGTGATTTTATATCTGGATGATATACTTATATTCAACAAAACGAAGGAGGAACATTTTCGACACGTGAGGTATGTATTGGAAAAATTACAACATAATAAATTGTTGATAAATTTGAAGAAATGTTCTTTTTTCCAAAAAGAATGAATTTATTTGGGATTTGTGATATCCGAGAATGAACTAAAAATGGATCCGGAAAAGGTTGCAGCCATAGTTAGCTGGCCATCTCTCAAACGCTTGTTTGAGGTATGAAGTTTCCATGGATTGGTGAGTTTTTATCGGAAATTTATTAAAAATTTCAGTGGGATTTGTGCACCCATGCTAGACACCATTAAGAAGACAAATTAGCCTTTACATTGGATAGAAATGGCAGAGAAGAGTTTTCAGCTGCTCAAAAAGAAAATTATTGAAAAACCGATTTTGAGGTTACTAGAGTTTAACAAACTTTTTCAAGTTCGTTGTGATGCCAGTGGGATAGCCATTGGTGTAGTGCTCAATCAAGAGGACAATCTAGTAGCCTATTTCAATGAGAAACTAAATGAAAGTAGGCAAAAGTACACGTCTTATGACAAGAAATTTTACGCAGTGATTCAAGCGCTGAAGCATTGGAGACATTAACTATTGGCCAATGAATTTGTCTTGTTTTCGGACAATTTTGCGTTGCAGTATATTATGCAGCAGCATAAGTTGAACTATAAACATGTGAAGTGGGTGGAGTACTTGCAAAGTTTTACGTTGGCATTGAAACACATCAACAGTCAAGCCAACAAAGTGGTAGATGCATTAAGCAGGAAGAATTTGATCCTACAGGAAAGTATGATACAAGTATTAGGATTTGAACATCTTAAGGACTTGTATGAGGTAGATGCAGATTTTAGGGAAGCTTATGAAGCTTGCCAAAATCCGTTGTTGAGAGATAACAGTTCATGGCTGGACTATAATATGAAGGAAGGGTTGTTGTTCAAAGGAGGGTATTTGTGTATTCCGAAATGTTCTATGAGAGAGAACTTAATCCAGGAAAAGCATAATGGAGGTTTAGACAGACATTTTGGCATAGACAAGACCTTGGATCAGTTGAGTCACTTTTACTATTTGTCGAAGATGAGTAGAGATGTACAGAGGTTTGTGACTAGATGTAAAGTGTGTCAATTTGCAAAGGAACACAGCCAGAACATGGGGTTGTATACGCCCTTACCTATTTCGAACAGACCATGGGACTCTGTCAGTTTGGACTTTGTCTTAGGTCTGCCAAAGAAACAACAGGGATTTGATTCCATCATGGTGGTGGTGGATCATTTCACCAAAATGGCACATTTCATTCCATGCAGGAAAACCAGTGACACCACACATGTAACACATTTTTTCTTTACCGAGATAGTCAGATTACATGGCTTGCTGAAGTCTATTATTTCAAATCAAGACGTTAAGTTTACAGGACATTTTTGGCGAACCCTATGGAAAAAATTAGACACCAAACTAAACTTCAGCTCAGCTTATCACCCGCAGACCAATGGTCAAATCGAAGTGGTGAACCGAAGTTTGGGAAACTTGTTAAGGAGTTTGGTTGGAGAAAATTCTCGACATTGGGACCATGTGCTTGCACAAGCAGAATTTGCTTATAAAAATTCACCCAACTGAAGCATGGGAAGTAGTCCTTTCTAGATCCTATACGTAATTCACCCACGTGGAGTACATAAGTTACAATATTTGGGACAGTTGGAGCGCAAGAGTGCTGATGGGGAAGATTTCGCAAAGGCAATCAATGATCTTCATGAACAAGCAAAATTGAAATTACAGGACAATAGTCAAAGATACAAACAAAAGGCAGATTTGAAAAGACAGGAGGTCAATTCAACGTAAGAGACCTGGTATTAACACACCTACGCAAGGAAAGGTTTCCTAAAGGTGAGTACAAAAAGTTGAAATGGAAAAAAATTGGGCCTTGTAAGATTCTTTGGAAGTTTTCTGCGAATGCTTACGAGCTGCAGTTACCCCCAAGTATTGGAATTTCACCCATTTTCAATGTGGCAGATCTTACCCCTACACTGCAGCAGATGGAGAAGACAATTCGAAAAGATGAACATGGGACACCCAGAAAGAGAATGATTCGTGGATTAAGCAAATGCCCCCAGCAAAGCCTCTAGAGATCGAACAGATCCTACATACTCAGGTGGCCAGATGGACTCAAAGGAAGGAATATTTGCAGTACCTATTGAAGTGGAAGGTTCATCCTATTGAAGATAGTTCTTGGTTAGATGCTGGCCAGATTCAAAGCATCGGGTACTCTATTGAAGAGCTCATGGATAGAAGCCATAAGTTTAATTTTCCCCGGGAGCCTGATGCAAGAGCATCCGAGTGAAGAGGCAATAGCTGGGAGATGTTTTTTTTTTTCATTTTATCTTGACAGGTAGGGAGGAAAACACTTCAAGTTTCTATTTCATTTAGTTACATTTTGTGTCATTTTTAATT
The DNA here is from genome assembly GCA_031772625.1 of Pinus tabuliformis. NCBI lineage: Eukaryota > Viridiplantae > Streptophyta > Pinopsida > Pinales > Pinaceae > Pinus > Pinus tabuliformis. Next base: position 1,243,824,685 of record CM062818.1, read on the forward strand.
AACGCTGAATCAACCATTGCTAGTTTTTTAAATTAGACAAAATAGGAATTAGTTAGGGATTTGTTTGAAGAAATTGTTTAGTAACTGAAACATAACTGAGGAACAGTTCCTCAAACTGTAAAGGAACTGCTGATAATGTATTAAAAAGAAAAAAACAAAGATTATGGAAGGGCTGCCATCCAGAGAGGAGAGAGAGCCCAGAAGCTGTAACCTAGAAATATTTGAACTTCAAATCTGTCATTTAATACAGTAGATTAAATTTCATTACATTCTTCGTGTATATATGTCTCAGGCATCAAAATGAAAGCAAGACAGTGAAACCTTTTTTTCTTTTCAAAGATTCGAACAACCATCGACAAGCATTCAATGAAAAGAAGCATTTTCAATACTAAGAACCGAATAGAGGTGCACCAACACATAGATTTCATTCCTAAAAAAGAAAAATCCCAGGTACTAACTACATTCTACATTTAAACAAAAGAAATACATTTCCTATACATGGCATTTAATTTTTCATTTAATAAATATTCACTGTACAAAAATTTATAATCTGGAAATCGTGAAGGGTTCTAAGCCCATGAAATCAAGACGCATTACAGTCCACGGTTATGCCTAAAACTTCTAGCAAGGGCATGAACACCTCGAAGAACACATACAGATACGAAGGACCCAAAACATCAAGGTTATAGCCGAGACACAAACAAGAGCAAGCGATCGAATAACTGCTGCAAAACTAGACACGCAATAAAGCAAGAAAGGAAACCACTATAACTACGGAAGGACCCTACGTGGGTTTCCCTAAGCCCATGAAACAGTCACCAGGATGAAGCTGCGAAGCAGCACTCCTTTGGAGAGACCTGCATACCACCACAGAGAGGGTAGCAATCAGTATTGAGCCGCAAAAATAAAAAAGATAACAGTGGAAAGCTAACAGGAAGGGGAACGAAGATCTTACCTAGAGAAGAACCACTTTCGAAATGAACGACAAGAGCCGAGACCCACAAAAAAGGGTTTCCACCAGTGATTGAGCCATGAACATGCTCTGCCTACTCACCAAGGAGCTAGAGCGTTAGAAATTTTAAAAACTGGAAGTGTGAATTGAAACGGGAAGGAAGAGCTTACCTAAAATTGAGGGCATCGAGTCGTCCTGTGTAGCGGCCAAGAAGTGACTTGAGATTTGCAGAGCTGAAGTATAACCAGACCCCACATCCACAAAATGAATAGAAATGAGTTTGAAGAAAATAGCGTAGACAAGTAGACTTGCAAGAGGGAGAGGACCTGAAACCCTCCAAACACCAGAGCAATGAGTCGCCACAAGAAACAAGCAAAGGCATAGGAATGACAGACCACGGAGGATGAACAAAGACATAGCACCAATACACCACAAAGAACGAGCAAGACATATTAAACCGCCATACAGAGTAGACAAGGAAAAATACTTACCAACCATCGCGGAAACCAGGTGAGAACACAAAGTAATCGCAGAGAAAAACCTTCACACAATAGAAATGACTTCCGAAACCCCTCGGCATAGGTGAAAACCCTCAGTCGCAAGCCCGAGGTTAGTACATAGGTGACAACAAAAATGTTAAACCACAATTAAGACATACACCTAAAACCCTACCACCAAACCCAACTTGGAAACGGAGAATTAAACGGGCAATAGCCATGTGTCCCTCCTCGGGATCGCCACCATTTTTAAATTGGGAAGGTATTGGGTTCGTATTGGTAGGGGATTAAATCATGTGATTTTTAGATATATTTTCCAATATGTAGTCAAATTAGGGGTATTATTTAGTATGCCATGAACGCACGTGATATGTCAGGGGTTCATTAAGTGAAACCCGTGTGATTCAAAAACCATTATCATGATTAACTTCTACTTCCAAGCCATTATATCCTATAGCCCTTGGCTTATAACTTGTATAAGCTTAGCCCATATACATATTATCCCCTTTCCCTTATAACACCAAATCCTTAAATCCATAATTCATAAATAGTACAACATAATGAATTTAAGTCGTAACATTTTATAACCCCCCTTAACTTCTAACCCTTACAATGACTTACCAAGAAACCATAAAAATATTGTGATAAAAAAACTATTATAACTTTCAATGCATATCCTCAACAATATTTATATTTCCTATTCCTTATAATCTATATCACCCATCATTCTTGTGATTTCTAAGCCTTGAGAACTTATATTTAGTTATTTTCAAGGATTCAAATACAATACCTAAATATAGTAATCTAGGTGATTATATTTCTTCAAAAAAAAAACATATATATATATATATATATATATATATATATATATATATATATATATATATATATATATATATATATATATATATATATATGTAGGTGAATATTCGATTAAAAAAATACAACGTACTATCAAAATTTGTAAAAATTTTAGAAGAAGAAGAAACTGAAAATTTGTGTATGATTGCAGGTTTAGAAGAAGAAATAAAATCATTTTAAGCTATCACAAAGATGAAGGAGGATGAGACCACATTGTCTCATAAAGTTAAACAAATGGAGACTCTTACATAGTTGTGTAATGCAATTACTAGAGGACAATTGTAAGAACCTATTTGTTAAGAGAACAAGACAAAGTTGGCTCATGGAGATAGCCAAAGGGAGAGCATAAATGAGGAGAAGCATTCTAATGAAGTGATAAATATGCATAATGAGCAGTTAGAGTTGTTGGAAAATTTTTTGAGGGGATCCAAGTCTAAACAATAAGTTACAACCAAACAAGAGGAATGTGTATGAATGCCTAGCCATGAGAACGTGTTTACAACATTTGATGAAGATGAACTAAATTTTAATTTACAAATTAATTATGAGGATGCAGGCATAGAAAGTAAAGATGAACATGAGACTGTAATTAAAAAAGTGAAAGCTAATTTATTTCTTATAGACAAGATAAAACCTCAAGTATAATCTTTAGATTTAACGTTTGAAAATTTTGAAGGGGAAATGGGGTTTTTAGAGAATTGGTAAGCAAGAGATATAGGTGATGAAAACTACAAAAAGTTTTTAGAGTCGCCTAATTTTGAGGAAATAACATGTATGAGCAGATGCAACAATGACAAAGATATAAGAAGATGCAATAGTTGATGGATATCAACAACAACACATTTCAGCAAGGAAATAACATGTATGAGCAAGAGGATAGACTGGTACCAAAGGAATAAATTGTCTTGAAAGAAAATAGTAAGAAGGAAGCTATAGAACATGATCAACAAATCATAAAGGAGACATTAAATCAGAATTTAGTAAGATTCATGTAACTCTTATATCAGAGGATGATATGCATCAAGAAAAAATGGATAGTAAGTTCAACCAAGGAAAAATCTGAACAATGAAATTGATAGGTTATGGATGTTGATGAGGAGGATGCCTAAGAGAAGGCACACTGATATGAAAATGGCATTTAGTAGCAGAAAGAAAGTGACTATACAAGAGTGCATCAACAAGACAAGTGTACAAATCCAACATAGAATTTGGAGGCCTGGAGAATTGATGAAACTATAGGAGTAGGACAACATCATAAAGAAATAAATGATCAGTTATAGCATAAGTTTTGGGATCTAGGAGGATTGTTACATCAAAAGATTATGACCAAGAGGTCATAAATTTTTCTATTATGGGAGTCTGATGTAGGAGCATTAGAGCTTCTAAACCATTATGCTTTTGGAGGAAAATTTTCCAAAAAGGAGTCTTGACATTTTGAGAAGAACTCATATTCTTATTTGTAATTATTATATTGAGTTGATTTATTCTAGGAAATCTATGTGAATGAGTCATGGGTCTAGACATTGTTTGGATATGTAAGATTTTGTTGATATGTTAAAATCAAATCTTCCTTGTAAATCTTGCAATATTCTAGGGGTAGAGTGAGTGATCTTATGATTTAGAAGATTTGATTTATCGAGTGATTTATGGGTGATTTATGGAGTGATATTAGGATATATAAAAACATGTGATGTTTCTAAACTCTATCTATTGGAATCTTACAAGAAATAAAAAATAGAGTAAGTGTGAGGAAAAGAGAGGATGGCCAAATGAATGTGAAATTAGGCCATAAAGACGACATAGAGGTTTTGAGTAGATGTACATATAGATTATGTTAATGAAATGAAGCTTTCATTATATGATTGTCTCTACATGATTGTGCAATTCAAATTTGAATGTATAAATTTAAAATGAATGGTAGATAGTGGAAATCTATCATATGAGGGAAATAATTCATGTTATGGAATTTGAGGAAATTGAATAAGGGAAGAATTTGGTACATGCATAGATATTTTGTGTGTCTGTTTTTTGTTTTTTGTTTTTGTTTTAGTTAAAGGATCAGAGAAATATATCAATAAGTGGTTAAAGGTGTATGGGCACCTTGATGTCAGTAGTGCATCTAAATCCTAGGAGTATAGAAGTTGAAGACGTAGGAAGAGTGGATTTTTCCTATGTTACACCTACATATTTACATGAATAATTTTTTTGAATAAATATAATTAGATAGGTTAGTATATTTAGGTATAATATTTGAATCTTTAAAAGTACCTAAATATAAGTTCATAAGGCTTAGGTATCACAAGAATGATCGGTGGTAGTGATTATAGGGATTAGGAAATATACATATTATAGAGGATATGCATTTAAATTTATAATAGTTATTCATATTAATGTTTTTATGGTTTATTGGTGCATTATAAGGGTTAGGGGTTATGGGAGGTTATAAATTGTTAAGGCTTAAATTCACTATGTTTTATTTTTTTTGAATCCTAGACTTAAGGCTTAGGTGTTATAAGGGAAAGAGGTTAATGTGTTTATGGGATAAGGTTATAGATGCTACAATAAAAGGGCTATAGGAGATAATGGTTTGTTCTTAGAAGTTAAGGATGATAAGGGTTTTTGAATAATAGTTAAGGTGGTTAAATTACACTTGGGTTATATTGTTTAAGATTAGTGAAATCTGGTTTCCAGTGTTATAAGGTTATGGAATATACTTTAAGTGATATTAGTCACAAGTGGTTATAATTGTTAAAAATTGAAGGTTGAATTCATAGGGTTCACTATGATTAATTTGTTATGATTTATAGATATTAAGTATTCAAAGATATATGGGTAAGTATTTTAAATGTTGCCTGGGTTACCTATCATATAATTCAAGGCCCATATGGATAAGAGTTAATAATAATTAGGAAATCATGATTTAGGAGTTGGAGGATATTTGTTAGTGGTTGTCTTTTAGGGGTCAATTGTTTTGAGTTATATGGATTATGAATTATAAATAATATGGGCTATAATATTATATGGGTTATATGGTTAACGCATTATGAGTTATAGGGATTACTAGTGGTAATGGTTAGGGGTTGTGCAGGCTATGGGTTATACTATATAATGATTAGATACTAGGCATTTTATAAGGGCTATAAAGAAAAAAGCATATATGGTAGTTGATTAAGGGTTCTAGGGTTTTATGTATATAAATTAGGGATTAAAACATTTAAAGTTTAAAGGAGTTTACACTTATACGGGTTAGGTTTAATAGTTAAGTTGATAGAGGTTATACACAAAATCAATCTTAAGCGGTAGAGTGTAATGGTTCATAAAGGATATCAGAGTTTTGTGTGCATGTTTATTAAGGTCAAGATTGTGGTTTCCACATTAGAGTGTAATGGTTTATAGAGGATATTGAAGTTATTTTTCAATGCTATCAAGTTTAATATTATAGTTTTCCACAAGAGATTGATTAGAAGGACTAAAATTTAGGTGTTCTAGGATTAGGTGTGAGTGGTTGTAATTGTTATGTATGAAATCATTGGAATGGTTATGTATCAAAGATTAGGGATTATTGTAGTTATAAAATTTAGTTTTATTGGTTTTAAAGGTTATAATATAACACATATATAGGCTATGAGATACAAGTTATAGGGTTTAAGGGGATTTAAGGGATATAAAGACTAAGGGTTGGATTTTATAAAGGTTGCTTGGGTTAGAAAATAAAATGGTTATCTGGGCTATTAAGAATAAAATTCTTTCTTTACAAGTTATGTTTTTGGTGTTATATAAATCATAAGGTTATGGTTCACATGGGGCACACATTATAGAGTTAGGGACCACAAGGGATAAATAAATAGAATTTATAAGTGTTATAAAATCTAGGAGATATAATCCATAAGGTTGATTGGTGCTAGAGCTTGTAGGTATTATGGGTTATAGGGGTTAGTGGTTACATTGGTTCATGGTTGATTTCCATAGAAGTGAATAATTATAAATGTTAGAGGGAAAATATTATGTTATGAAAGGAAACAGGGGATAAGAATCAATGGTTATGAATTGAGGTTTTAGCTAAGTAAGAAGTAGAAATTATGGGTTAAGGATTAAATAGGTTGAAAATATAGATGCAATAAGAATTGTGTTAGAATTTATCATGATTAAGTGTTTGATGTTAGAAATTAGGTTTTATAAGGGTTATTGGAGTTAGGTAACATATGACTTATAGGGGTTAGAAGTTATAAGAATTACAAGAGCTCAGGGTGTTAAAGGGTTTATAGATAACAAGGTTTATAACACTTAAGGTTATGTCAATTAGAGGTTATATGGGTTAATTTTTATGGTTTATAGGGGTTAACAAATATATTCTTTATGGTTTGAGTTGATAAGAGTTGTAGGATTTATTTGTTGTAAAGGTTATATGATGTATGGCTTATGGGTTATAGGAGTTAGGCAATATAGCACACATGGTGAGGGTTATAAGGATTTAGTGCTATATAGGTGTTGTAGCAGCGGCAACCACCCTCCAAAATTTTGCCTATGCTTCGATTTTAGAGCCTTCCTTACTATCCATAGCAACTCATCTCGCACTGATCTAGGTATTCATGCTTTTATTGAGACTTAGCTTTTCATTTTGCTTGTGTTTGTTCACTCAGCTGATTTTTCTAAGTCACAAGTTGATCTCCCAACTTGGTCTCACAGCAGTTCTGGGCTTGCCTTATAAACTACGCAATCCTTGAGGGAAAATAACCTTGATGATGGGAATTACACAGTCCTAACTGCTAGTGAGCCTTAAGATAATAAAAAATGCACAGTCATGAGAGGTAGCCCGACACTGAGCCTAGAAACTACGCAACCCTCACTAAGCTCAAAACTTGTGTAGTGCACTGAACTGGAAAGTTGCCCAATTAGCCAAAACTATGCAATATTTCTTGGCAGTGTGCATGGAAATTTTGGGGAAATTCCTGAATCTAACACATCAAAAATCCCTACTGCAATATCTGGTTTATTATCTCCTACTTGTTATTTACATTAACAAGTTATTTCATAATATAAACATCGAAATAAACACAATTTCAACCTTCACAAACATACATATCAACAACTGAAATAAAATGAGACAACACAAGGGACACCATTATTTTTGGACAATCGTCCCCAAAAAACCCAATGTATGAAATTGGTGCAACATATAAAGGGTTTTATTATTAAGCAAATTCTGAATACAACTAGGGTGTCAGAAATAGTTCACCCTTCAGAGAATATCCTTGGCAAAAATACCTCTATCTGAAGACAGATATTCTGGATGATCAGCAACCGAATGAACGATCCCACAGTGACTCCAGTTATTCCTTGTGCTGGACAGTGAAAGCTACTCCACGCACTCCTTTGGAACTGCGTCACCCGCTGTGGTTCTCCATTAGCCAATAAAATCTTAGTCTATCCCACTAAATCACCTCGGCGTAACCTCTGAAGCACTTTGCGTTAACTACATCAGCCTCTAAGGCTTCTGCATCAACCTCTTAGCCCTTTGTGTCCTCTACACTGGCCTCCTTAGCCTCTGCGTCAACCCTTGCTGCCTCTGCGTCAGGCCTCCTAGGCTCTGCGCTGCCTCTTCCAACACTCTATTGCCTCTCTGATATGTATTCCTTAGCCTCTTATCAAGATTCCCCTCATTGCAACTGATCACTTTTTCGATTTCCTTAGTAAACCTCACCCCATAAAAACGAACTAACTGATCTATCTTTATGTCTTGGTGTATCTCCAACCAACCCTCAAGCCTCCTCTTATACTTTTTTGTTAACAACTCAACGACTGAGATTAAGTCGTTAATCAACGACTAAGATTAGATCTGGCTCAATCCTTGTTATTTATAAATTTATCACCCATATTATATTAATACACATTAATATTTTAATTTTCCTAAGTTTATACTTAGGAACCTCATTAAAAATATTTATGATTTTAATATCTCTCCATCCAGGTGGAATTTCCCCAAGCAATTTCTGGGTCTTGGATATCACATGTGCCTTAGCCTGTCCACCAATTTTAATGGCTATATCACATCCTATGCTACTAAAAATCAACACTCCCTCTTAGTGAGGAATGTGCCCTAGTAATGCTTCACCATATAAACATCACATTGATCCTCCGCATCGGTACCTGTGTTGATGCTTGGCCTGCTACCTCACATACTCTACATTGCTTCTCCCTATACAACTACCCACGACACTACCACTTCCACTAATACATTTGTACTGCAGCTCCCTCTCAACATGTTGCATCATGCTACCCATAGCATTGCCACTGCTAATTGTTGTATTGCATCTCAGTTAGCGAGAAGTAGGTAACTTACTTGACCCAAATACTGACATCCCGATTAGTATGGAAGCCACGTGATGATATCTTTGATGCTATCCTATGCTCCCTCTGCTGCCACCGCGCTACTACAAACACCTATGTTCCTCTCACACTGCTGCAACCTCTGTTGCGCTATAAAGACTTCTGCACTCTAGCCTTGCCTTGTCGTTCCACCACACTTTTCTCCACCCAACACCTGTCATCATGCTACTGTTGTTAAGGGCTCCCATAGCCGGATGTGATCTGAGAGTTTGGGCACCTCAAGGATCCTGCCCCTTTCTCTAGTCCTCTCGACTACAACTCTATGTCTCCCCACCTCTTCTCTAGAGGCGCATGAGCACTCATGGCACAATCATCATCAATATTGACATCCTTCTCCACCTATGTTGGAGCTTCCTTAGAGTCGAAAGCTTCTCCCTTGCCTTTCTTCCTGGGGCACTGAGATGCATAATGTCCCAGCTCCCCACAGTTGAGGCACTGTACCTTGGAGATGTCCTTCTTCTTCCTCTTCCCTTGTTGTCCTGCAAATGCTAGAGCTGCATCCTCCTCCTCCTCTTTCTTGACTTGAACTCCCTTACCACTACTCCTCACCTTGGTCAACCTCCTGATCTCTTCCTGTCGAAGAGCTGCCCACATCTCTTCCCAACTAGGGATAGTCGCTCTGCACAAAATTCTTTGGACAAATGTCTCCCAATGCTTGGAGATTGCATTCAGAGCAGTCCTAACCATAAACTATGGATCCGGTGTAGACCCCATGGAAGTAAGTTGGTCGCAAATTCCTTGCAACATGAGGAGGAATTCATTTATCTCCTCTCCTTTCTGCATTTGATATGACCTCAACTAATTCTCTAATAACATATTCCGCTACACAGAAGATACCTGGTATAAGGTGGTCAATGTCTGCCACATCTCATTTGTTGTGTTCTTCTCAACAATATGTGGTATGAAATGATCCTTGACCCCATCTAGGATCATGTATTTTGTGTTCGCCATGGCCTCCTCATACTTCTCGTTTGCATCAGGGTCTACTGGGACAACTGCAATTTTCAAGGCATAGTCCTTGATGCGATGTTTATCCAGGATTGCCAGGATCCTGTCCTTCTAGATGAAAAAATTGGAAGCCTTGTCCAATCTGTCCTGATCCCTTAGTTCATTCACTACCATCTCTGCTCCTCTTCGGGACTCCCTATAAGTCCTGATTTCCCTCTTAGCAATCCTCTGTCCAACTATTGAATTGTTCCTCTGCAATCCTCCTTTGCAACTGCAACTCAGATATGGATTCCTTGGCTAGAAATCCGTCGAGGTAGTGATTCCCTCTACCTTGGTTCCGTCTCCTTAGACATTGTTCTGCACCGACAGAAACAACGTCCCACCATCTCCTCAAATCACAATTGCACAACTCCCTTAGCCTTGGCAATTAAATAATCTGAGCTCTTCAAGCTTTGCGCAATTATGACAAAGGCTGAATCTACTCCTTTGGCCAACTGGGTCAATCCTACCTAGCTGAGAAGGATGACGTGGCTCTACGTGAGCTTCCATATGGGTGGAATTTTCCAAAACGATTTTTGGATCTGGGATATCTCATGTGCCTTAGCCTCTCCACCAATTTTCATGGCTAGAGCACATCTGATGCTAGTGAGGAATGTGCTCTAGTAATGCTTCGCCATAGAAACATCACATTGATCCTCCACATCGGTACTTATGCCGAAGCTTGGCCTGCTACCTCACATCCTCTGCATTGTTTCTCCCTGTATTGCTACCCATGACACTACCACTGCCACGGCTACATCTGTACTGCAACTCCCTCTCAACATGTTGCACCATGCTGCCCATACCATTGCCACTGTTAACTGTTACATTGCAACTTAGTTACTGAGAAGTAGGTAACTGACTTGACACAAATACTGACATCCCAGTTAGTCTAGAAGCCACGCAATGTTGAAACTTCCTCTGCTGCTATCCTGTGCTCCCTCTGTTGCCACTATGCTGCTGCAAACACCTCCGATACCATGTGAAAGTTCTTGAATCTAACACATCAGAAGCCCCTATTGCATTTTCTGGTTTACTATCTCCTACTTGTTCTTTGCATTAACAAGTTATTTAAAGGCATAAATATCGAAGTAAACACAAATGTAGCCTTCATAAATATACAGATCAACGACTGAAATAAACTGAGACAACACAAGGGACATCATTATTTTTGGACAATTGTCCTCAAAAAAACCCAATGCAGCAAAACCAATGCAGCATATAGAGGGTTTTATTATTAAGAAGATTTTGAATACAACTAGGTTGTCAGAAATAGCTCACCCTTTAGAGAATTTCCTTGGCAGTAGAACCTCTTTCCGGAGACAGATATTCTGGAAAATCAACAGTCGGATGAACAACCCCACAGTGACTCTGACTGTTCCTTGTGATGGATAGTGAAAGATGCTCCAATAACTCCTCTCGAACTGTGTCACCCTCTCTGAAATTGCGTCACCCTCTCTGAACTAATCTTCTCTCAATCTTCCCCACAGAACCTCCTCAGTGTAGCCTCTTCAGCCCAAAGCCAACCTTTACAACCTTTGCGTTGTTTGCGTCATCCTCTGCATCTTTCTGCGTTGACCTCCTTAGCCTCTACATCAACCCTACTATGTTATGCACTGCCTCTTCCGTTGGCTTGAAATGTTGACACAAGCTCTGTGTGAGTCTACACATAACCCTCTAAGCACCTTGTCACCTCTTCTCTTGTTGCTTCAGATCTGGAACAACGATGCCTCTCGGGATAGCAGCTTCTGCTATAAATTTTCAGATTTCTTCTGATGGTGACTTCAATCCTCCTGTGATTTGCAATCTCTCTTATACCATGTGGAAATTCCTAAATCTAACACATCAGAAATCCCTACTGCAATATCTAGTTTATTATCTCCTACTTGTTATTTACATTAACAAGTTATTTAATAATATAAACATCGAAATAAACACAATTACAGCCTTCACAAACATACAAATCAACAACTGAAATAAACTGAGACAACAGAAGGGACACCATTATTTTTGGACAATCATCCCCAGAAAAACCCAATGCAGGAAACTTGGTGCAACATATAGAGGGTTTTGTTATTAAGCATATTCTGAATACAACTAAGGTGCCAAAAATGGCTCACCCTTCAGAGAATATCCTTTGTACCAATACATCTATCTGAAGACAGATATTCTGGCTGATAAGCAACCAGATGAACGATCCCATAGTGACTCTGGCTATTCCTTGTGCTAGATAGCGAAAGCTGCTCCACAAGCTCCTTTGGAACTGCATCACCCTCTTAGGGATTGCGTGGCCCTCTCTGGCTTTGTGTCAGCCAATAAACTCTCAGTCTGTCCCATTGAATCACCTCAGCATAGCCTCTGAAGCCCTCTGCATCAACTGCGTCAGCCTCTATGACTTATGCGTCAGCCTTTTGGCCCTTTGTGTCCTCTACACCAACCTCCTTAGCCTCTATGTCAACCCTTGTTTCCTTTGCTCCAGCCCTCCTAGGATCTGTTCTGCCTTTTCTGGCACTCTGTTGCCTCTCTGATATGTATTCCTCGACCTCCTACCGAGCTACCCCTCATTGCAACTAATCACTTGTTCGATTTCCTCAGCAAACTTCACCCCATAAAATCAAATTGACTAATCTCTCTTTGCATCTTGGTGTATCTCCAACTGACCCTCAAGCCTCCTCTTACACTTTTCATGTTGAAGATTCAACGACCGAGATTAAGTTCCTAATCAATGACTAAGATTAGATTTGGATTGATCCTCGTTATTTAGAACTTTCTCACCCATATTATATTAATACACATTAATATTTTAATTTTCCTAAGTTTATACTTAGGAACCTCATTAAAAATATTAATTATTTTAATATCTCTCCATATGGGTGGAATTTCCCGAAAAGATTTTGGGGTCTTGGAGATCTCATGTGCCTTGGCCTCTCCACCAATTTTCATGGCTATATCACATCTGATGCTTCCAAAAATAAACAAAGTTTCCCCAGAAAAAGCAAAAAAGAGAAAAACAAAAAACATACCTAAAAATAGGGATCTATTTTTAGTATCCCGAAGGAGGCACTTGCGTTATTTTTAGAAGCTTTCGCCAAGTGTCACGTTTTCCTTGAATTTAGGCATGCGTGTCATAAACCATAATTTATCCAAATCTATTTAATCAATGCTTCTAGAGCTCATTTTCACCTTTAATCTTAGAGATATATCATTCTCGAGGAGATCAAGGAACCTTCGGTGCGATCATCGATGCTTTTCCAGGTGAGTTTTGCTTTTGTCGTCTTTTGCTTCTTTTCTATTGATTTTTATTGTTTGGCTTGTGCGAGTGTTGTTTCACTTGTTTATCTTCATGGTTGTTGGAATTTTGACTTGTTTTAACTTGTAGAAGTGTTCTTTTAAGTTTTATATTGCCTTTCCCAAGTGTTGCATTAATTTTCTTGTTTTTGCATCAATGGTCGTCGTTGCGGCGACTCTCCTCACATACTTTGTTTCCCTTATGTTTGATTGATTTATGCAATTGATTTACATGAATTTATCTACACTTAGTCATATTTTCACTCAGATTCACATTATCTCTCATATCTGTGTATTTTTCACACTTCCCTTGGGCAGATCTGGGCTTCCCTTGGTTGGTTTTCACTTTGCCCAACTGGCACTGCACAATCCTGAGACTCAAGCCACAAGATTGGCCTCTAGAATTTCATAGTGCACAGTCCTAACTGGCTCCAAATGTGTATTGTGTAGTTCTAGTGTAACAACCCTGGTGAAAATTTCATGTAATAAAAGTTAATAAAGGAAATATAAGACCACGGTTAAGGGACACTTATTCCACGCTGAATGTTGGGCAAAGATATCCTAGTGGGCATCACTAGATGTGTGTTTTGGAAAAGGAAAATTGACAAAGGCTAAGGCATTAAAAGGCAAAAAGGCATTTTTGGCACATTTATTTATGAAAATAAAGGAAATTAGGAGAAAAGGAAGGTGAAAGGTCACAGGTTGCATGTGAGGAGGAAAATGAAGGAAAATAATGGAAAACGAAGAAAATAGAGGCATCATTCATAAAAAGGCTTCTAAGGATTAGTTGTTAACCTTTTGTCACTTTAGATTTAGAGCTATCTCATTATTCTCTCTCTCTCTCTCTCTCTCTCCCAGTCTTGGTCACTTAGAGTTTTTCTTGGAGCACTCTAGTTTGAAGCAAGGAAAGGAAAAACAAGCAAGGGAAAGGAAAAGCAAGCAAGGATCAAGGAAGGAAAATAGGGTCAAGAAGCTTCAGCAGGAATACTTGTAGGTAACCTTTTTCATGTGTCATTTCCTAGTTGGTTTGGACCTACATGGCTTTGCATGTTGGTGTATGGTTCTCTTGTTGTTGGTGGCATGGTTTTGCCGGGTTATGACAATGGATTTTAGCCTAGCCTTTCCTTTTTCTGGATGTCATGGTGTTGGGATGTTTATTTCAGTTTTTGATCTTTGGTTTGTTGGATGGATTTCAAAATTTGGGGCAGAGGTGGTCTCAAGTTCCATTCCCAAAGGTCTAGGAATACCTTGACCGGTTTTGGCAAGATACAGGGTAAAGCGTGAGGGCAAAGTCTCGGTTTAGGGCCTAATGATTTAGGTCTGGATTACGATAAATCCTGAGAGATTGGTATTGGTTTGGGGCCTCGTGATCTTGTTTGGATTGTGGTAAAGCCTAAGATACAAGGAGACGAAAAATTCCTTAAATATAGTGATGGAGTCTGGATGGCATTCCAAGTTCGGTTCGGTTGTGATCGGAGCACCAGTTTTGGTGTGATCACGATTTGATGAAGGTGGAGGTGGTTTAGCCTCTGGGTTCCTTTGGTTGTTCTTAGATTGGTTGTTCTATGAAATCACACATTCATGCTTGGAATATGGCACGAGGGTGACTAGATGAAAGAGAGATTTGGTTAAGCCATGTCTATGGTTGAGTGGTACGTGGAAGTCTCAAGGCTGGTTGGATTTTCCTATGATTAATAAAATTTAAGTTCTCTTACTTTTACACTTGTGTATATATGGATTGAATGGTTGTCTTATCTCTGATATTTACATGGTTTTATGCTGGTTATAAGCATGGTTAAATGACTAGTTCATGTCATGGTTATTTTATGTATTTATTTGCAACTATTAAATGAATGGATGCAAGAACTCATTGATGATATAATAGTTCATTAGAGAAGGAGGTGATCCTTCTGGTTATGTTTCATAAGTTATTTTAGTCATTTATTCTTTGCCTTTTATCCTAGACCTGTAGGTTGTATTGATGCCAAGTTTTTGATAGGATTCCATTCCCGGTTGGGGATGCTTAGGCCTAATCCTAAGGTTGATTTTTATTCATTAGCATTGTTATCATGATTGCAATGACTCCTAAAGGTTCCAACAAGTTCTGGGCAGAGGCTAGGAAGTCTGGGCTAGAAAAATGGCTCAATTTCTCGGATTGCTGGCCCATAGAGAATTACCCTAGGGACTAACGTTGTTGCCTGAAGGCTGGTAATCATTATAACTCACCTGAGTTATTTCTACGGTGCGTTACTCTTCCCTAAGTTTCTCAAAAATTAGTGGAAATCAGGGGCAAGATGTTTGAGTGGCTGGCTTATCTCCTGAGGGGTTTGCTGATGGTGTTGGATGACTGTGTGTGATGTTATGTCGATCCCACTTCCTGAAGCACACATAGGAGGTTGAATCCCATCATAGTATTTTCTTCTCTCATGTCTACCCAAGTTGGCATGGTTACTTTGGGTAGACCTAGGAGGGGGTGTTATAGTTTGGTATCAGAACAAGGTTCAACCCTCAGATTGGAAGGGTGGTGTGCATTAGTCATGCATGCATGTTAGTTGCATGTATGTCTCTTACACTTGTGTTACATGTGATTGAATCATTGCATCATGTTGATAATGATGGTAGTAAGGTGTCATGGGGAATTTGATGATTTATTTTGTGGAATGTATCGTCAGAAGTACACGACTATTTACTTGATTATGTGCAGCTTGATTTTATGCACTTGAATACATTCTTGTAGCCTAGGTTACAATTTTGAATATTTTTATTACATGTATCAGTCTTGTAGGTTGATTACGAGAATTGATCACTTATGCTCGACTACATGTGTTTATGTGTATGTGTAGTTGACTAGGCATTGCTTATGCATATTGACAATTGCATGTGGCAATGTGTACAATGGAGTAATGGTTGTTGTCATGCATGTAGTGTTGATATGGCCTTGCATTGATGACTGGACCTAACTATATTGATGCTTATGTATTGATACATTTAATCGTGGATGTCTATATGTTGTTATGATTATGTTATACATGTATCACGTTGATTTGGTGATCTTACAGACAAGGTATCCTCCCCGAGCTATGCTAAGGTAAAAAGATTTAATGTGATTTGGTTTATCTAACATATTATGCAAGGTCGGAAGAAACATCAATGGCTAGCAAGATGGTTGATTACAAATACTCTCCCTATGAATCCGAAGATCAATATGGTGGCGGGAATCCTTCTGATTTGGCAGCTACATTGAGAAGCTTGAAGGAAGAAATAAGGAGTTGTAAAGCAGACAATGAAAAAATCATGCAAGTACAAGGGAAACAAGTAGAGGTGAATGTGATACTACTTCAGAGTTTGTCAGATTTGCAGTGACAAGGACCACTTTGGATCAGCCATGGACAAGATAACAAGACTAATGGGGCATATGGCAGCAGGTTTCATAGTAGACATAGGTCGGATAAATCTAACACGATTAGAGATGGTAGGATGTTGGACACTCCAGATAGGAGAGGTACTAGACACATGTATTATTCTAGTTCTAGTTCTGATAGGTATCACAATCGTCATCGTTATCATCCTCATAGGAGAGGTGATAAGGGATACTTTCCATATGCGTTTAAGAAAGTGAAACCACCTACCTTTGATGGTGAAATGAATAAATCACAAGATGCAGAGGCTTGGTTGCTTGGTATGAGGAAATTCTTTAGATTGCATGATTACTCAGAAAACATCAAAGCAAGAATAACCACTTTCAGTCTCAAAGGTAAAATGGATATTTGGTGGGGAGATGTGAATAATTTTAAAGTTATTGATGAAGATGATTTGACTTAGCATGCGTTTGAAAGGCTCTTCAAGAAGAATTATTTATCCGAAAGATACTATGATGACAGAGTTAAGGAGTTTTATGAGTTGTGGATGGGTTCTATGACATATGATGAGTATACTAGTAGGTTTTTAGAACTATTGAGATATGTGCCTTACCTCAAGGAGGAGAAGGCCAAGGTTCAAAGGTTCATTAGTGGATTGTCAGTTGCATACAAAGACCAAATTGAGTTCGATGAGACTAGATCGTTGGAGGAGTCCATCCGAAAGTTGAAGCATTATTATGAGTAACCAAAGCATAAATTTGGGTCTAAGCATGACTTGAAAAGAAATGACAAAGCTAAAGGAAAATGTCCACCAAAGGGAGGAATAACTCAATATGCAAGTGAGAAATAAAATGCAGTTCCTTACAAAAGATTCAATAGAACTGAGAAGGGACATGGAGAGCAGCAGGCTAGAGGTGGTGGTAGGGAACTGTTGCAGTGTTGGATATGTGGTAAGGATCATCATAAGAAGGATTTTCCATAGTATCAGAGTGGTTGTAGACCCCAAATCTATAGTGCTTAGGAGGCGCATAATGTTGGTGATGTTGGTCATAGTATTCTTCAGATCTATGCAGTTGTGGACAATAGGAATTCAAATCATCTGTCATCGGTCACTGAGATGGATGGTAAGCTTTGTGATCAAGTTATTTATATTTTGATTGATCCTGGATCTAATTATAGTTATATTAACCCTGACTTGGTGGATAAGTGTGGTTTGAGAAAAGAAGTGCATGCAAAATCTTGGTTGGTACAGTTTGCTACAGGTACAAAGAAGTGAGTTCACCATTGGGTAAGAGCTTGTGAATTTGAGTTAAATGGCATCCCTACAACGACACATTTGAATGTATTTCCATTGGGATCATAGAGTATGCTCTTGGGTATGGATTGGCTATACCTTCACAGAACCAAAGTGGATTTCTTCGACAAGGCCATTGAGTGTGTGGATGATAGTGGTGAAAAGATGACTTTGCAAGGAAATAAGAAACCTACAGTAGTGAGGATGGTTACCGCTATGTAGGCTAAGCATAGTTACATAAAATATTGTGAGATGTTTGCAGTACACATTTCAAGTGACAAGGGTAAGGAGGTTGAGGATGCTGATGCATTAAGCATGTACCTAGTATTGCAATAGTTTCGGGATGTAATTCCTAAGAACATTTCATAGTTTCCACGTCACAAGGAGGTCGACTTTTATATTGAGTTGGTGCTAGGGGCAGCTCCAACATCGAAAGCACCTTACAGGATGAGCACACCTGAGTTAGTAGAGTTGAAGTTTCAATTAAAGGAAACATTGGACAAAGGATACATCGGACCTAGTGTATCACCTTGGGGTGCACTAGTGTTGTTCGTAAATAAGAAAGATGGTACTCTCAGATTGTGCATTGACTACAGGTAGATGAACAAGGTAATGATTAAGAACAGGTACCCTTTGCCAAGGATTGATGATTTGTTTAATCAGTTAAAGGGAGCAACAATGTTGTCTAAGATCGACTTGAGATTGAGATACCATTAGGTACACATTAAGGAAGAGGATATCTTCAAGACTACATTCAGGACTAGGTATGGGAATTATGAATTTGTTTTTGTTCCATTCAGTTTGACTAATGCTCTATATACATTCATGTGTTTGATGAATAGAGTGTCGCATCCTTATTTGGATAAGTTTGTTATTATATTCATTGATGCAATATTGGTATATTCTAAGAATGAGGAAGAACATGTCGTACATTTAACAGTAGTGTTGAAGTTTCTAAGAGAGCATCAGTTGTATGCTAAGCTCAACAAGTGCAATTTATTTCGGACTTAGGTGCATTATTTGGGGCATGTTGTCTCCAAGAACTACATAACAGTGGATCCAGAAAAGATAAGGGCTATCATGGAGTGGGAAACTCCTAAGAATGTGTATGAGGTGAGATCATTCATGGGATTGACAGGTTACTATAGGAGGTTCATCAAGAAATTCTCACGCATTGCATATCCTATCACATCATTGTAGCAAAAAGGTAATAATTTCAAATGGATAGAAGAATGTGAGGCTAGTTTTAAGAAACTTAAGCAGTTGTTGACACATGCACCAATGCTAAAGATTGTGGATCCAGACAAGGAGTTTGTAGCGTGTACAAATGCTTGCAAAAGAGGACTTGGTGGAGTTCTCATGCAAGAAGAATAGGTAATGTATTATGAGTCATGGAAACTGAATGAGCATGAGCAGAACTATCCAATGCATGATCTTGAGCTAGTAGCGATCATACATGCATTAAAGATGTGGAGACATTATCTTCTAGGCAGGAGGTTCACATTGATGAGCGATCACAGTGGGTTGAGGTATTTGTTTGACCATATAAATCTAAATTCTGGGCAACCTAGATGGTTGGCTACTCTTAGTGAGTTTGACTTTGAGATCAGATACATCAAAGGGAAGGAGAACTGGGTTGCAGATTCTCTTGGCAAGACATGCCAATCATATAGCATCTATGAGCTCTTATGGGACAAATTTATAGGATAGGATCTTGTGGGTAGGTCAACAGGATCACAAATACATGGAGATCATACACAGGTTACAACAAAGTACATGTATAGGTATAGGTGCAGGTGTAGGTATAGGTACAGGGGATCACGATGCAGACTACCATCTCATGGTAGATGTTTTGGTGAGGTTTAGAGACAGGATCTATGTGTTGAATTGCAGTGAGCTCAAGAAGCTTTTCTTAAGCACAAGGGCTTCACTCAATGAACCTCTGACCTATCACATGCATTCGTGGCATATTAAACAACAACCTTAATTTGACTACATATTGGAAAATACCCCTAAATATCACATTATTTAACCCCCTACCAATACGAACCCAATACACCTTCCCAATTTAAAAAACCCCCACTACCACTAGATATTGCAGGGATCCATTTTTTAATTAACATTTTTTATACCCCTTTATATTTTTTCATTAACTTTGAGCTTCATTATTAATACCCTGCCAATATAAAAACCCTTTACCCCCTATATATCCCCCAATATATTATGCCATTTTTTCCTTAATATATATCCCCCAATATGAAACCACGTGGTATGGTATTGCTCCCCCAGTGAATTCCTCGTGAATTTGAGGGAGTTTCATGCGAAGCCATACTCGGGTCATCCAGGATATTAGAAGACATTGACGACAATGAAAAAGTTTTACTATTGACCGAATTTGAAGAAGGAAGTGGCATAGTTCATGGCTAGGTGTTTAGATTATTAGCAGGTAAAGGCAAAATGCAAGCATCCAGGTGGTCTACTACAGCCTATTGCGATTCTGGAATGGAAATGGGAAGTCATTTCCATGGATTTCATTACAGGTATTGTAAGGATAGTGAAGTAGCATGATTCTATTATGGTCGTGGTTGACAGGTTGAGCAAGGTAGCTCATTTCATTCTAGTAAATACTACATATTCAACCAGTGAGGTAGCAGAGGTGTTCATCAGAGAGATACTGAGGCTACACGGTGTTCCAAATAAGATTGTGTTGGACAAGGATGCAAAGATCACTTCCAAGTTTTGGAAGGAGTTATTTGCAAGCTTGGGTACAAAGTTGGTCTTCAGTACAACTTATCATCTGCAAATAGATGGATAGACAGAGAGGGTCAACAAGATCTTGGAATATATGTTGAGGATGTACGTGATGCACTAGCAGGGGAAATGGGAAGAGTATATACCATTGGTGGAGTTCACATACAACAATGGTTATCAGGAGTCATTGAGGATGAGTCTTTTCGAGGCATTGTATGGGAAGAGTTGTAATACTCCCATCAGCTGGATTGATCCAGTGAATAGGGTACTTATTAGACCAGACATGTTGGCGGACATGGACTAGGAAATGTGGGTTATAAAGAAGAGTATAAAGGAAACATAAGATAGAAATAAGATTTATGTTGATCAACACAAGGTAGTTAAGGAGTTTCAGGTTGGGGAGCATGTGTATTTGTGCATCAAGCCTAAGAAAATATATTTGATGGTTGGTTCATGTGCTAAGTTGGCACCACAGTATTGTGGGCCTTTCAAGATCCTTGAGAGGATTCGATGTTGATCATGTTATTGATTGTTCTGTATTGCAGGTGGAGAAAGAAGGATATTTTCATTTAGAGCCTTAGTGCATACTGCAGTGGAAACATCTCATGCTAAGGAATAGGGACATAGAGAAAGTTAAAGTGAAGTGGAAGCACTTTGGGCTTGAAGAAGCTACATGGGAGATGGAAGATCAGATGCGGGCCCTATATCCTTCACTGTTTGTCGGTTGAAGCCAAGTAGTTTTGGTTTGATGTTGGTATATGTTGGCATATGTTTTGCTGATGTTTTGGTATATGTATGTATATGTATATGGATATAAATATCGCCATGAGCTCTAATAAGCTCTAATAAGTAGTATGGGTGTCATGTTATTATGGTTGTTACAGTGTCATGTTGTCATGATGTTTTGCTTTGAGTAAGTCTTTCATTCTAATTACTGCAACAAGCTAAGTTATAAATCTCCACGGGCAATATGTTTTCTTTTCAACAGTCTTGCTAAGGTCTTGATGTGGTTTAACACCGAGGACAGTGTTCCCCAAG
Source organism: Pinus tabuliformis (assembly GCA_031772625.1). Lineage (NCBI taxonomy): Eukaryota > Viridiplantae > Streptophyta > Pinopsida > Pinales > Pinaceae > Pinus > Pinus tabuliformis. The sequence goes on from CM062818.1 coordinate 1,243,846,099, forward strand.
GGGGAGGGCTTTATAACAACCCTGGTGAATATTTCATGTAAAAAGATTTAATAAAGGAAAAATAAGACCACGGTTAAGGGACAATTATTCCAAGCTAAATGTTGGGCAAAGATATCCTAGTGGGCATCACTAGATGTGTGTTTTGGCTAAGGAAAATTGGAAAAGGTGAAGGCAAAGGCATTAAAAGGAAAAACAACATTTTTGGAAATTTATTTATGAAATAAAGGAAATTAGGAGAAAAGGAAGGTGAAAGGTCACAGGTTACACATGAGGAGGAAAATGAAGGAAAATGAAGAAAATAGAGGCCTCATTTATAAAAAGGATTTTGAGGATTATTTGGTAACCTTTTGTCAGTTTATCTTTAGAGTTCTCTCATTATTCTCTCTCTCTCTCTCTCTCTCTCTCTCTCTCTTGGTCACTTAGAGTTTTTCTTGGATCACTCTAGTTTGAAGCAAGGAAAGGAAAAGTAAGCAAGGGAAAGGAAAATCAAGCAAGGGAAAGGAAAAGCAAGCAAGGGAAAGGAAAAGCAAGAAAGTATCAAGAAAGGAAAGCATGATCAAGCAACTTCTGCAGGAATACTTGCAGATAACCTTTTTCATGTGTGATTTCCTAGCTGGTTTGGACATGCATGGATTTGTATGTTGATGTATCGTTCTCTTGTTGTTAGTGGCATGATTTTGCCAGGTTATGACAGTGGATTTCAGCCTAGCCTTGCTTTGTTCGGATTCCATGGTGTTGGGATGTTTATTTTAGTTTTTGAGCTTTGGTTTTCCGGATGGATTTCAGAATTGAGGGCGAAGGTGGTCTCAAGTTCCATTCCCAAAGGCCTAGAATCCCTTGACTGGTTTTGGTGGGATACACAGTAAAGAGTGAGGGAGAAGTCTTAGTTTAGGACCTAGTGATCTAGGTTTGGATTGCAGTAAAGCCTAACAGACAAGGAGATGAAAATTTCCTCAAGGATAGTGATTGATTCCAGATGGAATTCCAAGTTCGGTTCGGTTGTGATTAGAGCACCAGTTTTGGTGTGATCACGGTTTGATGAGGGTGGAGGTGGTTTAGCCTCTGGATTCCCTTGGGTGTTCTTGGATTGGTTGTTCTATGAAATCCCACATTCATGCTTAGAATATGGCACGAGGGTGACTGGATGAAAGAGAGATTTGGTTCAGCCATGTCTATGGTCGGGTGGTACGTGGAAGTCTCAATCCTAGTTGAATTTTCCTATGATTAATAAAAGCTAAGTTCTCTTAATTTTTCACTTGTGTATGTGTGGATTAAATGGCTATCTTATCTATTATACTTATATGGTTTTATGCTGGTTATAAGCATGGTTAAATGATTGGTTCATGTCATGGTTATTTTATGTATTTACTTGTAAATGTTAAATGAAAGGATGTAAGACCTCTTTGATGATACAATAGTTCATTAGAGAAGGAGGTGATCCTTCTGGTTATGTTTCATAAGTTCTTTTAGTCATTTATGCTTTGTCTTATATCCTAGACCTGTAGGTTGTATTGATGCTAAGTGTTTGACAGAATGTCAGTCCCAGTTGGGGATACTCAAGCCTAATACTAAGGTTGAGTTTGATTCATTAGCATTGTTATCACGTTTTTAATGACTTCTGAGGGTTCCAACAAGTTCTGGGCAGAGGCCAGGAAGTCTAGGATAGAAAAATGGATCAATTTTGGGATTGCTCGCCCATAGAGCATTACCCTAGGGACTAACGTTGTTGGTTGAAGGCTGGGAAGCATTATAACTCACCTGGGTCATTTCTAGGGTGCGTTACTATACCCTAAGTTTCTCAAACAATATTAGTACTCATGAACATGTTGTCTGAGTGGTTGACTTGTATCTTGAGTGGTCTGCTGATGGTGTTGGATGATTGTGTGTGATGTTCCATCGATTCCACTTCCTTAAGCACACATAGGAGGTTGAATCCCATCATAGTAGCCTCTCTTCTCATGTTTACCCCGATTGGCTTGGTTACTTTGGGTAGACCTAGGAGGGGGTGTTACATCTAGGACAGATCCTGTTAACTTGGCCATTGAGACTGCGCAATCCGCAACCTTTCTAGGCCTCTGCCAAGGCTGAACTATGCATTGCATAGTTTCAACCATCAAGCTTCCACCTTGGCTATTGGGACTATGTAGTTCATAGTTCCCACAGGCAGCCAATCCCCCCTGTTAGGAAAATTTTTGCAATCCTTCCCATCTAGTGCCCGATTTATTGCTTGAACTTGCCTTGTAAGTTGTTTTGCTTAAAAATGACATTTTCTTGCCATGAGTGTCATTTTTTTCCCATAGGTACAACAATTGTTGAGCACCTCTCCAACAATCATTGTTACCATGGCATATAAGAGAGTTGCATAAAAGGAAACCACTGAAAGTAGTACTGGGGAAGCAGTTGAGAAAACATCAATTGATTTGTCAGTGTATGTAGATACACATTTGCTTATAGAGAAGGGATCATCATCGACATGGAAACAAATTAAAGATTATTTTGAAAAAGACTTAGAGGTAGACTTAGAGGACCGACAAGTTTATTTCAACATCTAGCAGTCAAGGTTATACAAGGTTGAATGCAAGTATCCTGCCTTCTTGTGTGCAGATATCATTAGCTGGATTGTCTCACATATGGATGAACAAACCATGCCATTGAGCAGTGCTAGTGACCAGAAGCTTGCCACCTTTTGGGAAAAAGACTTGAAATATATGTATCACTTTCCAAATCCATTAAATCACGTGGACTTACTCTTCTATGCCACCCACAGCTATGTGAACACAAGAGACATTGTCAAATGTTAGGTGAAAGAGCCATTGACGTTTTGACAGACACCCACCCATGTGTACAAGACAAAGTCCCTCAAGAATGCTTACCACTCTTGGTTATATTTTCTTACAAAATCTATGGTTAAGAGAGCACTGGAACCTTTCTTGAAGGGTAGGCAGCCTTATTGGACCAGTTGGTGAATGATGGGATGTTTTTCAACTGGTCGGATCTGTTGGCTCAACAATTGCATGCCCACGTAGCACATGCTTGGAATATGCCTAAGGGTGAGCGAGAAAGATTCTATATGTCTTCATACTTACTGGATGCAATCTATGAATAATAGTAGTTCCCTGTTATGAATTGAACATGGGAACCACAAGAAAGTGTTGTGAACATATATTAAAGGTTTTTTTTCAAAATGCAACTATTGAGGAGTAATGGTACGACTAACTAACCACTTAATCATCCTGATGTACAAACTTATCTTTGAAGAAGATCCACCTTGCATGTCACGAGAAGCAATGAAGGTGATAGTAGACATCACAGATTGGTATGCCTCACTGGGTGGAACCTTCACTAAAGTGTTTGGTAGAGAGAATCCTTTGCATGTCTTCTTAAGGTATTCCATTGAAAAACTGATCATGAAAGAAGTATCATACCATCTCGCTACAGGGTTGTCAACAACGCTTCACAGGAAGAAGAAAGCACCATTTCCCACTCTTTCTTTGTAGATTGGATTATATGAGATAAAGAACTTGAAATTCATGGATGTCGAGGCTAAGTAAATAGTGAGATTTGAATTCGGCACTAAGCACTTTAATCCATATGATCCTTGTACTATTTGTAAGGACCACTGTACGAGAATTTACTTTATGTGGATCGGCGAGGCATTTCATTGTCTAGAGGAGGATCCTTGGAGGTACTACTACAATTCCTCCATACTCAATGAATTGGTAAATTTAGAAGGGACATCACAAGATGCTCCATAGACAAAAGCAGCTCCACAGATAGCAGCAGCTCCAGAAGCAATAGTAGCAGAAGGCATCAATCCCATGCAAGACAAGGGAAAGAGGAATATTGTTGACAATCCAAAGGGAGAACAAAGTTGCAAAATGAAAGAAGATCCTCTTATCATGATAGTAGCTTTGGTAGAATAAGAAAAGAGGAAGCAGAGCATACAAAGAGCAGAGTGGAGGAAGAGAGAAAAGCAGAGGTTGCAGGAAGTATAACTAAAGTCGTAGGAGACAGAGAAGAAGATGAAGGAAGAACAGGAGTTGAGAAGGAGAGAACTAGAAGAGGAGTAGAAGGAAGAAGAATAAAAAATGCAATTTTTGATGACATAGGAAACAACACCGATACAGGTTGAAGAATGGGAATAACTAGAAGTTGAGGAGAAAGGTGAATAGATGCAGGATCGAGAGCTTGATTAGCATATTGAGAAATTGATCGAAGTGACAGACATGGATTTGGAACAGGAGCCACAACATGAAGACGTTGAACTGATGTTGATAACATCATAAGTCATCCCTCGGTCTCCACCACCTCTAGCAGCAGATCCAACCCTGAGCGAGCAAGGAGGTGTTGTTCTCCTTAATGATGATCCAATCATGGATGTGTGTAATCTATCATTCAATGAGTTCCAAAAGAGGATTGTACAAGCACAGAGGAAGCACTTTTCAGATGATCATGCATTCATTAGAGAAAGGGTGATAGTGTCAGACATGAGGAAGCATCCAAATTCCACTGCCGTAGTGAGTTTGGCCTATACAGGAGCAACGAGATCAAATGTTCAGTATTTGACGATTGAGAATGAGAAACTGGCATAAAACTTGCAGGCTGCCAGGAAAGAGGCATATCAACTCCAAGCAATATTGTAGAATGTACTTTCCCCATTGAGGGAGATGAGAGTAGTGATACTTTTTAAAGTATCAACACTTGGAGAAACCATATCGAAGCTATATGACGCGTTTGTCACTGTACATAAAGCAATTGTCTATTTTCATGGCCTACAATGGTAGAGAAAAGAGTTTGTTAAAACTCTAAAAAACATACAAGATTCCATTTACTATGTGTAAAAGTGGACAATGTAGTACAAAGGGGTTGCACTTGACGTAGTGAAGAAAATTAAGCCATAGGTAGAGCTGGAGAAAACGAAGGTTCAAATGTTGATTCACAACAAAAAGCAGCTCATCTCATTCATTAGCAACATTTAGGCTTCATATGTACACTTGTAATGCAGTTTGGATGTTTTGGTGAGAACACACCGGATCCCATCAAGGCGGTTCCCTCACCAAAGCTAAACCCAAGAACCAAGTCTGGAAGTATTTTGAAGAGTACTTGGAGCAACTGAGACAAAATTCCACCAGGGAAGACTTGGAGTTGACCTCAAACAACATGCAAAATTTTATCAGTGGTCCTGTCAAAGTGAGAACAAGGCTGCTCATGCTTTAGAACGGGTTGGACATAGGTTCCAAGATAGTGTACCCAGATGCCATGGAGGCTATAGTTCACCTCTAGAAAGACACTGTAAAGCAGTTTGGGGACACCATCACACAGTACCAAGCTTGGCACCAATATGTGATCGAGAAGCAGTAAGTGGAGGTTGTTGAGCTAGATTTCTCCCAAACTCCAGCATCATAGTGTTGTATCTTGTTAGGCTATCAGGTTTTCTCTACCCTATTTTGTCATATATGGGTACAAATGTAAAATGCAATATTATTTGTAATTATGTTGTAAGTAAAATTCCAAGTTTGAATATTGGAATATGAAAATTCATCATGTAATGTAATGTGTTTTTTTTGTGAAGAGGTTGAAGAGTCATGAGGATAGTCCAAAGTTCACAAAGGGGGAGTTGAAGAGTCACCCCCTCTTGTTATAAATAGAACCTCATAACTCATGTAACTACCTTGGGAGCCAAGATTTTAGCTAGAATTAGGCTTAGGAAGGGCTTGGGAGTATTGTGAAGAGCCTTGGATTATCCATAGCTTAGAGAAAGTATACTTCTTTGGAGGAGCAGGTGTTCTTTATTGTAATGTTCCACTATAGGGGCTAGTGGTTGTCAATGGTATATGTATGGATGGAACTTTCACTTATAATAATAAAATTAGAGCCAACACGCTTTCATGCATATGTTGTTAATATAGTAGGACTATTCTTGTTGTATTGGCAATGTATGTTATTTAACTTACACATATGCTTATGAACTATTTTTTTTGCATTTGTATGAATCTTGTTGAATGTGTTTTGTTGTATTAACTCATCACTTTAACTTTTGGACTATTCTGCATCTTAGCTTGTGATTTCATTTCACTCATGTGTTCATTTCAAGCTGTGTACTATTATAGGCTTCCAAGGGGCATGCTTCCTTTTCCCTTCATGTGTTGGAACGTTCATGCATCACACTTGACTCTTTGCAGGGTCACACACTTGCTCTCACCTAAAGTTATCATGCTTCCCCCTTTGCGTTTCTGTGGTCAAGGCATAACATTACCACCCACTGTTTGGACTCCTACTCCAAATGGTGTGAGATCTAGTTGGGAGTTCATATCGGGGAGATGCCCTTAATGTTGGCAGTTCGAGCACCGTCAACATTTATGGTGCTAGAAGGAGGGTCAGATGACAAGTTGAGCCCTTGAATTCTATTTTGAATTTAAACACTTATTTCATGACTTCTCACCAAAGCATAACCTTGGCATGTATTTATAAATCCACAAATCTGCAAGTGTTGGTGAGAATTATAGATGACTTGTACAATCTAAAATTCAATGGTGAGGGTGAAACAAACTTGTTTCAACATACCACAAAGTTTCTTGATTTCTACATAAAGCACAACATCCACTGTGAGGATGTTGGATGTAGGTTGTTCATTCTCACATTTGAAGGGTGTGTGAGAGAATGGTGTAACACATTGCCTAATGACTCCATTCACTCTTTCAAAAAAATTTACATAGAGTCATGGCATGCTTTCGATCTCTATGATTGTAAAGCTCTTAATAAGAAAATTTTGAAATTGCAAAAAGTACCTGATGAATCTTTTCATGATTTTCATGATTGTTTCATTCATTACTTCAATGAATTTCCTAAAGATGACGTTGATTGGTATTTCTTGGTAGACATGTTTCTGTATCTTTTTCACATTTCATAAAATCCACACGAGTTAGAATATTTCGAACCTCTGCCCACATACCTCAGTATTAGAGCTTCTAAATTTGCGACAAACAAGGTTGTTGTTCCAAGTGACCCTTTGTCCCCTTCTAATCAAACAACTCTAGTTCTATAGGCTAAGGTGGGGGAAGTTGTAAGGTCACATGTTGATCTACCTCCATCTCCTCCTACCCCACTTACTTATAATTTCAGCACATAATTGGATTTTGACTCTAATGGTTGTGATGAAGCACTATCTCCTCTTCCTTCATCCTCTAGTCCCTATGATCCTCTAGATTTCGATGTGCTGTGTTCACCTGTCTCAGATATTTATTTTCATGTTCACGAGGATCAAGTTCTGGATGGAGTTGGTGTTAAACAACCAACCTGCAACATCATTTTGATGAGTATGTGTGAGAGTTTGAACAAGAATCTATGATGAAGGAGGACCCCTTTCGTCCACACCTCTTCCACATTATCTTGACATTTTCCACGATTCTACCATTTCTTTTCAATCTTGTGAAAATTTAGTTTCAGATGTTACTACTTTCGATCATTCAGAGAACACATGGAATGCCAGTTTTTCATTTGAACGTGAAGAGGACAAATATGTCTTCACTTATCCTCCCAATCTCTCATCTTACCTTCTAGGAACATTGAGGGTGAAATTTCTCGTTTTCCATCATCTCTTCTTTATGATTCATTAGATCATGAGGATGCCTCTATTCATGATATTGAACTTTCTAGTCGTCGTTGTCGTGATCTTTTCATTGATTCATTCGATCATGATTTTTATCCTTCCATTGTTGATCTTTATAAGACACTGGTATTCGATGATCCATCTTATGCTGAATTGGAACCTCCCCAAGCTGTCGAGGCACTTCAACCTAGGCTAATGGTTATGTCAGGTTCTCATAGCCATGAGGTCAGTTCCACTTCTAATTAGAAATGAGTTGAATCTTTCCAGGCTCCTCATTGCTCTATTGTTCGCATTGAAAATCAATCTAGTTTACAATTTTCGCATCCTCCATCTATATCACACGATCCTATTGGTCAGTCATTAGAGGAGTCATATGTAGCAAGCACTGTTACAAAATGGAAATTTTCTTCTTTCTTCATGTTTGTTCATTTTTCATGTTTGAAAGTGTGTACCTGCTTGTCTTCAACTCACAATGAGTTTGGACACCCTGGTACATCTGTAGAGTGCCTTTGATGCACTTTCCATATTTATTTTTTTGCAGGTGCATTCAAGATTTGAACATTCTGGTTTGTATTGTCTTATCTCTCTTACTTATTGGTTTGCTTATATATCATTTTCGACATACATTCCCTTGCCTACAGAAGCTAGCCAATGCGTCGATGGCTGCATTGGAAGTATCACTTTACATAAGTTGGCCTATGTTCTGCTTAGGTTAGGAGTAGGAGTAGTTTTGATTTTCTTTGTCGTTTCCTTGATTTTCTTTACTTTTTTATGTTTTACCTCGCTTCTTTCCTTTAGCTTGCTTTCCTTTCAGTGGAAGGTTATTTTTCACATGAAATTGTGTTTGGTTTTAGAGACAAGCTCAGTGAAATCCAAGAGGAAGTTGTACTGCTATCAACATTTGGTTATTTGTCTATTCCCTCTCTTTTTTTGAACCTTTCATTACTTTTAGTCGATGATATTCTGATGGAAAATACGTCCCGTTCAGAGAGAGTAATGGTGAAATCACAATGCTTTCACTTTTAACTAGTGTCATCTACTCTAATCTACTCTAATCGGTCTTCTATTTTCGGTTAACCCTTGTTAACTAAGTCAAGTAGAGTAAGGATAGGGGGAAACCTTAACAAGTATGTTAGAGGTATATATAAATATCCTTCTCTAAAGGGATAACCTCTTCTTTGGGATCCCCCTTTCGCTCAATGAAATAAACAAGTGGCAATGCACAATACTTGAACAAATAAAAAATGTAAAAATGTAAAATGAAATAAAGGGAAAAAGAGGAGAAGGGCTTCGTGCGCAGAGAGGTGATGCATGTAACTTCATCAGGGTCCTGCACAGGCTTGTTGACAGTGGAGAAATGCTTGTGTTCCTGAAGTGACTTTGTCAGGGTATTATCCAGGCCTGTTGGCAGTGGAGAAACACCAGAGATGAAATTAAAACTCTGAAAAACCTATTTAACTTGTGCATCTATATACTCCTCATCCCCAATCGAAATAACTCAGTCTGACTTGGCTTGGTATGTGTGCTTCCGATGAAGATAACAATAGGGGATATATCTTTAACTCAAGCTAAGTGAAGAAGCTTTGATGATCAAAGAACTGAACAATACTTCCGGAAGAGTTAGACCTACTTTGCATGAGAAAAGGTCCATACAGAGAGCTGGAGTTCTACCAGTGTGTCGCCAATGTTGTAACAACTACAACCACCCTCCAAAATTTTGTGTATGCTTTAGTTTTGGAGCCTTCCTTACTATCTACAACATCTCATGTCACACTGATCCAGGTATTCATGCTTTGATTAAGACTTATATTTTCATTTTCTCCTATGTTTGTTCACTCAAATTATTTTTATAAGTCACAAAATGATCTCCTAACTTGGTCTCATAGCAGTTCTGGACTTGCCTCCAGAAACTACGCAATCCTTGAGTGCAAGTAGCCTTGATGATGGGAATTGCAGTCTTGACTTCCAGTGAGCCTTGAGCTCAGAAAATACGCAGTCATGGGAGGAAACCCAACACTAAGCCCATAAACTGCGGAACCCTCACTAAGCTTAGAAACTACGCAGTGCACTGAGTCACAAAGTTTTCTAGTTACCCAGAACTGTGCAATCTTTCCTGGCAGTGTGCACCAAAAGTTTCCTAAAAAAAAAAACATCCCTAAAAAATAGGGATCTATTTTTAGTAACCCAAAGGAGGCACTTGCACTATTTTTAGAAGCTTCTGCCAAGTGTCACTTTTTCCTTGATTTTGGGCATGCATGTAATAAACCCTAATTTGTCGATGCTTTAGAGATCATTTTCACATTTATTCTTGGAGCTCTATCATTCTCAAGGAGATAAAGGAACCTTCAGTGCGATCGTCAACGCTTTTCCAAGTGAGTTTTTCTTTTGTTGTCTTTTACCGCTTTTTTTGTTTGTTTTTGTTGTTTGGCTAAGTGTTGTTTCACTTGTTTCTCTTCATGGTTGCTGGAATTTTGACTTGTTTTAACTTGTAGAAGTGTTTTTTTAAGTTTTAGATTGCATTTCCTAAGTGTCACATTAGTTTTCTTGTTTTTGCACCAATGGTTGTCGTTGTGGAGACTCTCATCACATACTTCATTTTCCTTCAGTTTGAATAATTGTTGCACTTGATTTACATGCATTTATCTACACTTAGTCAAATCTACACTCAACTTTGCACTATCTCTCAGATCTACTTATTTTTCACACTTCCCTTGGGCAGATCTGAGCTTCCCTTTACAAGTTTTCACTTTTCCCAACTGGCATTGCACAATCCTGAGGCTCATGCCACAAGCTTGGCCTCTAGAATTACATAGTGCGCAATCATAGTTAGCTCCAATTGTGCACTGTGTAGTTCTAGGAGCTAGCCTGTCATCTTGGCCATTGAGACTGTGTAATGGGCAACCTCTCTCGGGTCTCTACCTAGGTTGAAATGTGCATTGCGCAATTTCAACCATCAGGCTCCCACCTTGGCTGTTGGGACTGCGTAATGTGCATTTCCCACAGGAAGCCAGTCCCCCCTGTCAGGAAAAATTGCGCAATACTTTGCATCTAGTTCATGGTTTTCTGCTTGAACTTTCCTTGTAAGTTGTTTTTCTTAAAACTGACATTTTATTTCCATGAGTGTCCTTTTTGTCCCATAGGTACAACATTTGTTGAGCACATCTCTAGCAATCATTTTTACCATGGCATCTAAGAGAGATGCATCAAAAGAAACCACTGAGAGCAGTATTGGGGAAGCATTTGAGCAAACATTAGTTGATTTTCCAGTGTATGCAGATACTCAATTGTTTATAGAGAAGGGATCATCACTAACATGGCTGCAAATTAAATATGCTTTTGAAAAACACTTTGAGGCAAACTTAGAGGACCAGCAGGTTTATCTCAACATCTGACAGTCAGGGCTATACAAGGTTGCATTCATGTATCCTGCCTTCCCGTGTTTTGATATCATCAACTGGATCATCTCAAATATGGATGAACATACCATGACATTGAGAAATGCCAACGGTAAAATACTTGCCACCTTGTGGGCATAAGACTTTCAGCATATGTATCACTTGATTGAGCCAATAAAGTGCATGGACTCACTCTTCTATGCCACCCACAACTATGCAAACACAAGAGACATTTTCAAACGCTGGGTGAAAGAGCCATTGAAGTTTCGACAGATGCCCACCCATGTGTACAAGACAAATGTTAGAAAATTATATATTACAGAGTAGTGGAACACATAAAATATTGTAGAAATATAAACACATAAAACCAGAGAGACACAGATATATGTGGTTCACCTATTTTGGGCTACATCCACACCGAACAGCGAATCCTTCCTTTCTATTATCCAGCAAAATGAAGAGACACAACCTACAGCAGATCCATTGTAATATCCTCTACTTTATCTCACAGTCTCACCTCTCTGTTTCTCGCTCTGAGAATACACACATATTCCATAGCCTCAATACAATACCCTCATACAAAGAGAGGGGTTGCCTTCTAGGGCCAAAAACCCTAAACTAAACATAAATTCTACCGTCAGATCATCCGCCTAATGAATGGCCCATATTGACTAGAAATTACTATACTTTTACAAGGCAATTTTACATCTGGACTGCTGGCCGCTGGACCCCCCAACCGGGGGGAATTAGCCCCCCCGGACCCCCGCTGGGGGGACTTGGAGGGGTGTACAATCTTCCTGGGGTATACATCCAGCTGAAACATGTTAGGATATTCTGACACATAGGAAATAGTTAAGTACAACTTGGTCTAGTATAGAGTTAGGTATATAGTTAGGTAAAGTGTGTTTCTTTACTATGTACATTTTGTAACTTACAATTCGACGGTCACGATATGTAGTGATCCGACGGTTCATTCTCTCCTCGGTATTACGACACTTGATCCGTGGCTTAACACCTGATTGGTCCATGATCTCTATTTAAAGAGCATGGAGGGTCATTTGTAGGTTAACCGTGCATGAGAGAAGCTTATGTAAATTTTCATTCTTTGTTAATAAATTGCCTGAAGTGGCCGCATTGGCTCAGGCCGTGGATTGTTTCCCTCTTTGAGGGTTTTAACCACGTCAAAAGTACTTGTGTATTGATCTACGATCTGTTTGTGAGCGGTGTCCTTTGGTGCTCTGATACCATGTAGGAATTTATAGGGTAAGTTCTTCATGCAAGTCCCCATGCAAGAAGGCAGATTTAACATCCATCTGATGGACTTCCCATTTGAAAGAAGAAGCAAGGGAAAGAACAAGGCGGATAGAGTTCATTTCGGCAATAGGGGAGAAGGTTTCAGTGTAGTCAATGCCTTCAACTTGTGAAAAACCCTTAGCAACAAGACGAGCTTTATGTTTATCAACTTTCCCATCTGGTCCATACTCGTCCTGACCTTTCCTTTGCCATTTGCCTTGTTTCTCGGTTTATGCAAAACCCACGTGAAAGTCATTGGAAAGAAGCTAAAAGAATACTTCATTATGTTCGAGGTACAGTTCAGTTTGGGATTCATTACAGTGCCGAAGCAGCTCCTCTATTGGTTGGTTTCACTGATTCCGATTGGGTTGGTGACCCTGATGATCGGAAGTCTACTGCAGGTTATGTGCTCACTCTTGGTTCAGGACCTATTACATGGGCTTGCAAGAAACAAGGTGCCATTTCTCTTTCTTCAGCAGAAGCAGAGTATCGTGGTGACGTAGAAGCTAGTAAGGAAGCCTTGTGGCTTCGTCAGATCTTGTCAGAGTGTGGCTTTCAGCAGAAGCATTCGACTACACTTTGGTGTGATAATCAAAGTTCCATTCAGCTATGCAAAGATCCAGTCCAACATCAGCCCAGCAAACACATTGAACTGCACATGCACTTCATCAGAAATCTCATTCACGACCATGTTCTTGAAGTGCAATATTGTTCAACAGATGATCAAGTTGAAGACATCTTTACAAAGGCTCTCACAGAGGCGAAGTTCACTAAAATTCGATTTATGGTTGGAGTTCAGGAAGTTGTCACTAAGGGGGGATAGGCTCTAGTGCCTCCTTCCTTCTCCTATTGTGTCATATTTGTAAATCCTTCAATCCTATCCCAAGTTGTTCTTAAGGGGGGATGTTAGGATACTCCGACACATAGGAAATAGTTAAGTACAACTTGTTCTAGTATAGAGTTAGGTATAGATTTAGGTAAAGTGTGTTTCTTTACTATGTACATTTTGTAACTTACAATCCGACGGTCACGATATGTAGTGATCCGACGGTTCATTCTCTCCTCGGTATTACCGACACTTGATCCATGGCTTAACACCCGATTGATCCATGATCTCTATTTAAAGAGCATGGAGGGTCATTTGTAGGTTAACCGTGCATGAGAGAAGCTTATGTAAATTTCATTATTTTATTAATAAATTGCCTGAAGTGGTCGTGTTGGCTCAGGCCGTGGACTGTTTCCCTCTTTGAGGGATTTAACCACGTCAAAAGTACTGGTGTATTGATCTGCGATCTATTTGTGAGTGGTGTCCTTTGGTGTCCTGTCTGAGGAACTTACCTTGTAAATTCCTACAAAGAAAGACCTCTAAATAATCATGCTCCACACCCAACAATCTCCCACTTGGAGAATGATTATAGCAACTCGACCGCTACTTCATTTGCTGGAAAATGACTCCTCTTTGGACCTGGTTGTTTCTCATCTTCATCATCATCCTTGAAGACCAATTGAAACTGAGCATATTCTTAGTTTCTCCCTGGTTACAACTTTTGTTAGCATATCTGCAAGATTTTGGCTAGTGTGTATCTTTTCCAGCTTCAACTCTCCATCTTCCAACACTTATCGTATGAAATAGTACTTGAGCTATATGTGTTTAGTATTGGAATGAAATGTTGAGTTCTTTGCAAGATGAATGGCAATTTGGTTATCACTGTATAACGTGCCCATATCATTCTTCTTACCTAATTCATCCATAAACCTTTGTAACCAAATCATTCCTTTACTAGCCTCTGTAGCAGCAACATACTCTGCTTCTGTTGTTGAAAGTGCAACAACACTTTGGATTTTTGAAACCCAACTAATAGTTGTTCCACATATGTAGTGCTCCTCCTGTTATCTCTGTCACCTTCCATATCTGCATCAACATATCCCTCTAGAGAAATTTTTGAACCACCAAAGCATAATGCTTGATTTGTGGTACCTCTCAAATATCTGAGAATCCATTTCATTGCCATCCAATGTTCTTTTCCTGGATTGTTCATGTACCTGCTTACAAATCCATTGCATGTGCAATATCAGGCCTTGTGCAGACCATTGCATACATTAAGCTTCCAACTACTGATGCATATGGAACTTTAGACATATAATCCATGCCTTCATGGGTCTTTGGGCACATCTCCGTACTAAGTTTGAAATGACTCACAAAAGGTGTACTAATTGGTTTTGCATTGTGCATATTAAATATTTTCAACACCTTTTGTATGTACTCATTCTGAGACAATGTACCGCTGGCCCCCAGACCCCCAGTTGGGGGGGGATTAGCCCCCCCGCACCCCCTGCGTGGAGGGGTGTATAATCTTCCTAGGGTATACATTCTTCTGAAACAAAGACCTCTAAATAATCATGCTCGACACCCAACAACAAATTCCCTCAAGAAGGCTTACCAACTTTTGGTTATCTTTGCTTGCAGAATCTATGGTAAAGAGAGCACTGAAACCTTTCCTGAATGGTGGGCAGTCTTATTGGACCAGTTGGTGAATGATGGGAGGTCGTTCAACTAGTTGGATCTATTGGCTCAACACTTTAATGCCCATGTAGCACGGGCTCATAATCCCCCCAAGGGTGAGTGAGCATGATTCTAGATGTATGCAATACTTATTGGATGCAATATGTACACAACAACAGTTCCATGGCATGAAATGAACATGGACACCACAAGAGATCGTCATGAACATCTATTTCAAGTTTATTTTAGAATGTAGTTATCGAGGAGTAATAGCACTACTAACTGACCACTTAATCATCCAGTTGTACGAGCTTGTCTTTAAAGGAGATCCACCTTGCATGTCATGTGAAGCAATGGAGATGATGGTAGAAATTGCAGATTGGTGTGCCTCACCGGGTGGCACCTTCATTAGAGTGTTTGGTGGAGAGAATCCTTCACATGTCTTGCCAAGGTATGCCACTGAAAAAGTGATCATGAAAGAGGTAACATACCATCTCGCTACATGGCTTTCAACAGTGTTGCACAGGAAGAAGAAAGCACCATGGCCCATTCTTCCTTTATAGATTGGATTATACGAGATAAAGAACTTGAAATTTGCAGATGCCAAGGCTAAGGAAATAGTGAGATTTGAATTCAACACTAAGCACTTTAATTTGTATGATCCCCGCAGTATTTGCAATGACCATTGTATGAGGATTTAATTTACATGGATCGACAAGGAATTTCATTGTCCAGAGGAGGATCCTTGGAGTTACTGCTATATTTCCTCCAGACTCAATGAGTCGGTCAGTTTAGCAAGGACTTCACAGGATGCTCCATAGACAACAACAACTCTGGAATATGTAATAGTAGAAGGTATCAATCCCATGTAAGACAAGCGAAAGAGGAAAATTGGTGATAGTTTAGAGGGAGAAAAAACATGCAAAATGAAAGAAAATCCTCTTATCATGAAAGTAGCTTTGGAAGCATAAGCAAAGAGGAAGCAGAGCAGAGGAAGAGAGAAAAACAAAGGTTACAGGAGTAGAACTAAAGCTGCAAGAGACATAAAAGAAGCTTAAGGAAGAAAATTAGTATAGAAGGAGAGAACGAGATGAGGAGAAAAAGAAATAAGAAGAAAAAAGGCAAGGCGCGATGACAGAGGAAACAATGTCGATACAGGTTGAAGAACAGGAAAAACCAGTAGCTGAGGAGGAAGGTGAATAGATGCAGGATCGAGAGCTTAATCAACATATTGAGCAACTGATCTAAGTAATAGACATGGCTTTGGAATAGGATCCAAAACATGAAGATGTTCACCTGATGGCACGAGCACCACAGGTCATCCCTCAGCCTCCACCACCTCTAGTAGTAGAGCCAGCCTCGAGCAAGCAATGAGATGTTTTTCTCCTTGATGATGATTCGGTCATGGATGTGTACAATCTATCATTTGATGAGTTTCAAAAGAGGATTGTACAAGAATAGAGGAAGCACTTTCTAGATAATCACGCATCACTTGCATTCATTAGAGAAAGGGTGATAGTGTCGGACACTAGGAAGCATCCAAATTCCATTGCCGAAGCCATATTGGCTTATGCAGGAGCAATGAGATTAAATGTTCAGTTTTTGATGACCGAGAATGAGCAACATGCACATAACTTACAGGTTACCAGGTAAGAGTAAAAAAAACTTACAACAACAACATAGGATGTAGTTTCCACATTAAGGGAGATGAGAGAAACAATACTTGCTAAAGTATCAACACTTGGAGAAACCTGCGGAATCTCTATGGCAAGTTTGTCACCGTACATAAAGAATTTTTTTATTTTCATCTCCTAAAACAAAAAAGAAAATAGTTTGTTAAAACTCTCAAAAACATACAAGCTTCCATTGCCTATGTGCAAGAGTGGACAATGTGGTAGAAAGGGGCCTCGCTTAACTTAGTGAAGAAAATGAAGCCATAGGTAGATATGGAGAAAGTGAAGGTCTGAATGTTGATTCATAACGACAAACAACTCACCTCATTCATTAGCAACATTCAAGCCTCATATGTATTTTTGTACAATAGTTTGGATGTCTTGGTGAGAACACACTAGATCCCATCAATTGGTTCCCCCACCAAAGATAAACCCAAGAACCAAGTCCAGCAAGAGGTTGAAGAGTACTTGGAGCAGCTGGTAAAGAATGCTACCAAGGAAGAATTGGAGTTGAATGCACAAAACATGCAGAATTTCATCGGTGGTCTTGTCAAAGTGAGAACAAGGTTGCTCGTGCTTCAGAATGAGTTGGACACAAGTTCCAAGATAGTGTACCTGTATGCCATGGAGGCTAGAATCCACTTCCAACAAGACACCGTAAAGAAGTTTGGGGACACCATCACACAATACCAAGATTGGCACCAATATTTTACCAAGAAGCAGCAAGTGGAGGTTGCTGAGCTAGATTTCTTGGAAACTCCAACATCATAGTGTTGTGTCTTGTTAGGCTGTCAAGTTGTCTCTACCCTATTTTGTCTTATATGGGTACAAGTGTAAAATGCAATATTATTTGTAATTATGTTGTAAGTGAAATTCCAAGTGTCAATATTGGAATATGAAAATTCATCATGTAATGTAATGTGTTATTTTGTGAAGAAGTTGAAGAGTCATGAGGGTATTCCAAAGGTCACAAAGGGGAGTTGAAGAGTAACCCCCCTCTTGTTATAAATAGAACCTCATAACTCATGTAACGACCTTTTGGGAGCCAAGAATTTGGCTAGGCTTAGGCTTAGGAAGAGCTTGGGAGTATTGTGAAGAGACTTGGTTTCTCCATAACATAGAGCGAGTATACTTATTTGGAGGAGCAGGTGTTCTTGACTGTAATGTTCCACTATTGGGGCTAGTGGTCATCAATGGTGTATGTATGGATGGAAATTTCACTTATAATAATAAAATCAGAGCCAACACACTTTCATGCATATGTTGTTAATATAGTAGGACTATTCTTGTTTTATTAGCTATGTATGTTATTTAACTTATGCATATGATTATGAACTATTTCATTTGCATTTGTATGGATCTTGTTGAATGTGTGTCATTGCATTAACTCATCAATTTAACTTGTGGACTATTCCACATCTTAGCTTGTGATGTCATTTCGCTTGTGTGTTCCTTTCAAGCAGTGTACTATTACAGGATTCCAAGGGGCGCACCTCCTTTTCCCTTCATGTGTTGGAACCTTCATGAATCACACTTGACTATCCGCAGGGTCACACACTTTCTCTCACCCAAAGTTATCTTACTTCCCTTTGCACATTTCCATGGTCAAGGCATAACATTACCACCCACTGTTAGGACTCCTACTCCAAACGGTGTGGGTTCTAGTTGGGACTTCATATTGGGAAGATCCCTTGAATGTTAGCAGGTCCAAAACTGTCAACAATAGGTTAATACTTGTGTTATTTATGTTTCCCAATCTACCTTATGGTAGTCTATAAATTTTGTTAGAGGAACCTTTTATGTGGATATAATAATTGCACCAATTGAAGTAAAATGCATATATAATTTAGGTGATTATGTTAGTAACAAAAAATTAATATTGATAGGAGTGATTATGCTTAAGTGTTATAAGGAGTAGGTGTTACATTGTAGATGTTTTATAAGAGATTTATAGGGTGAAAGGGCTATAATGGTTACATTCTAAAGTGTTGAAAGTTTGGCTCAAAGGTGATGAGGATTAGGTTTAGAGTTAGGTGTTGGGGGTTATATAGGTTAATATTTGTAAATTTCTGCATTAATGGTAATAGGGACTATGGTGTGGATATTTTTTATAAAAGTGATAACTCAAAGAGAAGAGGTTATTGAGACTTAGGGCTTACTAATTATAGACATCAAGGTTAGACAAGATAGTAATTGTATGATTACATTGGTAATAAATTATAAGGATTAGGAGATATTGATGATAAAGGTTATGGGGTATATAGATTAGGAATAATAAGAGTTATATGGATGAGGGCTTTTAGTAGCTAAGTGTACTATAAGTTAGGGTTTAGGGGTCATATGAATGGGATTTGTAATAGATTGGAATTTTAGTGGATTTGGAATAAAATAATAATAATTCTTATATAGTTTAGGGATTAATGATTATAATGGTTAGGGTATAGTTATAATAGGTTTATAGAGGTTGTATCTTTATGATTATAAATTTTAGGGGATATGGGATAATAGGGGTTAAAATATTTATAGTCATAGGAAATATAAGGGTAAGAAATTGGTGAATCTAAAGATTATAGTTGTTTATATGTTAAAATGTTATGGGATATAGGATTCATTATTTAGAGATGTATTTCTTAAGAGTTAGAGGTTATTTAAGTTAGTGGTTATCCTATTTATATTCATATCACTTAGGTGTTATTAGTTATATGGTTTTGGTGTGAAGGAAGCTATAGGGTTAGAATTCACAGGGGAGAATGATTATAGAGTTAGTGATCATAAGGGATAAATAATTAGAAGTCATGGGTGTTATAAAAGTTAAAGGTTATAAGCTACAAGGATTATTGGTTTATTGGTGATAGAACATGTAGGTATTAGAGGTTATAGGGCCGAAGGGCTATAATGGTTCATGGTTGATTGAAAAAAGTGTTGAGAAGTGTAGCAAGAAAGGCTCAATTTGACTTAGCCTTGGTCAAATTTAGAAAATTTGAAATTTCCACATCAACATACAACTTGGAGGCAGTTAATTGAGGTGACATAGCTCTTTTCACTTAGTTAGCTCAGTAAATTTGAGTTAGAGGGATTGGAGTTTAATTATGCATGTGTGATTGCTAATTTATAGCAATTTAGTTTAGTTATTTCTAGTTATACTCAGTTAAACTAGTTCTAACAGTTAATAGAACTAGTTGTAAGCCATTTGTGTAGTAGGCCAACAATCTAACTCAGATATAATCCAGTTAATTGATCAATCAACCAAAAATAGCTCGTGCATGCAAGGGATTTGAATTGCTTAGTTGTGGTGGAGATTCCAAGGTAGTGTAACATCAATTGTAGACTAGTTTTGAGTGTACAGGTGTTACATGAAATCAATGATCAATCCTTGGGAATTACACAATCATTTTGGAGGAAATTCCTAAAGAATAGGGGTCAATTTCCTTGGAATTTGTGCAAGGAAATAAGAGCTCATTTTGAGGTAGAAGTTGACTAATTTTGGGTCAGAGCTTCTCATTTGCAGAGATAATAGTTATTCTTTTGTAGGCTGAGCTCAGAATTGGAGCTAGCAATTGTAATAGATTTTCTATTCATCTAATTATGTAAGCAGGCTTAAGGGGGTTTTTACCAGTTGGTTTCCCCTAGATAAATTTGTGTACTTGTGTATGTGATTGATGAATATTTGTCAATGTTGTTCTAAATTGTGAATTAATTTCTGTAGAACAATAGAGTAGAATTATGTCTCTTGATTTAGATTAAATTCCTTGAGAAATTGCAATTCTATCACCATATTTCTACAAGGTATCAGAGCAGGATTCACATTAGAACAAAAATTTTGAAGTTATTACTCAGGAGGTTCGAATTTGTAGCTTCAGATTATCAGGATTTCCTTAGAGTTAGGAGAATGGACTTTAATGGATTGAGATTAGAGTATTCCTTGGAAGGAAACTTGAATTTCCTTTCTTGGAAGGATTGCATGGAGGTAGTGCTTGATGAAAATGGATTGTTGGAATCTCTCAAGACAAACATTCCAAAACCAGGATCAGTGGATGCCCAGAACCTATCCTAATGGAAGAAATATGTATCCAAGGTGAGGAGAATAATATTGGAGGGAGTAAGAGACCACATTGTCTCAAATCTCCATGGAAAGAAAACTCCTTTTGCAATGTAGAAGGCACTAACTAAGGTATTCGAGAATAACAGTGACCATAGAACACTGGCCCTCAAATATAAACTTCGAAACATTAAGATGCAGAAGAATGATACTATTCCATAATACCTCACCATATTTACACAAGTTCGGGATGAGGAGGGGTTGGTGTGAATGTTGCAGAAGATGAACTAGTGAGCCTTGCTCTTCTAGGCCTTCCAAAATCCTGGCACAACTACTAGGACTCTGTGAATGGAAGGGAAAAATTACCAAATTGGGAATGCTTATGGTTTGATTTGATACAATAATAAATCAAGTGAAATACTAGAGATGGAGGTTCATTCAAGGGAGAGTATGAATAGAAATTTCATTGGTTGGAAAGGAAAGAAGGGAAAAGGGAAGAAATATCAAACCAAACTAGATTACATCCAAGGGGGGGAATGAAAGACTTGTCCAAAATAAAATTCTTTAATTTGCATGAATTCATGCACTATGCTATAGAGTGTCCACACAAAAATTCTGGCAAGAAGAACTTAGTAAGAGTAGCCGATGAAGAATTAGCTTCAGAGTTCGAGTTATACTTTACCTTGATTTCATACATGTCCAACACTATGACAGGGAGTGTGTGGTACTTGGATTTAGGTGCCTAGTTCCATATGAAAGGGTGTAGAGAGTTTTTCAATGACCTGGAGGAGAAATATATCCATATCATATTGACCTGGAGGAGAAATATATCCATATCATATTGAGCTTGGGGACGATGGAAGGTACAACATTACTGGGATTGGTATAGTAACCTTTAAGAGGGGGTCAATATCCCTTCTTCACCTTAAAGATGTTATGTTTGTACTATTCTTGAAGAAGAACCTCATTTCTATAGCAGTCTTGGAAGATTGTGGCTATGATTTGATCTTCAGTAATCTGAGACACATAGCTACTGGACAGGTGAAGCAGATTGAGATTCGTGTGAAGAACTTGTATAAAATTGATGTGGACGATTGTGTTGCATTAAGAAATAAGGCAAAGAAAGTGCGGAGTCAAGATTTTGGTGAACTCTAGCATAGAAGACTTGGGCATTTTCACCATGGTGCCTATAAAATTATGCAACAAATAACCATTGGCCTCCATAAACAATCACTTGAGTAGCAAGGTGTCTGCAAGGGTTGTACCTAGGGGAAGTATGTAAAATCCACATTCCATTATCGAGAAAGAAAAGTAAATGCAGTCTTGGAGAGCGTCCAATCTAATGTTTTTGGACCCTTCTTGACAACATCCACTACCAAACATAAATATTATGCTATTTTTATTGAGGATTTCTCAATAAATGTTCGGATCTTCTTCATGCGGAAGAAGGATGAGACATTCTCAAAATTTGTAGAATTCAAGGCACTAGTTGAGAAAGAGACTGACAAGAAGATGAAGGATCTCAGGAGTGAAAATGGAGGTGAGTATGTTTCAAATGACTTCAAGAAATTTTGTTCCAAAGAAGGAATTCAAAGAGAACTGACAATTCCCCACAACCCATAGCAGGATGGGGTAGTTGAGAGAAAGAACCAGAGCATTGTGGGAGCTACGAGATCTATGCTATATGAATAAGGCCTACCACTGAATTTGTGGGAAAAGGCATGTAACATAATAGTCCACTTGCAAAACTATAGTCCTTATCGTATTCTTGGTATGATTACACTAGAGGAGGCTTTCTTTGGGAGAAAGTCGGGTGTGTCTCATTTCAGAATTTTTGGAGCCTTCATTTACTGTCATGTCTCTAAAGATTCAAGGAAGAAATTGTGCTGACAATAGAGTTGTGAGTTTTTCTGGGTTACACTAAAACTACACACAATTACCAAGTGTACTTAACTTCTACCAGAATGACATTTGTGAAAATAGATGTAAATTTTGATGAGGAGAAATAAATGAGATGCTCTCTTGAGAGGGAGATCCAAATCCAGCTAGAAGAGGAGCTTTTAGCTCCAAATGAGGAGCCTCAGGAAGTTGTGGAGCAGTCACAAATGGAGGAGGAGAGAAGAGGCGGAGTGGAGACATGCACTCAAGCAGAACCATCCAGAGAAGGTAGAAAGAACACTAAGTAAGTTGATAGATTGGTGCAGGATGTGAGGGAGAATGTGGGAGCTCCTTCAAATTTGTGTAGGAAAAGGAGGTCACCTGAGAGGTACACTAGCTACATGGCTCTAATGAATGAGCTTGTAGAGACTATGCCATCCTATTTTGAGGAAGTAGTTGAGAAACCAATTTGGGTTGATGCAATGGTAGAAAACTGTGACTCCATTATGAAGAAAATTGTTTTGGAAATGCTCCCAAGACTGCCAAATAAATCAATTGTGGGTTCAAGATGGATCTATAAGGTTAAGCATGCAGCAGTCATAAGAATAGAGATGTATAAGGCCAGATTTGTTGCTAAATGATTCTCTCAATTTGAGGGAATTGAATATGAGGAAACCTTTTCTTCTGTAGCAAGGTATTCATCCATTAGATCAATTCTTTCACTAGTTGCGCAGATGGGGTGGAAGATCCACCAAATGGATGTGAAAACAACATTTCTCAATGGTGTTATTAAGGAGGAAGTGTACATAGAGAAACCAGAAGTTTTTGAGACATTTGATCTAGAGCCTCATGAGTGCAGACTTAGGCGAGCATTGTACAGTCTCAAACAGGGACCCCGAGCTTGGTACACTTAGATCGATAATTATCTCATTGGATTGTGCTTCACCAAAATTGAAGCGAATGTGAACCTATTGATAATGCTATAAATTCGTCAACCAATGGGTCTCCCTGATGTGAAGTCCCAATTAGACCTCACATTATTTGGTGTAGGATCCCCATCCAGAATATTAGCTCGGTTTCCATATATCTTAAATACATACCTTGGCTCTAATTGTTAGCAAGAGAGAGGGATGCGATGGTGTGTTTGAAAAGCAAGAACGTGTGCCTGGTGAGTGTTCATTTGTAAATGTGTGAAGTTTCTTCTACTGTGGGGAGGGGAGAAAAGTGAGACTCTAAGTGAAAGGTATTATTACCACCCAAGAAGAGACACACATGAACCGAAACGATCCGTCTAACATCCAGTGGAATAGTCCAATAGGATGTGACATTCGCTACAACCAACGAATGAAGAAAGATAAGTCTAATATCTTACAGAATAGTCCACAAGGATGGGACAACAATAACAACCATTACATCACATTCTTAATAAGATAAGTACTAAAACAACTGAAATAGTTCAACTCTCTTAGCACATGTGAAAACAAACATGAAATACAAACATCCGCAGAATAGTCTTACAAACATTCATAATCCATGCATGAAGAACATGTTGGACTTGAAGGCTTCTGTTATTAAGTAAAATTTCCAAGACACATGTATACAATTAACATCGCTAGCTCCATTAGTGGAGCGGTGGAGCCACTCCTTGCTCCTCAAAATAACTGACATGTCTCTCTAAAGCCTTGCGGGAGGAGCTAATGTGAACAGTCCTTTGCTTATACAATGAGGGAGTATATATAACCAAGGGTGAGCCTTTGAGTACCCTCATGAATTTTTTACATCCTATGACTTTTCAAATTACATGACTCTTTACATTCCATGTGTGTCCTTTGGACTTCCACTTTACAATACATTTTTTATACAATATACATGATCCACAATATTGAGGTGGCATATGACCACTCATGACATGGACTGCTTAATGATGTGGAAATGTCAAGCCACTGTTTTTTTTAAGTAATGGATTTCATATTGAATAATCTTTTCTTTCCACGTCTACATAGCTTGGTGACAAGGAATCTCCAATGATCCTATGTCTTAAATAATGGTCGCAAACTAGTGTTCCTTCGCTTTCTCTTGATCGATCAACTTGTAAGTTTAGTTGCGAGAGAGTCTTGATGAGCCTCATCATTGGGTAATTATATGGGCCTTAATTCACCTCCTAGCTAAGTCAAACCGACTTTTCTCACAACTTACTACATGTTATTTATTATATTTTGTTTATGAGATGATTTAGAGTGGGATGTCATGCCTAGTGGACTAATATGCATTGAATGCAGGTTTGAAGGAGAAAATCAAGGAATTTTGGCAAAGACTAAGGTTGAAACTCGAATAGGACAAGGGAGAGGGATTGTAGGAGGTAAATCCTCCTCATTTACTTCTCCCCCATTCGAATATTCCTCCATTTATCACACTAGCTCAGAGTGCAAGCATCCAAGTCATGAGGATTAGAAGGTAGTTGAGCAAGTGAGAGACAAAGAGCTATTTTATCTTGATTTTGGGAGCCAATCCTCCCTAATTTTAAGGAAGTCGTTGGGGACTTCCGTTGTATAAGTAGAGAGGCCTAGAGCCTCATTAGGATTAAAATTTTTGTTGTAAAACTCTAAGTTATTTTCGAGCTCTAGACTTGTGGTTTTGGTAATAAGAATGGATTTTGTTTTGAGCCAACACTGAGTTAACTCAGAGGGCTGAAGATCTTGAGTTAGGGCCCAACCCTAGTAGCCAAGGCTCCTCTTTTTTTATTTGTATGTTTAACTTAGATTCATAGCTTCATTGTTAATTTTCTTTAGAGGTATTTTCATTGCATGTAGTGTAGATTTGATTGGTTGTTTATTAGTTTGCTTCCATTTGTGCCTTAGTTTAGTAGCATGTTGGCCGGGATAAAAGAAGCACCACAAATCTGTCATTAGTTGTCTTGGCCTCACTTCTTCCTTCTGGGATCATGATTTGAGGAAGAGACCCTTATGCAGCCCAAAAAGGCAGATATCCATTTGCTTCATGATATTTCGAATTTGTTGTACTTATGCTAGCATTTGATCAATTTTTCAAAGTAGGATTTCATTTCCATATCTTCTATATTCATTATTGCAGTAGATCTCATCCATGACTCCATGTTATTCAACAATTTCTTCATGCATAAGCTAGAAAATTAGTTCATTAAATTATGCTTTTCTAGTTCATGCAAATTCTTCTTATTTACATGACTTTTTGGAAATTACACATGTTCGATGCAGAGCAGGAACTTTAGAAGTAGACAGAGATCTCATAGCAAGGAACCACCTTCCAACTTCATTCACCCATAGGCATTCCTCGTTTCCATCAAAACCTTCACCAATTTCATCATTTTACATAGAAATTTCCTCAAGCATTTTGAGCGAATCCAACCATCTCCTAAACTTGGTTTTCAGTTCTCAGTGATCCTAGGCCTCTTCTCACTCCATTCCACCCATAAACCATCTTCCCTAAGCTTTCCATCACCTCCAACACCCATCGTTTTGATCACGACTACATCCTGTAGAAATACAGGGAATCATGTAGGCTTCTAGTACATCCTGTAGTGGCATGTGTTGAGGCAAAATTGAGGGAAAGCCTCTAGGAAGCCCCCAAAGGTCACCCAAGGGTCTCCCACACCTTCCATCCATCTCCTAAACCTTCCATCCATCCTCAAACATCCCTAAATCACCTGCCACATCGCCACAAGAGATTAGTTTTCATATTTGATTTTACATGAAAAGAACAAAAAGACAAAAACAGAGTTATTTCAATCCCTTTACTCACACAATAGTGATGTTTGATTCTTTTAACTTCCATTCTTAGACAATAGCATTTGGTTCATCTTAATTTAGCATTATTTCAAAGCATAGTTTCTTAGCAGTTAATTAGGAAATGATGTGATTTAGCATTGAATTTCAGTCTTTTTTGTTATTGCAATAGATCAGCTCTCTCTTAGAGTAGATTTCCCTTTCTTTCATTAAGAAACCAAGCTTCTTCTGAATCCATATAAGTTTGGCTTGAAAGCCCCTAGTGGTCTCTCGCCAGCTGAACAAGTGACAGAAGGTAGAACCATCACTTTTACTTGTGTATACAACACTGTGACCTCCAAGTTTGTACGAACCCCAGGTTGATAAAGTAAATCTGGTAGCCTATGAGTTGCAGCGTTCTTGCTACAATACTGGTGCTAATCACTTCTTGGTGTTGTTTCTGGGGAGGTGTCTAAGTAATATGTGATTACTGCTTTCTTTCTTCTACTTCTTGTTTCTACTATTATGACATTAGTTTCATTTCTGCAAAAGTAATTTAGTTTACTTTTCATTTTGAATTATTTTCTTTTATTTCCATTCTACAAGTTAGATTTCAAGAAATTAGCTAATCTTTTCATTCAGTTAGTAGTTCTCATTCAGTATACAATTTTGAATCTGCAAGTTAGATTTCAATTCAGCAATTAGTTTTTCATTCAGTTAGTAGTTTTCATTCAATTTTCAAATTCAATTCTGTAAAGCACTTTCAAAATTTGAAAAAAAACACAAAGCCAAACCGAAAACATTTCCTTTCATGCCTCGTAGGAATAGGGATAACTTAGGGAAAATTTTGCCAAAAACCCCCACTGCATCCAATAGCCAACCTTCCCTCTTCTTTGGTGGCTGTGAATTGGAGGAACCCTTAGGTGAGCAACCAGACATATTTGAAGAACCTACATGGGAAGAATAAGAACCCATTCCTACTAAGCCAATGGTTGAAAACGGAAAAGACAGAGGGAATAGAGAGAGAGATTTGATGGTGCCTTCCCCATCAGGGAAACCAATGGGGACACTAAGATGAGAAATATAAGCCCCTCTTCCCTTCCTCATTTCCATGGCCTGACCACAGAAGACCCCGACACTTTCCTATTTAAACTTTTTGGTATTTTCCGAACCTATGACTATACAGATGATGAGAAAAAGTTGAAACTATTTCCATCTACCCTCAAGGATACAGCTCTGCGCTAGTTCATGGGTTTACATGGGGATAACATCACAACTTGGGATCAAATGCAGCAAGCCTTCGACAATAAGTATCGAGACTACTGTAGGTCTATGGATACTAAAGAAAAAAAAATTGGGATGACCTTAGGTAATGATGAATCCCTAGAGGATTATGAAGAAAGGTTCCAGCTTAGTTACCAAAGGGCCAGGTGCACACTTTACCTTGAGTTGCTGAAGTTGGTCTTGCTTAGAGGAGTAAGGGAGGACCTTTTGGATACCCTACACTTGTTAGTAAAAGGATATATATACCAGTTACCCTATGAGGATATCAAGGTTGTCTTTAGAAACCATTCTAGGGTAGCTAGGAAAAAGGGTAAGGGAAGTCAACCTATGGTTAGTACATCCTCTTCAAATTCATCTATCAAGGGTTAAATTGGAAACTTGTTGGAATATTTCAAGAGTGATATGCTACAAGCCCTTGCCTTATAGATGGACACAATGAACATTAGGAGAAAGCGAGAGGAAGCTGAGAGAGCCTTGTCCATTTTCTATCCTAGATGCACTAGGAGGCACCCTAGGAATGAATGTCCATTGAATTCTATTGAAATTTTCTCAGTATATGAAGAAAACCATTCCACAGACAAGTTCCCTTCTTTTCCTGGAGTCAAATTGGTATATCAAGGAGTTGAAGGGATCACTGAGCAACTCTGTTACATAAACCAAAGGAGACCTCATGGGCCTAGGCCATACCAGTAGGGCATGCAAGGATCATCCCATGCATATTATAACCCAAACTAGACCACATCCATACATTCCTGGGGACCCACTGCTCATCCTTCCTGGTCTACACCTCCTCCTTGGTCCTGTACATCTCAGTATCATTCCCAGCTAGTCGTTTCAATCATATGCTCCGCTACAACCTCAATGGAATGCACCGCCCCAGGGGTGGAGGCCCCAGTACAACAATGTTACAGATTTATTACCTTCACCACCTGCCCAACCACAGCTATTACACTCTGCTCCACCAAAACAACCCCAGATGCCTACCTAGCCAAATCCGAACCCGAACAACAGACATGCACAAGAAGTATATAGTAGAGAGACATCATATCCAGCTTATGCTGTGGAGATCCAGGAAATTAACTTGAGATCTGGGAGAGTTCTCTCGGATAACCAACCTCCACCTCTACCTAGGGAGGTTGAAGAAGAAATAGAGGGAAGCATTCTTAAATTAAATCCACCCTTTCCTCAGTGATTAATGCAACCACTCCACCCTACCCCAGAAGAGACTGAACTTCTGGGAGAATTTAAAAACCTATGTGTCAATATTACACTTCTTCAAGCCATCAAAGATGTTCCTATTTACAATAATTTGATTAAGGAGAAGTGCTTCAAGCATCTAGGGAGGCGAAGAAGAGATTCCCCTACCATTAATGTCATTGGACAGTTTTCCGAATTAATGTTGGGGCAGGTAATATGTCCAAATTATTTGGACCCTGGAAGCCCTGTAGTAGATGTGCACATCAATGGCACCATTGTCCCACACACTTTGACCAATCTTGGGGCTTCCATTAATGTGATGACCAATGACACCATGCTCAACCTTAACCTCCAAGTTTCATTGAGGAAGACCACAATAGTTCTGCAACTTCTAGACCACTCCATAGTGACCCCTAAGGGTATTATAGAGGATTTGATGGTCTCCATCGAATCTTGGGAGTACCCTGCAGATTTCCTAGTTCCCCAGCCTAAGGTTAAGCTTACTAGTTACCCTCTCATCCTTGGGAGGCCCTGGTTGGCCACTGTCGATGCTTACATCAGCTACAAAGTTGGGAATATTACCATCAAGAATGGGCATATGTCCAAGTAGTTATTCCTATACCCTCCCGCTCAGCCATCTCTAGAGCATGATTTACACTTATGGCTAGAAGAGGAGGAAGAGATGAAGTTTATACTGACCAACTGTATGCCTTAGGAACAACCATGGGAGGAAGACCACGGGATGAAGACAATTTGATTGAACACCTGCTCCAAAGTCCAACTCCTAGTACATTGTCCCTAGAAGAAGTAGTAAAGAAAACCTAGAACAACCATCCAATTGATCTGTACTTGGCCGATTCCAATCCTCTCCATGTCAAAACCATAAAATTAGGCCCTAAGAAAACTTTGAAAATCAATCCATCTCTTTCTGTTCTCCAAGAGGGGAGGTTGTGCAACATGCTTAAGGAACATCTGGATGTCTTCGCTCGGAGTTACAAAGAAATGAAGGGAGTACACCCCTTGGTGTGTACTCACCATATTTATATCAAGGAAAGTTGCAAGCCAGTTCGACAACCCCAAAGGAGGATGAATCTAGCTCTTAAAGATATAGTCAAATAAGAACTGCAAAAATTGCTAGATGCAGGATTCTCTTATCCTATCTCTGACAGTGAGTGGGTCTCCCCTCTGGTGTTAGTTCCCAAGAAAAATGGTAAGTGGAGGATTTGTGTCGATTACAGGGAACTGAGAAAAGCCACAAAGAAGGACCATTTCCCTCTACCTTTCATCGACCAAGTGCTAGATGGCCTGACAGGGAAATTTTTGTTTCTCTTTCCTAGACGGATTTAGCGAGTACAAAAAAAATCCAGACTAGCCAGGAAGACCAGGATAAAACCACCTTCACTTGTCCTTGGGGCACTTTTGCCTATAGGGTCCTTCCTTTTGGCCTATGCAATTCTCTTTCCACCTTTTAGAGAGAAGTCCTGAGTATCTTTACTGAGTTGGTCCATGATGCGGTAGAAATCTATATGGATGATTTCACACCTTATGGGGGTGATTTCGAGGAGGCTTTGTCCAACTTAGGTAAGGTACTGCACAAATGCATTGAGATGAACTTGTCTCTCAGTCCTGAGAAATGTGAATTCTTGATGACTGAAGGGACCGTGCTGGGTCATTCAATATCTCAACAAGGACTGTAGGTGGACCCCAACAAAATAACTATTATCCAAAGGGTCCCACCTCCTCAAAAGCAGAGAGATGTTAGAAGTTTCCTAGGATTAGCTGGATACTATTGAAGGTTCATAAAGGACTTCAGCAAGTTGGCCTC
This sequence comes from Pinus tabuliformis, assembly GCA_031772625.1. Classification (NCBI taxonomy): domain Eukaryota; kingdom Viridiplantae; phylum Streptophyta; class Pinopsida; order Pinales; family Pinaceae; genus Pinus; species Pinus tabuliformis. The sequence continues at coordinate 1,243,876,535 of CM062818.1, forward strand.
TCCTTTATTTGGGTTGTTGGCCAAGGACTCTGAGTTTATATGGTCAAAAATATGTCAAGAGGCCCTAGACAACCTGAATAACAAGTTAACCACTTCCCCAATTCTCTGAGGCTCAATTTAGGCCCTTCCTTTTCACATTCATGCTGATGGGTGACATAAAGCCATAGGAGTAGCCCTAGGTCAGATAGATGAAAAATTGCCTTATGCCATTTACTTTATCAGTAAGAATTTGTCAAAGGCCGAACTGAACTACACAGTGACTGAAAAGGAGCTCCTATATGTTGTGCATTCATTGAACAAATTTAGGAATTATATTACAGACTATCAAACATTTGTCCATACTAACCATGTTGTAATCAAATATTTAATGAATAAACTCGATGTGAATGCTCGTATTATAATATGGTTTCTTTTATTATGACAGTTTGATCTAACTATTATTGATAAGCCTGGTAAGGAAAATGTTGTTGCAGACTTTTTTCCAGATTAAATTTTCCTGCAGGTGAAGAGGGAATGATTGATGACCAATTACTAGATGAGCATTTGTTCTCCATTTTAGTTCTCTCTCCATGGTTTGTTGACATAGCAAACTATTTGGTTTCTGCACAGTTCCCACCGAACTTGTCTTCCAAAGAGAAAAGAATGATTATAAGGAAGAGTGCCCCCTTCACTTGTATTGGGGGAAATCTCTTCAAACTTGGCCCAGAACAAATCTTGAGAAGGTGTGTCAGGGAGGAGGAAGTCTTTGACATCCTTCTGACCTATCATGATGAGCCTTGTGGAGGTCACTTTGCAGCAAAGAGGACAAAATTCAAAGTGTTACAAACAGACTATCATTGGCCCACTCTTCATCAAGATGTGAAAAGATATACTAGTCAGTGTGATCGGTGCCAAAGGATGGGAAATCCTACTCGAAGGGATGAAATGCTTCTGCAACCTCTAGTGACTTTCGAGCCATTTAACAAGTGGGGCATGGATTTCAATGGACCTATTGGCCCTCCTTCCAAGCAATAACAATACATCATTGTGTGCACTGACTATCTGACTAAATCGCTAAACCAAGGCAACTAAGGTAACGACAAAAGAGAAGGTGGTTGAGTTCTTAAGGGATAATGTATTTTACCCTAGAGAACTGGTCACTGATCAAGCCAGCCAGTTTACCTCCAACATGATTGAAGACTTGCTCAGCTAGCACAAGATCAATCATAGGACCTCCATTCCCTATCACCCAAAAGCTAATGGGAAAGTGGAGGTGACCAACAGAGCGTTGGAGGAAATCTTGACCAAAGTGGTTAATAGCAGTAGGAAATATTGGGCAGATAGACTAGTTGAGACCACATGTGCCTATAATAGCACCTAGAAGACCACCACTGGATTCACGCCCTATGAGCTGGTCTATGGGAAAAAGGCCCTGTTGTCCATTGATTTTGAGTATAACACACTAACGATGCCAGCCCAACTACATCTAGATCTCAATAGTGCACAAAAAGAGATATTGTTGCAGTCAAATGGTTTAGATGAGTTTAGAATGCAGGCCTTCCTGCACGCGGAGGTAACCCAACTTCATAGGAAGATATGGCATGATAAAAACATCAAGGATAAACAATTTCAAGAAGGTGATTGGGCCTTGTTATATGATTCTAGATATAAATACTTTAAGGGAAAGTTGAGGACAAGATGGCTAGGACCTTATGTTACAGAGAGATGTCATGATAATGGTTCAGTGCAGATCAGAACCATAGATGAAGAGGCCACTCCTTTACTTGTTAATGGACACCGATTGAAAGTTTACAAAAGACCATTGTCAAAGAAAGAGTTCATTGATGGTATCAATAAAACAATGATGGTAGTGAAGCAAGTTTCAGATCATGCCTCATCAAATCACTTAGAAAGAAAAAAAGAAAAATAAGGACTCGGGTGAAAACCTCCATGAGGTGCGTGAGTCCCACTATTGGGTTGAAAACCTCATGGGGTGACCCAATGGTGTCAAAAAAGAAAAAAGAAAAAAAGGAAAAATAAAAAGATCCCTAGTTGAAAACCTTTCTTGAGGTGCTCAAGGCAAATAGCTAGGATGAAAACCTCTCAGAGGCAACCTAGTTGTTTTCAAAAAAAAAAAAAATAGAAAAAAATCATGAAAATTTCTATTTACAGGTCAACAAGGAGGATGATCAGAGAACAAAGGAGGATAAAAAAGGGACCTATTTCACTCACATTTTTATTTTTCCACTCATTGTCATTCATCACTCCACCATTTCTTCCATTTTTTCACTCCTTTGCTTCAGTTTACAAGGGGACTGTGTTTTCTACAGGATCCCCTGAAAACCTATAGGATGATCCTGTAGGAATTACAATGGCTCGGGAATCCTACAGGAAGTGACCCTAGGAAAAAAAAATGACCTGTTATGTCAAAGAAATAACACCCCTACATCAACATTTCATTACCATACCTATGTCCACTTTCATCACCCCTGTAGTCACCATAGAAAAAATAAAATAAAAATAAATAAAATAAAAATAAAATAAAATAAAATAAAATAAAAAATATATTTGTCACAGTCTTCAAGAAAAAAGAAAACAAAAGAAAAGATAAAAAACATGAAAGAAAGAGAAAAATGGAGAAACACCTGAGTATGTCTCACACTCCTAGACTTCCTCTCAATCCATTTCACCATCCTCGAAATCCCAGCAGAGTGTATGATTAAGAGTTTTTAGGGAGAAGCAGCTATAGGACATCCTGTAGGAAATCCTATAGTAGCCTATCCCATTGAATACAAATCATGATTGCAGCAAGCTTCCAACATAATGATCCAAGAGCAAAAGGAGCTCCAAAGCAGCATGATCACCAACATATTCAACAGTAGGTACCTGCACATCAAAGGAATCATCAGAAAGCAATAAAAAAGGAAAAAAATAGCATGCAGCCAACACACAGCAAACACCTCCAGTCTTCAACAACTGCAGAAAGGGTTAGCACCACATGTAAGTATATCACTCACTCTCTCATTTTCATAATGTAGTCAAAATATCTAAAGGTTACGAGTAATTTGGTTTATAAGCGAAAGGTGGCCAGTTAACTTGACCACCTTCCTTCAGTCGACGAAGCCAAAACAGTTGGTCCTCCCACACGTGGCAACAGTCAAGTAACATAAAAAGAGAAGAGCAGGACAAAAGCAGTTAAGTCTATGGAGGAATGAACTGGGAGTTGATTATGAGGAGGGGGAAATGATGAGGTGGTAGCAGGGACCAACGGTCTAAAAATAGAAAACATACCTCCGCTTCCAGCACACCACCTCACATAACTCGGCCATAAGAATAAATATTTGTTGATCCCCATGCACTCATGCATGCATTTCCTCGAGGCTTACTCTTGCAAAAGTCGCTCTCATACCCAGACAACCTACAAAAGAGGAAAACTCCATTGTTTTTCTTCACAGGACTTCCTCCAGGATTGCACAAGAAATCTTATAGGATTGCACACAGGATTCCTATAGGATACATAGAGACAACCTACAAGATTGGCCAAGAGGAGTTTCAGAGGGGAAAACATGGGGGTTGGCCACAAAAAACACTATGAAGAGGTAGGCTCTGTAGTTACTTCCCTTTTTCCAAGTGAATTGAACAAGAAATCCTCTATTTTGAGTGAATTTGGTAGTTGTGTAAGGGAATTGTCCACACAATCATTTCAACTATTTACTACTGCATTTAAAAATTGTATCAACCATATCATTTCCTCAAATTTCACAAACCAAGATGACAGGATGGTTTACTAGAATGGATCCCATTAACACTGTGAGAATTCAACAACACCCTCTGGTGCTAGAAATCTTCAAAAGGCATAATTGGATAGGGTATTTCAAAAAAGTAAGAGGGTATGATGATGAAGTGGCCCCAAAGTTTTCTCTCTCCCTCATTGCACTTACCAGAGTCCATGCCAATGTTGTGGTAAGAGGCCTCTCCATAGAGCTCACCCCTGAACTCATCAGCAGAGTTACCACACTTCCCCTAGGAGTACCATGGAGGAAGGAAGACAAGGGAGATATTTAGATTCCCAAGAGGAAATTCTTCTTAGAAGGTGAGGAACCCATTGAGGACAAGAATGGAGTAAGGAGAGCAAGCTTGCCATATCCCTAGAATGAGGTGAGCCGCCAACTTATCAAATACATATCATGTGAGGGTAGGTATAGTGTGGTCTATGGCTATCACTTTAGGCTTCTTGAAGAGTTGAGGTTTGGAGCAGAAACACCTCCTCACCATAGGCTCAACATACCATACTTCCTTCTACAATCACTGATAGACACAAGCATAAAGGTGCAAGAGGGAAATTCCCAACAATTATCTCATCATGGGTTAATCAAAATCATCATAGAAGATTCCCTCCAAAACCTCAGAATTCTTATCCAATGGTCAATTTTCAGAGACATGCAGACAGAGGAGGACATCAAGGCTCTCACATATGATGTTAGTCCTACTGTTAGTGAAAAGGATGAGGAAGAGATTGAAGAAGAGGAAGAAGAAGCAGAGTAGGATGAAGATGAAATAGGTGAGGAGGAAGATGAGATAGATGAGGAGGAAGATGAAGAAGAAGAGGAGAAAGAGAGAGAATGATGAGGAAATAGAGGAAGATGACAAAGAAAAGACTGATAAACAAGATGAGGAGCTAGAGAGAGAAGAGGAGAGGAAAAACAGAGAGGAAAAGGAAAATGAAAAAGAGGAGGCAGAAGACAAGGAGGAGTCACCTAGGGTGTCTCCAGAGGCCACTGAGAGAGAAGCAACAGCTGCCCTCACTGCTCTTAGCACCCCTATCAAACAGAAAGGAAAAATACAAAGGCATACCCCCTTATATTTTAGGACAAGGAAAAGCACAAGGATAAGGTAGGGGAAACCCCAAACACCAACCAAAATTCTCATTGTGATTGAAGACTCACCTAAACATCGGGAGAAAATTCCTCCTCCTAAGTCTCCTGTCACCTATTTGAGAAGGCTTATAACTAGATCCACCTCATCCAAAGGAAAAGCAATCCTACAGGATACACTGCAGGACCTACATGAAGCTGATGCAATCCTACAGGATACACTGCAGGACCTACATGAAGTTGATGCAATCCTACAAGATACTCTGTTAAACCTACAGGAGACTCAAAAATTGGATAAGGAGGGAAGCCTACAATAAGAAACTAAAGAAGAGGACCCAGATTTAAAGGAACCTATCCCCCAACCTAACCTTGATTCTTACTACAGATTTATTGAAGGGGGTAGGGACATTCCACAAAATTTTGTCATTCCACTATTCGTTGAGCTTGAGGAGAGAGCTAGAACTCATCGATGGATGCAAATTGCCAAATCCAAGGGGGCGGAAGACATTGGTCACATGGAGGAGAAGCTCATGGATATGGGCAGAGAATTAAGTAGCCTAAGAGACAGAGAGGCCATAATGAGAAATCAGTTAGAGACTGAAAATGCATGGTTGAAAGGACAACTACAAGAAAGAGAGAACCAATTGGAATGTATGGCCAATCTCTCTTTGGAAGCAATCTAGTGTAGGATGCCAGCTAAATCCTTTGCCCTATACCTCAAGGAAAAATGGCTACAGTTCCAGATCAAGACCCTAGCACAGAGAGGCACTATTCCATTTCAGGATTATAGATAGTTCATTGATCTTTGTGATCAAAGTACATTGGAAGATAGGGCCAAGATGTTTGAGTTTTATTTGCATAACATGGGCTTAACAAATATGAATGTATGGGACCCTAATACCAAGCTAGGAGATTTACAGTTGATGGATTTGGCATCATGGATGAACCATGAGGAAGCAAGGGTTGCAAAAATGAAGAAGATATTGGCAAAAGAATAAACAGAGCCCCTTATGATCATAGCTAAGAAGTCCAATCCAATGGCCCTCATTAGCACACATAATTTAATTGCAAATCATCCTTAGCTTGCACCCAGGTATCTTGCTGCCCAAGAGCAAGCCATTTCACATTTTGAGGACATGTTCAGGTTATTAGGGGATGACAGCATACATGCTTGCCTCAGGAGATGGAACACATATCCATACTGTTTAAAGATTATAGAGTACCACTCCCCTTAAAGAATGAGAGAAGCACTGAACAGGACACCCATGTACAAGCAATCCATGCAAATGCTCAAAGTCAATTGGATTGGCTTGAAATTCAGTCCACCACTACTCTTTGGAATGCTAGAAGGAAGGAGGGAAGAAGAAGAAAAGAGTTAGTGGGAGGAGGTAGAAAATAAAGCAGGTTTCTATGAACAAGAAGAGGAAACCATAGCAGAGGCATGGAATGTCAGGGAGGCCACTAGAGCCATGAAGGATATGGATATTGATTGAGTTTCTCAGAGGATGAGCAACACTTTCGGTGGGGGGTGATGATGAGCCTCATCATTGGGTAATTATATGGGCCTTAATTCACCTCCTAGCTTAGTCAAACCAACTTTTCTCACAACTTATTACATGCTTTTAATTATATTTTGTTTATGAGATGAGTTAGAATGGGATATCATGCTCAGTGGACTAATATGCATTGAATGCAGGTTTGAAGGAGAAAATCAAGGAATTTTGGAAAAGACTAAGGTTGAAACTCGAATGGGACAAGGGAGAGGGATTGTAGGAGGTAAATCCTCCTCATTTACTTCTCCCCCACTCGAATATTCCTCCATTTATCACACCATCTCAGAGTGCAAGCAACCAAGTCATGAGGATAAGAAGGCAGCCAAGCAAGTGAGAGACAAAGAGCTAGTTTATCTCAAGTTTGGTAGCTGAGCCTCCCTAATTTTAAGGATTCATTGGGGACTTCAGTTGTATAAGTAGAGAGGCCTAGAGCCTCATTAGGATTAAAAATTTTGTTGTAAAACTGTAAGTTATTTTCGAGCTCCAAACTTGTGGAAGATTATGATGTAATTTTCTATTTTGGTAATAAGAATGGGTTTTGTTTTGAGCCAGCACTGAGTTAACTCAGAGGGATGAAGCTCTTGGGTTAGGGCCCAACCCTAGTAGCCAAGGCTCCTCTTTTTGTATCTATATGCTTAGCTTAGATTCATAGCCTCATTGTTAATTTGTCTTTAGAGGTATTTTCATTACAAGAAGTGTATATTTGATTGGTTGTTTATTAGTTTGCTTCCATTTGTGCCTTAGTTCAGTAGTAGGTTGGCAGGGATAAAAGAAGCACCACAAATCTGTTAGTAGATGTCTTGGCCTCACTTATTCCTTCTGGGATCATGATTTGAGGAAGAGACCCTTATGCAGCCCAAAAAGGCAGATTTCCATTTCCTTCATGATATTTCGAATTTGTTGTACTTATGCTAGAATTTGATCAGTTTTTCAAAGTAGGAGTTCATTTCCATCTCTTCTATCTTCAGTCTTGCAGTATATCTCATCCATGACTCCATGTTGTTCAGCAATTTCTTCATGCATAAGGTAGACAGTTAGTTCATTAAATTATGCTTTTTTAGTTCATGAGAATTCTTCTTGTTTACATGACTTTTTGGAAATTACACATGTTCGATGCAGAGCAGGCACTTCAGTAGTAGACAGAGATATCATAGCAAGCAACCACCTTCTAACTTCATTCACCCATAGGCATTCCTCATTTCCATCAAAACCTTCGCCAATTTCATCATTTTACATAGAAATTTCCTCAAGCATTTTGAGTGAATCCAACCATATCCTAAACTTGGTTTTGGGTTCTGAGTGATCCTAGGCCTCTTCTCACTCCATTACACCCATCAACCACCTTCCCTGATATTTCCATCACCTCCAATACCTATCGTTTTTCTCACGGTTACATCTTGTAGAAATACATGGAATCCTGTAGGTTTCTAGTACATCATGTAGGTTTTCCTGTAGTGGCTTGTTTTGAGGCCGAATTGAGGGAAAACCTCTAGGAAGCCCCCAAAGGTCACCCAAGGGTATCCCACACCATCCATCCATCTCCTAAACCTTCCAGCCATCCTCAAACATCCTTAAACCACCTGCCACATCACCACAAGAGATTAGTTTGCATATTTGATTTTGCATGAAAAGAACAAAAAGACAAAAATAGAGTTATTTCAGTCCCTTTACTTGCACAATAGTGATGTTTGATGCTTTTAACTTCAATTCTTGGACAATATAATTTGGTTCATGTTAATTTAGCATTATTGCAAAGCATAGTTTCTTAGCAGTTAATTAGGAAATGATATGATTTAGCATTGAATTTCGGTCTTTTTCGTTATTGCAATAGATCAGCTCTCTCTTAGAGTAGATTTCCCTTTTCATCAAGAAACCAAGATTCTTCTGAATCCATAGAATTTTGGCTTGAAAACCCCCAGTGGTCTCTCGCCACTTGAACAAGTGACAAAAGGTATAACCATCACTTTTACTAGTGTATACAGCAATGTCACCTCCAATTTTGTACGAACCCCAGGTTGATAAAGTAAAGCTAGTAGCCCAGGAGTTACAACATTCTTGCTACAATATTGGTGCTCATCAAGTCTTTGAGAATGCTTCCCTCCTTCTTCTCCTTCTTCATCATCTTTTCATGACATGATAGGGTACCTATTCTTGCAATTCACTTATGACGAAATGATATCAATCTAAAAAATCCCTAGTCTAAGATAATGCATTATGATCCACCAATTAAGCCCAGAACAAGTGATAGGCTGGAAAGAGGGACTCAGTGACTGCTGAGTGTGCATTTCCAGTAGCTAGGGGAAAATATTTAGCCCTAATACTGTGTAGTGTGCATTTCCAACAACCAGGGGAAAATCTTGAGCCCTGAGACTGCGTAGTGCGTAGTCCAAGCAGATTTGAGGGACAAGTTTACGCAGTTTTTGAAGCCATTGGGATAGGCTGAGGGATGGACACTGGGAGAGCTCATTGCATAGTTCTGGGATTCAAGGAAGGTTTGGATACTGTGGAGCTACGCAGTTCAAGGGCTCAAGGAATGATCTTGAAGCTTGAGGTTGCGAAGTGCGCATTTTAAGTTGGGATAAGGGAACAAGACTGTGTAGTTTTCGAAGCTAGTGGGACAAGCTGAGGGAATCAACACTGAGAGGACACACTGTACATTTTTGGTAGATAAGTGAGGCAAGACTACTGTGGAGCTATGTAGTTCAAGGGCCGACGGGATGAATTTGAGGCTTGTGATTGCATAGTGCGCATTGGAGGTCGAGCTGGAAGGAATGACTACACAATTCTAGAGGTGAAGGTTGGGGCTTGGGAAAAAAACTACGTAGTGCAGCAGTACTGGAAGGTAGGAACTGCACATTGTGCAATTCCAAGCAACAAGTTCACAGATAGAGGACTGATACTATGTAGTGCGCAGCTCAAGGGAGGCTTGATGAAGCTAGGTTGCGTGGTCGGGAAGTTTTTCCGAAAATGGTTGTGTGGGATTAATGAGATTTGTGTGAACGGTGATGGAATTTGATTGTGGTCAAGAACTTAGAATATTTGATGACATGAAAACATATATCCTCCATACACTTGAACAAAGCATTTTCCTATGTGCGACACCAAAGATGTACTTTTTGGCGACCGTGACGACACTTGTGCAATAGTGCTCAAAACTTTGGAAATGAGTGCAATGGTTACTTACAGGTTGGAACAACTCATTTTCATAAGGATGACCTCTTAGAACCACTAGAACAAGCTTATACACAAGATACAATAACCAACATGATGAAACACAAACTTTTCCCATCTTGCAAAGGGGAACACAAGACTCTAAGAAAACAAATGAAATGAGTTTCAAAGTTTGTGACAACGACCAACAAGATCAAGGAAGGATCTAAAATTGGGTATAGGACATAATTTTGGAGGGTGTTGTAGCAGCTACAACACTTGGCGACACACTGGTAGAATTCATCTTCTCTGTCTCCATTGAATTTTCTCTGTGCAAGGCCTTGGTTCTTCAAGGAGTATTGGTTAATCGTGAAAAATAATTTGGTCTTCTCACTTACCTCATGAATAGACATGGCCCCCTTTATGCCTTCTAGGTTGAACACAACATAAGATTCAACGATATCAAAATATTTCTAGTTGGGAAGGGTAGTGTAGCTTGCGAGCTTAATATTTTCAGAGTATAATTTTTCATCTTTGGTGTTTCTCTATTGCCCGCAGGCCTAGATAGTACCCCAGTGGAGTCACGTAGGAACACAAACATTTCTCAGCTACCAGCGAGCCTAGACAGTACCCCAATGGAGTTTCTTTCTTAACCTCTCTTTGCAGGAAGCCTTTCTGTCCTTTCATCTTTATTTATTTATTTTAAGAGGACTGTGCATCGACACTTATTTATTTTGGGGAGTGTTGTGGGGAAAAATGCCTATGCAAGACGATCCTATCCACCTAAGGTGTGACAGTGCCTTAGCAACAAACAAGGACAACTATTCTGGTTTCTTCCTTTATGAAATGTGAAAGAAGAGAGATAAATAGACTTACCGGTGTCTTCCATTTGTCCCTCGATCTGGTCTCTCTTCTCTTTGGGAGTTCACAGCTACTTGCCTTCTCACTTGCCCAGCTTCAACAGGTTCATGCAAGATCACAAGAGAACAGCTACTTGCCTTCTTGCTTGTCCACCTTCAACGGGTTCCTGCAAGATCACAAGAGAACAGCTACTTGCGACAAGAGAAGAACACTACACAAAGACAGATATTCACATTCATAACTAGTTTAGGATTAGAAATAAACCAAATACACTAAGGCAATCATACATCAAAGACACATCAGTATATAGGAGAAACCAAGATAGTTTTATTGATGAATAACAAGGTTCAGGAAGAGATACAACCCAGAGGGCTCCAATCCAGCATCTCCTTCCCAGCAAATGGAATTCCTATCTTCACCCCCTTCAAAGCATTAAGCACCCAATGATTCCAATCTCAAACCAACAGCAATTCTTTGCAATAACAAAATTCCAGCCTCTAGATCTCATGGAGGAGAGATCCATATATAGATGTTTAGAGAGAGGATGAGTCAGCTTGAGATATAACTAGTGTCCTCTCCCTCTATCAGTTCTTGAGTCCACTTGGAGGTTCTTGCTTCCACTTGGAGATTTGGAACCTCTTACTCATCACCAGTCGAATTCCCTGAGGCAAGTGTCATTTTGGAAGCTTCCTGGGTTTTGACACCTTGAGAAATGAGCTTGCCACATGTCCACTCTCGTTCAGCGCAGGTAACCAGTGTTCCCTTTGACATTCAACGCAGGTAGCCAGTGTTGGCTTTGACATTCAGCGCAAACAGCTAGTGTAGCCACTGAAATGATCCTGAATTGACTTGTTTTTGAGCAGTTTCTGGTGGAGAACTTCTGTGAATTGCTGTGGTTTGTTAGCCTTGTTCCTCTAGGGGTAGGAACAACATGTTTAGGGACTTTGGATCCCTTAGATTATGGACATTTCATGCTCAATGCTGTAAGGCACAAAAATGTCTATAACAGTTGCCCCCTAAAGTATGAGGTTGTTTATCGGGTGAAATGCTTTATCAGGGGGATCCAAAGTTCATCCAATGTTGGGAGGAGACCTATAATAAGATACAATACAATACATTATTTTTCATACTGCTTTCATGATCTAGCTGAGGCGGGCATTCCCATGCTCAGCTTTATAAATTCATTTTTCTGTACATAGAACAGACAATCGTCTGATGGTAGACTTATAATTTTGATGAAATTATCATCCTTTGAGTAGGATGATTATCTGCTGCAATGATGTACATGTCAATTTCTTTATCTTTCCTGAATATATATCGCAGCCCAGATGGATGAAACTAGATCCGGGGTCTTCAAACTCGTTCGATCTTCACTCTAAGTACAAGTCGATCCATGTGAGAAATGTTCTGAAGTCGAACATGGAAAGACATCGCTTGATTACCGATCAATGATGTAAACCGTTAACAAGCACGAGAGGAATCACCGATAATGATAATGACCCTCAAGGTACTGCAGTACAATTCACGTGGTGTGAATAAAGGACTTGGCGTCGAACACCACGCAAAATCTTTCGGTTGAAGGTCATTGATGTATACCTGTCGCCGGAAGTGAGAAACTTGCCATTGAGGCATGCAAGCTTCAAAGTACTGAAGGGGTTGTTCCTAGATCAACTTCTTGGATAATGAGCTGATGTCGACAAGAAGCGATCCGTCAAAGGAGCGCCTTAATGAATCCCACATCAGTGACACGGAACGGAGCTAATGATTTTAATGGAGGTGAAAATGATCTGTGATATACGATTCAGGGTGGCGGTCATGAAAGGATGAAGGATAATGTATGGCAGTGGATGGGACACGGTTGACTTTTCTGAACGACTTCTCTTGAACATATGGCGACACTGATGTGATGGATTGGTAGCATTACCCCAAATATGGATGGTATGGCGAAACCATGGATGTGACCGGTGAATGAAACAACCCAACCCGATTGTGGTACGAAGGAAAAGTGTCATGTTCAAGAGCGACTTGCTACCATCAAAGTTTTCTTGAGTTTCTCCCAATTTTTCCCCAGTCATTGCTGACCAGTACCTCTTTATTTTTGTCAAGCTTGAGGAGGATAACATGTGCTTGTTCTATAACCTGCCCTTCGGGCAAGCCCATCGCTATGTTTTAACGAGCCTAGCGATAGTGAAACTCGTTCTCGTCTAAAGACAAGTTTGTCGCTATTTAATGATTTTAACGAGTCTAACGACAAGGATAACTCGGTCCTTTTCATTTTTAGAGAGTCTAAAAAGGTACATAAAGTTAACTCCAAAAGTCCTTTTTCGTCATCTAATCCATTAAGTCCGAAAAGGTATAAAATAATACAGAAGGGATGAGTTTTCGATAGTTTTAACGAGCCGAATAAAACAAGCGCTCGATCTTTTTGTGCAATAATCCCTCAGGTCCAAAAAGATTAAAATCTAGAGGAGGGATAGCTCTTCCTGTCCCTTTAACGAGCTAGAAGTCCAAGGACTCGGCAATCTTTTCATATTTTACGAGTCAGTTGAAAAGAGCTTAAAGAAGACTCGTCTTTTGAGGAGCGAGTGATAAACAGGGTTAGCAACTGATTCCAGGTACAGGTTGGAATTTTCCAATCACGGCAGTGTCACAAGGATGGCTAGGTGAAATCACTCTTCGCAACTGTTCCTCAAAATGGGTAAACAATCATATGGAGGTGAACGATCGGCCAAATGAAAAGTGGAGGTGACGGTGCAAACACGACCAAGGCTTTAATGGCTGATAATATTACATTCACAGTGCTTATTTACCGGGATAGTTCATTTTTTAACGAGCTTAAACGCGGGTGGAAACATTTGCTCGATCTTATGTTTATTTTTTAACGAGCATGAACTATGTGCTAAAACTGCTCGGATCTTGCGTTTATTTTTTAACGAGCATGAACTGTGTGCTAAAACTGCTCGAATATACCAGTCATATGATAAGAGTGTCTCATTGAAGATGTTATTTTTTAGGGAGCTTAGATCTTAAGTAAGCTTTGCTCCGGATCCTTTCGTTATGCAAGTTCGGAAACGACTAATCCAAAAAACAGATAAATAACCGCTCTTTGCTTGCACTCCAAAAGGTTTACATGCCCCCAGGTATAAAATAGAGTTTCAAGGTTACCTCTACTTCACTTCCACCAAAACATTTGTTTTAACGAGAGAGGCTTACCTCTTTCAGGTTACCCAAAGATTGTCTCGTTAATCTTTCAAACAAAACACTTCCTCGGCAATGTCTACCGAAATAGACAAAGGTGAGCGACGACATCCGCCAACTCACATAACTTTGACAAAAGAATCTTATTCTAGAACAACCCCTCTTCCTCGACGGACGGGGTACGGACTAGTCATATTCTCCCGCGGAAACCTACCCTATACCCAAAGTTTTCCTGCCGAAGCAGACCAGGACGCATGCCCCCTGGGTTCCAGTCATATCCTCCCGGACTACTCGCGCTCATCAGGAGGACGGACCGTGGGTTGAGACACTTCTTGCGTGAATAGACCATTTAGGGACGGTATATGACTATTTTCGATGCGTGATCCAGGAAACGAAAGTTGGTCTACGAGCTTGACCACTCTTCCTTCATGCGGAAAACACATTACTCTAAAGAGTGAGGAGACAATAGCTCCCATGCAATATATATAGTCTCGTCCAAGGAGTAGGTTATAATCCAAGGGTCCTTGAACGACCATCACGTTCATTTGAACGGTCTTCCCTTTCAATGTTATGGGCACATTGGGGAGGATCCCTAAAGGTCGACTGGTTCCTTTATCAAAGCCTGATAGATTTCTCATTTCAGGCAAAAGCGCTGGCGAACCAAGCGCTTTCCAAGCAATAGAGGAAAGGATACTCACAGATGCCCCCTCATCAATGATAGTGCCAGCCATTACCATTCTGTATATTTGAACGATAATTCTGAATGGTATGCTTGCTGGCAACCGGGGTCTGCCTAGTTGGTTCCAGTCGAACGAGACAACTAGGTTGCTTGGTGGTGGGACCGTATAGACGGCCGGATATGACTCTGACGAAGTTCCTTCCTACGATAAAGGAATGGGCAAATTGCCCCCTTGTTCGTCGGAGTCTGTGTTAATGAAGAGAATTTGGACGGTGTCGTCTTTATTCTCCTCTGTGATGGTATCATTCGAAGATAGAGCCTCTGAAGGCAAAACTGGGTCAACTGTCGTCTCAACCTTTTGACTTTCGTCAGGCATGGATCCAGACGGTTCATCTTCAATGATAGGTGCTTCGGCTGACCACCTGGGCGGGCCAGCCGGGTTCTCAACTAGTGAAGGACTTGGCAGGAGTTTTTGATATCCAGGAGGAAGTTGCGCTCGTAAAATCGGGCGATCTTCCAGAACTCTTTTAGCCTCATCTAAGAAGGGACAACGATGGATGGCATGGTCGCCTTCACACAGTTTGCAGGGAAATCTAGCTTTCCCTCTCTGTCCTGGGACTTCACTTTCACTAGTCGACGGTGAGCAGTCAACATGGCTATCAGAGGTCGACGCTACCGAATTGTGCAAACAGGGAGACCAGTCCCTTAGAATCTGAGGGATGCAGGGACAATCTTTGTGGAAGTGGTCTCCCTTGCATATGACACATGGTGATTTAGGCCTGGTCAGTGCTGTGTGTGGATTTTTGTCAGACGACACTTGTTTGCCCCCAGTCGCTTTTGGCTCCTTCTTCTTCTTCTCTTTCTTCTTCTTTTCCTTCTTCTCCTTAGGAACTTGGTTTTTTGTTTTACCAGTTCCGTCAAGCGAAGAGGAAGGAAGAGAGGAAGAGTTAGATGAAGTGGAAGGCTGGTTGGCAACTCTGGTCTGGTCTAACTGTTGACTCGACTGTTCAGGAATAGTGGTGGTCTGAACGACATTGGTTGAAAAGAGCTAGACGGGCAGGCCAATTGTCAGTCCTGGAAGCGACAATGTGGCCATATGGGGCGCACCAACATCTCCCCAAGAGGAGAAGGGACTAGGATTTCCACCAAGGGGAATTCCTTGGTTGGTGTGCTCCATTTTTTCAACCTAAAGATCAATGTAGGAATAAGGGGTGATTGTTCCGTTTAAAATAAATTTTAACGACGCTTTAGACACAACTTGCTTTTTCAGTTTTAAAGAATCGAGAAAAAGCTAAAGATGACTCTAGTCTCCTTCGATGTTTTAACGAGCCCGAAGTGACAAATGCTCGAATGGACTTTTTCCGTTATAGAGTCTGAAAAAGGCCAAAAGGAACTGCTCTGGAGTTCTAGGCAGAGGGTGTGCCAAACTTTTTTCAAAACCGCAGAATACTTTTTAGGGTACGGGCGGTCGATCTGCCTGAATGCTGTGTTCAGTGCATTGCGATCAGTAGGGCGGCCGACACGGCTTCCTAAGGATAAAGGTTTTATGCCTATAGGGGTCTCCCAATATATACGCGACAGTACGTGGGAGCACAATCCGTACTGGCGCTATCGTCCCTCAGGAGGAATCACCCACCATCCACAAGATCGACAGTCACTAGGCTTAACGACGCCGAAACACGTCTCTAGCCTAGACCTCTATGTTGTGCGTTATGTTGCAAAGCGTTGTTAAGTTCATTTAATTTATTTTAGGTTGATCTTTTTAGAAGTTTGCCTTTCAAGGTTCACCACGAGATGTATGATACAATTCCTAAATGCAGTCTACAGATGATAAGCAAGCTTTATATCTTTTCAACTTTGAAAATCCTAGCTACTAAGGGAAAAGAAAGACACCATCTTTTCTCAAAGAGCAATCAGCACACTCTAATGCACTTTTCCTAAATCAAACATGCAAACTATCAAGATGAAAATGCACAATGCAGGTGTTTGTTTTCCGCTTTCTTAGTATTGATGCCTACAAAGAAATCTTTTTGTACAACTTTGAATTTGCTTTTAAATGACCAATACAAACAAGTTTACTTTTTTGAAATCAGAGAGGGTAGAAGAGATTACAACACTTAACGATTTTCGAAATGAATACTTGTTTCGACACTTAAAAGAGACAAACTCAAACCAATAAGAAAGAGTAAATGTATAATCAACTGCAAACAGCCAATGAACTCTCTCCTAAGATCACAATCAATAGATCTGAATCAAGGGCTACAGGATGACTATTTCACTCTTGCAAAGGAAAACTGTAAATGACGCAAAAACACATAAAAATACTCACAGTCTTTTTGTACAAAAGGAGGCGGAGTTTAAGCAGAGAAAAGGAGTTATCAGACTGGTACCTATGCTGGTTACAGGCTGCAAAAATCAGAGATCAAAACAAGGCAAAATAGAGCAGAGAACCCCAGCTGCACAAGGACAAACTGGTTCGGCGCAACCTCAACATAGGGGTTTTGACATTCAGCGCAGGTAGCCTTCATGGGACCTGCGTTGAAATGCAAAATCCCTTCACTGGGTCTGCGCTGAAGGAGAAACTCTCGTTTCCCACAGGTTCTGGGTCACAGATTGCTATTTAATTCACTGTTTCAGGCCAAATAAAAGCAAAAAGCAAGGTGCAATCAAAGGGATGCTTTGAGGGGGTACTAAGATCTATCACAAAGGATCATCAAATCATTTGTGAGTCCATTGTTCAGATCATAGACAAGTCCAGTGATTGGATCAAAGCAGCAACTGTCTACTTTGCATTTGGGAATAGCAGATGCAGTTCGATTGTTGTTGTCAAGTCTATGAAGCAAACAATAATAGAAACACAAATAAAATGACTAAACAAAATCCCCAGCGAAGTCGCCAATTTGTTATGGGGAAAAATGCCTATGCAAGACGATCCTATCCACCTAAGGTGTGACAGTGCCTTAGCAACAAACAAGGACGGCTATTCTGGTTTCTTCCTTTATGAAATGTGAAAGAAGAGAGATAAATAGACTTACCGGTGTCTTCCGTTTGTCCCTCGATCCGGTCTCTCTTCTCTTTGGGAGTTCACAGCTACTTGCCTTCTCACTCGCCCAGCTTCAACAGGTTCATGCAAGATCACAAGAGAACAGCTACTTGCCTTCTTGCTTGTCCAGCTTCAACGGGTTCCTGCAAGATCACAAGAGAACAGCTACTTGCGACAAGAGAAGAACACTACACAAAGACAGATATTCACATTCATAACTAGTTTAGGATTAGAAATAAACCAAATACACTAATGCAATCATACATCAAAGACACATCAGTATATAGGAGAAACCAAGATAGCTTTATTGATGAATAACAAGGTTCAGGAAGAGATACAACCCAGAGGGCTCCAATCCAGCATCTCCTTCCCAGCAAATGGAATTCCTATCTTCACCCCCTTCAAAGCATTAAGCACCCAATGATTCCAATCTCAAACCAACAGCAATTCTTTGCAATAACAAAATTCCAGCCTCTAGATCTCATGGAGGAGAGATCCATATATAGATGTTTGGAGAGAGGATGAGTCAGCTTGAGATCTGACTAGTGTCCTCTCCCTCTGTCAGTTCTTGAGTCCACTTGGAGGTTCTTGCTTCCACTTGGAGATTTGGAACCTCTTACTCATCACCAGTCGAATTCCCTGAGGCAAGTGTCATTTTGGAAGCTTCCTGGGTTTTGACACCTTGAGAAATGAGCTTGCCACATGTCCACTCTCGTTCAGCGCAGGTAGCCAGTGTTCCCTTTGACATTCAACACAGGTAGCCAGTGTTGGCTTTGACATTCAGTGCAAACAGCTAGTGTAGCCACTGAAATGATCCTGAATTGACTTGTTTTTGAGCAGTTTCTGGTGGAGAACTTCTGTGAATTGTTGTGGTTTGTCAGCCTTGTTCCTCTAGGGGTAGGAACAACATGTTTAGGGACTTTGGATCCCTTAGATTATGGACATTTCATGCTCAATGTTGTAAGGCACAAAAATGTCTATAACAGGGAGGAAGAGGGATCTCAACTTATTGAGAGGAGAATAGGTTTTTCATTTACAGATTCATATATATACCTTTGATTTAGGTTTTCTCATTTATAGTTTATCCTTCTCCACTTCTATTGATTAGATAAGCATGAAAAAACTGAAACACAAATCCAACTATAGGAATAAGGTTTCCTGAGTAGACACAAGTTCATGGTTGGACCAAAACTCTCCTTACAGACAGATCGTATTTTCCGTCAGAACTTCATCAACCAAAAGATATAATCGACACAAGGAGGATAGACCGGTGGTAAGCCAAATGTTGAAGTGTCACAAGACTCTTTAGACTTTAGCCACACACATACTAAGAAGCAAAAATTGGTCCAGGCCCAACACTTATTCACATGATGAAAAAAAAAGGAGAAAAACAAAAAGTAATAAAAACAAAAGAAACAAAATGAAAGTTAAGACAACACACAACAAGGAAAAAAACTAGAATACAAGAAAAAGTAGCTAAACCAAAGCATAATGCAAGAGAAAAGTAAGAAAAGATAATAGAGATAAAAGAGAACAACACAGAATGAGTGCAAGGTAAGGAAAACTAGGACGCATCTAATAACTATAAGGTCGGGGTCACGTATAATGGAATTTCCAATGTAGCCACCATAATCGTTCCCGACCTACAATCACAAAGATGTGATCGATTAAAATAGACATAAAGCAATGTGCAAGAGAAAATATGAGAGCTTGAATAATTTGCACAAAAAATTGAAGGCCTTAGTTGTGGGCAGAAAGACATGTCACAACCACTACTTTCATCAAATTCACACTCTTACCTCCTAATGGAAAGCGTGATTAGAAAAAACTCGAAGACTTCTTGCAAATGCACCTTCTTCTATGTCATCCTTCTTAGCAAGCACGAGAAAAATATAAAACATTTTTATTACAATGGAGCTTGTCAAGTAATATTGTTGTGACCATTCAGTGAATTGGTCATAAAATTCATGATGATCCTCTTGAAAACCCTGAAATCTTTGAAAAGATGGATTTTCAATTAGAGGCATAGGATTATAATGAGAATCTTATGAGGGAAAACATATCTGATCATATTCAGCAGACATGTCGAGACAGTGAGGACCTGACATAACCATTAATGGAGACTGAAGTGCCTCAATCACTCGAAAAAAAAATATGAATAGTGAGATGTTGAAAGGTGAAAATTGAAGGATGTAAAACAACTCCCATTGGATATACTGGCATCAAAATGATAACATGAATGACAATCATCAAAGATAGAATAATGATCAAATGAGCCAATTAAAGCATCAGATTCCCAATTTGCAATAAACGAAGATAAATCAATTTGAACAATTTTGAGAATGCTCTAAACAATCGAACCAAGTTCCTCACAAACCAAATATGACAAATTCTTTTCCTGTAACTGGTGACGAACTATGCAAGCATCATAACCATGAAAATAATTTAAAATTGATGCTAGCACAACAAATACATGAGACTAGTCAAGACATGTTGAATGGAGAAGAACTTGATTCGTGCGATGACTCGTGTATTCATTATTACTCAAGAGGATTTTAGATGCGATGAAGGGGAATATTTGCAACATAATATTCGCAAGAAAAATCGGGAGCTGACTATTAAGAGATGAATTCGATAGGCATGATTCCTCCAGCCAAATATAGTCTTTGAAATGATCAACTTCACAATTCAATGACTCTATGAGAGATACACATTCCAAACCTAAGTTTGATGTGAGAGATTTGCACGAAGATGAATAAATTGAAAAAGATTATTGAATCTCGTCAGAAGTAAAATCTTGAAAATTTGAAAGATCAAACCTAAAATACCAAACATTTTTCAAAATGAAATTTACATCGAGTGAAATCATGTAGAGAGAAGGGTTGTGTGGTAGAAACCAGATTTGTATTAGTTTGGGGGGCTTACCAAAGTCATGAGATATTGACATAAACACCAACGAAAGTTGAGGTGCCTCGACTCCCTCGCAAGTCCCAGAACTTTCTAGAATTTTAAAATCACATTTTGAAGATTGAACCAAATCATGCATGGTTTGAGGATAACTACTACCATTGGTTTCAATAAAGCCATTACACACCAGATGACAACCATATTTGTCAATGATTTAACTGGATTTTTCAACTTAAACAACCGAATTACTCAAGTCAAAATATTCTTTTGATCATAAATTCAAAGATAAATGAATTGAGGAAATTTCATGAGCAAGATGATTTGAAGATTTGTCTTCATGCAAGTGAAGATATGATGATGGCTGGGAAGAGTACTCAAAGATTTGGTTGTTTTCATTTTCATCATGGATACTCTCACCAACTTGTGCCAATTTAGAGGTTAACTCATGGGATGATGGACTTGAAGAACATGGAGTACCCTTGTCAGAAGTAGATGCATTGTAGACGGTAGAGCACAAGGGATAGTGAGATGAAGAGGAAGTTTCGGTAAGAACGTCTTCTTTGACTGAATCATATTTTGGATCTAAAGTAAAATATTCATGATAAACTAAGAGATCATATGATACACCTGGGAATTCATGATCAATAGATTCATCATCATGATAATGATTATTTCCAAGGCTACAGATTGATCAAAATAATTAATTACATTTAATTCACTACCGAGATTGGCAGATTCAAAATAATCCAAGAATGGAAGTGCATCATATTCACATAGAGGATTTTGGAAAATAGAAGAGGGATTGAAAACATCTTCACCTTGCTACTCCTCCACCTGTGTAATGTGAATTCCTTGTATCGAATCGCAATTTGAACCAGCAATTCGAAAATCAAGAGAATGCGAAAGACTAACCGGTGGAGCAGATTGATTGGGTGGATAATATTACAAAGAGTCATGGCATGTAGATGATAAAGGATTACGGAAATATATATTAGATTGGAGGCTAGAGTTATGAATGATAACATCATGTTGTGAAATGTGGAATTTAGTCTTCCCTATGGACTTCATGATCCATTCTAGGATTTCATCCATTGAATCTGAGTCATGAGAAATGGAAGAAGAATGAGAAGGTGGATTAAGAATTTGATTTGCAGATTTCCCAACTTCACAATCACCACAAGGAGGCACCCATATTAGGACTGGAAAAAGAGGAGGACAAGGAACAAAATGAATAATAGGTTCCTCCTCTAAAATTAGAGGTGTCTCAGGACTCACAAGAGCTGTGGAAGTAGGAAAATTAGGGGGTTCAGGTTCACCATGTAAAAAGATAAGAACCGAGCGCTCAAAATCTTATTTTAATAAATCCAGATTCATGTCTTCTTCAAAAATTTCACAACAAAGGTGAACGAATCGATGATAAAAATCCTCAATTGATCCATTAGGCTTCATTCTTAAGAGATTTATTCTTTTACAAACATCTCAGTAATTATACCTATCAAAGGCTTAATGAAGCTGCCCGAGGAACTGACAAAGGGAATGGATGGAAGAAGGTGGAAAGGTATAGCATCATCGATTAACATGACCTTCAAGGGTGAGGAAGAAAAGAACACAAGGAAACTCCTCATCATTGATTTCATAAGATTCACAAAATTTAAGAAAATAAAAAATGTGCTTGGTTATGGATGTTCCATCCTCACCATCAAAATTTAACTGGAACAAGTGATAGAGAGGCTCGTCGTGTATTGAAAATTGATAAAGGGAAAAAATAGAGAAACACCGCAGGATTGATGTTTGAGTATGAGCCATTTTATATTAGAGGTTCAAACCAGGTTCAACGGGCTCAGCTTGTCATTTGGCCCTCCTTCTAGTGCCACTTTTGACGGTGTTGGAAATCCTTTAACCAAGGGGTCTCCCCGATGTGAAGAACCAATTATACCTCACACCGTTTGGTGTAGGAGCCCCATCCGGAATATCAACCCAGTCGCCATATATATTAAAGATATGCCTTAGCTCTAACTGTCAGTAAGAGAGAGGGATGCAATGGTGTCTTCAAAAAGCAAGAAGGTGTGCTTGGTGGGTGTTCAGTTGTAAATTTGTCAAGGATCTTCTACTATGGGGAGAGGACAAAAGTGAGCCTCTAAGTGAGAGGTAGTAGTACCACCCAAGAAGAGACACACATGAACTGGAAGGATCCATCTAACATCCAGCAGAATAGTCCACAGAGGATGCAACAATCTTTACAACCAACGAATGAAGAAGGATTTGTCTAATATCTTACGGAATAATCCATAAGGATGGGACAACAATAACAACCATTGCAACACTTTCTCAATAAGATAAGTACTAAAACAACCAAAATAGTTCAAAAATCAAACATGAGATACAAACATTTGCAGAATAGTCTTACAAACATTCATAATCCATGCATGAAGAACGTGTTGGCTTTGAAGGCTTTTGTTATTAAGTAAAAGTTCCAAAACACATGTATACAATGAAATTCACTGGCTCCATTAGTGGAGCATTGGAGCCACTCCTTGCTCCTCAAAAGAAGTGATTTGTGTCTCTAATGCCTTGCGGGAGGAGCCAAGGTGAAAATTCTTTTGCTCATACAATGAGGGAGTATATATGACCAAGGGTGACTCTTTGACTACCCTCATGATTGTTTGACTTCTTATGACTTTTCGACTTACATGAATATTTACATTTCATGTGTTTCCTTTGGACTTCCACTTTACAATACATTTTGTATACAATATACATGATCCACAATAGTGAGGTGGCATATGACCACTCATGACAAAACATGACATGAAACTGCTAACATGGACTGCTTGATGATGTGGTAAAGTAAATCCACTTCTACTCTTAAGTTTTGGATTTCCTCTTGAATATGATTTTCTTTCCACCTCTACATGGCTTGGTCATGACGAATCTTCAATAATCTCAAGTCTTGAATAGTGGTCACAAACTAGTGTCCCTTCTCTTTCTCTTGATAGGTCAACTTGTAAGTTTAGTTGTGAGATATTATTTGAGAATGATTCCCTCCTTCTTCTCCTTCTTCAGTATCATGTCACGACATGATAGCGTACTTTTTCCTCCAATTCACTCATGACGAGATGACAACAATATGAAAAACCCCTAGTCTAAGATGATGCATTTTGATCCACTAACTAATCTTGGAACAAGTGGCGGGCTGGGAAGGGGGACTTAGTGACTACACAATATTCAGTTCTAGTAGCTAAGGGAAACGCTTGAGCCTTGATACTACGCAGTGCACAGTTCAGACAAGTCTGAGGGACAAGATTGTGCAGTTTCTAAAGCCATTAGGACATGATGAGGGATGGGGATTAGGAGAGCTCACTGCGCAGTTCTTGGAGTCAAAGAAGGTTGGGATTCTGCAGAGTTATATAGTTCAAGGAATCAAGGAATGATCTTGAGGCTTGAGGTCATGAAGTGTGCAGTTTAAGTCGGGATGGGGGACATGACTACGCAATTTTGGAAGCTAGTGGGAAAGGTTGAGGGAATGATCATTGAGAGGACACATTGTGTAGTTTTTGGAGACAAGGGAGACAAGGCTACTATGGAGCTATGTAGTTCAATGGATCAGGGGATGATATTGAGGCTTTTGATTATGCAATGCGCAGTGGAGGCTAGGCTAGAAGGAATGAATGCGTAATTATGGAGGTGAAGGTCTAGGCTTGGGCACAAAAACTACATAGTGCAGCAATCCTAGGAGGCAGTGAATGCGCATTGTGTAGTACCAAGTAGCAATTTCATAGCTACAAGACTGAGACTATGTAATGTGCAACTCAAGGGAGGCTCAGAGAAGATAGGTTGTCTGGTCAGGAAGTTTTTTGAAAAATGGCTAAGTGTGGGATCAATGAGATCTATGTGAATGGTGATGAACATTGACTATGATCACACACTTAGAATATTTGACGATATGACAACATAGATCATATGAACACATGAAATAACATTTCCCTAAGTTCAACAAATTTACAATATTATATGACAAGTGCGACACCAAATATGTACTTTGCGGCAATCATGACGACACTTGTGCGACAGTGCTCAAAAATTTGGAAATGAGTGTGATGGGTACTTACAAGGTTGTAACAACTCATTTGCACAAATATGACCTCTTAGAACCACCAAAATGAGCTTATACATAGGATACAACAACCAACATTCTAAAAGACACCACTTTTCCCATCTTGCAAAGGGGAACACAAGAGTTTAAGAAAACAAATGAAACAGATTTCAAAGTTTGCGACAATGACCAACAGGATCAAGGAAGGCTCTAAAATTGGATATAGGCCAAAATTTTGGAGGGTGTTGTAGCAGCTACAATAGAACCTCTATCATATTTTTGTAGAAGGTAAATTTCTTATCATGATTTTATAAGTTAATGATTTAATATTGGCAGGTGATGAGCAATTGTTTAGCTCTTATAAGGAGGACCTTGCAAGGGAATTTGAGATGAAAGACATGGATATCATGCACTAATTCCTTGGTTTGGAAGTATGGCAAGGAAATGGGGAATTGTTTGTGTCTCAAGGTAAGTATGCCACTGAGAAACTGCAGAGATTTCGCATGGAGATTTGTAAGCCCATGGAGACACCTCTAGTGACCAACTAGGTGAAGGAGAATGTCACTTCAGGTGAAGAGGTTGATGATACCATTTACTGGAAGCTAGTAGTTGCACTAATGTATCTTGTGAAAATATGACCAGATATGTGCTATGTAAGTCAACTAGTTGAGCCATGTTATGGTTAGGCTGACCAAATTATATTGAAGGCAATTAAGCATGTTTTACGGTACCTCAAAGGCACTACCCAGTATGGATTATGGCACAAGCAGATAGAGGGAGTGAAGTTTCATGGCTTCATAGATGTATATTGGGTAAGGAGTCCATCTGATAGAAAGAGTACATCAGGGGGAATATTTAGTGTTGGGTCCACAACAATTTCCCGGTACAACAAGAAGCAGAGGTTTGTGGCGCTCAACTTAGAAAAAGTTGAATACATGGTTGCAATTCAAGCAGCATGTGAAGTGATTTGGATGAGAAATATGCTTGTGGGATTTTTTGTTCATGAGATGGATCCAACTATGATCTATTGTGATAATTGGATTTTTATTAATCTCTCTGAGATCTTCTATTTCACAATCGATCCAAGCATATACATATTTGATATCATCATTTTTGGGATTGTGTGTAGAGGAGGATAATGTTACCACAATACATTCTGACATAGGAAAAAGATGCTACCATATTGAAAAGGGATTTTTCAAGAGGGAAGTTGAAATTCCACAGGTGTAGGATAGGGGTGGTTGATAATCCATTTCTTGCTAAGAGGTAGTGTTGAGAAGTGTATCAAGAAAGGCTAAATTTGACTTAGCCTTGGTCAAATTGAGAAAAATGAAATTTCCACATCAGCAGACATCTTGGAGGTAGTTAATTGAGGTGACTTGGCTCGTGTCACTCAATTAGCTCAATAAATTTAAGTTAGAGGGCATGGAGTTCAGTTATGCATGTGTGATTGCTAATGTATAGCAATCCAATTCAGTTATTTCTAGTTGTACTTAGTTAAACTACTACTAACAGTTAATAGAATTAGTTGGAGGTCAGTTGTGTAGTGGGACAATAATCTAACACAAATATCATCCAGTTAACTTATCAATCAACCAAAAATAGCTCATGCATGCAAGGAATTCGAACTGCTTAGCTATGGTGGAGATTCCAAGGAAGTATAACATCAATTGTAGACTAGTTTTGAGTGTACATGTGTTGCATGCAATCAATGATCAATCCTTGGGAATTGCGTAATCATTTTGGAGGAAATTCCTAAAGAATAGGGGCAAATTTCCTCAGGATTTGCGCAAGGAAATAGGAGCTCAAGTGGGGGCATAAATTGACTAATTGTGGGTTAGAGATTCTCATTGAGAAAAGAGAAAAACTATTCTTTTGCAAGATAAGCTTAGAGTTGGAGCTACCAATTGTAATAGATTCTCTATTTATTTGGTTAATGAAAGTAGGATTAAGGGGTTTTTTACCAATTGGTTTCCCCTAGATACATTTGGGTACTTGTGTATGTGATTGATGCATGTTTGTGAATGTTGTTCTCAATTGTAAATTAATTTCCGCAGATCAATAGAGTAGAATTGTGTCTCTTGATTTATATTACATTTATTTAGTAGTTGCAATTATATCACCATATTTCTACATGGTATCATATCATTATTCACATTAGAAAAATAATTTCATAGTTGTTCTTCAGGAGGTTCAAATTTGCAGCTTCAGTGTAGCAGGATTTCCTTAGAGTTGATAGAATGGCCTTCAATGGACTAAGATTAGAGTATGCCTTGGAAGGCAACTCAAATTTCATTTCCTGGAAGGATCGCATGGAGGCAGTGCTTGATGACAATGGATTATTGGAATATGTTAAGACATATGTTCCAAAACCATAATCATTTGATGCCCAAAACCTAGCCCAATGGAAGAAATATGTAGCCAAGGTGAGGATAATAATCCCGAAGGGAGTGAGAGACCGCATTGTCTCAAAACTCCATGGAAAGAAAACTCCGTTCACATTTGTTAGTGTCAGTCTTTCTAGCCTTCCTCCAGTGATCAAACATGCTCTTACAAAGTGATTTTAAGGTGTCAAGGTCAAATTTTATCATTTCAGCGAGTCTTCAAGCAAAATTTGGTCACTAGGTATTAGGTCTAGGGTTTGCTTTCACTCCTTTCAAAGTTGTCCAAATGTCGGTCTATGACACTATTCAGCTGAGTCTACCATCTTTCAGAGGGTTTTCATCATCATGTCAGGTTCCATTGGGTCATTTTACACCTTGTTCATGCTTCAGTTGCGCCCAGGTAAGGTTCATTTCCCTCTCCTAGGGTTTTGGAGGTAATTTCTCTTGGATGGTCAAATCATCAGCAAAACTTGTATCCTGATGTTCATATACCTTTCCCTATCCATAATGTGCCTTATTAAACACTTCCCATCACTGAGATCCCCCAAATTCCTCATTTTCGCTCAAACCCTAGTTTCTTGCTACAAACCCTATTTTCTAGGCTAGGCCTGTGTTTTGCCCTTTTGGACCCCTTCCCCTCACTCAATTTTTGAGATTCCACTTTCTCCTACTTCCTAACATCCCTCCCTACTTCCCAAAATTTCCTCAAGAATTTTGAAGCTCCCTATCCCCTTCATTTCGCTTCATTTCAACAAATCCCATGTTCCATACATCGGGATAGGTTTTAATCCAATGATGTTTCTGAGAAATAAAAGATGAATTTGGGAAAAATGAGAGAGGTTTTTGTCCAACATAGTCTAAGGAAGAAAAATCACCTTCACTTTTAACACAGGTGTCATGGTTTTAGAGAAATGTCAAAAATTTTATTGCCTCAGGAGAATCGAATGCACCTTTGAAGTGACCTTGGGAAAATCAAGTTTTCTCCTAGATTGGTTGGCAAAATGACTTTCTTGATGAGTAAAATGATAACTAGACACAAATATAATTCCAATGATCTATCATGAGGTCAATTTTGAGTTGAGGAAGGCATTCAAAAGTTGACTGCAAAAGCACTCTGCCTTGAGGCAGCCTCATTTGGCACATTTTGTCCAGTCTTGGAAGATTTGATTTTTGACAGGGAAAATGAACTAAAAATTGAAAAATTCTAGTTGAGTTGGAAATTAGACTCAAATACCTTTCCAACGAGCTATCATGTTCCCAATTTTGACATCGGGAAGGCCTCCAAAAGTCTCATGCAAAATGTGCTATGCACAGGGTCTATGCGCTGTGCCTCAAGCTCAGTGCGCCGCGCCACGTGGCACGCGCTTATGATAGGAGGCTCCAAATGCAAAAACTTTTATATTTTTGGATTTTTCATGCAAAATCATGACTTCTGGTGCATGTACAAGAAGTTTGGGCAAGTTTTGAGTCCTCAGGAGGTCAAAAACACCCTAAAAATGACCTCTTTACCCCTAATTTCACACACAGGAAACAGTCTTGGGAGATTGAGGTTTTGGAGGGGAAAATGGACACCAAATTCAAAAATTACACTTGGGTTGGAAAGAAAACAGGCAGGGATTTCCAACAAGAACACTTGGGCTCAATTTGGACTTCAGGAAGTGCCTCAAACTCAGCCTCAAAGTGGCGCTACACATACAGATTTGGCGCGACGCACAGAGGATTTTTGCTCAATTGTTCACCTTCCAGCTCAGAAATTCGGCCAATTTGACTAGTTTTGCTTTGTGATGTAATTTTTTATCTATCTTGATGTAATTGGACAAACATAATGTAATTTTGGCACTTATTTACTTGTTCTAGAAGATTCATTCACCAAAAGGTGAAATGTGAGTGAATGAATCAATTTCCTAGCATATAGGGGTAAGTTGTTTGACTACCTAGTTTTCAGTTCCTTGTTTAGAATTGGTTCAAAAAACTCCTAGAATGATGAGCTCAAACCCTAGAGGCAAGGGAATGGGTTGGGCTAGTCTATATCATGTAATTCCTAAGTCATTTTCAGGGTTGGACACTTGGGATTTCTTTGGCATATCATTGTGCATTCTATCTCTGCATTTTTGGCTAAGGAAAGACCAGGGTTTTGCAGCACTGTTTGGGGTCCATGTGGCTTTATGTTTTGATGGTGTGCTTCTCTGAGTAATTTTAATTTCATTAGTGTTATGTGTATCATTTTCCTCTCTTTTCTTCTAAATTTGAACAAATGAGTGATTAAGGTAGGATCCATTAACTGTTATGCTCTACCTTTGAATTTGTTTAAATTTCCATGTTTTCATCTGTTTAAGGAGAATTATTGAGACTCTCTTCCTCTCCTTAGCTCCTCACCAGTATGATCTATCCATTCACTCAATTTAAAGCATCAAAACAATTGCCTTCCTTGCCCCAATCAGAACTCTGCAGAAACTGTGCCTCATCCCCGGGCCCAATTTTCCTTTCCTGTTTCCAACACAAAACCCCCAAAAAATCAAATCAAACCCTTGTACTTCATACCTAGCCTAAGATTAGATTTTATTTCAGTCATATCAAGCTCCATCACTTGTCTTTTGCCGAGATTGACCCATAGAGAGCCCTTTCCTATCCTTGTAGGGCTAGCTACGAGGCTGAACCTTGTCTTTTCAGCCTGAGGCAAATCTAGGCTTTAACATAGTGGCGACCATACTAGGGAAGAAAGTTTATTTTCATTGTTTGGCTTTGTAGACTACAGACGGAGCCTGAAGTTAGCCAGGTAGACTTCGAAACGCTCCTGCTTTGCATTAGCGAAAGTAGATAAATGCTACTTCAGTCAATCTCCAATCTAGTTTATAAACTGAACATCTGATCTAAACGATCACCCCAGTACATGTATCAAGTTCAGATCTGATTGTTGATGGTGGACAACGATCAAACACAGCAAGGCTGAAATCATTCACCTGACGATTCCAAACCATTTTTGAGATCAGATCTAAAGACTCCACTGGAGGATGATCCTGACCAGCAGAAACATGAAAGGACAATATGGACAGATTAGGTATTCAAGTTGGAGTTTCATCCAAGACATTTTGTTCTCTGTTCTAAATTATTTCTTCTCTATTCCCGAGAATGTCAAGAATTCTTTGCAAAGTATATTGTATTTGAGAAGAGATTCTCGGCCTGCAGTTGATTATTTCCCTTTGAAGATTGTGAATACCAAAGATTTGCATGCATTTGAGCTTGATCAAGACCCTTCTTCTGGATCTTGTGATGACCCTCTTCATAGCGATGAACCTAAAGAAAACAAAACTGATCCTGTAGCTCTTGTATATAATCCTACACCTTTTATAATTCTAGATCGGTATAAACCCCTTGTTTTACCTTCTGTTCTTCATGCTTTCCCCAAAAACTATGATCGATACTTGCCGAGGTTTTATGGTGAAAGTAAGAATGTCAACGTTGAGCAACATGTGCAGAATGTTGAGAATTTTCTAGATCTTTTTGCGGTTGATGAAGAAGATGCCAGTATAAGGCCTTTTGCTATGTCTTTGCAAGGCAAAGTGAAGAGTTGGTTCAAAGCCTTGCCTGATGCAAGCATCTCAGATTTCCAGCAGTTCGTCAAAGTTTTCCTCGACAGGTGGATGATCGGACAGAACCTTTTCCTTATTATAGAATAGTATAACCAGCTGAAAAGATTGCCAGGGGAGACAGTAAAACAGTTTTCAGTTAGATTTAATCAAGTTTATCATTCAATGCCGGTTGATATAAGACCTCCTCCTAGATCTGCTCTCTTGCACTATCCGGGTGCCTTTGATCTGGAAATGGAGTTTCAGCTAAGAGAAAGGAACCTTGCAACACTTGAAGCGATGCAAAATAGTGCAGTAAATGTAGAGGCTCACTTGTTCATCCGAAGAGCAAGGTTGAAAGAAGAAGAGATGAAAAACATAGATCCAGAGGAATTGACATCTCTAGAGGTAAAGCTTGACATTTTGGTAAGTGC
The DNA here is from genome assembly GCA_031772625.1 of Pinus tabuliformis. Taxonomy (NCBI): domain Eukaryota; kingdom Viridiplantae; phylum Streptophyta; class Pinopsida; order Pinales; family Pinaceae; genus Pinus; species Pinus tabuliformis. Next base: position 1,243,907,256 of record CM062818.1, read on the forward strand.
AGTAGAAGAGATGATGTAGAGGATCACCACAAGGAATGAGAATAATGTTCAAGCCCATGGCTCGCTGATTAAAGAAGAACAAGTTACTGATCCAAAACATTTTCTTTCTTATCCCAGTTTTTATAGATCTGATAATGATTGCCTTATAGATCATCTTGGAGAAGAGAGATCTGTTGATATGACATGTATGCTTGATGATGTCTTTTATAGTGATGATTTGCCTCAGTTTGATCAGTATGACGATGATTATGTTCCCCAAACAGAAGCTAATCTTGCAAACAAATCAGCAGCTAGTTTATGGGAGGAGGAAGTTCACTTACAGCAGCTCAAGTACAGTGATCAACCGATGCATATCAGCTATGACAATGATGAGGAAAGTGCAGCAAATTTTGAATTAAGTGAATAATCTTTGCCTTTTTGTTTTGCTTCGTTTTAGTTCATCATAAACAACATTCATGCACTCAGAAATCAACTGTCAACAAGTCTTGATTCGGACCATCTTGAGGGCAATGAAAACCTTGTTCAAGGCATTTCATATTCCGATTTGCAGTCTCCGAATTCCATTGATTGTCAAGTTGCAGATGAGGACATGGAAGCTGGCACATATGATCAAATAATACAGGATGACTCCCTACCTTTCTGTTTTGAATCATTTCAGTTTTTGAAGGGTAAAATGCACAGTAAATCTTCGAATGGGCAACCTGTAGAAAATCAACAATCTCTCAATTTTCATGTTGAAGATGAAGGTCAGATTACAAATGAAGGTGTGGCAGCCGAAATACATGATCTAATGATGCAAGAGGATTCTGTACCCTTTTGTTTCGAAGCATTTCAGTTTATAAGGCAGAATCTTCGTAATATCTCTAAAGAAAAAGATGAACAGCCAGTAGGATGTCATACAGTTTTAATGGATACATCGCAGCAGTCTTCTCAAATTTTTGATGATCCTATTGCTGATGTGTTGGATGATGTCTGCAGTCAAAGTCCTTCTCCATTAACTACATGTGAGCCTGAAACGTGTACTGATATAAACTTGACCCGGCAGCTGGTTTCTTTGTCATTTTCAGCAGGAGTCTCGTTACAAAGCTCATAAAAAAGTTTGCATTCATGGTATGAAGAGAAGAGAAGTAATCCATTGGATGAACTAAGTCCCAGTGTCCATGAATTTCAAGATCCTTATGCAGTGTTTTTGGAGGCGGATAGAGAATCCATATCATTCAACGGATCTGTTTCCAAGTTGTCATGGGAGTTTCCTTTCAGTAGTTCTCTCTTGTTGTTCATAAGAAAGCACTTGCAGAGAATTCAAACAGCAGATGGAATACTTACTTGGTTGCATTGGTTGTTTCATTTCACTTGATCTGGCAGTGAAATAGAACAGTTAGAGTAGGTTGTATTGAATAAGCTTCATATTGAGCACTATTTTCCAAATTGTTGGTTGTGTTTAAGTATCGAGTCAATTTTTAGTTGAGTGAGAGTTAGTTTGTGTTGTCAAGTCGTCAGTTTTCAATCATGCATTTTAGCTTGAAATAATGACTCCATCGCCCAATGGATAAGACATTGGTCTGCTCTCCCAAAGATCTGTCATTCATGGCACCTCCAAGGAGCTACCATCCCCATTGGAGCCAATGTTAGTGTCAGTATTTCCATCCTTCCTCCAGTGATCAAACATGCTCTTACAAAGTGATTTTAAGGTGTCAAGGTCAAATTTTATCATTTCAGTGAGTCTTCAAGCAAAATTTGGTCACTAGGTATTAGGTCTAGGGTTTGCTTTCACTCCTTTCAAAGTTGTCCAAATGTCGGTCTATGTCACTATTCAGCTTAGTCTACCATCTTTCAAAGGGTTGTCATCATCATGTCAGGTTCCATTGGATCATTTTACACCTTGTTCATGCTTCAGTTGCGCCTAGGTAAGGTTCATTTCCCTCTCCTAGGGTTTTGGAGGTAATTTCTCTTGGATGGTCAAATCATCAGCAAAACTTGTATCCTGGTGTTCATATACCTTTCCCTATCCATAATGTACCTTATTAAACACTTCCCATCACTGAGATCCCCCAAATTCCTCATTTTCGCTCAAACCCTAGTTTCTTGCTACAAACCCTATTTTCTAGGCTAGGCCTGTGTTTTGCCCTTTTGGACCCCTTCCCCTCAATCAATTTTTGATATTAAACTTTCCCCTACTTCCTAACATCCCTCCCTACTTCCCAAAATTTCCTCAAGAATTTAGAAGCTCCCTATCCCCTTCATTTCGCTTCATTTCGACAAATCCCCTGTTCCACACGTCGGGATAGGTTTTACTCCAATGATGTTTCTAAGCAAGAAAAGATGAAATTGGGAAAACTGAGAGAGCGTTTTGTCCAAAATAGGCCAAGGAAGAAAAACCTTCTTCACTTTTTACACACGTTTCATGGTTTTAGAGAAATGTCAAAAATACTATTGCCTCAGGAGAATTGAATGCACCTCTGAAGTGACCTTGGGAAAATCAAGTTTTCTCCTAGCTTGGTTGGCAAAATGACTTGCTTGATGAGTTAAATGATAACTAGACACAAATATATTTCCAATTATCTATCATGAGCTCAATTTTGAGTTGAGGAAGGCATTCAAAAGTTAACTGCAACAGCACTCTGCCTTGAGGCAGCCTCATTTGGCACATTTTGACCAGTCTTGGGTGATTTGATTTTTTACAGGGAAAATTAACTCCAAATTGAAAAATTCCAATTGGGTTGGAAATTAGACTACAATACCTTTCAAACGAGCTATTATGTTCCCAATTTGGAATCTGATAAGGCCTCCAAAAGTCTCCTACAAAAAAGCACTACGGACAGGCTCTATGCACCACGCCTCAAGCTTAGTGTGTCGCACCTTCCCTGTGTGTCGCGCCACGTGGCACGCACTTATGATAGGAGGCCCAAAATGAAAAAAAATTATATTTTTGGATTTTTCATGAAAAATCATTACTTCTGGTGCATGGCCGAGAAGTTTGGGCAAGTTTTGAGTCCTCAGGAGGTCAAAAACACCCTAAAAATGACCTCTCTGCCCCTAATTTCACACACAGGAAGCAATCTTGGGAGATTGAGTTTTTGGAAGGGAAAATGGGCACCAAATTCAGAAATTCCACTTGAGTTGGAAATTAAACAGGCAGGGATTTCCAACAAGCACACTTGGGCTCAATTTGGACTTCAGGAAGTGCCTCAAACTCAGCCTCAAAGTGGCGCGACACATACAGATTTTGGCGCGGCGCACAGAGGATTTTTGCTCAATTTTTCACCTTCCAACTCAGAAATTCGGCCAGTTTGACTAGTTTTGCTTTGTGATGTAATTTTTGATCTATATTGATGTAATTGGATAAACATGATGTAATTTTGGCACTTATTTACTTGTTCTAGAAGATTCATTCACCAAAAGGTGAAATGTGAGTGAATGAATCAGTTTCCTAGCATATAGGGGTAAGTTGTTTGACTACCTAGTTTTCAGTTCCTTGTTTAGAATTGGTTCAAACAACTCCTAGAATGATGATCTCGACCCCTAGAGGCAAGGGAATGGGTTGGGCTAGTCTATATCATGTAATTCCTAAGTCATTTTCAGGGTTGGACACTTGGGATTGCTTTGGCATATCATTGTACATTCTATCTCTGCATTTTTGGCTAAGGAAAGACCAGGGTTTTGCAGCACTGTTTGGGATCCATGTGGCTTTATGTTTTGATGGTGTGCTTCTCTGAGTAATTGTAAGTTCATTAGTGTTATGTGTATCATTTTCCTCTCTTTTCTTCTAAATTTGAACAAATGAGTGATTAAGGTAGGATCCATTAACTGCTATGATCTGCCTTTGAATTTGTTTAAATTTCCATGTTTTCCTTTGTTTAAGGAGAATTCTTGAGACTCTCTTGCTCTCCTTAGCTCCTCACCACTCTGATATATCCATTCACTCAATTTAAAGCATCAAAATGATTGCCTTCCTTGCCCCAATCAAAACTCTGCAGAAATTGTGCCTCATCCCCGAGCCCAATTTTCCTTTCCTGTTTCCAACACAAAACCCCCAAAAACTCAGATCAGACCCTTGTACTTCATACCTAGCCTAAGATTAGCTTTTATTTCAGTCATCTCGAGCTCCATCACTTGTCTTTTGTCAAGATTGACCCAGAGAGAGCCCTCTCCTGTCCTCGTAGGGCTAGCTACGAGGCTGAGCGTGGTTTGAAGTAGACCTAGAACCTTGTCCTTTTAGCTTGAGGCAAATCTAGGCTCTAACAACAGTGTGGAAGGAACTGAATAAGCTATTAAATAATAGTAGTGACCACATAAAACTAGCTCTCAAAGACAAACTTTGAAACATTAAGATGCAAAAGAATGATATTTTTCTGCAGTATCTCACGAGATTTACACAAGTTCGTGATGAGCTTGGAGGGGTTGGTGTGAATATTCCAGAAGATGACTTGGTGAGCCTAGCTCTTCTAGGCATTTCAAAATCCTGGCACAACTACCAGGGCTCTGTGTATGGAAGGGAAAAATTATTGAATTGGAAATGCTTATGGTTTGATTTGGTACAAGAAGAAATCAGGTGAAATACCAAATATGGAGGTTCATCCAAGGGAGGGGATGAAGAAAATTTGCATTGGTTGGAAAGGGAAAGAATGGAAAAGGGAAGAAATATCAAACCAAACCAGATTCCCACCAAGGGGGAAAGAAGAAAGACTTGTCCAAAATAAAATGCTTCAAATGTCGTGAATTTGTGCACTACACTACAAAGTGTCCACACAAAAATTATAGCAAGAAGAACTCGGGAGGAGTAGCAGGTGAAACATTAGCTTCAAAATTTGAGTTACACTTCACCCTCATCATATGCATGGCTAGAATTATGATGGGGAGTGTGTGGTATTTGGATTCAGGTGCTCCATTCCTTATGACAGGGTGTAGAGAGTTTTTCAATAACTTGAAGGAGAAATATCTCCATATGCATATTGATATTAGGCATGACGGAAGGTATAGTGCTACCAGGATTGGTACAATAACCTTTAAGAGGGAGTCAGGATCCCATCTTCACCTCAGATATGTTATCTTTGTACCAAGCTTGAAGAAGAACCTCATCTCTCTAGTAGCCTTGGAAGACTGTGGCTATGATGTGATCTTCAATAAAGGGAAAGCCTTTGTGAGACACACAACTACTGGGCAGGTGAAGCAGATTGGGGTTCATGTGAAGGACGTGTATAAAATTGATGTGGAGGATTGTGTTGCATTAAGCAGTAAGACAGAGAAAGTACAGAGTCGATATGTTGGTGAACTCAAGCACAAAAGACTTGGTCATTTTCACCATGGTACCCTTAAAATTATGTAGCAAATAACCAGTGGCCTACCTAAAGGATCACTTGAGTAGCAGGATGTCTACAAGGGTTTTACCTTGGGGAAGTATGTAAAATCCACACTCCATGGTCGAGACAGCAAAGCAAACGCAATCTTGCAGAGAGTCCACTCTGATGGTTGACAACCTTCACTACCAGACATAAATACTATGTTATCGTTATTGATGATTTCTCAAGAAATTGTTGGATCTTATTCATGTGGAAGAAGGATGAGACATTCTCAAAATTTGTAGAATTCAAGGAACTCTTTGAGAAAGAGACTAACAAGAAGGTGAAGGCTCTCATGAGTGAAAATGGAGGTGAGTATGTCTTAAACGTCTTCAAGGAATTTTGTGCTAAAGAAGGATTTCAAAGAGAACTGATAGCTCCCCAAAACCCACAGTGAATGGGGTAGTTTAGAGAAAGAACCAGAACATTGTGGGAGCTATGAGAGCTATGCTACATGACCAAGGAATGTCACTTCATTTACGGGTAGAGGCATGTAACACATCAGTCTACTTGCAAAATCAGAGTCCTCATCTGTTGGGTCCCTATAATACTAGTGATTACCCCATTACTATTGTAGTTATACCCCTTATTTATATTTTTGTGCCCCTATTACCCCCATATTGTTACTTTTGTGCCCCATAGAATCTCTCTATTGTTATTTTTGTGGTTTTATATTATTATTGTTAGGTCGGCTAGATTATATTGTGACTCCTTAGACTCCTATATATAGAAAGGAGGTTTTGTCATTTGTATCATTGAAGAATTGTTCATTCATGTAATTTAAAGGAGGTTTCCCCCTCAAAGAGGCTGAATTCTAAGGCGTTGATCTATCATTTCTATCTTTTCTTGAGTTGGTTTCATAACATTTGGTATCAGAGCTTTGGGTTCTAGGGTTTCGCTGCTCCAAACAGGTCATCGTGGCATTTTCGCTATAAATTTTTTTCTGTGACGTTTCAGAAGTCACAAAGAAAACCCATTTTAGAAGAAATCACGCTGAACCTTGGGTTTGAATTTCAGAGCATTTAGCGCTATCTTTGTGGAGTTATGATCTGAGGAATTTGGTCTTTTTGCAGACTCCTGAATTACATTCCAAACAGGTGACCTAGGGAAAATCGTCATAACTTTCTCTCTGAGGATCGGATTGAAATTTTGTAAGAAGGTACAGAAAGAGGACAGACTTTAGTTTCCTATAAGTGTTTTTCAGATCCAAAAGTTGAAACAGGGACTCGTGGCACATTGTACAAGTTCGCTCTACTGAACTAGTCTATAATCAATTCACTGTGGGAGATTTTGCATAACTCTTCCTTGGAGAATCCAATTTGGGTCAGACCCATGGCATTGGAAAGAGGACACAGAGAGCTACTACAGATAGCAATTTCAAAACTAGATGATTGGAAAGTACAGAGATACATCAGAGGCAATATCGAGCTCCTACAAAGTGAAAAAAGGTGTGTAGATTTTTTTAAATTTTTGCTTAAGCTTGGTTTGAAAATTTATTTTGAAGGAATTCAAAGGGCATAGTAGAGAATTATTATCGGTAATTGATGCCTCGAGGAAAGAAAATGCAAACACCTAATAAGGAAACTGAAAACTCTAGCATGACTCATGAAGAAGAGGAAGAAATGCTACATTATATATCAAAATTACAAGAACAAGTGCAACAAATGTCACGCTCACAAAAGTTAACAGAAGCTAAGATAAATGGCGTGGAAGCTAAGATGAATGGCATGGAAGCTAAGATGGACAATTTGAAGATAGATTTGAATACAAATTTGAAGACAGGCATGGCAGCTTTGAAGACAGATTTGACAAATTTTCTACAAGAAATACTTACTAATGGTGAAAAGGTAGTAAAGGAAACTCATGATGAGAACAAAAGAAATGTTAATCATGATTCCATAGATGCTAATGTTGGATCGAAGACTCACCATATTCCAAAAATCAATATGAGGAAGTTTGATGGCAAGGATCCCGCCACATGGATATTACAGATGGAGCAATTCTTCGATTCCATTCCAATGGGAGGTGATGATGTTGTACTAGGAGTCCAATGGCTACAATCCTTAGGTACAATAACTTTTAATTTTCAAGAAATTTTCATCAAATTTTATACGGAAGGAAAGGAAGTTGAATTAAGGGGTATTGCAGGGAAACCAGGAAAGATAATCAACTCTAATGGTATGACAAAGCTTTTAAAAAAGGAGCAAAGAGGTGTAATTGCACAATTATGTTCGCTAGATGTTTCCACATCGGAATCATCTATTTCTCCAGATCTCCAAAAAGTCCTGGACAATCATTCCAAGGTATTTGAGACTCCCAAAGGTCTCCCACCTATGCGTGATCATGATCATGCTATTCATCTGATTCCAGGAAGTGTTCCTCCAAACATCAGGCCGTACAGATATCCCTATGTCCAAAAAAGTGAAGTTGAACATATGGTTGCAAAAATGCTAGAGGCTGGTATAATTCAACCGAGTCAAAGTTCTTTCTCTGCTCCAGTAGTATTGGTGCACAAGAAGGATGGATCATGGTGCATGTGTTCGGATTATAGGGATCTCAACAAGCTCACTATTAAAGATAAGTTCCCCATTCTTGTCATTGATGAATTATTGGATGAATTGCATGGATCAATTTACCAAGTTGGATCTTCGTTCGGGATATCATCAAATCAGAATGAAGATTGAAGACATTCTGAAAACGGCATTTAGAACTCATGAGGGTCATTATGAATTTTTGGTCATGCCTTTTGGCCTTACCAATGAACCTTCAACATTCCAAGGTTTTATGAATTCAATTTTCAAACAATTCCTTAGAAAATTTGTGTTAGTATTTTTTAATGATATGCTAATCTACAGCAAGTCTTGGAAGGATCATGTTGAACATGTTGACATGGTGCTACAACTATTGGAGGAGAAACAATTATATGCAAAAAGATCCAAATGTTTCTTTGGAGTCCAGGAGGTGGAATATTTGGGTTATATTGTATCTCATGAAGGAGTTAAGGTAGACCCTAGCAAAATTAAAGCCATTAAGGAATGGAAAATCCCCACATCCATAAAGCATCTGTGACGATTTCTTGGGTTGATAGGGTATTATCACAAGTTTGTTAAGAATTATGGGAGAATAGAAGCACCTCTAACAACATTATTGAAGAAAGATGCATTTTCATGGACTCCAGAAGCAACAAAGGCCTTTGAACATCTTAAAGAGGCAATGTGCCAAGCACCGGTCTTAACTACACCAGACTTCACAAAAACCTTTATTGTGGAACGTGATGCTTCAGGAAATGGAATTGGTGCTGTTCTAATGCAAGATGAAAGACCCATTTCTTTTGAAAGTCGTCCAATCAAGGGAAAGTTTTTAAGCAAAGTTATTTATGAGAAGGAAATGTTGGCAATACTCCATGCACTTAAGAAATGGCGACCCTACCTAATGGGAAGACACTTCAAGGTAAAAACGGATCATGATAGCCTTAAATACTTTTTAGAACAAAGATTATCCTCTGAAGAGCAACAAAATTGGGTCACAAAGATGTTGGGTTATGACTTTGAAATCATCTACAAAAAAGGGAAGCAAAATGTGGTGGCAGATGCACTCTCAAGAAAGTATGAGAATGTGGAAGCATTGTTGTGTGCCATTTCTATTATCCAACCAGATTGGATAAACGAAGCAAGGGAGGAATGGAAGAATGACGAAGAAGTGTGGGCACTTATTCGAAAGCTACAACAAGATTCCAGTACGTCTGATACATTTAGCTGGCAAAATGATTCGTTACGGTACAAAGATCGCTTATACCTTTGTAAGAATTCCCAACTAAAACAAAAGATTCTTATGGAATTGCACACTTCTCCCTTAGAAGGGCACTCAAGATTTTTAAAAACTTACCACATGGTTAAGAAGGAATTTTTTTGGGATGGCCTTAAATCAGATATTCAAAAGTTTGTGGTGGAATGTTTGGTTTGCCAACAAAATAAAGTTGAAACAATTAAGACACCGGGTCTATTACAACCTTTATCCATTCCAAGCCAACGTTGGGAGGAGGTTTCAATGGATTTTATCACAGGTTTACCCAAGTCTGAGGGAAAGAGTGTCATCATGGTGGTAGTTGACAGACTTACAAAGTATGCACACTTTTGTGCATTATCACATCCATTTAAAGCCAGTACAGTTGCTACTGCATTTATGGAAACAGTTCAAAAGCTACATGGAAACCCAAAGATTATTGTAAGTGACAGAGATCCCATTTTCACTGGAAATTTTTGGACAGAATTATTTTCTTGTCTTGGTACTCAGTTAGCTCATAGCTCATCTTATCATCCTCAATCTGATGGGCAAACTGAGATAGTAAACAAATGTTTGGAAGGATATCTTCGTTACTTTGTATCTGATAAATAGACACAATGGGTCAAATGGTTGCCTCTGGCTGAATGGTGGTATAACACTTCCTTCCATACAACAACAAAAATGACCCCATTTATGGCACTTTATGGGTATCAACCACCATCCATCACATCATATTTAAGAGAAAATTCTAAGGTTCAGGCAGTGGAACATCACATCGAACATCAACAACAAGTCCTCCAACTCTTAAAGGATAACCTCGTGTTGGCACAAAATAGAATGAAACAACAGGCAGATCAACATCGCAGTGAAAGAAGTTTTGATGTAGGTGATTGGGTATTCCTACGGATACAACCATATAAGAAAATGTCCCTAAAGTAAGCTAAGAAGGATAATAAATTATCACCAAACTATTATGGTCCGTACAAGGTGTTGCAAAAGATTGGTACTATGGCATACAAATTGGAGCTTCCTGTAGCTTCTTGATTGCACCGAGTTTTCCATGTTTCATGTTTAAAGAAGGTTATAGGCAACAAGCTTCCAATTCAAACAATATTTCCAGAACTTGACGAGGAAGGAAAAATTATATTGGAACCGGAAGCAGTCACAGAAACAAGAACTCAACAGCTACGAAATCGATCAATTTCAGAGTATCTTATCAAGTGGAAGAACTTATCCGCTGAAGATTCCACATGGGAGGATGAGAATTTTATGCAGAAGTATCCAGAACTACTCAAGCGTTGAGGACAACACTTTTTTTGAAGGAGAGGGGCATGTTGGGTCCCTATACTATTGATTACCCCATTACTATTGTAGTTATACCCCTTATTTATATTGTTGTGCCCCTATTACCCCCATATCGTTACTTTTGTGCCCCATAGAATCCCTCTATTGTTATTTTTGTGGCTTTATATTATTATTGTTAGGTTGGCTAGATTATATTGTGACTCCTTAGACTCCTATATATAGAAAGGAGGTTTTTTCATTTGTATCATCGAAGAGTTGTTCATTCATGTAATGTAAAGGAGGTTGCCACCTCAAAGAGGCTGAATTCTAAGGCGTTGATCTATCATTTCTATCTTTTCTTGAGTTGGTTTCATAACATCATCATATTACTGGTATGATTACACCGAAGGAGGATTTCTCTAGGATAAAATTGAATGGGTCCCATTTCAGAATTTTTGGAGCCTTTGTTTTCTTCCATGTCTCCAAAGATTTGAGGAAGAAACTTGAACATATAGCAGAGTTAGGAGTTTTTCTAGGTTACATCCAAACTCCACACAATTACTGGGTGTACTTACCTTCCCTCAAAATAAGAGTTGTGCGAAGGGATGTAAATTTTGATGAGGAGAAAGCAATGAGATTCTCTCTTGAGAGGGAGCTTCATGCCACCTCAACTCCTTTGTCCTAATGTCTCTAACACGCTTCATATATTCCCACCAAATGTTTGTTTTCCCTTTAAGGCCAAAGATAGCTATTTTGGCCTTCATGTTCTCTATGTAATCATGCAGCTCAAACAACTTCTTCATCCTAAGTAGCCATACCTTTGCATCCTCTGGCTTCTTCAAATCCCCATCAAATGTAGGTGGCTTGGCTTTCTTGAACTCATTTGGAAAATATCCCTTGTCACTCCTCCTGTAAGGATGATAATGATGATGACCATGGTACATGTTAGACCCAAAACTAGAATAGAACTTATGTCCATCATCTCTCTCTTATATGATGTATTCAAGATCCTTTCATCTTTGATTGTGTCATCCATATTTGACCTGTGCCCACCATGAGACCTACTTCCATATGCCTCGTTAGTGCTATCCTCCTACCCATGGCTGATCCTAAGTGGTCCATGTCTCTACAATTCTGACAAGATCTGAAGGATTACTCCATTAACTTCTACTTGTTTCTCTTATGCTTGAATGATTATGTCATTATCTACTTTGTAACTTCTTATTTTTGCCTTCAAACTTCTCAATGTGTCTACTATGTAGAAGAGTTCCCAACACCACGCTTCTCATCTGATCCATAGGGAGAGTCTCGTGAACTGTAGTCTACCATCTTGCTAGTCATCTTTGATCTTCTTCCTGCAAGTATACCATGTTAGCTTAAACCAAAACATAACATAATCAACATACCTCAATATAGTTTAGGGGAGGATATCTCGTCTGCAAGATCAACTAGATTAGCGCAATACATGTATAAACATAATCATATCAGTACATAAACATCATTTCAACCATCAACCAATTACCATGCATGACTATACCAACCACATACCATGACCTCATGCACACCAACTATAACCATGTCAATGTATGCATAATAACCTATAAACATTGACATGTATAACAAGTGCATAACCGATATACACTTATGACGACCATATCCAATAACAACACCATCGGTTTTCACATGACAACACAACTGTAACCATGCCTACATAACAAGTACATAGACCACAAACTTAAAGAACACATATGGACCCGACATGTATGCATGACTAACACATTCCCCCATCCAGTCCAAGGGGTGAACCATGTTTTGATACCACTATGTAACACCCTCCTCCCACATTTACCCAAGCTAACCGATCCACTAGGGTAAACATGTGATGAAGAGTTGTTACGATGTGATTCAACTCCCCCTGTTCAGGAAGTGGGACTGAAATAACAAAATCAATCTGACCCTTGTCAGGAGCTACAAAACCTTTAGGAGACAACCAACCCTTCCAGGTGCCCAACCCCTGAGACAACTTGTCATTTTTCTAAGTTATACCCCCAGTTTCTCCAATGAAGTCATGCATGCGACTAAGACCCTCTAATCACTTCCATAACAAGAAAAGCATGCGACTATGGCCTTTTTTAGGCTATTATGAGACAACGACCTGAGATTTTGTGCCACTTTTTCAGGGTTAGGTCTCAGGCCTTTGACCAAAACTTCATGAAACTTCCAACAATGATAAATAAAAATGAATTGAAGCTACTAATGCAAACATTGATGTAAGGACTTGATCTGACCCCTACTAGCCATGATAGGCATTTCATCAAACATATCATAAACATGTAATCTACAAGTCATGACAACAGATCTGAGCATAGGGGTCTCATTAATGAGCCCCAGAAATGGGTAACTATATGGGCTCATTTTGCCTAATATTATCATTTAATCCACCATTCTCCATAGTTTTATGCATGATTTTGAATATAACTATGTTAATTGTGTGAATGGGAATAGTCACTTTACCACAAGTTCTAACACGTGCTTATTGCAGATTTTTGGACATTTTTGGGACCAAGATCAGGCATTTATGAGCAGATTGGTAGCCAAATACGAGGAAACAAGGCTGAGGATTTGTAGGAAGGATGTCTACTACACTAAATGACCCCTTCCTCGAGTTCTCCACCATCAGCTCATAGTTCTACAGCCCACCAAAGATGATTTCAAGGGAAGTCGAGCAGGTCTAGTGAAGTGGCTGACTAACTACAGTTTTGGGCAGCCAAGCTCCTCAAGTTAAGGAGGACTGTTGGGGATCCTCGTATGCATAAGTAGGAAGGCTTCAAGCCTTGGTAGTTTAGTCATTTTTTTAGTCTATTTTCGCACATTAGTGCAGCTCTGTATCAGCACATTTTCGAGCTTCTTCTTGTAAACAATTTTTGGATGTAGCTATTATTTTTTTCAATGAAGATGAATCTTACTTTGCGCCAGCTCTGATCTTTCTTAAGACATTGTAGCTCTTGGGGTTGGGCCCAACCCAAGTTCCAGTACCTCCTTTGTGTACTTTAATGTGTTTTCCTTGCATTCGTAGACTAATTTCTGTTTTTTAGGTTAAAATCTTGCTTCATTTCTTAGGTTGCTTTTGATGATTTCGATAGCTTTTCATGCTTCAGGTTGATTTGACAGTTTGGTAACAGAAAATATACAAAAAAAGGCTACCAATCAGTCCTTGATCTCAGTTCTCCCTCCTTGGGATCATGAATTGAGACCAAGGTACACTTGCTGCCACAAAACACTGTTTTTGCCTTCTAATGCAATTGCTAGTGTGAGATTTTGAATTGGAAAAGTTGATATCAGTTGTGTCTTCATGTTCAGATTTGTTCTTGACTTAGTTTCCATAGCTCTCTTGCATGATTTCCTATTTATACACTGTTGTTCATCATATTTCTAGTTTTTAAGAGTAGATTAGGTCAAAGTAGATAGATCTCTGTTTTTTTTTGTCTTTGTTTGGATCATTTTTTGGAAAGTAATGTGGAGAACACTTGTAATACATTCCTACCTACTCTTCCTCCATCATATAACCTGTTCCAACCCCTCACTCAATCCCTTCATTCGCCACACTTTCCCAACTAACCCTAATTTCTATATTTTTGTGCAACATTGCTTTCTACATCCTTGAACAAATCCAACCATCTTCATCACTCCTTAGTTTCATTTATCAAGTCCCACACCTCTTGAAAACCTTACACATCCTTCATTTCCACTTCCCCACCATTTTTCCTCCATCAATCCTCTAAAAATCACTTTCGGCCTGTTCCTGTAGAATTTCCTGTAGATCCCCTGCAGCCTCCTGTAGAAGATAACGCGAGAAGTTTTTCGAGATCTGAGCATGGTGGAAATCTCTAGAAGGGTGCTAGGGACCCCTTAGGTCCTCTCCATACCTTCCTAACCCCCTGCAAACACCCACTCCATTTTCTTTCGCCAATAAACCTCTGCACAGTCAAAAATAGTTAAAACACATGCATAATAATCTTGCATAAAATTGCTCAAAAATACAAAAAGATGATTTTTCCATATTTCCTTCAGAAGTAGCTTAAACACATGTATTTTACCTCTACAGAAGTAGGATTAGTCTATAAAACTAGGGTTTGTTAGGGTTTGCATTTCCTTTCAGCTTTCATCTTCTTTCTGCAAGTAGACTAGCCTCTTTTGAGTTAGTTTTCATCCATCACAGTTAAAAGCTTCTTATAAGAACTCATAGAAGTTGGCTTAAGCTCCTAGCGAATTTGTGCCAGCTGATCAAGTGACAGTCTGCAGTAAGAGCTAGTACTTGTGCATATAGCACCGTCGCTTCCAAGTTTGTTACGAACTACCAGGTTGTTAAAAGTAAAGTAGGGAGTCCCAGGAGTTGCAGCATCATTGCTGCAATACTGGAGCTCACCACTCATACTTATCTGAGAATCATTAAGAAGAATTGATGCCTTATCATAATAACTACATTATCATCTATTTGGTCATATATTCATTCACATTTAATGTACTAATCAAATCATGATGAGAGCCATTACCAAAGTTTGTCATAAATCATACTTATAACCAATATATAGGATATAACAACCATAATACCACATATGAACAAGTACATTTACAAATGAAATACCAAAGGATAAGGAGCTCTGATTAATGATTTCATAAGGCAACTAAGTCAGGGACTTCCACGAAACACCTGACCATAGGTTGGGATGAACCAAATCTTTCTTTCATCCAATCACCCCTGTGTCATATTCCAAGCATGAATGTGGGACTCACAACAAAACAAACCAGATCTTCCTTGGGATTTACCATATATCCCACCAAGGGATTCCTATGCCCGAAAACCTCATTAATATAACCAGAATTTACCATAATCCCACCAATCACTAGGCCTATACAAGCATGGATACCTTCAGATATCTCCGCCTAAACCGTGAGTAATTTTTCCATCTCAACCTCTCAGCTTTATCATGTATCCTGCCATTACCGGTTAAGGGATTCTTAGGCCTACAAGGTTACCGCCCTTTGGGATTTACTGTTTATCCTATCATTACCGATCAAGGGATTCCTATGCCCAATAAAGGGTATTCACAATCATACTTTATTGTATATCCCACCCTAGGATTCCTAGGTCTTGTGATCAATCCTGAGACCACCCCACTCAACTTTGAATCCTTTTAAAAATCCAGCCCAACCAAAATAATAGAACCCCATGACACCATGGCTATCTGGAAATGGCAAGGCAAGGTTGAAGAACACTACCACACCTAACAAAACACATGCCAATGACAACAAGAGAACCAAAAAACACATGCATGTACCATGCATGCCAAAACTAGCAAGGAAATCATACATGCAACTTGATCCTACAAGTAATCTCATTGTAGAAACTTGATCCCGCTCTTCCTTGCTTGATCTTTTGTTTCCTCTTGTGTTTTTGTCCTTCCTTTGCCTTCTTTCCTGCAATACTAAAGTGCTCAAAGAATGCTCTAAGTGTCCAAGAGTATGAGAGAGAGAGAGCTCCAAAACTAAACTAACAAAAGGTTGTGTACTAATCCTCATAAGAATTTTTATCAATGAGGCCTCTATTTGATTCATTTTCCTCCTCACATGCAACTTGTGACCTTTCACCTTCCTTTTCTCCTAATTTCCATAGTTTTCATAAATAAAATGCCAATTCTTGCCTCTTGCCTTTCCAAAACCTTTTTCATTGCCTTTGCCAATTTCCTTAGCCATAATAAACCAAATGAACACCCACACTAGGATGATTTTCCCAACATTCAGCTTGGAATAAGTGTCCCATGATCTTGGTCTTATTTTGCCTTTATTAACTTTATTACATGGATTTTTTGACCAGGGTTGTCACACCAAATTTGATGATATTTAGGTTGATTTTGATCCTCTCGAAAAGAAGAATTCAATGCAATCATCATCTCCATCAAATGAGCTATCCAAAGTGGAATTTGGCCCTAGTTTCCAATTTTAACAAGTAGAGTCCATCCAGTCCAAGTGTTCAACCCAAATGCTCTAGTAACACTCTGTAACGTCACATAACCCCTCATTTACCTTTAGAGGAATGGGGGTAATTAATATTATTATTATTATTAATGTTAACTCCGCATTAATAATTTCGTATTTATAAGTATTAACACACACAAACACATATATCGTTATGCCCACAAGGTCCTCCACTCTTCGTATTAGCCAACACCTTCTGGGTGGGTCCCACTAGATATGTCACCCCACTCATCCTCTCCTGGCAGTTCCCAAGCTACTTGGCAACTTGTAAACTTATCTACATCAAGCTTACATGGACAATGGGCCCCTCTTACCTCCTTCTCATAGGCCCAAACCTGTTGATCAAGTGCTCAAAATTAGGGTCAAAAATCAAAGAATTATAATCTTATTGAACTTAGCTTCAAATCGAATATCTTTTCATTCTTATTCCAATGGTGCGAACGACACTTAAATATGAGCTCGTATGCAGAAGTTAGAGAAATTCAAAGTTCAAGTTTAACTTGCTCATATGGCAAGATTAGATGACGTGGCAGGTTCCATCAGTGAATCAAGAGGCACCAAGTGGCAGGCCTCCATTGGTCCCTGCATTTCACAAATTGCACATTGGCGAAGGAATGTGTTATAGAATTGGCCCCCGACAAGATCAAGGTTGCGATGCAATAATCGCATATCACACATCGCAACGGGAAATAGAGTCAGTATTATAGAATTAGCCCCGACAGGTTTGGGTTGCAATGTGATATCGCAATCGAAAATTGAAACACGGTGCAAAGTCCCGCATATACAAGACCCTGGTACCCTGTCGATTATGAAATGATCCCAGACACGATATGTTTATCGGTTGCAGTTAATAATTCCATCGAGTCCGCCACATCGCAATCGCACATCGCCCTCACGTTCACAGACTATAAAGCCCACTAGTTTCCCCGCCGATTGCAATTTGTGATAAATAGTCATTCGACAGATTATGGCCCACCGCGGGATGAAATTTTCTCCCATTTAGCGTGTTTTTGGGGCTAATTTGTAGGATCATGCCGGAAATGCAGCAATTTGTGGAGCGAATATTAGGAGAACTAGAAGTCATAAATTCTTTAGTTTTCCACCAAATTGGATAAAAAAAGAGGCTAAATAGCCATTTTTGGATATTCTGAAATAATTGGAGCAGGTTTCAAAAGCATCTGAGCATTGTAAACACAAATTTTTACACTTTTGAGCATAATAGAGAGGCCCAAGCCATTAGAAGCTGGACCTAGGAAACGTAGCCCAGGAGGGCTGAACTCCTTTATCATGTGCTTGTTGTAATGTGTTTTTGATGATGTTTTGTACATGTTTATGTTGTTGTTCAGTTTCTTATTTATGTTAAATTGCTCATAAAATTAACATAAAAACTCTTCATTTCACTTGCAAAAATTCATGAATCCTTAAGCACAATGAAAGCATTTTGTTTATAATCTAAGGAAGATATTAACACTGCAAACTAATATTATAAATCAAATAAATTTGGTATCAGAGCACTAGCATTGTCTTTGTGAAATAAGGATTTAATTGTTTGCAAGTTTATCTGATGCTTACAAGGCTAAAACTCAAAAGATGTGAAGGAAAGCTGGTTGGAAGCCCTAAAGTTGGGTCAAGGGGAAGGAGAGAAAGGTTGCCATAATATCCAACACCAGTTTAGCCTCAAGTTTCATTTGAGACTCCAGAGATCATGTCTCATGAAGGAGAACCTACGAACATGACAGACGATGAGAAGACTTTCAAAAAGGCTTTCTTTGATATGACAAAGATGGTGAAGGTCCTCTATGAAGAGAGGAATACCAGGTTGCAAGGAGAAAGTTCCAAACCTCCAAATGGAGAAGGCTCTTCAGGAGGAGATAATGGAAAAGGAGGTAATGTAAATGGAGACAAACATCCACCTTCTCCAGCATCTTCTTCATCTTCTTCTTCACAAGCATATTCACCCTCTTCCACTAACACAAGCCTTACCCATACTCGTCATCATTCTTCAAAAGGAACTAGTAAATCACCTTTTTTAAAACTTGATGTTAAATTCGAGTTTCCCATGTATAATGATGAAGTGAATGCATAGAATCTTGATAATTGGATTCGTTAGTTGGAGGTCTATTGCAGGATTCAAAACCTTCAAGAGGATGACATAAAGATTCAGTTAGCTTCCTTGAGAATGGAGGGTGCAACACTAGTATGGTAGGAATAAAAGACCCAAGAGGAGATTAAAAAACGTGGTAAGATCTCAATTTCTTGGAATGATTTCATTACTGCAATTAAAATACAATTCTACCCTCTAGCTTATATGTAGAAACGCATCATGAATTGGCATAACTTTAGACATCTTAAAGGTCAAAATGTGCAAGATTACACCCAAGAATTCAAAAAATGGTCTTTGATGTTAGGTGTAGATTTGCAATCACAGGACACTTTACTAAAGTACATAGGGGGTTTACACAGTTACCTTAGGCATACTATCTTAATGTTTAATCCCAATAATATAAATGATGTGTGTGTGCAAGCCACTCATCTTGAGGCAAGAGGGAAAAACACCCCAGAATAAGGTAGTAAAAATCCATTTAAGAGTAAGGGAAAATAAAAGGCTTTCAAAGGGAAGGTAAATAAATATGAGTCTATCAAAAAATAAGAAGAAAAAGTTACATGCAAACATTGTTCCAGAGAGGGTCACGATGAAGCTCATTGTTGGAAGCTTCATCTCAAAATGAGACCAAAAAGAAACAACAACAAGGAAAAACAAAAGACAACTGAAACCACTCAACATGATTTGGGATCCGATTCGGATGATGAAACTAAAATCACAGCCATGGGGTTAAAAGGAAAAGAATCCATTGTCATCACTAGTTCTTCAGACTCACAAAATCAAACTCCAAATGAAAAGAGGAGAATAGAATTGTTTCACATAAGGGTGATCTCAAAACATAAAAATATTGATACGTTGTTCGATAGCGGCTCTCAAGCCAATCTTATCTATGAAAGCATTGTCAAAAGTTTAATTATGGAAACTGTTCCACATCATAAACCGTATCCACTTGGATAGGTATGTGCCAATGCACAATTGCAGGTTACGAGAAAGTGTAAACTGAGATTCTCTATTACTGCAAATGTTATAGATGAACTAGAGCTTGATGTTGTGTCATTAGATATCTGCGGCATGGTTTTGGGTAGCCCATACCTTTATGATAGAAATAGTATCTTCCATCGACATGAAAATAAATATCATTTATTCAAAGAAGGATTAGAATATATTGTTAAAGCTCACAGCAAGAAAACAAATCTTTCGCTTGCTAATGTAGGGCAGACAAAAAGACTGGTGAATTCGAGCAAGAATTTTGTGCTTCTCATGATCAAACCCAAAAATGATGTTGATAATGAAGCTTTTAAAGGTTTTGATTCGATTTTGAAATCGTAATTGGTTGACGTAGTTAACCAATATGATGAAATGTTTTAGGAAAGGGATTACCTCCCAAGAGAGGAATCCAACATGAGATACAGTTGCACCAAGATTGTCCTCTTCCTAACATTAGCATGTACAGGATGTCAGTGATGGAAAGTGAAAAAATTAAGACGCAAATCCAAGAGTTTTTGAATAAAGGGATCATCAGACCATCTTCCTAGACTTGTGGTTCACCTATTGTCTTGGTGCAAAAGAAGGATGGAACGTGGTGCATGTGTGTGGACTTTCGTGCATTAAACAAAATTACGGTAAAAAATTGTTACCCACTGCCTCTAATAGATGATTTACTGGATCAATTGAAAAATGAAAAGTATTTTACTAAGCTGGACTTAAGAAGTGGCTACCATCAAATTATAATAGTTGAAGGAGACATTTGGAAGACAACGTTCAAAACAAAACAAGGTTTGTTTGAATGGCTAGTTATGTCGTTCGATTTATTTAATGCTCCCACTACATTCATGTCTGTGATGAATTATATATTGAGGCCATTTCTTGATAACTTTGTCAGAGTCTACTTAGATGAAATCTTAATTTTTAGTAAATCTCATGTTGAACATGTCATGCATGTAAGAAAATTACTTGATGTCTTGACAAAAGAACAGTTGTACCTGAAGATGTCAAAGTGTGAGTTTGGAAAGACTTCTTTAGTTTACTTGTGTCATATTGTTGGACGAGGTGAGTTGAAAATAGATCCCTCTAAGGTTGACATCATTGTAAATTGGACAAAGCACAAGAGAGCTAAAGAGGTAAGAATGTTTCTGGGGGCAGCCCAATATTGGAGGAAATTCATTGTTAATTTTTCTCTTATAGTTGTTCCTTTGCATGCGTTGACAAGCGTGAAAAAGGTTTTTCAGTGGGGAGGCAAACAGCAAAAGGTCTTTGATGTGCTGAAGGAAAAGATCAATACAACTCCCGTACCCGCACTTCCAGACTTGGGACAGTCATTTGAGATTCAGAGAGATGTTAGTGACTATGTTATGGGTGCAGTCCTCATGCAACATGGTAAGCCTATCTATTTTCATTCGGAAAAATTTAATGTTATGGTGATTAACTATCCTACATATGACAAGGAATTGTATGCATTGGTGCAAAGTGTAAAAAAATGGAAACACTGCCTGATGGATAAGGAAATATTCATTCACACTGTTCATCAACCATTGCAATACTTGCAATCTCAATAAAAGTTGTAGCAATCAAGGCACTTTCAATGGATGGGTTTCCTTCAAAAATTCCACTTGGGTATAAGGTATAAGAAATGTATCTACAATAAAGTTGTTGATATGCTTTCTAGGCCGATTGTTAGTGTAGCTACTTCACTTAAGCATAATTCTGTTTTACATGAAATTTATATTGAGCAATATGCATTAGATAATGACTTTCAAGATGTTTATGCAAGCTTGCGTGAAGGTAACCAAGTATAGGAATTGGATTATCATTTTCATGATAACTTGTTGTACCATCTTGGCAAGCTTTGTATTCCACAGGGAGAAATATTTAACATCATAAGAGAAGCACATACTTACTTCTCTTATTTCTATTCATTTCAGTGTAAGTAAGACGGTGGCACATATACAGAGGTATTTTTATTGGCCTCGTAGGCTTGAAAGTGTGTCTCATTTTATTAAAGGATGTTCATTATGTGCAATCAGTAAGCCTAGTAATAGGAAGTTAGGATTGTACACACCACTTTCGATTCCTTCCCGACCATGGGAGAATGTTTCTATGGATTTCGTAGGAGGTCTTCCATTGTCGAAAAGAGGTCATGATTATTTGTATGTAGTTATGGATAAGTTTAGAAAAGTGTGTATTTTGATTGCATGTAAAAAGAAAGTTACAGCTGAACAAACTGCTCAGTTATTCTTTCAGAATGTTTGGGTGCATTTTGGATTGCCCACATCCATTGTTAGTGATCGAAATTTTCACTTTGTGGGAAATTTTTGGTAAAACTTATGGGGATTCATGGACACCAAATTGAAAAAGAGTATAGTTTTTCATTCACAAACAGATGGTCAAACAGAGCTAGTGAACAGAACAATGATACATCTTCTGTTTGGGTATTGCAGCAAGCATCCTAAGTAGTGGGATGAATAGTTGCACTATATTCAACATGCTTACAATTGAGCCAAGCACTCTTCCACTCAAACTTTTCCATTTGAGGAATGTTTGGGATACTTGCCTAAATCTCCTTTGGATTTTATTTTTGGAAAATATGTTGCTATTGAAGGTCATAGCGACATAGACAAAGCAAGAAAGTTCATTGAACAAATACAATTAGTACACCAAAAGGTTCAAGAACAGCTTGAGAAAAGCCAAGGAAAGTACAAAGCAAGGCACGACAAACATCGTCAAGATCAAAATTTCCAAGTTGGTGATGAATTTTGGCTTCACATGAACAAAGAGAGGCTCCAAGGAGAAGGTAAAAATCTAAAACCAATTAGATATGGTCCATTCAGAATTTTGGAAAAGATTGGTAACAATGCCTTCAGGTTGGATTTGCCTTCATATATGCAAATTTATGTTGTTGTTAATGTTGGGAATTTAAGGTTGTATAAGCCTCCTTTCGTTGAAGATCAAGGAGATAATATTCAAATTCCATCTATTGAAGACTTTTCTACAGAATTCCTTGACGTGCTTCAGCAAGACACTATACTTGATAAAAGAACAAGCACAACAAAAAGGGGAAGTATCGATTATCTTAGAGTATGGTTTAAGGGTACAATTCCTTAAAAATCCAAATGGATAGAGGTTGGAAAGGTGAGGGAACAATACCCTCTCTGGTTGTTCAGTTGAAAGTGATATTTTGGGGTCCCAAAGACTTCCAGTGGGGAGGAGTGATCAGGTGCCTAAAATGAGGCTCAAAAATAAAAGTGTTAGAATCTTGTTTAACTTAGTTTTAGATAAAAAAGCACATCATTCTAATTCCAATGGTGTGAACGACACTCAAATCCGAGCTCATATGCAAAAGTTTGAGCAAGTCAAAGTTCAGGTTTGACTTGCTCACATGGCAGGATTGGATGACGTGGCAGGTTCCATCAGCAAATCGAGAGGTACCAAGTGGTAGGCGGCCATTGGTCCCCACATTTCTTAAATCGCACATCGGTTAAGGGAGGTGTTACAGAATCAGCCCCCGA
The DNA here is from genome assembly GCA_031772625.1 of Pinus tabuliformis. NCBI lineage: Eukaryota > Viridiplantae > Streptophyta > Pinopsida > Pinales > Pinaceae > Pinus > Pinus tabuliformis. The sequence goes on from CM062818.1 coordinate 1,243,930,307, forward strand.
CAAGATTAGGGTCGCAATGCGATAATCGCATATCGCACATCGCAATAGGGAAGCAGTTCGGCGTTACAGAATCGGCCTCGGCAGGTTTGGGTTGCAATGTGATATCGCAATTGAAAATTGCAACATGGTGCAAAGTCCCGCATATACAAGACCTTGGTACTCTATTGATTGCGAAAGATCCCAGACACAATATGTCTATTGATTGCAGTTAAGACTTCTGTCGGGTCTGCCACATCGCAATCACACATTGCTCGTCGCATTCACATACTATAAATCTCATTGTTTTCCCTATCGATTGTGATAAATAGTCAGCTGACAGATTATGGTCTGCCGCGTGGTGAAATTTTTGCCCAGTTAGCGCATTTTTGGGGCTAATTTGTAGGATCATGCCGGAAATGGGGCAATCTGTGGAGCGAATATTGGGAGAACTAGGAGAAGTCATAACTTCTTCAGTTTTCCACCAAATTGGATGAAAAAATAGGCTAGATAGCTATTTTTGGACATTCTGAAATGATTGGAGTAGGTTTCAAAATCATTTGAACTTGTAGACACATATTTTTACACTTTTGAGCATAATAGAGAGGCCCAAGCCATTGGAAGTTGGACCAAGGAGACGTAGCCCAGGAGGGGTGAACTCCTTTATCGTTGGCTTGTTGTAATATGTTTTTGATGATGTTCTGTACATGTTTATGTTGTTGTTTAGTTTCTGATTTATGTTAAATTTTTTATAAAATTAACATAAAAACTCTTCATTTCACTTGCAAAAATATCATGAACCTTGAAGCACAATGAAAGCATTTTGTTTATAATCTAAGGAAGGTCTAGCATTGCAAACTAATATTCTAAATCAGATCACTTGTCCACTAATTAATGTCGCCACAGGTTCTAGTCCAAGTGTTGAACCCGGATGCTCCAATACCACTCTATAATGTCACCCAACCCCTCATTTACCTTTAGAGGAATGGGGTAATTTTTTTTTTTAATGTTAACTCCACTTTAATAATTCCATATTTATCACACACACACACATATTCATTCATTTTTTATGCCTACAACAACCTCCACTCTTCGTATTAGCCAATTCCTTCTGGGGGGGTCCCACTGGACACGTCACCCCACTCATCCTCTCCTGGTGGTTCCCAAGCTACGTGCTTGGCTATCCAACAACTTCTCTGCACCAGGATTACATGGAAAATAGGCCCAACTTACCTCCTTATCATAGGCCCAAACTTTTCCTCTAATTACTGTCACCACAAGTTCACATTAACCCAACACCTCGTCTCTTGCAATGACTCTTTATTTTGTTAGGGACACAACATCAGGCTGACCTGGCTACGAGTCCTCCCTTTTCCAATGACAGCTCTATCAATATTCCATGTATGGCCACGTGGACAACCCACATCATCCCATTTGGCCACTTCCAGCGCACTACCAAAAGCGCCCTTTTCCTCTCATCGAGTTTCAGTTACCGAGCTTGCGTGAATGATGGGGTCATATGGCCTCTTCCCCATTGGTCCACCACAACCATCTCCTTCATGCAACCACAACCACTCCCACGTTATCCTGCTTACCTACCTCTTGACGCTTTCAATTGAATCCTACTTCAATATTTCAAAGTGGTCTCATCGGGCTGACTCGAAAAGTGGGCCATTCCCTAACCAATACTACTACGATAAGGCACGAGCCTGACTGATCCGAATTGGATCCATGAAGAATAATCAAAAGAACCATGGTTGAACCAGGTCGGGACAAACTTCCAAGAATTCAGAGCAGCGATAAAAAAACACCTCTAAAACAATGGCAGTTAGCGGCCAGCATGGAATGATGAGGACCTTGGTCAAAGCGCACTGACCGGGGCCCATGGAGACTGCACGAGAGGCAAAACTAGCCCCTAGGGAGCCCGGATCGGGAAACGGAGGGATTTTTGATGCCCAATTACTGGGCAAAAACCCTCAAAAAGGAGAGGCCCCAAATGCTCGGTCGTGTGGGAGATGGGGAAAACCGTGGGACAAAAGGCTAAAAGCTAAAAGGCAAGACCTGCTCCGAAACCGGCAGTATTGATCGGGGGCATCCTTGGGCGGTAAGCAGTTTTGGTGAAAGCGGAGCAATTCCACTTAGAGCCTAATGCATGGCAAGCAGAGGAGAGAGAAAACCACCACTCATTGCACGCTAACAGTTGAGCAAGTCAACCACGTGAAATGATAGGATGGCATTGGATCTAGGGGATCCAGATCTGACGGTTGACATCGCGCCCGATGGCAAGACCAAATTTAATGAGGGAATAAGCCGCAATTTAGAAAAATTTGAGGTCCGCTTTGACCGCTAAGGTGGTGAAAGACTCATTCCATGATGTAGCCAAAGAATTGAACCAACGAAACAAGTTGGCACAGCTGCAGGAGGACAAGTGGCCACTCCCTGTGAGCCTGATGATGACTCTGAATAGGGAACTCCAAGTGAAGCTGTAGCAAGCGATTTGACGGGAATTGGAAGGGGAATCGAACCGCCATGGGAATGAATGGCCTTAAATCCATGCACAGGTAAAGCAGAAGGACAAGAGAGAACCCTGAGAAGAGGAAAAAAACAGAAAAAGGAAGAAGACAGAGAAAAAACAAAGAAAGACAGTGAAGCAAAATCAGAATGGAAGACAGAGGGCCGAGCCAACCGAAGGCAGCATCGAGCACCAAAGAGCTTGAGGGATTCAAGCCATCCTAGAGAGGACCTATTCAGATTGAGCACCACATTGGGCTTTCTCTGTTATAGACTAGAAGGTCACAGAGTTGGTAAGGAAAAGAGTATGTGTACTCTAGTGGCTTGGGGCATCCAAGAACCACCCTGCCAAGCAAATTTTGTTTCAGGAGACTCACATTGAGCTCATTCATTGTAACTCTCTGCTTTAAGACACAATAAAAGAAGGTCGCCACTGAGAGTTGGACCGGAGACGTAGCCCTGGAGGATAGGGTGAACTCCTTATTAAATTATTGTGTTCTTATATTGCTTACTGTATTTCTCTGTTGTTTCCCATTTCAAGTGTTTATGTATTTGCAATCTGATCATTCTGTTGCCTAAATAACATAGACACACACTAGCACATGAGTCTGTATACCTTCATCTAATAAATCTTTAACTGAGATTACTCATAGGGTGATTATCAGATCAAGTGGTATCAGAGCTTTAGGCTGTAAGGTTAGACAAGCTTGTGTTAGTTTAGCTGTTGAATGCTCCCTAGATCAAAGCTTAAATTAGGAGGAGAGTTGGTGGAAACTAATCCTAAAATTGGGAGAGTCTATCCTTGGAAGACAATGTTAGAAGAAGGTTTTGTAGGGCCAGACCCTTAATTTATAGAGAGTTTCCTAGCCATAAAGTCTATGGTAGAAGAAATGTATAGGGACCTTAGAAAGCATAAGGATGAAGATTCATCAGGTTCTAAACAAGACAAAGAAGAAGATGAGTCTCACTTCCATGACCACTCAAAATGAAAAGGGAAAGAGGAAAACTTCCTCACACCTCCTAATAGCCCTGTGCATAATAAGAAAGCATATTTGATCAAGCTAGATGTAAAATTTGATTTGCCTATATATGATGGAGAGCTAAATGCTGAAAATTTGGACAATTGGATTAGACAAATTGATGTGTATTACAGAGTACAGAACATCGACTCAAACAAGAGCAAGATTCAGCTGGCAAGCCTACACTAGGAGGCACTACCTTGGTTTGGTGGGAAGGAAGAACCCAAGCTGACATGACAAGACAGGGTAAGACTATCTCTGTCTGGAGTGACTTTGTTTCTACAATCAAGAAGCAATTCTATCCATTGGCCTACATGCAACAAGCCATGATGAGTTGGCAAACTCTTCGGCAGTTGCAAGGGAAACGTGTGCAAGGGTACACTCAAGAATTTAGAAAGAGAGCATTTATTCTAGGGATCTCATTAGACCCACCAGAGACTCTTTTGAAGTACATTGGTGGTCTACACAGCTACATGAGGCATACCATCCTCACGTTTAATCCCACTAGTATATATGAGGTATTTGTACAAGCTACTCATCTAGAAGCTAGAGGAAAGAATGGAAATCTAGAAGTTGGGGGACCATCCCAACCCACTGCAAGCAAGAGCAAGGAGAAAAGAAAGCAGAAGTGGAAAGCAAGGAAGGCGAACACTGCATAGAAAACCAAAGCTTCATTCACCCACTGTAAAAAGGATGGGCATGATGATGAGCATTGCTAGATTCTGCATCCAGAGCTGAGACCTAAGAAGTTCGATGGCAAGAAGAAGAATATTGCTGCAACTATTCAAAAAGATTTGGGGTCAGACTCGAGAGATGAAAGAACTATTGCAGCCACGAGTATAAAAGGTAAGAATTCTGAAGCATCTACTAGTAATTCTGCTCAATCTGTTATTGATGAAGAAAATGAGAGAAAAAGACATGAGCTTTTCCATATTCGAGTTGTTTCCAATTATCAAAAGATTGATACTTTGTTTGATGGTGGCTCATAAGTAAATCTAATTTCTGAAGCAATTGTAAAGAATTTGGGATTAGAAACTACACCTCACAAGAAACCATACCCATTAGGATGGTTGAATGATAAAGCGCAATTACAAGTGACTAGACAGTGCAAACTCAAGTTTTCTTTTGGGTCAGCATTTGTAGATGAGGTTGAGTTAGACATAATTCCTTTGGATATATGTGGAATTGTTTTGGGAAGTCCTTACTTGTATGATAGGAAGGCTATCTTCTATAGAGCTGAGAACAAGTATCTACTTGTTAAAGATGGAATCGAATACTTTGTAAGAGCTCATAAGCTCAAGAATAATTATACTCTCATAAACTTAGGGCAGATGAAAAGAATGATAAATTCATGCAAAAAATTCTTACTGATGGTTGTAAAGGGAAAGAAACCTGATAAAACCAACGTATTTGAGGGTTGTAATGTTGAACAGCAAGCTGATATAGAAAAGGTTGTTTCCGAGTATGATGTCTTATTTCAAGAACCTAAAGGTTTGCCACCCAAAAAGGGAATAGTACATGATATTATTTTGCAGCAAGATGTTCCATTTCCTAACATTGGAATGTACAGGTTGTCAGCTTTAGAGAATGCTGAAATCAAGAAGCAAGTGTAGGAGTTGCTTGAGAAGGGGTTCATCAGGCCTAGCACATCACCATGTGGGTCACCAATCGTTTTGGTGAGAAAGAAAGATGGCTCATGGAGAATGTGCATTGATTACCGAGCACTGAATAAGATAACAATCAAAAATCGTTATCCCCTTCCTTGCATAGATGATATTTTAGATCAATTGAAGGAAGTTGTTTATTTCACCAAGCTAGACTTGCACAATGGATACCATCAGGTCAAAGTTGCAAAACAAGATGCATGGAAGACTGCTTTCAAAACAAAGCAGGGATTGTATGAGTGGCTGGTTATGCCTTTTGGCTTAACTAATGCTCTTGCTACTTTCATGAGATTAATGAATGATGTAATCAGAAGTTTTCTTGATGATTTTGTTATTGTGTACCTGGATGACATTCTGATTTTTAGTAAAACGTGGGAAGAACATTTAAAGCATGTTAAGCAGAAACTAGATGTTTTGAAAAGAGAAAAACTTTATGTTAAACTCTCAAAATGTGAATTTGGCAAGACATCTCTAAACTACTTGGGTCATATAGTAGGGGGTGGTGAATTGAAAATAGATCCCTCTAAAGTGGCAATCATTGTAAAATGGCCTAAACCCAAGTCTTCTATAGAAGTGAGAAGCTTCTTAGGAGCAACACAATATTGGAGGAAGTTCATTTCTAACTTTTCCTCAATTGTAGCTCCCTTACATGCTTTAACAGGATTGAACAAGGTGTTTCAGTGGGGAGGCAAACATCAGAAAGCCTTCAACAACTTGAAAGAAAAGATTAGTACAACACCTATACTAGCACTGCCTAATCTACAAAGACCTTTTGAGATCCAAACAGAGGCCAGTGACTATGCCATAGGAGCAGTGTTGACACAGCATGGTAAACCCATATGTTATCATCCTGAGACTTTAAATCCTACAGTAGTTAACTATCCTACATATGATAAATAATTGTATGCATTAGTTCAAAGTGTGAAAAAGTGGAAACATTACTTAATGGGCAAAGAGACAGTAATACATACTGACCATCAACCACTTCAATATATACACTCCCAAACTAAGTTGCAGCAATCAAGACATTACAGATGGATGGGTTTTCTACAACAGTTTCATTTAGTCATCAGATATAAAAATGGCATACATAACAAAGTTGCAGACATGTTATCTAGACCCATTATAAATGCATCTACTATACTTAAGCATAATTTTGTGCTACATGAAAGCTACATTGAACAATATGCTCAAGATATAGACTTTAAAGATGTATATGCAACTTTGAGTCAAGGCAAAAGAGTAGAAGAATTGGATTATCATGTGAAGGACCGAATCTTATATCATTGTGGGAAACCCTGCATTCCACAAACTAAGAGAATAAAGATAATTAGGGAAGCACACACTTCTCTGATATCAAGTCACTTTGGGGTAAGTAAAACAGTTGCATAGCTGCAAAGATTTTGTTATTGGCCAAAAATGAATGAGACAGTTTCTAGATATGTAAGCGGATGTACTATGTGTGCAAAAAGCAAGCCCAGCAACTGAAAACTAGGCTTGTACGCTCCATTGCCAGTTCCTTCTCACCCTTGGGAAAGTGTTTCCATGGATTTTGTTGGAAGACTGCCTAAATCTAGGAGAGGTCATGATTATCTATACGTTGTTGTAGAGAGGTTCAGCAAAATGTGTATTTTGATACCTTGTAATAAACAGATTATAGCAGAACAGACTGCAAAATTGTTCTTTGAACATGTAAGGGTTCATTTTGGATTACCCACTTCTATTGTATCTGATCGAGACACTTGATTTAAGGGGAAGTTTTGGTCAAGTCTGTGGGAACTAATGGACACCAAACTGAAGAAAATCATAGCTTTTCATCCACAAACTGATGGCCAGACAGAAGTAGTTAAAAGGACAGTGATTCAGTTACTGAGAGGATATTGCAGCAAACATCCTAAGCTTTGGGATGAACATTTGTGTTATGTGCAGCATGCTTACAACATAGCAAAACATTCTTCTACACAGAGATCTCCTTTTGAGACCTGTTTTGGTTTCACACCAAGGTCTCCTTTGGATTTTGTCTTTAGTAAAGATACCATGGTTGATGGACACAATGATGTGGACAGGGCAACTAGGTTCATTGAACAGATCTAAGAGATCCACCAGGCAGTATAGGAATAGCTGGAAAAGAGCCAAGCCAAATACAAGGCTAGGCATGACAAGCATCGGATGGAGCATAGTTTTCAAGTTGGTGACTAGGTCTAGCTATATATCAGCAAGGACAGGATGCAAGGTGAAGGTAAAAAGCTAAAGCCTATCAGGTATGGACCCTTTAGGATACTTGAGAAGATTGGTGAAAATGATTTTCGCCTTGATCTACCAACTTACATGCACATCTACTCAATCGTAAATGCAGATTGCTTGAGACTGTTTGAACCTTCAATGATTGGGGATCCTAAAGAGCAAAGTCAATTACCTTATGTTGATGACCTGGTACCTGAATATCTTAATGAATTGCAGGAAGACAGAGTGTTGGACAGGAACGTGAGGACAATGCGCATGGGAGATGTTGAGTACCTTAGAGTTGGGCTCAAAGGTTCAAAGCCAAGCAGTGCAAAGTGGATTGATATTGGACAAGTGAGACAGCAGTACCCTCACTTAGTCGATGCTTGAAAACCAACTTTTCATGGTCCAAAAGCTTTTAAGTGGGAAGGCCATGATCTGAATTGGATCCATGAAGAATAATCAAAAGAGCCATGGCTGAACCAGGTTGGGACAGACTTCCAATAATTGAGAGCAGCGATCAAAAACACCTATAAAATAGTGGCAGTTAGTAGCCAGCATGGAACGATGAGGACCTCAGTTAAAGCGCACTAACCGAGGCCCATGGAGTCTGCACGGGAGGCGAAACTAGCCCCTAGGGAGCCCGGATCAGGAAACGGAAGGAGTTTTTGATGCGCGATTAAGCACTAATCACACATCGCTGGGCAAAAACCCTCAAAAAGGAGAAGCCCCGAGCGCTTGGTTGCGTCGGAGCCAGGGAAAATTGTGGGACAAAAGGCTAAAAGCTAAAAGGTGGGACCCATTCCGAAACCATCGATATTGATTGGGGGCATCCTTGGGCAGTAAGCAGTTTTGGTGAAATCGGAGCGATTCCACTCAGTGCCCAACGCGTGGCAAGCGGAGGAGAGAGAAAACCACTGCTCATCATGCTAACGGTCGAGCAAGTCAACTACGCAAAATGAGCGGATGGCGTTGGATTTGGGGGATCCAGATTTGATGGTTGACATCGCGCCCAATGGCAAGACTGGATTTAAAGATGGAATAAGCCGCGATTTAGAAGAATTTGAGGTCCTCTTTGACCGCTAAGGTGGTGGAAGACTCATTCCACGACGTAGCCGAAGAATTGAACAGATGAAGCAGGTTGGCACAGTTGGAGGAGGACAAGTGGCCACTCCCTATGAGCCTAATGATGACGTTGAATAGGGAACTCCAAGCGAAGTTGTAGCAGGCGATCCGACGAGAAGGGGAAGGGGAATCGAACCGCCATGGGAATGAATGGCCTTAAAGCCATGCACAGGTAAAGCAGAAGGACAAGATAGAACCCCGAGAAGAGGAAAAAAAATAGAAAAAGGAAGAAGATAGAGAAAAATCAAAGAAAGATAGTGAAGAAAAAGCAGAACGGAAGACAGAGGGCCGAGCTGACCAAAGGCAGCATCGAGCACCAGAGAGCTTGAGGGATTCAAGCCATCCCAGAGAGGATCTATCCACACTGAGCACCACATTGGGATCTCTCCGTTATAGACCAGAAGATCATAGAGCTGGTAAGGAAAAGATTCTATGTACTCTAGTGGCTTGGGGCATCCAAGAACCACCCTGCCAAGCAGATTCTGTTTTAGGAGACTCACATTAAGCTCCTTCATTGTAATTCTTTGCTTTAAGACACAATAAAAGAAGGCCGCCACTGAGATCTGGACCGGAGATGTAGCCCTGGATGATAGGGTGAACTCCTTATTAAATTCTTGTGTTCTTATATTACTTATTGTATTTCTCTGTTGTTTCCCATTTCAAGTGTCTATGTATTTGCAATTTGATCGAACCGTTGCCTAAATAACATAGACACACACCATCACATGAGTCTGTAATACCTTCATTTAATAAATATTTAACTAAGATTACTCATAGGGTGATTATCAGATCACTAACGACAAGCTATCTTACATCATCTCGCCAAGATTTTCCTAGCGTATTCCTTTACACCTCCTTTTCATGATTCTGGGCTAAGATTCTAGGCCTATGTGGCTATGGGCCAACCTTCTAGCCAATGGAAACACTAACGGGCACATTTCATTGTGTTGCATCATCTCGTTTCCTTTTACTTCATCTCTCCTTTGTTTGATCCCTTGGAAAATTTCCTTGATAATACTTCCAAGCCACATCAACACTCTTACAACCAATCGCGAAAGGGGGAAATCTACCGCGCAAATGGAAAGTCTCCATGGATAGGGCTTGATCTGTGAAAAGATAAGGTTGTCCAATATTTTCTCATAAGTCTGTGGCTTGGTCCATTTGCACCACAATAAGTTCTTCCTTCTCATTCTCTGACATGGCTCAACTAAGGGACTTCGACCCTGCCTCATGCGACGTATCGGATGGGGATCTTTGTGATTTCCCCAAGAACAAGATTTGCTACTGTACCGACTTCCTCGATCCATTATTATCGACCATAACTTTGTCTCAAAGGTCCAACAAAGCTCCATTTCAACATCAAGGCTTCATGTCGAAGCCAATGGTTCATTAAGGAGTTCCATGTTGCTACCCCTGCTAAGCTTGGACGAATACAACCCCAAGGAGTTCCTGATTTACCTGCACTCCTCATTCTTGGATAGGGAATCCCATGCATGTCGATGTATGAACTCTTGTGGCCCTTACCTACCACGAGAATGGTGTGAGCTCCTAATAGGTCTCCACCTTGCCTTCCACAAGTCACCAATACCAAAATTCATGTTGATCTTGTAAGCATCTCTATGGCGCTGCACAAAACCTTATCGTGCCTCACTAGCGACAATAGGATCCCAGTGAAAGATATCCATCCTACTGAGAATGCAAGGTTGAAGGCCATTGAGGTAAATTTGATGGGCTCATATGGCCCCAAGGGAAGCAGCCTTCAACATAAATGTAATGCCTGTCGAGCAGCGAAACAACTTGTAACACAAGAAAATAAATGGATGTAAGTGAATGCAGACCCTATTGACCAGATGGTCATCCATGTAACTGTTTCATATAAATAAAAGGGTCTCTGAGCCCACCATTTGAAGTTATAATTCAATCTATTATGGCTTTTGATGCGACCTGCAACATGGCCTTATGGTCTTGTATTATTCACTTATGTGTTGTTTTAATATATTTTAAACATTTTATGCAGAACCAAGTTCAATTCAGAGTTATAATAAAACCTTTATTATCACGTGGTTTATGTAGCACGGGATCTCAATGCAAATCCATGGCACGATACGTGTTATCACGTTGCTTCACTTACAATCTGCTAAATCTTGTAGGTTATAACAATATTAACAAATGCTTCACAAAACACCTCTTTCAGTATAGAGGACCACATTTGAGTGATTCATGTAACATCAACAATAGCTCAAAATAAAATTGATTCAAATGGAAAATGGCATCCACCCATGGAATTCACCTATGATATTGTAAGTAGCATCCACCCATGGTATTTATCCACACATGGAATTTACCCATGGTATTCATTCACTCATCGTATTTTCCCATGGTATTGTAAGTGGAATCCACCCTTGGTATTCATCCTCCCATGGTATTTATCCACCCATGGAATTTACCCATGGTATTGTAAGTGAAATCCACCCATATTATTTATTTACCCATGGAGTTTACCTGTGGTATTGTAACCAAAAAAGGCTATAAGTAACAAGTCACATTTTGTAAAAGGACAGATTGTCCACCACAATGTAGCTTTTACAAATATTCTTTGTTTTAATAAAAAAAAACTTTGTGGTTTTGTTCACTGTGTGTTCTCCTCTTTTCTCCTGGCATTTCAGTTTTTTATATCTTAGGGGCTTAACCCAAAGATCCGGATCAATGGTATCATATTCAAGTTACGACTCCATGGGAATGAAGGTTTGAAGCATATTTCAGTTTCAAAGTTTTGCAACAATATTCAACAAACTTCATGCGAATGCTACGGCCTCCACAAAGCATTCTATAAGGTTCAAAATAGCTCATTTGAAATTATTTTCTATTAACTAAAATTTGTTTTTTTTATGAAATTTGATTTCGTTTCCTAGTTTGAGAGATATGAGCAATTGAAGTTACACATGTCTAGAATGTTGCACGGTCATGCATACCATGAGTTTCTAGAATTATTTTCTCACTCCACAGGTCATCAAAGTTCAAGTGTATTATAACAATGGAGATATATTTTCAATATCTCAAATGGGTCTTTGAAAGAATTTGATTGCATCAGCTATAATAGAAGTTATCAGCAAAGTTGCAGCACAAGGTTTATAATGTGAAAGAAACCTTTACAACATCTCATTGGATAAGAGAATCTACCAAAGAATCCAACATGCTTTTACGAAGCTAACTGATAAGCATCACGATTATGGGTAATAAATAAACCCAAGGTTGTGCGTCAACCATATAGAACCATTGTCATCGAAGTCCATTTGCTACGGCACACACTGTTAGCATCACAGATGGTCACAAGCATTACCGGGTATCTCTATCCTCTGATCTTCATTTTTCATGGTTATGGGTCATCCACAAACCCACACTTCATTAAAATCCATTTTCTAGGCCACACATTGTTAGTATCATAGTTGGTCACAAGCATTATAGGGTATCTCTATCCTCAGATCTTCATTCATCATGGTTATGGGTTAACCAAAGAAAACCCTTCTTTTTGGTGGTTCTTCATATTCAACAAAGGATTCTCAGGAGGGATCTTCATGCAATTGATACCATGGATTCTTAAGTAGGGAGGAATCATCCGAATGAAAATAACATCTACCCATGGTATTCATCCACCCATGGAATTTACTCATGGTATTGTAAGTGGCATCCACCCATGGTATTCATTCTCCCATGGTATTTATCCACCCATGGAATTTACCCATGGTATTCGTTCACCCATGGTATTTTCCCATGGTATTGTAAGTGCCACCCTTCGTATTCATCCTCCCATGGTATTTATCCACTCATGAAATTTACCCATGGTATTCATTCACCCATGGTATTTAGCCACCCATGGAATTTACCTGTGGTATTGTAACTAAAAAAGGCTATGAGTAACAAGTCGCATTTTGTAAAAGGACAAATTGTCCACCACAATCTAGCTTTTACAATTATTTTTTGTTTTAATAAAAAAAAATCTTTGTGGTTTATTTACTGTGTGTTCTCCTCTTTTCTTTTGGCATTTCAATTTTTTAGATCTTGGGGGCGTACCCCCAAGATCTGATTAGAAACACATACATACATTCATGCATATTATCATAACCATATCCACATAGAGAAGTAACACAGGCTTATTATATCAACAACACAATTATAGTTCTAAAATCCCAAAACCATTTTAAACAGAAAGGCATCATGATTTATCAACAAATAAACAAGCATAATCAGATATGTATCTTTGAGCTTGTAGGGAAACTAAGTGTGGGATAAGGACTCTCCATCCAACCATAGACCACTGCAGCCGCACTTACTTGCACTTGTCACCCCCGAGCCAGATTCTAGAGTCTGAGGGGGATTCTTGTTCAAGGGATTAAAACACCAACTACCAACTGAAACATGGATTCTAGAGGACCTCCTTCCTCAATCCCACCAACTGACCGCCACTTCATTTTTCATCAATGAGAGTCTATAGGTACTCTACCTCACCCCCAAATGCACACACAATGATTCACCCCCTTCTAGGGAGTATAGAATCCACTATAACTTTAGTGTAGTAGCACAAGTCTTCAATCAAGTCTTCTGTTGACGCTGCTTTAGGATGGCCTCCAAAGTCTACTATCTCAACCCACAACCTCTAGGGACCCAAGTTGTTACAGGCCTCCAAAGACCTCTGTCTCAACCCATAGCCTCAGGCACCCAAGCTATTATAGGGCTCCACGAATCCTGTCTCAACCCATAGCCTCTGGAACCCAAGCTATTATAGGGCTCCAGGGATCCTATCTCAACCCATAGCCTCTGAGGACCCAAAGTTGGTGCAGGGCTCCAAAGGCTAGCAACTCAACCCATAATCTCCATGGAACCATAAGACCAATCCCCTTTTCTTCTCTTATGTTCTCTTCATAGCTACCTGATGATTGCTCTTACTGGATGCTCTGATCCCTTGCTTTCTCTATCTACCTCTTGCATGCCTTTGAATGCTTCTAGCCTTACCTTCCGAATGAATCCCCCTCTCGATTCTGCAGCCTTCTTTTTGTTCTATAGGGACTCCCTCTCATGCTTGTTGCCCTTGCCTCTTTCTCAACCCGCATTTACTATTGCATCCTTGCTGACTTGCAATGCACAATCCCTCTATTGGACTTCTTGTCCTATTTGCTTGTTTCTATTTCTCAAGCAACATGGGCCTACATACTTTCTCTTGCAACCCATTTAATTTTAAGAACCAATTCACTAAAACAATGCACCAACAACTTTTAATGGTTATCTTGCAATTCAGGTTTATTTCTTTGCATGAGAAACCACAACATCCAAAGCAAGCAATCCTCCTCCCAAGCTCTAGAATCTGTGTCCCTTTGACTCAGCCCCCTTATTTCAAATTCAACATATAACAAAATATCTACAGTGTATTTTATGAGAGGGCCATGGTTGGGGTTATCGCAATCTTGTATTTATGCTCAATTACATCGCCACACTTTGTATATTTTTTTATTTCAAAATGATCATAGCAAAAAAAATTAATGTACTACAAATGATTTGGTTTCTCAAGTGGCAAATTAAAAACTTGCAATAAACTCCTAAACATATAATATTTTGGATTATAAATAATAATAATAAAAACAACAACAACAACAACTAAAAAAAAATAATGTATATAAATAGAAAAAACATTATAAATACCAACATATATCCATCTTAACTCTGGCTCTACCAAACCCCCATAGGGATTAAATTAGTGCCAAGAGCGATCAAATTTCTCAAGGTACAAACCTCCTTTTGAGTGCAAAACTAAGGAAAGGTTTACACCTTGAGAGATTTGATTCCTCTAGGCTCTTGGTAGATCTTGAGTTAAGATGGATCTATGTTGGTTTAACTATAAGGCTTATTTTATTTTCACTCATTTGATATATTATATACATAGATAACATTGATTTTTTTATTATTATGATTCACATTCTCCACATTAAAATGTTAATATATGCCCCTTTATAAAACATATATCCATAGGATCTAATCTCTCTCTCTCTCTCTCTAGACACGCACACACACACATCGAAGTATTTTTGTTATTAATATTATTTAAATATTATATATTAACTCCATATTAAGAATGAAATAAATTACACATCTCTCTCACAATGGAAAGTGAAAATATAAGAATTTTTTCAATTTAAATTACTTTATTTTTCTTTAAATAAAGGCGATATAAAATTATGTTATTTAATATGGACATTGAAATATTTTATTTATGGTAGATAGTAATTTATTGTTATTAATATATTTTCATCTTAAATATTACATGTCCACTGAACATAGAATGAACTACACATCATATAGTATCAATAATGTTATTTTTATGTTCTCTATCAACTCTATATTAAGTAGTGAAGGAATTGCATTTCCTCATGTTAAAAAACTTTTTTTTCTTTTTTAACTTTCAATTACTTTATCTTTATATATAAAGTTGATATAAAATTAGCCCCAAGGGTTAGCTCAATTGTTCAAAAACTGTGCCTCGCTATCGGGAGGTCACAGGGTCGATTCTGCCCGAAGCCCTCGAGGTTAGGTCTTGCTAGTAAGCGAGGGGCGATTAGCCCAGATTTTTCCGTGGACGTAACAACCACTCACTGACCAAGGTGTTCGTGAACCACACTAATATATATATATATATATATATATATATATATATATATATGATATAAAATTAAGGTAGAAATTGAAGTATTTTATTTATGTTGGAGATTTTTTTTTTGGTGTAACTCAATATTCTATTAATGTCGGAAAAAGGAGTACATGGAGTCTATCCCAAAACAGGTGGTCTCACCTCGATTGGGTTTGTTGACCAAAAAGCTCATCAGATGACAAAAATACAAAAAAGTAGCTAAGGACATCGTTCATAAACAGTTGGGCCAGAGGCACCAAAACACAGCTAAAACGTAAAAAACACTAGAAATCATACTAGTCATCTAACGTAATGGATGCAGGGGTCCTTTCCAAGAGGTGGAAGTCACACTGAACCCGTCCTTCGTAGTGCGCCATCCATGTATCCAACTTTTCTACTTTCTTCGTAAGTTGGTTTTTCCCCCGCCAGACCACAACCAGTCTTTCCCAAAGTTGACTTTGAAAGTAATGTAGCCGCTCTAGAGAGGCCATCTACACCGCATTCTCCTCATTCAAAACTCGTTCTGCAACATCCACCCTCTCCATCAAACTAGAAATGAGAGGGTGGCAATTCTCCAGGTAGTAGTGTTGTAGACCCCACCCCTCCTAACACACGGGTGTTGTCGGCCCATGCTTCACCCTACCGCCATAGGTGCCTTCACCCCTGCGAGTATTCCCATCATTGTGTGACCCTTCACCTCTGCTCGCCCCCAGCTTGTGACCTTCGCGGCCTCCTCTCACACCTACATTGCCTTTACACGCATGCCACACCATTTTTCCACCCTGATGGGGCATCACTATGACCAGAGCCTAGTCTATCACCCAATTAGAAGCAAGGACAGTAGGGGAGGAAGAGAATCCCCTTTGCGTTAGAAATTTCATAGCTTCCCACGATGAAGGCATGCCTTCAACATGCACCGAACACTAGACTTTCCACCCAAAAGAACCCTCCCCGCAGACAGAAAACCCGAGCAGCACCGCCTAGAATAACACGAATTCACCAAGATGGCTCTTTCTACCCATGAAGGACCATACCCACTAGATAATGCCAACACCTCCAACTTCCAGAATAACACCAATGATGGAGCACCACCCAGGGAGAGGCGAGTTGTTTCCGTCCTAAGGAGAGCGCAAAACCAGCCACCACCTACCAAACTCGACAGCCATAAACCATAGGTGAACACACCTAGCCCTGTCGCACCAAAAATCACTATTAGAGTTGGGGCACTTGGGTTTTCTCCTCTGGCTGCAGGGTTTCCTTACCATCAAGCTCCACCACCCTGTAAGAACAAGGCAGAACAGGTTACCTCCAAATCGCGAGGAATTTTTCTTCTACGCCCAGTCTTTCCTTTCACCACTAATAACCAGGATTCCCAGTTGCAAGGACCAAACGACCCCACTACCCTTGTATATTTCCACAACGAGCAACTGCACTTCGTTTCCGACGAGCGTTGACCTTTGACGCTTCCTCCTCCTTACCGGAAACCACCACAACTCCCAACACCATATCTGAATGCAGAGATGAGTGCCTCGTACTTTTATCGCGTGTTTCCTTAACACTCTGCCACCCCCACACATAGACGTTGAATAATTGATCACACGAATGACTTACATTAATACAATACCTCTCCTGGTGCATGCAGAGATGTGAAGGGACCAAGAGGCCCCTCCCTCCCATCGTATCCACTTGTTTTCACACATGGGAGGTGGCCTCCACATGTTACCTTGATCTCACCCCCATCAAGGATGTGATTACTATTTTTTAATTTGTTAATACAAATATTGTTTTATTATTTTTTAAATATAATTTATATACAATATCTCTCTTATACTAAATTATAGAACACCTTTCTTTTCTTTCTTTTTTGATACAAATGAGAAGGAATTTTTTTATTAATTATGCTCCTGGTTGCAGCAAGATACTTGGGGAATTTACATTTTGTTCAAAGATAAAAAAAATTCAAGAAGGGTTAAAAGAAAAAAGTTGAAATTTTTTGCGAGACTTTTGCTACATTTCTTCTTAGAGAGAAAAAAAAAAAAAAAAAAAAAAAAAAAAAAAAAAAAAAAAAAAAAAAACCTACTACTACCATGGACTTGACAATACTAACCTCTTAACAACATGTATTTACAAGGAGCAAACATGTCTTACTGAGGAGAATCTATGGACATCTTGTCCAAGGGGCTATCAAGGGCACTACTGGTTGTGCTTCTATTGTCCTTTGTATTTAGTTTTTCCTGCAGATCTAGAAATTGGAAGCACATGTAGTCCATCTCAACTTCCAACTGTCTAATTCTGACTTGTTGACTTTTTTATCACTCTGTAATTTCCAAGGTTGAAAAAGAAGATCACAAAGGTAACTACCAACCACTTTGGAAGCTGATATCTAGCCCTACCAGCTTTAGAGAGGGCTCTCTCTGTCAAATTTAACTTTGTTTTGATTAGAATTTTAGGCTAGTTATTGGGCTTAGAGTTTGATTTTTGAATTGGTTTAGTTGGAACAGCAAGGGAAGGCCATTGGGAAATGGAGTCAGAAGATCTTGGGGTGATCAATTTGTAGAAGTATCAAGCTTAAGTTAAACAAGAAAAGGTAGGCATACTATTGGATCTTTTAGATTTAAATGAAATGAAGTGGAAGAAGAGAAATAGATTCAATTGAAGCTAAAGAGCAGTTAAGAATTCTTTAACTTGATATCTAAGGAAAACATTTAGAATTTTCAACACCGAGTATAGAGTGCTAAGAAAAAAATTATGTACTTATCCTTTATGTTTAACAATTAAGAATATAGAATACATAAGCATGATAGACAAAGAAAATAAACAAAGAACAGTAGATGCACTTCACCAAATAGATATGACACGGGAATCCTGAAACAACATGTCTTGTATTACTACAAAAGGTCACTTGAACTCAGCGAACAACTTTACAATGAATGGTAGTCTTTCTCATTACAAATCCCAACATCTATTACTTCAAATTATGAAGTATTTATACAAATTCTAAACTAAAATATCTTGAAAAAATATCAAGATTTGTTACAAATATCTCAAACTGTGTTACACAAATAGAACTGAAATATAGGAAATTCAAAACTAATGAATCTACTTGGAACTATCTTTGTGGATTTCTGGTGACAAAGAAGAGCAATTCGAATTTGATAGCAACTCTTATTTGATGAGGTGGCCTCCAAGTCACTAACTGTCTTTGAGCTTTTTCCTCCCGAAATTCTGAAAAATAGGGTCTAATGATCCCTTTGTATATCCCAAACCATAATAGTTGTTATAAAACTGAGAGAGGTTTTTGTAAATGATGATGTTAGAAACAAAAACATCTTTCAGTTTTTGAAAATTCATTTCCACCTGCTCGGAAACCACATTTGAAAACACTAGCTAAAAATAGGAAAATTCAGGAAAATATGCCTGCAAAGCTTCATCCAAATCTCCCAAACCATATCAATTGTTAGAAAACTGATGGAATTTTTTGTACATGAGAATGTTATAAACAAAAACCTATTTCATTTTTTGAAAATTCGTTCTCAGTTGTTTGTAAACCATGTTTTAAATTACTGTGTTGTATAGGGAAAAAACATAGTTTTAACTGACCATGAAACGGACATATGACGTGGAGGCGGGAGGTGACATGGAGGTGAGTGATAATGTGGAGGCACATGGTTGGAGGAAAAAATATTGGGGGATGATGTGTGGCAGAATAGTAGTGGAGGAGGAGCAACGACGTGGCAGGTGGACGTTGGCGCAGGAGTAAGTGGTCAACGGGGACAAGGGTTGGTGGTTTTATAAGGGGGGTAGAAGTTGTTAATGGTATGTGAGGGGGTGTGAAGTGATGAGAAGGAGACACATGGAGATGGGGCCCAAAGAGGTAAACAACTTTTCGGACCCCCCCCCCTCCGCCGATAAAGGTAGGAGGGGTAAAGGCGGTCGAAAAGCAACAATGGTCGTTGATTTGATTGTCGGGTGATTGGATGGTTGTTTGATATGGTTTATTTAACCATGTGCACTGACCCATTTTTTCTTTTCTTACCTTTATGACTTTGACATGGTACTTAGAATAAATTACATAGAATGAAACATGTATTTTTTCAACTTTCTCCATGCTAATTTATTCCCTAACCTAATACTCGTCTCTATTTAGAAATAATTTGAAGGGTGAAACATTATTTACAACATCTCAATCATAATAATCATCAATAATAATGAAATGATCCTATAAAAAATTATAGGACCCTAACGGACTTTAAACTTCCTAGGTTAAAGATAGAGTTTTGACTTCATGTTGGTTGATTTTCTAGTGGAGACCATTGATTTCCTCATGCTTATCCAATGGGAGGTGCGAGCTAAGGTTACTATGAGTAATGTTGTCGAAGGAAAAGATGGCAGAGGAAGTTCCCTGATTTTCCATTATGAGCTTAAAGCTTAGACTTTGACAAGATCCCAGATCGATTGGATGCAAAGATGAGAGGTTCCAGGTGAGGGGACTCGTTGAAGCACAACACCTGACAAGAAAGTAGAATAACAGATGAAGATACCTTTGGGAAGAAAACCCAATTGTGAATGATGATAGAGAGCCTAAAAATCCTTGCCGAAATTCTTTCCTTTTCTCTAGATCTACTTCAAAAAGTGCACAATATGACGAAGAGCATAAACAAAAAAAATTGGTAGCCTCTACAATTGCAATTGAAATTTCCCAAATTTTTGACTTGAAAGAGTTTGAATCCTCTGCCACATTTGTGTAAATGAAGAAGGGCCTCGAGACGATGTTGGCCAATCCCCCCTTTCAAGTGGCTAGCCCTGACGACTATGACATAGCTTTGTAACTTTTTAAGCCTTGCTAATTTCTACCAAAGATTCATGTTGGGCTTCTCTCATATTACTTGGCCCTTGAGTCAAGTTACCAAGGGTGGAGCAAAACCGAAGTTTTTTTGGTCTGAGGCACAGCAGAAGGCATTCGTTAAATTGAAGCACCACCTTTTCTCTACAACAAACTCACCTTTCCAGACCTATAACAACCACTTGAGATTGAGACAGATGCCTCAGACTATGTTATTGGTGCAATCCTCACTCAGCAAGGGCACCCAGTGGCCTATCACAGTGAGACACTCTTTGATACTATTTGTAGGTACCCTACCTATGATAATGATATGTACTCTATAATGTAGGTTTTCTGGAAATGGAAGCATTATATTCTAGGGAAGGAGATGATCATCCACACAGATCACTAGCCTCTTCAATTTATGCAAACATAAGGCAAGTCAGAATGATTGCCATTAGAAATGGTCCACATAATTGCAACAATTCCATCTAAACATAAAGTACAAGAAGGGAAGCACCAATCATGTTGTAGACTACCTCAGTTGACCCCTAATTATGGAACTAAGTACAGTTCTCAACTCTTGCAAGCACAACACCTCTGGATGGCCACATCTATATGAAAGTGACTCAGAGTTCACTGCCACTTACAAGATGTTGATGGATGGAAATCCAATTCCAGACTTCCACCTTTGAGATGGATAGTTATGTTATCTAGGACATCTTTGTGTTCCTTCAAGCAAGTGTGCCAAGATAATTTGGGAAGTGCATTACAGCGGGGACACGGGACACTTTGGTGTCAAGAAGACATTGGGAGTACTACAAAAATATTTGTATTGGAAAAAACTTTAACAAGATGTTGGAAAATATATCAGATCTTTCACTTCTTGTTTCATCGCTAAGCCAACCATTAAGAAGAAAATCTAGTACACTCATTTTCCTACTCATATTTGACCTTAGAAATCCACCTCCATGGACTATATGTTTGGCCTCCCTTCTACCAAACATGATAATGATTGTGTATTTGTGGTTGTTGATAGATTTTCTAAGATGGATATATTTATGGCTTGCAAGAAGAGCATCATAGTAGAAGACACTTCCAAACTCTTCTTCGAACAAGTGTGGGTTCATTTTTGGATTGTGTATCAGATCAGGATAACAGGTTCCTAAGCACATTTTTGTCGAGTCTCTAGTTGTTATTAGACACTAAGCTCACTAAGTCTACTACATTCCATCCGCAAACTAATGGCTAGACAGAGGTTGTCAACAACATGATAGTGCACATACTATGCATGTACAACTCCAAGAATCCATGAACATGGGATGAGAGTCTTCCTTATGTGAAACATAGATATAACAGAGCTCTCCATAGCTAGACCAACCATAACCCCTTTCAAGTGGGCATGCGAGTTCAACCATTGTGTCCCATTGATGTTCCAATGCCTCTTGCAACTACACAGACAAAATCTGCACATGTTCAGTTTGAAGTTGATAAAGCCACCAAATTATTGAACACATCCAGCACATTCACCAGTGGGTCCATGATATCCTAGATAAATCAAATACCAAGTACAAACAAAGTCATGATTAGCATCGAGTGAAACATAAGTTTCAAGTGGGAGACAAATTTGGGTTACATTTTCAGACGAAACACATTATTTGAGCCCATCAAAAGCTTAAACCACTCTGATATGGGCCTTATACCATCACCAAGGTTGTGGGTGACAATGCTTTCAAGCTCACCATTCCCCCATTCCTTAGCATGCACCCAGTGTTTAATGTGGACAACCTTCAGCCATACTTTCCAACATTGTTGGACACATCATACATTATTGAGAAGTTGAGACCAATAGAGCTCAACCCATATTGCATTGAATAGGCCACAACTCACTGAATATGGACACACATATTAAGCATACCTGCCAACAGAAGATCCAACTGTATCAGGTTGTCAAATCTAACTAGATTTTTCACCAAGGCAAGTGGCTTACCAAGGACCAAGTTCAGTAGAAGTTTCCCCATCTCATGGAGGCACTTAACACAATGGGGACCATTGCTTCCTAAGGGGGGAAGACTAATCTAGGTAGATAATGGTGGACACGTGCCTATTCCACTTTGACCCCCAACACTGCTTCCTTTCAGTTTCATTAATCCTAGTGTTACATAAAATATTGTCACCATGACTTTCTGCAGTCAGTGTGAGTCTATCACCACTCATACTGTCCTCCTTTGCAAGTCTCAAACCTCAGCTCTTCATGTCAAGCTTTAAAAATGAGAGAAAGTCCTTGAAAAGCTATAAATCTCTAGTTCCGCACTTTCTCTTACCAGTACCTATGGTCCCGCACCCATTGGTCATGTTACCTGCGGACCTGACTGCTCTGTCTCTAAAGAAGTGGGTGCAGACCCCTGTGAAAGTCAAAAAGGCGCAATTTTATTCTTAAAAACTCACTTTGGGTTAATTCTGGACGCTTCTAGAAGGAATCTTGACGTGGTTGGTTTGCTCCTAGGTGTTTCATGCATCCCATAACTAAAGGAGCTAACCCCTTGATAGGAGGAGCTTAACCCTTTGAAGGAGGGCTTTATCCCTTTGAAGGTGGACCTAGTAACTTCCCTCCTCTACTCTATAAATTGAGGCATTGTGCTGGTTGTTAGGGAGGTTAAAAGTTGAGCATTTTTTAGGGTAAATGCTGTTGGAATTGAGACTTCCTAGTTAAGTTTGAGAGGAGAGATTACATACCTTTCGGCTTCTTTGGGAAGAGAGTGAAACTTGTCAAAGTAGAGGAGATTCTTGCTGGACCTTGGGAGGAGCTTGTACAGCATCAAGGCACCAAGGTTGTAAAGTTCTTCTTTGATTAAAGTTAATATAATGAGATTCATTTTTCACAATAAATTGTCTTCTATGGTTTATTTCATGAATTCCTTGATCATCATGATAAATATGGATTATTATATTGGCTTTTCAGGTGTTATTTGATATGTGTGCCTGTTTTTGTTTGCAGATTCTTTACAAAGGAGCTCATTTGGATCAACGGAGCGTGGCTTCCACAAACTAGCACTGGACCCGAGGTAGGCCTAAAACACCTAGTTAACCTTTATTTATAAATCGCATATTTAGAGAAAGATAGAATTTGCTTGGTTTGCTTGTCGCTAGATAGCCATAGATACTAGGGAGGTCGGTCTTGTCCGCAAGAATGACTTATTCGGTCAACAAAATGGCGACTCCACTGGGGACTTGAATTTTTGTTTTTTGCCTTTGATTTTGCTTTGACTTGAGAAACTGTTTCTCTGTTTCTGGTTTTTTGCTTGATGTGTGTGGGATTGGGTAGGTTCTATAGATCTTGAATTATTTTTTGTTTTTCACGCTTTTGGTTGAGGACCGCACCCTCTATTTGTAACACAGTGTGGACATCCCCGCACTTTTTCTTTACACACAGAGCGGTACCGCACCTGGTTGTACTGGGAGCCTGTGGACCCTGTCAAAATTTTGAAAAACTTAAAATTTTATCATTCAGTCATCTTAGGGTTTGTTTATATGTTTTAGCCTCTGCCCACATCTGCACGTGTCTTGTCAGAAACTTTTTATGGGTTAATTCCATTAGCATTTAGGTTTTAGGTGAATTTCTAGAAGCTTTGTGTGCCTGGCTTGATTTTTGTTTGGTCTTTGTAGTAACTCAAAGCTTAGAAGACTTAGAAACCTCAGATCACCCTAGTTTTTACTGGTCTTCTTATGAGTCTGACTGATCTTTAAAATATGCCTTTGTTGAGGAATACATCTCATTTTTCTCTTTGCAAAGCTTCGAAAAGAACTTGTTTTGAAAGTTTTGGATTTCATTTTTAAAAAAGAAAACAAAAGCTGGTTGTTTTTTATTAATTTGTGATTCTGGACAAATTAGTCCTTAGCTTGCTCATAACTAAGTAAAACATCCTTGAAAGTAAATCTTGTAAGCTTTTACTTCAATTAGTTTTTTAGAATTCATAGATCTCAAGATTAGATTTTCGAATAGTTTTGAGTGTTTTATAGTATTAAAAAAAAAAATCTCTTTTGAAAAAGTTTGTTTTTTGTAGTATTTGAGTGTTTGAAAAGAAAGGGAAATTTTCGTGAGCATAACTAGTTGTCTCGTTTTTGAGTTTATTGGAAAAGACAAAAAGTTCTTCTTTTTATTTGTTTGTTAAGGAAAGAATTGGTTTTTCAAGCATTTGCATTCTCAACCCTTTCTTTAGCTAGAAGTTCATTGAAGAAAAAGGATTGTTTATCATCTCAAGTGCATTTTTAGTGTTTTGGAGTCGAGTCTTCACACCATAAAGTTTCATCTCCGCACCTTTTGACTTAAGAAAAAACCAATAAAAAATAACGCTTAAAGTAAAATCTATCTAGAAATATTTTTATTTCGAGGGCTCTTTATCACCAACATAGCTTAGGCTAGTATCTTGGAGTAGGGAGTAATTAACTCTCCAAGATAGTAAAACAAACAAGTAGTTATATCTTGTGGTAGGAGATAAATTCCAATTGTTACATATATGTTCTGGGAAGCTCCTCTTATAGGAGTCAAGCACAAGATCGTGTCCGAACCAGTGGAGTAATCAATCCTTCCTCATTGGGAACGATACCAGATATACACGTATTAAAAATGGTAAACCTCGGATTAACCATTTTCGAGGAGCCTCGGGTCACTTGTTGGTAAACGTTGGATTATGTAAAGGAGCTTTCAAGGGGATTGAGCTTGCTACTCTGCCCTTGCGTGTGTATCGGATCACAGACTGTCCCCCCAGGTATATTTGTTTCCGTTGGTAACCATAGTGACCATATTCTATAGGATTCTTTCCTAAGGTGACGGTGGAGAGAAGATCCCACTGTACCTGGAGTAGACGTCGGCTAGACTCACTTGGATTTTCTGGGGGGTTCTCTTCAATCGAGACGGTTTAGTGGAGAAACTTGTGCTAGTCTATTCATTAAGTAGGTTGCTGGAGTAACTATTCCAACCGCCATTTCTGTATTGAATTCTGCGACGTTGGATTTCATCACCAACTAGTGTTTTCGGTACGAAAAGTTACTATTTGTGTGTGGTTTGACCTCCTAGATTATTTAGGCATGTGATTCAAAATTGTTTGGTTCTTTAGAGACTTTAGGTGGTTTTCATTGATATTTTTCTTTGTTTGTGTGTGAAGTAATTAAAATTTTTAATCATGGTTGAATTACTGGGGAAGTCCCGTAGACTTCAGGGCCAACCTCCTGAGTTTTCACCAAGCCAGCTTGAAGGGCTACAAGCCCTTGTAACTCCTAGTGACAGTAGAGTTGGGTCACTTGAAGAAGGAGAGTCTTCTTTAGTTGTGCATCTTGATTATCAAGTGCAAGCACCAGAGTATATTATTGAACCTGTTTCATTTTCCGAAGTTACTAGTAGTTTTTCTTCTACTAGTGAATTAGCCGAGGAACCTGAAATATCTGAACCTGAAACTGAACCTACTGCTACTCCAACATCAGGATTTGCCTCTCCAACTTCCAGTGGTCCTGGTTCACCCAGGGTAGAAAGAGTCATTACCCAAAATCTTCCTTCTGGACTTATTGCTATTGAAGAACTTGTTACTCTGGAAGAAGGTATACCTATCCCTGAAAATCAACCAGCTATAGAACTTAGGGAGCGTGAATTGATCTTTTACAATCCACCTAGGAGGGACGCTTGGTATCTTTCATTGACCAATTTTTTGGAAAACACGGGACTAAGTTTTTCACCGCCTCGCATGCCTTTTCATCCAACACCTAGGGGTTATTATCCTCCTTTGAATATGTCGAGACAGTCATCCATGTTTTCTCAATCTCCAGAAACATTTTTATATGGCGGTCCTTCTGTTCCCTCTGGGTATCAGTCACTTACTGGTACTTTTTCAGGAGCATCTCCTCAACCTGTTGAACAAGGGTTATTAACTGGTAATAACAAAACTAAGCCGTTGAGTGTAGAAGATATTCTTATGATGTCAGGTACCGTTCCAAATCCGCAACCTCAAGGTGGCCAGTTACCGCCTGAGGGGCAGCCTCAAGGTCCTCAATTATCACCTGGGGGCAACCTCAAGGTACCCAATTACCGCCTGGGGGGCAACCTCAAGGACAGTACATACCTACAGGACAGTACATTCCTCAAGGTCAACCCCGGACTCAGTATGTACGTCAAGGTTAACCCCAGTATCAATATGTACCTCAAGGTCAACCCCAGTATCAGTGCGTGCCTCAAGGTTATCAACCTCAGGGTCAGTACCCAACCTAAGGTTTCCAACCACCTTCAAGTCAATCATTTGTCCAAGGAACTGGAAATGTACCTTTGAATTATCAACCCTACCCTCAACCCGGGTATGGTCCTCAATATGCTCAACCTTCTATGGGTCCATACCCCGGAATGAACTTAGTGTGGGATCCATCTCAATCCCAACAGATCTTGCAACCAAATGTGCAGTTGTCATCTCAATCTGGACAACCCTTGGTTTCTGGTTCAACCCAGCAACCTGTCCATCCTACTATTCAAACTTCTGCACCTTCTATAGTTTCTCAGCCTAGGCCTAGTTCACCTCGAACTCCGCCTCAAACGACTGCCACAACATCTGTTCCATCTACCCCACCTACTTCTGGAGTATCAAGAGCTTCGGTTTCTACTGTTCTTGCATCAATTCCTCAAGCATCTTTACCTCAGTCTGGACCTACAATTCAGACTTCGGTTCAAATGCCTATAGGAAAACCTGGTCCAATTACTGTTGTCACAAGTCAACCTCAATTTACTTATCAACCGTACCAGGGACAGTACCAATTCGGTCCTGCTGTGCAGAACCTAGTCTATCAGTATCAACTGTACCCTGGATATACTTATCAGCAACCTCAACCACCCCAGTACGGTCCGGTTAATCGTGGTTTTCCGGGAGGATATAATATCCCAAATGCAATTTCAATTCCTAGTTATCCTGGGGCTGGTCTCATGACCCAAGGTTTCAGGGACCCTAATCATCAGTTACCGTTCAATTCAACTTTGGACTTGCCTGACTTGTCGTGCCTTACGAATGATCCGATTAATTATCTTCCATTTTGGCCGCCAATGCCAAATAAGTTGCCCAATGACATCCCAAAGTTTGAAGGTAAATCAGGAGAGGATTCATCGAACCATGTGATGAATTATCACCTTTGGTGTGCATCTAACTCCATTTTAGATGATTCAATTCGTTTACGGCTTTTTCAACGCACTCTAATTGGTCTTGCAGCCAAGTGGTACATTGAGTTACCGCGAGCCACTTTTTATAATTTTAGTCAGCTAGCTACTTCGTTTTTAACTCATTTTCAGTTGCCTGTCAGATATGACAATGGCACGGAATTATTAACTTCATTAAAACAGTCAACGTCCACTTACATTTCAGATCACATTCATGAATGGAGACGTCGACGGTGTTTAGTGAAAGTTTTTATCCCGGATCAAATCTTAGCAGAATGGTTTGTCAAATCTTTATTACCTAAAATCACTGAGGATGTAGCTAAGGCAGGAGTCGTTACTGAAGAGAAAGTAATTTCTCAAGCTCATTACCTTGACCTCGTTTATACGCAGTCGGGTACGTTGCACGAGAAAATCCCCAATCTTCCTAAACAGAATCAAATAACTGCAGCTCCTTCAGGGTCTCATGTCGTTGATGGTATGATTAGTACAGTTAATACCAAAAGTAAGAAGAAATCTTCCAAGAATTCTTCTCCTATCATAACTTTACCAGATTCCCCAACAGGAGATTCTTCCACGGAAATTTCTGTCGATATTCATGTTGTAGAGTCATCTACAGCCAAATCAAAATCCGGCGGTAAAAAGAAAGGGAAGAAGAAAAATAAAGCAGATAAAAATTCGAAAGAGAAACCAGAAAAAATGGAATCTACTGATGAGAAACGCAAACCTCATTATCATTGTCTCATTTGTGACGAAGAGCATTTTACAAGAGACTGCCCTCATCGCGCTGAGGTTGCGAAAATCGTCAAAGGTTCTCAAACGCCTGTTGTTTTGAAGGATTCTTTTCCTAGTCAAGACAGTAAGATGATAGGTTCTTCCTCAAATGCCTCAGAAGAACCCATAATGATGATGTCCCATGTTAGGATTGTGACACGATCACAAGATTATGGAAGTAAAAGTCCTGTTGGTGGTAAGGAAGCAGAATCTTCTAATTCTAACCCATCAACTTCAACTCTCGGTTCTGATCCACTATAGATCGAGAAACCTAACCCAGACTTAGTAATCAAACCGCCCGCTAAGGGTATACTTCGAAAGTCAGCTTCCAATCCACATGTGAGAGTTGCTTAGAACTATAACATTGTTGAAGATTTGGTTATTTCACCTTCAGCAATGTCAGCTTTGGAGGTGCTGCAATCATGTCCAGCACAACGTAAATTGCTATTTTCGGCTATAGGAGTTGTTGATATTCAGGACTCGAACCTTATAATTTTCGATCTAGAAAATAGTACACCTTGCTTACCTCATCAAATGGCTTTCCAGATTCCAGTGTTAGTCAAAAATAGACCTTGCTATAGGACTGTGATTGATGAGGGAGTCTCAACGTGTATTATGTTGATCCAGTGTTGGAGATCGCTTGGTTCTCCTACACTTAATCAATCCCCAACGATTCTAAAGGCTTTTGATGGCCGTGGGTTCCATCCTTTTGGAATTCTACAGGATTTACCTATAGGGGTTGAAGGAAAAATTGTTAATCTAGATGTGGAGGTGGTTGATGCCCCTCTAGATTACAACCTTCTCTTGGGTCGTAGTTGGTCTTACGCTATGACTGTTGTTGTTTCATCGGTCTTTCAGCTTATAAAGTTTCCTCATAATGGAGAGATCATAACTATAGACCAGCTAACTTACTTTTCATCCGACCCAGCCTCTTCTGAAAGTATCTAGCATGTCGGCAAAACAACTATCCCTTATAAGGATGTTGGAGTAGGACTAGTTAAAGATTCTGGTTTACTAGGAACGTTTTCCTTTCCTCCTCCCAACGTGTCGCCTTCTACTGCAACCATTCATATGATTTCATCAGACACTATTGTTTATGATGATCCTTGGATCGTACCTTCCGAATTTGAGATAGATTCATTTGGCGATGCTATGCCTTCAAGTCCTTATGAAATTGTGTATCAGGTCGTACAGTCGTTTTCTGACCCTTCTTCAACCGAAATTGACTTAATGAATGTAGTCCATGAAGTATCACATTCAACAACGTTTTCTGAACTTGTTTACACTGATTAGCAAATTCGTGAAATCTTGTCTGTTGATGATTTACCATGGGCAGATCTTCATCATAGATCTTCGTTTTTACTTGAGATTGATCATTTAAAAATGATTTTTCATCTATTTTTACGACTGATTATGTCAAGGAACCTCAGAATCCATTGAAAAATCCTAATTCTGAGTTAAATTTGGGAAATGTTTCTCAAACTATTCCTATTGACATTTCGGTTAAGCCTGGAATTGTTGAAAACATTCATATAGGTGCCTCTTGTACGGAAAATGAAATTCAAACATATAAGGCCCTATTTCAAGAATTTCGCAACGTGTTTGCCTGGTCATATGAGGAAATGCTAGGAATTGACCCACCAATTGTTGTTCATGAAATCAAAACTTACCCGGATGCTAAACCTGTCCAGCAACGTTTGCGTCAGATCCACCCACGAAAAGTTGTTGCTATTAAAGCAGAAGTTGAGAAATTACTTAAAGCAGGTTTCATTTATCCAATTCCCTTAACGGATTGGGTATCAAATATTGTTCTTGTTAACAAAAAGCAAGGAACAATAATAATATGTATCGATTATAGGGATATTAATCGAACCTGTCCAAAAGACAATTACCAAACTCCCTATATCGATCAAATCATTGATGATTGTGCCGGCAGTGAAATATTCTCCTTCATGGATGGTTTTTCTGGATACAATCAAATAAATATTCTACCTGCTGATCAACGAAAAACGGCTTTCATTTGTCCATGGGGAACATTTTCTTATTGCAAATTACCTTTTGGGCTTAAGAACGTCGGAGCAACTTTTCAAAGGGTCATGTCTTACGCGTTTCATGGCATCAAACACATTGTGCAACCCTATCTCGATGATTTACCTACTCATTTATTACATCGAGCCGATCATCTCATTCATTTACGAGTAACCTTTATGAGGTGTAGTCATTATCGAATTAGGTTGAATCCACATAAGTGTGTTTTTTGTATAGAAACGGGTCGGTTACTGGGATTTGTTGTTTCGAAAGCCGGCATTCGTGTCGATAATTAAAAGGTTGAAGCTATTGTCAAATTGCCTCCTCCTTCGAGTCTTCGCCAACTCCAAAGTTTGCAAGGGAAAGCAAACTTTTTACATCGATTCATTCCTAACTACGCCAAGATAAAAAAGGGTTTTACCCAATTGTTGAAACAGAATACTCCATTCTTTTGGGATGAGATAGCTGACAAATCTTTTGATGCACTAAAACACGCGTTGACCCATGCACCGTTATTGCATCCTCCCAACTACAACCAGGACTACTTCTTATATCTCGCCGCCTCTCATTCCACCATCGGAATGGTGTTGGTTCAGGAAGATGAATTTGGTAGTGAACATGTGATTTATTACCTTAGTCGCACTTTGAATCCAACTGAGCTAAAATATTCACATGTGGAGAAATTGGCCCTGGCAGTTGTTCAGGTTGTCCAACGTTTTCGTCATTAAATTTTACTACGCAAAACTACTGTAATTTCCGATTGCAACCCTATGATCTCTATTTTGACCAAACAATTACTAGGGGGCAAGTATTCCAAATGGATTGTGATCCTGCAGGAATTTGACTTGGAATTTGAAAAATCTAAGTCAAAGAAATCTTTAGTTTTTACGGAGTTAATGTGTGACTTCCCGCATGCTGATGCTGAAATTGTGGCAGAAGAGCCCATTACGGACGAATCCTTGTTTCTAATTAGCGCTTTAGATCCCTGGTATGGAGATATCATAGTTTATCTCCAAACCCAATCCCTTCGGCCTGAAATTTCAAGATCTCAGCGTTGGAAAATACGATTCCAATCCCAACAATTCAAAATTATTGGAGATACACTTTATCATCATGGGGCGGACTCTATTTTCCGACATTGTTTAACTCATGAGGAAGCTGAAAGGGTTCTAAATGACTGTCACTCTGGAGCGTGTGGTGGTCATATGTCTGGGTTTTCCATAGCCCAAAAGATATTGCGTGCTAGCTATTTATGGTCGTCTTTGTTTAAAGACTGTATTAACGCGGTCCGAAAATGCCACAACTGCCAAATTTATGATCGAAATATGCGTGCTCCACCTGATCCTCTCCACCCTATAATTGTCGTCGGTTCTTTTGCGAAATGGGGTATCGATTTTATTACATGTAACCCTCACTCGGCCGGGGGGCATGCATATATCATCCTTGCGGTAGATTATTTTACCAAGTGGGCCGAGGCAATTCCTACATTTGCGGCAGACGGCAAAACTACTGTGATTTTCGTTTTCAATCATATAATTGCTAGGTTCGGTGTTCCACAAGTGATTATCACTGATCATGGGCGTCATTTTCGAAATATTATGATGACTGAATTAACAGACCAACTTGGCCTGCGTCACGATAGTTCAACTCCATATTATCCACAGGCTAATGATCTGGTTGAAGCCATCAACAAAGTTCTAGTCATCATTATCTGACGAATCATTGGGATTCATAGGTCGAATTGACATAACATGTTATTTTCAGCGCTTTGGGCGTATCGAACCTCAGTAAAAACATCAATTGGTTTCACTCCTTTCCAACTAGTTTACGGTTTGGAAGCTGTGTTACCCATTGAATGCGAAATCCCGTCATTGCAAATGGCCATAGAATTACTTCCAGCCACTTCCGAAGAGGAAAAACGTTTGTTGTACTTGGCTCAGCTAGATGAGAATCGACGTGATGCTGCACTAGCAATCGAAGCTCATGCCAAACATATTAAAGCTAAGTATGATCGAAATGTTATGCCTCGTAATTTTTCTGAAGGAGACCTAGTCTTACTGTACAATCAAGCAAATGATAAATTAGGCACTGGAAAATTCGTACCCATGTGTCATGGTCCTTATGTTGTTAAGCGAAAGCTGGCAAAAGGGGCCTATGAATTGGTAGACTTTGACGGGGTCTCTTTAGGTAAGCCTAGAAATGGTCTTTATCTGAAGAGATATTATGCTTAAATCTGGGTGTGGAGATTTTAGTTAGGTTAGGTTTCTTTCTAGCTAGTGTGTTTTAGATTAAAAAGTGTGCTTAGCTTAGGGAGTGTTTTTGTCATTATTCCTGCTTATCTTGATTTTACTCTTGATATTGCAGATGTCAACGTCTCTCCAAACATACATTGGTTTTGCTGATGGTGCTTGTCATAATACACGGAACATTACTTCCGCAGCTTGGGTTATCTATTCGCCCTCTGATGAGTTGGTATCTATGCATGGGGTAAGCCTCGGTCAAACAACGAACAACATTGCAGAGTATAGTGCAGTGATTGAGTTATTATCTGAATCCATCTCATTTGGGATTCGGAGTTTGATTGTGAGGTTAGATTCTGAACTCGTTGTATTACAGATTAATAGAGTTTATGCCATTAGAAATCCAGTGTTATTGAGATTATTTTTTAGAGTTCATCTCTTGGAACATGAATTTGACTATATTGAATATCATCATATTCCAAGATATTTAAATACATTAGCAGATGCAATTGCTTCTCGAATGTTAAGTAGACATTTGCAGTAATCAAACAAGTAAATTAGCATAGCATGGAAGTGTGTCAAATATACATCATCTTCGATCATAGGTTGAAAAACACCTTATGATCGGCAAAATGATAGTACAAACGGAAAAAATGTCATATGAGTCTACAACAGGTGATCATCCTATCACTGGTGATGATCATGATATGAAACCACTATACGTGCCACCCTACAAAGGAACCTCCTGAAAGGTCCTGGGACTCCAATCACATAGCATTGTAGCCTAAGAGGAATGTCATCTATGCTAGTCTCTGGAATGTCTGCTGTCAAACGCTCTAGATGGTTTTCCAATTCGGCCAAGGTCTTTGTAGATTCGTCTCGTGGGGCTGGTATTGCTACAGCTGGTTGCTTCCTCTCATAGGGTCGGTGAGTGGCTAGTCGCCATGGACCTACATCTGCATTTGAAACTTTTTACTATCAATTTTGGGATGATTTAAAAAAAAAAATAATAATAAATAAATAAAATAATAATTAGAAAATGTTGAAAATGATTTTACCTGAGTCATCCCATTGCTCTCCTGGTGGAAGAGCCATGTCTGGGTCACCACGATAATCCATCCCAGCATAAGGAAAATCCTGAATAGCAAAAATTTGGTTCTCCAACCAATGAAAATACTCAGGAGGAAATCGAACAACCTCTAAACCCTCCTCAGGATGACGGGCCATAACTGCAACCCAACGCATCAGTTTGGGCTCTCAGGGAAGTCCAGCTCCAACGGAAAGATGTTGTGGGACCCTCTCTAGACCAAAGCTCACAACTAAAAAACCATATCCAAATTTCTTCAGTTGTCCGTTCTTCGCTCTAGTCAGTTGGCCTTTTACATTAGCCAACACAACTTCGCACCAATTGAAGATGGTGCCCCGAAAGCAGTCTACTGCCATCCGCATTTGGGATCCAGTGGCCATATGTAGTGTTGCGCTTCCGCAGAGTATGGTGATAGTAAATTCAATCACTTTGAGTTCAGGATGGGAGATGGCTTTGATATCAATCCCTTTGTCCTTGGTTTGGTCGTTACAAAACTCTAGCCGGAGGCTATCAACAGACTGGCCACCTGGCCTAGCCCTGAATAGAGTCAATTGTTCACCTCTCTTAGGAAAACCAGTCAAAAAGTAAATGTCTTCCGGCTCCATTTCGAGCTGGTGGCCACCAATAAAGAAACATTGGTCCTGTACATTCCACCTGTCTATCAGCCACTAAAAAAAGTCCACTTGGGCCCTCATGCCAGGTATGGCCCAGAATTTGAATAAACCGCATGCCTTCTGTTAGTGTCGGTCTTGAAGCCCTCCATCAGTGATCAAAGCTCTTTGCATTTGCATTAGTAGGTGTCTCATCAGTGTCAAATTTTGCATCCCGTTAGGCATGCCATAACCCTGATGGAGGAGCTGGTTTATTTGCACCCCTCTTGGTTTTGCTGGATCAGGTCATATCAGTCATCAAGCTCTTTCAAGCTTGTATTGTTTTGTCTTAAGGTCAAAGGTCCTAGGTTTAGGGTTTTGGTCATTTATCCCTGCAAGGTCATGTCTTTGAAATTCCTTGAGTGCCCAGCAAGCCAGAGGGAGGATTGTAAACATGTTTCTTTGATATTTTCATCATGTACAGTTCATTTTTAACCTTGGATTTAAAAACTCTGTTTTTAAAGCCAAGGTCATGTTAAATTTTTGTAAAAAGAATGAAATTCCAAAAAGTCTTCAAAAGGGCAACGGTAACCCAGGTCCCCTTGCCAAAGTCCCTCAGATGATCTACCTACAAAAAGAATCAAGTCAAAGCACTCAATGAGTCAAATTCAGGATAAAGGAAACCAAAAATCAGTGTTATAAAGTGTCAAAAGAAAAACATTAGAAAGTGGGTTTGTAAATGAAATTTTTTCAAATGAGACTTATAAAAGTCCAAATTCCCTCCTTTCACTCTCATTGTGCATTCTAATGCTTGCAAGAGAGATAGAGAGAGTGATTGAGAGAAAGGAACAAAATTACAGCGATTTCGGGCAGCTGAGAGGGGCGCGACCCGTTGAGAGAGGTGCGCGACCTGTTGGGTGGTGTGCGACCCGTCCAGAGCCCTTCTGCAGTTCAAAAAATCAACGTGCGCGACCCGTTGGGCGGCCTGCGCGACTCGTTGAACCGCTTGGCTGCAAACTTCAAGGAAATTTCCCTAATCTTCTTCCAAATCACCGAATTTGCTCGAGGTAGGTGCTCTAAACATGGATTAATTGCTGTTATGAATGGTGGATGTCATGGGCATGCTTTTATGATCAAAATTTTGCAAGTAAAAGGACATTATATGGCTGCAATGTTCATGACCAAATTGTGCTAGGGTTTGTGTTGTTTCAAGTTACTTTTCCCTTGGGTTGGCTTCCCTCCTTTCCCTATCACTCACATTTATATGTTCATCTCTTTTCCCATTTTATCTTATAAATGAAATGCAAATCTTTCCCCATCCCTAGCCATTAAAACTGAAAACCCTACCCCTTTCCCAAAGCATCAAAAAACAAAAATTCAAAACCCTAATTCCCCTCTACCATATGCATGTGCAAAATAACAAAAACTGTTGGTAAACATTTCAGCATGTTTTGTGCATGGTTTCCCTTTTTCCCCTATTAAACATGTATACATATATTCCCATGTTTACTTTCATGCATGTTTTTCCCATATGCAATAATCTTTGCAAATGATTTCCCTATTACAAATATGTGTTCTAATATGCATAATGATTTGCAAAATTTCCCTTGAAATTCCCTGTTATCTTTATATATTCCCATTCCTTGTTAAAAGATCCCTCCCCTAACATTTCCCTCATGTCTTTTTCCCCTTGAAACAGCATAGATTTCAGCACTTTTTGCAGGCAGAGATAGCAGTTCAATTTGTCCACTTTGCTCCTAAACCATGTCAGAAACCGAAACTTATGAGCAAAGTGATGACCATTCATCATCTACAGAGGTTGAGGTACAGAGGAGGCCTCGTAAGGGTGGTAAGGGTGGACATCATAAGCGAGAGGAGCCCACCTCTTTGGTAGAATTATAGGCTTGTCCCATGGCAGTGACTTGTTTTCAGTATATGTCTTGTTATGATTTCTGTGAGAGGATTTCCCGGATTCAGCACCATAGAGAGTTGGCCCGCTTGTTTGTTTTACACCTCCATGATGGACATGTCACTCTGGTAGGGGTGAACTTTACATTGACACCCGAGGTGATCTCACAGGCTACAGGGATACCGAATGTGGATGAGGTGTGGCCTAAGCGCAGGTTGCTAGATTTTGTTCACTTTGAGCCCTATGTCCGGCCACCATTCGTGAGACTTTTGATGGGTGTTTTTCCATTCAGATTTCTCCGGAGCGAGTATGCTCCCATCATGAGGCTTATTATGCATTATTTTACCTGTGAGGGCAGATTTTCACAGGTGTACTTATATCACATTCGCCTTTTGATGCATTTCACCCGAGTGAGGATGATGAACATCCCGGTCTTCTTGTTTCATAACATTCAGAGGATGGTGCCCATGTTGCAGAAGAAGACCCCGGCCCAACAGTACAGGAGCTTATGTCATTATGGTTTGATTCAGCTCATAGTCTCACATCAGTTGACTCAGCAGGGCATCTCATGGGAGGAGTTCATCTCCGGTGAGTTTTTCACAGCACCACCCCAGCCACATCCCGAGGTCATTCATGAGGAGGGTGGACTGTCTCAGCAGCCTGATATTCTGGTCACTAGACATGTTGTTTCTTCACCTCAGCTCACATATCAGAAAGGCCCGAGGGCCTTATTTGCAGCAGCTAGGCGAGTACTATCTCCACAGCAGGTGGAAGGGGTCTCGCCTTCATCTTCAGCTCAGCGAGTGTTATCTCCACATCAGGTGGAAGGGGCCTCGCTTTCTTCACCGGCACAGGTACTACAGAGGGGCAAAGAGCCCATGATTCATGAGGGTCCGGTGATTGATCTTGAGGCCAGTTCTCCTAGCCAAGAGGCGAAGGAGATCATTCAGCATCTCAGGGCTGAAAATGATGTTTTACAGAGGAGACTTGAGGGTGCCCAATGGACTATTACTTACCTGGAGCAGCGGAACAAACAGTTAGAGGAGGAGAAAGCACTTGATGAGCTTTGGAGGATTCGTAGCGACCGAGTCTTGAACCGTAGAAGACCCGGTGATCCATTGCCTGCTGACCGAGAGTCAATGCTCATTCAGGAGAATGCCCACTTGGAAAGGCTATTGGCTAAGGCCAACCAAGAGAAAAAGCTACTGAGAAACATGAAGAATCACTATTGGGCAAGGATGCATGTATGCAAGGCCAAAATGAAAATGTTCCAAAGGAGGTTGTCCGAGGCTCTTAGGCGGAAGAAAAGGACCAATCCACTTCGTATCTTAGCGGAGGCATCCCTCAAAGATCATGGCACTCACTAGCTCAGCCACAGCACAAATCCCAAAAAAATTTGAGAATTTTGGGTAATTTTGGCATTTTTTGGAAATTTACAGGTTTTGGCTCCTCAACGGGTCTCACCCCCGGTGAGACCCTTTGTCATGGCAGCTCCTTTTTGTAAAAACTCAGCATTTCTAGATTTTTCATGCAAAGTTACATATGCCTATGGATGGACTTGAGTTTTTATGGAGTTTTGGGCCTCCAGAAGGTCAAAATACATGCAAAATTTGACTTTTTGCCCCTTTTTTGAGTTGCAGAAGCAGTCTTGGGAGAAGTGAGTTTTGACTGGGAAAATGAACTCCAAATTCAAAAATTCTAGTTGGGTTGGAAAGTATACTTGCAGACCTTTCCAACGAGCTATCCTGCACCCAATTCTGAAACCTAGAAGTGCCCCAAACAGAGCTCCAAAGTGCGTGACTCGTTGAGAAAAGGGGCGCGACCCGTTGAGCAGATTTTGCCAGATTTGACCAGTTCAGCCCAGAAAATGCAGATTTGACTCTTTTCGACTTTCTGAGGTTAATGATGGTCCTCTTGGATGTAATTGTGACACTTTTTGGATACTTTCACTCTTGTTTAACACTTCTAGAAGATTTTTTCATGTAAAGGGTAAAAATTGAATGTATGAACTGGTTTCCAAGTTTATAGAGGCAAGTTGTTTTGACTGCCTATTTTGTAGTGCTTAGTTTAGAAGTGGTTCAAACAGCTCCTAGGATAGTGAGCTCGACCCATGGAGGCAGGGAAAGAGGTTAGATCATCTATATTATGTACTTTCTTGCTCATTTTCATGGTTGGACTCTTGAGGGAGAAGCTATCATTGTATTATTTCACTTGTATCTCTGCAATTTTTGGCTAAGGAAGACCAGGGTTTTGCAGTCATCTTTGGGATTCTTGTGGACTCATGTGTTGATGGTGTGTTTCTCAATGTTCTTGTAAGCTTTGTTATGTGATTCATTTCCTTTCTTTACTGCTGCACATTAAACAAATGAAGTGTTAAAGTATGAATTCATGCTAGCCATGCTCTGCTTTTAAATTTGTTTAATTTCAATGTTTTCTACTGTCTAAAGGGAATTCAAAGTCATTGTTTGCTCTCTTTAGCTCCTCATCTTTCATTCCTGATCACTCACCTCAATCAAAGGCATCAATACGGTCTCCTACCTCGCCCCAAAGAACCCCCTGCAGAAACTGTGTCAAATCCCCGCACCCAAAATTGCAATTCCTCAATTTGCCACCAAAACCCCAAATCCACCTTTTTAATCAGTTTACTAGCCTAATATCAGTGTTACTTTGTTGGTCATCTCATCCCATTGAAGATCTACCGAGATTGACCGGAGAGAGCCTTCTCCTGCCCCGTAGGGCTAGCTACGAGGCTGAATGGTTTGATGTAGCCTTGAGGTTTACCTTTCTCAGCCTGAGGTGAAATTTCAAGCGCTAACACCTTCAATGCATCAATCGAAGGTTGATGATTAATCGCGGCGAGGTCCACATCCTCGTGCTCCCGTTCCCGCCAGTCAAGCATGGTGATACTCTACATTCAATAAAAAGGCAAATTAAAATATTTTAAATCAAAGTTTTTGAGCAGAATTTGAAAAAGTTTGAAAACCTATGCTGCGGGGACCGCACCCTCTATGTTAGAGACAGCGTGTAGGTCTGCACTCTGGCTATACAGCACGTGCGGGCCCCTGACTTTTTTCTGCATGCGAAAAATTCGGGGTCCGCAGGTTTCCTATACTGCACCTGCGTACCCCTGCACGCGGTCTTTTAACCTAAATATTTCCTAGAAATCAAAATAAAGCCCTAAAAACAAATTTCAAACGGATGAAATGCAAGAGTAAGATGATGTGGATTACCTGGAGGTGACGGTGTTCGATTCCAGCGGACGGATTTTCCACAATCTTCACGGGAAGTTTCTTACCAAAAGCTCTCTTTTCTCACTCTGAAGTCAAACGGTAAAAATGAATTTACAAAAGCCCTTTTTATAAGCTTTTTTGGATAAATGAATTTAATTTGTTTATTTTTCACTTTAAAGAGGTAACTTTTGAAGCATTTTTATTTATTTTAAAACAGGTATGAGTAATGTTTGAGTTTTTGTGCAGGATAACGGATTTTTAAGGCAAAGTTGATCATTTTCGACAAAAAACATTAGAGTCACCTTTAAGTTCTTTTCTGACTCCTAAAATATGAAAAGATTGCCGAGTTTTTCTTTTTAAGCTTGCTAAAACAGAATTAAAAAGTCGGTCCACTTACAGCCCTTTTCTGACCATAAAAACAAGAAAAGATTGTCGGATTTTTGTCGTTTCAAATTCGATATTGGTTATAAAACGATGTGTCATTGATCGCTTTTTTACTTTTTCGGATCAGAGGCACTAATTATGAAAAGTACTCCTTGATCGTAATGGTCAAGTGGTTCTCTCAAGTATTATTTTATACTTTTTCGGGCTTGGAAGACACAAATTTATGAAAAAGGACAACCATGGAGTTTTCTTAAGTTTTTTCAGACTCCCTAAAATTGAAAAACGTCGAGTTTCTCCTATACTGGACTCGTTAAAACTTAACAGTAAAGGACCTGTTCAATTACAAACAGGAACGAACCACTCCTTCTTAGGGTTCGAATTTAAACTAAGTTGGACTCATCCAAAGGATGAGCTTATAATCAAGCAAATGTTATCCTCCTCAAGCTTGTCAAAAATAAAGAGGTACTTGCCAGAAATGGTGGGGGAAAAGAGAGAAAATTGAACCTATTTGTCATACTTTGTGTCTCAGAAAAACATTTAACCGCTCTTGAACACGACACTTTTTGTTCACCTGGGTTGGGAAATCCTTTGCCTAACAGTTAATCAAACCATATTGAAAGTCTTCAGCCGGTTTCTGGGTATTAGCATTGGGTCAATTGTCACCAAACCATCTGCAGTGTCGTTATGTGTTCAAGAGGTCAGTGCAAATAAACCATTCATCTGCAAAATATCTGTCATCCATCTTGACCATCCCTGAGTCATTCCTTGCAACTATATTTCTTCAAACTTGATCTATGATTTCATGTTGTGGGCTTGCCTACAACGGATTTCTTTCTGTCGACTTCAGCTCATTATCTAGAAAGATGATCTAGAAATCATCAATACCTTGGGATCTGCATGCCTCAATGGCAGGTTTCTCGCCTTCGACGATAGGTTGAATCATTGACCTTCGATCAAAGGATTCAGTGACATGTTCGACATCAACACATCTATTCACATTTCATGGATTGTACTAAGTACTTTGAGAGCCATTGACATTAATGGTGGTTTCTCTCACACTTGTTAACAATTTACATCATTGTCTGGTAATCAAGTGGTTTCTTCCATGTTCGACTTCAACACATTCATTCACATTGTTACACAAAAATATCGTCACCATGATTATTTGCAGTCAGTATGGGTCTATCATCACTTGTACTGCCCTCCTAAGCAAGTCTCAGACCTCAGCTCTTCAAGTCAAGCTTTGAAAATGAGAGAAAGACATTGAAAATCAATAGAACTCTAGTTCTGCACTTTCTCTCACTATTGCCTCCGGTCCCGCACCTTCTGTTTACAAAAACTGCGGACCTGCCCGCTCTGTCCCTAAAGGTGTGGGTGCGGACCCCTGTGAAAGTCAAAAAGGCGCAAGTTTATTCTAAAAAACTCACTTTGGGTTAATTCTAGATGATTCTAGAAGGAATTTTGACGTGGATTGGCCGCTCTTAGGTGGTTCATGCATCCCAAAAGAGAAGGCGCTAATCCCTTGATGAGAGGAGCTATCCCTTTGAAGGAGGGCTTTATCCCTTTGAAGGAGGACCTAGTAACTTCCCTCCATTGCACTATAAACTCAGGCATTGGGCCGGTTGCTAGGGAAGTTAGAAGCTGAACATTTTTTAGGGTAAATGCTGGTGAAATTAAGACTTCCTAGTTGAGCTTAAGAGGAGAGATCACATACCTTTTTGGCTTCATTGGGAAGAGAATGAAACTTGTCAAAGTAGAGGAGACTTCTTGCTGGACCCTGGTAGGAGCTTGTACAGCGTCAACGCACAGGTTGTAAAGTTCTTCTTGATTTGAATTAATACAATCAAACTCATTTTTCTCAACAAGTGTCTCATGTCATTTGTTTCATGAATTCCTTGACTTTCATGTTAAATATGTTTTATGACATTGGCTTTTCAGGTGCTATTTAATTTGTTTTCTTGTTTTTGTTTGCAGATTCGCGACAAAGGAGCTCATTTGGATCAAAGGAGCGAAGGCTTCCACAAACTTGCATTGGACCTAAGGTAGGCCTAAAACACTTGTTTGCCCTTGTTTATAAAAGCATATTTAGAGAAAGATAGTGTGTGATTGGTTTGCTTGTCATTAGGTATTCTTTAGATTCTAGGAAGGTCTATCTTGTCCGCAAGATCGACTTATTCCGTGTGACACACATGGATAGAATCGTACTATTTTGGGGAGTAGAAATCAAGACCCTGGATCTAGTTTCCACCATCCAAGCTGCGAGGAATTTTGTATTCATTATACAGTTGACTATTCATAAACAGATGGTTGCGTCCATACTGTGCCTACATGTGTCTATACTTGTGATGTATTGCAAGATCATTCCTATATCAGAGCAGTTCAGTTAGTTTTCTAGTCAGTTTTGATCTGAGTATGGGAATGCCTACCTCAGCGATGATATGATCTCATATATATATTTTGTATTGAATGTTTTTATAGGTTCCAACCAGGCTCTCCACAAGATGATCCTCGAAATGATAAATTACTTCACTCTTCTTAGATGATAAATGAAATCCTCATCTACTACAAACTTCGCACTTTAGGGGGCAATCTGTTACATAAAATATTGTCACCATGACTTTCTGCAGTCAGTGTGAGTCTATCACCACTCATATTGTCCTCCTTTGCAAGTCTCAAACCTCAACTCTGCATGTCAAGCTTTAAAAATGAGAGAAAGTCCTTGAAAAGCTATAAATCTCTGGTTCCGCACTTTCTCTTACCAGTACCTGTGGTCCCGCACCCATTGGTCATGTTACCTGCGAACCTGCCCGCTCTGTCTCTAAAGGAGTGGGTGCGGACCCTTGTGAAAGTCAAAAAGGCGCAAGTTTATTCTTAAAAACTCACTTTGGGTTAATTCTGGACACTTCTAGAAGGAATCTTGTCGTGGTTGGTTCGCTCCTAGGTGGTTCATGCATTCCATAACTAAAGGAGCTAACCCCTTGATAGGATGAGCTTATCCCTTTGAAGGAGGGCTTTATCCCTTTGAAGGTGGGCCTAGTAACTTCCCTCCTCTGCTCTATAAATTGAGGCATTGGGCTGGTTTCTAGGGAGGTTAAAAGCTGAACATTTTTTAAGGTAAATGTTGTTGGAATTGAGACTTCCTAGTTAAGCTTGAGAGGAGAGATTACATACCTTTCGGCTTCTTTGAGAAGAGAGTGAAACTTATCAAAGTAGAGGAGATTCTTGCTGGACCCTGGGAGGAGCTTGTACAACATCAAGGCACCAAGGTTGTGAAGTTCTTCTTTGATTAAAGTTAATACAATCAGATTCATTTTTCTCAATAAATTGTCTTCTATGGTTTATTTCATGAATTCCTTGATCATCATGATAAATATGGATTCTTATATTGGCTTTTCAGGTGTTATTTGATATGTGTGCTTGTTTGTGTTTGCAAATTCTTTACAAAGGAACTCATTTGGATCAACGGAGTGTGGCTTCCACAAACTAGCATTGGACCCGAGGTAGGCCTAAAACACCTAGTTAACCTTTATTTATAAATCGCATATTTAGAGAAAGATAGAATTTGTTTGGTTTGCTTGTCGCTAGATATTCGTAGATACTAGGGAGGTCGGTCTTGTTCGCAAGAACGACTTATCCAACCGACACCTAGCACAACTTTCTATTTTGGGTAGTTTTTTGGGACCTAAACTCTCAGAATCGTTTTGAGGTCCTAAAAGACATTTTTTGGGAAAACAGAGAGACTGGAGAAGTGCCAAAATTTCTTTTACATATTCTTTTTCTGCCTCCTCGTGGAGAGATTTAAAACTAGGTATCATGGTAGCCAAAATCGTATGCCAAAGTTATGACCCTAGGAATTTGGCAGTCCAACTTACCCCAGGGGGGGCCAAAACCGTTGGTGCTTCATCTCCTAGGGTTAG
The DNA here is from genome assembly GCA_031772625.1 of Pinus tabuliformis. Lineage (NCBI taxonomy): Eukaryota > Viridiplantae > Streptophyta > Pinopsida > Pinales > Pinaceae > Pinus > Pinus tabuliformis. The sequence continues at coordinate 1,243,973,665 of CM062818.1, forward strand.
GGTTTCACCCTTCATATTTATGATAAAATGGCATATGAGCCTCATTGCAAAACAATTCAAAAGGCAGTAGCTGCCACATCTCTTCTCAGAGATAAGCTACCATCGCTCGGGCTAATTTGTTCCATTTTGCATGTAAATAACTTTTAGTGCTTGTTATTAATTAATTAAAGTTATGGTGTTTTGTTGTATCTTTGTGTTCTATTTAAATCTATATTTCATTTTGTTCCTTCCTAAAGACGAATCAGAGGGTTATCCCATGAATATTTCAAATAAGATTCCTATTCCCCCCTATCAATTGAAAATATGAATGGATTATGGCATGGATTAAGTTGATCAAATTATATGACAAGGATAGTGGAAAAATCCTTCCTTCCATGCCTTCAAAATTGGCTCCTTTGGAATATAGCTCAAGGATCACTAGGCAACATCATTTTTAGGTCCTTTCATATGAGGTGGCAGACTTCATGAATGGAGGCAAGCAGAGAATTTATTCAAGGCATGTGCCACAAGTAATATTCAGACTTTAATTCTCTCTCCTATTAGTATTTGTACCAGGTTGGATGGACAACATATGGATTAAACACATTAATTTGGCATAAGTGACCTCTCCGAAAGCATGGGAACCCTTTGAATTGAAATCAACATTCATGGAGGCTGATATTAGGCCTAAGTTGTAGAATTCATATCATTATAATTCATATGGGAACTCCAATGGCCAGCACTCTATGTGGTGGATATTTCAGTCCTTTAATTCAGGTTTTGTGCTCCTCCTACGAGCCAATTGGAATCATCCCTGGTCTTGCTAGGTCCTTCAGATTAGGCAAGGGATTCCCTCACTCTTAGTAAGCTCAAGGCCCTTCTTAATTTACACAAATTGTAGAATCAATTTAGCCAAGAATGTGGCAGAGGATTCAAACTCTTTCAAGTCAAAAATTTGGGAAATTTCAATTGTAATTGTAGAGGCTACCAATTTTGTTTGTTTATGCTCTTCGTCATCTTGTGCACTTTTTGAAGTAGATCCAGAGAAAAGGAAAGGATTTCAGCAAGGATTTTTAGGCTCTCTATCATCATTCACAATTGGGTCTGCTTCCTAGAGGTATCTTCGTCTGTTCTTCTACTTTCTTGTCAAGTGTTGTGCTTCAATGAGTCCCTTCACCTCGCACATCTCATCTTTGCATCCGATCACTCTAGGATCTTGTCAAAGTCTAAGCTTTAAGCTCATAACGGAAAATCAGGGAACTTCCTCTTCAATCTTTTCCTTCAACAACATTACTCATAGCAACCTCAGCTCGCATCGCCCATTGGATAAGCATGAGGAAATCAATGGTCTCCACTAGAAAATTAGCCAACAGGAAGTCAAAACTCTATCTTTGACCTAGGAAGTTCAAAGTTCGTTAGGGTCCTATAATTTTTCATAGGATCGTTTCATTATTACTGATGATTATTATGTTTGAGATGTTGTAAATAATATTTCACCCTTCAAATTATTTCCAAAGAGAGACGAGTATTAGATTAGGGAAGAGATTAGCATGGAAAAAGTCAAAAAAATACATGTTGCATTCTATGTAATTTATCCTAAGTACCATGTCAAAGTCATAAAGGTATGAAAAGAAAAAAGGGGTTAGCGCACATGGTTAAATAAACCGTATCAAACAACCATCCAATTACCCGGTGATCGAATCAACAACCATTGTTGCTTTTCGACCCCCTTACCCCTCCTACCTTTATCGGCGGAAAAGGGGGGGCTGGTTCCGAAAAGTTGTTTACCTCTTTGGGTCCCATCTCCACGTGTCTCCTTCTCATCACTTTGCACCCCCTTGCATACTGTTAACCACTCCTACCCCCCTTATAAAACCACCAACCCTTGTCCCCGTTGACCGCCTACTCCCACACCAACGTCCATCTGCCACGTCCTTGCTCCTCCTCCACTATTATTCTATCACACATCCCCCCCCACCCCCTAATATTTTTTCCTCCAACCATGTGCCTCCACATTATCACTCGCCTCCATGTCACCTCCCGCCTCCACGTCATATGTATGTTTCATGGTCAGTTAAAACTATGTTTTTCCCTATACAACACGGTAATTTAAAACATGGTTTACAAACAACTGAGAACTAATTTTCAAAAAATGAAATAGGTTTTTGTTTATAACATTCTCATGTACAAAAATCTCCATCGGTTTTCTAACAAATATTATGATTTGGAAGATTTGGATGAAGCTTTACAGGCATATTTTCTTGAATTTTCCTGTTTTTAGCTAGTGTTTTCAAATGTGGTTTCTGAGAACGTGGAAATGAATTATAAAAAACTGAAAGATTTTTTTGTTTCTAACATCATCATTTACAAAATCCCTCTCAGTTTTATAACAACTATTATGGTTTGGGATATACAAAGGGATCGTTGGACCCTATTTTTCAAAATTTCGGGAGGAAAAAGCTCAAAGACAGTTAGTGACTTGGAGGCCACCTCATCAAATAAGAGTTGTTATCAAATTTGAATTGCTCTTATTTATCACCAGAAATCTGCAAAGATAGTTCCAAGTAGATTCATTAGTTTTGAATTTCTTATATTTCAGTTCTATTTGTGTAACACAGTTTGAGATATTTGTAATAAATCTTGATATTTTTTCAAGATATTTTAATTAAGAATTTGTATAAATACTTCATAATTTGAAGTAATAGATGTTGGGATTTGTAATGAGAAAGACTACCATTCATTGTAAAGTTGTTCGCTGAGTTCAAGTGACCTTTTGTAGTAATATAAGACATGTTATTCAAGGTTCCTGTGTCATATCTATTTGGTGAAGTGCATCTATTGTTCTTTGTTTATTTTCTCTGTCTATCATGCTTATGTATTCTCTATTCTTAATTGTTAAACAAAAATTATAAGTACATACTTTGTTTCTTAGCACTCTGTACTTGGTGTTGAAAATTCTAATGTTTTCCTTGGATATCAAGTTAAAGAATTCTTAACTTCTCTTTAGCTTCAATTGAATATATTTCTCTTCTTCTACTTCATTTCATTTAAATCTAAAATATCCAATAGTATGCCTACCTTTCCCTGTTTCACTTAAGCTTGATACTTCTACAAATTGATCACCCCAAGCTCTTCTGACTCCATTTCCCAATGGCCTTCCCTTGTTGTTCCAACTAAACCAATTCAAAAAACAAACTCTAAGCCCAATAACTAGCCTAAAATTCTAATTAAAACAAAGTTAAATTTGATAGAGAGAGCCCTCTCTAAAGCTGGTAGGGCTAGATCTTAGCTTCAAAAGTGGTTGGTAGTTACCTTTGTGATCTTCTTTTGAAACCTCGGAAATTACAGAGTGATAAAAAGCCAACAAGTCAGAATTAGACAGTTGGAAGATGAGATGGACTAGGTGTGCTTCCAATTGGGTAGAGAATCTCCAGGAGTCAGATCAATCGAGTGCTTGACCTGATAGTGCAAGGGCACTCCTATGGGTGAGGAGAAGGTGTCCTTGTATTCTTCCATGACCTTATCAACTTGCTTCTGTTGTGCAAAGGGACCCTTTTCAGGGGCCATGGATGTGGCCATAATCTTCCCCTTAATTTTAGAACGAATAAACAATAAAACAAATTTCCTGGTCTGGGAGATAATCTTATTGCATTGCTTAGCAGAGATCAAAGAGATGGTGGTAGGTGAGGTGTTCTTTGGTGTCCTGTATAGTTTCCTACCCAAAGTAATAATAAAAATGTGATGCCTATACTCATACACAACATGACGCTTCTAAAAATATGGTTGGCCTAATAAAACATCACAAAATTCAACAAGAGCAACATCACATAATACCCCGTCCATGAAGGGCTTCATGGTGTAGGGAAGGAGACGTTATTAGCTAACACAAAGATCTCATCCTTGGTGGAGCCACCCGATGGTATATGATTGTGGGTGTGGTGTGGTCGTAAATCCTAGCCAATTAACAACCTTTGCTAAGATGAGGTTCTTTTGCTTCCCACTATCAAAATAAAATGCAATATAGAACCGTTCACCCACATCTATGAGTGGAAGAGACGCTCCCCCTCCTTTGGATCATCAGGTTTAGTATTATGGACCTTGGCGATGGCACATGGTTCTATGCAAATAATTTTCTTCCCCTTGTCGATCCCCTTATCGAATTCTAGCTTAGAATCAGAACATGCATCAGATTCTAAACCTTTTATCCCGACCACCAATGACTACTTGATGTGACACTCATTTGTGTTGTGGGTGGGGCACTTGTGGAACTCACACAACTTTCTTGTTTCCTTCTTTGTCTTCATGGTGTCATTCCTTTTCTTGTGGTTTCGATGGGTTGTCCTGGTTCATTCCACCTTGGATCTGTCCTTTGTTTTGTAGTTTGGGGGTGTTCCTGCCCTCCTTTGGATTTGCAGATCCAAAGTCGTGCTTATTTTGTTTAAATTTTTGTTCAATCTTGGCATTATATTAGTATGTTGCACCAAGCGAGGATATGTCCAAGAACTCCATTCTTCATGAATGTATTTGTGCAGAAAACCATGATACTTGAGCATAGATGTTGCTAAGAGTATTGGATACCTATATTTGTGTGTAGAGAATGAAAAATATTTGTTATCTCATGCACATCATGGTCCCTTTGTTGTCGTAGTGTGGTCCACTATATGTGTTTGTCTTCATAGCTCACCACAGGGTAATATTATTTCTCGACAACGTCTTGGGAAGAGTTATAAGAGGGTGCGGTTGTAAACAAAGAGGGTTCCTTAGCCCTTTTATCATAGTAAGTTTCCCACCAGTCCTTGATGTGGGGAGCGACCTTAAGTAGTGCAAAGGTAATCTTTTCCCTATTGGAGAAACTATGGGCCAAAAAATAACCTTCCAACAGACTTAACCATTTATCTACAACATTTTCATCTATCCGACCTTCAAATATGGGAATATCAAAATTAACTTGTACCTTGAAGGGGATGATGCCTCCGAAGTGACTGATAGATGAAGATGCATCGCCTATTGGCATTCGCCGAAGGATCTAGGAAAATTTGTTCATCATCTCATTCCTTTGTCACTCAAGGGATTTTATGAGAAATAATTTGATAGGATCTCCTGCACCCTCGTCTTTATTTTCTTCCACCATGGGAGGATGTCGATGTTAGTGGGGATGGTCTTGCAAGGGATGAATTAGTTCAAGTACCAACTCTTTACAACTGACCTTGTTGGGGACATGCACAGAAAAATAGAGAAATAACAGACTGCTCTAATACCACTGATCCTGATTTATGAAGGAATGAAATGAAATGTAGATTTAAATAGAACACAAAGATACAATGAAATAACATAACTTCAATTAATTAATAACAAATACTGAAAATTATTTACATACAGAGTGGAGCAAACTAGCTCGAGCGATGGTAGCTTATTTCTGAGAAGAGATGAGGCAACCACGTGCCTTTTGGACTGTGTTACAATGAGGCTTGGAGGTCTTTTTATGATAAAGAAGATGTGTAAAACCCTAAACTTAAGAGATGAAGCTCTAACAATTTTGGGCCCCGTTGGGGTAAGTTGTACGACCAACTTGCCAATGTCATAACTTTGGCATACGATTTCTATTTGGTTATCATAATACTTCGTTTTGAAAACATCCATGAGGATGTGAAAAAAGAATTTGTAAGACAAATTTTGACACTTTTCCAATGTCTATTTTTTCCCAGAAAAGGGCATTTTAGGACCTCAAAATGAATTCAGAAGTTTAGAACTTAAAAAAAATCCAAAAATAGAAAGTTGTGCTAGAATTAAGAAAAATGAAAGGAAACAGTGTTGGGGGTCCAAGTGGAATAGGCGAGTGACCACCAATATCGACCTGGATCACCTTCCATCCGAGGGAGCCATTGACCTGACATTGACCCTCTTCCAAATGAAAGGTGATATTGGCTTAAGTATATGATAGTAGGATTTATGCATAAATGATTCAAGGATACAATAAATTATTCTAAGGAGATGAGAGAGAAGATTGTTCTTAGGGAGAGAGCCTGATTGGAGGTGCTAAATTATGATGAGAGAATCCCCTAAGATAGCCATGGAAGAGATGTCATGATATTTGGCTAACTGGAGGCCTAACTAGAATCCATACATCTCAGTAAGATTATTTGTTCTTTGACCCAGTCCCCAAGTGAACTTTATTTCCAAATCTCCATTGGGATTTAAGAGAATCCCTTCCCCTCCTACTACCCTTGGATTCTTTTTAGAGGCTCCATTAAAGAAAATGATCCAGTTCTTTTGTCGCATTCTCTAGTCATCAAATTTTGCATATGTATGCCTAAGCTTCCAATTCATAGTAGCTAGATGGTTTGGGATAGAAGAAGAAGGAAGATGAGTTATTATATCCATAAGAAACTTTGTCCATTATCTTTCCTGGTAATCCAGAAGAGCATATTTATTTTTTAGTTTCATTCTATTCTTTTCCACAAATAAAGAGAGAGCTTTAGCAACAATAATCATGGGAGGAATTGAGACACTTTTGAAGATAACACTATTTATTAAAATCCAAATCTTCCAATAGACGAAGTTTGGTCTAGGTCCATTTAAAACTAGGTTTTCCTAAAAAAGTTCCAGCATAATTTTGGTGTCATCTTATTAGGAGATTAGAGATATCATTGGGCATATGGATGGACGAATAAGGGACCCAAAACAACTTACCAGACTTGAAGATAAAAATGACAAGATAAAAACAAGTGAGGGAAATATTCTTCCTACAGGAAGTAGAGAGGGTAGCATGATGGTTCATTTATCCCTTTCCTTTCGAGATTTTAAGAGGTTAGAATTTTCTTGTGGAGAAGAATCCAATAGAAAGAATTGACTTTGGGAATGACATTATTTAACTAGATATTTTTCCAAATGGAATATTTTGGATGGATTTTCTCAAAGAACAATAATTATTTGTATCATGCTTTAACTATATACACATGAGTTTTCCATCCCAACTTGTCTTTTGTTTAGCAGTCTATTGGAGTGTAGCCAAACAATCTGACTATGATCATATCTGCAAGGTTAGAAAGGTTGGAGGGGCATCATACATAAACCATCCAAACCAGATGCTTGCACTATTCCATTTGCTTATTTGGGCTAGCATTGAAATCCATAGTTTTAAAAGATGATGTTGTAATGGCCCAAGAGGTTCACATTCATGTAAAGGAGGGCAGTTCAAGATTGAGTCAGACCATAGGATATTGGAACCATTACGTGAGGTCCAACTAAGATGGTTATTAATTAATTTGAATGAGGCTAAGATGAGTCTCCACATAGGAAAACATGATCTCAGAGAGGAGTGAGGTTCAATTATGTTTTAAGAGCTAAATCACAAAAATTTACAAGAAAGAACTTGGACCCACCAGAAGTCCTTGTTTATTTTCATTTTACAGGCTAGTTTAGCTCCCATTGGTTGATTCAATAGGGTAGAGTCCCTGATCCCCAAACCTCCATGATCTTGAGCAGATCAAATTGTATTCCAATTGATCAAGTCATTTTTTTAGACGAGACTTTGCTTCCTTCCTAAAGAAATTTTCAAATAACCTTCCACAAAACCTGCAAGACGTATATAGGTGCTAGCAGAGCAAAGAAGTGGTAAAGGGGGATGGAAGACATAACATATTTAATGATAACTATACATCCAACTAAAGTGGGCATCGAGTGCCCCAGGATTCAATTTTTTTTTTTTTTTTAATCTTCGAGAGGACAGAGATACATGCATGAGGATAAAGAGTTTTTAAGAAAATCAACATCCTGAGATATTTGAAATCTTTCCAGCCTTCAATTGTATTAAAGCCAAAGATGACAGCAATTTGGATATTCTTGACAATCTAAATGTTCCACGAGTAAATTTTCAAGTTTGATGAATTGGGTAGACCTCTTGTGGCTTCAAGGAAGTGATCAAGGACCAAATTGAATTTTCAAATGATGGTTCCCAAGGCTCCTCCAAGGAGAATAGTTTCGTTAGTAAATTGGGAATTGTTGGCACTTTTAATGGGTAGAGTAAATCTGAGACCAAGAAGGCGACCCGAGCTGTGTTCATAATCAAGTCTTTTTCTCAAGGTGTTAGCTACCAAAATATAAATAAAGGGAGATAAAGGAAATCCTTGACGAAGACAACAAGAAGCAAGGAAGAATCTAGAAACTTTTCCATTAACCAGGGGAGCTATCCAAGGAGAAATTATACAAATGGAAATCCATTGAATAAAAGTGTTATCAAATCTTTGTCTACTCAATATTTTAAAAATGAAATTATTCCTTACTCTTTCAAACGAATTGGCCATATCAATTTTAATAGCCATTCCCTTGTCCCCTCTCTCTCTACCAGAGAACATCACTTCCTAGACAAGAGTAATATTATCAGATATTTATCACCCAGGAATAAAACCTCCTTGATTTCCAGAAATAATAGTTGGGAGAGCTTTTTTAGTCTTTCAACAATAAGTCTGGAACAATTGTATAAGAGTCATTGCATAAGGATATAGGTCATAATCTATGGAAGGAGGAGGGAGTAGATTCTTTGAGAATCAAGGTGAGAAATGATGAATTGATCCCTGCTCCCATATAACCATTTTTCAAAGAGTAACTTATCATTATACATAAGCCTTGTTTAATGAGATCTTATAAATGTTGATAAAAGTGGGCTAAGAACCCATATGGGCCAGAAGCCTTGTCTGGATTGAAAGAAAATATAATTTGATGAATCTTTTCTTTTGTTGGAGGGAGGATTAATTGTTTATTCATGTCTTAACTGATGAGATATAGAGTGCACGCCAACATATAATTTTTAGATTCTTTAGAGGAGGGCTCACGTTTAGAGTAGAGGTTGATGAAGAAAACCATTGGCTTTTCCTTTATTTGATGAAAGTTTCCAACCTTAACACCATTTGTCGCGATATCCTTAATTCTTTTTTTCCTTTCCCCATTTTTTGCTTGTTTATGGAAATATTTGATATTTATTTCCCCTCCTTAGAGCCACACACTCCTATACTTAAATCTACAATAATCCTCTTCCTCTTTCAACAACGCATGATATTTTTTAAACAAAATATTATCATGTCTTGTCATTTCCCCCATTACAAGTTCTTTTTCCATGGCAGTATGCAGGTGACTAATAATATTCTCCATATCTTGAATAACTCCCTATCTATTAGTTTTTAAAGATTGAGCCCAATATTTAAGAAATCTCTTCATCCTTTTAACATTTTTCTCCCATATCAATATTGGATTGCCTTCTACCCATGGGTTCCAAGCCTGAGAAACCACCTCATGGAAGTCTGGGTGATGAATCCATATAAGGTTGAATATAAAAGTAATAGGACAATAGTTCACAAGAGTAGAAAGATCAAGTCTAATTGGGTGATGCTGAGAACCATTACAAGGAGAATGAAGGATTTTATGGATATTTCAGTGGATAAAGTCATTTGAAATAAGGAATCAGTCTAATTTGACAACTATATGGTTGGGGCCTACATTCCTGTTGGCCTAGGTATATTTGAATCCAAATGGTTTAATGTCCATCAATTTAGCCTGTGACATGAAATATTCCATTTTCTCTTTAAAGAGATATATGACAAACAATCCCCATTTTTTCTACTAACTATTTAGGGTAGTATTGGAAGCCCCCCCCAAAAGAATACATAAAACCCCAAATTCAGTATTAGTAAGGATTTGGAGAGAGGCCCAACACTCGCGCTTTTCTCTAAAATGAACAGACATGTAAACATTGATCATTGAGCATAATTATTTTGGTGTAAGAATAAGGAACGATGATCCAAGCCAGTGAACATTTGATAAGGAGTTCATGAGGCAAACCTTAAATGGGTCCCAAAGGGTACAAAGGCCTCCTAAGGCAGCTCTTGCATTAACTGAAGAGATTTCACTACCATAGCACATTTGAAATTGTTGTGCTAATACTTCATGTTCCTCTAATTTAATCTCTTGGAGAAGGATGATAGAGGGCCATTATTTCTAATTAGATATTTCACTTCAGATCTCCTTTTTTATAACCCTAACCCCCTTTAGAAAATCTTATAGATTCACAAGTTAATGCAATTTTCTAAAGCAAGAGACAAGAATATACTTCTACTCTTTACAACGGAAGCCCATAAACATCGAGCTAACAATAATCAATAGAGGAAGAGAATCAAAGGCACATAACACAATAAATATCCTGGGAAAGCCACAACTCAAAACCCCACTATCTGTTTTGTATTAATATGGAAAATTAGGATGAAATTACAATGCTTGTTCTCTCTAGAACAATCCCAACACTCAACAAATTCAATCTCCAACTCATAAGCAAGCTCAAGGCCAAGTCTTAACCTCTTCACAAGATCTCCAATTCTCTATTCCAATGTGTAATTCCTATGAAGGATAGCTTGTATTTAAAGGGAAATAAAGCTTCTAAAAATAGCGTAAACCCTCAAGGATCAGTTCCTAAATGCATGCACTAGCAGTGCAACTCAGAAAAATCTAAAACAAATAGTACATTGTCCTTGCACTCTAGTCTCAAATCGGTCTTTCTCAGAATCGACATGCATGAATTTTTGATGAGTAAATATTCAGTTAACTAGAGTAGCACTAGTGGAGTTCATTAGTGTCACCACTGACTGTTAACTCACTATTATTTCTCTCAATTAGTTTGAGACCTAATTTAACTGAAGTGACTCATGAAACTGAGTCTTCTATTTTACAACTCACAATTAACTCACACTTGACTCCTAAAAAGTAGGGAGAACATATACATGACTTCCAAAAGACTTCCAACTCGAATTTTCTAAGTTCGGTAAGTTTAATAAACTTAACTTAACTATTTTAAGTTGCTATAAGAATAGAATTCGAAGTTAATTCACAGTTTAATTCAAGGACAAATTAAACTGGAATTTCTTGTTGCCATTTCTCAACACTCGCTCTCAACAAGAAAGGGATTATCAACTACCCCGATCATGTCTCTATGAAACTCAAATTTACATCTTGACAATTCCTTTGTTAAGATGTCAACATATTGCTCCTCCGTGGGAATGTAATCTAACAACATGATCCGCCTCAATACAAAATATTTGAGATGATGATATTATATATCAATATGCTTGGACCGATCATGAAAGGCTATATTTTCAGAGAGTTTGATACAACTCTGATTATCACAATAAATCATTGTCGGATCCATCTACTGACCAAACAAACCAACCAAGATCTTCCTCATCTAGATAGCCTCACATGTTGTCTGACTTGTAGCCATGTACTCTACCACTTCCGAACTGAATGCAACCAATCTATGTTTCCTGCAGTACCAAGAAAATACTGTTGACCCAATGCTAAATATCCCTCCTGATGTTCTTTTCCTGTCAGATGGACTCCCTGCCCAATCTGCATCGATGAATCCTTGAAGCTTCACTCCCTCTGTCTGTTTGTACCATAACCCAAACTGAGTAGTGCCTCTAAGGTATCTTAATACATGCTTTGCCTCCTTCCAATACAGCTTGCTAGGCCTAACCATCGCTTGACTAAGTTGGTTAACTACATATCACATATCTGGTCATGTGTTCACCAAGTACATGAGTGAACCCACAAGTTTCCTATAAACAATAGCTTCCACTACTTTCCCTGAAGTAGCATCCTACTTCCTCTAGTTACCAGCTAGAGGAGTCTCCATGGGTTTACTGCCCTTCGTGTGAAATCTCCCGAGTATCTCGTTGGCATACTTACCCTGAGATATAAAAAAACTCCCCATCTCCCTGCCATACCTCCATGCTAAGAAAGTAATGCATGAGCCCCATGTCCTTCATCTCAAACTCTCTTGCAATGTCCTCCTTTCAAGATTTTATGAGCTTCTCATCACCTATTAGTATAATATCATCTACATAAATTGCAATGATCAACAACTTACCTTCCAACACTATGTGATACAGGTTCACATCCACTTCACTCTTCGTGAAGCCCAACCAAGTGAAGTAGCCATCTATCATGGTGTACCAAGCACGGGGTGCTTGCTTCAGCGCATACAACGCTCTCTTGAGTCGGCACACATGCCACTCATGGTCAAATGTTTCAAAACCTTTGGGTTGCTCTATGTACACCTCTTCCTCAATCATTCCACTGAGGAAGGAAGTATTCACATCCATCTGATGGATCTTCCAACCCATCTGTGCTGATAGTGACAAAATAGATTGAATTGACAAGTACTTTGCAACAGCAGCAAAGGTCTCATCATAGTCAATCCCCTCTACTGTGAAAAGCCACGGGCCACAAATTTGGCCTTATGCTTCTCCACACTACCATTTGCAGCTTGCTTTACCTTTTAAAGCCAATGGGATCTCACAACTAACTTGTCCTCCCATATCGGGACCACATCCCAAACACTATTTCAAACTATGGATTCATACTCCTCCACCATTGTATCAACCCAAACTGGCTGCTACACTGCTTCCTGAAAGGAAGATGGCTTTGTCAAAACACATGCACCCATAAATGCCATGTATCTAGCGTACCACTCTCATGACCTCCTCTGTCTGCACTGAGAAGAGGGTGCTCCCACATTCTCCCGTGCATCATCCAACAATCTGTTAGCCTCTCTAGTGCGCTTTCTTCCCTCTCTGGAAGACTCTACCTGAGTGGATGTCTCCACTCTCTGAACCTCTACATGTGGCTTCTCCACATCAATCTGAGGCCCCTCAACCTTAGGAGCTAAAAGCTCCTCATCTGCATGTAGCTCAAGCTCCCTCTCAAGGGATACTCGCACGACCTTCTCCTCATCGAACCTGATATCCCTATGAACCATTGTCATCCGATTGGTCGGCATGTACACCTGATAGTTGTGGGGTGTATCAATGTACCCAACAAAGATCCCCAACTCTTTTGTTGGCTCAAGCTTCTTTCGTGCATCTTTTGTCACATGGCAATAAACTGATGACCCAAAAATCCTGAAGTGACCAACATATGGCCTCTTACCGAAATAAGCCTCCTCTGGTGCCTTCTTCTCAATCATCCGATGTGGCCTACGGTTCTAAACATAAATCGTTGTGTTGCATGCCTCAGCCCACAAGTGTAGTGGTAGGCCCTGATCATGCAACATCGCCCTTGATGCCCCTATTATGTTCCTGCTCTTCCTCTCAGAAACTGCATTCTGTTGAGGGTTATGGGGTGTCGTCAACTCTTGTTTAACCCCTTCTACTGCACAGAAGTTCTTAAATTCATTGGAGACATACTCACCACCATTATCACTCCATAGAGCTTTAACCTTCTTGCCAAAATCTTTCTCTACCAATGCTTTGAACTCACAAAACTTTGTGAAATTTTGATCCTTTTTCTGCATAAAAAATACCCAGCATTTACGAGAATAGTCATCAACAAATATAACATAATACCTATGTTTGGTCGTGGATGCTGTCAAGAATGGTCCACACACATATGAATGGACTCTCTCCATAATAGACTCTGCTCAACTGTCTCTATCTCCAAAGGAAGACTTGGTGTATTTTCCCAAAGTAAAACCCTTGCATGTATCAACTTGCTCAAGCATACCTTTGGGAAGACCGATAGAGATTTGTTGCAATATCTTCAAAGACCCATGATGCAAGTGGCCCAATCACTTGTGCCACAACTCGCTGACGTCTCGGTTCAACATATTTTCTACTTTTGAACTCAAAGCAGCACAATCCTCTACCTCTATCTTATAAAGATTCTATACTCGAATCCCTATCTTCTTTACTTGACTTGTGGCTATGTGTCGAAGGAACACCTTTCCTTTCGAAAATATCACATCATAGACCCTATCCTCAAGCATGGCAATGGATACCAAGTTCTTCTTCAGTCCGAGTACACACATAACATTCTTCAAGGTGAGTGGAGCCACATGCTCCCTCTAAAAAGTAATAGTGCCCACACCAGTAACACTATACTTACCGTCATCACCCATCTCGATACGCATCTTGAGATATTTCTCCTCTAGTTCACTGAATAACTCTTTGTCGTCAGTCATGTAGAAAGAAGCTCCACTATCTAAGTACCAGACACTTCCCATCATTGAGGACACAATGCATGCAATGAGGGAAAAGTCCAATTTGAATTGGGAGGCTAAGGCCTCACCCACCACTCGTCCTAAGGACTTCTCCTTGGACTTCTTAAATGGACCATTTGTAGCAAAGTGTCCCATCTTGTGACAATGAAAGCATTAAAATTTTGTCACGTCCTTCTTCTTACCTCCATGATAAGAATCTGAATTGGAATGGGAAATTTTACCTTTCCCCTTCCTCGCCTTAATCTCTAAGGCACAACTCCCTTCAGAATTATCCTTTGATGAAAAGCCATCCATGGTGTTCCTTCTCATCTCATCTTGCATCAAATATGACCATAGTCGTTCCCAGTCTGGCAGCTTCTCCCGGCCATTGACCAAGTCCTGATAACTATGCCAACTCTTTGGGAGTCCAAGAAGAGAAAGGCTCACCATATCCTCCTCGGCCACCGTGATTCCAACACTTTCAAGTTCATCCCGAAATTGATTGAACTTGGTTAAGTACTTTGGAATCATCTCACCTTTCTCCATCTTGATTTTACGAAGTTTGTCCTTTAGTGCCGACTTCCTTTGATCACTTCTATTCTGATACAAGTCCGTCAATGTTTTCCACATAGCATGCAGAGTTTCCTTGCCATGGACACTCGAGACAATGTGGTCTCGTACTCCCTCAAGGATTATCCACCTTGCCTTCGCCACACACTTCTTCCATTCGGCCAAGTTTTGTGCATTTGTAGCTGCTAGCTTGGGGACTTCTTGATCAATGAATTCCTTCAAGCCATTATCTTCTAGCATGGCCTCCATCCTATCCCTCCAGGCTATAAAATTTGAGCTTCCTTCCAAGGCATACTCAACCCTCAACCCATGGAACACCATCTACCGATCCTGAAGTATGTATGCAAATTTGACTTTCCCCTGTAACCCAGAAACTCAAAACTTCGAAATCTCCTCTACAGAGCTGATTTTAAATCAACGATATCTCCCTCATCCGAACTTTGACTCAGCTGATTGTTTTTTTGAATTTGGGTATCTTTTCCCAAGGAATCTACATCTGCAATTTGTTTCTGAAAATTTTTCACATAAATTCTTAGATCTGCTCTACAAAATCTCGTCCAAAAAAATAATCTTGCTCTGATACCATGTAGAAGATCCCATATATTCACAAGCTAATGCAATTTTCTAAAGCAAGAGACGTGAATATAATTCTACTCTTTACAACGGAATCCCATAAACATCGAAAAAACAATAATCAATAGAGGAAGAGAATCAAAGGCACATAACACAATAAATATCCGAGGAAAGCCACAACTCAAAACCCCACTATCTATTTTGTATTAATCTAGAAATCAAGATGAAATTACAATGCTTGTTCTCTGTAGAATAATCCCAGCACTCAGCAAATTCAATCTCCAACTCATAAGCAAGCTCAAGGCCAAAGCTTAGCCTCTTCAGAAGCTCTCCAAGTCTCTATTCCAATGTGTAATTCCTATGAATGATAGCTTGTATTTAAAGGGAAATAAAGCCTCTAAAAATAGTGCAATCCCTCAAGGATCAGTTCCCGAATTCATGCACTATTAGTGAAAATAAAAAAAAATCTAAAACAAATAGTACATTGTCCCTGCACTCTAGTCTCAATTAGATCTTTCCCAGAATCGACATGCATGAGTTTTTGATGAGTAAATAATCAGTTAACTAGAGTAGCACTAGTGGAGTTCATTAGTGTCACCATTGACTATTAACTCACTGTTAGTTCTCTCAATCAGTTTGAGAACTAATTTAACTGAACTGACTCATGAAACTGAGTCTTCTATTTTACAACTCACAATTAACTCACATTGGACTCCTACAAAGTAGGGAGAACATATACATGACTTCCGAAAGACTTCCATCTCGAATTTCCTAAGTTAAGTAAGTTTAATAAACTTAACTTAAATATTTTAAGTTGTTATGAGAATAGAACTCAAATTTAATTCACAGTTTAATTCAAGGACAAATTAAACTCAAATTTCTTGTTTCCATTTCTCAACACCCCCTACAATTCTAGGAGAGAAATATCATTATTTACTTTTCGAGATTGCCCCCTTTGATGGGGTTATGCCTATGCTTCTTTTGGTTCCTTTGCTTCCTTCTTCTCCCATTTGGATCTGCTTAAGAGTGGATTGACGCCCCAACTTTTTTCTTTTTCAATTTTCTCTATCCGTATTTCGTTGTTAGTTTTCCTTCCAAATCGATAGTTATGACACTCTTTTTCCATGGCTTTGTCCACTTCAGATTTCTCATCTACTGAGCTTGTAAAAGCGAGCCCAACCATGCCATATCTAAGTGAAAGGAATTCTTCCTCTTATTTTGAAGAATAATCTATAGTAGGCTCAAGATCTTCCTTAGATATTGTCGCAAAGATTCCCTCTATATAGCCTTAGGGAGCATTTTGATTAGAGGGCAGATATAGGTTTGGAAGATATGAATGCAATATTTCCCCTTCTTTCATTTTGTTGGCCAAAACATTGAGTCTATTACAAGCATTTTCTTGCGAGACATATTTGCTCGTTCCTTCCCCGATCTTAGCAGAATTAAGCTTGGGAGAGGATGGCCTAGGTTCCTTTAAAGATTGCTTCTATTGCTAGGAAGAGGGATGTTTCTTCTTTTGAGGACCTTTCCTTCTTTTGGCTTGTTGCCATTGATCGTCAGTTTCTCCTTGGTTTTCAGGTTCTTCTGGTGTCTTTGGGAATTTTTTGGCAAAGTGACCATAGTCATGGAAAATCTTACAGTTAAAGGGAAGCTAATCTTAGTCCACCTCTAGAATGTGTGACTAGCTATCTAGGCTTAAAAACTGCAGCGAGAAGACCCTTCTCCAGATCTACTTCTACACAAATTATAACGTAGGAAAAATGTCCATCACACGGCTTAATATAGTCAACATATTTCCCTAGGGGATTTCCAATATTTCTAAAGGTTGCATCATTCCAAGAGTGAAGAGGAAGAAAGGGTAGTTTGACCTAAGCTATCACAGTTGAGGGTACATTGCAATCCAGATTGAAATTAAAACTCCAATGACCTAGGTAAAGCCCCCGCGCACCCAAAAAATACGGGACATATCGAAAGATTTTGTTCTGACCTAATTTTTTCTCAAAAAAGAAGGTGAAGAAGCCCTTTCAACAAAAGGACAAAGTGACTTCTCCATCGATCAAGGGCTTCCAATTGTTCAAAACCCATTGACACATAATTATAGGGGAGGGCCACAATCCTAGGAATTAGCCCATAAGGCCCCAATCTTCCAACTGAAGAGCATGGTTTTTGGCTTACGAAGCAAAGATATCGACCTTGGGGATCTCATTGAGCTTTTTGACAAAACAAGAAGATAAATTCTTTTAAAACTTCGAGCCATTTGTGACCACTAAATTAAAGCCACAATTTCCTAGTCGAGCGAGGAAGGGGAGGCCAGATTGGTTATGGTTGACCACCTGACTAGATCAAGGCCCAACGGGCTAGAGGTAGAAGGTAAGAACAACGAAAGGAAACGACAAGGGGCAAAAAGAGGGAGAGTTGAATGCAAGAAGCAGGAGGAGCAATGGGGGAGACGCCAGCCAGGCTAGAAAAGGCCAACAAGGAAGCCAAATCGAATTAAGAGGGAGCTAAGAGCCGCAAAACCACAAAAATGCATATTTGCTAACTCATATGTTATAAATGTGCAATTATAAAACACCTTTCAACATAATAATTTTAAAAATAAAATAAAACTAAAAACCAAATCTATTTATTAAATATATATATGATTATGCTTCTCAAGGGAAAAGTTTTATGCCATCCATCTTCCATGGCTAAGATGAATAGAGATGGCATCTTCCATAAAAATCTTTCAAACCATATATATATATGAATAGAGATGGCATCTTCCATAAAAAGCTTTCAAACCATATACATATAACGTCATGTGAAAGCGTAAAATGAGTATGAAACTTTCAAATCTTAGATAAACATTACTTTATTATATATATATATATATATATATATATATATATATATATATATATATATATATATATATATATATATATTTTAACATAATCGGGTACTGTATTATATTTCAAAAAAAAAAAAAAAAAGAGGAGGCCGAACTCCTATGTTACAAAACTTTATGCCAGGAAAACAAAGAGAGGAAATGCTACGGGATGGACAAAATTCCTCTTTGTTCCTGCCTTTTCTGACTTTTGAAAAAACTAGACAAGAGTAGATTCTAATAAACTGGAACAACAGAAAGCAATATTTACAAGGCATGCTCAGTCTATGTTGATATGGCTAATTTGTCGAGCTGTAGATTCTTCAGGTTTGTTATCAATGTCAGCTTGCTTGATACTTGACGAGTTGGTATGGACTGCATTTCTATTTTCGATCATAAACTTCAGAATTTCAATGGATTCCTATGCGTGACTGCACCTGTTGGAGAGCTCATTGAACTGATCTTGGAGAAAATAAATTATGTGGAGGAACAAGTTGAGGTCAACTTCATACTTTTCACTGGTGAGCCGGTTGTGATTGTCTATCTTGGCATCCAGAATCTTCTGGTGGGCATGAATTTGCTCCAACTCGGCCTGAAGGTCGGCACAGTGGAGACAATCTTCACTTCTTGCCATTGTTGAAGACAGAAGATGATGTTTGGAGCGCTGAGTATACCGAGAAGCTGAAAAATGTAGAAGATGCTTAACTTGGAAGCACGCAACGGACACAAAAGGAACCATGAAGCAGGGAAGGGTAAACAGAGACGAGGGAGGCAACTCAAAACCGATAGAGCATGAAGGAAGAATGGGCAAAAGTAGGGAGGAAGACTCAAATCGTGGAAGCGGGGCGATAGAATGAGAATAAATCAAGATGCGGGAATGAATGGAAGAAGGGGCGTATAAGAAGGGGTGAGAATGCAGAGGGCCAGGCAGGGGAATGGAGGGAGAATCAGAGAAGAAGCGAGGGAAATCACAGGGGAGGGAAGGTCGAGACAGGAAGGGATGGGCGACAAGATGGAAGACGGCTGAACGAATCATTGCAAGCGAATTGATGGGATATTCAAGGTGATGCCGGATCTCAAGGCAGATTTTGGCAGAGATGAGGATCTGATAAATCTTTGACAAGGCACAGATGTCAGAGTTCTCAGAGTTACTATAGATCGGATTGAGATAAAATAAAAAGATTTTAGTCATGGTAAATAATGTTGAGTTTCCACTGTGTTGCAAAGAAGATTACCCAAAGGTCTGGCACAAGCTCTGTTGGCATGGAAGTCGGCCTCCTTGTTGAGAGTGCGGAGGACGTGGAGAAATCGCAACTCTGTCATTGATTGGCCGATAATTTGACAACGGCTAATGGTCTGTTGGAGAAGAACATTGGGAGATTTTCTGTTATGAGCCATTAAGCTGATGACTACAGCTGAGTCACCAAATATCAATGTTGTACCTATGCCAATTTTATTGAGCTGGACGAGTCCCTGATATAAAGCCAAAGCTTCAACCCTATTATTGGAGATGGGGCCAAGTCCCCATTCATAAGTAACAATGCGTTCCCCATTGGCGTTGAATATGACTCCTCCTGCTCCTGCAATTCCAGGATTAGATTTGGAAGCACCATCAAAGAAGAGATAATAGATGTTGCAATTTTTAAGCCATGTTGAGAACTCTTCTTCTTTTAATCTTATTTTCCAGTTATGACTTGCATTGTTGTGCCTATTGTTGGTGATGTTCCCATTCTGGTTACTGTTGTTTTTATCCAGCAAATAACCAATGAAGTTCCGCTCTTCAACACTGAGACCAGTGATATCAATATTTCTTTGATTTTTGGCAGAGATAGTTTCTAGAGTGAGGCTCCTTACCTTGTTGCATAGTTTTCTTATGGTCGTTTCAATATCAATATTTCTAGAGTGAGGCTCCTTACCTTGTTGCATAGTTTTCTTATGGTCGTTTCCTTGTCTTTGAATACCCTGCGATTTCTAGCCAGCCAAATGTTCCACAACATAGAATAGGGAAGGGTATCCCAGACCCTTTTAACTATATTATTCTTCTTATGCTGCCATGGATAATTCTTCTTCCAATGATGCAGAACTTCTCCTATGGAATTTTGAGAATTCCAAGGAATATGGTCGGTGAAGGATATTTCTCTCCAACAGGTGGTAGCAAAGGGGCAGGCAATGAAGAGATGTTGAATGGTTTCTTCAGCAGCTTGACAATTAGGGCAGCGGGAAGGGCCACTAATGCCTCGCTTTTGCAAATTTTCAGCGGTAAGGATTTTCCCCTTAAGAAGAGTCCAAAGGAAGAATTTAATTTTAGGAAGGGCCTCAGACTTCCAAACAGTTTTCCAGTGAGTCCAGATGGGCGTGGGATGATTACTGTTGCAGATGTGTTGGTGGGCAGCTTGAATAGTATAATTAGATCCAGATGGATCCCAGCGGAAGCCATCTAAATCATTATTTTTTATAGGAGCTATGTTGTGAAGATGGGTTTGGAGAACAGAGAAGCTTGCCTTGAGATCATTGGGAATGGCTGGAAAAGTCCACCCTGTCCATAATTGGGATTGGGGATCCCACTGGGAAATCTGATCCAGGTGTTGAATGCCTATGTTGTCAAAAAAGGAGAGGATTGGATCAACTCCAACATGGCTGTTTATAGGGTGTTGTCCCATAATTTTATCAGATCCAATTTTAATATTAGCACCTCCCTTGGGGACTTTAGATATGTTCTGAGCCATAAAGGGAATTGCTTTCTTGCACAATCTCCAAATTTTGGAGCAATCTGTGTTAGGAATGTCGTGGTCGAGAAGGTGCTGCCTTGGGAAATTTAAATATTTAGCTTCCAACACCCTTTTCCACCAAGCAGAAAGGCTGGTGATAAGTCTCCAAGCAATCTTGCCTCCAAAAGCAAGATTGAGGAACTTGGGGGATCTGATTCCAAGGCCTCCTCGATCTTGGGACTGAATTACCTGCTTCCAATTAACCAGATTGAACTTCTTTTTGTCATTTTTCCCTCCTTGCCAAAGAAATTGACGGAGGATGATTTCCATTTTATGATGAAAAGAGGCCGGAGCTTGAAGGAGGGTGAATTGGTATAAGGGCAGAGAGGAAATACCTGATTTTAAGAGAATTAGGCGACTTGCTGGATTGAGCCAGATGGAACCCCATTGCTGCACTTTCCTTTTCATTTTGTCAATTATAGTATCCCATACTTCTGCTTTTAATGGACCTGCACTCACTGGCATGCCCAGATAAGTGAAATGCGTCCAATCATAATTGCAAGAGACTCCAAAGGTATTGGCGATATTGTGAAGGACTTGAGCTGAAGTATTCCATCCATAAATGCAGCTTTTCAACTGATTGACCATTCCTCCAGAGTATCGCATATATTTGTCTAAAAGAGCTTTGAAGCGTCGGGCTATTATATTGGAAGCTCCTCCAATTAGCAAAGTGTCATCAGCAAATTGAGAGTGATTTATATTCTTTACCCCATTCCCAAATTTAATGCCTGTGATGAGGCCAACCCTCTGATTGAAGTCCAAAGCTTTGCTAAAGGATTCAGCCATCAAAATGAAAAGATAAGGTGAGAGAGGGCACCCTTGTCTTAGACCTCGAGATGATTGGAAAGCATTTCCAGGTCTGCCATTAACAAGAGGAGAGATCCAGGGGCCAGAAATGCAGGCTTTAATGAGGTTCAAAAAAGCCACCTCAAACCCCATCTTCTTTAGAACAGCCATGAGGAAAGAGTGCCTTACTCTGTCAAAAGCCATATCAAGTTTAAGAATAAACCCTTTCTCTTTTCTAGACTGGCTCGAATGGATGGCTTCTTGGACAAGGAGGATAGAATCAGAAATTTGTCTATTGGCCAAGAAACCCCCTTGGTTTTCAGAAATGAGGGAAGGGAGGAGGGGTTTGAGGCGGGAAGCAAGGATTTTGGTCAGGATTTTGTAAGAGGAATTGCATAGGGAGATGGGTCGAAATCGAGCAAAGGAAGAGGGTCGATTTTCTTTGGGAATGAGGGCAAGGTGGGTGGCATTGGTGAAGCCTCCAATTTTACCCTTGCGTTGGACCCATTTGATCATTTTGATTAAATCTTTTTTAATTATTCCCCAATAAGCTCGATAGAAGCAGATGGGGAAACCATCTGGGCCTGGAGCTTTGTCAGGTTGGAGGGTCCAAATAGTTCTTCTTATTTCTTCCTCATCAATTTCCTTGTTCAAATTGTCATTCATTTCCTTGTTGATCTCGCTGGGGAGATATTGCAACAGATCTGTATAATCTTCCTCTTCTTTTGTTTCGGTTAGGAGAGCTCTGTAGTGATCTGTGGCTACCTTTCGAATAGCATCTTGTGTGTTTTGACGATTTCCATCTGCATCCAAAATAGAGTTTACATTATTCCTTGCTTTTTGGACAGTAGCCTGCTTATGAAAGAAAGTTGAATTCTTATCTCCCCCTTGCAGCCAGAGCTGCCTCGACTTTATCCTCCATTTAAGTTCCTCTTCTCTGTTTGCACGACACAGTTGTGAGTAAAGATCGCTCTCCTGGTCTTTGTTCTCCTGTGAAAGGCCATGCTCTTCTATTATTCTATGGATACAGTCCAGTTTGCTCTTTATCTCCTTTTTGATCTTCTCGGGTTCCTTATAGCAATTTTTTGCCCATTCCTTTAAAACCTGCTTAGTCTTTCTTAGCTTGGTTTCCCAAATGTAACCAGGGGACCCTTCAACATGTTGGCACCAAGTGTTTTGTACGATCTCTTTGACAGCTGGAATGCAGTTCCACAGTGAACTATACTTAAAGGGAATGGGTCCAAGAGGACAGTGGGTTTCCAGAGTAAGAGTTATAGGGTAATGATCAGAGGCAGAGAAAGGAAGGATGGAGGCATAACCCACAGAGAAGGAGGAGAGAAACGTAACATTGATTAAGATTATATCAAGCCTTTCCATAATGTTACCTTTACCCAACCTACGATTGCTCCAAGTATACCTTCGATTTTTTGGTGCAACATCGATGAGATCATGATCTTGCATAATGTTTTCTAAATGAACTCTGTAAGGATCAGGGGAGAAGCTACCTCCTCTTTTCTCATTGGAATGAAGAATAAGGTTGAGGTCTCCCCCGAAAATGATATTATTACTTTCTTCTGCATCTATGCTGGCTTTGAGATCATCCCAGCAACGCTCCTTGTCTCTGTAGTGATTAGGAGCATAGATATTATAGATGACTATAATTTGTTTATCTGTTCTGTTTTCTAGAATGGTTTTTATCCAATGCTGATTAACAGTGTCCGATATATGATTCCATATGTTGTGGTTCCAGAGAGTTGCGATTCCTCCAGAGGCACCCCTTGATTCACTAATGCTGCCATTGTACTGCCTCTGCTGATCAATAATTCCAATCATTTCTTGTTGACCCTGTTTTGTTTCCTGTAACAAAAGAATTTATGGTTTCTCACCATGAATAAGATCTTTTAGGGCAACTATTTTGGAGGGGTGCCCTAGTCCCCTACTATTCCAAGAAAGAAACTTCATCATTGAGTATGTGGGGTATGGAGAGGTGCTCGCCCCCCTTGATCCTTGTGGATTGTTTCTTTATCATATTGCCCTAGAATATAGGATTCTAAGTGCCCATGGCTATGTCTTTCTGAGCGTTCTCATCTCTATGTTGCTTAGCAGATTTCCTACCCGGCCCAAGTTTTTTATGAGAGTCACTGGTTGCTCCATGTTCTTTGGAGGAACTCCTGGTTTGCCTAATAGGAGGAGGATCAAGGGAAGGCTGGGAGGAGATAAGCAGAGGAAGAGAGGTTTCGAGGGCATCGGATTGGACCAAAGGAGGGGGGTAATATCCGGGGGAGTGATTTTGGGGGGGGGGGGAGAGGACAGAAAAAGGATTGGATGAAGGGGGGGGAGGAAGATGAGAGAGGGGAGGGAGGGCAGAAATGGAGGGGGAGGAAGAGGAGGGGCGAGCTGCATTGGAAGCTGGAGGGCCAGCTTCAGAAGGAGCTTTGGCCATGGGGGCCGTCTTCTTTTTCTTAATTGTTTCCCATTGTTCATCTTGTGAGCCATTCTCAACATCAACAAGTTTAGTACAGCGATTGGCAAAATGGTCGTATTCATGACATACCTTACATTTGAATGGGATCTGCTCGTAATCCAGCTGCTAAATATTGTTACAGGGAAAAGTGTCTATATATAACTGCTCTATCCCACTAAGGTGTGACAGCTGCCTTAGAAACAAACAGAGAAAAGCTACTTTCGTTTTTCCTTTATGAATTATAGATAGAGAGGAACAGAAAGACCAACCTCTATCTTGCGCTAATCTCCTGATTTGATTCCTCTCTTCTTTGATAGTCTTTAGCTACCTGCTCCCTTGCACGCCCAGCTTCACAAAGTACCTGTAAGATCACATAAGCATAGCACTATACAAAGACATGGATCTATAATCATAAACAATCTAGGATCAGAAGTAAATTGACCATACAAATGTAGTAAGTATCAATGACACAAGAGCATGGAGGAAAACTTAAATAGCTTTTATTGATAAACAAGAAAAAGCCAAGAGGAGTTACAACCAGTTGTTCTGACCCAGCATCAACCTCCCAGCAAAGAAGCCCCTCTTCACCTCAAACAAAGCTTAGATCACCCAATAATATGATGTTTGTCTCAAGAAACCAACAGCAATTCCTTACAATATGCAAAATTTCAGCCTCTGGATCTCTGGGATGAGGGATCCATATATAGATATCTGTAAGGGGGATGAGTCAATAGTGTCTTCCCTCTGATAGTTCTTTCTTCCGCTTGGAGATTGATGGTATCTTACTCATCCTTGGTCGAATTCAGTGAGGCAAGTGTCACAGGAGAAGTTTTTGGAAGCTTCCATTGCCTCTCCACCTCGCGGAATGACACTGCCATTTGTCATTTCTCGCCCATCGCACCCCATAGAAGGGATTTTTGAAATTCAACGCACCCACCCAGTGTATTTAGGTGAGATGCAACGCACTTAGCCAGTGGAGCAGCTGAAATGATCCTGTTTTGACCAATTCTGAGCAGTTTTTCATGGAGAACTTCTGGGAGAAGCTGTAATCTGTTGACCTTGTTCCTTTGGGGTTTAGAACAACACTTTTAGGGACTTAGGAGCCCTTGGTTTATGGACATTTCATGCTTGGGGTTGTAGGGCCCAAAAATGTCTATAACAAATATGACTCCAGTCGTCTACTTTAAGTTTGATGGCTTCGGGAAGGCCTTTGCCTAGATCAACTTCAACACATATACGCACACAAGCTTGCATATTATCTTTTGGTTCGTTGTGATCAATGAATCTACCAATTGCATTCCTAATTGCTCGAACCAATTCATCTCCCCAACAATGAAGGGGGAGATGAGGAAGCCGAACCCAGACCGGAACAACACTAGGAACGTCCAGTTCTGGGTCAAAATCTGGAGTCCATTTATTGAGATACAGGCCTCTAGAATCCATGAAATAAGGGCCATTTCTGAAGATTAGGTCCTTGTCTTCTCTAGATTCAAAATGAAAGGTAAAGTACCCTTTCCCGCAAAATCTAATGGATATTTTGCCTTGGATTTTATCAGACCAGTTTCTTTCGACCCATCTTTGCACAGTCTTCGGGGATGGCCAGAGGCCCTTGAATTGACCAATGAGTCCTTTTTCTGCTAAAGAAAGGGCAGCCATGCGGGGAAGGGCTGGAGGAAGATTAACTTCTTGAAGCACATCAAGTTTTTTGACGAACTTGGAGACGGTTGGACGAGGGCGCTGCGGAGGCAAGGATTTTACCAGGTCTGAGAAAGCTTGTTGGGCATCAGCCACCTCCGGTGTAGCGTCCGGAGGGGCCATGGCGAAGCCGAAGGCCAAGACAAACGCACGACAGTTTGACCTAGCAGAGGCAGAGCAAGGCGGGCGCGTTCATGAGCAAAATTACTTTATTATATTAATATATATAAATATGTAATGATTTTCTTTTAGAAGTTTTAGAGGTGTAAGTATGAAACTTTCAAATTTTAAATAAGTCATATATATATATATATATATATATATAGATATATATATCAAAGCATAAAATGAAAAATGAGTATAAAACTTTCAAAGATAAACATTATTTTATTATATTTATATATAATAATATGTAATAATTTTTTCTACAAATGTAAGATAAAGAATAAATAAATAAATTATATATATATATATAATTGTTTATTTAATAAATAAATTATAATTATATATAAAATTATATATATATACAATTATATATATATATAAAATTGTTTTCTTTTATATGACTTGATAAGTATTATTTTTAATAAGCATGCTATTTAGAATTTATTATTTGAAAATTAGAATATTATATATATGAAATAAAATAAACAAAATTAGAATAAAATATCAGAATATTATATATATATATATATATATATAACAAAATTATATGCATATATATAAACGAAATTATATGCATTGTTTATTATTATAGATGGAGTTTTAATATTTTTTTTAAAATATTTTTAGAAAATTGAAAAGAATTAAAATAATTATTAACATTATAAAATTCATTAAGATTAATATAACTATATAAATTAAATGGTTTGTAAATGTTGATAAGATATCAAAACACTTACTTTATAATACATTTTGTATTATTAAAATTTAAAAATCATTAAATTATAATTTTATTTTAATTATTATTATTATTGTTAATTAAAAAAAATTAACATATGAATTAAACACACATATATATACACACACAGATATCATAACTACTTTTGAGATAAATCACAACTTTTGAGTTGTGACTACTATTAAAAATATTCTACAATATTTTATGAAAGTTAAATCTCTATTATCCATTTAATAATTATTAAATTAAAATTTTGAAAACCTATTCAAAAAAACACACTTATATCAAGGAATAAAATAAAGTAAAAATAAAAATTAAATCCATCTTTTAAAACTTAAAAAATAATAAAATATAAATATATTATTACACTTTCATGAGAAAGTTATATCCAATTATTAAACTTTCAAATCCTAAAATGTATATTATTATGCATGCCCCAAGGGAAGGATTATACATTGGGTATTTGTTGGCTATCTATTAATTTAGTCAAACAAGAGATATTTTTAAGTTTAACAAAGTGAAACTTTTAAATATATTTTTCTATTTTTTATTGCCCAATGCTTCAAATAGTGAGCCAAGAATACACGTGTCATATTATATTTTGTTTTTATTTTTATTGCATTTCATAATTGAGTGAGACATCTCATAATTAAGTAATTGATACATTTCTTTATTTAAAGGTGGCAAAATAGTTTTTATATACATTTCTTTATTCAAAAGTGGCAAAATAGTTTTTATATTAATTACAAATCCAAAAGTACATGGGCCACATTAGTTTTTGTTTTTGTTTTTATTGCATTCCATAATTGAGTGGGACATTTCAAAATAAAGTAATTGATACATTTCTTTATTCAAATGTGGCAAAATATTTGTTATATTAATTAAAAATCCAAGAGTACATGGGTCACATTAGATTTTGCTTATGTTTTTATTGCACTTCATAATTGAGTGAGATATCCTATTATTAAGTAATTGATACATTTTTTTATTCAAAGGTGGCCAAATAATTTTTGTATTAATTAAAAAATTAATATCAAAAGTAACATGAAAAATGTTTAATAATTTTATAAGCTAATTTTGTTATCTCCATAATAAATAAAATAAACACTTTTATATTTTTAAATTTATATATTTATCGTCACTAAATATGTTTACCATTCTATATTTACTTAATATAGTTATAACATTTAATATTTCAAAAATCATCAAAAACAAACTATATACTACAAGTAACTATTTGTAAATAATACATTGTACTATTTTTTAATTTTTTAATTAAAATGTATATTAAATGATGATTTTTAATATTCTACCCAAAAATACATTTTACAACTACATGTCAAAACATAATTACTAATTCTTTTAATATATCACAATAATGATCAAATAGTTTCACTATTATTTTAAAAGGGGCGGAGAGAAGCTATTATGTAGCACTTGTTTTATATATGTATATCCTACAATTTTCCTTTACATCATGTGCCAAATATTATTATACCCGAAAATAAGTTATATTGTTTTTGCTTGTAGGTAAAAAAGTTTTGACTTCACTTAGTTTTGAAATTTTTAAACAAATTTTATCAAATTTATTAAAGCCTTCGGAAAAAATAAATATTAAACTAAATATTTTAAAAATAAAAAATAAAAATAAAAAAATTTAATTTTTTAAAATTGAAATTTCTTTTTTGATAAGTTGTGGTATATTGATTGAAATTTTTTATGTGTTTTTTAATCAAATTTTCATAAATAGAAATCGTTTAAAAAAAACTCATGCCACCCAGTGTCAAAAAAATTAATTATTCAACTTAATTTGATGCATGCATGGATTTCAGAAATAAAATTCGATATGATTGAAATCTAAGGTTGATTGGATATGTTAGAATGCAAAACATCAATATTTGTTCGTTAAATATGTGAATGAGTACGACAAAAATAATTTTTTAAGGGAGTAGTTTTTAAGTGCGAATTTTTTGGAGTTTCCAACAATTTTTTTGCTCGAATCTCACAAAAAAATTTGTGGCCAAATTTTGATTTGTGTTGTTTAAACTAGTTTTTAACTACATATATAGATTCAAAACCCTTAAAAACAATTGTGACACTTCACCTATCAAACTTGTAAATTCAAAGAATCACAAGAAAATGTTCAAAAAATCACACTTAAAAACAAAGACTGAACAATGACAAAACTATAAAAACTCAAACTATGATAACACAATTTATTTATGCATCAAATCTCACCATCTCTTTTGAACAATTAATTTTTTTTATTTTTTTTATTTTTAATGCTTCATAACTCTTCGTATTTAATTTAAAAATAATAATAATGATAATAATACTTCAACTGATCAAAGAAGTTAAAAAGACAAAATATTTAATTTCAGAGATTAATATATTATTTAAAATTTTTAAATTTTAAAAGATAAGAGAACAATTACTTTGTCTAGGTATTTAAGTTAAATCTAATTAACAATTATTTTTACACTTTATAAGTTTAAAGGTTATTAATAAATTCGTTTTCAAAAACACTTCAATAAATTCCATTTTTATGGATATTTATTACATGATCTTATCTTGATACTACGTGTCATATTGTATTATAATGTGTGTAAGTATGTTAGATCTGATGGTGAAAAACAAGGAGTTTTCACTATTGGATAAAGTTCAATTCCCACAAGGCCTATCTCAAAGCCATCGGTCACCTTGAGATAGTGGTCATACATGAGGCTTTACCGAAAGAGTTTATATCAAATATGGTCTTCTTACTTGTGCACATATAAGTGGATCAAAGCCACCCCAATGTCCTTCAAATTTTAAAGTGGTTTGTGCATTGGAATTGGAGAAGTCTAAAAGTTATACAAGGTGAAAGGTGCTCGAGGGGGGTCATCACAAACCTTGAAGGAACAAGTGAATCTTATTACACATGGGGACTTGTATCAATTCCATTAATAAAGCATATGCTTATGCTTTGTGGTAAGGACTCAAAGTAGCCAAAGACATTTGCATCCAATTGCTTATAGTGACAAGGGACTCCAAAATCATTATTAATCATAGGGTACATGACTCTTTGCCAAAAGAACTCTCTACCTTCAAATACATGTCATAGTAGATAAGAATCCAAATTTTTTTCTTCCATCAACTCTTATCATGTCTTCTAAGGAAATAATCAAGAAGCAAATTGATGGGAAAATTACGGTTTAAAGCATAAAATTTTGGGAATTAGCGGTTAATGGCACATTATATCAACACCATGTCCCTTAATTTATTGAATAATACAATGATACATTTAACGATCTTAAATTTTCACATGGTGCACATTCCAAGCCTCAACAAATATATGATATGCATTGTGAAGAGATAAAATCCCTAAGGTCGCATGCTCCAAGTATAAACCTTGTGCCTTGTCCTCCATTGGTGGTAATTACTCTAGATCACTATGGGATAATGGTAACTCAGTTAGACAAGCTTAGGAGGTCAACTAACCCTCTCCACCGGGTAAATAACATTGTTGCTTTTAGACAATTGTTTAGAGTTTTTTTTAGTGCTAAATATCTCCCAAGGGAACCATTCCCTTAGTAGGTTTTCAAAATGAAAAGCATAAAAATTCCGAGCCAAAGTTGACCACGGAACCAATAAGACAAACCAGTTTGTGACTCTTTGAATTTACATCATTTGAGAGTTCAAAACTTAAGGATTGGGGTGGTTGCAGTAGGTAAGGTACAACACTCCTTCTTTACTAAATAAATTGGTTAAATAGGGCATCAAATGAACTCTAAAGAGATTCACAAAATGTGTCATGCTCTTAGAATCCATGAAGAGCGTGTGCATTGGAACAGGTCCTCAATTTTCAATCTTACTTCTAAAATTTATGAAATTGAGTGTCAAATTACTACACAAGTAATATTATTATGGAGTCTTGGTTGGAACTGAAGAAGTGGTTCAGAGTTGTATAGGCTAAGTGTAGTCTCCTTTGAAATTTGGTTAGTAATTTGTGTTAGGGAAAATAGTCCACGACTTCTAACCAAAGGATGTTATCCAACTTGTTGAGGGGAGTGAACACAAAATAAGAAACTATGAATGAATTTGACATCCAGGAGATGGTAGCTATGAACTAGGAGCTTGAACCAACAAGCATTATGGCATTATGTTGGAGGATATACCACTCATTATGTTCTTTGTTAGGTCTTTTATTTTATTTTTTATATATTAACTATTATAATATTGGGCAATATTATAGAGTGTATATTATTAAGGAGTAACTGGTAATTTTATATGAGGACAAAGTCAATTATGTTTTGGGTTTCTAATAACATTGTTTATGGATCATGTGGTCTAACATACAATAAATGCATTTTTACAATATGTACATTTTAAAATGTTATATAGATGAATTCATAGTAAAATATCAAATTTATCTTTTATATATATATATAAAAAGAGAGAGAGATATTACAACAAAACACTATATTATTTTAAATATAAAATGTTTAAAAACACACATGTACATTATATAGCAAAAAATATAATATCCACATAACAATCATTGTGCAATAGTTATCTATACCAATAAAATATTGGATAATAATATAATGTTTTGCACTTTTAAAGAAAAGATCCCCTACACACAAACATATATATAACATTTTCATAATTATTGTGCTTTAAAGTATTGGTAAAATATGTATTATTTATTATTTAATGTTTTTTAGATGACAAAGTATAATATATACATTAGTTTCTTTTAATATATGACCAACCAAACAAAATTCACTTTTTTTAGAAGTTGCAAAAAATCATTAGATTTTCAAAAGTGTTGATTAAGAATAATTTTTTATTTTGAGCATATTTTTGATACTTTAAATTTTTTATATATTAAGTATGCATATTGTTTTTTTAATGTTAGTGATTTTCATGCCAATTTGAAAAGTGTTCATTCAACATCAACCCCCTTTTTGACTTATTTTTGACAGTAAGTATGAATAAGTTTTTAGAATGTTGGTGATTTTCATGCAGATTTTGAAAAACATTGATGTAACAACAACTTCTTTTTTTTGAGGCATATTTTTGACATTTTATATTTTTTATGTCCTAAATATGTATACTTTTTTTTTAAATGTTGATTATTTAACCATTTTTCAAATTGTTTTATTCATCTTCTTGTTCTTCATCCTAATATGTTTTTTTAAGGGTTTTCCAAACTTGTGTTTTTTGTTATGCTTTTCAATGTTTTTATTTATAATAAAAATAATAATTTTTTTGCAAAGTTAAAAACAAAACAATAAAATCATGATTTTGAAATTATGATTTTTTATATAGTTATATATAATTGATTAATACTCCAATACACATAAACTAATTGTCACTAAAAATAATAATTTTAAACAAATGCACATTTTGTGATGATGATGGTGGTTAACGTCCACTGAGACCATACTTTGGTCTATCGGACCTAAAGAAATGAATTATTTAGTTTGATTTAAGATTTTATTCCTATGCTCAAAAAGCTTGGAGAGAACCCTCCCGAGCTCACTGTAATTTTGACAACGTAAAAGGCTAGGAAGGTCAGTATTGCAACAAATATTTTGAAACTGAGATCTAATGTGGTTGTACGTGGGGCACTCTAAGAGGAAGTGATTTTCATCCTCGATGTTCGTATTCTCATGGAGATGGCATAACCTTTCCATCCATGGTGTTTTAGGAACTACCCAATAACCCGTTTCACTATGGAGCTCATGAGAGTTCATTCTAATCTTGGCTATATTAATTTTCTTCTTTGAGCTAGTTAAAACAGAGATATACTTTTGATCTTCTAGGGTGGGGTTGATGACCTCCTTATAATATCTTAATTTTCTTTTAGCTGCTAAATCTTTCTCACACCACATTTTTTCTTTGAACTTAGAAGTAACAATATTTTTAATGTTATTAATGTTTTGCAATGCAACATTCTCGTCGATCTCCTAATGGTTTAACCAGGCCCTGGTGTCTTTATACCAACCTTGTTTGAGCCTTAGGTGGTCTGGAATTCAAAGCTAGCTTAGGAAGTCTATGGTCTCTTATGTTATTGATTTTGTGCTTGTACAACAGAAGCCTAGTCATAGCTAGGCTCTCGATAGGGGAAAGACCCACTTATATAAGGAGAATAGGATAAGGTGTGTTGCTTTTAATTTTGAGGTTATACGTTATAAAACGCTTTTGGATTTGCTCAATCTTTCTCCAGGATTCTCTAGATATGCTACAACCCCAAAGCTCACATCCATATAAGATAATCGGAGTGACTAAAGTTTCAAAGAGGATCTTCTTTCTATCCCACATTACGAGGTTTGTTGTTTTACAATCTTTTCAAGACCAAAATAAGCTTTCCATCCCCCATTAATCCTTTTCTCAATGTTATAGTTCCAGTTCAGCTTGTGATTAATATCAATTCCTAGGTACTTGTAGGAAGACACTTCCTCCAAGTTACTATTGTCATACATAAAATTAGCATAAGTGTCATTCTTGGATTTGATAATCATAACTTTTGTTTTATCAGTGTTAACAACCATACCCACGGTAGAGCAGAAATCCTTTAGAAGTATAAGTTGCTTATCAAGATCAAATGGGCACCTTGCGAGAAGAACAATATCGTCAGCATAGAGAAAAAGGATGATGACTATCCCAGCTAAGATCATGCCGGCACATACTGCTTCCTCTAAACAACCTTCTAGCTTGTCGATGTAAATGCCAAATAGGGTAGGGAGGAGGGGGCAACCTTGTTTAACTTCGATATTACACTTAATATCTTTTGACCACCCCTCATTGCTCTTTAACTTGGCAATTACATTCCCTGATAACCTTATAGCGACAGCTCTCAACTCAAAAGGAACCTTTAGCTCTTCTAATTTGTTCCAAAACTTGTTTCTAGGAACCATATCGAAAGCCTTTCTAAAGTCCACAAAGCAATAAAAGAGAATGGATTTATCATTGCGGAATTCCTCCACAATGATCCTAAGCGTAACGAGGTGGTCTGTTGTTGAGTGTTGCTTTCTAAAACCCACTTGGCCTATAGCCCGCTTACCTTCACTTTCAAGCCATATGTTCAACTTCCTTTCCAAAATAATACCATATAACTTGGCTAGGAGAGGGCTGATCATAATTGTCTGATAATTAGAGGGGTTATTTGTATCCCCACTTTTAAAAATAGGGTAATGAGGCTTTGAGTCCATGGTTAAGGGAACCCTTGCTTGACCGCTTGATTGAAAAGCTTGTGAATGTGGGGGATGAGGACAGGACCTCCAATTTTTAATATTTCCACCTGGTAACCTTCAATGTCCTTGGCTTTCCCATTAGCCAAGCGATTAACCCCAAAATCAACTTCTTTCGTTGTGAGCAGGGTTTCAAAGTTATCCATGACATTTGGACATTCATAAAGCTTTTTAAGATAGGAATTCCAGTGACGTAAAGCAATTTTATTATTATCTTTAGTTTTCCTAGTTAGAATCTGCCTCCAAAATTTCTTAGGAGCTACCTTAGAGAGGTGTAAGAGATTCTCTTTTCTTTTATGAATATATTGCCTTTTTTTCCTTTTAGTTAGGGCTTTGTATATTTTTATCTTTCCAATTTTAAGAGATCCATCAACAACTTCCTTAATTTCTCTCCTTGCCCTTTTACAATCTTTGTCATACCATGGGTTGGTTTTTCTATTTCTTTTATTACTTGAAACTTAAATTGAGAAATTGTTAATAGAATATGAGAGGGTTGTAGTAAAATTATGATAGAGATCTTCTATGTTGTCTATACTAGATAAAGGAAGCAAATTAGTTTTTAATTCATTTAGAAAGAGATATTTTTTATTTATATCGAAGATTAACTTCTTTTGGCTATAAGTATTATCTTCTATGGGATCTCTAGGCATGACAAAATTGAGAGTTATAAGTAAAGGCCTATGATCAGAGTTAGGGCATGGTCATTTAAGATGTCAAAATTTGTTATTTGTTGTATAGAGGAAGATCGGAGATAACATAGTCTACCACGCTGCTACCAACCCCATGGATGCAGGTCATATGGCTAGAATTGGGCCACTTCTTTAGACCGTTACAAATTATGAGATCATGAGCATTATAGAGCTTGAATAGCTCTGACCCAAACAAATTCTCCTCAAGGTCTTCAGAGCTCCTTTTGTATTGGGTAGCTAGAGGAAGGTCTTCGTCTAACCAAAGAGGATTAGGGTTGGAATGATTGCTTAGAAGAATAGCTTGGTTTCTTGAAGTTCGAGCATTAAAGTCACCCATTTAAAGGATATTGTCTTCATTCCCTAGGCTAGAAATATCATTCTCTAAACCATTGTAAGGACTATTTTTATCTAGATTCTTTTTCTTATAGAAGTTAGAATTGATGGGGGGGAAATAACAGATTGTTATGTAGGTCTTTTTATCATAAATGTCAGTAATTTCTATCCAACTATATTGGTTGTAAGGGTCATTTTTATAAATCCTAGCATGGGGAGAGATGTTCTTCTTAATGTAACAAGTTATACTCCCAATGCCTCTACGAGAGGATCGCTTATTCCAGGTAGATGATAATGTAAAGCCATCTATGTTAGGGACCTTAGATTCTTCGTGCTCCCAAGTTTCAACAAGCAAAATAATATCAACATCATTCGAGATCCAACTTAGCTTGGGGCCTTTGTTCCATGGAAAGCCCCGATCGTTCCAAGAAAGAATACAAAGCATGTTGAATTGCTATTTGTTATTATCTTTTTGGTTTCTATCTTGAATAACAGCTTTTCTATTTCTGATTATTGCCCATTTTCCTTCCTTCCTAGCTTCCTTTACCTTTTGAACCTCCTTTCTCAATTCTGCTTGATCTTCTCGAATGAGATCTTCATTTATAAATATTCTCGTTCCTTTTAGACTTGAGGTTTTACTAAGTATGTCATACTTATGGCCAGTAGAGCTCACCTTTATTCGGATCAGCCTTCCTTTATTCTCAGTTAGTTTCCCCGACCTTGTTGCTTCTGTGAGACACATTGTTTCAATTTGTAATCTGTTATGTAATTCTGCCTGGGCTATGGCTAAAGTATGCTTGTCTACCTCCTCTTTCAAACCAAAGATTATAAGGTTCAAGGCCTTTTTGTTACACTCATGGTCTAATTCTATCATTTTTTTCATTTCATCTTTAATTGGTTTGATATCTAATTTACCTGCCACACTATTTAGGGTGAGGCAGCTATTAACTTTTTCTTCTAGCTCTTTAATCATGTCCTTCATTTTAAGACTCTCTAAAGTATTAGCATCTACTTGCTCGGATGTTTGGTTCATATCTTGGTTTTGTTTTCTATAACCTGCAACCTAGTCTCCATTGCCTCCATCTTATTCTCCAATAGTTCTATTTTATTTTCTATTTGTTTTTGGATCTTGTCTTCAAGAGATGTGAATTTATTTTCCAACATGGCTGCTATCTCTGTTTGTAGCTTGACTTCTTTTTCTTCTCTACATTTCTTTAAAGACTCTATATACTCATAGAGGCTCTGTAGAGTAACTGTGCTAAGTCTACCTTTGGTAATCTTTAGTAATTGTGGTGAATTATTCATGCTAGAAAATATATGAGCAGATATGTATTAGAAAAATATAAGGAATGTGTGCCCCTGATATTAGCAAGCCGGACCGCAGACACATGTGCCCCAGATTTTTTTTCTATTACCATAGAGAGATCGTAAATATAAAAACAAATTTTTAAATGAAGAGAAAATAGGTTTAAAAATTACGGAATATGAGACTTTTTCGCTAAAAATAACATGATAAATAATATATTTTTATAAAAATAATTGAATATTACTAAACTAACAAATTTATGAATTTTATATCCAAAAAAGATAACATCATAAGTTTTTTTTCTCCCAACAAAATAATTCACATACAATTTTAAGTAAAAATAACAAAAATATTGTTAAAAAAATAAATATACAATAATAATAATAAAATAATTAAAAAACATTAATAAATAAAAACAAAAAGTTAAAAATTAAAAAATACAAATATATATATATAGAAAAAAAAAAAAACCTTTAAAGTGAAAAATAAAAATATTAAATGAACATTAAAAAAAAAATAAAAATTATTGAAATTAAAAAAATTAAATAAAATTTAAGTTATTATTTATTATGATTTAAATAAATTTTTGTAATTTATTTTTTAATTGGTTTATTTTTTATTTATCCAATTTCTTTTTATTTATTTATATTTTTTTTTTCGTATTTTGGTGTTAAATTTTTAAATTTACAACTATGTTTTTTAATTTATTTTTTTCATTTTTCAGTTTGGATCAAAATTTTTTGACTCTTAATTAATTTACAAATTTTTAGGAATTATTTCCAAAGTTTATTAAAATTTTGGTACAATTAAATATTAAAATTAATTTTTAGAAATTGAAAAAATATTTTTTTAATTGATCGAATTTAGATTTATGTGATCCATCTCTTGTTTCTCAAAAAAAAAAATTACTAAATAAATAAATATAAATAAAAATAAAAATAAAAGAATAAAAAATAAAAAATAAAAAATAAAAATAAAAATAAAAAAATAAAAAATAAAAAATAAAAATAAAAATAAAGAAAAATAAATAAATAAAATTAATTAATTAATTTAATTAAATTAAATTAAATGAAAATGAAATAAATAATAATAATAATAATAAATAAAATAAATAAATAAATAAAATAAAATAAATAAATAAATAAAATATAAATAAATAAATATAATATATATATATATATATATATATATATATATATATATATATATATATATATATATATATATATATATATAATTCGAGTGATAATTACATCAAAATTCATTTGTTGACGTGTTTCGAACCAACCAGTGTGGTTCATCGTCACGATAATATTTTAAATTTAAAAAAAAAAAAAATCCAGTGATAATTACATCAAAATTCATTTGTCGACGCGTTTCGAACCAACTAGTGTGGTTCATCGTCACGATAAGATTTTAAATTTTTTTGAGTTTTTAAAATTTGAATTTCTATTTTTTTATTGGTGGATGACTAATTTTGTGTAGTATAAAATCAAATTTTCAGAAATAAAAATTATTTTAAAAACTAAAAATGAAAAGAAAAAAAAATCCTCTGATCCCCAAGTGTCATCATAAATTGATTATAAAAAAAATTCCAGATTTATGGATTTTTTCATAATTAATATTTTATTTTACAAAAAAACCGAGTTGCCACAACATTTTGGGCTTTTACTAACTATAGAAACTGGTAGATTCAAAAAACAAAAGCAACAATTTTTCCTTGCTGATTTTTATTATCAATTAACTTTTTTAATTATTTTCCTAAAAAAATTACCTATATTATATATTTGCACAATTAAATTTTAAATTATGATGCAATATAAAAAATAAAATTTAAGTCAACACTACAATAAATAAGATTTTATTTTTTGTCATTCGCAATTTTAATCACAACTTCAAAAAATAAAATATAAAATTTAGGAACCTGTTGTACTCACACTTAAGCCTCTTTGTAACTAAATTTATTATTTTAATATACTAGACAGTGTAATTTTTTTTTATTATTGAATGGACTTTATTTAATCATTTTCTCAATAAGCATTACCTATATTACATATTTTCACAATTCAATTTTAAATCATGATGCAATATAAAATTTAAAATTTAAATCAACACTACAATAAATAAGATTTTCTTTTTTGTCTTCACAATTTTAATAATTACTTTAAAAAAAAAACAACAACAACAACAACAACATTTTTTAGGAATCTATTGTACTCACACTTAAGCCTTTGTCTAACTATTTTTTTATTTTTTTAATATACTAGTTATTGTAATTTTTTATATTAGATATTTTATTACATATGAATTCTTTGCCACACGATTAAGATGACACAAGATACTTCATATCAATTTATTTTTTTGGCATAGAAATTTTACCACATTATTTTTTTGCCATTGAATTAAGATGGGTTTAAATTTAAAGTTAAATAAACAATTTGTTACAATAATTAACTTTTATATGATGATGATGATGGTGGTGGTTAACGTCCGCTGAGACCAAATAATGATCTATCGGACCTAAAAAGACAAATTATTTATTTTGATTTAAGATTTTATTCCTATGCTCAAAAAGCTTGGAGAGAAGCCTCCCGAGTTCACTATAGTTTTGGCATTGTAAAAGGCTAGGAAGGTCAGTATTGTAACAAAGGTTGTGAAATTGAGATCTAATGTGGTTGTATGCAGGGCACTCTAAGAGGAAGTGGTTTTCATCCTCGATGCTCCCATTCTCACAAATATGGCAGATCCTTTCCATCCATGGCGTTTTAGGAACTACCCATCGGCCAGTTTCGCTATGGAGCTCATGAGAATTCGTTCTAATCTTTGCTATATTAATTTTCTTTTTTGAGCTAGTTAGAATAGAGAGATACTTTTGATCTTCAAGGGTGGGGTTGATGACCTTCTTATAATAACTTAATTTTCTTTTAGACGATAAATCTTTCTCACACCACAATTTTTCTTTGAACTTAGAAGTAACAATATCTTTAATGTTATTTATGTTTTGCAAAGCATCATTCTCATTGATCTCCCAATAGTTTAACCAGGCCCTTGTGTCCTTATGCCATCCTCGGTTAAGCCTTAGGTGATTTTGGCTGGAATTTAAAGCTAGCTTAGGAAGTCTATGATTGTCTATGTTATTGAGCTTGTGCTTGTACATCAGAAACCTGAGCATAGCTAGGCTCTCAATAGAAGAAAGACCTGCTTCTATAAGGAGAATAGGATAGGGTGTATTACTTTTAATTTTCAGGTTATAAGTTATAAAACGCTTCTGGATTTGCTCAATCTTCCTCCATGATTCTCTGGAGATGCTGCAGCCCCAAACTTCACAGCCATATAAGATAACAGGAGTGACTAAAGTTTCAAAGAGGAACTTCTTTTTATCCCACATTACGAGGTTTGCTGTTTTACAATTATTTTCAAGACCAAAATAAGATTTCCATCCCCCATTGATCCTTTTCTCAATGCTATGGTTCCAGTTGAGCTTGTGATGGATATCAATTCCTAGGTACTTGTAAGAATACACTTCCTCCAAGTTATTATTGTCATACGTAAAATTAGCGCAAGTGTCCTTCTTAGATTTGATAATCATAACTTTTGTCTTGTCTGTATTAACAGCCATACCCATGGTAGAGCAGAAATCCTTAAGAAGCTTGAGTTGCTTATCAAGATCAGAAGGGCACCTTGCCAGAAGAACAATATCGTCAGCATAGAGAAGAAGGATAATGACTATCCCAGCTAAGATTGTGCCACCACATTCTGCTTCTTCTAAATAACCTTCGAGCTTATCGATGTAAATGCCAAATAGGGTAGGGGAGAGGGGGCAACCTTGTTTAACTCCGATGTTACACTTAATATCTTTTGACCACCCCTCATTGTTCTTTAGCTTGGCAATTACATTCTCGTATAGCCTTGTAGCAACAGCTCTTAACTCAAGAGGAACTTTTAGCTCTTCTAACCTATTCCAAAGGTTGTATCTAGGAACCGTATCGAAAGCCTTTCTAAAGTCTACAAAGCAGCAGAATAAATTGGATTTATCATTACGACATTCCTCCGCAATGATCCTTAGCGTAACAAGGTGGTCTGTTGTTGAGTGATGCCTTCTGAAACCTGCTTGGCCTTTAGCCCGCTTACCTTCACTTTCAAGCCATATGCTTAACTTTTTTTCCAGAATACTACCATATAATTTGGCTAAGAGAGGGCTAATCATAATTGTTCGATAATTAGAGGGGTTATTTGTATCTCCACTTTTAAAAATAGGGATAATGAAGCTCTCAGTCCAAGGTTTAGGGAACCCTTGCTTAACAGCTTGATTGAAAAGTTTGTGGATGTGGGGGATGAGGACAGGGCCTCCAATTTTTAAGATTTTTGCCTGGTAACCTTCAATGTCCTTGGCTTTCCCATTCGCGAGGCGATTAACCCCAAACTTAATGTCTTCTAAAGAGAAGACTTCTTTCGTTGTGAGCAGGGTTTCCAAATTATCCGTGACATTAGGAGATTCATAAAGCTTTTTAAGATAAGAATTCCAATCGTGAAGAGCAATTTTATTATTATCCTTAGTCTTCCTAGTCAGAATCTGCCTCTAAAATTTCTTAGGAGCTACCTTAGAGAGGTGTAAGAGATTCTCCTGTCTTTGACGAATGTACTGCCTCTTTTTCCTTTTAATTAGGGCTTTGTATATTCTTATCTTGTCCATTTTAAGAGAATCATCAACAGCTTCCTTAATTGCTCTCCTCGCATTTTTACAATCTTTGTCATACCAAGGATTGGTTTTGCTATTTCTTTTATTATTAGAGACTTCAATTGAGAACTTTTTAATAAAATATGAGAGGGTTGTAGTAAAATTATGATATAGGTCTTCTATGTTATCTATACTAGATAAAGGAGGAAAATTAGTTTTTAATTCATTTAGAAAGAGGTCCTTTTTATTTTTATCAAATATTAAGTTCTTTTGGTTGTAAGTATTATTTTCTATGGGAACTCTATGCATGACAAAATTGAGGGTTATAAGTAAAGGCCTATGATCGGAGTCAGGCTCATGGTCGTTTAAGATGTCAAAGTTTATCATTTCGTTGTATAAAGGAAGATCGGAAATAACGTAGTCTACCACGCTGCTACCAAGTCCATGGATGCAGGTCATCTTGCTGGAATTGGGCCACTTTTTTAGACCGTTGCAAATTATGAGATCCTGAGCACTACATAGCTTGACAAGCTCTGACCCAAACAAATTTTCCCCGAGGTCTTCAGAGCTCCTTTTGTACCTACTAGCCAGAGTAGGGTCTTCGTCTAACTAAAGAGGATTAGGGTTGGAATGATTGCTTAAAATAATAGCTTGGTTGCTTGA
Organism: Pinus tabuliformis; assembly: GCA_031772625.1. NCBI lineage: Eukaryota > Viridiplantae > Streptophyta > Pinopsida > Pinales > Pinaceae > Pinus > Pinus tabuliformis. The sequence continues at coordinate 1,244,015,197 of CM062818.1, forward strand.
AGTTCGGGCATTGAAGTCACCTATTAAAAGGATATTACCATCATTCCTTAGGCTAGAAATATCGTTCTCTAAACTATTGTAAGGGTTAGTTTTATCTAGATTATTCTTCTTATAGAAGTTAGAATTAATGGGGGGGAAATAACATATTGCTATGTAGGACTTTTTATTATTAATGTCTCTGATCTCTATCCAACTAAATTGGTTGTAAGGGTCGTTTTTATAAAGCCTAACATAGGGGGAGATGTTCTTCTTAATGTAACAAGCTATTCCCCCAATGCCTCTACGGGAGGATCGCTTGTTCCATGTAGACCATAGCGTAAAGCCATCTATGTTAGGGACCTTAGATTCTTCGTGCTCCCAAGTTTCAACAAGCAAAATAATATCAACATCATTTGAAATCCAACTTAGCTTGGGGCCTTTGTTCCATGGAAAGCCCCGACAGTTCCAAGAAAGGATCCGGAGCATGTTTGATTGCTATTGATTACTATCTTTTTGGTTTTTGTCCCGAATAAAGGCTTTTCTATTTCTGATTATTGCCCATTTTCCTTCCTTTCTAGCTTCTTTTACCTTTTGTACCTCCTTTCTTAATTCTGCTTGATCTTCTGGAATGAGATCTTCATTTATGAATATTCCCGTTCCTTTTAGACTTGAGGTTTTACTAAGTATGTTGTGCTTATGATCAATAGAGCTCACCTTTATGCGGATTAATCTTCCTTTATTCTCGGTTAATTTCCCCAACCTTGTTGCTTCTGTGAGACACACTGTTTCAATTTGTAATCTATTATGTAATTTTGTCTGGACTAAGGCTAAAGTATCCTCATCTTCTTCCTCTTTTAAACCGAAGATTATAAGGTTTAAGGTCCTTTTGTTACGTTCGTGGTCTAATTCTATTAATTTTTTCATTTCGTCTTTAATTGGTTTAATATCTAACTTATCTACCACACTATTTAGGGTGAGGTGGCTATTAACTTTTTCTTCTAATTCTTTAATCATGTCTTTCATTTTAAGACCCTCTAAGGTATCAGCGTCTCCTTGCTGGGATGGTTGGTTAGTATCTTGGTTTTGTTTTTCTATAACATGCAATCTAGTCTCCATTGCCTCCATTTTATTCTCCAGTAGTTCTATTTTATTTTCTATTTGTTTCTGGATAGTGTTTTCAAGAGATGCAAATTTGTTTTCCAGCACGGCTTCTAACTCTTTTTGTAACTTGGCTTCTCTTTCTTCTCTGCGTTTCTCTAAAGACTCTATATACTCATAGAGGCCTTGTAGAGTAACTGTGCTAGGTCTGCCCTTGGTAATATTTGGTAACTGTGGTGAAGTATTCATACTTGAAATTATATGAACAAATATGTATTAAAAAGAGAAAGATAAGGAATGTGTGCACCTGATATCCGAACCTGATGTGCGAGCCAAGATCTCCAAGCTTTGGATTGCGAGTTTTAAAACCAAGAGACTATTTATATATCGTCGAGACGAGACTGTTTATATATCTTCCGAGCCTGCTTATATATCACCGAGACTGTTCATATATCACCGAAACTGTGTATATCGCGAGACTGTTTATATATTACCGAGACTATTTCGCGACACTATATGCAAGCCTCAAAACTGATCATAGAAGATTATGGTCTTATATTGCAGAGGATCATCGAAGATATGGGCCTCAGAATCAGGTTCAAATGCAGAAGAATATATGTAAGCCAGTGGCTTAAATGTGAGCCTGTGCCTTGGTCTTATATGCGAGCTTCTGCCTCTTGTTTATATGCGAGCCTCAGAACTGATCATATGGTCTTATATTTTTGTTGAACCTTTGTTGTTATGCGAGCCGCAGAACAATAGAGCCGCAGAGGATTAGAATGATAGCTGACTTCCCGTTTTATCGAAGACTGCTCCGATATATAACCGCACCGAGAGTTCGCACTGTTTATATATGCGAGACAGTTCAATATATGCGAGACAGTTCAATATATAACCGCACCGAGATTCAATATATATGCGAGACAGTTCAATATATATGCGAGGATCAGAGCCGAGTTCAAATGCACCGAAGATATATATGCGAGACAGTTCAATATATATGCGAGACAGAGCTCATTCAAGACTCATAAAATTATTTGTCACGCGAGACAGTTCACTATATATGCGAGACAGTTCAAGAGATATATGTGAGACTCATAAAATTATTTGTCACGCGAGACAGTTTCAATATATAACCGCACCGAGATTCAATATATATGCGAGAAAGTTCAATATATATGCGAGGATTAGAATGCCGCAGAGCCGAGTTCAAATGCACCGAAGATATATATATATAAAATAAAGATACTAGACATTGTAATTTCTCCTCAGTTGGTCCCATAAGCTAAAAACGGAATAAAATGTGCGCAAACACATTTCAATAAACTCTTAACTTTTGTAAAAAACGATATTGTCGAGGCTAATGTTTCATCCAAAATTATCTATGCACCTATCTCTATTTTGCTCCAAGGTTATCTAGTGCATTGATTACTTTTGTTACTTCTCTTTGTCTTATTCAATTGTATTTTATTATTAGATTTATGAATTGTTCAAGCATTCAATAATTGCTATCAATTCCTATTACACTTGTTTTTTTAAATTTTCATCCTTTATGAGACAATTTTGGAGTCGTCTAACGAGGCGAAGGAATTGCCCGAACGGCCAAAAGTGGCCGGAATCCAGGCAAAAAGATTTCAAAAAATCTTGTAGAGACTGTTTGAATCGTGTTTTTGATGGTGGAAATGGATTCAGCACCATCAAAAACATCTAGAACACTTCAAATTTTGGAGGTTAACAACTATAACTTGGATTTACAAAAATCCTTACCGGATTTTCTCTAAATATTACCAGAATTTCTATAACTTTCCGGGCAACTCCTCCGCCTCGTTAGACTACGCAGATAATTTTGGTTTGTTATTATCAATAATTTTTTAGTGTGTTTTTTTATATATATTTTTAATGTTTGTTTTAAGTTTTTATTGTTCTTTTTATTTTTTATGTTTTAATATATATTTTTTTATTTACTTATTATTATATTTTTATTTTTATTTTTTTGGTATTGGTTTAATTTTTTTCAATATTTTAATTTTTATTTAGTTTTTAACTTTTTTCATTTAATTATTATTTATTTATTTTTTCTGCAGGACTTATGTCAATCCTCAACTAACAACCCAACCCCATTATGTGTCAATTTCATAGTTGATTTTAATTTTTTGTTATGATAAATCAAGTCTGCCCCCACAATGTGTCAATTTCATGGTTGATTTTTAAGTTTTCATTACAATGGGTCGAGTTCACCTCCACTGCATGTCAATTTGATGGTTGATTTTTAAATTTTTTGTTACAATGTGTCAAGTTGTCTTAGGCTAAGATTTTAAAATAACTATACTTTTAGCATTTAAAAAATAAATTACTCTTGGTATAATGACTCTTTCATTCATGTGTTCATTTTTAAAGTTTTTTTAGTCATATAAATTTTCCATAATGTCATGGTTGAAATATGTTGAAAACTTAAGGTTTTTGTAAAGGCCAAAGGATGACTTGCAAACTGCACACAAGAGAAAATAGAAATGCGGGTTCCCAGAATCCAGACCGATGCCAAAGCCACAAGGAAATGCCAAAGGGAGGTCTTTTATTGACGACCCCAGATGTGAAGAACCAAGGGATGTCGATTCCCAAAAACCAGCATCGCCCCAACGCAAATTTTGCCTCCCAAATGAAAACAACACCACCAGAAGTCCCGGAGCTAATTAAACAAGTGATATACACTGAATATAGATGACCCAAGAGACACCAACCATAAGGCCAAGGCGAGAAACCAAGTAAACGCAGAGCGACCAGACCCAGAACAAGCTGAAACCTCAAGTGACACACCCTCCGACTTAGGAAAGAGAGGGAAAGTTTCACCAATTGCAAGAAGGAAAGAAAGATTATCGAATTAAGCCCACAGGAGGTGCGATAGACAGAAGACCACCACCCTAGCCCAACGACCTAGATAAATAAGAGCACAGAGGAGTGTGCATCCCTCAAAGAGCTAGAGAACAACCAAGAGATTTCGTGCACCGTGCAATTTAACCAAACAAGCATTGATGCCATTGAAACCCGAAACAATACAAATATGTTGCACACAGATGAAGGTTAACTTTTCACATAAACGAGTTCAAAGTCATTAACTACCGAGTGGTGGAGGAGTTGTTGGCCTGCCTTCCCTCGCTTTAACCAAAAGCTAACTGTCACGCTTCACGTGACGAGTGGTTTCAGTCTCCTAAAACCACCACCAGAAATCTAGGTAAGATTTTAAAATAGCTATACTTTTAACATTTAAAAAGGAAATTACTCGTGGTATAATGACTCTTTCATTCACGTGTTCATTTTTTTTTGTCATATAATTTTTTCATAATACCATGGTTGAAATATGTTGAAATAATTTCTTGTTGTCATGATATTTGGTTTTAATTCCATGGTTGAAAAATTGTCAAAATTTTAAGGTTTTTCTGAGCCATGATATTTTATCTTTAATGCAATAGAGAAAAACAATTATAAGTAATTTATCTTTAACACCATGGCTGAAAATTACAGGAATTTTAAGACTTTTCAGAGATGTGATATTTTATCTTTAACATCATGCTTGAAAATTGTTGAAATTTTAAGCTTTTTTCAGAGTCATGATATTATATATTTAACGTCATGGTTGAAAATTATTGGAATTTTAAGGCTTTTCATAGAGTGATATCTTATTTTTAAAACCATTGCTAAAAAATATTGAAAATTTACCTTGAACCAAAAAAATAGTAAATAAATAAATAAATAAAATTAAAAAATGTTGTTCGAACATCAACACTTTTCGTTTTCAATGTGTTTTTCATGTTTTTTGCACAAAAAATTTAGTTTTTATTGCCATTTTAAAAAAATGTTGTTCCAACATTAACACTTTTCATTTTGAGCTGTTTTTTAGACTTTTTTTTGCTAGAGTTCTCATTTTGAGGTCGCAATTCTCATTAGGTCAGTGACTTTGTTATTAAGGTTTCATTTTTTCTTGTTAGCCAAAATACTTTCATTAATTCTTCAAAAAGATACAACATATAGTACTGAGGCCCTATGCTCCCCCCGTTTCACTTCGACCAAATTTGTTAGCCAGGAGAGCAATGCAAAAGCAAAGAAGATATTGTCATTTTTTACATGAACCCCAAAGGTAGAAGAGCCATATATTCCAAAACCCTTGCAAATCGAAAAAACAACCAACAGATATTAACATTTCAAAGGAGAGGATTCAGTGTGTGAGCAACACCCAGGGCCACAGGAGGGCCATGAATTTCATGAACATGGAAATCGATATGAGAAAATCGCACCTCTATCTCGTCCAACCACTAACTAGTTCGATGCTGACTAAGATGCACAGATACTAGGCGGTCCATAATGTCCCTTTGATAGTATTGGACATTATTTATGTAAGTACCTCAACTGTCGGATAACATCAAGGCTAGTCAAGATATTACACAATTGTTCGAATATCAAGGCTGGTGTAGGTGACTGCTCCACATGTCTTCGTGATTAGGCACAGACATGAGTAACTTCACCCTCCATGTCTGCTCCCCTCACCACATCCTTGTTCATCGCCTCCGCCCAACCGATCCACTCCCCAGGTTGGCCACAAGGTCTAGCTCCTCGTGGGGCATGCCCACACTGGCATAACATAGACACCAAATTATTTAAGCACCATATTGTTAAAGAGAAAGAGGCACACAACTCACTCCCACAATTTCGGCTATTCCCACCCTTGTGAGGGAATTTAACCACCCAACAAGCGCAATGACCACAGACACTTTCAACACACTAGCTATGAATTAGATTAACACAATCACCCGAGGGCGGGCCTTTTGCAAAGCCTTCAATATAGGAGGGCCTCCCAATTCTTCCGCCCTAGAGACCCAAAATGAAGCCTTGTCGTAGAGCAACACCCTCCTAAGAAAGGACACAAATTGATATGGCTAGACACTGACAAAATGCATAAAACAAAAGAGCAATTAGAGTAGAAGGGAAATCCCCCTCTTACCAAATTTCCTTCAAGAATGTAGAAGTTATGCATAGGGAAAAGCTCTATCACTTGAAATCTCTAAGCAGAAGCTTCATGCGATGTTCAGGCACACACTGTGTGCACCCTCAAATCCACTCCCCTAGATCCCACACCACCCTAACTGTCTTGAGTAAGCCCCATGACACTACAAACATAACACCCATAGCCAACTTCCTTCAATACAAAGCTACCCAGACCAATGAGCATGCACAGGTGAAAATCCTATGCACACTCAGCCTTAGTGAAATTGCTCACCCAGCTGCCCATGCCAATAAACCAAATGCAACAAATATTTTTGAATTGTCTTGATATAAAGGAAGCCTCCTCCTTCTCAAGGCTTCATTGGGGACAACACCACTTGGCCTGGTAGCCTCCTCACCTTAAAGCACGTGTCATGCCTCTTGGTTTTTCTCATTGGGAGCCAAACTTCGTACATCCCATTCACCCACCCCCATTGGGGTTATTAATGTTTCATTTTTATTTCATCTTTTTATTAATGTTTCATTTTTATTTCATCATTTTTTTAAGTATTGAGAGATACTATTAAACTTAATATGGAGGAGATATTATCCCATTAAAGTTAAATAATTTTATATTAAAAAATAACTAAAAAACGTATTAATTTTATTTGGATGTTATGAAGTCACAGTATTATTTCCATTCCCTGGTTCCTCGAATCCTAAACATGTGTGCAAATTAATCATGCATATGCATCATACCTATTTTCGAGCACTCACACACAATGTTTTGCAAATTTTCCACCATGTTCCAAGGTCTTATTAAACTCATGATACCCCCTTTCACTATAAAAAGGATTGTGGACCTTTGAGATTTGGTCCTATTGTCGATGAAACACACCACCTACAGATCTCAAGTCAAATATAAATATATATATATATATATATATATATATATATATATATATATATATATATATATAGGAACAAATAACATTTTCATTAAACTATCTGGAAACGGGCCAGGTCCCTTACAAAAAATAGACTTGATCTATCTGTATCTATCCTTTCATTACAAAAGTATGGACCTTCTTGCTACCCCTATCATTTACAAGTGTTCTATTTATAAAGCTATATCTATAGATTCTCCAAAAATTACCATTATAGTATTGCATCTATATAAAATAAAAGTACTTTCAACTGCTTTCTGTCTCGGCGTCATCACCCGCAGGCTCACCCACATACATGTTCAAGTTCTCTAGATCATTCTCTTCTGCTCCCTGATTCTTCACATCAACAACATCAACTTCATCATCATCACCAACCAAAACCTTCACAGCAACATCCTCGCCGCAATCAGCGTTGGTGGCCGAGGGATTTCCAACCCCAAACACCTCCTTTAAGACTCCCACCATAGTCGTCTCCACTTTGATTTCTATATTGTCAACCTTTTGTTGTACGCTCAGAATGTCCATTCGCAAACCTTCCATTGTTTTCTGCATAAACTCCCAGTCTTTACCCAATTCGGACAACTAAGCATAGAAGACCATCGTATTCTCGTTTAATTCTTTGACGATTTCCTTTATCACATGTTTGTAGTAGCCCTCAATCAGGCTCTCCATATCATTGTTCCCTACACCATTTCCTAACCCCAAGCTCCCAGCGCCAGAACCATCCCTGCTGAAATTCCTTGCTGATGACATTCTTGCAGCAATCTACTTATGCACAACAAAGAACTTGTGATTTACTAATTGGAGCCAGCTGAGGTATATATCGACCTGAGCCACCCCAACATTCCTCTCCAGCCTGTCCTTCATAAATGCGGAACAATGCAAGGTCTTATCAATTGCTATACCTTCCATGTTTCTCCCCATCCAAGACCAAAAGCTCACAGTAATGGTGCAATCTTCCCCTGTTGAATCATTTATATTATACAAATCAACGAGAATTTGATGCCTCATCACACACCTGTCATTGCACATGACCTGTCATCTGATGACACCACAACTGTGAGTTAAAATACCACCTACCATCCCAATATCCAAGATGCGAAGGTACCTCGGGTAGCTGTCCAACATAACTACCACCACGCAGAGGCGCCTAGGGAAGCAGGCCTCCTTAACTGCTTCCATAAAGTTTTGATGACCCATACCCCCAACGTACAACGTCGACCTGAAGCCATCAGCTAAGGGATGGGACATAATGATATTTGGTGATTTATGCATATTGTACCAAGTCCTAATATAACCCCCGCATTTGCTTGAATGTCTGTCATCTAGTTGTTGGCTCGCAACACGTGGAATAGATTAACTTTATCAAATATTTTTAACATATATATTATTCTTACCATGATTGAAGAAGTTTCATCTGCTAGATGGGAGCCATTCCCGAGAAGCCTAATGCATTTTTGAATGATTAGCTTGGAATCGCCCACTATGTTCAAGGAGTTGACACCATTGTCCAAACATATTTTTAATCCTTGCCATAATGCTAATGCTTTCGCTTGGTTGTTAGAGGTGACCCCAAGTCCCCAAGCATAATTGACTTATGTTTTTTCTTCGAGGTTGATTATTACCCCTCCCACTCTAGCCTCCCCTCTCAAGTCAAATATATTACCACTATGCCACAATCTTACTTTTGATATTTTCTTTGTCGTGATTCGAACACATCACCTTCAGATCTTATGTCAAATATACTACCCTGCATAGACTCTAGCAGCGTCCTACCTTTTAATGTTCGCTGAGTGACTCCCTTAAACTATAAGTAATCAACAACCTACAAACAATTTCAATCTTTCCTCAAAACATTCAATATCTTTGTGACACCAATAAGTTTAAAAAATAACAATATTATTATTGTTATTATTATTATTTTATTTTTTATTTTTTATTTTTTTAGCCTTAATCTTTTTGAAATATCATAGTATTCATTTGATCTTAGTTACAATAACTTCTGTTATCAATTACTTTTTGCATAACAGGCATGTACTAAAGAGCAATGTTGCATATTACACTTTTTTTTTTATGAATCTATTTCCTTTACATCATGTGGGAAGCATTACTTTTTGACGAATCTATTACCTTGAGGTTAATTTAAATAATAAAAGGGAATAAGAGTTAATTGGGTTTAGTTTAGGTGGTTAGGAGAAATACGATTATCTTTTTCATCTAGATCCATTTCATGTCTATGACATGTTGAGTTCATAATAAGTAAGACTTATTTAAACAATTCCTTAAAGATTTAAACATATCTATTATTTATATATAATATGAAAATATTTTTAAACAAAAAAACAAAAACAAACTACATTTATTGTTTACTATTACATATAAGTTTCAATTTTATTTATTTTATTCGAAGAAAATTTAGGCAGATCCACTTGAGGTGATCACATCTCACCGACTGAACTAATCAGAGCCTAACCCCAAGGGCGTTGATCCAAGCATATCTACCTAAAGGGATTACATCCCGCTAACCAAACTGATCAGAGCACATCGAGGAGAATCAACCCCATAACCTCTTAATGACAAAATGCTTTAGCAACGAGACCTCGACCAATTAAACTAACCGTCAAAACTTTATAAATTTTAATTACTTAAATTTAATCAATTTACTTTTAAATAAATATTAAAAAACACACGCATCCTAAAATATATTAAGAATATTGTTATGTTGTATGTTAATATATTGATAAATTTTCCTTGAATTAACAAAATAATATTATTAATCCTAATGTAAAAAAGAAAACGATATAACGTTAAGAATAGAAGTTAAATCATTTTATTAATAAATCAATGCACTCACATAGTAATTAATGTTTTTAACATCCACATTAAAATGTTTCCATGGAAATAGAAGAAAGAGAGTCTACTGCCATAGAAAACCCACTCAGAGATATGTTTGCATCAAGTTCTAGTCGTGTTTTAAATCAAGCCGAACTAGAATACGAAGAATCACAACCTTCTGCCCAATGGAAACTCCCTTATATCACTGCATCGAAAGTCTATGCCGATCTGTCCATATTCCATCTAAAAGCTGCTACCAGAATTAGCATCAAGGAATTCATTAGCCAGATCCAAGAAAATTCTAATAGTGTTCAATCTATTCCACTTCTTAACTTGAAGCAATTACAGGTTGAAGCCAAGAGGCTAAATACTAAATACTTACATTTGGGATGTATAAGAATCGGGATAAATCCTCTAACCCATCAAGGCTTACATACCTTTGTTCTAGCCACTGTCAGAGACCTAACTCATAACAAGTATACCAATTCATTAATAGGAGGTATTGTTGCCCCTCTGTCAAATGGCCCAGTTTATTTCGACTGTTATCCTAATTTTTCAGTATATGTCTTTGATGAAACTATAGATCAAATCTTACAGTTGCAAATTCAAACTACAGGGTTTGATATGCATAAGAAAAGACATAATATAGCCATCCAGACAATAGGTTGTTTTCAACACACCAATACATTATATCCAATCATCCTCCATACTCCTAGTTGAGATTCAAAAGCCAGTGTCGTTGTTTTAATCGATTCCAAAAATAAAAAAATAGAACACCAAACAATTCGATGGGAAGATCTCACATTCCCTGAACACTGGGTAGTCTCAAATCCTAAGCCTCCAGCTCTCAAAAAGATAACCTCTGCAAACATCCAAGAAAACCAATCCATTGTTGTCTTATCATTTCCAAGAAGATCCACAATAGATTACAAAAGGATTGAACAAGCCTGCAAAAGCTCACGGTTTTATCGCGATCCATCCACTGTAGATACTGCCTGCTCAAGTTCTGTTTCTTGTAGACATATTTCTTTATTTGAATTCGCCCAACTTGTAAATTTTTCTTCTTTAGAAGTCAAGTGTCCTAAATGCCAGTCTGCTATAAATATGTGTACACTTTCTGAATCAGTAATCCATGAAAATCATCATCCGAGGACTAGAGAGGCCCCTCTTTCCACCTCAATTAATCCATGTCCAAACCCAAAATGCTCAAACATTCCTTTCCCCCATGAATCTGAGTCTGACCATATTTTGATGATGCATGAAATTGTCACCTTGGAAAATGAAGATCCAAGATTGACAGAAATATTCAGCACAATGAGGCCAGCCAAACCTAAATATGGATTAGGTTATCTGGAACAAGCAAAAGGTTTAATCTCTCCATCTAGATTTGGCCCAATACCAGATGACTGCAAAAATCCTGCAGTAATGGAAATGCATAAGTTCTTCACTTTAATGAATGGTTGCCTAAAATCTCAGATAAGTTCTAAATGGATGAAATCCATGTTGAACTGGGATTTATTTACTCATCCAGATGTAGAACAATTGGTCTCAGTCATACTATTGAGGAAAAAATTGAATTATCTCAGGATTGGAAACGTTACATGGAAGTAACAAACTCCTGGATTTCTTTCTATGAATGGAAACGTGAAGTTCATTCTGAAAATGTATTAATGACTGGAACATCTTCCTCCTCATCTACCAAACATGCTTGGACTGCTTTAGATGGCACCAAAGTGAAGACACCATCTACTTTCCCTCCATATAGAGATATCATCATTGGTGAAAACCAGAAAATAGCAAAACCAATTCCTCTGGTCCAAAAAGATCATAATGCCTTAGGAATAGATGGAAGAATTCAGAAGGCCAATGAATAGATTAATTGGACTAATACTACAATCAAAGGCTTAAAAATAAACACAGCAAAGACTATAGAAATAAAGGAACAGTTTGATATTGTTCAAGTTTCTCTTAATGAAGTAAATAGAAGCCTAAATGAGGTTCAATATTCCTCATCAGTTTTCAGATAATATGCCAAAGAATCTTTGAATAAAATAGAAGAAGTAGAAAAAAAGATAGTAGACCACCTTGGTACTACTAAAAGATTAATAACTGGTTTAACTAACAGAGTTGAAAAATTGAGCTTGCCTAAAGTTGATAAACCAGTTCCTACTTCATTGCTCTATAAGAGAAATATTAAGATTCAAGATCTTGTCAAACTAGTTGACAGATTTCCGGCATTATTTCCAAAAGAAGTAACCCCATATTCAGAGGTTACAGAGAAGATTACAATTGCTTCCTTATTCAAGGAAGAAGAAGAACAACAAGAATCTGAATCCCAGATTCCTCCTATTTATGAACCACTAGAAAGTCAGTTCAGTAAGTATCCTACACCTGATATAGAAGGAAAAGGAAAGCTTCCAAAATCTCATTCCTTTTTCCTAGAATCACATCGTGAATGGAATATTGATAATCTGAGTGTTGGTCAGATTAGACAATTGCTTGATATGATGTTTACCGAATATAAACTCATGTGCCTCTAAGGTAAAATTGAAATAGAAGCATGTAAAACCATTATCCAGTGTTTTACTGGAACACTACTCAGATGGTGGGAAACAGAATCATCTCCAGCATTATTGACAAAAATGGAAGCTAAAGTTCTCAAAGATGAAGCAGGAGATGTGAATCACAATACAGATGGCACAAAAATAAGCAACATGATTGGAGCTCTAACTTTTATGATATTAGAGCACTGGTGTGGCTGTGAAACAGAGATTGCAGACAAACATGAAGTTGTTCTAATGAATCTCAAATGCCACAAAATGTCACAATTTGAATACTTTCACCACGGTTGGATGCAAAAAATATATGAAGTGAAAGATTCAAAAAATCTATTATGGAAACAGGTATATCTTGCTGCTCTTCCATCTAGATTTGTTGACTACATCAGGTTGCAAGAAATATTTCAGTTGCCTTTTGAATCATATACTTGGGGAGAGATTTATTCTCACATAACCAAGACATTAGTCAGTCTATGTACAAGTTCCAAAGTAAACAGATCTTTGGAAAAACTTTCTAAGCTTCCAGACAGAAAGTCCATTTGCAGCAAATATGGACTCACAATTGATGATCCTTTGGTCTGAAAAAGGAAAGCTAAGAAAAGGGCCAAAAAGGAATATAAGTAGACTGCTAAAATTCATAAGTACCAAAGAAATTCCTCTAACAGGCCTAGAAGTTCTTCTACAGCAAGAAAAGGGTATTACAGGTATGTTCCCAAGACCCACTATTATAAACCCTCTGATATTCATCTACATACATGTAAGCAAGAAAAATGGAACAAGCTTACTTGTTGGTTATGTGGAAAAACTAGACATACTTCAACCAAATGTCCAGAAGGAGAAGAATCAAAGAAGAACAAAGGCAAAAAATCATAAGCCCTATTCCAAAGAGGTAAAACTATTAAAACAAAAGGATAGATACAATGTTTAAAGTGTGGATCTCGCACTCATAGAACAGAAAGATGTCCAAATGTTATTATTAAAGATCAAATCCAACACTAGCAGCTTGAGGAGTCATCTCTTGACTCTTATAGTTCTTCATCAGAAGAAGAAATACGGGCTTACATACAGCCTTGCTCATCCCCAAAATGTTCATGCTCAGAATCAGAAAATTGTGCTTGTCATATCTATACTGATTCTGATTCTGAATACAGTGATTCTAGCATCAAAGAAATCTACTCACCACCACCAAAAGAAAAGATAATGATGGTTGCTAGAGAAGAAGAAGAAATCAAAATTATCTCTCAAATTCGTGCAATGGAAGAAGGAGAAATGAAGAACGGGCTTACAAACGCATTTATGGAGCAGCTTCATTCCAACTCTTCCAACAATTAAGCTAAGAAACCCTTATTTGTTGATGCCTCCTTTGAACAAAATACCAGGTCATTCCAGCGACACCAAACACCAACATACAAGGTTCGTTCACTCACCTTAGGGGAGGTAAGTAGAGAAATTCATAACATCAAATCAAAAATCTCTGCTTTAAAATCTCAACTAGCTAAAATAGAAAAAGGAAAGCAAGCTAAAAAAGGGACTTCTTGTTCATGAGACACAAAAGAGTATTCCACAAATTCTAATATTGAAATCATTGAAGGAAGAAAATATCATGTTTTTGGATTTCAAGAAATGAGAATTCTTGCCATTGCATATCAACAGCATCATGTTAAAGTAAATATCTGCATACAGGGAGAAATGTTTACATTAACAGGGCTCCTTGACTATGGTGCCGATGTGAATATATTGAATAAAAAATTCATCCCAGCAAAGTATTGGATTTCTGCAAAAAGAAAAGTTGTTGGACTTGGCAACAAGACACTTAATTATGAGATTCCAAAAGCTTCCATTTGCTTTGATAATCACTGCATAAATCTAACATTTGCAGTTGCAGAAATACCAGTTGATTGCATTCTGGGAAATATCTTTCTAGTAGTAGTCGAGCCTCATGGCTCAACAAGATTAAAAGGAAATAAAGCTGGATATTTTATCGCAATCCCTACTGCAAAGGAAACAACAAAGCAAATTGGCATGCCCTATATCTCAAATCCCAGAATTTCTACTATGACCCAGACTGTCCAAGAATTAGATAAAGCTGAAGCAAAATTGACAGATCTGAAAGACCTGAAATCTACATTAAGGGTAGAAAAACAATTAAAAGCTCCTCAAGTCATAAGAAAAATTTAGGAGATGAAAAAGCAGATAGAATAAGAATGTTGTTCTGAAGAGCCAAATTCCTTCTAGCACCGAAAACAACACACACTCCAACTACCCTACAAAGATGGATATACACGCAAGCCCTATAAAAGTCAAGCCATTCCTATGAATAAGGAATATAGAGATCTGTGTGAAAAAGAGATCAAATAGCTGCTAAATCGAAAGCTCATCAGAGAATCTGACAGTCCATGGAACTGTTACGGATTCTATGTAAATAAAAGAGAAGAACAAACTAGAGGAATTCCAAGGTTAGTAATAAATTATAAACCTCTAAATTATGTTCTTGCAGATGACACTTATCCTATCCCCCACAAAGGAGATCTTATGGGAAGGATAGCAGGAGCAAAAGTATTTTCGAAATTTGATCTGAAAGTTGGATTCTAGCAAGTCGCCATCTCTGAAGAAGATAAATTCAAAACTGCTTTCAGTATTCCTGCAGGACATTACGAGTGGAATGTCATGCCTTTCGGGTTAAAGAATGCTCCTTCAAAATTCCAAAAGGTAATGGACAAAATCTTTAAGCCTTATTTTGATTGGCTTATAGTTTATATTGATGACATTCTGATATTCTCTAAGAATTTCCAAGACCATTTCAAGCACATCCATACATTTGTACAGCTGGTAAAAAGAAATGGTTTGGTCCTGAGCAAAAAGAAGATAGAAGTTTTTCAAACCTCTATCAGATTTCTTGGCCATACTATCTTTAATGGCCAAATAACTCTGTAGAAGCATGCACTTGAATTCTCTGATAAGTTCCCAGATGTCATCACAGATAAAACCCAACTTCAAAGGTTTTTGGGATGTTTAAATTATGTTAGTAACTTCTACCAGGACTGTGCAAAAGATAGAAGTTTACTGAATCAGAGACTCAAGAAGGATCCACCCCAGTGGTCAGATGCACATACCAAAGTTGTCCAGAAAATCAAGGCAAAGGTAAAAACTCTTCCTATTTTATATGTATCTGATGACAGTTCATTCAAGATTGTAGAGTCAAATGCCAGCAACATAGGATGGGGAGGTATCCTCAAACAAAGGAAGGATGGTGCTGAACAAATTGTTCAGTTTGCATTAGGCACCTGGAATCATGCTGAAAAGAACTATTCCACAATTGAAAAAGAGGTAAAAGTTGCATGGAATTGTATCAGTAAATTTGATATTCATTTGATAAACAAAAAGTTTCTTATGAGAACAGATGCCTCGGCTTTGCAAAAAGTCTTGACTAAAGATATAAAGAAACCAGGTGAAGCTAAATTTGCTAGATGGCAAGCCCTTTTTGCCAATTTTGACTTTGAGGTTGAACATATAAAAGGTGCAAAAAATTGTTTACCAGACTTTCTCAGCAGAGAATTTATCCAGCAACAAGAAAATTTAATGATTATTGTCACAGAATGGGACCAAAGCCAGAAACAAGAAGTTCTGCGAACAATACCAGATAACTAGGATTGGTCTGAATACAGAGATAATTGGAAGCCAACCTGGTAGTTAAGAAATACCAAAGTACTAGATGCAAATTTACAAGCACACACAGGTATCCTGCATCTTGTGCCAGAAAGAAAGGTGTGCCCAAAAGGGAGCAGATGGATACACGACATGATTTACACAAAGGCCAAAACAAACACATTATTTGCAGAAGATGCTCTCAAAAGAGATTTTCATGATATCACATGCATCTGGTCCCATGGAGGAATCCGTAGAGGCATTTATGAAAAGTATTTCTATATAAACCGTACCAGGAAACTTGCATGGCCCATGCCTACACAAACCTCAGCACTATGGCCAAGAGGAGATCCCAAATTAATCTTTCCTGATACAGTATACGACTTTGCAGCTTACAAACAATTATGGTGGGATCTACTGAATGTAGATGACAAAGAAGAAACCCATTATACTAAATTAAAATTTAGTACAACTGGGATAATGCAAAGAAACCAGCAATGTGACTGGCTACAAAAATGGTGGGTTGACTACGGCGTCAACAGAACAACAATGGATCCACTATATCATGAATCATATTGTAGACTTCATTGTGATATCTGTTTTGAGTACAACATTGGAGATTGTTTTCATCTGCCATATAAAACTGTCAATGAAATGATGGCAGGAGAATGGTCACCATTTCATGACGAAAATAAATCGTTAAAAGAATACATGGCTAGACATTATGAATGGCTTGTATTAACCAAAGTAAAACATCAAATCATTTTAGGGAAACCCATGATTGTCCGGAGGATTTTTACCAAAGCCTGGAATGAATTACTATATAAAAAGCATAGATTCCCTAAAATTATTGTTTTTGATGGTTCTCATGGGATTTACCGATCATCCATCAGTGTAATCATGATGTCCAGTCACAAGGACTGAATTGTGGCCAGCATTTCTCGTGGGCTTTGTTGTACAAAAGCATCCACTATGTAAATTATGCAGTCAGCATATTTTTCGTAAGATTTGCTTTTCCGGACATCTTTTGTGCGAATGTCACCTCGGTGTTACTTGAAAGCAATGATTCCATTCCTTTTTCAGATGCCCTACAGTAATGTTTTTCCCCTCTCTTTTGTTATAAAAAGAGGGTAAGGCTCATGAAAGAGGCATTTGGAGTCTGAGGGTCATATGGTCTTAGAGTCTTAGAGATCTAAGAAGCCTGCATATCAGTGTCCTTGGCACTGGTAAGAACCTAAAGTGGCCAGATCTGTTAAAAGTTTTTGAGTCAGTCAAGTCTGTATATTCTTAGACAGAGTCTGTGTGTTGCCAGGAAGCCTTCGGTAATGCTTACTCCTTAGTGAGAAGCAAAAGTCCAATAAATGCAACCATAGTCTATCTCTGAAAAGAATGCTCTCTGTAGTCTTCAATCTTTCCAAGAAATAATATGAGAAGAAGTTTTCCACATTTGAATACCTGTGTGTTATTATAAAAGTTTGTTGTGTAGTAGTTGTCTCATTATCTTCACTCGAAGTTCACTGAAAGTTCACTAGGGGTTCTCCAAATGTTTGAAGGGACGCCAGACCGTTGAAAGGCGAGGAAGTCGTGTGTAAGGTCGCAGAGTGTGAAAAAACCAAGTAGGTTCGCACCAGGTTCATGTTGGGTTCACCAGAGGTTGATTTGTGAAGATAGACGAAGAGACACAGTAAGGCCAAGAGTCGAGCAAGCTTGTGACAAAAGCCCCTGCTGCAAAATTTGATTTTCAACGAGATGAACCAACCATGTTTTTAACACCCATATTAAAATGGTTCCATATTAGGCATAATGTACGTACTTTTCAACGAGATGAACCAACCAAAACATCCTATAGGTAACTATTTTATTTAAATTCTATATTTTTTAAGATCACAATGAAACCAAGATATAATTAAATTTATAAATCCAAAGAGAGAAAAAATGACAATTATAATGCCAGGAAAGGGCAGCGGTTTTATAAAAAGTAGTTCCATTCGACACTTTGTAAATCATTGCACTCGATTTTTGTGCCTTTCATTTAATAATCTAATCCACAAACGCTTAGAGGTTATCTTATAGTTTATGTACATATTTTATAAATAGACATGATTTTTTTTTGTCAGTGTGTAATATAGTTTTTCTTCTTATATGACAAATATACATGTTTGTTTTTTTTATATTTAAAAATTAGTTTTATATTTTATACGAAGATTTTAACATAATAATTATATTTATATTTTATATAGGAAATATATATGTTTAAGGTTTTAAAGGATTATTTGTTTTCAATAATAAAGCTCAAAATGTATTATGTTATTTGTGGGAATTGAATTTGGGTAGGGAAGATTTTAATCGTTACTCCTGGCCATGCAAGGTAAAGCTAATTGACCAATTATACAACATAATTATCCACTTTGATATTAATTAAAATTTGACAACTTTCACAAGTATATGAACAAATTTTAATTTTGATAAAATGGTAAGATATGTGTTACCATAAATACTTATTAATATCCAACATTTTAGCATACCTAGAGTGATAGCATAACAATTCAAATAATAAAGAGATACTAAAAAGTAGATAGGCTTCAAATCAAAACTCAAAACTTGGGACATCAATTCTTTTAAATGTTAGTGCATACTTTGATAACATCTAAGACACCAAAAACGTTTATATATATATATATATATATATATATATATATATATATATATATATATATATATATATATATATATATATATATGTATATATGTATATATATATATATATATATATATATGTATATATATATATATATATATATATATGTATATATATATATATATATATATATATATATGTATATATATATATATATATATATATATATATGTATATATATATATATCTATATATATAACAAACTCATGAACCAAACCTTCGTTCTTGTATATAGAAGTGATGCAGGTTCCAAAAAATTTCAAAAGACATAACTTTTGGCAATGTCAAGGAAAGGTAACGATTTACTAAATTTGAATAGTATAAAAAATTACTTAATATCTTTAAAAGGTTTATGTGTCAAGCTCTAGCGAAACAAGTGTTGTAGGCAACGATAGTCCCTGCCGAATCTCCAACTTGTGTTTCAATGATGGGTAACATGGTTAAGCTACCCGCACTTGTCTGGTCTGATCGCTTAACGAATCTTTCTAATAGATGAGCATGTAAATAGAAAACATCCCCTGGGAAAGCCTCACAACCTGGTGATTGACGTAGCAATAATGACATTTGTTGATATGCCACCGCCTGTTTACTAAGATCGTCATAGATTATCAATGCATGCATTCCATTATCACTGAAATATTCTCCCATAACGCACCCGGAATATGGGGCCAGAAATTGCAAAGGAGCAGGATCCGACCCTCCTCTTAATCCACCTTCCCCAGTCCAAGCGCTTTAATATTGACTTTGCTAAAAATCCATTATCTATGGGGAGCCATATTCTATTCTATATGGTGTTGATGAAGTGTTGATTTCCATACCCACTTGAGTCTATTACATAAATTCTTATTGAAAAGGGAGCATAATACACGAATTTCAGGGCCTATAGGGTCTAGTAAGTATGTTGATTAAATTACATTTTGAAAGGATTGTGGTTTGATGGAAGCTTTACACCTTAAAAGGATTCTTGTTCTTCACAGACAAATTACATAGATTTTATCCTATTGGGATCCAATACAACACATTTTAGAACATGCCCCTTTTTATGAAGCTAAGATTGGCATACAAGAAACTCGCAATAGAAAAGGGGAGCTATAGGGGTTGTGCTTTAAGTTAAGAGCTAGTACAATGAATGAGCTAACTAAGCATTAAGGCAATAAGCAACGAACGCTGAAGAATTGAGGCACTTTTAGTGAACTTATTGAAAATAATATTGCAAAGGCAAATACACTACTTATATTCAAATTGGAATGAATATTAGTTTAGTTATTGATTAGATTAAAGTGCTAGATTTTAAGTATTAGAATATTAAAGGCCCAAATAAAGCCTATTTTGCAGTAATGAAACTGAAAGGACACGTTGCACTCTAGTGGGATGTTGTGCAGAAGGACAAATTTTACAAGTAGTAAGAGAATAATCAAACCTGGAATAAAATGGTGATAAAGATTAAGGATAAATTATTGCCCGTTGATTACCAGTAAAGTTTGGCTACTGTGAATGTATTCTTTGTGTGAACGTATCTTTCTATGTGTTGTAGGTGAACGAATATCTTGGACAACTGCAAACATAGATACAAAGAACCTCTATCTCAACCTCTACAAAGAACCTACGGAAGACCCTCTTACCTCTACTGTTACAATAGTAGTAGGACATTTATGAATGCTCGTATAGTTTCGAATAAGGTGAATGAACTCCAAATACCACTACTGTTGTTTGCAATGACTGATCCAACTCATGAGTATCCTTACTTTTTTCATATGGCACACAATGATTCCACTTAGATGAGAGCAATTGTTGGTTGATCAACCACTATAACTGGAGGGAGCCTGTGCTTATATATATAGATGATGACTATGGAATAAATGGAATTTCAATGTTGGATGATGAACTTAGGAATGTGGGAGCAAGGATTGTAAGTGACATTGGTAGTCAATTGTTGAAACATTGTACAAAGAGTTCCCTCGATCTAGGCAACACACAAGGAGCAAAGGATAGTCATTCGAAGGGAGACAAAAACAACTAATAAAAAAGATCTATTGATTGTTCTAATTCTATATCAACCATATTACCATAAAACAAAAATTGAAGGTCTGGTGCAAAAAGTTGCATCTCAACCCTATCATGGCATATGAAAAATAAAACAATGAAACTATTATCAAATATATGTTATTGATTCATCGTTTCCATTTTCTCAATATATTTGGATTATCTGCATATACTTGGATTAAGTTAAGTGATGTTTTGAAATCACTTTGTTCAAAATCTAATGATGGTGATTTTTTAAACCCATTTTCATAAAAAAATAAGGGACACATACTTAACGAAATACTTGGAGAAATAATTGAATAGTTTCCATTGACCTATTAATATAGGACTCATGGCAATAACACAAACTCTTAGGGACATCAACTAGCAACCCACATGCACGTAGTTGAGGTGTCTGTCAGCTTCCCTTTGACATCATGCATGCATTCCACTTGTTGTTATTATTCCAATTTCCATGTTACATCGTTTGATTTAAAACATAAAATCCTCAAACCATATTCTAATTGGAAGAAGGTAAAAGATCTCAATTTTTAGGAAGGCAGTCAAAGTATCCAGTGTATGTCAGGACAAATCCAAGAAATCAGATCCAAGGGAAGGGGGTCGTTGTATGGGATGGGTGGTAGGAAATGAAGTCCATTATCAATCCCTACCTTTTGCCTCTATGCGTAGCAGCCATTATTGATGATCCTTTATTGCTTCATGCCCTTCACCTCTATGAATAGCTCGTGCTCCTACTATGCGCCCTTTGCCTCTGGATCTATTACCTTTTTTAGTACTTTTACCATAAGTATTCACCACTCCGCAACCCACCAATTACTTGAGTAATTGTTTTTTTTAGGATTTAGATGACCATCAATCGAGGAGGTGTCCATTGTAAGGAATAACCGAGTGAGTCTAGAAAATATAAACATATTAAAACATGTCCATGGTAGGCAGCAATTGAGTGAATCTAAAAAATATAAATAGATTAGAACATGTCCATTATAGGGAACAACTGAGTGAATCTAGAAAATATAAACATATTACAAGGTCTAATGTTGAATGAATGCATTCCATTATGATTATCATTAGATTCATTCATCATTATTGGGATAAAGAAGATGCCAACTAGTAATAACACCTTATATAATAAAATAAGGGTTGGTTTTAGTTTGAAGGTCGACAACTGGATATTAATTTCTATAGGGGATTTTGTGCACATGCATCAAGGGATATGTAGAGGCCACTTTGCAAACTCAGCAATAACCCATAAACTTCTGGCGTTTGGATACTACTAGCCTTTTCCCATTTTTGTGATAACTGCTTAAGCAATACTTGGTTTACAATATAAATGGATATAAGTACTGCTTGATTTACAATATAAATGTTTTACAATATAGATAGGCAAAAATGATGGTCAGGGTTTTGAATGCATGACCTGTAATTTTAGTGGCTAACCCTTTTTTGGAAAAATTTGTTGTATCAATATTTCTTGCACATGTACATGTCCATCGAGGTTATACACTGTACTGCTTTTTTTATAATATAAATACTACTCGATTTACAATATACATGAACATAAATGATGGTCAGGGTTTTGAATGCATGGCTTGCAAGTTTAGTGGCTAACATTTTTTTGGAACACTTTGTTGTAACTTTATTGTATCATCCTATTTGTCGAATGCATGCCATTGATGGGTGCCTTTCAGCTTACAGCTTGAAGTTTGAAATATTTCCCTCAAAGATGGGTGCCTTTCAAGTTAGAGCTTGAAGCTTGAAAGAGTTACCTCAAAGATCATGCACGCTGAGGATGCCTTTCATAGGGGGTTGCTTGTTATTTTTCTTCATCACTAGATTGTCCCCCTCTAATCGAGCATCTTGTGTTCTTGAAAGTCTTAACCCCATTGTTTATGATGATGTTGTTGATAGGACAAGATGTTGATGGTGCTAGTGCTTCTGTAGGTGTTGTTTCTCGGGCAACATCTAGCTATGCGATTTGTGTCTATGTACTCCTATCTATTAGCTATGGGTATAGATGCATAATATACATATATAACAAAATATACAACTGGTGTTGGATCTATGGTTGCTACATCAATAGAAACAGTTGGTAGTGCCACGAGATCTACTACTTAAGCAATAAAATATATATATGCTATTGCCTAATCAATGGCTTAATCATCTGGATAAAAAGATTCTAGCTCCCTAAAAGGATGGGATGTTGGGTCTTAATCACGAAGGTATCGACATGGCTCACTAAGATCGACTGGGCCCTATTCTGCGGCTAATTCTAGAGGATTTGTCTCTACGGCTTAAACCATTGTTACTAGTACTCAAGGTGGGTAAATTGACTCTGTTATTGGTGGATAGGCGAGATGCTATCTCTGATGATTTTTCGTGGTGGGTAAGCTACTTTATCTGGTGCTTATACTGATCCCATAGGATATGATACTATAGGGTCTACGATTGAAATGGTTTTCATGGATCACATTACCTTGATTTATTATACTGAAGCAAGGTTGATCGACTATTGTCATGTCCCTTCCCAAAATAATTTGTAATAAGTTTTGTCTCTACACAATTTTGTACAAATTTTATAAGGAAAAGGACCCAAGCAATTTCGACTTAGGAACTTAGGAGAAATATGGCCATATTATTTTTCTAGTGGAAGGTGGGGGCTACTCACGTGGGAAAGTGAATTGGGCAATTCGAGTTGCCTTGGAGGGAATTCGTATAGATGTTGGAGGGGCCCACATGAGGCAAAGGGAGGCCCACGAAGTCATAAGGAGGAAGAGCTCCTCACTTGGGGCATCATTCATTCTTGCATATCAAAAATAACTTAACTGTTTGATTGAGTTTCTTAGCCGAGTCAACTGGCTATTCAATCATGAATCTCTCAAGCGGGAGATTCAAACTTACCTTCAGGGGACTACGAGTGCCACCATAGGAAGGTAGTTTCATAACATCTTATGTAGCACCAGGGAGTATTCACAACCAACCCATTCAGTCATCATCTAGCAGTGCGTATTTTTGGGCCAACAGATAGGGAACATGTAGTTGAGGATAGAGCTTCATTGGGCCAGCCTTTAGCGGGAGGAACCAGGAGATTCAAAGGACATCATTGGTCAGCACTTGGGAGGATTTTTCGAGCAAGTGAGTGCAACAAACAGGTAGTTCGAATTCCAGCCTTAGAGGGCAATGCAGAGGGACAGTTTGGGAATCACGTGGGTCTCGAGGGAAAGAGCCACAACACCGAAATCATAGTGGGAAGGAAGGAAATTCATAGGAGGACTCATCCCAGTGATTTGGGGTAATTCTTTAGAGTTTTCCCAGCTTCACTTAGGCAGGACGAGTTTACCAGTTGCAGTAGAGGTCGGGCTCCTTGGGGGTCAAATTTCAAAAGTCTGAACTAGGCCAAACCCTTCCTAGGTTTTGGTGGGTTTTGGATGAGGATCCGAGAGTTGAAGTTTTATAATTTTATGAGCACGGGAAGTAATGATTCCACCCCTTTAGTTCCAACAGACAACATAGTTTCTGGGCAGCGCAATTCAGTTTTAGTGCAATAGTTGGGCAACCTTCAGATCAAAAAAATTTCACCTGGGTTTTGTCATGCTTGTCCTTAGAGACAAGCCCATGTGCACCATTCCATTTATCATTGTATTTTCCCTTGATGATTTAATAAAACGGCTCAACAATTATCTATTTCCCACGTTTCCATGGGGTTCCTAATGTGTATTTCGCATTTCCGATTGTTGGATTGTTTGCTTGCTTTGGTTATCACTTAATTTCTTGTTTAGGAACATTACAGTGGTATCAGAGCCTAGGTCTTGGCTCAGTTGTGGAGAGTTTCTCCTATGAGAGAAGGGGACCAGCAGAATATTACATACAGGAGGCAGAGGTACCGAAGCAGAGAAAGAGAATTGGAAATCACTCCAAACATTAAGGATAGGGAGAAGGCAGTAGTAGTAGAGGAAGATATGGGAGAGCCCAAGTGCAGGGAGGAGATGGATTTTGACAGCCTCTTGAAGGCCTTGAATGATCTAGAAAATGGGCAGAAAAAGATGCTAGAGGAGATTAAAATGTAGAACTGAGAGAGAACCACCCTTAGGGGATTCTTATTTGGGGAAACTTCTAGAGCCTCTCAGTAATTCGATCACCCTTCAACCGCAACACAACCTCCATCAACGAGTGGGGCAAATCGAGCCACACTGCCCTCTTTCATGCCTGTGGCATAGATTGAACCAGCAGGGACTGAAGACCCTCACAGATGGGGGAACACTTTAGAGAATGACAGTCAATGGGTGTAGACTTCAGGGAAGCACTCTCTTTCAGAGATTTCTGCAAGTTCATGCAGAATGAGAAAAGCAAGGGCTATGGAGGACAGGGCAAACAAAGCTATGATTTGCAGAGGATAACAGGGATGATGTGCTTCCCTACATTCGCTGTCACTGTCAAGTGCACTGTTCGGGCCTGGGTTGAGAAGATGGACACGTATTTCCAACTTAACCAATGACAGAGTTGGAAGCCATGAAGATGGCCACGCTGCACATGGAGGGGGAAGCCCATGATTGGTGGCTTCATGGCTTGACCACACTGGGGCATGCCAATGTGGATTCGTATGAGGATTTCACCAAGAGGGTGGTGGAATGCTTTGACCAGAAGGATCTAGAGGCTCATTTCAAGGAGCTAACCCAACTTCGCCAAACAGGTGACCCAAAGAAGTACATCTCAAAGTTTCTAAGAGTTTCAGTGATGGTGTCGGACCTGTCAAATGCTTGGAGGGTATACACCTTCATAGAGGGCTTCCTTGAGCCCCTGTGTGGACTGGTGAAGTCATGAAGACCCTCCACGCAGTAGGAAGTAGTTAGGTGCACCAGATATTTGCAGGGGGCCATCGCCAAGACACGAGCAATATTTCCTACACTAACCCCTTTTACCCAGAAGAGGCATGACACTAGACGCCCACCTTAGAGAACCACCCACGGATGGGGTAGCTAGATGATGAGACACGAAAGGACCTCAGGAGGAGGAAGTTGTGCTTTACTTGTCAGGAGCCCTGAGGGCTAGGCCATCAGTGCACTGTTGGCAAAGCACATTACATTGAGGTCTTTTCAGATTGTGACCAAGAGGATGAGGTGGAGCAGGAGTGTGGTATGGGAGACGGTGAGAGTCTAAAGGAGAGGAGACAATGAGAGTCTGATAGAGAGGGGACAACCACCACCACCTCCACAGGGAGGGGCATCCTTTGCCCCATACGGGGGAGTCCTTACTTCTTTATGCGGGGTCCCCAAATTTTTGACATTGAGGATCAAAGGCACTATACAGGGTTAGAGAGTGTCGGTCTTAGTTGACAGTGGGGATGCCCATAAATTCATAGATGCCTAGTTGGTACAGAGGTGGGGTCTCACCACGACCGAGTTTGAGGGCTTTTCAATCTTGGTACTAGGTGATTGTACCATGTAGTGCACTCAGTATGTGCCCGCTTTGACAATGATTATGGGGCACTACTCTATGCCAAACCATTTCTTCATGGTTGATGTGCCAGAAACCAACGTGGTGATGGGTGTGCTATACTCCCTTGGGCGAGTTACTAATGATTAGAAGAAATTGGATATGGAGTTCACCGGCTCGGATGGAAAATTGGTGGTCCTTAGAGGCATGCATTCATACCCGCCACAGATAGTCTCAACACATAGGATGGAGGTAGATCTGTGACATGGGGACATAGCATGGGCAATGGAGCTGAGGGTTTCAGAGGTTGGAGGGTAGGCCCAACCACCACCTCCAAACATACAGGCCTTGTTGGATAGGTACTAAGTAGTATTTGGAGATATCCTACTAGGGAAGCCACCAGATAGGGGATTCGAGCACACCATCGAGTTGGAGCTGGGTGTGCAGGCGGTGATCACTACCCCTTATAGGAATCCTAAGGCCTATAAGGACAAGATTGAGAGGTCCATCAAGGAGATGTTGGCATTGGGTCATATCAGGCTGAGCTCCAGTCCTTTTTATTCTTCAGTAGTGTTGGTGAAGAAGAAGGATGAAACATTGCGCATGTGCATTGAATACCAAGCCCTCAACAGGAAGACATTGAAGAACCAGTACCCCATCTCTAAGATAGATCTACATTTGGGGTACCGCCAGATCAGGGTGAGGGATCAGGACATCCCCCAAGACAAATTTTCGATGCCATTATGGGCACTTCAAGTTCATGTTCATGCCATTTGGGTTGACCAACACCTCAACTACTTTCCAATCATGTATGAACCATGTGTTCCAGAGGAAATTGAGGAGGTTTGTGTTGGTTTTCTTCGATGGCATCTTGAATTGGAGGAGGTGCTACGTATTTTGGAGGAGTAACAGTTTTATGCCAAGTTGACCAAGTGTGAGTTTGGCCTGACCAAGATGCTCTACTTGGGGAATATCATTAGTGCAGATGGGGTGAAGGTTCATGAGGAGAAGATACGAGCTATCCATGATTGGCCAGTACCCGAAGATGTGATAGCGTTGAGGGGTTGCTTGGGCGTCTACACATAACACCGGAAGTTTGTCAAGGGATTTTCGCAGTTGGAAACTCCCCTCATAGATTTGACCAAGAGAGGGGCTTTCGCACGGACAGAGGGGGCACAAGTAGCTTTTGACCGCCTCAAGGAGGTGATGAGTAGTTGTCCAATTTTAGCACGTATGGACTTCTCACAACCCTTCACGGTGGAGTTTGATGCATCCGAGGAGGGAGTCGAAGTAGGACTATCTCAAGATGGGCACCCCATTGCTTTAAAGAGTTGGAAGCTCTTACCCCATGAGAGATCATATTCTATATATGACAAGGAGATGTTGGGCATTATGCATGCCTTGGCCAAGTTCCAACAATATTTTGTGGGTAATAGGTTTCGGTTGAAGACTGATCACAATAGTCTCTGTCACTTCATGGGGCAGTAGGGCCTCAACGACTGATGCAGGGTCACCCCCAGTTACACCCACAGTATGCATATACAATGCATAATCACATCAGTTCCAGGAAATTAACTCTCTAAGGAGTCAAAATCTTCAGCCATCAATGGTTAAGGCCCCCTTATTAACTCAATGGAACCATTCATTACAATAGCCCAGTCTTTCATTTCTTTCTATCAAAATTCTATCCACCCTTATAAACCTTAGTTTAAACCCATAAGCCGCACATTAGTCCTTCATAACATTTTTTCTGCATATATATAACAAACCCCTCTTTAAACTTTGGTTAATGTGGACTTAACCCATAAAACCCCCTATCGATGCTTTATTTATATTATAAATAGAAATAAACATAAACATGCATAACTTACCTTTCCGCCTTTTTTAAAGCCTTGCACAATTTCCAAGGTTTCCCCTTTATCGTTGATCGCAATCAGGGCACTCTGCGGTCACATTAACACACACCTACTATGCATTTGATATGCAATTAACCTTCCTTTCAGATTTCAAATCATATAAAATTGTGCTTATAACCATATCAGGTCCGCACTCATCCATTGCCCTTCCATTGCGCTCTCCATTCAAACTCCGATCAACGATCAAATTATGACTGTCGATCTAGACTCGATCCGATGGTTGGACTTTCAACCGATCAACAAAATAAAATGACGACCCTTCACCGTCAATCTTCCTCCATCATATCTGACGATTAATATTGGTTTCGGGTAGACAACGAGCATGGGGATTAACCGCCCAATAAAGCGGTTTCCCCTCACCACCTTTATGCTACATGTCAAATGGTGAGTGGAATTGGGCGCTCACCCTTCCATACCACTTACCATTTAGACCTCGCCCAAAATACCACTTCGTATATAAATCCACCTTTTCGTCGACTATCTTCCACGCTCTTTTACCATACGATGACCATTGATCTATGAGATCAATGGTTCTCGTTCTTTGTCGCCTACGTCGTTGATCTTCGAGATCCAACGGTTCCTATGTATCGACGAATCACCTCTTTGTCATCCCTTTGCCTTGACTTTAATTCATTCCTCATTGTTTTTCTTGTGGGTTCGAGTTTTTCTTCAAGGTTTCGACCTTCCGCTTCTGTTGCTCAACTTCCTCTGAGATTAACTCCTCTGCAAATTCTCACTTCGCTACCTCTCCAAAGCTCCACTTTGACTCTCCAATCGGATTCAAAGACGCATTATGATTCCTCTGAATCATTCTCTCCTCTGCGTAGTTCTACCAAACTCTGCCTGCAACCTCTGTTACAAAATACACAATTTTCACGTAATTCGGTCATTTATTATCCATTCACACATCTATGCAGTTCTGGAATAAACCTTTATATACATGAATATAAACAACTGATTACATATCGAGACCCTCTATCTCACAGGCCTGATCTTCAATATTAGTGGCCTCCTCCTCTTTACTCTGCCCGTAGGCTTACATTTATACTAGAAAGGTTTTGTTGAACTAATTTTGGTTCAAATCCTAGATCTACTGAACTGACTCCTAGATGTCCTCTATGTCCACTTCTCACTTCAATTAATTCCTAAAAACTCTTTCTAGTTCCTCGAATCATGAAACTACCTTTAGAGTTATAATTGGCTTCTAACTCTCTTGTCATTATTAACCACTCATATTCTCCTTTATTCGAGAGCATTTACAAACATCCTCGCACATATAATTAATTCCTATTCTAATCACTTAAAAGCCTAAATATTACATTAATTTGAGACTTAGGAAACCAACTTCATTAAAACACATGACCCCCCCCATGTCTACTAAAATACAATGATTTTTCTTGGGTTGAATGCTCCTACATCAGACTCCCAAAGTAGAAAATATTCATGATCTCCTGATCATGTGTATTCATGTGTTGATTGGAAACCTCCAGGGTCCCAAACTTTAGTTTGTAACTGTCTAAAAGCTCTGCACCTTTGTTGTTGTTGTATCTCTGCTATTTTTTGTTTAATCTTCCTCTCCTTGTCAATCAGGTTAAAATTTTGATTGATCATGTTTCCTGCTGCTATCATTTTCCTCCCTATGGCATGTTTCATCATTAGCTACCATAATTATTCAATCTCCATCTCTAGTACATCCTTGGACTAGTCTATACTTTGTCACTTACTTCTGGTTCTTTCTTTTTGTTTCAGGTTGTTGCTGTTGTCCACCAACTCTTCAATCTAATGTTCTTCTTCTTGGAGTTGTCAAATGCTATCACTTAATCTTACTCTTCCTCTCATTCTTACTTGTTCTGTTATTCTTGTTGCCTCCCTTTCATCCTTACCCGCTTTAATGATTATTTTTGTCTGCACTGAATCATTACTTTCTAGCATTCCCTCTAGCAATTGAGCATCTCTGTTCCATGGATTGAGTTCTTCCATGGAATCTTCTTCTTTCATATTTATTTGGCTTCTCATCAGTGCCAAGTTTCCTTCAGCATCTGCAACAAAACCTGCACTCACAAAACACTTGTTAAAATAAAAAACATAAGGCTTTTGTGCCTTATCTTCCTTTGGCAACAATTCAGTTTGTTGCTCTGTTTCTTTCTTTTCTGTCAGCACATCAAATATGTTGTTTTGAATTCTCAAAATAATTCATGAGACTGTCAACTAGTCTCTCCCCCACATCATCTACTCTAATGATGTCTTCCTTCTCTTGTCCACTGTAGTGAACTCCTTCTTCTGCAATCACATTGTCATACTCTGAATTTTCCAACAATGCAATTTCTCTATGATACTTCATAAGTACTTCATCATCACTTATAATTCCTGCATTTATAAACAAATTATCAATTTGAAAATCACAAGGTTCAACAATCTCAATTGTTGCTTCACTTATCAGCTCTTCAGACTGAATTTCATCTCCTTCTTTCACAAGAATTTCTTCCTGTGTTGTCACAGTTTCAAATATCAATGCATTATTAAGTTCTTTCTGCTGCAATAAATCACTGCTTCTCTCATTTAAGAGACATTCTCCATCCTCCTTTACTTCAGAGTTTTTATCTTCTGAAAGATACTCTTCCATACTTCTGACAGTTTCAAAAGATTGCTCATCCTCTGCAAAACACTCCTTTGTTAATGTTCCTTCTCCCAAGGTTAAATCCTTTGCATAGGGTTCTTCCTTTTTAACATCTTTCAATAGATGTCCTTCTTTCTTACTGATTGTCTCAATAGTTTCCATGGTTATTTCCATTGTGCCTGTCATCATAGTGAACTGATGATCCTTTACTATGTTTACAACTAACATAGTCTCTTCTTCAAGTTTGCCTTTAATCTCTTGTTTTTTACCTTCTCCAAGAGCTATCCTTGTCTCACCATCTGCATTAATATTCTCCTTCATTTGTTTTGCATCCACAGACAAACTATCAGTCTTAAAAACATAAGACCCTATGGTCCCACTTGATGTTTCAGCCATCATATCTCCTTGCTGTTCTAAATCCTTCATATGATTCAGAAATTCTTCGATGGTCTCCTCTTCAATCTCCTCAAGCCCTTCACTTGGTTGCTTGATATCTTTCCCCAACTGTATATGAGACCTATCTATCTCATCTTCTTCCAGAACATAATTTAGATTCTGCTTGTCTTCTTCCTCCTTTATGACAATATCAACAAATTGTCCTTCTTTACATGTTTCACCTGCAAACATACAAAAATTTTCAAATTTAAAACCATGTGACCCTTTGGCCTCACTTGAAGTTTCAGTCTTCAAGTCTTCATCTTCTCTCATAACTTCACCCTGTTCTGCTTCACAAATGGACACTTCCATTTTCATTTCCAACTCAGCTTCTTTGAGTTCTTCCATCAGCCACCTTACTTGCCTCTGTTGTAGCCTTCTCTACAACTTATGCCACTTCACTGGCTTCTTCCTCAAGACCCAACCTAGCTTCTGGCTTTCCTCAAGTATTCTCCTTAATGCATCGAGTTTTTCTTTTAACTCTGCAATCTCTTTGTCAATTTCCTCTTAACTCATCCTCTTGTCATTTTCCTTGGCATCCACTTTCTTCATCTTTCTTCTGTTGTGGTCTTCCTCAGAACCTCTACTATGACCATCAGTAGCCATCTTCTTCTTCTCTATCTTCATGAGCTCCTCACTCACTCACTATGAGTTGCATTAAAGCCTTTACAACAACAAGTACTCCTTCTTGCAACTTACCTCACCAATCTTTTCTCTGTACTTGGTCTTTTGGCAAGCCCTTGGTTCTCTATCTTTGGAACCTCCTTTGAGCACTTCTCTCTGCTCCTTCTAGGCTTCAACTCATCTACACTTCTCAATAACACAACTGTCCTTTTGTTTTTCAATCACAATGAAATACTTGGTTCTGGCCACCTCTTCTTTCATTTAGAAAGTCTTACCAGCTTCCTTCATCCCTTAGCAATTCTACCCACATCCTTTGTGGAATTTCCTTTGTGATTTGCAACAATCCCTCTGCAGTAACAAGTCTCCTTCTTGCTACATATTCCTCACTAAGCTTCTCTCCTTTGAGCTCAGTCTTTTAGCATCTTTCTGGTTCTTTCCTTTGGAACCAATTGAGCACTCCTTGCTCTAAATTGTTGCAACCTTCACACCTTCTTATGTTGTCACCTGCATATCAATGTATAAACACACATTCTCAAATCAAAACAGAACATATCACCTCACCTTCAAGATCTCAGCATGATCTTGTTCCACCATTCCACCTGTACCTTGAATGGATTGTCCTTTGTTTCTTGCATCTGCAAGTTCTGCTACACATCACCTCTGTGTGTCTACTTTCTATCATATTAGAATCTAATCCTTCCTTGCCTGCATAAACATCTTTGACACATAACTTTGTTCTCAATTCTTTCACATAGAATTTCTTTATTCTGTTTTAACACCAATTGTTTCAATTACAATTTTGCTTTGATACCAAATGATGCAGGGTTACCCCCACTTACACCCACAGTATGCATATACAATGCATAAGCACATCAGTTCCAGGAAATTAACTCTCTAAGGAGTCAAAATCTTCAACCATCAATGGTTAAGGCCCCCTTATTAACTCAACAGAACCATTCATTACAATAGCCCAGTCTTTCATTTCTTTCTATCGGAACTCTATCCACCCTTATAAACCTTAGTTTAAACCCATAAGCCACACATTAGGCCTTCATAACATTGTTGCCGCATATATATAACAAACCCCTCTTTAAACTTTGGTTAATGCAAACTTAACCCATAAAACCCCCTATCGGCGCTTTATTTCTATTATAAATAGAAATACACATAAACATGCATAACTTACCTTTCCGCCTTTTTTAAAGCCTTGCACAGTTTCCAAGGTTTCCCCTTTATTGTTGATCACAATCGGGGCTCTCCGCGGTCACATTAACACACACCTCCTCAACATTCGATATGCAATTAGCCTTCCTTTCGGATTTCAAATCACATAAAATTGCGCATATAACCATATTGGGTCTGCACTCATCCATCTCCCTTCCATTGCGCTCTCCATTCAAACCCTGATTAGTGATCAAATTATGACCATCGATCTAGACTCGATTCGACGATTGGACTTTCAACTGATCAACAAAACAGAACGACGACCCTTCACCGTCGATCTTCCTCCATCATATCTGACGATTAATATTGGTTTCAGGTAGACAACGAGCACGGGGATTAACCACCCGATAAAGCGGTTTCCCCTCACCACCTTTGTGCTACGTGTCGAATGGTGAGTGGAATTGGGCACTCACCCTTCCATACCACTTACCATTTAGACCTCGCCCGAAATACCACTTCTGTATATAAATCTGCCTTTTCATCGACTATCTTTCGCGCTCTTTCACCGTGCGATGACCGTTGATCTATGAGATCGATGGTTCTCGTTCTTTGTCGCCTACACCATTGATCTTCAAGATCCAATGGTTCCTATGTATCAATGACTCGCCTCTTCGTTCATCCCTTTGCCTTGACTTTAATTCATTCCTCAGTCTTTTTCCTGTGGGTTCGGGTTTTTCTTCAGGGTTTCGAACTTCCGCTTCCGCTGCTCAACTTCCTTTGAGCTTAACTCCTCTGTGAATTCTCACTTTGCTACCTCTCCAGAGCTCCACTCTAATTCTCTAATTGGATTCAAAGACGCATTATGATTCCTCTGAAACATTCTCTCCTCTGCATAGTTCTACAAAACTCTGCCTGCAACCTCTGTTACAAAATACACAATTTTCACATAGTTCAATCATTTAATATCCATTCACACATCTATGAAGTTCTGGAATAAACCTTTATATACATGAATATAAAAAACTAATTACATATCGAGACCCTCTGTCTCACAGGCCTAATCTTCAATATCAGTGGCCTCCTCCCCTTTACTCTGCCCATAGGCTTACATTTATACCAGAAAGGTTCTGTTGAACTAATTCTGGTTCAAATCCTAGATCTACTTAACTGACTCCTAGATGTCCTCTATGTCCACTTCTAACTTCAATTAATTCCTAAGAACTCTCTCTATTTCCTTGAATCGTGAAACTACCTTTAGAGTTATAATTGGCTTCTAACTCTCTTGTCATTATTAACCACTCATGTTCTCCTTTATTCGAGAGCATTTACAAACATCCTCACACATCTAATTAATTCCTATTCTAATCACCATAAAGCCTAAATATTACACTAATTTGAGACTTAGGAAACCAACTTCCTTAAAACACATGACCCCCTTTATGTCTACTAAAATACAATAATTTTCCTTGGGCTGAATGCTCATGCATCAACGACAGACAACAGAGATGGGTCAGCAAGGTGCAAGCTTATGATTTCGACATAGATTATGTGCGAGGGAAACACAGCGTGGTGGCTGATGCCCTATCCCAGAGACCCGCAGGCCTATCACTCATGAGCATCTGCCATGATTGGAAGGACCAATTATTGGGGGAGTATTCCAAGGATAGGAGGGCATGCGAGATTCTGGAGGGCACCCACACAGATGAGCACTAACGGGCGATGGATGAGGTAATCTACTACAAGGCGTGCATATTTCTAGTTCCCAACTCGCAGTTGAGGGAGAGAGTGCTCTAGGAAGCACATGACTCACCATTGTGAGGGCACCAAGGGTTTAGGAAAACATACATGCAAGTCAGGGAACGCTTCACATTGAAGGGCCTCAAGGGGCATGTGCTGAAACACATACATGAGAGTGAGGCATGTCAGAGGAACAAAGGGGATTTGATTCATCCTGCAGGAATATTATAGCGGATTCCCATCCCCGAGGGGAAATGGCAGAGTATCTCCATGGATTTCATCACGGGGCTCCCCACAGTATAGGGCAAGGACTGCATTTATGTAGTGGTCGACCAGTTGACCAAGTATGCCCATTTTTGTGCCATCCGTACCATATATTTGGCTTCACAGGTTGCAGATCTGTTTTTTAAGGAGATCTTCCAGTTATACGGGCTTCCTAAGAACATTGTGAGTGACAAGGATAACAGGTTCATGGGAGGCTTCTGGCAGGAGCTCTTCAGGTTGGATGGTACTGAGCTCACCCCTAGCATGAGTTACCAGCCCCAGACAGATGGCCAGACCGAGTGAGTTAATCAGTGGCTGGAGGGGTACCTGAGGAACTACGTGACTGGGCATCAAAGGGCTTGGATTCAGTGCCTGCATTTGGGCGAGTATTGCTACAACACCACCCATCACATGTCCATTGGTATGGCTCCTTTTCATGCCTTATATGGTTATGATGCATTATCTTTTGTTGACGTTGTTTTTGGAGATAATCGAGCCCCAAAGGCCAAAGATTGGATCCAAGAGAGCCAAGGCATCCTCAAGGCTCTTAATGACAACTTACTGATAACGGAGAAACATCAGAAGGTTTACATAGATCGGCCCCGAACCAAGAGACATTTCGAGGAGGGGGATTTGGTGTACCTCTGGTTACATCCAAACAGGCAGTCCACATTGAGGCAGAAGGGGAATGAGAAGCTACAACCCCATTTTTATGGGCCATATAAGGTAGTCAGGTGAGTTGGGGAGGTGGCCTACGAGCTGGAGCTGCCTTTGGAGAGCAATATTCACAACATATTCCATGTCTCATGCCTTAAAAAGGTGTTGGGACAACAGGTGACAACAACAATAGAGTTACCCCCATTGGATGATGAGGGCCAACTGGTTTTGGAGCCTGAGGCCATTTTGGAGAGGCGGGATAGGAAGCTGAGGAGTAGGACCATCAGGGAGTTCTTGGTTTGATGGAAGAACTTGCGAGATGAGGATGCCACTTGGGCGTGTGAACACATTCTGGAGCACCCAGCTCTGAATTTGCTTGAGGGCAAGCAACATTTGGGAGGGGAGGACTATCATGTCCCTTCCCAAAAGAATTTGTAATAGGTTTTGTCTCTACACAATTTTTCTAAGGAAAAGGACACAAGTAGTTTCAACTTAGGAACTTAGGAGAAATGCAACCATATTATTTTGCTAGTGGAAGGTGGGGGCCACCCACTTGGGAAAGCGTATTGGGAAATTCGAATTTCCTTGGAGGGAATTCGTATAGCTATTGGAGGGGCCCACATGAGGCAAAGGGAGACCCACGAAGTCATAAGAAGGAAGAGATCCTCACTTTGGGCATTATTCATTCTTGCATATCGAAAATCACTTGACTGTTTGCTCGAGTTGGTTAGCCGAGTCAACTGGCTATTCAACCACAAATATCTTAAGCGGGAGATTCAACCTTACCTTCGGAGGACTACGAGTGCCACCCTAGGAAGGTAGTTTCATAGCATCTTGAGAAGCACCAGGGAGTATTCATAGCCAACCCATTCAGTCATCATCCATTAGTGCATATTTTTGGACCAACAAATAGGGAACACGCAATTGAGGATAGAGCTTCATTGGAAGAGCCTTTAGCCGAAGGAGCCAGGAGATTCAAAGGGCATCATTGGGTCAACACTTGGGAGGAGTTTTGGAGCGAGTGAAACAAACAGGCAGTTCAAATTCCAGCCTTGGAGGACAACACAGAGGGCCAGTCTGGGTATCACGTGGGTCTTGAGGGAAAGAGCCACAACACCAGAATCATTTTGGTAAGGAAGGAAAATCATAGGAGGACTAATCCTAGTGATTTGGGGTAGTTTTTGGGAGTTTTCCCGACTTCACTCAAGCAGGTAGAGTTTACCAGTTGCAGAAGAGGTCAGGCTCCTTGGGGATCGAATTTTAGAAGTCTAAACTAGGCCAAACTCTTCCTGGGTTTTGGTGGGTTTTATTTGAGGATCTGGGGGCTGAATTTTTATAATTTTTTGAGCACAAGAAGCAGTGAATCCAGCCGTTTGGTTCCTAGTAGACAACGTAATTTCTGGGCAGCACAGTTTAGTTTTAGTGCAGCAGTTGGGCAGCCATAAGATCAACATTTTCTCACCTGGGTTTTGCCACGCTTGTCCTTAGAGACAATCCCAGGTGCACCATTCCATTTACCATTGTATTTTCCCTTGATGATTTAATAAAATGGCTCAACAGTTCTTTATTTCCAACGTTTCCATGGGGTGCCTAATGTGTATTTCACATTTTTGATTTCTGGATTGTTTGCTTGCTTTGTTTATCACTTAATTTCTTGTTTAGGAACATTAAAAATATGGTCTTTGCAACTAAAGAAGCTATGGTATGCTACTTGATATCACCCGGAGAATATCTTGTAGAGAAGGTAGAGCCTTAGCGATCATCCATAAAAAATACACCTACAAGTGTTAAAGAGAAGCCTTTCATTGATTTTTGAGCCATGTTGGTGGGGTATGTCGAAGCTGATAGGTGGGAGTGGAAGCTGAGAGGTGGAAGTAGAGTTGAGAGGTTGCAAGTGTATGGCATCTTTTGCAAGTGAAAAAAATAAATGCTAAGTTAAAGGTAGCATTAGTTCGAGGATAATTCTAACTTGAAGGTAGCATTACTTCTATGCATCAGAGGAAAAGCCAACCTGACATAATTTTAACCCAAACTTTACATGCATACAAGAAAAACAACTTTGGTTATCTTACTTTACACAAAAACATGAATACATTGAAAACTATGAAGCTCTCAATAAGGCTTCAAACATCGTTGTCCAATCACATTAAAGTTAAATAATTTTAACTATATTATTTTAAAAAATACTTTCTTTAAATGGGTAAAATGGATTGTATGTTTAGTATTCAACTTAGATTAATAAAGAGTCAACACTATTCTGATCACTATAGTTCCTCAGGCCGGGGCTAATAAGACTTTGTTTACTCTAAAACATCTATCCGTATTGGTTTTGAATAATATTGTTAGCTTGTCCCAAAAGGTGTTTTATTTAAGTAGAATAGTAATAGAATGTGAATATGAGGAGAAGTAACCATGTTAAAGTTAGAGGAAAAATAAAATATGATTTTCTCATTAGCTTAACATATTTGTAAATTGTATTAAAATGGTTAAACTTGATGGTTTGACCGTGTTAAGATTAAGAGAAATGTAACAAGCAACTAGTAACCAATAAATATAATGCAAATAAACATTGATAGGAGTTAGAATCTCGACAAAGTAATATAGGGAATGTGGTGTAACAAGATAATGTGATGTTATTCAACACGATAAAGTTTGATACTTAAATTCTCGTCATTCAATGTAGGATAGATATCTAATGATTAATTTTTAAAAAACTAAAAAACCTTATTTCTCATGCATACAGAGTTAACAATTCAATCTACAAAACATATATTTTTAACAAAGTTAGACACGCATAAAGTTTCATAAGGGCACTTAAGTCTCAAGGGTTACATTGATGTTTTGATATAATATGTTATGCTTGAACTAACAAATCTAGCTTGCATGCATTAAACACAAATGAAAAACTAAAATTTGTAACGACTCACTAATAAAAGTAAAGGGAATTTTGTTATTAATTACATAATCCACATGAAAAGAGAGTGGTGAGAATATTACATAAGAGTTGAAAAAATAACTCACTAACAACGTAGGTGAATGTAAAACTGAAGTGCTCCAAACTTTGATGATGCTAACCACAACCAAGTGTGAGGGATGGCTCTTCTCCCAACCAACCCTTCTATCAAGACACCTAAGAGACTCCAAGTTGTCAATCAACTACCTATGCCAATGTCTAATCTTTACTTTCCAAGAATTTTCCCTAGAAAAAGAGACGTTTCACCCCCCTCTCCTCCACCCACGGGGGCTTCACTCAATGAACCTCTGGCATATCACATGTGTTCATGACATACTAAAAAATACCCTTAATTTGACTACATATTGGAAAATACCTCTAAAAATCACATTATTTAACCCCCTACCAATACGATGCCAATACACCTTCCCAATTTATAAAACCCCTACTTTCACTAGATATTGTAAGTCTCCATTTTTTCATTAACATTTTTTATGCCCCTTTATATTTTTCATTAACTTTCAGCTCCATTTTTTATACCTGCCAATATAAAAACCCTTTATCCATGATTATATGCTCAATATATTATATCATTTTTACCTCAATATATGTCCCCCAATATCAATGCACATGGTATGGTATTGCTCCCCTAGGGAAGCCCTCGTGCCTCCTCCATTAAATAAAATTATTTATCCATACATATAAATAAAGTCTATGCATAAAATCCATCTACATGTCATCATGCAATTTTTTTTAACCTTTTTCTTGATTTAGCATTTTCATATATTTATCTTTACTTATTTTCACCCTGTTTCTTTTATTAATAAAATATAATTTATTAAGACTGTCCATTATTATTTATTTTGATATTTTACTTTATTTATTTATTATTATTATTTAAGAAAAATATTTTGATAACATTCATTTATTTCAACTAGCATTATTTTTTTCTATGTGGTTCATGGACCCCAAAGATCGGTGACCAACATGTCCACGAAATATTTGTACCAAGAAGATCCACTCAAAGGGATCACTTCATGTTGGCTCAACCATAAAGCCTAACCTCGAGAGTGCCAAGAGGATTGAACCTATGACCTCTCAATAGAAAAGGTGAATTAACGATGGGAACTCAACCAATTGAAGCTAACCTTATAGGATTAATTTCAAGTAGTAGTATTACTTACAATTAGTTTAGTTAAATGATTCAAGTGGATGAAAATAAATTAAGAGAGAAAATCAATTTTCAAGACATAATTTCTTGAAATTAAGAATTCTTAAATAAGATGGATATCTTGATTTTCAAATAAGGCTAGGAGGACTCCCTTGTAGAAGAGAGGCTACCTATTTAGCTAGAGAATCAACATTATCACTATGTATCTAAAGGTAGTAAAGAAATTGTATTTCTTCGAAATTTAGAGTTCCTTGTTGAACTCTAACAAAGTTTTGATCGATTTCTAAATAAGTGTTCACTTTGTGATCTTACATAGCTTTAATAACAATCTTTGAGTCTCCTAGGACAATACATTTGGTAACGTGGCTTGAGTTTGTCAAATGAAGCCCCATGAATAAAGCATAATATTTAACTTAATTATTTGTTGTGTGCCCTAATCCCCATGAGAAATCAAATTTCTTTGATCCACCTAGGTTTATCAATACCCCTCTTGCTCGTGTTGTCCCTCTCAAATTTCCATCTTATTATTCTAATAACATATTAATTATTATTATATGTGTCGTTAGATACTTTCTTGTTGAACTATGCTCATATAACCTGTTTCACTTTTAATGAGGTTGACACGGGAAATGAAACATCTTCATAGGGTATGTTTCATGACTTCCAAATGGAAGAAACACATGTCAAGGGACACCCCTTTATCATGGCTTCCAAAAGGTCTTCATCAGATGGAAGAACAATTCTCTGGAAGGAACACATGTCAAGGGGATCAATAGGGATAAGAATCATATTCAAATTCCCCCATTGAAGTTTTAACCATGTCAGTTACCATATTTAAGTAAGAAGAAGTCGAGCAGATAGTGAGAGGCTCGCTTGCATTGGTAATTGAAAACATGGGATAGGTTGCCACATAATTAACCCATGGTGGGGTAGGAACCACTTCCATATAAGGAACATTTAGGGGTGTCAAATGACTAGTAGTCGAAGCAAGATCAACATATGAAATTTGATCAGCCATCACAATGTTTCCATTGTGAGGGAAGGACATCACATGAAAGAGTGTCGATATGAAAACTTTCACGGCATAGACATAGTCTTGCCCAAGGAGAAAATTGCAATCCAAGGGACCTTGGACTACCATAAGATCAATACACATAGTTTTACCTTCCAGAGTAATAGGTAACCTAGGAAGACTCCCTAAAGGCTCTCTAATAGTTATGTTAAAAGCTAACATATTATGTGTAATAGTCACAAGCTGAGGGGAACCCAAAGCTTGCCAAGTAGTCGAGGATAAAATACTGATACAAGCACCTTCATCTACATTTTTGCACCACACATTCTTACCATGTGATTTCACAATGATTTTGAAAGGGGTGGAATAAGGAAGACAAGATTCTGTCAGTCTACTCTAATAAAAAAAATAGCCTCATTACTTGGATGGGGTTCAAAAGAAACAGATGAAATTCCCCCATGTGTAGAAGATTATGAGGTAACATGAAGAAACTGAGCGGTATGAAGTTCACTCTCTAAAGGGAGAGTGGGATCGACCGAAGATGGAATCAATTCGACCACTTGATCAACAAATGGTCCATTAACCTAAGTGATACATGTTTCACTCTCCAATGGAAGAGTGGGTTTGACTATACTTGGATTTAGATCAATTACTTCGTCAACTGACGGTAGGTGGGGAGAAAGTTTACAATAATTAGTTGGAAGTCTGTTGTGAAACAATAATTTTTTCCAACAATTTTGAGGCTTCATCCATGTGAGGGCAAAGGTGACTATGATGATTCCCTTTGCACAGCCTACAAGGAAAACTAACCTTAACCTTTTCCCCTAGAATCTGAGAATCAATGGTTGATGAATTAACAGTAAGTTTATGATAATTATTTGACCATACTTCCAAGACCTTAGGAATACCAGGACAATTTATAAGGAAGTGGTCACCCTTACAAAGCTCGCAAGGGTATTTGGGCTTACGATGCATTATAGAAGTTTCCTCAACATTACCAATACTTACAGCCATGGTTGGTTGGTTGTCTACTTTCTTATCTTGTTTCTTCTTCTTCTTCCCTTTCTCCTTCTTCTTGGTCACCTGGTTACTAGCATCAAGGCTTTTACCAAGCGAAGAGGAAGAAAGGGAGGAGGATATTTTGGATGAAAAAGGTAAAGGGTCAACAATAGGTTGGTGATGTTGAGATGATGAACTCGATTGAGGTGAAAAAATCGGTTGAGCTGGTACAATTGGAGTATTTCGAATTAAATAAGTTGAGAACAACCATAAACTTATCGTGAATCTGGGAAGTGACAATGTGTCTATATAAGGAGGATCGATATTTACAATATTGGGAAAAGGCTAGGATTCTCGTTAATAAGGATTCCTTGGTCGGTAACTTCCGGATTAGTAGCGATTAGATTCAATCCAAATAATTTTTTATTATTAGAATTAAATAATATTCACAATCCAAACCTAAGGTCTTGTAAAAAAATAAAAACAAACATATAACACACGCTAGTAAATCTAAAGAGTCAAACCATGGAAACAAAATTTTCACGACAAAATCACTAGTTGGTAATGAAA
Organism: Pinus tabuliformis; assembly: GCA_031772625.1. Classification (NCBI taxonomy): domain Eukaryota; kingdom Viridiplantae; phylum Streptophyta; class Pinopsida; order Pinales; family Pinaceae; genus Pinus; species Pinus tabuliformis. The sequence goes on from CM062818.1 coordinate 1,244,057,523, forward strand.
TACAATGTCGCAGAGATCAAAGTGAAAAGTGAATAATGATAGAGAGTAAGGAACCAGTTACACTGACAACCAGCTTAATGAAACAATCTGGTGCAAGTAACTTCACCTATGCCATCCCGAGTGAAGATTACCCTCCAAAAAGTCCAAGTGAGTCTAGTCAACGGCTTTCGTCACCTCAAGTAATAGCCCTAAGATTATGGTCCCTAAGTTTACCAACTACAACAATTCAACCTGGGGGAAAGTCGTAGATCGGATGTACAGGTAAGGGCGGAGTAGAAAAGCTCAATCCCCTTAAAAGATCCTCAACATGGTTAAATGGAGCTTTACTTTCAAGTGACCCCAAGTGCCTTTCGATATCATTTGTAATACGTGTAAATCATTGTACAATAGCTATGAAGTGGGTATGATCACTTCACCAGGTCTGATATGATCTTGTGCTTGACTCCTTTGTAAGGGGAGCTGCCCAAAGCAAAATTGTAATAACTGGATTTATCTCCCTATCGAAAGATTCTAATGTTTGTCTGTAACTTTGTAAAGTTTACTCACTTCCCTATTTCAAAGCCCTACAACCTAATCTACTGTAGTTGGAAAGAGCCCTAAAAATAATAAAAATTCTAGATGAGTTTTATTAACGTTGTATTATTAAGTTGTTATTTACTCAAAGGGTAAATGGACGTGAAACTGATTGTATTATGACTTGACTCAAAACTCCAATGCATCAAATATGAAATTTGTAATCTCTTAATTTTGATGAATTCTAGCTAGAGTAAGTAAAGAGGTTCTTCTTTAAAATATTAACTCCAGAATGTACCACTTCTAATTTTTCAATGCAATTCAAAGCTTTAAGTTGCAAACCATGCAATGTAATCTATGCACAATTTGCTTGCAAACTATGCAAATGTAATTTGTGCACAATTTACGTTCATGAAATGAGAATTCTAACGATGCAAATGTAATCTATGCAAAAAATTTCTTGAAAACAAACATAAGATGATTCCAAATCAGCGAAAGAACAACAAGACTATTTCTCTTCACTAAAACAACTAAAGAACCAATCAAGTGTAAATAAAGGAAATCGGGTGAAAATTCCAGAGATAAAAAATAATGACACTCAAAGGTGATTAACACTTAGAAACAATTCAAAAATTGTTAAGAAACTGAGACAAACCTTTGAGCGATGATGAAAGGAAATCAAATTCAAAACACCCAATGAAATCCTTAAAATGAAAATGCTTGAATGAATGTTATGAAGTCAACGCTTAAAGTGTAATTATGATTAAAATTCAGTACTGGAATAAAAATGACTTTTGTTTTCAATGCAATACAAGAAGCACATCTCATCAAAACACTAATTCTTGAGAAGCCCTACCTTTCAATCCTTGAAAAGATAAAAATCTCAAGAAAACTCCTTCACAACACTCGATCAAACACAGAGAGACTTACTAGAGGCCTAGTCAAGTGTAATGAAACCTTAAAAAACAAAAAACCAGACTTTAATGAGAGGAAAAGCTATTTTTTCAAAAATTCTCGAAGTATGCACAGGCGGGTAGTATATTACAGTGCGTATACGAACTGGTGCTAAAGGTAATCTACGCAGATCTGCGCTTTGTTTCTGAACAAAAACCACGCAAGTCGAGGAACTCAAAGAAAAAATAAAAAATTATCCAAACAAATCACAACAATTGAAAGATCATTAACTTTTCAAGACTTAGATACAACTATAAAAAAGGTTCGAGAATAAAAAAACAAGGAGATGGAAGAGAACAGGACATTCCCCAGTAGGGTCGCCAATTTCTTATGTGGACTTATGCCTATTGCAGATAAGAGAAATCTCCCTAGACTTCAAAGAACCCTAGTAACAAACAAACAAGAACTGCTACCTTTCTTTAGACTTTTATTGACTGAAAGCAAATATAATGATAGATGCCTCTTACTGATTTTACGAAATGATTGATGAACTCCCTCAAAGCTTTCAAGCATCTGCTCCTTGACACTCAAGATGTTCTCGCGTCACTCCTGACAGCTTCTCCATACTATCTTGAAAGAGATCTGCAAAGACAGAGACAAACAAGAGATTAAAGCATACAACATATAACCAAAGAGATAAATGGAAGAATTAACCAATTATATATCATAAAATGATCAATATACAACCAAAATCCATGTAGGTGATTAAGGAATCCTACAAATTAAATCAATGAAGATGTAATTGAGAAAGAACAATTGCTTTTATATTCATAAAACCTGAGAAAAGCCTTAGAACCATATAGCCTTGATGTTGCAAGTCCCTTCTACAATCTCCAACCCTCTCCCTTGCAAAAAAAGCCTTCCAACCTAATCTCAACAACATAAGCCTACGTCCAACAGTCCTCTCCCAATCCTCAAACCTGCAACATCTTTATAGGCCAAGAATGGGAAGTTTTGGATCCATTCTCCAAGGGATTAGATCCACTATTAGTGGAATATAGGTTCCACAAAGGAAGGGGAATTACTCCATGGTGAGAGGGATTAGTACTAAATAAGCACCCATTCGAAGCTTGTTGGTTGGGATAGATGCTACCAACAATGCTTCTAGACTTTGCTTTTTATTTTTACATACTTTAAGTCATGTTCGCAGGTCACAGTGGAGGACAATGCATACTTATGCGCAACTATTAATGGTCTTCTCTGTGTATGCGTATAAATTAACTAGGGAACTACGCAGGTAGCCAAATCAAGGATTTTTTACCATAGTATCCATAAATTATATTCTCTTTGGGATGATTTAGATTCAAACTTTGTAGGGGAATGCTCTCGGACACTTTTTGGGATAGCCAGAGATCCAAATCGATGGTGATTTTCCTAATGTGACAAAATGACGTGTAACAATAGTTTAACCAACAGGCATTTATGAGATGATTTGGAATGGTGGCTTAGAGGGATTTTGCATAATCCTACAATAGGTTGACTAGTTGGTACTTGGGTCATACCATATACAGGTTGATTCACTTGCATCTAAGGTATAGATTGACTAAGTGGTGGGGTTTGCAATGCTCCTTGAAGAGTCTGAGTAGGTGGGATTTGATAAATCCCAGATACTGTGGAATAGGTTGTGTTTGAGATACAACCTGGACAAGTTGACTTACTTGAGATAAAAATTGTGTACGTTGAGGCATAGATTGAATAGGTTGGCAAGTGGGAACCTCGGTGTGACCAAGGTAGGTTGGGAAGTGGGAAGTTGATTCAAAACCAAACCTAATTGAAAAGGAAACGTAGGATTCCAAGAATCCATTCCCAGGAATGGAGGACTCAAATAGGATTGAGCACCTGTTTGTGACATTTGATCAGGATATGGATACATGGAAACAACAAGTTGCCCCCTGCCAGGGGATAAGGGGTATATCGATGAAACTGCCCCACATGACAAGAGTACCCAATGTCGGATGGAGTAGGCTATTATATATGTCCCAATCCACTAATAAATGAACCATATTACTACTTTAGAGAGGGCTAGGGAGCAATAGGTTTAACAGATGGTGACCTGCTTATTAAAGAAGTATCAGATAACATTCCAGATGAATATGACAAGGGATAAGTCCATGGAATAGTCGACGTACCAGAAAAGGTTCTAGATAATGACTGGTAGCCAGGTGGCACCAACGGGCCACTGTACAAATGGGTTTCTAGTGAAGTCACAAACAAGGAAGTAGTTGCAACTTCGGTTCACTCACTCATGATAGTAGATATGGGTTGTGAAACCGTTGTTGACTCAGTCTTGGTTAAACTTCCCAAATAAGTTTGTCGAGGGAAACTCAAAGGTGGGTTGAAATGAGGAGTACTAGGTGAAGGAGCTTATATTAGAGTATGAGGTTTATGAAAAGTATGAGCTTGATAAAGAGGAGTCCCTCTCAAATGGATGGGAGATGAAGGTCGAGACTCTTCAGTAATTTCCTCAATACTCAAAAGATCAAGTGGAAGTACTTCTTCATCAGGACCAAAATATACATGTTGTGGTTGTGTCGAAGGTAGAGGAAGAGAAAGATAAGGCCCTGAAGCAATAGCTTCAGTTAACTGAGGCTCCTCAAGTTATATAACCCCATGTTGTAATGTATCTAAATCAGGAAACTCAAGTTCAATGACCTCAGGTAGTGAAGTTTCAATGTTTTTAGTTTTGAATGCGTTGGACTCACCAGCTAGTAAAGATGTGATTTCAGGACTAGTACTTATGGGAAGTGATGATTCTAGTTGATTAATTCCAGACGTAGTGCCATAAGGGGAAGCTTCTGAAGTACTAGTTTCAGTAGTTTGTGTCTTTTTATTCTTTCAATGACCAAGTGTTGCCTTAGGAGGTAGAGGAGGCAATCTTTGCATTCTACAGGAATGACGAGGTTGTTGCAGGTGTTCTTCCACGATGAGTTAATAAATTGTAAAACTTTAAAAACACAAAATAAAACAAAGGGGTAGCTAGGCAGAAAAGGATTACCAAGTCATTGTGAACTTCAGAATATTGTTTCCAGTATGTGTAGGCAATATCCCCGAACTCTGTGTTTGGTGTATCACAGTGGACAAGGCGGTCGACTCAGTTACCTAGGATAGGATAACAACTTATAGGGGACTTCCAAAATATACCTGGAGGTACGTGGAAGCACAATACGTAGTAATGTTGTCTAATTTGTCTTGTACAACAGGAAGTATTCCAATATACTTTTCATATGTGGAGCGCCATCCGATATTCCCGAAGGTACGTGGAGAATGATTTGATATACTTACATACATGGAGAACCTTCCAACTAGATAATTTATGCTAATCTATCAGACACAGATACCTTCTGATTGGACATTCCTATTCACAAGTACATGTTTGACTATATACGGGCCTAGACACATCGGTTTGAGCTTCCCAACCCCTAACTTATCGACTTCTTGATCATACAAAAGGACTAGGTCACCTTTCGAGAAGGCACGAGGTTTAACATTTTTGTCTTTATGTGCTTTAATGCATTTCTTATGGCCCTCATTGGCCATTGCAACATCACATCAAGTTTCATCTAAGTGTGTTAGATGCAAAAAACGCTCCTCTTCTATGAAAGTTGCGAGAAGAAGCTTAATGACAAGCTTTAAGGCTGGAATATCACATTCGATGGGAAGGATTTCTTCTAGACCATACACTGACTGAAAGGTTGTAAATCAAGTGGTAGTCCAAAAAAATGTTCAATATGCCCAAAAAGATGAAAAAAGAATGAGGTTTCAATTCATTTTATGAATCCATATCATGTGTTGCAACATTTTTTTCAAAACCTTGTTAATGGCTTCTACTTCCCCATTGACCTATGGGTAATAGGGACTCGAGTTGTTATGTTGAAAGCCCAACTTGAGGATAAGTTCAGACATCATGTGATTTTATAAATGTTTCCCATGGTTCGTAACAATAACTTGCAACACACCAAATCAAACAATGACATGATTGAAAAGAAATAACGCAATTGTTTTGTTGGTGTTGTTAATAGTAGGCATTGCTTTAGCCCATTTAATAAAATATTCTACAACCATAATGATGTAGCCATGCACCACAGTCAAAATGAGGGTTGCATGTCATGAATTCAATGCCCCAATTTTCAAAGGGACCAATGATGGTAACAAGATGCATAGAAGTAGGAATAGCAGGGTCTTTACGATCATAGATATGGTGAGCATGACATTTTTGGACAAGGATACAATCTCGAAATGTGGTGGGCCAAAAGTAACTGACTCATAATTTTATTTGGGCGGTGGCATAGCTAGACATGCGTCCGCCATATGCTCTAGTGTGAAACTCTTTCAAATATTTCTCGACCTCCTCATGAGTGAGGCATCGTCTAAAGATCATATCGACACCACATCGATAGAGTGTGTCACCAATTATAATGTAATTTCGAGCCTGGTATCAAATATGTTGTTGATCAGAGTGAGAAGTATTAGGCCATAAATATTGGGTTTGGAGATAGATAATGACATCTCCATATAAGGGATCAGATGAATAAATTAGAAACAATGACTCATCATGAATAGAATCATCAGACATAGCCTTAGTTTCAGATGAGGGGAGGTCGCAGATCATTTCAACGAAGACTAGGGACTTCTTAGATTTGGATTTGAGAAATTGAAAATCAAACTCCCGGAGAATAACAATCCATTTATAATATTTCCCCCAGTAACCGTCGTGACAAAATATATGTCATCATGTTGCAATCAGAAATTACCATAGTCTTTCGAAGCAGAATGTAGTGGCCCTTGCACAGCTTCCAAAGCTAACTTTTCAATGTGAGTATATTTTATCTTATTGTTATTCAAATTTCGACTCAAATAATAGATAGGATGTTCATCCCCTAGGTCATATTCTTGGACCAATACCATGGAAATGGTGGTAATAGTGGATGATAGAGATAGGAAATAGTCGCGTTGATAATCAGTGGGATACAACAATGATGTGCAAACAAGGACATCTTTCAAAGCATCAAAATATTTTTGGGTTGTATCATCCCAATGGAAGGGAACCCCTTTTTCAACAGGCGAGTAAATCCTTTCATCGATTTTGTGTAGTTTAGGAAAAATCTTCGTAGCAAGTTAGCCTTCCCTTGGAGGTGTTGTAACTGAACAAGTGAAGAAGGTGTAGGCAAGTCAAGAATTGTTTGTAATTTGAGTGGATTGATACAGATTCCTTGCTTTGACACAACAAAGCTGAGAAGTTTACCGGATTGGACATAGAAAGCACATTTGTGTGGGTTTAATATGATATTGTAATATCGACAATGTAGAAAAACAACCTTAGATGCATTGGATGATCCTCACAATATTTGAAGTGGGAAAGTAAATCATCCAAATAAGGTTGTAAAATGTGCTTTATATCATGGAAGGCATAATTCATGGCCTCACACCAACATTCTTCAAACTGAAAGGGAGCTTTCGATATGAAAACATGCCCCATGGACAAATAAAATGTCTTATTTTGGTCTAATGGGAGTATGTTGATTTGATTGTAGCTGGAAAAACCATCCATAAATGAAAAAACTTCGCTTCTAACACAACCATCAAAATTTTGGTCGATAAACGAGGTAGGATATTTGCCTTTGGGGCAAGCAAGTTTAATATCCCAATAGTCAACGCATACTTGAATCATTCCTTGTTTCTTCATCACTGGGGCGATGTTAGAGACCCAATTAGTGAGAGGAACTGGGTAAATAAAGCCATCACGCAAAAGCTTCTCAATCTTTGCTTTGATTGCAGCAACCTTCTTGGGGTGAACCGGACGTAAGCGTTGCCGAACTGGATTAGCATCCGAATATATTTTAATTTTATGTACTACAATATTCAAGTCAATACCAGGCATCTCTTCATATTTCCAGGTGAAAAATTTGCGAAATTCTTGAAAAAGGGATTTATAAATCTTGATCTCATTAGGAGAACAAGATGCACCAATATGTACAATTTTGATAACTCTGGGTTTTATTGAAATATCAAGAAGAATGGTCTCTTCAATATTTGTGAAGTTATTCTCAGAATCGACGTCATGAATAGAGACACAATCCTTAAATGTCTTAGTAATATTGGTTCAATAAATATGTCCAAAATTATTCTCAAGGGTTTAGAATAGACATCATGAATAGAGACACAATCCTTAAATGTCTTAGTAATATTGGTTCAATAAATATGTCCAAAATTATTCTCAAGGGTTTCAGGCAAGGATGAACGATGATGATTATTGTCCCATGGTGCATTATCTGACATCATAATTTTCATGATGCTTTCGTCAGTAGAGAATGTACTGACAAAAGGGTTAGAATATGAACCAAAATCTTGGGAATGATCAACCTAATTTATTGAGGAGTTGAAATCAAAATTTGCCAAACAGGCCGAATAAATGGCTTCATATTCAATCTCAATGGGACTGAGTGGAACACGGTCACCAAATGTATCAACATTGGAAAGGTTTGGTACTATCCATGGACTAGATGGAAAAGTATAAGAGGAAATCATATTAACAAAGGGAGCTAGATTTGGAAAGTCAGGAGGAGGGAGCGAAAAAATTCCCATCAAAGAGGAATTTTTCAACAATCCAACTTTGACATGTTGATATGACTGTGGAGATTCACGCACAAGTGGTATGCTTCCAATAGGTTGACAATTATTGTCAAAAAAGGTAAGTTGGTTGATGGTGATGATGGCCCCCTAATGAGGGAAAGCAATAATCATGAAATAAGTCGAGACAACAGCTGCCATGGCATAAATCCATGTGTAGCCAAGTAGAAGGTTATAATCCAAAGATCCATCTATAACTTCAACTTCTACTTAAACCGTTTTGCAAGCTAATTCTACTTGTAATGTATTCAAAATTAGGTAAGGTTTGAAACCTCTTCCATCAAAAGCTTTAAGAGTGGTGGTCGACTAATTAAGTTGAGGAGAATTAATAACTTTCCAACAAGAAAGTGACATGATATAGATCGGAGCACCTTCGTCCACAATTTTCGATGGATAGTTTTGATTCGAAAAATAACTTGGATCATGAATGCCAATTCGGGTGGAAGTTTGGGAGTATGATTCTCATGATTAAAGACCACAAGATTAGAATCTAATGGATCTATCCCTCCAATTGCCGCAAGTAAAAACCTCTTTTGTGCAGGAAAATTTTGCAATACCTTGAGAGTTGACATAATAGAAGGAGCTTGGGCCAAGTCCTCAACTTTGTTATAATTTTGTGCAGCTCCTGCACGAGGATTGAATGTGAATTTGTGAATAATGACTTTTGGAGGTTTAATGGTTAATTTAGTCAGTATCACATTTGGAGAAGGATCCAAAGCAGATTGAGTGGAATTGGTAGGTTGATCAATAACGTTACTAGTCGAGAAATTCACGTTACTATATTCTTTATTTCTCGTAGCCACAATAATCTGTCTCTATGTTTGGTGGATGATAACATCATAGCCTGGGAAGAGGAAGCGAGATCTCATGCAACCATATTGGTCTCTTAGTTTGGAAAGGGATCGGTTAACACAACAGACGCATTAGATGATGACTTCAGGAATTGATTAACTTCCGCCTAGTGTGGACAATCTCGAGTAAAATGTTCCTCATTACAAATAAGGCAAGGATAATGAGGCCTTCGTTTGTCCTCAAGAGACTGATTATTTTGTTTTTCCTACAAAGAATTGGCTTTCTTCTTCTTTCCTTTACCTTTCTTCTTACTTTGGGGTTGTTGAGATTTTCCTTTCGCGGATTGAACAACATTAATCTCAAAAGTAGTCGCAAGAGTAACATAGGATGGGTTTTGAGTAGCCACGACAGGAGATGAACCCGATAGTTTACTCATTGATTGTTGACCAGAAGAACTAATCACATCATCAACAACATGTGATTCTTTAGTGGGAGGTGGTGGAACAATATACTGAGGTCTTGGAGCATTGGGTATTTTGTCATAGAGCGTGCCAGATTGAGTATAAATCAAATTAAGTTATTGGGCATGAGAAATGACTTTCTCTTTAGTAAAAACTCCATCTTTAGCAACGTCTTCAATTATGGATGGTAATAGATTTGATAAACCATTCAACCAATAATTGATCAAGAATGAAAGTTTTGACCATTTGACACCAACGCCTCCATTCATGAATATGATCAAAGATATGAGTGGAGTAACACTGTTTCAAGGAGGTTAAATGTTCAGTTCTAGTTTCATGTCAGATGGGTAATTGAAAATGGGTCAAAAGGTAGTTGCCAAGGCATTGAAATTGTTAAATGAATCTTGGGGCAATTCAACATACCACTTAGTTGTCGTACTAGTAAGATTCCTCTGGAAAATCCGTAAATGAGTTGAATCATCATTTAAGGAGTTAGATGAGCACCATAAATGGTATGTCATAACATGAGTAGACGAGTCTTCTCCAGGATTTCCATTGAATTTTGGAATTGCTCGACAATTTGGTAGGAATGATCAACCACCAATGAGAATGACAAATAGGGTCATTTGTTAGCCAGGTTAAATCTGGTAATTCAAGGGTTTCCACGAATGGAAACTGCCTATTACAATTTGGTGGAGGATATCCTGGGTATGACAGAATGGGTTGAGCAATCAAATTTTGCATTCTAGGATAAGGAGGATTCTTATAACCAAGATAAGCATATCCAGATGGTCTATTTACTTGACAACCTTGAAAAGGTCGAAATGGTTATGTTTGAATTTGTTGGCCTTGATAAGGCATTTGCGAAATAGTAGTTTAACCAACAGGCATTTGTGGGATGATTTGGAAAGGTTGCTTAGAGGGATTTTGCATCTTTCCTATATTAGGTTGATTAGTTGGTACTTGGGCCATACCATATACTTGCATCTGAGGTATAGATTGACCAAATGGTGGGGTTTTCAATGCTCCTTGAAGAGGTTGAGTAGTTGGGATTTGAGAAATCCCAAATATCAGTGGAATAAGTTTTGTTTGAGATACAACCTGGATAGGTTGACTTACTTGATATAAAAATTGTTAGGTTGAGTGATCTAGGTGGATATTCAAAAAGTACCAGTGGCATGGTAAAAGGCTCAAAACTCAAAGTGGCAGAATCTAGATAAAATTAGCATCAGAATGAAGTGCTCGTCATCTTGATTCTAATGGTGCGAACAACACTCAAATCCGAGTTCATATGAAGAAATTAGAGCAAGTCAAAGTTTATGTTTGACTTATCCAGGTGGCAAGAGGAACTGACATGGAAAAAGCTCAACGAATGTGGAAGTGCCAAGTGGCAGGATGCCATTGGGTCCCTGCATTTCGCTTGTCATAGAAAAAGAGGTCGCAACTTAAGAAGAATTGGACCCGGCTGCGATTGCGATATTGCATATCGCAGGTCAGAGGAGGAACGGATATTCAAGAATCAGCCCCTAATAGAGCCTACTTGTGATCCGATATATTGCATATTGCAATTGCAGAAGGGCTAGTAGATATGAATTGGCCCCCGGCAGAGTCCAGTTAGGATGTGATATATATCGCAATCGCAGTTCGCATAAGGGGAGCGACAGCATGGATTTCCAACCCCGGTTCCATGTCAATTGCGATTTGTGATGGGGTTTCCAGACCCGAAATTTTAGATGTTGTGTTTTATAGTCTTGGCGGGTCTGCCATATCGCAGAGCACTGAAGCATGGGTTGGTTTATTCGTCGATGAAGAATCGCCGACAGTGAAGACCGTTGATTCTCTATTAAAGCCATTGGGTTTGGGGAATCATCGATTCCTTGTATTGACCGCAGATTTGAGGCTTAAAACGAACGGTCTGTTTGGACTGTTTGATGGAGGTTTTTCCTATAGTTGGGGGTTTGTTAACTGCCTACTATTCACGGCCCGAGAAACTCTGTTGGAAAATGCCCACTTGCTAAACTTCAATGTTTGTTTGGAACTGCCCAAGTTGTGAGGGATTTGCCGCCAACTTATTTAAAGGACCATTTGTGTCGGAGAATGACAGAGAGGACTAGCTGATTGATTTAGAATCTCTTGTACAGTAGACCCGAACCCTGGCAGCAGGCCAGGACCTTGCCTTGAGCAACAGGGAGGTTTCGAGAAGTTGCAGAAGGCCCGGTTATCCAAATTGGGTGTTTGGATAGGCATTTTTGCATGATTTTTCGCCAGGCGTTCAGTGGTTCTATCTGTTTTTGAAGTTGGGATCTCTGTTCTTTGTCCATCTACTAGATTGGAGGTATAAGGATTGTAAATAAATTTTCTTGTTCTTTTATCTCTTTTTATGCCACTTAATGAATGAATGCCTCCCCACTATTAAGCAGGGCCCGGAGATGCAGTCTAAATTGGATGAACTTCGTAATCAAATCATTGTGTCATGGTTTTCATGTTATTTTGGTTATTTCCACATTATTTAATTAGCTCCATTTTATGTAATTTCGATGCATATGCAAGTAAAAGATATTAGATAAAGTTTGGTATTAGAGTAGGTCTTTGTAGATGCAAATTTTAGGAGTTTATGCTAACCTGGAACAAGCTGCGAAAAGGAGAAGGAGTGATTAAGTCCTTTGATCCTGAAGTAGGACATGCACAACGCAGAAGAAATATGGCCAATGAAGAATCTCGTTGGGAAGAGGAACAAAATTTCCGCAAGGTATTCTACAATATGGCAGGGAAAGTAGACAAGTTGTTCGCAGAGTATGAGAAGGCGCTTGGGCATGAGAAGAAGGATGTCAATGACCACGGGTCAACAAATCATGAAGGCAGTGGACAAGAGGCTCATCCCTCTCCTTCTTCAAGTGATAGTTCTCATCACTCTCATCAAAATTCCAAGAAGACATCTAAGAAATCGTTCTTCAAGTTAGACGTAAATTTTGACCTGACCATGTACAATGGAGAGTGTAGTGCAAAAAAACTTAATAACAGGATAAGAAATATAGAGGTTTACTGCCAAATCCAGCAGATCGAAGAAGATGAGGTGAAAGTCCAATTAGCATCTCTTTGTCTGAGTGGCACTTATCTCGCTTGGTGGGAGAGAAAGTTGCAGAAGGGAAACACAAAGTCAGGTAACCTGCTATCCTCTTGGTCTAGTTTTATTTCCGCATTGAAAGACCAATTTTACCCTTTGGGTTATAAAAAAAAGGCACTTATGGAATGGAAATATCTAAGGCAAGGTAAGGGCCAGAATGTGCAAAGGTTCACTGAATAATTTCAAAAACAAGCATTGAATCTAGGCATCTCATTAGATTCACCCAAGACTGTAACTAAGTATGTAGGTGCACTACATAGTTAGATCAGACACTCACTATTACTATTCGAGCCTACTATAATGATGCAGACAACGTAAAGGCTATTCATATTGAAAGCCAAGGCAAGAATGACAGAGATGTTCAAGCCAAGAAACCACCATTCAAACCTCAGCATGGAAAATTCCATAAGAAAGGCAAAGGGAAGGATAAGAAGATTGTTGCAGCTAAGAAAGGGGACAGAGCAACACTGTCTTGTAGTCATTGCAAGAAAGATGGTCATGACAAGGACCATTACTGGAAGATACATTCGAAGTTGAGACCGAAGAGATTCAGTGGAAAGGGGAAGCAAAAGACAGTGGAAACAACACAGGACCTTGGATTAGATTCCGACGTTGAGACATTGATCACAGTCTTGGGCTCAAAAGGTACTCTTTCTGTTAATGATAGTTCTGATTCGATTGCAATGAGCCTATAAGTAATGAGCGAAAGAGAATTGAGTTATTCCACATTAGAGTTGTCATAAAACATATAAAGGTGGAAACTTTGTTCGATTTAGGTTCCCAAGCAAACTTAATCTCAGAGTCCTTAGTGAAAAAGTTAGGCCTTGAAACTAAGCCTCATCCGAGTCCATACCCGCTTGGTTGGGTAAGCAATAAAGCCAAATTGCAAGTAACCAATTAGTGTAGGGCCAGATTTGTTATTGCTTCCAAATTAGTTGATGAGGTAGAGTTAGATGTTGTGCCTTTGGACATCTGTGGAATCATCTTGGGAAGCCCGTATTTATATGATAGAAAGGCAATTTTCTTTTGACATGAAAACAAATACCACCTCAAAAAGGATGGGGTAGAATATATAGTTAGAGATCATCATACAAAAGTTAGTGCTATCCTTGTCAATGCAGGACAGATTAAACGACTGGTTAATTCCAGCAAAGGGTGCATGCTTATGGTAGTGAGAGCAAAAGATGCCAGGAGGACTGATGCTTTCAAAGATTGTGATCTTGATCATAAGAAAGAATTGTTTGAAATTATTTCTGACTATGATGGATTGTTTCACGAACCGAGAGGATTGCCACCAAAATAGGAAATCCAAGAGGAGATCCATTTACAAGAAGATTCTTCTTTACTGAATATTGGCATGTACAAGATGGCTCCTATCAAGATGGAGGAGATCAAGAAACAGGTACAGGAATTGCTAAATCAGGGAGTCATCAGACTGAGTTCTTCTCCATGTGGCTCACTAATTGTGTTGGTGCCAAAGAAAGATGACACATGGAGAATGTGTGTAGAGTACAAGGTGTTAAACAATATTATGGTGAAGAATCTATACCCTCTCCATTGCATTGATGAATTGTTAGATCAGTTGAAAAATGTTGTTTATTTTACAAAGCTGGATTTTCATAGTGGATATCAGTAGGTTAGAATTGCAGAGCATGACGTTTGGAAGACTGCGTTCAAAAACAAACAGTGGTTGTTCGAATGGATGGTGATGCCATTCGGACTGTGCAACACTCTGACCACATTTATGAGGGTAATAAATGATCTATTTAGGCCTTTTCTTGATCATTTTTTGCTTATATATCTGGATGATATTCTTGTGTATAGTAGGACATGGGATGAACATGTATGTCATGTGAAGAAAGTGCTTGATGTTTTGAAGCATGAAAAATTGTATGTAAAAATGTCAAAGTGTGAGTATGGGAAAACCACTCTGGTTTATTTAGGCCACATAGTCAGTAATGGGAAATTGAGAATAGATCACTCTAAAGTAGATGCGATTATGAAATGGCCTGAGCCCACAAATGTTAAAAAGGTCCCAAGGTTTTTGGGTGCAGTACAATATTGGAGAAGGTTCATTGCAAACTTCTCTGTTATCGCAGCCCCCTTGCATGCATTGACCAATGTGAAGTAGGCCTTTCAGTGGGGAGGAAAGCAACATAAATCCTTCAACACACTAAAAGAGAAGATCAGCACAACACCAGTGCTAGCCTTACCAGACCTTCAATAACCTTTTGAGAATGAAACAGATGCCAGTGGATATGCCATGGGTGTTGTATTGATGCAACAAAGGAAGCTTGTATGTTACCATTTAGAGACTTTAACATAGGATGTTGTGAATTATCCCACTTACAATAGGGAGTTGTACGCCTTGGTTCAGAGTGTAAAGAAGTGGAAACACTACTTGATCAACAAGGAGACTATCATCCATACGGATCATCAGCCCTTGTAGTACCTTGAGTCACAGACCAAGCTTCAACAAGCCCGTAACTTCAAATGGATGGGATTCCTCCAACAGTTTCATTTTGTAATAAGATACAAGAAGGGAGCCAACAATAAAGTATTAGATATGCTTTCTTGCCCTCCCATTTCTGCATCTGTAGTTTTGAAAAATGTTTCTTTATCGTTAGAAAGTTATGCTGAAAAATATGCTAATGATGATGATTTTAAAGAGATATATGCAAAACTTACTCGTGGATCGTAGGGGGACAATTATCATTTGCAGGGAAATCTATTGTACCACCTTAGTAAACTGTGCATACCCATTGAGGAAAGGGTTCTTTTAATTCGAGAGGCTCATACCTCTCTGGTGTCTGGTCATTTTGGAATTGAAAAGACTATGTCATTTACAGAGGTTTTGTTTTTGGCCTCATATGAAAAACATTGTGACTCGCTTTGTAAAGGGTTGTGTATTGTGTTCTGTTTCAAAGCCCTCTAATAGAAAACTTGGGCTCTACACACCACTCCCTATTTCAAGTTGACCATGGGAAAGTGTGTCCATGCACTTTGTAGGAGGTTTGCCTATGTCTAGGAAAGGTCATGACTATTTGTATGTCGTTGTGGATCGTTTTAGTAAAATATGTATTTTAATGCCTTGTAAAAAGTAGGTCACTGTTGAGCAGATTGCTTATCTTTTCTTTCAACATGTTTGGGTCCATTTTGGGTTGCCCACATCTATTGTGTCAGATCGAGACTCTCACTTTCTTGGGGAGTTTTGGACCAACTTGTGGAGAATGATGGACACTAAGCTGAAAAGAAGTATGAAATTTCATCCACATACCGATGGGCAAAAAGAGGTTGTAAACTGCACTGTGGTACACTTGTTACGAGGCTATTGTGGAAAACATCACAAGTTGTGGGATGAGCAGCTTATGTGCAACATGCATACAATCCAACAATGCATTCATCTACAAAAATCTCACTATTTGAGACATGTTTTGGCTATCTACCAAGAGATCCCTTAAACATGGTCTTTGGGAAAGAGGATGACGGCAATGGACGAGATGATAGGTACAAATCATAGAAGTTTATTCAACATATACAGGTGATTCATCAGGTAGTATAGGAGCAGTTGGAGAAGAGTTAAGCTTGGTATAAAGCTCGACATGATAAGCACTGAGTTGACCATCAGTTTCAAGTTGGGGACAAGGTATGACTCCACATAAAAAAGGATAGAATGAAGGGAGAAGGGAAGAAATTGAGACCCATTCGATATGGTCCCTTCACCATATTTCCAAAAATTGGAGACAATGATTTTCGTCTTGACTTGCCTGCTTATACGCAAATGTACTCAGTGGTAAATGTTGAAAACCTGAAGCTTTATGAACCTCCATTGATTATGGATACCAAAGAGGTTACAAAGATTCCTACAGTGGATAATTTTGCACCAGAGTATCTAGATAAGTTGCCCGAACATATCATACTCAACCGAAAAACTAGAACTTCACGACAGGAGATGTGGAGTACATTCACGTTGGCTTCAAAGGAATGCATCTGACTAAAGCTCGATGGATGGAGAAAGAGAAAGTGTGTTGGGAATGAAATCCCCTCGAGGCATGTTTTTGGGCTCAATGCCCAAGTTTGACCCGATATTGTTGTAAAGACTCTGCGAATTGCAGGCGCGGAGCGCGAAATGTATGATAGAGTCACAGGGTTGTCCACCCTAGTCTTGTAATGTAATGTCGGCCTACCCATGGTCTACGGACCATGGGATTGTATAAATAGAGCGAGGCTCTAAGTTTAAAACTAAGAAAACATAGCGAAGTAGAAGAGAAGAGCAAGAGTCTAAGTGTCTAAGTGTGTCTTGGGTCGTAGGGTAGGAGAAGGCTCTGCAGATGAGTGCGCAGAGGCCTAGTAGTCCGCAGCTGAGTGCGCAGACCCTTGCAGCTGACTGCGCAGGGCGAAGTCGAGTTTGTAACTAAGGAAGAAATAATAAAGAGAATTTCTATCATAATTTTGTGTATCTGTTCTTAGATTAATGCATGTATGATATAAATTGCAAATATATTGTTTATTTACTACGCGCACCTGTATGAATAATTCATGTTGTTAATTATAACTTAAAGCATGCAAGCATGCTAAAATAATCAAATAACATTGGGATACTAGTAAGGACTTGGGTAATAATAGCATTCGGCCCCGAGTAGGGTTGCGCGAAGGCAACATCTCAGGTTGCGAGGTACAGGAAAGTGTGTGTAGCGACGTGTGTGCATGGTTGAACCGTGGACCACTTGAACTCATCAGACATCTCCAGGGTGTGAAAACCTGGTTCTAGCACCCTCCCATACTACTTCAAGTGAGACCTCAGTCCGCGCTCCACGGACTGTTGCCGAAAGGGCCAGTAGTACCAGGATTTGTTTGGCTAAATCACCTCTGAACCTGGGTTAGGCCTCAACAAGCCGACAAATGGTTCGGTTACCGAGACCGGGATCTGCATAAGAGATGTTTGATGTCGTGTCACTCGAATCCGACAAAGAAAGAAATTGAAGAGTGATTGGACATAAATATTCACGAGTTCATGGTGCAGGAAAACAGGAATCCATGAGTATCGAAGGAACAGTGGTTAGGGTGCTACTTATATACGGAAATCCATGAAATTTTCTTTCCATCCTTCCCCTCTAAGTTGTACAAGTGGATAGAGAAGATAGCAGACAATCAAGGAAGGTGTAGGCTCGACAAACCTATTGTGTGGACTCTAGAGTTGGTGCGCAGACTAGAAGCATCGGAAGATAAGATCGCTCGCGTTGTGGACCATTAGCTCGATCAAATTATAGGAGGATTTATCACCGAGTTCATGGTAGATACTTTAGTTAGCTACAATGAGGTGGAATGACGCTTTCTCAAAGGACCACAAGGTAAGTACGTTAAATCTTTGAAAAATTGGATTAAAATGCTAATGTGTGAAAAGCGGGTTATGCAAATAAATTGATGTTTGGGGCTACGCTAAGTGGGAGGATCTATAGAAATGAAGGTAGCGTAGAGATAGAAACTAACTCCTTGATTTCACCTTGGTGAGAAAGCGAGGAAGAGCTCGCGAAAGTTTCTCTAAGAAGTGAGATTAGTCTGATAAGGCAACGAATTCCGCGCATACCACCCCCGCCTACACCACCACCAGTTTCACCATCTTCACCCCCATCTCCACCCACACCACCTCTTCCACCACCACAGTTTAATATGGCAAGTGCGATAAAGTTGCCGGTGTTCAAAGGAGTAGGGAACGAAGATCCGAACCAATTTTGGTTCGTGGTAAAGGTTGTACGGGAAGCGCAAGGAGTCACAGATGACAACATAAAAAAGGCAACACTGGTAAGCACGTTGCAGGATTGCGCACTAACATGGTACATTAAGCATTCCAATGACAATCCAAATGCACAGATCACGGATATCCAAGCTACGTTAAACAAGGAATTTAGCAGGCCAAAATTGAAGACACGGTCGATTATCGGGTATAAGGAAATCACAATGCTTCCAGGCGAGACCCCCTGGGAGCTGGATCAAAGACTGAAGGGTATGATTCGGGAAGCCAACATGACCTAGACAGATGGGCAACACCGCGCATGGTTTATAGCGTCACTAATGCCGCATCTAAGGACCGCACTATCACAACAGAAGCTATCCACTCAGGCAGAAGCTTTGGAGATCGCAATGAGACTGCATGACACCCCGATACAAGATCCTAACTCGGGAGTCCAACAGATCCACGCATAGTTGAAAAACCTGTGTCTAGAGATGCAGAATTTGAAACAAGATAGGACAACTCACCCAAAAGTGCACGAGGAGGTATGGTGCATAAAGTGCAAAGGCCAGGGACATGACAAGGACCATTGTCCAGTCTTCACGAGCTACCTGGTGGGAGGAGGGCCAATGTCATTGAGACCAAAGGCACAAGCAGGACCGAGCACGACACCTGCATTATTTGCACGATTTTTCAGATAGGAGGGAAGCATGCTACAGATAACTGCCACCTATTACAGAAGTATACGCAGACGTCCCAGCAGTTATTCTGTAATTTCTACAAATCAGTAGGCCATGATGAGTGCACCTGTAGAAGTTATGAACTGGTGATGGATTAGACTCCTACCTACAGAGTTCAGACTGAAACGCGAGCCCTCGATGAAAATTTAGGGATGTCGCGCACCGGATTTCAGGGGCGCGGACGAGGTCAAGGTGGAATGGAACTAGGAAGGGGTCGCAGATAACTGATTGTTACAATTGCGGAGGGCCAGGGCATTATGCCTGCGATTGTACAAATCCGTCGAGAGAATCATGTTCATATTGTACCTAGTTTGATCATGAGATGGAGGACTGCCCCACACTGATAGCAAGGTTGCGCGATAAAGGAACATCCTAGCCTCCCCTGACTCAGAACCTGCAAATGATGAGGTCGAAGTCACGTGAGGAGGACTCGAATGTAAACATCGTGCTCCGAAGCGGTATCACTATAGGAGATGACAAGGACAAGCAACCCAAAGAGAGTGCCTGGGTTCGCAAGGCTCCAACAAAGGAACCAGAGTTCAATTTGGCGCGCAAAGGAGACATTCATGGAAGCTAAGAAGAGCTTCATGGAGACCTCCACTTCAGGTAGTAAAGACAAACAAGAACCGAAGATGGACCCATCAATGCTCACTACCTTTCTGGAGACATGCATGAAGCTGCTACGCAACAAAAAAGCGGTGAAAGGGCTGCAAGAACTCATCACTAGATATGTTGGATCAGGGAAACGACGCATAGTCCGGAAGCTCAGGAAACACACAACACAAACAAAAAGGGAGATGAGATTGATTGCGCAAATCGGGGAATATGAAATGGATCAAGTGATTTTGGATCTAGGATCGGACACGAACGTCTTGCCAAAGAAGACATGGGAGCGCATGGGCAGGCCTACGTTGCAATGGTCTCCTATTCAATTGTGAATGGCAAACCAACAAAAGATCCTACCGATGGGAAGATTGCAGGGAATAACAGTAGATATCAAAGGTGTGAGTGCGCTTGCAGATTTCGAAGTGATAGACATTATTGATGACTGCAATCCCTATCCCGCGCTAGTGGGGATAGATTGGGCCACTGACATGAATGGAGTGATAAATCTAAAGAAGCACAAGATGACTTTTGAGAAAAAGTCACTACGCACAGTGGTACCTTTAGACCCTGTGGAAGGATCGCGCTACAAAGAGCCAGTGTGCAATGACGAGAGCGACGATGATCTAGACAGTATCTACAAGATAACCGCGCGGGAGCAGGTTTAGGTGAACCCAACAATGGATGGCAGGATTTTGTGGGAGCGCGAAAGTTCTTACACCTCAGATTCGGACGAGGCAATAGAACGATGGCAGAACCGGTTACACGAGGTAACCACGCTCAACCGCAACACGATGATGAGGTCACTACGCTACGTGACAATAGAGCTAAGAGATCTGCCTATGTATGATGGGTTGAGCGAAGTGGATAATTTCCTGACCAAATTTGAAAGAGAGGTGCTGGAACAACAACGTTTCGATGCTCTAAAATGGGTACTTCACGCTACGCCTGCAAGGTGGTGGGGTACGCATCAAAGAAGTTTTGAGGACTGACGCGAATGCAAAAGGATGATGCTCATACAGTTTGGAAAGCCCCAGGTGAGGATGAAAGCTGGGTATGACAGACGAAACAACCTGTGCGACCACCTCTCCAAATGGGTACAGGCGTATGGTACACAACTTGCATGAACACACATTGTCCTTGCGATAGGAAATAGGACCAACAAGTAGGAGTGGGCAAGGAGATGGAATGAACGACGAAGTATGATAAAACCAAGTTCGCCGAAGGAATACTCCGTCCAACAGAAGAAGGAATTGGTGGTGCGCGTGGCAGAATTTTCTGTCATTGCGAGGCACCTATATAAAATTGGAAATGATGAGATATTGCGAAGGTACGTACCTGAATTTGAACAAAGTCAGATCCTTGCGGAAGCACATGGGGGCACTGCAGGAGGACACTATGTAGGACAAGCAACCGCACAAAATATTCTTCGCGCAGGGTTGTGGTGGCCAACCCTTCACCAGGATTCAAAAGCACACTGTAAGGCCTGCGATATATGTCAAAGGACCAGAAAACCATCGTGGAGGGACAAGATGCCATTGAATCCACAAATGACACTACAACCTTTCGAGAAATGAGCAATCAACTTTGTGGGACCTATCAAACCTCAGGGAAAGATGAGCGTGCGCTACATCATCACCGCGACGGAGTACCTGACACTATGGGCGGAAGCGCAACCGGTCAAAGACTGCACGACCGCTACAGTTGTGAAGTTTTTGTTTGAAAACGTGTTGACTCGATTTGGTTGTCCAAAAATCTTAATGAGTGATCGCGGAACACATTTCCTGAACAAAACCATCAGCGCGCTCACAGAAGATTTCCAGGTGTATCATAAAAAAAGTACACCATATCACCCACAAGCCAATGGGACTGTATAAGCATTCAATAAAATACTGGAGACTACGCTGACAAAAGTGTGCAACGCGCAACGAAGTGATTGGAACCTATGTGTACCTGCAGTGCTCTGGGCTTATAGGACAACGTGCAAGAAACTGACGGGACACACACCTTTCCGTTAGTTTATGGCGTGGAAACTATCATGCCGATGGAATATATCGTACCTAGTCTGTGCATAACAGCGCTCACAGGGATGACGAACTGCAAAGATCTTGAGGAAAGGCTCGCACAATTGGAAGAACTTGAGGAGGAACAGTTCTTGGTTGGTTTTCACTAGCAGGTACAAAAGCAGCGTGAAAAGTCCAGGCACGATCGCCATATTAAGTTGCGCACATTCAAGGTAAATGACTTGGTGCTGCTATACAACGGTAATTTTGAAAAATTTATAGGAAAATTCAGAATGCATTGGCTGGGACCATACATGGTTAAGGAGGTCACAGAAGGAGGCACGGTCCAGCTAGTCAAACTAAATGGAGAACCATTCCCAGGCAAAGTGAATGGCAGCTGCTTGAAGCCCTACACGGGTGGGCCAACTATCTAACTAGCCGGCAGAAGCACAGTCTACGCGCTCTGAGGAGCTGGACAAAGGTGCGGGACTATAAACATATGCAACAGATACCAGTGTAGATGTATGCAAACAATTCAGACACAAAGGTCTCAGAACAACGGATGCAACAGATCCAGCAAGCAGCAGCTTAATGCGCTGCTGACCTCAGCACAATTCGAGAATAGTTGGAGGGACTCCGCGCCAAGATCGCCATGCCAAGCGAGTGACTTGAGGGTGAGTCACGATGTTTGTGTTGGGGGCCTGTTGGGTATGGAATACCACCAAGGCATGTTTTGGGGCTCAAAGCCCAGGTTTTGACCTGATATTGTTGTAAAGACTCCGCGAATTGCGGGCGCGAAGCGCAAAATGTATGATAGAGTCACAGGGTTGTCTGCCTTAGTCTTGTAATGTAATGTTGGCCTACCCATGGTCCGTGGACCATGGTATTGTATAAATAGAGCGAGGCTCTAAGTTTAAAACTAAGAAAGCATAGCGAAGTAGAAGAGAAGAGCAAGAGTCTAAGTGTCTAAGTGTGTCTTGGGTCGTAGGGTAGGAGAAAGCTCTGCAATTGAGTGTGCAGAGGCCTAGTAGTTCGCAACTGAGTGCGTGAACCCCTTCATCTAAGTGCGCAGGACAGAGTTGAGTCTGTAATTGAGGAAGAAATAATGAAAAGAAGTTTTATCATAATTATGTGTATCTGTTCTTGGGTTAATGCATGTTTGATATAAATTGCAAATATACTATTTATTTACTGCACACACCTGTATGAATAATTTATGTGTTAAGTACAACTTAAAGCATGCAAGGAGGCTAAAATAATCAACCAACATTGGGATATTAGTAAGGACTTGGGTAATAACAGCATTCGGCCGTCGAGTAGGGCTGCACGAAGGCAGCATCTCAGGCTGTGAGGTACGAGAAAGTGCACGTAGTGACGTGCGTGCAGGGTCGAATCGCGGACCACTTGAACTCATCAGACATCTCCAGGGTGCGGAAACTTGGTTCTAGCACCCTCCCATACTACTTTGGGTGATACCTCAATCCGTGCTCCGCGAACTGTTGCCGAAAGGGCCAATAGTACCGGGATTTGTTTGGATAAATCACCTTTGAACCTGGGTCAGGCCCCAACAAGCCAACAAAGTGAGGGATCAATTTCCTCACTTGCCAATTGACTGAAAATGCTTTTGGTGGTCCAAAAGCTCTTAGTGGAGAGGATTGGACTAGGTGAATCTTCAAAAAGTACTAGTGACATGTTAAAAGGCTCAAAACTCAAAGTGGCAAAATCTGGTTAAACTTAGCATCGAGTCAAAGTGCTCGTCATCCTGATTCCAACGGCGTGAATGACACTTGAATTTGAGTTCATATGAAGAAGTTAGAGCAAGTCAAATTTTATGTTTGACTTGTCTAAGTGGTAGGAGGAGATGACATGGAAAAAGCTCAGCGAATGGGGAAGTTCCAAGTGGCAGGCTGCCATTGGGTCCCTGCATTTCACTTATTGTAGAAAAAGAGGTCACGGCTTAAGAAGAATCGGCCCCGATAGGATCCCAGCTGCGATTGCGATATCGCATATCGCAGGTCGAAGGAGGAACAGGTATTCAAGATTCGGCCCTCTGACAGAGCCTAGTTGTGATGCGATATATCGCAATCGCAGAAGGGCCAATAGATATGAATCGACCCTCGGAAGAGTCTAGTTGCGATGAGATATATATCGCAATCATGGTTCACAGAAGGGGAGCGATAACAAGGAGTGCCAACCTCAGTTCCATGTCGATTGCGATTTGTGATGGGGTTTCCAAACCCGAAATTTTATATGTTGTGTTTTTTAAATCTTGGCGGGTCTACCATATCGCAGAGCACTGAAACATGGGTTGGTTTATTCACCGATTGGGAACGCCGATGAAGAACTGCCGATAGTGAAGACCGTCGATTCTCTGTTAAAGCTGTTGGGTTCGGGGAAGCACCGATTCTTTCTATTGACCACAGATTTAAGGTTTAAAACGAATGGTCTGAATGGACTATTCAATGGAGGTTTTTCCTATACTTGGGGGTTTGTTACCTACGTACTATTCACGACCCAAGAACCTTTGTTGGAAAACGACCACTTGCTACACTTGGCTAAACTTTGATGTTTGTTTGGAACTGCCCGGGTTGTGAGGGATTTGCCGCTAGCTTATTTAAAGGACCATTTGTGTCAGAGAATGACAGAAAGGAATAGATGATTAATTCAGAATCTCTTATACAACATATCTAGACCCTAGCAGCAGGTTGGCACCTTGCCTTGAGCAACAAGGAGGTTCCGAGAAGTTGTAGAAGGCCCGATTATCCAAATTGGGTGTTTGGATAGGCGTTTTTGCACGATTTTTCACCAGGAGTTTAGTGGTTTTGTCTGTTTTTGAATTTGGGATCTCCATTCTTTGTCCATCTTCCAACTTGGAGGTATAAGAATTGTAAAGAATGTTGCTTGTACTTTTATCTATTTTTATGCCACTTAATGAATGAAGACCTCCCCACTATTGAGCAGGGCTCGAAGACAGTCCAAATTGGACGAACTCCGTAATCAAATCATTGTGTCATGGTTTTCATGTTCTTCTAGTTATTTCTATATTATTTATGTTAATTAGCTTTGTTTTATGTAATTGCGATGCATCTGTAAGTAAAAGATCTTGGATCATTGAGGCATAGATTAAATAGGTTGGCAAGTGGGAACCTGGGGTGTGACCAAGGTAGGTTGGCAAGTGGGAACCTGGGGTGTGACCAAGGTAGGTTGGCAAGTGGGAAGTTGATTCAAAACCAAACCAGATTGAACAAGAAACGTAGGATTCCAAGAATCCATTCCCGGGAATGGAGGACTTGAATAAGATTGAGCATCTATTTGTGACATTTGATTAGAATATGAATACACAAAAACAACAGGTTGTCCCCTGCTAGGGGATAAGGAGTATATGGATGAAACTACCCCACAAGGTGAGAATATCCAATGTAGGATGGAGTAGGTTGTTGTAGATGTCTCGATCCACTAATAAATGAACCATATTGCTGCTTTAGAGAATCCTGGGGTGCAATAGGTGGAACAAATGGTGATGTGCTCATTAAAGAAGTATCAGATAACATTCCAGACGAGGATGACAAGGGAGAAGTCCACGAACTAGTCCACGCACGAGAAAAGGTTCCAGCTAATGACTGGTAGCTAAGTGGCACCAATGAACCACCATACAAACGGGCTTCTGGTGAAGTCACAAACATGGAAGTAGCTGCAACTTTGGTTGACTCACTCATGATAGTAGATACAGGTTGATAAATCATCGTTGGCTCAGTCATGGTTAAACTTCCCAAATAAGTTTGTCGAGGGAAACTCAAAGGTGAATTTAAATGAGGAGTGCTAGTGAAGGAGCTTGTATGAGAGTATGAGTATTATGAAAAATATGAGCTTGATAAAGAGGATTCCCTCTCAAATGGATGGGAGATGAAGGTCGAGACTCTTTAGTAATTTCCTCAATACTCAAAAGATCACGTGGGATTACTTCTCCGTCGGGATCAAAATATACGGGTTGTGGTTGGGTCGAAGGGAGAGGAAGAGAAAGATAAGGCCCTGAAGTAATAGCTTGAGTTAACTGAGTCTCCTCGGGTTATATAACCCCATGTTGTAATGTATATGAATTAGGAAACTAGGGTTCAATGACCTCAGGTAATGAAGTTTCAAGGTTTTTAGTTTCGACTACGTTGAACTCACCAGCTGGTAAAGATGTGATTTCAGGATCAATACTTATGGGAAGTGATGATTCTGGTTTATTAATTTCAGACGTAGTTCCAGAAGGGGAATCTTTCGAAGTACCAGTTTCAGTAGTTTGTGTCTTTTTATTCTTTTGATAACCAGGTGTTCCTTTAGGAGATAGAGGAGGCAATGTTTGCATTCTACGCAGAAAAGGATTATCAAGTCACTGTGAACTGCGAAGTATCATTTCCAGTATGTGTAGGCAATATCCCTGAACACTATGTTTTGTGTATCATAATGGATAAGGCGATTGACTCTGTTACCTAGGGCAGGATAACAACCTATAGGGGACTTCCAAATTATATTTGGAGCTACGTGGAAGCGTAGTTCGCAGTGGTGTTGTCTAATGCGTCTTGTGTGATAGGAAGTATTCCAATATACTTTTCATACATGGAGTGCCACCTGATATACCTGAAGGCACGTGGAGAACGATTCGATATACTTACTTATGTGGAATATTGACTACCCCCAAAATGTAACGTAGACAAGTAACAACAACTCCTGCGTTTAAAGACGTCAGAACACGTCTCTAGCCTAGAACTCTTTGTGTGTCGTTCATGTTCCAAATGCTCCTTAAATTGATTTAGTAAATTTTAGAAGTTGATGTTCAATTATGTTTTAGTTTCAAGGCTCACGATACGAGTTCACCTGAATTCCTTATGATGAAACTAGTATGATAACAAAGAATCTTTTATTTTCAATGAAGATCTATCTATGAGAGGGAAGAGACAAATAATAATGCAACAACCAAAGCTTCTTAAATAGATCTTTCAATGCAACTGTTCCAATTCGAATTCAAAACCCTACATGTAATGCAAATATAATGATTTTTTTTTCTTTCCTTTTAATTTTCAAATGCAATGAAAACTAAAATGCAGCTAGATCATTGAGAAAAAAATCACATAGAACATGATTGTGATATAAATTTCTTCAATCTAATAAAAAATCAAGCCAAATGTTTAGAAAATACCTAATTGATAAGAAGGAATAAAAAATCAAATAAATTCTCATCAATGGCTAATAAAATCAAATGCAAACACTATGATGGATTTTCAAAGACATAGACGAACTCAAAGACTTAAAAAACTTTATGGACCAAAGAAAAACAAAGAGCAAGGCAAAGAAATGCAATTTTTTTTGCATTCTACTAGATCATCGTAGGTGTAGTGTGGGCACCAGAGCGTTGTATCGCACTTCTAGAAAGTAGATACTGCGTTGCGGTACTTTGTCTCAAAATAGAGGGTGCACTGGGGCTAATTTGGTCATAATACGACACAAGAAATCCTACCAAGCTTAAAAATGTGTTCTATTAAGGTCAATCATTGTATGAATAAGCCAACTAAGGTCACTTTAAAAGGTGAAAAAATGCTAAGGCCAAGGAAACCACTAAGGTAAATGTCGATCCCCAATATGGTCGCTAATTTGTTATGTGGAAATTTCACTTATGCGGACAAAAATGGACTCCCTATATCTAGTGGTTTAATCTAGAACAACAAAGAGGAAAAAGATCTATACTTTCCTTAGAGAGATTAAATACGGAAAAATAACCTACCTAGAATCTATAGTAGGTCCTCTTCTTCTCCTTTCTTATAAGCTCCAACTTTAGCTCCTCACACTATAAATGGAACCTGCAACAAAGACTAAAACAAGAAAGGGAACTACAATATCCACATAGCATAATCCAATATCTCTAATTAATGAGTCAACATGGCATTGAAATACATAAGCATCAACATGACACAAGTATAGGAAAACATAGTTCTTTTTGTATTAATGAATAAAGGAGAGAGTTACAACCATATATATAAGTTGACTTTGTAGATGTCTCCCCAATTGACTTGTCCTTCCTTGCCACAAAGCAAGCCTTCACACTCAACCTTAATGCATAAATGGATGGATTCCTTAAGCTCAAGGCAACAACATGAGGGCACTAGTAATCTCCAAAATCCAACCTAGACTCCACGAGAGGCAGTAAATTTATAGGGTAAACATGGTATTTTAGGATTTACCAATCTAGGCTTGAGATCCACATATGAGGGAAGATAAGCTCTAGGGATAAGAGATAACACCACTAGAGTAGGATCATATAGGAATTTAAGATATATATCCATGGTAAATGGTTAAAACCACCTTATAAGCTTATGGAATAAGAAGATTTGTTTTATTTATTTTTCCCAAAATTCTAGAATCAGTGCACCTGCAGAGTAGAGCAACCTGTGCTGATCAACGCAGATGCTTAGTTATGAAACTTGCAACCATAGCAAGTGAACATGCATATAGGGTGTGTTGGGGCTAAAAACATGTTTTTTGAGTAGATAAACCCATAAACTCAGACTTTTTGGAGAGATTATGCTTATGGATTTGCAAATGGATTATGAAAAAGTGTTCAAGGACGTTGATTGATTTGGTTTTTAGGCCTTGAGTGGATGTGACAAAATGACTTGTAACATGAGTTGTAGAGGAAGATTTCATTTTGCTTCCTTCTCACTCCTACAACAATTCTTCATCTTTTCAAGCTCTCCTTCTCCTAGTAAGTTTGACCTAGTAAATCAAGGATCAAAGACATTTGTGCTAATTTTATATACACATTCCAAAAAACCAAAATTATTTCAAACTAAAAGTCTAAAGATAATATATAATGTCATGTTCTCATATAGTCTTTCTGTAATTTGACCCAACATCTATCGGGATGTTGAACTCAACCACACCACCACCCTCTCACGACAAGTGAAAGTTATGCCAATATGATAAGAAATAAAGCCCTAAGGACCAAACCGAGAAAGCGATAAAGCTAGGCGACTACCTTAAATTTCCATCAACATAACTTAAATTGCAGACTTGGCTTTCCATCCCACTAAGAGTGATATCGTCTTCCAAGGATGCTTTATGTTCACGGAGAATAGTGCAGAGGTGCGAAGGAAGCACAATGAAAGCTTCCTCCACACACTGCACACAACAATCGTGATTGGGCACTTAACAATCAACCTGCAGTCCACAATTCTTATATACATAAATATGATTGGAAAGATAATGTTAAAAGTTTTGATATGATTATATCAATATACAATGTTTTGTCAACCTCAAGATGTGAATTTTAGTACTTGCGCCACTGTGTGGATGACAAAATATTTGTTATGGGTTTTCCCTACAATGGTAGTGACGAGATGTGTTACATGTTTCTTAACATTGACGGGAACTCGCAGAAATGGATTCCAATTGATGCCACACAATATTACAAATGATGTAATATTTATTATATTTATATAGTAAAAGAACCTTCGATTCTAAATTTTGATGATATAAAAATTAAGTGTTCGATGATATTTAATTTTTGAATATATATATATATATATATATATCTATATCTATATCTATATATATATATATATATATATATATATATATATATATATATATATATATATATATATATATATATATATATATATATATATATATAGTGGAAGACTTGTTTTTTGTTTTTATTTATAAACCTACCTAGTCAAAACAAACATTATTAATGAGGATAAATTTTGTTTTCTTCATCGAAAACACTGGAGACAATGGTGAGTAGTGATAGTAAGGTAATAAGAAGCGTTCTTGGAACTAGTAACAATGGTGTGTGAATTTGGGACATAATATAAATAAATAACTCCCGATTATCCTTGCAACAATTGATTGTTCAATGCAAGACCTCTGCAGAGGAGTATTCGTCTTTGGGTGATGGAGTGGCATCCTTTCTTGCTCCAAGCTTTGTGTTTAGAAAATTAATATATATATTGTTACTAGTGTGAAGTGCATATGTGCAAAGGAAGAAGAAGATTTCTTCCTCTGCGCCTCCACACTCTGCACAATGTTTTAAATGAAGATTTATTCAACACCTCCCCTCCCCCTTCGCCTACGTAAGGAACCTATAAACTTGTCAGTTTTGGCATCATTGGGTAGAGCAATAACAATGTTAGTAATAAAGCACTCGCTGGTGGAATGACCACTAACAAATTAGCCTTTTTTACTTTAAAATTAATTGTTAGGCACTGACAAATACTGAAAATAAAA
This sequence comes from Pinus tabuliformis, assembly GCA_031772625.1. Classification (NCBI taxonomy): domain Eukaryota; kingdom Viridiplantae; phylum Streptophyta; class Pinopsida; order Pinales; family Pinaceae; genus Pinus; species Pinus tabuliformis. Next base: position 1,244,087,339 of record CM062818.1, read on the forward strand.
CGCCCTCCACCAGCGGAATTATGTCACTTTAAGGCTCGCTTAACCAATGGAAAATTAGAAATAAGATTTCCAAAAATTAGAAAATTATTTTTGAATTTACACAAAAATAGAAATATTCAACATTTTCCTGAAAATTTTGGTTAAAGTTGCAAAAACTAGGCAAAATAATTGAAAGTCAACGAACATTGACCACGAGGCAAGTGCTACAGTCTTTGGCAAGGTAGAGACTACTAAAAAATGATAAAAAAAAGTACAGATAAATTTATGAAAAACTTAAAAAAAAGTAAAAGAAAAGGAAACTGCACAACGATAAGTGGATCATATACATATAATAATTTGATAGAGGAGAAGGAGACAATGCATCCATTTTTCCTGGGAGAATTCTTGAGAAGTAAGGACTAGAAGCTAATATAGGTAGTTAATCAAGGGCTTAGGGGATCTAAGTTGTCTTGATTGAGGAGTTGGTAAGGAGGAAAGTCACTCTTCACACTTGGTTGTGGTGAGCTATATCAAAGTTCAAACAACTTCAATTTGACATTTACTTGCCTTGCAAATGAGTTGCTTTTTACAACTCTCATGTAAGATTATCGCCATTCTTTTTCTGGGGATTTTTCTATTAATAGTGGAATTTTATTACTTATATTTGTCAATGGTTATACTTTTCCGTGTTTAATGCATGTAAGTTAGATTTGCTAGTTCAAGCATTATAGCTAAAGGACTAAAGTCCATAAGAACACGACACCAAAACTCAAAGGGCGATACCATAAACATAAGCAACACTAAGAAGTAATCATGCTAACATTAGAAGGATGTTGGTCATAATCAATTGGCCCTACTAGTAACTAGTTAGTAATTGAGGATATATTGAATAGGTTACCATCCATCATTTGGAGGCTTTGAGGACTTAAGTCCTTTAGAAATGGACAAAACTAGCGATGAGAATTGCTTGTCATTTTAGGGCGATGCTAAGATCAACTCATCCTATGCTTGCATCTTTCTCACACTTAATTTTCACCTTAGTGGCAAGGTCAACTGTCATCTTTATGTGAACTTGTTGAACTTTGTATTAAGGAGTTAGGTTCTTCTTTGCATATGGTACAAGGGTGCCACTTCAAAATTCTAAAAGCGTGAGAGATTGTCCATCTCCATCCATAATTTCCATCCTTGAATTCACAAAAACACATTGATATAAATTAATGTGCTATCATATTAGGAAAATATTTACAATAAAATTATCAAATTAAAAATAATACCTTCCTTTTTTTTGAAATCTAATAAATTTGATTGATGACTCTAATAAATATATAGACCCATTAAAACTCAAATGACTTATTATAAATAATCTTTCATATCCATTTAATTTAATTTAAATTTATTTTTAAGATTCTCAGCCAAAAAAATCCCATAATAAAATGTATTCTATTTTTTTATCATCCTCTTTACTAATATATTCTCTTTTCAACTTTGAAATATATTCCTTTTTCAACTTTTAAATTTTGAAATATATTCTTTTTCAACTTTTAGGTTAAAAATGACCCAAAAAAATGATTCAAAATAACATCTTCTGATTATTTTTATTTAATTTTTTTTTTTTTTTTTTTTAAATTATTTATATTCTTAAAAAAACACCAAAAAAACATAGTAATTGGACCACTAATTAAAGTTATCTAAAATAACATGTCGCCATTGCTTTTATTTTAACATTTATTCATCCTTAAATTGTGTTTTACTAAATCTCGCTCTTTATTAATCTATTGGTTTTACATACATACCGAGGTTACGTAGAAAAGGCAAATGAAAACCAAATAAGCAGGCACTTTACAGCTAACGAAGCCCACTACCTCTTTGAACACGTTAAAGTTATCTCGATATAATTAGAAACTCCGCTAAGGGGAAAAAGTAGGGATCTACAAAGGTTAATGGGCAATATAAATTTGAAAATGTACACATTTATTAAAAATAATGAATCTATACGATTAATATTTTCTATATAAAGGTTGGAATAAAATATATTCGCCACAGCTTCTGTCACGGCCGGACGATATTTGCAGGGGCCAGATTTGTTTCACATTAAACGAGCTGGTATATCACCGGCAGGCGTCTCATTCTTCTGAAGGAGAAGTATCCGGGCAAATCACTCCTGTAAGCGCATTTTTTATTTTATTTTCATAAACGCAACTTTATCCTGGGGCTCGTTTTCGTTTTTCCTGAACAAATTTGGTTGAAAGCTGGGTGATTGACAATGATCGAGAGAAAAAACTGAATTTGGACAATCTATGCTAATCTGTGATTTCTTGACATATTTTGTAAATGCATTTTCTATCCACTGAGATATGAGCTTTGATCCCATTAATGGCGCTTTTCACCGAGCCGTGAATTAGTTTCCATAACGATTTTCAAAGGATTCTTACCCACTTCATTGAGAATAAGCTTGTCTGAAAACTTTCCGTCACATATAATGAAGCTGATTTCTTTGTCCTTACATATATTTTCATCCTGACTTCACGCTGGCTTGTATTTTGGTTAAGGACTCGCATGCACATGTAGTTGTAGTTGGGCTTCGCAGCTGTCATTTTGTTTATCATCCTTCACCTGTTTGTCTGTTCAAAATTTCGTTGGGATCTTTTCTGTTGTTCCTAATAATTCGATACTTACACTTGTAATTTTCTAGGCTGCCAGTGTGAACTTTCCTTGCCAGGGAAAGAACATAGGTGCCTAATCAAATCTCTGCTTGATCAAAACCAAACGTGCACTTGTAAAGCTGTGGGAATGACTTTCTTTACTGTGGTTATTGCTGTTATGTCTTTTAAAAGAGGCGACAATCCTTGGAACGAATTGAAGTACTTTATATCTCTCAGGGAAAACAGTTAGCTGTGCAAACAATCTATCAGTTTTGTTGCCGAATCCTCAAACTTATTTTTCAGCAAAAGATTGGTTGATCAGGGTAGGTCTCATGAAATCCGAAGTCTTGCTGGTATCTCAGGCCGCATTGTCGTCATAGTATGGATAACATTCTATCATCCTATGGCTGGCTAAGAGCCAAGTCAGTGGTGAATTTGTTTCAATAATTACTCATATGTATCAAAAGATCAATATACATTTATGGTGACTGTAAATGGGTCTGGAAGGTAAATCTACTATCTTTACGACCAAGCTCTGCAAAGAACAAATTATTGAATTATCTAACATTCTGAAGCAATATCTATCTAGCAACCCCTTCTTCCTTTTCTCTGGGGATCCTTCAAATCCGAAGGATTATTGCCCTGCTTCTTTCTTAAGGTTGTGTTGCTCAAAGGTCAAAATCAAGGGTCTTTCCTTCTCTCGTCAAATGCCAAATGCCAAAGCAGCTTGAAGATCTTCCATTTTACCATGTTGCCCCAATATTGTTTTGTGTTTTTGTTTGTTTTTTTAAATTTAATTTTTTATATATATCTAGAGGAATTGGCACTTGGGCCAGCCTCGTACTCACATGACATGGGTTGATTGCAACCGCTACCACTATAAATTCTAGGTGTGTATGTATGGCCCTTCCACATGCATAGGGGATTTGAACACTGAACCTCCTTGCACATAATACTTCATTTACATGGCCATCGCTAGTTGAACTGCCCCAAGGGGATTATGTTGCCCCGGTAGTTGATCTGGTATGTTTACAACTTTTTCAATGCTTCAGACTTCATCACTTTATGGGACAATCTCCCTTTGTTCTAATACCATTCTCACACTCATCTGTTAAAATTGGAAACTAGGGCCAAATTCCACCTTGGGACAACTCATTTGATGGAGATGATGATTGCATTAAATTCCTCTTTTCGAGAGGACCAAAATTGATATAAAGATCTTCCAATTTAGACAAGCAAAATTGTGTTTTTCAATTTATGCCCACACATGTGCAAATTGTTCAAGTCGGCCACATCATCATGTAGGCTCATGAAGCCCAATGGACGTGACTATTCACCCTCAACGACTTGTATAAATACAATTGTCGTCTCACCTCATTTGGTATCATCATCACACACATTTCTTCTCTCCTTCTCTCATTGGTTCATACAACTATTGGGCAGATCTTCTCTCTCTCACAGATGTGGCAGAAGAAAGAATTTTCTGGGTAAAATTGTAGGGCCGAATTTCAGGATTGTTGCAGGAGTTTGACCAACGTTGACCGAACACTTTGACTCATCCTTTGATTGTGATTTTTGTGGGAAAATTTTGTTTTTTGCAAGCTGTATAGTTTGGCACAGGAACCGAGAATCTCTGGGCACTTTGACTGCAGGGTTCACTGCAGATTTGACCAATTTTGACTGCAATTTTTAGGACTATTTTGGGCTAATTTTGACCGATAAGGAAGGTCGAATTTGACTGGGTTTGATCGAGCTTGAAGTGGACTGTTTGACTGTTGTGTTAACCATCTTTGACTTTCTGGTTAGGGCTGAGTTTGATTGCAGTTGACTGTAAATTTGATAGGGTTGTTTTGACCTTGATTTGGCAACTCAATTTTGACTTTTGTACTCTCTCTCATTGCTGAACATTTGATATAATAATAAGAAGAATTGATCAAAGGGTTTTCCACACATTGGGGTTTTTTCCTGGCATCTGCTAAATCTGGTGTCCTCTCGTCTTGGCTGGTCCATTCATTTTTTATTTATGTTCTATTTGCAGTTACTGTCAATGTGATTTATGGTGAAGTGATTGCTATTGGAGACTAATTTTGAAAGTGTCATTGGGTTGCTTAAAAGTACATTGAAATAATTGTCCTAAGCATAGGACATACCATTGTTATTTAAATTTAACATGGTATCAGAGCTTAAGTGAAGACAAAGCCCAAGCAAGGGAGAGAAAAGCAATAAGGTTTATTGGACAAGTTTCAATGGCTTCTTCATCTTACTTCAAGACTAAGGACAAGTTCAATGACAAATATGACTACCATGCATGGAAAATGACTTTGGACCTGACTTTGGAGGAGCATGAAGTATTGGACTATGTGTAGGGAAAAGTGGCCGAGCCTCCTTCAAATGCACCAACTGCTGCTAAGACGAAGTATAGAAACGGTGAGGTCAAAGCAAATAAAATTTTGGTTGATTCTATTCAAAAGCATTTGGTTGCCTATATTTCTGATTTGGGAACTTCTAAGGAAATTTATGATAAGCTAGTTGGGATGTTCAAAGTGAACAATGCAAATCAAATCCTCTTTCTCAAAAACAATTTGAAGGACATCAAGAGGGAGTTCATCCAATCCTACTTCATGAGGATCACATAAATCAAGAATGACCTTTTATCTACTGGAGAAGTTATTGCTGACAGGGAGATCACTCTCATTGCACTTGGGGGTCTTTCAAGAGCATGGGATGTGTTTATCACCACCATTCTCAACAACAAGAATATTCCTAGTTTTGATGAATTATTTGCTAGATGCATTTAAGAGGAGACAAGGATGCTGGATAGAGACAAGCCTTGAAATGGAAATGAACCCACTGCTTACTCCACTCATGCAAAGAAGAAAAATAATGCTGGTCCAAGGAGACAGGGTCAAGGGTTCAAGCAGGGATTCAAAGAAGGAAGAAAAAGAAGGTGTTTCAATTGTAACAGGGTCGAGCACTATTCTAGAGAGTGTCCTCACAAGAAGAACTCTCCAAGGGATGATGACAACAACAACAACAAAGGCAATGGAAATCAAAGGAACAACAAGTTCAATAATAAAGGAAAAATGAATGCTCCTGCTGCTCGATATGGAAATGGTCGACCTCCCAAAAGATCAAGAAACTCCAAGTATGAAGAAAGTAATGTTGTAGAAAAACAAAAAGAATTTTATCTTATCTATTGCCTCTCCTCCAGACACTTTGGATCATTGATTGATTGATAGTGGATCCTCAAGGCACTTCACTGGGTACAAAGAAGCCCTCTCAAATTTGATTGAAAAGATGACTAATTTGGAGATTATACTTGGAGACAATGCCACCTACCTCGTGAAAGGGATAGGTACTGTTACTCTTCACTTGAATCAAGGCCCAACCATTCATTGAGCCGAGAGGCTCATTCTACAACCCAATATGATGTGTAATTCTGTGACTCTGTCCGTCCGTCATCAAACTTGAAATTTTGCTCATGTCGGGCAAAACAAAATTTAAAAAAAATCTAGAAATAAAAAATTAAATAACTATACAAAACATTTAAATAATGTAGGCTCATAAAAAAATTTGCACGTGAAGAAATTGGATCCCCCTCGGCTCATGTTAGATCCATATTTAATACGGATCTATGCTTGTCTACAAAAAGTATCATATGTACCAGATTTGAAGAAGAACTCTATTTTTGCGATGGAAGATAAAGGCTTCAAAGTAGCATTCATTGATTGAAAGGTACGTATTTGGCAAGAAACCCTAAAGATGCATTCACACTTGGATTTAGGGTTGATGGTCTCTATCAAGTTGGAGGAAGTCCTTTGGGAGCCTTGACTTGCGATGCTTCACTTCAATCTGAGCTATGGCGCGAAGGTTTGCCCACATACATTACAAAGCCTTACCTGGGGTAAGGAAGATGGTCACAAGTATGCTCGATTTCAACCTGAATCATGACGGAGTTTGTCAGGGTTGTGCAACTGGGAAACTCACAGGGGGACCATTCCCTTAAAGTGAAAGCCAAACTACCGATATTCTTCAATTGGTTAATTCTAACCTATCTAGTATGTTTCCCGTAACATCATTGGGAGGATACTTATACTATGCAATTTTTGTGGATGACTTCTCTCGTAAAACATGGATCTATTTCATGAAGAAGGATGAAGTGTTCAAATGGTTCCGTTCTTTCAAATCCTTGGTGGAGAATCAAACCGAGAAGAAGATCAAGATATTGAGGATTGACAATGGAACTGAATATGAATCAAATAAATTCAATGACTTTTGCAGGGAGGCTGGCATTAGAGGGAGACAACCGTTCCATACACTCCCGAGCAAAATGTAGTTGCTGAAAGGAAGAATTGAACAATCATGGAAGCCACCTGTGCCCATGCTCCATGATCAAGGTCTACCAAAGTTCTTATGGGGAGAAGTTGCCAACACTCCAGTGTATGTTCAAAATAGGAGCCTGCTTCAAGCACTGGATTTCAAGACACCAGAAGAAGTTTTCACTGGTAAGAAACCTAATGTTTCTCATTTTAGAATATTTGGTTGTCTCGTGTATTTTCATGTGTCTGAAGAGAAAAGAAACAAGTTGGAAGCATCTGGAAAGAAAGATATATTTGTGGGTTAGAGTGAAAATTCAAAGGCATATAGAATCTATGTGTCTGGTCAAAGAGGCGTGGAGATAAGGCATGATGTCGCCTTCGATGAAGACACTGCCCTTTGTTGATTTGGGGTAGCATCGAATGTGCTCTAAGCCTCAAATTTTGTAGGGAGGCTTGGGCACATGTATTCCAAAGAACCCAGACAACATTTTGGGAAATTCCACCTAGAAGTGATTTTATTAAAATAATTAATATTTTTAATGGGGTTCATAAGTTTAAACTTAGGAAAATTAAAATATCAATGGGTATTAATCTAATCATGGGTGAAACTTCTAGAAAAAGACACGGATCAAGCCAAAACGATTTGAGCCTGTGATTGTGATTTAATCTAGGCCGTTGGTTGTCCATCAGGAAGATATAAGAAGGGGCTTAAGGGTCATTTGAAAGACACACTGAGAGATCAAGGAAATCGATTTTCTGAAGTGAGAAGTTCTCAGGAGGAAAATCGATTGAGGAGATTTCTTGCAGCAGAGGGGCAATGAGATTTAGAAGAAGGAATTACTGGAGAGTACGAGGCATAGGGAGAACAGAAAGACGTCCATAGGAAGGCTGACGCTAGCCCACATAGTGCTGATGCAGAGGCAGTGCAGTCCTTGAGGGGAAGTCGAGTTTCTTGCTAAGGGAAGGCGAGTTTCAGTTGTCGGAAGCTGGGGTGTGAGTTTGGGAGGCAGGAGTTTGATTTTCTCAGCCAGTAGAGGATCCGGAAGAGAGGCAACGTAATACCCAGCAAGGGTGATGCAGAAACTGCTGGGAGTGACGTAGTTCTGCATAGAGGCCACGCAGAGCCTCCAGTTTAGCAGGATCAGTCATTGATTCTCCCAGTGACAGGGTGAGATCATTTCACCAGTATTTTTGTTCAATATTCTCTCTGTATCGGATTGCTAGTTGAGCATCCTAGAATTGTACTCAGATTTTCTCCTGCATAATAATAAAACCCTCAAAGTTGTTGCACCGGTTTTCCCCCATTGGGTTTTTCCGGGGACTATTGTGCAAAAGTAACGGTGTCCTATGTGTTTCTGTTTACCTTGCTTAATTTCTATGTTTCAAAATCATATTTAATTTGGTGTAGGCTGCTTCAGTTATTTACTTCAATGTTTCAAGAAGAAATCTGAAATATGCTTATAATGTAATTTACAATCTAGGTGAAGTAGATTCAGCTGGTTGCGGTAGGGTTCCAAAGATTGTTAGATCTAGGAATTTTCACATGGTATAAGAGCTGTTGATGTGAAACATGAAGAGCAGATCTAGCACTAAAGCAAGGACCAACTTGCTACAGCAAGCAGAAGTTTGAATCCCTTGAGGGATTGCGCATTTCTAGCCAGGGGGGCGATATTTTCGGGGTTGTCTCTCTTTGAGTGAGTCGATAGAGAGGTAAGACTGCCAGATCGAGAATTTGACAAGGCAGAAGGAGCCACGAAGAGCCTCAACACAGAACTACAGGGATGCAATTTTCTGCAAGCTGAGTGTTGGGCGGAAAAGCTGTCGGGAGGAGGAAGCAGATCGCATGGTGAGGCAATGCTTCCTCAGTGATTTCTTGCCAAGGAAATCAATATTTCTCAATTGCTGGGCAGCATAGGAGCAACATACTTACCAGCTCCATCAGGTAGTGCGTAAGCCAGCCTAGGAGCTACATAGTAGGGAGAAAGAGGGAGTTGTTCGACAATTTGCTTCCAATTACGTCATCTAGAAGGCTAGAATGTCTTTCCTTCTAGATGAGCATGCCCTCAAGACTTATGTTGATAGTGTGGTAGCTGTCCCTGCGGATGCAAATCCACTGAAGAAGTACAAAATTGAGGTGGCAAAGGCTAAGAGGATGATCCTGGATGGAGTGAAGGATCACGTGGTGTGCCACGTTGCTAGCAAAGGGACTGTTAAGGAGATGTGGGATGCCTTGGCCACATTGTATCAGGGATCTTTCGAGCAGCGAAAGATGTACTTAGAGCAGAAGCTGAGATCTGCTCAGATGCAGAAGGGAGAACGTGTGGATCCATTCCTCACGAAACTGAAGGAAACCCGTGATGAGTTGTCGGCTATGGGGCACACACCTCAAGATTCAGAGTTAGTGAGACTGGCTCTAAATTCCGTCTCGGATGAATGGCAAGTCTTTGTCTAGAGTATCCTGGGTAGAGCAACATTGCCAAATTGGGATGAGATGTGGGCAACTCTGAAACAAGAAGAGTTGAGGAGAGACCTAGTCAAGGTCAAACTTGATGGAAGCAACAACAATAGTGGGTCGAAGCCCAAAGTAGAAGAGGAGGATAACGCAACCCTTGCATCGAAGGGACATCAAGGGCAACAGAGACGGAAAATGACGTCTCCAAGGTGAAATGTTTCGGATGTGGTGGGATGGGCCACTATGTATCCCAGTGTCCTTTGAAGAAAAAGGACAAGGATGAGAAGCACGATCCTAAGGTTGCAGCCACAAAGATTGAATAGGAGGAGTTTTCCATGACAACCAAGATACCTCCAGGAGGGAGGTGGGCTGATATAGAACTATAGTTCGATAGAGCTACAAATGGGTAGGATCCTTGAGGAGCCCACCTCTTGGATCATCACCTTGCTATGGGAGCCCATGATCATTAGTAGCGAGATGGTGGAGTTTTTAGTTGGTGCCATGGAGTGTTGATTTGATAGATGCAGTAGTTAGTAGTGCTAAAATGTGAGCAATGCAGAGTAGAGAGGCAGCAGTGCGTGGAGGCACAATGCAGAGATTCAGTGACACAATGGCTTCAAAGGACAACGTAGGACTAGCAACAGTCAAGATTTTAGCACCAAGGTGCATTCACTGGATACATGTCCAGTTTTGGGTGTTTTCAGTTGCTTCTCTCACCAATTGAGTTGCAGTACGGATGCAGTGTTAGCAGTGGCAGTACTAGCAACGTAACAGATGCAACATTTGAGAGGGAGTTGCAGTACAGATGTAGCATTGGCAGTGGCAGTGTCAAAGACAACAGTACAGTAGTAGCAACATTGCAGTAGTTGGTGGACAACATGTCAGACATCAACAACGCAGAAGATGATGCTTCATAGTCAGAGGAGTATGCAGTAGCAGTGTATTGCTAGAGCACATTCCTCGCTAAGAGGGAGTGTTGATTTGGGTAGCATCAAATGTGCTCTAAGCCTCAAATTTTGCAGGGAGGCTTGGGCACATGTATTCCAAAGAACCCAGAAAGCGTTTTGGGAAATTCCACCCAGAAGTGATTTTATTAAAATAATTAATATTTTTAATGGGGTTCCTAAGTCTAAACTTAGGAAAATTAAAATATTAATGGGTATTAATCTAATCATGGGTGAAACTTCTAGAAAAAGACACGGATCAAGCCAAAACGATCTGAGCCTTTGATTATGATTTAATCTAGGCCGTTGGTTGTCCAATAGGAAGATATAAGAAGGGGCTTGAGGGTCATTTGGAAGACACACTGAGAGATCAAGGAAATCGATTTTCTGAAGTGAGAAGTTCTCAGGAGGAAAATCGATTGAGGAGATTTCTTGCAGCAGAGGGGCAATGAGAATCCAGAAGAAGGAATTTCCGGAGAGTATGAGGCAGAGGGAGAACAGAAAGACGTCTAGAGGAAGGCTGACGCTGGCCTATGCAGTGCTGACGCAGAGGCAGCATAGTCCTTGAGGGGAAGTCGAGTTTCTTGCCAAGGGGAGTTGAGTTTCAGTTGTCGGAAGCCGGGGTGAGTCTGGGAGGCAAAAGTTCAATTTTCTCAGCCAGCAGAGGATTCGTAAGAGAGGCAGCGTAATACCCAGCAAGGGTGACGCAAAAACTATCGGGAGTGACGCAGTTCTGCGTAGAGGCTACGCAGAAGGTGACGCAAATCTTCCAGTTTAGCGGGATCAATCACTGATTCTCCTAGTGACAGTGTGATATCATTTCGCCAGTCTTTTTGTTCAGTATTCTCTCTGTATCGGATTGCTAGTTGAGCATCCTAAAATTGTACTCAGATTTTCTCCTGCATAATAATAAAACCCTCAGAGATGTTGCACTGGTTTTCTCGCATTGGGTTTTTTCAGGGACTATTGTCAAAAAATAACGGTGTACTATGTGTTTCTATTTTCCTTGGTCTGTTTCTATGTTTGAGAATCATATTTAATTTGGTGTAGGCTGCTTCAGTAATTTACTTCAATGTTTCAAGAAGAAATCTGAAATAAGCTTGTAATGTAATTTACAATCTAGGTGAAGTAGATTCAGTTGGTTGCAGTAGGGTTACAGAGATTGTTAGATCTATGAATTTTCACACCCTTGGGAAAGCCATAGATCTCCCCATTCCAAGAAAAGATAATGATGATGCTGCAGAAAAATAGGATGAACCTTCGACAGATGAACCTATGCTCGATGTTGAAGGCCCGATGGATCCCATTGATCCACCACCTGGTGATCCCTCTACCGCAAGGAAAAGACCTTCGTGGCTCAAAGATATTCTCGAAGATGCTGAAAGACATATTGCTTCAAGAGGGACATTTCGCGAAAGTAAGAAGCCGAACAGGTATCAAGGGTACTTAGCTGCTATGAGTATTATTGTTCAAACTGAGTCATGTACATTCGAAGAAGCCGTAAAGCACCAAGTCTGGAAGGATGCGTTGAATATCATGAAAAATGATGTCTGGGATGCGGTACCTAGACCGAAGGACAAGTTCGTAGTCACCTCAAAATGGCTATACAAAATCAAACATGGAGTAGATTGGAGTGCTGAAAAACACAAGGCCAGGTTCGTTGCTCGAGGCTTCTCTCAAAAGGAAGGAGTGGACTATGACAGATATTTGCACTGGTTGCCCGATATACAACTATATGATCTATTATTTCTCTTGCTGCCACTCAAGGATGACGCCTACATCAAATGGATGTCAAGACTACTTTCTTGCATGGATCGCTTAAGGAGGAAGTATGCTTGGAACAACCTCATGGGTTCAAAGTACATGATCGAAGGACACACATATGCAGGTTGAAGAAAGTCCTCTATGGGTTGAAGTAAGCCCCTAGGGCTTGGTATGAGAGAATTGATAACTATCTTATGAAGCTTGGATTTACGAGGAGCATGCTGATCCTAATCTATACCTCAAGGTTGAAAAGGACATGCCTCTCATTTTGGTCCTTTATGTAGATGATCTCTTTCTAACAGGTGCAAACCCTCTCATTTATAAATGCAAGAGGGAGTTGCCTTCCGAATTTGAAATGAAGGACCTAGGTCTGATGCATTACTTCCTAAGCTTGGAGGTCTGGCAAAAGGCAGGTGAGATTTTCCTTTCTCAAGGAAAATACATTGTGAAGCTGCTCGAGAGATGTGGGATGGTGGATTGCAAGTTTGTGTCTACTTCGATGGAACTCAACTTCAAGAAGCTATGTGGAAGTGCTGTTGGGCCCAAATTGGCAAACCCTTCCGAGTATTGACAACTTGTGGGAGCCTTGATGTTTTTGGTAAACTCCCATCCAGATATATGCTTCACTGTAAATACGTTGAGTCAATTTATGGTCGAGCCTCATCACATACATTGGATTGCTGCTAAGAATCTCTTGAGATATCTCCGTGGCACAATCAATTATGGATTGAGATACAACTGCCAGGAATTTGAGGCTACATGGATATATTGGTTGGTTTGAAACGCATCGACAAATGTTTATTGATGTGATTATTATCAAATTTTTCTTTCTTAGAAACTAGATATGGATCACAGAAGCCAAAACTCGATCGTTACATGGATATACTGATGCTGACTGGGTTGGTAGTGTGGTGGATCGAAAGCACATTTGGATGTTGCTTCTCATTAGGGTCCGCGTCAATTTCTTGGATGAGTAGGAAGCAAAAATCGGTTGCTCTAGGCACCGCCAAGGCCGATTACATTGCTGCTAGTATGGTCTGTTGTGAAGCTATTTGGTTGAGGAAGCTATTTAGTGAGTTTTTTGAGCATGTGTTGGGTACCATCTTGATCTACTACGACAACTAGAGTGGGATTCAACTTTTAGAGAATCCTGTGTTCGACGACCGCTTCAAGCACATTGACATCCGGTAACACTTTATCCGGGATATGGTACAACGGGGAGTAATAAGGCTTCAACACATTAGGATTGATGAGTAGGTCGCAGACATCCTCACGAAGCCCTTAGGGAGGGTCAAATTCTTAGCCTTCCAAGAGAGACTTGGAGTCATGGAAAGACCCTCCCATGAGGGTCCCGCTTAAGTTGGACATTGAGCTTTGGGAGCTCCTAGGGGCTTGGGTACTTCTTGGAGCTGTGAGCAACCATAGGGTGTGTGGTTCACCTCCCTTATGATTGATGACACGTGTGTAGGGTGAGTGGTTCACCTTCCCCAACGATTGACATATGCATAGGATGAGTGATTCACTTTCCCCTATGGCATATGAGCAGGATGAGTGGTTCACCTTCTCTTGCTGATGCCTCAACATACATCCTACCCATGTTGTCCGAGACTCATGGGAAGTACCTCTAATTTGGCCAATGAGTTGGGAAAAATGGTCAGGGACCATAGCACTACCGATGGACGCGTTGTGTACTGTCGTACTCCCTATGACTAAGAGTCTAAAGACTAAGATGCATGGTGTTCAACAACTTGATCTGGGATCAAGTTTGATTGAGGTTCTACCTTTGAACTGACTTTTGCTAGTGGAGAGTGGTAAGGTCTTGTGACTCACTCTCGATCGATTCTTCTTCATTATTCATGTCAGTGTTTAGAAGAGCAGAGATGAGATGAGATTCAGAGATGGTACACGACGTCAGGATGGCATGATGACTGATGATGATGGATGGATTGGTAGGTGGAATACTCCCTAGTTGAGAGGGAGTGTTAAAATTGGAAACTAGGGCCAAATTTCACCTTGGGACAACTCATTTAATGGAGACGATGATTGCATTAAATTTCTCTTTTTTGAGAAGACCAAAATTGATATAAAGATCATCCAATTTGGACAAGAAAAAGTGTGTTTTTGAATTTGTTGCCCACACGTGCAAATTGTTCAAGTTGGCCACATCATTATGTAGGCTCATGAAGCCCAATGGGCGTGACTCTTCACCCTCAACGACTTGTATAAATACAAGTGCCCTCTCACCTCATTTGGCATCATCATCACACACATTTCTTCTCTCTCCTTCTCTCATTGGTTCGTACAACTATTGGGCAGATCTTCTCTCTCTCACACGTGTGGCAGAAGGACGAATTTTCTGGGCAAAATTGCAGGGCCAAATTTTAGGACTGTTGCAGGGGTTTGACCAACGTTGGTTGAGCACTTTGACTCATCCTTTGACTACGATTTTTGTGGGAAAATTTTGTTTTTTGCAAGCCGTACAGTTTGGCACAGGAACTGAGAATTTTTGGGCACTTTGATGAAGGGCTGACTGCAGGGTTGACCGCAGAGTTGACCAAGTTTGACTGCAGTTTTCAAGACTGTTTTGGGCTGACTTTGACCAGTAAGGAAGGCTGAATTTGGCTGGGTTTGAATGAGCTTCAAGTGGACTGTTTGACTGCTGCGTTGACCATCTTTGACATTCTGGTTAGGGCTGAGTTTGACTACAGTTGGCTGCAGATTTGACAGGGTTGTTTTGACTTTGATTTGGCTAGTCAATTTTGACTTTTGTACTCTCCCTCTTTTCCTAGCATTTGATATAATAATAAGAAGAATTGATCAAAGGGTTTTCCTCACATTGGGGTTTTTCCCTGGCATTTGCCAAATTTGGTGTCCTCTCATCTTGGCTGGTCTTCTGCATTTTTTATTTATGTTCTATCTACAGTTACTGTCAATGTGATTGCTATTGGAAACTAATTTGGAAATTGTCATTGGGCTGCTTAAAAGTACATTGAAGTAACTGTGCTAAGCATAGAATATACTATTGTTAACTAAATTTAACATCACCGTACACAAACTCATCCGTAATTCTGTAGAAGTGTTTGCCAGCTTATGCCACAAAAAGGCAAACAAATTATATGTACAACAATACAGCTGACCAAGGAGTCCAATAGAATAGCTCAAGGGTTGTTGCCAATGTTGTTGGACATTTGGCTAGTTCCATGTTGGCAGGTGTTTGGTTTGAATTCCCCTGTGTTAGGTTCACTAGTCTATGCCTATGGGTTTATTAGGGATGCTTTTCATGAAGGTGTAGAAACATCCCTTGGGTTTCCTTGGGAAAAAAATTGACTGAGAAGAAAAAAAGTAGTACAAAACTAGAACAACCTATCATCATTAATGGAGACTAACAATAGGGACCCATTGATATTATCATTTCAGAAAACACTCTCATAGTAAACTCCAATATTGGTTGATGCCTAGCCTTTCTCTCCTTAGATAGAGCCTCTTTGTGCAATATGCTGAGGAACCAAGGGACTAACCTTGTCCATATTATTGAAAGTATGGATGATCTTCTCTTAAGGCCATGTGCCGAGTCATTACTTGGTGTATTGAGGGATTTATTGAGCCTACATATGGGGAGGTTACCCACTTTATCATTCATGTCTAGGGTGGCCTAGTCTTCTTCTTGGGGCTAGTTACCCAATCCTAGAAGGATGCGTATAAATATACATACACTCGTCATCTGGAAAATACATTTTTCATTACTGGATCAAGTGTGATAAATGCCTAATGGTACTTCTCTAATATTCTCTCTCTCTCTCATGCTAATTCACTGCAGCATTGCTATATTTTTTGTTGTATATGTCAGTCTTGCTGAAGGGTGCAAATCTTGATAAATGCTATGATACATCTGAAATATTTCTACATGATTGGATTAGGTCATTAGAGTTTGATGAAGAGATCATTTTATTGTGTTTTCAACATGGTGTCAATGTCAGTATGACTCTTCCTGCCTTGTCTGGTGCTATTTTTAGGGCTGTCCGAGGTCTGAAACCAGGGTTTTAGTGGGACAGCAGCAGAATTCTGGGTGTTTCTACACTGTCTACCACGAACGCTCTCCATCCTTTCGTGGCTTGGCTTTTTGGCAAAACAGATCTTTCTTAAAGCTTCTCTCTTTTTCTTGTGTTCTTGGGTTTTGCACCATATTCCATGTGACTTACACTACACATTTGCTTGAAAAAATTATCTCTAACTTGCTTCCAAGGAATAAGGACAAGAAGGTATATCCCTACTATACTACACATCCACTAGAAAAGTGGTACTAAATTGTCCATATAAAGTGATGTCAAAAGAAACATCTTGTAATAGAGAGAAGACGAGTACTCACCTCAAATAAGATCAGCCATAACTGGAAGTGACAGTGAGACTATCCAACTCCAAATATAAGAGCTTGAATACAACCAAGCATACTCAAATACAACAATTGTGTGGATTTCTAGATACCCAACACAGGTGCACCTACGAGAGTTCAAGCCTCAAATATAAGATAAGAGTGGGTTTATAAATAACTAGCTCAAATACAAGCATAAAAGAAGTGAGATGGTTAATGAATACCCATCTCAAAATAGGGTTGGCCCTATGCACAACATCCTCCCTAAAGATGCACAAGAGGCCAGGAGAATGCCTTATATCAAACTTTACCCCTTTAATGCTAAATGTGGGCTGTTTGAACTTTGAAGATATAAACTCCCCAATTCACCATAGTACCAATACAATTCCACAATCGACAAAATGGGTATTTGGTAGAGATCTGAAAGAAGGAACCACTTAAGTGTGCTACATATAGGATGACCCATGAGAACAAATACCATAGTGTGGAAAAATGAGATCCACACAGATAAGTTAAAAATCCTCCATAGAGAAAATTGAGAGTCGAGACAGAACCTGCAGACGTGTGACTACAAGTTCAGCAATTCTTGGAAAGTAAAGATGTAACACTTACATATAAAACTCTCTTTATGACATACTTTGCTTATAAAAAGCTCCTAAATCAGATTTGCCTAAAGGCTAAAAGTAAACAACCCCATAAATTAGGTAAAATAATCATCACAAGGCCATTAGGTTAATGAATCTCGTGTGTAAACCCAGGTAAGGGGTACGAGGAAGGATTTGAAACGCTAAAAATAAAATGGCAATCCAGAAAATTTTGTGACCAAGTAATCCTTCAAAAAAAATCTAAAACAGGCAGTACCAGCATTGTTCCAAAAACACCAGGGAATTTTGGCCAGAAGATGTGTGTGAGAGAGGGTGTGTGCTGTCTTAGTGGAGCACAAATCAAAGAAAGGGGTCCATCGCTGCAGTGAGAATGTGTCGAGACTCGAACCCCAGTACCAGTAGTCTCCTTTGACCTATTATGCTGCCAAGTAGAGTTGAAGAAGAATGCTAGCCAGCCTTGGGTGGTATACGGAAAACTGTATAAAACCTAACCAACATATCCATTCCTTTTTTATCCAGAGTGCTAAGGTTCGTTCTGAGGTATTTCTACCAAAATCCACCTGATTACAGCGTTTTCCTGGAGAGATATAACCTGCCCCACCATCACATCAGCTCCAAACACTAATATGATATTATCTTTTCTTGGTATACACACCTCTGCTTTTTTACTTATTGTCTGCAACTCAATATCTCTTTCATCTCTCACTACACCTTCATATTTTTTTGCACTCTACCTAGAATTTCTTCCAGGTAAGGAACTTCACTAGTGTATACTGGCTGAGGCCTTAATCTTCTAGAGCTAGTTTTGGGAGTGTAATTGGTGCTTACAATCCGAGATAGTTCTGAACAAGATGCAAATCACAAGAGAGAACCCACCTCTTCCTTCTCCTTCGAAATTCTTCTGGAACAAACCTTGATGTCAGTTGATTGCATCACGTGTGTCTTGATGTACATAAGCATGTGTTTTTTTCCAATTATAAAATCTAGCTAAACACTTAATCAACTTTGTGTGATGAATCTAAAACATCAGCAAGGTTCTAATGGCTCCATTGGGTTCTACTGACCTTCTAGACAAATCTTCTCGCTTCCCAAGCAACACAGTCCTCTCCTAAGGCAGGAAATCCTCCTCAAATGACCCTTGGCCATCATTATATTTGGGTCGAAGCAGCGACTTAGCAGAAATTAATTGCACACTTAAGAGAGAGAACATGATGATACAATATGGTCTAAACGAGTGCTGGTGAATCGGATTGGATCATTATATTAATTTTCATCTATCTTGATGCTTTGAGAGTGGAAAAATTGGAGGAAGCGGCTTGTAGGGTTATTTTTACCGACAGATCCAAGTTTGGAGAATTGGGGTCTGAATTTTTTTGGGGCCATTTTAAGGCATTAAATGATGTTTTTGGGGGTCAGGATTTTCTCACTTTGGCACCAGACCCCATGCCATTATTCTACACTCATATCTTTCCAATGATGCAAGAGAGATGTCAGTCAGCGCTCACGTGCAAAAATTATACCTTCCAGAAGTTGACCTTCCGATTTGACCACCATGGTTAGAAAGGATGCCATGGTAGCCCCCGTTACTCATGCAAAAAGGGCTAGCTTTATGTGTGGACTATGAAGAAGACTCTAGAAGGGTCAAAGTTGTAACTTTAGTTGACAGTTGTTGCCTATCGGGTTATGTTAAAACCGGGCCACTAGGGGCAGTAGGGATCCCATTCTATGCTATTGTATTTTGGGGCATTGTAGAGGAAAGCAATTGGGAGTGGGAGTTAAAGAGCATAACAAAGGGGGTTAGTGTTTTGTAGCAGCCTAACAGGCCACAGGTCTCAGGTAATTCCATAGGGAGTGCCTTCTCCTTTGTACATTCATTATTTCCATACTAGAGAAAAGAGAGCAAAGTAGCCTCACCTTTGAGTTGGGTTTTATCTCATAAGGATATCCCAAAGCAAATTTTTGTGTTCACTGTGGATGGTGTGTAAATATTTGTTTTTGTCTATTTTTCCATATTTTATCTATTTCATGCATAAATATAAAATAGTAGTTAACAAATCTAAAATCTAAAGGAATTGAACCTTCATAGTATAGATTTCAGTTTATTTTATCAGATCTATTGTGACAAACTATCCAATGGAATATTCATGGCAGTTTACAGATCAGTTGGAGACCTCTATTGATCATTTTTATGTGAACTTATTTTGCTTGTAGGTTGTTGTGCTGTGAACCTAACATGTATTTCAATCTGTCATGATTTAAGTTTTTGATGCTCTCTAATTGTTTTGCAAGTCTCTAGGTGGCAACGATAGTGCATGGTTAACCAAAGTTCCAAATATTGGTGTGGCACTTATTGATGGTCATACTTTCTAATACACTTGCTAGTTTCTTCTAGAATTATATCTTTAAACCTTCTAAAACTATGATTTAACGGGGCATGAAGCTTTTCACGGGGTTATGACATAAGGATAAAGTATATGGATGGATGGTGCATTTTGGATTGTATTAGTTTGCTTATAGATGTGTTTAAATGAATGAACATATGCAAAAGTTCAATTCCCAAAGTTTCTTCTTATGTCAATTCCAAAGGAGAAAAAAACCACAAAAGTTTTGCGGGGAGTGTGTTGTAAGCAAGCACTTTGGAAGATGAAGAGAAGAAGTTTTGATGGGTTCACTTTGACAAAATGTTGCAGGGTGCAACATGATTGAAAAGAGAACATGAAAGAAGTCAAATGCATAACATTGACAATCCTTGTTATGTTGTTTAAGATTGATGAAAAAAGTCCCGATTTAATCCCGACTTTTTCGATTTAATCATTGACTGGGAAAAATCCTTTAATCGTACGGGATTTAATCCCGATTGACTTTAGGTTTAGAGAACCATAAATTACATACCCAAATTATGACAAAAAGTTATGTATCATGGCTTTATATTGTTACAAACAAAGTTCATACTCACAAGTTAAATACTCCAGAACACTTGGAAAATGAAGATGTCCATTATTATGATTGTTACTATTATTTATACTTACATTATTTTTATTTATATTATATTCATAACATTGCCTTCCTCTTTAGAAAACTTTGTCCTCAAAACTTATTGCGAATAAGATGTGTCATTGTACTTCTTTGTCTTGTAATCTGTTCACATATTTTGGAATTTTTCGAGTTTTCATCTTCGATAATAAAAGATGACAGGATCCTTTGAGTGATAAACACAATTGTTGATCTAAGAAGGAATCTAACCATCCTAAATCAATCTTCTGTGGAACTTTGCAATTATTTGATAGCTGGAATAAATTGTTATTCTAAGATTGGATTTTGCTGATATCAATATTCTTCAGAACATAAGTTTGTTGTTTCTGTTCTGAGTGATACATATATGCCCAGTGATTGCGATGTCTGCTTCTATGTAGTATGATTCAAATGTCGATAAGGAGTTCTTGTGATTTGATTTTCCCTTATCATGCATGTGGTAATTTCTTGATTTACTTCAAGTACTATTGTTGTTGAGTTGGTTACATAATCTTCACTTGGATTTTTCATCATTTGAATTGCAACATTTGAATATGTTTTTACTTCAACTGGCTTGTCATCTTTGTGAGTTGTGATATTTACTAGATCAATATTTGTTCCTTTTTCTTCAACTTGTACTGTTATGTCTTTAGACATCCATACTTTTTTCTTGATAAGTTCTTTTAATTTGTTTTTCAATGATTTCTTATCATCCTTAATTTTCTTATTTTGAGTAAGCAGATTGGTTATGATTTTTTAAACGTGAAAGTTCTTCAACTTTTGATTCAACTTCATTTTGACGCACAAGCTTTTCCTTTTCAAAATTTTTGATTTGTTCTAATAACTTTTGATTAAGGATTGTTAAGTGCAATTTTTCTTTTTTCTTTTCTGATAGGTTCTCATTGAATTTCTTCTTGAGACTTTCATTTGCTTATTCTAATTTTTTCTTTGTATCTTTGGACTTCTAGACCTTTGCAAGGAATTTTTGACTATGGTCCCTTAGGCACAAAATTTCCTCGTCCTTTTCTTTTGAGACGTTGTAAAACATATCTTCAAGATCTTTATGTTTCTTTTCTAATACCTCGATTTTTTTTTCAAGATTTGCGAGTTCTTTCTCTGATCTTTTCATTTGCATGTACTCAATACTTATACGTTCTTCTGTACTAAATAATTTCCCACATGTTGGACAACATATTTCACAATTTTTATGAATCCAATAATACCCAATTTCCATTTTACAAAATAAACATTTAGTCCAAAATGTTGACTTATATGTGGAACTCATCTTGACTTCTTCCTTTTTTCTCTTATATAAGCTTTGAGAATATAAGAATATATTTTCCTTTTAGTTCTTTTCTTTTCCACTTTTTTGTTGTTGTTGTAATTAATGGATTTGAAATATATATATATATATATAAATATTATTTTCTTTCCTTGGTAATCTTTTTTCCGTTTCTTTTAGTTGAAAAACCTAAATTCAAATGTTATTATTTGTTATAAATAAGTGATTTAACCCTCAGTTTAATTGATGTATTCTTGGATTAATTAAATGTTGGGAATAATTCCTTTTAATATGTTATGAAGGGTCGTGCGGATGTTTGGAAATGGTGGCAACATATCCACCCACACTGATCGTGATGAAAATGAGCCACAAATTAACTAGTGTGTGAACCTTGTGCTTTGACGAGGTGTCCAATGCATAGTTTTTGACCACATAGTCTGAATGGTCTTTGGCACTAACTTTACGCGATCTAGGGTTGGAGTTTACTTCGTGTGTTGAGCCCAACATTTCTAAATTTCTGGACAATGAGAAAGATGTTAGCAAATTGGAGATGGCAATGTTGTGGACTGTGGTTGCTGATCGTTTGTCAATGGCAACAACTATTTGTCGGCGTATTTCATGACATGACTGTTGGTGATGGGAAGCAGTTGCAAATAATAGTGGTGGTGTCGACAATCCTGATGCGGTGGAAAACATACTAGTATGGTCGTGTCGATAATAGGTGCTGACAACGGATGCGGTTGGTCGAGAAACGACGACAGGTCGAGTCCACTGCTTTTTTTTTCAATAAATCTTTTTTTATAAGTTTTGTTTTTATTTTTTATCTTTAACTATATATATTTATACTCCTTTTTTTACAGTTTTTTTTATATATATATATATATATATATATATATATATATATATATATATATATAATTTTTATTAAATGGCCGAAGACTTGACAGCAGAATGGAGAACCTCCAAAAACTTTGTCTGGTTAAAATCCTTGATTAAACGACAACGAATTTGATGAAGAGTTGATGACCAAAGACCTGGATTGGAGAACACGACTTTGATACCAAATGTTACGAACAAAGTTCATGCTCGCAAGTTACTTCATAGCACTTGGAAAGTGAAGAAGTCCATAGAGGATATATATATATATAGATATGAATGAGAATATATAATGAGATGTTACAAATGAGGGCCCACTTATATACATAGGCAGGTGCGCCTTCATGTCCTTGGAGACATGCCTCTTCTATACTAATCACTAATTAATCATTGTTATGATTGTTATTATTATTTATATTTATATTTTTTTATACATATTTATTCATAACTATATCAAACAAGCAACATATTTTATTTTAATGGAATCATGGCATTAATTTTTTCAATACTAGAAATGGAATTATCCATTACCAATACTCCAAGAGTTAATAAAACATTTTTTTCGAAAATGAAAAGCTATCTGACTTCCCATCCTCATAGTCTTTTCCTTGGTATCTGCTGTGCAATGAATTGCCTTTCTTTTCCTGATGAAGGTTGCAATCAGGAGCTTTTATTGTCTACCTTATCAAAAAATATTTGATTACTTAACCCAAAAAAAATCTTTATATAAAAGCAATAGATCGACCTTTAATTACTCCCAGAGTCCTGAGGTAAACTTGAAACCAATTATGTTTTATATATAAATACAACTTCTTGGGAAATGATTTCTGCTTAGATTTGTTTGCTTGATCAGTTTGACAAATAACGAGTCCAACTCATTGGAGTCTACAGTAGTTTGCATTTGCATGACCATCAGATAAGTGACTCGATCTTGTTTTAAGCTTGTGGTTTTTGAAATAATATATATAGTTGCATGTGTATTTATTAGTGCAATAATCAGACGAAAATCTGCAGACATCAACACGTATCAAATGTAGTGGTATTACGTAAATGCCTCATTTGCAATGGTTTTATAAGGCAGTTTTGTATTATGTTAATACAAATGTTCAATATTAAAAAAAATTGGAGACAGCTTCAGACTGGTTCTGTTAATTTATTGTATCATTTGAGTATGATTTGACTTGCATGTATTTACTAAACTATTAAGCATTTGTGGACATCTCAGTGTTGAACTTAATCTATTTTCATTGCTCTTGGTTTTCTTTAAATGCACAATTCTTTGCCAATGCAGGTCAGACATAGCTAGGACAATGGTGACATTAGAGGTTGAACATGTGATGGAAGCTGCTTCTAATGCACATTTTTCTGGACTGCGCCTGGATGAGGCTTCTTTGCAAGTTTCCAAAGTGAAGGATTTAAACAGACAACCATTTGTTATTGGTGAGTGGGTTTGCACTTTTTCCTTTTCCTAAATAGAAATAAAAAGCAGAACTTATGTGGATCTTTCTTTCTCTGTTCGGCAAAAAATTTCTGGAGTGGATCTTTCTTCCTGGATTCCCCAAAATGGACCTTCCTTAACCATGTAGTCTTCATCCTGACTGGTGATTTCTGCTCATGTATCCGTTTCATACCGCATTTTTTCTTTGGAGATTAACTTGGAGCTGCCATAGTTATCACAAGGTCTATGCAAGATTTTGCTTATTCTGCTTACTCTGCTTTCCTTGTATTTTTCCATAGAACCATATATAAGAATTCAATGAACAAATCAAAACAAAGCATTAGATCACAATATCTGCATACCTTAATAACTCTCATGTTCTTCAAAGTTGTCTAATGTTTTATTACAAAGTCTTGTGCACTGAATCTAGAATGAAGCATTTGGAGTGCTTGTCTTTACACACAATTCACATCTTCCAGTCCAAGACCCATCAATTCATGGATATCGTGTTCTTGACATCATGTGATCCCCATATATATGTTGTCTTGGTCCTGTCTGGATTCTGTTGTCACCAACCAAAACTTGCAATCCCCATGTCAATCTTGAATCCCGAAAAACAAAATTTATGGTTACATGCTTAAATTATTGGCAATAAATACATTATCTGGATGCACATAATTCATGTAAATATGAGAGCTCATAAAGCAATATATGTAAGTGTGAAGAATGGCATGGTCATATTCATAAATTACATCTGTGTACATATGAACAGAAGGTGAGCATGAGAATGGAGGCAACATCTGTGATGTCAATCCATTTGAAAATGGGGCCTTTGATAGACTAAAAGACAAACTAATACATCATGTTAAATTTTTTCTAAGACATTGTTATGAATATGAATATGGAATAATAGGAATAATAAAAATATAATAATAATAATTAATAATTATGAATAATTATGAAAAATTATGAAAGGGCATGTCTCAAAAGACATGAACCCTTATGAAAGGGCACCCCCGCTTGATATTTATATGGGGCCCATTATTGTGTGCAATCATATCACTTGTACTCAAACATTATATGTATATTATTTGTCTGATAATGGATATTCTCATTTCCCAGATTTTCTAAACATAATTGTGTGATAGTGAACTTTGTTTGTATCATTTGGTATCAGAGCTAGTCTGATCTGTCCATTGGACACATAATTGGGGTCTCCCTATTTTTCAGGTCCTTGATCGCATTTAGGCTTTTGGCCACTCTTATTCGTGTAATTAAGAAAAAAAGAAGTAAAAGGTAAAAGTTTTACAAAAAAATCCAGGGTTGTGGAAAAAGACATTCATTAAAAAAAGGTTTTGTATTATTGTTAACAAAGTGCATGTGAAAGGGCACCTTTTATTGAGCGACTGGAGGAGCTGCTGCGCACACGTTTTTGACCTAGCTTGCTCCCTCACACGCAGTCCTTCCTCAGCAGCCTACCGCCGTTGGGCTCTCACTTAGCATGGATCCCTCAGAGGAGGGTGATCCTCAACCAACTAGGCACACAACAAATGAAGAAAACGAAGAAGCTTTTGCCTCTCTTATTGCAGCGATAGGAGCTCCAAGGAACAGGCCAACAATCAATAAGTTTGTAAAGAAGCTTGAGGATATTCTAGAGATTTCTCTTCCTCTTGCTCTTCCTCGCAGAGCAGCCTTATCTCTTGCAGATCGTGGACTTGTGGGACAATTTACGGGTTTATGGCCGTCTCCCAAATTCGTGCAAAAATGGGTTGAAAGAAACTGGAGCACAACCATTAATGGAAAAATAGCTATAAGGTTCTGTGGAAGGGGATACTTCACCTTCCTTTTTGAAACTAAGGAAGATAGAGATCTGATCTTCAGAAATGGTCCATATTTTATGGACTCCAGAGGTCTATATCTAAACCGCTGGACCCCTGATTTCGATCCGGAAATGGATGTTCCAAGTGCTGTTCCCGTCTGGGTCAGACTCCCCATCTCCCGTTACACTGTTGGGGAGACGAATCTGTCAAAGCCATAGGAAATGTAGTGGGCAAGTATATAGACAGATGCGAACCAAAGGATAACATGCATGCATGCGCCAGAATATGTGTGGAAGTGGATCTCGGAAAGGGACTACCCGAAGCAATAAAGATAAAGGTGGATCAATGGATGCACATTCAGCAGCTGGACTATGAGCAGATCCCATTCAAATGTAAGGTATGTCACGAGTATGGCCATTTCACAAATAGATGTCTTAAAAAAAGAAAATGAAAATGTTGAAGAACAAGAAAACACATGGGAGCAAGTTAAACGGAAAAAACCCTCCAACAAGCAGCCTACACCTATTGTATCACAGCCACAGGAACCAATCGAAACCACCACCCAATCACCCTCCAATATTATCCCTTCACCCCTCACAACCCAGAATCCATTCGGGCCTTTGGGAGAAGACCCTTCATCCCCCAGAGCCTCATCTCAACCCATTAACCTCTTAGCCCTTTCCCCCTCTCCTTCAATCCCCCGCTCCCCACTTCCCCCTCCTTCAGTGGACTGTATCTTAACTAGAAATCAAGCTAAAGAAAATCCTCAAACCAATGAACAACAAAAAAAGGCGGGCAGAAAATCTAATAAGGAAATAAGGGATGAGGCGGCGGCCAAAGAGATGGCCTTAGGAACTCAGCAGCCAATGGAATCATTTCTTGGGAAAAATTCAGGAAATAAAGAGAAAAATCAGCAAAGAGGGAAGGGCACCGCTCACCACCAAATCAGTAAATAATGATAGTGGTCTCTTGGAACTGTCGCGGCCTAGGCACTCCCTTTAAAGAAAATGCAGCTAGAGACATATTAACCAAAGAAGTGCCGGACATTCTCATGATCCAGGAGACCAAAACGAGCAGTCAAGAAAATAGAAAACTGATACAAAAGATAAGAAACTATGATGGAATAGTGCTAGAGGCAACAGGAGCATCAGGAGGAATATGTACATTATGGGAAAAAAGAAAATGGGAACTAACAAATCAAAAAATCAGCAAACACTGGATCAAAACAGACTTAAAAAATATCAATACAAAGGAAATATACAACATCATAAATGTATATGCCCCAAATCACTACAAGGATAAAGAGCATTGCTGGAAGTCGATAAAAGAAGAACTAACAGAAAGACAAAACAGGAGTATAATTCTTGGAGGGGACCTAAATCTGATAAGAAACTCAGAGGAAAAATTTGGAGGGATTTTTCATGGAGATCCATCAAGAGAAGCTCTTGAAGAAATCATGGAGCAGCATCAGTTAATCGATATTCCCCCAAGTAATGGGAAATATACATGGAGTAACAAAAGAATAGGCAAGAGTAATATCAAGGAAAGGCTGGACAAAATTCTAGTCCAAGAAAATATAGTTGCTGATTTCTCCTCATTAAAATCCAAGATCATCCACATATCTGCCTCAAATCACAAGCCAGTAGTAATCAGTTTGGGCAATTTGGAGAACCAAGGCCCGCTCCCTTTCAGATATAATTCAAGCTGGGACAGCAATGAAGATTTCAGAACTCAAATCCTAGAGGGATGGTCAATAAGCATTACAGGATCCCCTCACTTTGTGTGGGAAACAAAGTTAAAAAATTTGAGGCTGAAATTAAAAACATGGGCAAGAGAGGACATTCGAAACAAAGAAAAGAAAATAGAATTGCAAAAAAGAATGGACAACATGCAAAAAGAAAAGGAAAACAAAGAGGAAAATAAACAGGACTACCTACAAGGAAAAAAATTATTTTGGGAAATCTACAGGCAAAATAGAAAGGAAGAAGAAGAGGTCAGAATGAAGTCCAGATGTTTATGGCTGAACTCAGGGGATAAAAATACGGCCTTTTTTCCATAAGTCAATGAATATCAGACGTGCCAGAAATCAGATAGATCACATCCAAGTGGATGGGCAAGAGATTAAAGGAGTAGAAGACTTAAAATTGGCAGCACATAATCACTTCGAAGAGTTACTAACAAAAAATGAACAACAAGTTGACAATGAAGAATTTTTACAGCACATATATAAAAAAATCAGTGAGGAGCAAAATGCAAAAATAAATAAAGATATTTATGAAGAAGAAGTGATGGAAGCAATTTGGAGTCTTCACCCGGATAAGGCTCCAGGGCCCAATAGGTTCACAATTGTTTTCTATAGACAACACTGGAATATCATTAAAAAAGATTACATGAGAACGAGAAGAAATGTTTTCAAACAAAAAATTGTGGGAGGAAATTCAAAATCTTCATATCTGGCACTTATTCCTAAAGAGGCCAACCCAACTACTTTCAACAGATTCAGACCCATTTCTCTTTGTAACTCCTCTTACAAAATTCTCACAAAAATCCTTGCAAATAGAATCAAGAAAGTTCTTCCTGAAATCATTTCGGAAAATCAGGGAGGTTTTGTCCCCAAATGGCAAATTATAGACAACGTGATCATCGTTCAGGAAGCCATCCACAATAGCATTCAAAGGAAAGAGAAAGGAATCATTGTAAAGCTGGATATGGCAAATGCCTTTGATCGTGTAAGCCACAAATATTTAGCAGCAGTTCTAAAAAAGTTTGGTTTCTCACCTGATATAATAGAGATCATACAGGCTTGCATCTCAACCCCATGGATAGCCCCCCTAATAAATGGTAGGCCTAGTAAATTCTTCCAGAGCTCAAGAGGGCTTAGACAAGGATGCCCTTTATCTCCCTTTCTATATATTATCATGGCTGAAACTCTAAGTGCAGCGTTGGAAAATCAAAGAAGGGAAAACAAAATTACAGGTATTCAAATAGCAAAAGGAGCCAAAAATGTAAACCATTCCCTTTTTGCTGATGACACTCTCCTTCTGGGAGGGGCGTCAAGTATTATAGCAAGAAGATTTAAAAAAGTTATGGACGACTTCCTTCAGGCCTCCGGAGGGATGCTAAACAATACAAAATGTAGAATCTACGGTTGGAATACTCCCCCAAGAATTATGCAGAACATCTCTCAAATTTTGGAAATCCCAATACAAACAAGATGGACGCATTTTACTTACCTTGGGCTTCCAATAGCCAAGGAGAATGTCAAAGTAGAAGTCTGGAGCAAACAAGTGGAAAAAATGAAAGACAAAATTCAAAAGTGGGGCATGATGTTGCTTAATCTGGCTGGCAGAGTGATTATGGTCAAGGCACTTCTTTCAACTCCCCCTATATATCAATATGTGATAATTATGGCTCCGACAAGTGCACATAAACAAATGGAACTTATCATAAGAAGTTTCTTATGGCAAGGAGGAAAGCAAGAGAATAAAAAATTTAGCTTAGTAAAATGGGACCAAGTCACTCTTCCTTATGAACAGGGAGGCCTCTCAATTCGCTTACCAGGCTTAATGAATGCTGCTCTAGGGATGAAAATAATTTGGAGATTGATAAGTGGAAGGGAAAGCTGGTGGGAAAAAATCCTTACCATGAAATATCTGAATCACCCCAGAACAAAGCTAATAACAGAATCCATTCCTGTCAGACCATGCACACAAGTTTGGAAACTTGTTAAGAAGATAATCCCTCTTATTAGACACCATATCTCAAAAAAACCAGGGAATGGGAAATCAATAGCAATTTGGGATGATAGAATAATGGGAAGAGAGTACTGTTGTGTGTGGAGCATGATTGTTCAGAGGTTTTTGTTTCAGCCGGATGTATACCCCAAGAAGTTTGTACACCCCTCCACGCTGAGGGGTGCGGGGGGGGACTTGTCCCTCCCGCGGGGCCCATCCCCCCCGGCTGGGGGGTCCGGGGGCCAGCGGTCCCCCGGCGGGGGCTCGGGGGCAGCGCCCCCGAAGCTAAAAACAAATGTAAAATTGCCTTGTAAAAGTATAGTAATTTCTAGTCAATCTGGGCCGTTCATTAGGCAGATGATCTGACGGTAGAACTTATGTTTAGTTTAGGGTTTTTTGCCCTAGAAGGCAACCCCTCTCTTTGTATGAGGGTATTGTATTGGAGGCTGAGAGATAGATGTGTATTCTGTGAGTGAGAAACAGAGAGGTGAGACTGTGAGAGAAAACAGAGGATATTACAACGGATTTGCTGTAGGTTGTGTCTCTTCATTTTGCTGGATAATAGAAAGGAAGGACTGGCTGTTCAGGGTGGACGTAGCTCAAACTGGGTGAACCACATATATCTGTGTCTCTCTTGTTTTGTGCGTTTTCTGTGTTTATATTTCTGCAATATTTTATGTGTTCCATTGCTCCGTAATATATAATTTCTAACAACTGGTATCAGAGTCGAAGGTCTATTTGGCTGATAAACTCGCAGGAAAGAAGGGTTCCTGGTTCGAGTGGGAGCAATGGCGGAAGATGGTAAGTTTAGGGTCGAAAAATTTAACGGCCAAAACTTCTCGCTGTGGAAGATGCAGATGGAAGATTATCTGTATCAAAAAGATCTATACCTACCATTGGGCGGAAAAACAAAGATGCCGACGGGTATGAAAGACGAAGAATGGAACCTTCTCGATAGAAAGGCACTCGGAACAATATGGTTGTGCCTTGCTGCATCAGTCGCCTTCAACATTTCAAAGGAAACCACGACAGAGGGTTTGATGCAGACGTTGTCGAAACTATATGAAAAACCCTCGGCCTTAAACAAGGTATTTCTTATGAAACAGTTATTTAATATGAATATGTCGGAAGGTGGATCTGTTGCAAACCATTTAAATGATTTTAATACAGTTACAAGTCAGTTAAGTTCTGTAGGGGTAAACTTTGATGATGAAGTTAGAGCTCTGTTATTCTTGTGCTCATTACCAGAAAGTTGGAATGGTTTGGGAATGGCCATTAGTAACTCCGTTTCTGGATCTAGTACTTTAAAGTTTGATGATGTTGTCGGTGCTATCCTTAGCGAGGAAATGCGACGGAAAAGCTCCGGTGAGACATCGGGAAATGCTTTGAGTGCAGAGTCTAGAGGAAGAAAAATGGAAAGAGGAAAGAGCTCAGGATATCGCAGTAAATCAAGGAAAGGCAGATCCAAGTCCAGATCGGGGATAGTGTGCTGGAAATGTGGAAAGAAAGGACACCTAAAGAAAGAATGTAGATCTCGGAAGGGAAAAGAAGGAGATGCACAACAAGAAAACAATCATGAAGCAAATGTGACAGGTGAGGTGTTACAAGATGCTTTGATTCTTTCTTTCGAAAATATTACTGATTCCTGGGTGGTAGATTCAGGGGCTTCATTCCATGTCACACCTGATAAGAAATACTTTCATGACTATGTTCAAGGAGATTTTGGACAAGTTCGTCTGGGTGATGATAAACCCTGTAAAATCGTTGGAATGGGTAAGGTTCTTGTAAAACAGCAGAATGGAAACCAATGGCTATTAAAGGAGGTAAGGCATGTTCCAGGTCTAAAGAAAAATCTGATTTCAACAGGGTAGTTAGGTGGTGAAGGTTGTGTGACAACTTTCACAGATAAAGCTTGGAAGGTCACCAAAGGAGCCCTGGTAATAGCAAAAGGCGAAAAGGTTGGTACATTGTATTTATGCAATGGTATTTCTAACTCTGTTAATGCTTTAACTTCCAAAGGAGCAGATGCAGCATTATGGCATCATAGGCTCGGACACATGAGTGAAAAGGGGATGAAGATTCTTCACTCAAGGAAATTGTTGCCGGGTATGAAGAATGTTGATTTGGACTTCTGTGAGAACTGCATTTATGGAAAACAGAAGAGAGTCAGATTTCTCAGAGTTGGGAAAGAAAAGAAGAACGAAAAATTAGAGCTTGTGCATACAGACGTATGGGGACCTGCTCAGGTATCATCTCTTGGTGGCTCTCGTTATTATGTTACCTTTATTGATGATGCAACTAGAAAAACTTGGATTTATTGTATTAAGAATAAATCTGATGTATTTGATACTTTCAAGAAATGGAAAGCTTTGGTTGAGATTGAGACAGGAAAGAAATTGAAGTGTCTTAGATCAGACAATGGAGGTGAATATTGCAGCAAAGAGTTTGATAGGTACTGTTCAGAACATGGAATTCGCAGAGAGAAGACAGTTCCAAGAACACCACAAGAAAATGGTGTGTCAGAAAGGATGAACAGAACAATCATGGAGCGTGCAAGGTGCATGAGATTGCATGTAGGATTGCCTTTACAGTTTTGGGCAGATGCTGTAGATACTGCTGTTTATCTAATAAACAGAGGGCCTTCAAGTTCCTTGGATGGTGGTGTTCCGGAGGAAGCATGGACAGGTAAAAAGGTAAACTACTCTTTTTTAAAGCCTTTTGGTTGTGAGGCCTTTGTCCATATTGATAAAGAAAATAGAACAAAGCTTGAGGCAAAGTCAAAGAAATGTACCTTTATTGGATATGGTGTTAATGATTTTGGTTATCGCTTATATGATTATGAAAATCAAAAAATCATTAGGAGCAGAGATGTAATATTCAATGAAAAGGTCTTGTATAAGAATCAGTTGCAAGAAAAGAAGAAAGAAAACGAAAACAAGGAATACGCAGTTCTTGATGACATCACTGAAAAGGTAAAGGTGCCTGAAAATAATAATAATCAACAACAGCAACCACTACAACAACAACAGGCACCCCAAACACCTGAAAGTGGTGTTAGAAGATCTACGAGGATAAGTAGACCCCCTGAACGATACTCTCCTTCATTATATTATTTATTGTTGACTGATTCTGGTGAACCCGAATGTTATGAAGAAGCAATGCAGGTTGAAAGCAGGAAGAAGTGGGAAGTAGCCATGGAAGAAGAGATGGACTCCTTAATGCATAACCAGACTTGGGATTTAGTCAGGTTGCCTACAGGAAAAACTACATTGAAGAATAAATGGGTTTACAGGCTGAAGGAAGAAGATGGAGGAAAACAGAGGTACAAAGCTAGACTTGTGGTGAAGGGGTTTGCACAGAAGAAAGGTATTGATTTTGATGAAATATTTTCTCCTGTTGTTAAAATGACTTCAATCAGAACTATTTTAAGTCTTGTAGCAGCTGAAGATTTGCATCTTGAGCAGTTAGATGTAAAGATAACCTTTCTCCATGGGGATTTGGAGGAAGAGATATATATGCAGCAGCCACAAGGATATGAGGTGAAAGGGAAGGAGAAACTAGTGTGCAGGTTGAAGAAGAGCTTGTATGGCTTAAAACAGGCTCCAAGGCAGTGGTATCTAAAATTTGACAAGTTTATGTCTGAACAAGGTTATACTAGATGTCACTCTGATCATTGTGTTTATCTGAAAAAGCAAAATGATGGCAGCTATATTATATTGTTATTGTATGTGGATGACATGCTTGTTGCAGGATCTAACATGCAGGAAATAAATGTACTCAAAAGAAAATTGGAAAATTCATTTGGAATGAAGGATTTGGGAGCTGCAAAACAAATCCTTGGTATGAGAATAACTAGAGACAGGAAAAATCGCAAATTAACATTGTCTCAGAATGAGTACATACAAAAGGTGTTGAAAAGATTTAATATGCAAAATGCAAAACCAGTTAGTACACCTTTTTCTAGCCATTTCAAACTTAGCAAGGAAATGTGCCCAAAGACCCAAGAAGACATGGATTATATGTCTAAAGTTCCATATGCATCAGCAGTTGGAAGCTTAATGTATGCAATGGTCTGCACAAGGCCTGATATTGCACATGCAGTGGGAGTTGTAAGCAGGTACATGAACAATCCAGGAAAGGAACATTGGATGGCAGTGAAATGGATTCTCAGATATTTGAAAGGTACCACAAATCAAGCATTATGCTTTGGTGGTTCAAACATTTCTCTACAGGGATATGTTGATGCAGATATGGCAGGTGACAAAGATAACAGGAGGAGCACTACAGGATATGTATTTACTGTTGGAGGAACAGCTGTCAGTTGGGTTTCAAAAATCTAAAGTGTTGTTGCACTTTCAACAACAGAAGCAGAGTATGTTGCTGCTACAGAGGCTAGTAAAGAAATGATTTGGTTACAAAGGTTTATGGGTGAATTGGGTAAGGAGCATGATAAGGGCACGTTATACAGTGATAGCCAAAGTGCCATTCATCTTGCAAAGAACTCAACATTTCATTCCAGGACTAAACACATACAACTCAAGTACCATTTCATACGATCAGTGTTGGAAGATGGAGAGTTGAAGCTGGAAAAGATACACACTAGCCAGAATCCTGCAGATATGCTAACAAAAGTTGTAACCAGGGAGAAACTGGGAATATGCTCAGTTTCAATTGGTCTTCAAGGATGACGATGAAGATGAAGAACAACCAGGTCCAAAGAGGAGTCATTGTCGAGCAAATGAAGCAGCGGTGGAGTTTCTACAATCATTCTCCAAGTGGGAGATTGTTGTGTGTGGAGCATGATTGTTCAGAGGTCTTTGTTTCAGCCGGATGTATACCCCAGGAAGTTTGTACACCCCTCCACGCGGGGGGGTGCGAGGGGGGACTTGTCCCCCCCGCGGGGGTCCGGGGGCCAGCGGTCCCCCGGCAGGGGCTCGGGGGCAGCGCCCCCGAAGCTAAAAACAAATGTAAAATTGCCTTGTAAAAGTATAGTAATTTCTAGTCAATCTGGGCCGTTCATTAGGCAGATGATCTGACGGTAGAACTTATGTTTAGTTTAGGGTTTTTTGCCCTAGAAGGCAACCCCTCTCTTTGTATGAGGGTATTGTATTGGACGCTGAGAGATAGATGTGTATTCTGTGAGCGAGAAACAGAGAGGTGAGACTGTGAGAGAAAACAGAGGATATTACAGCGGATTTGCTGTAGGTTGTGTCTCTTCATTTTGCTGGATAATAGAAAGGAAGGACTGGCTGTTCGGGGTGGACGTAGCCCAAACTGGGTGAACCACGTATATCTGTGTCTCTCTTGTTTTGTGCGTTTTCTGTGTTTATATTTATGCAATATTTTATGTGTTCCATTGCTCTGTAATATATAATTTCTAACAAGTACCTAAAACTTTAAAGGGATCTGCTAGGCTTACAGACTTGGATGGTTGAAAGAGGCTTAAATTCTTCACACTCAATCTCAGCTTGGGACCAGAACAATTGGCTAGAATGGACAATCCCTTTAATCCCAACAAATTTAAAAGGGCAATGGGAGAAGCTAAAACTTCAACTCACAGGGGCAACACCCATAAACAACGAGGAAGAGGATGACTTCGTGTGGGATCCAAGTGGAGGAGACTACACAGTAAAAACAGGGTATAAGATCCTCCAAGATTAGCAAAAATCAATAGGAATGGAGTCTATGGAAGGTAATCTGGAAAAGGAAAATCAAAGCATTCACTTGGACACTCCTCAAAGGGAAAATTCTAACCTTTGACAACTTAAAAAAAGGAATGCAAGGCCCTTCTAGATGTGTCATGTGTATGACAGAGGAAGAGTCAATTCAACACCTTTTCTTGGATTGCAGGGTTGCTAGAGAATGCTGGAACCAGATCACAAGCCCGTTGGAAACCAATATAAACCTCACAATCCAGCTTCCAGATCTCTATAAATTTTGGGAGAAGAGCTACCCTTACCCAAAGAAGGACAAGGCTACAATAATCAGGATTTGGAAATGTCTCCCCTCAGTTTTGTGTTGGCAGATCTGGTTAGCCAGAAACAAAAGTATATTTAAAGATCAAATCCCAAGAGTTGGCAAAATCCTCTCAAAAACTTGGAGTTTAATTTCTGAAAGTTTAAATTCCAAAGGAATGACAGCAGTGGATCAAAACAATCTCCAGCAAGAAGAAAGAGATTGGTATGGCAAAATAATCTCAGAAAACAAGGGGACAACAGGACCAAAGAAAGCACTCACAACAAAGAATTGGAAATTAAGGATGAATGAAAAAGAATTTGAAGAATGGAGGAAAAGACAAAAAAGTTTCAGTCTTTTTTTTCGATGGGGCCTCAAAAAACAACCCAGGAAAATCAGGTGCAGGAGGAGTAATCAGTGATCCGGATGGGAAAACGATTGTATCTTATGAATGGGGCCTAGGAGAATCTACAAACAACAAAGCCGAAGCATATAGCTTACTCCTAGGCACAAGGATTTAAAAAAAATATGCAATCAAGGATCCTATAATAATAGGTGATTCTACAATCGTCATAGAAGCAATGATAAAAGACAAAAATCCTAGCAACACAACCATCAATAGAATATACTAGAGGATCAGATCGAACATAAAAGGATTGGGAAAGATCACTTTCAAACATGTTTTGAGAAACCAAAATCAAGAGGCTGACATCCTGGCTAACAAGGCTATTGAAAGAGCAATTGGAAGTGTTAAGGAAAACAATGAAATTTTTTGCCTCCCCATCCCGTGACTCCTGGAGAAAAGAGAAAAGATTAATGGAAAAAGGCATGATCATTTTGGGGGAAAATCGTGACCAAAATATCCCAATCAGAAAGAGTACAACTCCAAATCAAAAAGAAGATATGTTCTCAGATGCACTCATTCACTATCTTCAGGACTCTGAGTATAAGATCCATTCAAAATACAAAAATCTCCATCACACGAAAGTCAAGGTTCACATGCATCCTGATTCTCTGAGCAGAGTCGGCATTTGTCTTTTCAATGATAAGCTACAGGAAAACAATGGTTTTAAAAATGGTATCCGAATGATCTCTTGCAGCAACAGTACAAGCATTTCAGTGAGCACCAACAGGTCCAACATTCTCAATACCAGCTTAAATATCGGTGCTTTGTTCGATAAGAAGGCAGAAGTATCTAGTTCGCTGCCTCTTCATAGCATCGAAGCTTTATTACAGTCAATTTTTTCCTTTTTTGCTTATCTTCAGCTGTTCTGTTTCAAAGACAGTTCTCTTGCTAATCCCATTATCCGTCATCTTAAGCTCTCTCCTCTTCCTTACTTCCATCTCTTAGTTACTTCTAGCTCTCTGTGTAAACTTCCACACCTCAGCATTCTCAGGCTCTGCTCTCCTCCTCATTTCCCTTTTATCATTCTGCCAACAACTTTACCTCATCGCTCTGTTCATACGGTCCTCAGTGAAAAAGCAGAGACTTATCTTGCAGTTTCCACCCACTCGTTCCTCCAGCCCCATCTTAGTTTCAACACTTTTGGTCAGTTAGCCCATGACAAAGACTTGGTCCGCATTCTGGGCATAAAACAAGTTCAGTGCATTTTTGGGTCTTCAGGCAAGTTGTTGGATACTCCTCAAGCAATAGGCAACATCAGTTTGATCAATCATAATCATTCCAGAGGAGCTGAGAGAAAGAATCTCATCAAGAGTGCTCACCGAAGAAGTAAAAAAGATACACAATACACAGTCACTCAAAGAATCACAATGGCCTGCAATCCAATAGAAAGAGCTGAAAAGAACGAAAGTTGCCCAACCTGCAGGGCTAATAGGTTTATGATTGGGAGGTTCAATCAAGCTTTGAAGGACCTCAGGGCAGAAATGAAAATCGAGAATGCATACAAACAAAGAGATATTGACAAGCAGACAACGGAAATAGCAGAGCTTAAAGGCAAATGCAAGCACCTAGAGGAAGTGGTCGATTACATCAAATCTCTCAATCAGAGCCAGCAAGGGGAAACTTCTACCAAACAAAGCAAGAAACGCCATCCTCAACAAGAAGAATTAGTTAATCAGTTCTGGTGAATGTTTTTTTAAATGCATTGCAAATATATATTATTATTAGGACAATATGTAAGGCAGTATGCCAAGGTAGTATTTGAAACCCACAGAAATTTGGGGTCAAGTGTAGATATTGGGATTGCGCGCACTCAATTTTCCTTACACTTGAACCTTTCTCCTATCGAATGTATTAGGAGCTAACTCCTTCTTTTTTTTGCAATATAATAAAACTACACATAAGAAAAGGAAGAGGAAATAAGATAATATTTGAAAATGGTTATTATTGATGTCAAAGGTTCTCTAAATGAAAGAGAGTTATAGTGAAATAGCATATTTCGAGACCTTTCCAATGATATATGGCACACCTTCTAGAAATATTGTTTCTGGAATTTGATGCCCCATGTGGATACCTTATCTTTGAATGCATTTCACTCCGATTACCTATCTCAAATAGGAGCATGATATATATGGTTGCAAAGCTTATTTTGAGACCTTTCCAACGGTATATGGCACTCCGTATAACTCCTCATTATATAGTTTGCCAAGTTAGCCTAGTTAGTGGTTAAGTCAGCCCTACTTTTGGGGGACAAACACAATATTTATAGGCATTATGTGGAGGAATCTAGGACTCACCTGCTCAAGCCAATTCGGGTCTATTTAAGCAAGCGAAGGAGCAATTATGACTCTTGAGGTTCATACCTCATGAGCTAAGTGAAGTGAAGCCAAGTTAGAGAGGTTTTCTGTGGGAAGGGTTTTTGGCACTCTTTGGGAAGGTTTTT
Source organism: Pinus tabuliformis (assembly GCA_031772625.1). Lineage (NCBI taxonomy): Eukaryota > Viridiplantae > Streptophyta > Pinopsida > Pinales > Pinaceae > Pinus > Pinus tabuliformis. The sequence continues at coordinate 1,244,125,376 of CM062818.1, forward strand.
GTTCCTAGTTAGAAGGCAAATTGCAAAGATGTTCTAGAGGCCAAGTTTTAGCCTTATTGAAGGCCGAACTTTAGTCTTGTTTAGGTCTATTTTAGGGTTTGAATTCTGGCCTAGTTTGAAGGTTGATTTCAGGCCTAGTTTGTGTTAGAAAATCAGAAAGGCAGAAAGATTTTTTATGTTGATAATTACATATTATTCTTGTATTCTTATTATCTTTATGTTCTTCTTTTATCTTTTATTCATCAATCAATCATCAAATCAAAACATGAATGTCAATGACACCGGATGTAGGCACTCAGGCAGGGCTAAAACCCCTCTCTAGGGGAAAACCCAGTCAAACTCTTCCACCAATCAAATTGAGATAGACCAAGACCTTAGACCTAACCAAAAGACCTTCCTCCTCCACCAAGTCAACCTTCCAATATGATTTAGCAACCTTCAGTAGTCTCTTCTTGTCCAACAGCTACAGTTCAGTAACAACCCACAATTTCGGCCCCCAGCAACTTCAGAATTTTGGTGCAGCTACTCCAGAATTTTGACCCAACTACAGTACTACAATTTCTGCCCTTCTAGCAACCTAGCAACTTCGCACGTGTGAGACAAGGAGAGAGAAAATTTGACTTCTTATGTTTGACAAAGACTTCCTTCTTCTTCGCTAGGGTTTCCTTCATCTTCCTTGAATTTCGCTGCCTTTTTTTGTCTCCAACAATTGTAGTTCGAACTTCTTGTGGATGTCTTCCAAATGAGTCGAGTTGTTGCCCTTTTATAGTGGTTTCTGCCCCTCTAATTAGGCCGACTTGGTGGAGGATGCCTAAATGACCTATTTTACATAAAAATAATTTTCTTTCATTATTGACGAAGCCCAAGAAGGGTTTTTACAATATGACATGGACAATGACACTTGAAATAAACCCTAGAAGCCTACAATGGAGGCTTTGACTTAAGAACCATTGAACCAATCATGAAACCTATGCTTTAATAAGTCAATTTCTTTTATAATTTTTTTTTTTGACAAATACATTACATCATGACTCAAATACAATTATGAAGACTAATACTAGTTACATTTTTCAACACTCCCTCTTAACTAGGGAGGTATTCACACTTACATTATTCAGAGGTACATGGAAGATCTCAAAGTGATATACTCTATGAATAGTCACGACTCACAACACACGTAGTGATACAAATTAGATACCTGACCAGGGTAATCTAATCAGGTGGGACTAAGGTGTACTCAATCTTTAGCCATTCTAGTTACCATCCAAATTTTAAGCTCTAACACCAACCTAGGGATCTAGGTGCGTATCCAAGGTCAGATCTCCATGACCAACGCCGCCCTCCCTACTTCAGGATCTAGATATCAACACATAGGCTGGCTAGATGTCCTCCCAAGCATCTTGTTGCCACAAGATGCTTCATCTCTCCTTATCAACTAAATCAGATATATATCCACCACTCCAAGCATGCTTCAAACGTTCAATATTTTTACGGAGAGATCCTGCACAATCACAACCCCAATCAGTAATAAACCTTCAAATATATATATACAAGTAAACACAAACCTTTGGGGTCCTCAATCATCCTGATGCTACTTATATCATCATCAAGTTATCCAGATACAACTTGTTAGAAGCTTTCTTCTTTCATTTCTTCAGTAGCACCAAATACAACCTCAATACTTCTCAAATCTTTTGTTTGCAAATCCATCAGTATTCATTCATTGGTTTCATTCTTTCTTCAAGGTATTTACTATGACTGTCATAATATGCCCTCCCTCTCAACTGGGGAGATGTACCTTTTCTTCTATCCAAGCTCCCTCTCAACTTAGGGAGAACAACAACATCAGATATACTTCATTCTTTCTCATGTCATCAAGGTCATCTTGATCATCATCAGTCTTATAGCTTCCTTCATCATGCTCATCATTATTATCATCTTCAATTACGGACTTCAACACCTTGAAGATTATGTACCTGCAAAATTTAATAGCAAGTAAAACCAAATACAAATATACGAAAGGATGAAGTTAAATGTCATTATAATGGAAGCATCAAAACATTCAATCTTTTAGACATTAAATACCTAAACTTAGTGAGTTCATAATCATCAAGGGTTACATCTTTTATATACAAGACTTCAACATCTTGCTAGGGTTGTCACAAACCCTAGACTCCATCTTTAGACACAAAGCCTTAGATATCAACAACTCAATCAAGATAACAATCCAATCATATACATCTAAGGTTTTAGCAATATACTTTTATATCAGATTCTATTAAGGTTTGTTTCAAACCTTAGATTTTATCATCAAAGCTAAATCATATCAATAATAAAAAACAATATCATCACGTCCTAAAATATCAATCTCTACTAGGGTTTTGTTACAAACCCTAGATTTCACAAACTCAAACATGAGTATCAACAATTAAGTTAGCATACTCGCATATATAGGATGTATTAGCATTTCACATCAATATCTACTAGGTAAACCCAAGATCAATACATCAAACAATTTTGACTAGGCTAGGATTTTGATCAAATAGACGAATATATACCTAGGGTTTCATTAGTAGGATATTATTTTACTTATTACAAAGATTTTGTTCATAAACTCTATTTCACCAAACCCTAAAAATCGAGGGTTTCATTATATAACCTAGACATTAGCAACAAACCCTAAAGGACTAGGGTTTTTACCACGTCATTACCAAAACCCTAAAATTCAAAAGAATAGGATTTCATCATATATTCTAGACTTTATCAACAACCCCCAAGTAGATTAGGGTTTCATTATATAACATTGAGATACCCTTAGCAATGAGAGGCTAGGGTTTTACAATGAACCCTAAGGGTTAAGGTTTCACAAGAATGATCAAATGATGAGAGATAATATAACAAGGGTAGATTCAATCTAATGATTAATCACCCTAACAAGAATCTTTGTGATTTAAAAACCTAGACAAAGATGTTAGTAATGTAAAGCAAATTTGAAAATAAGAATGATCATACCTTTTGTATGAAGAAAGCCTTGCAACAAATCTTGTAGTTTATGACATACCTTGAATTGTTTTAACAAACCTTGTATGACTTAAGTCCCTAAATGGCTTCCTTTGCAACAAAACTTCTTTCATGATTCAAGTCTCTCCTTTGAGGTCTCGTCCATAACTTTTATGTACTCTGCAAGCTTTCCTACCACGAAAAATTATAAAGAAAAGGTTGTTAGTATACAATACACACAAATCTTGATGTGCGGAGGAAACCAAAATAAAAGAGGAAACAAGGAACAAGATACTTATCTTTTGGTAAAATGGTGAAGGCTCAATATTTCTGAGGGATACCTACAACTTATCAAAACAACTTCAAGAATTTCTAACAAAATCTATGAGCTATGAAAATGAAAACATAAAGAAAACATTGCAAAACTTAAAGTAGGATATGCAAGGGATAGTGTCCCTAAGAGTCTCTAGCAAATAAGTCTATGACTTCAGATTTTTATGTCTTGTTCTTCTTTGGTGGAGCTTCATCAACAACATTCACATGTTCTCTTTCTCTCTTCTTATTCCTTGGATTTTTAGGACAATGACTTTTGTAATGATTCATCTTATGACAATTGTAGCATTCAATCTTGGATAGGTCAACTTTCTTCCTAGGTCCTTTAAACTTCTTGAAAACATCCTTCATCTTGTGCTGAGCAGTGTAGGCATTTGAAACATTTGAAATGTTGTCTTCTTCATCCTACTTTTTGTCACTTACAAGATACAAGCTTCTTCTTGACTGCATGCATTCCACATTTGTTCAAAGGTTGGAGTATCTTTCCAACCGTTGATCCCTGATGCAAAGGAGCTCCAAGATTTTGGTAGACCATTTAGTGCAACAATCACAAGTTCTTTCTCTGGTACAATTTCATCTATAGCTTGGAGTTCATCTCTTATCCCAGAGATCCTTACAAAATAGGATGAAATAGTATTGCCTTTCGTCATCTTAATTGTTCGTAGTTCATTCTTGAGACTAGCTATCTGACCAAAATTCTTGATGGTGAACAACTTAGAGAGGGCTTCATACATTTCTTAAGCAAAATCTATGTTGGATATGTATGGGAATAGATTGTCCTTTACTCCATCTACTATCAGATTCATGGCCAAGTTTCCCTAACTTCTCCTTTCTTGCATCATCTGTAAGTTTCTTGACTTTTCCTTGAGCGAGATCCAAAACTTTATGCTTACGAGAATAAGATCTATCCACTTCTTCCATGCTCTGTAGTTGGTGGCTCCTTCTAGCTTGCTTCCAGACTTCATTGTCATGTCTTCTTTTCCTGATATATTTAGTAGACCTTCCTCTTATATGATCATTTCCTTTAACCCTTTCAATAGGTCTTCAAGCTGCCTTTTTCTTCCTTCTTCACCTTAGCTTTGATACCATGCTAGAAAATCAGAAAGAAAGAAAGGTTTTCTTATGTTGATAACTACTTGTGTTATTATTGTATTCTTATTATATTCTTTATGTTCTTCTTTTGTCTTATATTCATCAAGCAATCATCAAATCAAAACATGAAGATCAACGACACCAGATGTAGACACTCAACCAAGGCTAACACCCCTCTCTATGGGAAAACCCAGTTGAACTCTTCTACTAATCAAATTGAGAAAGACCAAGGCCTTAGACCTGACCAAAAGACCTTCCTCCTCCACCAAGTCAACCTTCCAACATGATTTAGCAACCTTTAATAGTTTCTTCTTGTCCAGCAGCTACAATCCAACAACAACCCAGAATTTCGGCCCCCAACAACTCCAGAATTTCGGCCCAGCTACTCTAGAATTTTGACCCAGCAACAGTACTACAATTTTGGTGCTTCCTACAACTCAACAAATTTGCACGTGTGAGAAAGGGAGAGAGAAAATTCTACTTCTAATGCTTGACAAAGACTGACTTCTTCTTCACTAGGGTTTCCTACTCTTCCTTGAATTTGCACCATTTTTTTGTCTCCAACAACTGCATATCGAACTTGTTGTGGATGTCTTCCAAATAAGTTGAGTTGTTACTATTTTATAGTGCTTTTTGCCTCTCTAATTAGGCTGACTTGGTGGAGGAGGCCTAAATGACCTATTTTACATAAAAATAAATTTCTTTCTTTATTGACAAAGCCCAAGAAGGGTCTTTTACAATATGACATGGACAAGGACACTTGACATAAACCCTATAAGCCTATAATGGAGGCTTTGACCTAAGAACCATTGACCCAAGCATGAAACCCATGCTTTAATAAGTCAAATTCACACACACACACACACACATATATATATTTATTTTTGACATATACATTACATCATGACTCAAATACAATTATGAAGACCGATACTAGTTACATTTTTCAATAGTTTGAAGGCCGAGTGCTGGAGTTTTGAAGGCTGAATTCAAGTCAAGTTTGAGGGCCAGGTTTTGGCGCATTGAAGGCCAAGTTTAGGTTTGGTTTGAAGGTTGGATTTTGGTGTTTTGAAGGCCGAGTTCAAATCTAGTTTGTGGCCGAAGTTGTAGTCATGTTATAGACCAAGTTTTGGTTTGATCTATGAGTTGGCCGAGCTCTGTTGGAGAATTGTTGCATGGATCTTTAGAGGCTGAGTTTGGGTGGATAAGTTAGTGTTAAGGGAGTTGTTAGCTGAAGTAGTTTTGATGTTAAGGTGACAATAGGGCCGAGTCCTATTGTGGATAGAGGTGTAGTAAGAATAGGACTATTGTGGACAATTTTTGTGATAGGATTGTGGGATACATAAGGTGAGTGTTTAGTACAAAGGTTGATAGGCGGTAAGAAGTAGACCTTCAAGGTTGTAAAGGCCTGTTTGGTTCCAACTCCAAGTGTGTTGAAAATCCCTAAGTAGTACAATAAATCTACAGTGCTGAGTACAAGTTGCTAGGTGGGCAGACTTTCTCTTGAACATATAATAAGCCTAAGTAGTGAAAAACAAGAGTTGAGAAAGTTGAAATGCTAGATGGGAAAACCTTTTTTTGATCAAATATAGAGAACTAACATGTAGGGGGTCATGTCTAAGAAGCCAAGTCAAGAAGCCTAGTTGAAGAGCAAAAAGTTAAGGTTTATAGGTCAAGTGGTTGTGATCAAGCTTGAAAGTGCAAACCTGAGGTTTGCATGGTTAGATGACAACTTACCGAAGAATTTGTTGAGGACTAGAAGTTATTGATGATAGATCCAAGGAACAACTTGAGCACGTATGTTGGTGCCTATAGTTTGTCGTGTTGGTGCTCAGTTGGGGGGGTTGGTGTCTCTTGTAGGTTGGTGCTCAGTTAGGGGAATGAAATCTCCTATAAGTTGGTGCCTACGAAAGTTATAGGTTGGTGCCTACGTAAGTTATAAGTTGGTGCTTACTTTGTACAAAGAAGTTTACAAAATATTTACAAAGAAAAATTATATAAAAGTTTTTTATGTAAAGATTTGTATTTCATGATTTATGTGCATCAAATGTTTTAAAAGATAAATGTAGTTAAAAATAATGAAATACTCATTTACCCCCTTTTAGTATTTCTAGCGATAATCTTGACTCCTCATTAATTTCCATTGGTGGTCTACAAGCTCATAATTTTGGAAACCCATAGTATTTGCAAGATTAAGAAAAAAAAGAAATACACATATCTCTTAATGTGAAAAGTGCTATCATATTTCATTGAACATCAAATGCCTGTTGAATAAGTTCTTTACGTCAAAATATTAGACCATAGTACTGTGAAATCGGAACAACAAAGCACTCTTTGGCAGAATAATTACACCAGAATATAAGTTGAAAGAGCTTGTTAGTAGATCTCATAGAGAAAATCAAGGAGAACTTGTGACGTGTGATCTCATAGAGAAAATCAAGGAGAACTTGTGGTCAATTCTGACCCCTCCACGCATAGAGTAGCAGAAAATTTTGTAATGAAAGTTTATATATACCCAGAACACATATGTAATTAGGGTTGATGGTTGTTGTTTTGATGTAAGGTTCAACTTCTGGACACTGTAACTACTTTGATACTTGCAGCGTCTGGTCTTCATTTTCAGCTAATACAAGCTTCTTTTGCTGTTAATTGCTCACTTTCCATTTCTACTCTGTTCTAGGCTGTGCCTGTTATGCATTTGTTCATGTGCTCTTGATATTTAGCATTAGAGGGGCTATCATCCCACCTCTATGTTGAAGTCTAGTATGTAACATGGAATGTGTTATGTAGGTTTCTGTTTACTTAGTGCCAGAGAGCTGTTATCCTGTCTGTGCATTAGGAAATAGATTTGCAGACTTCTTTACTGGTTGCAGCCGGCCATTACATGCTCTTGTGCATCTGCTGCTGTGGTCAGTATTCTCCATGTACACCTAATCCTCAAATGGTGAGTAATTGGTGGTCTAAAGCCTTGTAGTCTGGGGGTGTTCACCCATGTCTGGAGTTAAGCATAGTAGAAGTGGTTATCTGGCTTGAACAAGCATCATTCCTTACATTCATCCATTTCCAACATTTTGTTGAGTTTGTAATGTTCCCGAGCATCTCTGAGATACAACCTAAGAGAGTTTCTTGGGGTGATAACACCACCCAGAAACAATTTTATCAAAATAATTAAATATTTTTTAATGGGACCCTAAGTCTAAACTTAGGAAATTAAAAATATTAATGGATATTAATCTAATTGTGGGTGTAACTTCTAGAAGAAGATGAGGATCAAGCTAAAATGATCTTAGCCATTGATTAGCTTTTAATCTGGGCCGTTGAATGTCAACGAGAAGATTATTTAAGGAAGCTCGAGGGTCATTTGGAAAACACACTGAGAGATCGAATTTTTGAAGTGAGAAGTTCTCAGGAGGAAATTCTGATTGAGGAGATTTCTTGCAGTGAGGGGCAATGATTATTTGGAAGAAGGAAATTTTCCTGGGCCAAAGAGTATGAGGCAGAGAGAGGGCAGAACAACATCTAGAGAGAGGCAGACGTTGGCCCACGAAGAGCTGATGCAGTGGCAGCGCATGCCTTAGAGGGAAATCGAATTCCTGCCGAGGAAATTGAGTTTCAGTAGCCAGGAGCCGGGGTGTGAGACCGAGAGGCAGAGATTTGGATATTCCGGCCAGTAGAGGGTCCGAGGAAGGAGCAGTGTGATATCCAGCATGGGTGACGCAGGAATTGTGTGGGAGTGACGCAGTTCTATGCAGAGGCTACGCAAAGGCTATGCAGAAGCTCCAATTCAGCGTGATCAGACTCAGATCTTCCCAGTGACAGGGTGAGAGCACTTCACCATTCGTTTTGTCCAGTTTCTCTCTGTATCAGATTGCTAGTTGAGCATCCAAGAATTGTACTTAGATTTACTATTGCATAATAATAAAACCCTTAGATCCGTTGCATTGGTTTTCCCACATTGGACAACTTATTGAAGAATTTGTTGAGGACTAGAAGTTATTGATGACAGATCCAAGGAACAACTTGAACACGTAGGTTGGTGCCTATAGTTTGTCGTGTTGGTGCTCAGTTGGGGGGGGTTGGTGTCTCCTGTAGGTTGGTGCTCAGTTAGGGGAATGAAATCTCCTATAAGTTGGCACCTACGAAAGTTATAGGTTGGTGCCTACGAAAGTTATAAGTTGGTGCTTACTTTGTACAAGGAAGTTTACAAAATATTTACAAAGAAAAATTGTATAAATGTTTTTTATGTAAATATTTGTATTTCATGATTTATGTGCATCAAATGTTTTAAAAGATAAATATAGTTTAAAATAATGAAATACTCATCACCCCCCCTCAGTATTTCCAACAATAATCTTGATTCCTCATTAATTGCCATTGGTGGTCTACAAGCTCATAATTTTGGAAACCCATAGTATCAGCAAGATTAAGAAAAAAAGAAATACAAATTAGCCCCCGTCAAGCCCTCGCACCTCCTAAGGAGATGTGTCTGCAAACACTGCCACCTTGCGAGTTGTCTGTATATTTGCCTGCTCCTCATCGATGGCTAGCCCCAAGGATAACGACTCATCGTCCTCCATCATGGGCTCATCATGCATATTGTGCATCTCATCCTCCTCAGCTAACTCATGCTCCACCATATGCTGCTCCTGCTGAATCATCACTGGTGACTCATCATCCCGAATGTCTCCGATAGGGTCCATTGACTGCTCATCATAGACACTGGAACATAGATCTGGCCTGCTGTCAATAATTCCACGTGACTACTCATGCTCCCCAGAGGCACCCTCGTATGACCCCATGGACTTATCCAAAGAAGAGTCCTCATCCTGAAAGACAAAAGGAATATCCAGTTGCTTGTGCAAGCACCTGCACCTCATCAGTGGGTCGGACCAAAGATGGATGCACCACCATATTTATTAATGAAAAATGAGCCAATTTGGGTGTTGATGAGAAATTTGTGTTCATATGTCCCTTACTGAAATAAAATTTTATTGTGAATATTATTACTTGCCTTTGTTATCATTGCAAATCTTCGATTAGGAATATTACATATTCTATACCACAATTAGAAATTCATATAGTTTTGCATCATCGAAGATGGCAACTCCAAGAACTGGAAAAGTTGCAATGACATTACAAAACAAAGAAAATTATATCAAGCCTTTTCGTCGATATGCTTTGAGGACAAAGCATTTTGAAAGGGGAAGGCAAGGTTATGAATATGGATACAGAATAATACAAATAATAAATAATATAAACAATAAATATATGATAATAATAATTAATAATCATGAATAATCATAAAAGGGCATGTCTCAAAAAATGACTAACGAAAGTTCACTCCTGCGTAATATATATACGGGGTGTGATGACCCATCTCAAATTATGGGTAGCATAGAAATATTAGCATGCATACAAGGTATGCATATGATAGCTATCATATGCGTGCTAATATTTCTATGCTAATATTTAATATATATTAATTGGTTTAACCATACTCCTCGTTGCCACATAAATAGTTAGTTGGCTTAGCTTTTAGCCGCTTATAAAAAAGGCGAGGAATCAATGTCCTGTTGTCGGTTCATTCTGTGTGATGAAAACAAATACCTGTAGATCGTAATGTGTTGGATACAAACAAAAGCCATTTGGGATGGATGTTCGTATTATATTCTTACCACATAGGACGAGATTTCCAAGTTACTGAAGCCAAAGTACGCCATTTTGGTTTTATAGACATATAAAGTTCTGTCTCATTATATATTTGTAAAAAGGAAAATGTCTGCAATTTTGTTAATATAATTTGTAAAACTTTAATTCTTAATGGTAAAAAGAAAATTTTATCATTCAAAATATTTATAAAATAGATATTTTTATCACATTAAATAATTATAAATATTAAATGTGAATATGAAAATTTAGTGATGAATCATAATAAAGGGAAAGGGATAGATATGACAGAAATGGTTATTTAAGCAGAAGGATATTATTTATGGGTAATGTAGGATTTTTTTTTGTGAACACAATGGCAGCATACTAACATTAATATTAAAATAAATAAAATCTGGAGCTTTATAGTTATGTTGATTCCATTATGGAGACACGTTCAAGACATCGGGTGTTTCGTAATGGACACTGACTTCGCTGGTTCTTCTTCACTAGAAATTGATTACCGTAAATGTCTAGTAGATTAACACCAATTTTGTAACTTAATATTTGTTAATATATTAAATTAAGAATATATTAAGTCTGTAAGAATATATTCAAGAATGTAACAAACTATAATCAAGTTACATTACTTTTATACCTTTTTCTTGTTACATAAAGATTATTAAATGACTTTTACATTACTTTTATACCTTTTTCTTGTTACATAAAGATTATTAAATGACTTTTACTGAAGGAAAACCAGAGTGGCAATTGTGTCATTATAACATAGTATTTAATTTTGTACAAGTCTTCTTAGATGATATTCTCATCTTCTCCAAAAATGAGGAGCATGAAGAACATTTGCGGGTAGTATTAACTTGCCTTAGGGAGCACTAGTTGTATGGAACGTTATTCAAGTGTTCCTTATTTTAGAAGCAGATTCAGTACCCAGGTCATATTATATTTGGTGAAGAGATCTCAGTAGATCCTGAAAAGGTAAAAGCAATCATGGATTGGCCGATACTGAAGAATGTGCATGAAGTGCGTAGTTTTATGGGTTTAGTTGGCTACTATTGAAGGTTGTAGAAAGGTTCTCAAAAATTGCAAAGCCTATCACAACTCTCCAGCGCAAAGGAGTTGGGTACAAGTGGACCAAGGAATGTCACATTGCCTTTAGTGAGCTCAAAAGACGGTTGTTCAGTGCACCAATCTTGCGAGTATCTGACATGGATAGAGACTTTACTGTGTGCACTGATGCATCCAAACAAGGATTAGGTGCACTATTAATGCATGCCAAAGGAGTAATAGTGTATGCCTCAAGGAAATTAAAGCCTCATGAAGAACGCTATGCCATGCATGATTTAGAGTTGGCCGCTATAGTACTAGCTTTAAAGATATGGAAACACTCCCTTGTAGGGAGAAGCTTTGTGCTAAAAAACGATCACCAAAGTTTGTAACACTTGTTTATCCAAAGAGACTTGAATGCTAGGCAAAGACGTGGAGTGAATTCTTAAGTGAATATGACTTTAGAATTTCATACATTAAAGGGAAGGAGAATGTAGTGGTAGATGCTTTGAGTAGAAGACTAAGAATATTTTCCCTTATACCCATCAAGGTAGATTCAAGGGAGCGAGTGCTAGAACATCTCTTAAAAGATGGTATTTAAAAGTAAGATCTGAGCTTCAAAATAAAAGTTCAAGAGAACTTAAGTTTGAAGGATATGAGCTAGAGAATGATGGACTTTTACGATTCCAAGGAAGGATGTATATCCCAGATAATAAAGATATCAACAACACCATCTTCAAGGAAGCCCACAAAGCACTGTATTTTGTGCAACTCTTCTTTTGGGTGGTAATGAAGCACGGTATTGTCCAATTTGTTGCAAAATGTTTGGACTGTCAACAGGTAAAAGTTGATCATCATCACCCAGCAGGTCTCCTCCAACCACACGACATTCCTATGGGTAAGTGGGAGGTAATTTCTATGGATTTTGTCATGGGGCTACCTCTTACTCCACGAAGGCATAATTCCATTCTGGTCGTAGTGGATAAACTAACGAAAAATGCTCACTTTATTCTTGTAAAATGGCCCTGGTATTTATAAATGAAATTATCAGGTTTCATGGTGTTCCTAAGAAGATCATATCAAATAGGGATTCATGACCCACTTCAAGGTTCTGGACTTGTATGCAGTCGGCTTTAGGAACTCAACTAAATTTAAATATAACTTATTACCCTGAAATTGATTTACAAACATAAAGATGAACCAAGTAATAGAAGATATGTTGCGGATGTATGTTATGAACCAACAAAAACACTGGGAAAAATACTTTCCCTTAGTTGTATTTGCATACAATAACAGTTACCACAATTCCACCAAAATGCTTCCATTTGAAGAATTATATGGAAGACCTTGCAAAACACCGCCAAATTGTGATAGGTTAGAGGACTAGGTGAGAGGGGGACCAAAATTAATACAAGAGATGGAAGAGCAGGTGAAATAAATTAGGCATGGTTAAAGGAAGCACACGATAGACAAATGCTAACAAGACATATAGGAATTATGGAGTAGGGGATCAAGTTTTTATCCGCATGAGGCCAAACAAAAACACTATCTAGTTTGGAAAATGAAAAAAAGTTGTCACCCCAGTTTATTGGGCCATTTAAAATTCTGGACAAAGTTGGACCTGTCACCTATTGTCTTGCACTGCCACCCCACTTGCATAAAATTCATAATGTTTTTCATGAAATTGTACTAAGACATTAAATAGCTGAAAAATCTCATAACTTTCAATGGAAGGAACAACAGATATTGAGCGAGAGAACCGTTTCGATCGAACCATTATGTATACTGGAACGTAGGGTTCGACAACTCAGAAATCTCCTGGTAGGCTAAGTTAAGGACCAATGGGACAAGTATAGTCCTAGATCTGCTACATGGTAAGACACAGAGACCATATGCCAAAAATGTCCAAGCTTGTTTTGATCTTGAAGCACTTAAAACTTTATTTTGTATAGCTTTAATTTTTTTTGGTTGGATACTTGAGACTATCATTTTGAACTATTCTATAATTATAAAAGGTTACACGTAAGATGATATTTCAAATTATTATATTATATGCTTAATATTGTTGGTACATGGATACCAATATGAACTATGTTATATGCTTAATATTGTTAGTACATGGATACCAATATGAATTATGTTATATGCTTAACGTTACCAATACAAATTATGTTATGAATGTGATGTCTACAATTTTTTTTTTTACTTATCAACATGAATGATGAGATAGAAATAAAAAGAATGACAACACTTGACTACTTAATGTAAAAGTTAACTTACATATATATTATCTAGACAACCAAATATGTTATATGAACTCAAAGATCAATATCATAGAGGGCAACAGAATGGGAATATAAGGGAACTGCTATTTGAATACAATGAGTTTTGAATATATTGATGCTTATGTTATAATATGTGGACAAGTGTTTTCATTGCAGATGGTATCGATACCAAACCGACCACATGATGACAAAACTCCAAGAACAGTGAAGACTCAATGAGATTCCATGATAGGGTGTCGACCTTGGCCTTACTAGAAGGGGTGGAGGTGTTGCCCACCATTTGTCCTCCAAAACCTGGAGTCATGGGACGATTGTGCGAGTTGCGCTCCCTTAGATGTGTGATGATGACTGCCAGATGCCTATTGGGGAAGTTAGGTCGATGTAGTCGACACTTTCACCTTTGTGGTTTTATGGATGGTCAGGTCAGTATAGCTGATGCCATGTCATATTCTAGTAGAGGAGGATAGGATGGGAGTGTAAGAGATTAGGAAGGATAGGATGATTTCAGAATAGCTTGGGAGTCTGGTTGGGCCAGAGCATAATTACTAAAGCTGTAAACCAACAAATATTCGAACTCAAAATTTTTAAGTGTCCTCACATTATAAACAAGAATTCAAACAAAGAGCGCAATCCTCACATGATTATATTAAACATTAAAGTAATTACTGATATACTATATCAACCCTAACTTCAGGACGAAGTTCCCTAAAGGAAGGGTGTAGGTGACGACCCATTTCAAATTATGGGTAGCATAGAAATATTAGCATGCATACGTAATAAGGTAATAATTACTCATTGGGGTCGCAGGAAAATAATTAAAATTGTAAGTTAGGTTGTTATAATTATTACCCTAAGGTTAAGCAATAATCTATTAATAGGCCTTTTTGTCAAAACTAGGTAAACAAATAGTTAGTTAATTAATTTTTAAATTTTGGGGGTTAGTATGTTATATTTATTACTCTAAAAAGTAAAAGTTTGAATTAAATTAACAAGAACCATAACTTATTCCTAGATCCATTAAATTTATATGAAATAAGAAAAAATAGATAACCTATGAAAATTGTTAAATAATGACCTCATGCTAACTATAAGGAATCCAACATAATTTGATTTTAATCGATTTTACCCTAATTAACATGGTAATTAAATTAGAAAGAATATAACATTTCCAATAGGTTAGTTAATTCAATATTAATTTTATTTAATTATATCTAAAGGGATGGAAAGAAAAATCATACATTTGGAATTCTTTCATCAATGTGTAGGAACAGACAATACTTGTTTCAATTGTTTACTAAGTCAATTAAAAGGATTTCATTACTTACTCGAACAATTTGTTCTAAAATTTAATCTAGGAGGAATAAAATAAAACCCAGAAAATGTAAAAAACGCCCAAGAGACGAGAAGGAAAAAAGAAAACAGACGGTTTGGAAGATGAGGGGGAAAAACAAAGAAGACCGTAGAAAATAACAACCGAAGGGGCGAGGGTGAAAGGGGTAAGGGGGCAACTAGGAAGAAAGGGCAGGGATCCAACAGCTGCTAATTTTCCAGCCGTCATCCCTATTGAGATTCCTTGGCCTTTTTTAAGTTTCGATGGCCTCCCTAAATTTCCGGTGATGAAAGGGAGCAATCTTGGCAATGACCTGGGCCTCCTCAATGCATATATGATGCTTTGTTTTTTCCGCGTGCTCTGCCAAGGCGGAAGACCGGGTCCTCCCATGCTTAATGTCAGCCGAGTGTTCGTGAATCCTTTGATTAATAGAACACCCCGTCTCACCAACATAGGGTGTAATATCCCGTTTCCGAGATATTCCCCAAACCCCAGTAAACTCCAACCAAATACGTATAAAGGATATAATAACCGGGAAGCTCAAAATGATAAAAGTAACAGTGGTGTAACATATAATAATATAACCATGAGATATAAGCAGATATTCAAGAAATGCAGAGAGAAATGCTAAGCCATTTTATTATACTAAGTAATCGAATGAGTATAGGAGGTGATCAGAAAGGTGGCACCTCAACTTGCGCAAGGCAAGTGAAGAAATACACTCAGAATAGCAAAGGAATGGCTTCTCTCTGAATTGCGTCCAAGTTGTTGGAGAACTGTTGTGCTGCTGTTGCTGTTGGAAATCAAATGAGGTTTTGGGGCTGTTCCCCTCCTCAGAAAATGCTGAAACTCTAGAATTGGACTCTACTCAAGAAAACTAGAAAAACCCAGAAGGCTTTTCTGAAATGGCCAACCCTCGAAATTGCCTCCTTGAGGACCCACGCAATCCCTAAAGGCTCTGTGTTGCCACTGAAATAAACCCACCACAACTCTGCCTGAAACTCAGCCAAAATCCTTCAATATGCAAGGGCTGATCCCCTACTCAACCTCCCAACACAAATCCCCCTGCAAAACCTCAATCCAGAACTCCTGCCAGAAAGAATTGCGTCATCCCTCTCAAGACTGCACAGTCATCCAAGATGCTCAATCCTCCTGCCAAAATGTTGATGAAACTATTGCAAAAATACTGATGGAAATACCTTGCCCGAGCAGGCACTCGAAGTCCCCCGGGGCTAAGGGTGAGATCTCCAAACGGAGATACTCAATGCACTAAACAGTGTTGCAGACTAGCTAAATAGCGAGCGTACTCTAAGTCGAAGTGACTAGCTCAAATGCACATAATCGAATGCCAAAATGAGGAGGCTCCTCTCTCCTTTATAGCGTTGGCCTCTCTCAATCCCAAGGCTCACCTCCTCCAATGTAGCTTTCCTCTTGCCACGTGTTTATCACCATCAGCGCAGTCACTCCAAGTGTCTACGTGGGCCCCTCCTCTACGTGGTTCTTTGGCCCCCCTTGGCTCACCTTTTAAGTTACAACGTTGTGCTACTAGGGAGTGTCTTCATTCATGAAGTGAGTATGTCCCCCTCTCCTCGCCTTTTTATTTATAAATAACTATAGAAGGCAAAATTGAGCAAAATCGAATATTCCAATTAGGAATATTACAGTCTCCCCCGGCAAAATGTTGCTTGTCCTCAAGCAACTGAAGTGATGGATGCTGCAAGATCTTCTCACTCTCCCAAGTGGCATCCTCATCTGGTCAATTCTTCCACCTCACCAATAATTCCTGGACTGTCCTGCTCCGCAGTCGCCTCTCCCTGGTATCAATAATAGCCTTTGGCTGCAACACCAAATGCCCCTCATCATCCGTGGGTGGTAGCTCATCTGTCATTGTCACATGCTGCCCCAATGCCTTCTTAAGGCATGATACATGAAAAATGTTATGAATCTTGCTGCCTTGGGGCAGCTCCAACTCATATGAAACCTGTCCAATCCTTCGTATCACCCTGTATGGCCCATAAAAGTGGGGCTTGAGCTTCTCAGCCCCCTTCTGCTTCAGTGATGACTGTCGGT
The DNA here is from genome assembly GCA_031772625.1 of Pinus tabuliformis. Lineage (NCBI taxonomy): Eukaryota > Viridiplantae > Streptophyta > Pinopsida > Pinales > Pinaceae > Pinus > Pinus tabuliformis. Next base: position 1,244,142,197 of record CM062818.1, read on the forward strand.
ATGGCTGTAATCGTAGGTAGACCAGGTCCCCTACCTCAAACTGTCTCTCCACCTGACCCTTGTCAGCATATAGCTTCTGCTGGGTCTACGCTGTAGCCATATTATCCTTGAGAGCTCGAAGAATATCCTGACTCTTTTGGATCCAAATCTTGGCTCTCGGAGCCTTGCTAGCACCAAACATCACGTCAGCAAAAGATAAAGGATGATATCCATACAAAGCATAGAATGGTGACATACCAATGAACATGTGATGTGTAGTGTTGTAGCAGTACTCCCCCGGATGCAGCCACTTCAACCATGCTCTCTGTTGCCCACTGACATAGTTACGCAAGTAGCCCTCCAACCACTTGTTAACTATCTCTGTCTGCCCACCCATCTATGGGTGATAACTGGTACTCGGTGTCAACTCTGTCCCCACTAATCGGAAAAGCTCCTGCCAAAACCCGCCCATGAAACGGCTGTCCCTGTCACTGATGATGGTCTTAGGAAGACCATGTAGCCTGAAGACCTCTCTGAAGAACAATTCGGCCACCTGTGCTGCTATGTAGTGTGCGGATATGGCAAAAAATTGTGTGTACTTTGTCAGTCGATCAACGATGACAAAGATACAATCCTTGCCCTGCACCATGGGCAACCCTGTGATGAAGTCCATCGAAATACTTTCGCATTTCCCCTCCGGAATGGGAAGAGGCTGCAATAATCTTGCGGGATGGCTCATCTCTCCCTTGTTCCTCTGGCAAATGTCGCATTCCCTGACATGCTGAAGTATGTCCTCCTTGAGGCCCTTCCATGAGAACCTCTCTCTAATGGCCCTGTAGGTTTTGGTAAACCCCTGATGGCCTGCCAATGGTGAATCATGTGACGCTTGAAGTATCTTCTTCTTGAGTTGAGATCTCTTAGTCAAGAAGATTTGGTCCCTGTAGTAGATGATCTCATTGACCACCCTGTACCTGTCATCCGCCACCTGCCCATCCAGAATCTCACATGCAAATTTGTCCTTGGAGTACTTTATTAAGAGTCGAGTCCTCCAGTCTGTGTCCAAGCTCATAAGAGACAACATGGCTGGCCTACGTGAAAGGGCATCTGCTACCACGTTGTTCTTACCCTTGACATACTCAATGTCAAAGTCATATGCTTGGATCTTGATGATCCACTTTTGCTACCTCTCCTGTAGTTGCTTCTGCTCCAAAAAGAACTTGAGGCTGTTGTGATCAGTCCTCACCCTGAACCTGTTACCCACCGAATACTGCTGGTACTTAGCCAATGCATGCATGATGGCCAGCATCTCCTTGTCGTATATAGAATACAACCTCTCGTGCAGAAGGAGGTTCCGGCTCTCAAAGGCTATAGGGTGACCTCCCTGCATCAACACTGCGCCGATCCCCTCTCCCGACGCATCACACTCCAAAACAAATGGCTGCGTAAAATCTGGCAACACAAGCACTGGGCAGCTACTCATAACCTCCTTGAGCCTGTCAAAGGCTTGCTACGCTGTATCCGACCAACTGAATGCCCCCTTCCTCGTCAAATCTCTTAGGGGTGCAACAAGCTGTGAGAAACCCTTGACGAACTTCCGGTAGTAAGTACAAATGCAATGAATCCTCGAAGTTCCGTCACGTTTCTCGGCTCCGACCAATCTCTGATGGCCCTGATCTTCTCCTCGTGGACTCTCACTCCGTCCACCCCTATGATGTTTCCCAAGTACAACATCTCCGTCAATCCAAAATCACACTTGGAGAGCTTGGCATAGAACTGTTGCTCCTCCAAGATGCGCAACACTGTCTCAATGTGCTGGAGATGCTCCTCCCAAGTCCTACTGTAAATGAGTATATCATCAAAGAATACCAACACAAACTTCCTCAAGTGACTGCGGAAGATGTGATTCCTCCAAGACTGGAATGTAGCTAGGGTATTGGTTAGCGCGAAAGGCATCACCAAAAACTCAAAGTGCCCATAGTGACACCTGAAGGCGGTCTTGGAAATGTCCTGTTCCCTCATGCGATGGTACCCAGATCTCAAATCAATCTTTGAGAAGAATGGGGCTCCTCTCAACTCATCCATCAACTCATCGATCGGGTATGGGGTACCTGTTCTTCAAGGTCTTCTTGTTCAGGGCTCTGTAGTCAATGCACATCCTTAATGTGCCGTCCTTCTTCACCAACACCACGGAAGAAGCAAAAGGGCTCGTGCTCGGCTGAATGTGCGCAAGAGCCAACAACTCCTGAATGGCTCTCTCAATCTCATCCTGATAGGCCTTGGGATGCCTATAGGGGGTAGTAATCATTGCCTGTATGCCCTGCTCAAGCTCAATGGTGTGCTCAAACCCTCGGTCCGGTGGCTGTCCTGGCAGAATCTCCCCAAATACTATGGCATACTAGTCAAGGATGGACTGTATCTCTGGGTGCACTGTCTGCCCTATAGTCCCTGCCTCTGATGCACGCAGCTCCACTGCCCACTCTACGTCTCCCTTCTGGAAGGCTGCCTCCATCTGATGAGTCGAAACAGTTTGAGGCGGATATGTGTGCTGTCCTCGTATCTTCTCATGCCTCCCTGTCTTCTCATCATCCCACTCCATCTCTAGGGTCTTCCAATCTGTCGTGACCTTCCCTAGAGTGATAAGCCACTGAACACCCAATATCATGTTGGTGTCCGGAATATCGACCACGAAAAAGTGGTCAGTCAGTGTGTAGGTGCCCATCGTCACTGATAACTCTGGAACATAACGAGCACACACCATGGTTTGATCTCCTGGGACCAAAACTGAAAAGCCATCGAAGCTCTCTGTTTGTATATCTCTCCACTCAACCATCTGTGCATTGATGAAGTTGTGGGTTGCCCCACTGTCAACCAAAACTGATACCCGCTGGCCACGTACTGTCCCTTGTACGTGTAGCGTCAAATACTTGGGAACTCCTTGCAATGCTGCAAGGGCCCCTCGGTAGGTGCAAAAGCTGCACCACTGCTGCTGGTGGTGGAGGTGGCAAATGATCCTGCGCGGCATGACTACCTCTTGCCTCCACATCATCCTCCTCATCCTCTTCCCCGCTGCTCTTGGAGAAGACCTCAATAAAATGTGCTTTGCCAACATCACATCTATGTCCCCGTGCCCACGGCTCCTGATAGGTGAAGCACAACCGCTTCTTCTTCAACTCCCTCCTGGCATCATCATCAATCTGTACTCGTCCTGGATTCCCCTTCGGAGGCGGAATCCTCACATCCTTCCCCTTAGGCTGAAAAGCCTGTCGCTGGGGGTAAGGTGTCCGAGTCCTGGGTAAGACATCCTGTAAGTCCCGGGTCCTGCTAATAGCATCTTGAAGGGTGGTTGGTCTAGCGGATCTGACTAGACCCCGAAGTGGCTCTGCTAACCCCTCAACATACATGTAGATCCTCCGTGCCACGGATAGATCTAGTGCCATCACTGAAACCCTCAAGAAATCTGAAAGGTAGGTCTCTGGGCTCCCAATCTGTTTGAGCCTCGTCAGCTCCACAAAGTGCTGTTCTGGATCCCTCCGGTCAAACCTCTCCATCAATCTCCTCGTGAACTCGGCATATGTTGTCACTATGGAGTGTCCGAGTGTAACCATCCCATGGAACCACCAATCCTGGGCCTCGCCATCCAAATGTAATGTTGTCACCTTGATGGCCTCCGTCTCCGACATCTGGTTAAGCTGGAAGTAAATGTCCAGCTTCTCCACCCAAGACTTTGCCGAACTATTTGATGAACCATCGAACGTAGGCAAGTGGAATCTACTAGCTGCACGGTGGGTGTCACCATCATGATAATGCCGGTACCCTTTGTGATGGTCGCGGGGTCTACTATCCCGCTGGAGCTGAATAGAGTCTTTGAATGAGAGAGCCTCCCTAAACTCCTGCCCATAGGCTTGGTATTCTGCAAAATAATCGCCCATATGACCCGGGTTCTGCCTCCTGCTGGGCTACGGCCCCCGTGTCTGCTCCTAAGAAAGTGGGCATGGTAAAGCGTGTAGGGTCCTGTGAGGCCACCTGCTGAGTAGTATCATGCTGCTCTAGCAAATGGTGGGATGCACTCGATCCCTCACCAACCTAGAAAACCCGTGGGTTCTCACGCTGTCTAGCCTCTATTGCCGTGAATCTCTGCCCCATCACCTCAATCTACCTCGACAGATCCTGTACTGATTTGAGGAGCATGTCCGCAAATCTCTTCCTGTCCTCATCTGCCATTAGATCCTCTTGCTCTGCGTCCACCACAGGCTCCTTCTGTTCTGCGTCCACCACCGGAACAAAGTCTCCCTCTCCGTAAGTGTTTTCCAACCTACACCCAGTGTCTCTATATCTCCTACCTCTGTAACAAATGTAGGGCTTTTCCCCCGGTGTCATAGATTGCTAGCTCCACAGGCTGAGTAGATCTTTGCTCTGATACCACTGTAATATCCCGTTTTCGAGATATTCCCCAAACCCCAGTAAACTCCAACCAAATACATATAAAGGATATAATAATCGGGAAGCTCAAAATGATAAAAGTAACAGTGGTGTAACATATAGTAATATAACCATGAGATATAAGCAGATACTCAAGAAATGCAGAGGGAAATGCTAAGACATTTTATTATACTGAGTAATAGAATGAGTACAGGAGGTGATAAGAAAGATGGCACCTCGACTTGCACAAGGCAAGTGAAGAAATACACTCAGAATAGCAAAGGAATGGCCTCTTTCTGAACTGGGTCCAAGCTGTTGGACAACTGGCGTGTTGTTGTTGCTGTTGGAAATCAAATGAGGGTTTGGGGCTGTTCCCCTCCTCAGAAAATGCTGAAACTCTGAAAGCAGACTCTACTCAAGAAACTCAGAAAAACCCAGAAGGCTTTTCTGAAGTGGCCGACCCCCGAAAATCACCTCCTTGAGGACCCACGCAATCCCTCAAGGCTTTGTGCTGCCACTGAAATAAACCCACCACAACTTTGCCTGAAACTTAGCCAAAATCCTCTAATATGCAAGGGCTGATCCCCTGCTCAACCTCCCAGCACAAATCCCCCTGCAAAACCTCAATTTAGAACTCCTACCAGAAAGAACTGCGTCATCCCTCTCAAGACTGCGCAGTCATCCAAGATGCTCAATCCTCCAGCCAAAACGCTGATGAAACTACTACAAAAATACTGATGGAAATACCTTGCCTGAGCAGGCACTCGAAGTCCCTCGAGGCTAAGGGTGAGATCTCCGAATGGAGACACTCTATGCACTAAACAGTGCTGCAGACTAGCTAAACAGCCAGCGTGCTCTAAGTCAAAGTGACTAGCTCAAATGCACATAATTGAATGCCAAAATGAGGAGGCTCCTCTCTCCTTTATAGCGTTGGCCTCTCTCAATTCCAAGGCTCACCTCCTCCAACGTAGCTTTCCTCTTGCCACGTGTTTCTCACCATCTGCGCAGTCACTCCAAGTGTCTACGTGGGTCCCTCCTCTACGTGGTTCTTTGGCCCCCCTTGGCTCACCTTTTAAGTTACAACGTTGTGCTACTAGGGAGTGTCTTTATTCATGAAGTGAGTATGTCCCCCTCTCCTCACCTTTTTATTTATAAATAACTATAGAAGGCAAAATTGAGCAAAATCAAATATGCCAATTAGCCATGGCTAATTAGGAATATTACATTAGGGGTCCCACAGGAGCAAGGAATAACATAGACATCTTTCATGTCCTTGGGGTCAATAGGGTATTTTACAGATCTAAGGGACCTACGGATGGTGTTAAGGGGTCTAAAGGTAGAGGGAACATTATGCTTTTTGAGGATCCTCACAATCTTATCTGTGGTCCCTTGGATGAAAGGGAGATGAACCCCCGAGACACGATCCTTAGGGTCTCCCTTAACCTTGGGACCTTTGTTGGATTTAAGGAAAGCTTTCAGACCCTGGTGCCTACAATAACCATTATTAACACACGCGTTAAGGAGATGGGCTTTCTCTCTATCGAGGTTCTTTTCATCGGAGATTCTCAGCGCTCGACTCGCAAGCGTGTTGAGGACACCCAACTTTTGAGCAGGGAAATGATGGGAGTTGGCATGAAGATACTGCTCAGTATGAGTTTTCTTCCTAAACACTTGGTGGGAGAAAGAACTGTCATCATTCTTAGAGATGAGAACATCCAAGAAAGGTAAACACCCATCAACTTCTTGCTCCATAATGAAGTTTATGGATGGGGATTGATTGTTTAGATGCTGGAAAAAGAGTTCCAATTTTTCTTGGCCATGAGACCAGATGACACTAGTGTCGTAAACTTGATATGGATCACAAAAGCCTCAATTCATCCAATCACCAAGATATTAGCAAATAATGGATTATAATAGCTCAAAAACCTTGAATATGTGTAAATACTTTACATACCTGGCTATTGCTGCTAAAGCCAGGTCCATGAAAACCAGAGGCAGGGGGACCAGTGACCACTTGAGAACACCTTAAAAGATCATTTCACAACAGTGTCAAGGGGGGGAGAAAAATGGGGGAGTCTTGAACAAGGGAGCACGAAAGGAGAATTCTGAGGTTGGAATTCATTCAGAAATCAAGAGTTGAGCACTGTTCTTGGGGTTTTGGCACGAGGACCAAAATTCTTCAGTTCCGAAGTCTTCTGGATCTGGGAACCGGATAGGTTGATCCCAAATAGCAGGGTGGATTCGCTCAGTTTGGTAGCAAGAGCAGGCTCAAAGCAACGTCAGCCTGGAATCGACTTCAAACGAGATATCCAGGTATGTATTTGCAATTAAATTGGTAATTCTATGTTGAATTTGACTGTCTAGTTGTTTGTGAAAATTTAGGCATTGCACGGGGCCCATCAATGTATTCAATCATATCACTTATACTCTAACATTTTATATATATGATATATCCTATGATGGATATTCTCATATCCTAGATATTTTGAATATAATTGGGATAATGAACTTTGTTCGTATCAGACATGGTACCATTAAAGAAGCCTTTATTGAACAAAAATTATAGATTTACTCTCTTTTATGTAAAGAACAGTCTATGTCCTTTAAAAGGTAGAGATTCATGTAAGAAATATCCGTTCTGGAAGAATGAATAAATTGGATTTATAGTAATGGAGTAACTGCCAATTGGGCCTTGGTTCAGCAGGGAAGTGAGTGGCCTGTTAGGTTACTGACCAAGTTTCAATTCCCTTGGGATAAATAAGCAGTTAGGCCAGGTGCAAGTCTCGGAGGATTTTGACTGAAGAGTATCTTCCTGTCACAACAGTTTAGTTGAATGAAAATGGTTCATTCTTTGAGGTTCATCTTGCCCATGAAAATGGGCTTCTTGTGGTGATTGACATATTCAAGCTAATTGTAATGCTTTTGGAGTTTAAAAAAAACTTTTGATAAAATAGCAGAGTAACTGCATGGAGAATGTTGACTTATGGCAGTGGAATAACATTTAAAGTATAGTGACAGATCGACCAACTTGAGATGACGTGGAATTTTGAGGCTGCACTGGTGTAAATACCTCATATCTAGAGTGCATATCTAGACAAGTTTTTTCAGAGATATTGCAGGTATAAAATGGAGAATGCTGGCAGCTGGAAAATCCGGGTAAGCTTTTTTGAGAATATTTTCTAAATATGCACTATATTACTTTTGTTTATTTTTGAAAAGAGTATTCCATGTCATGGCAGCTTTAGTCAAATGAAAGTGCTTCTGATTGATGGTTCGCACTTTGAGGGCCATCTTGCCTGAGTAAATGGGCTTTTTGTGGTGTATTCAAGCTAATTGTAATGCTGTTGGAGTGTAAGGCGTTGAGAATGCTGATTTATGACAGTGGAATAACATAGGAAGTCTAGTGACAGATCGGGCAACTTGAGATGTGGTGGAATTATGAGGTATTTACCGGTGTAAATACCTCATATCTAAACAAGTTTTTTCAGATGCATTTCAGTAATATAATGCAGATTGCTGCAAAATCTGGGTAATCTTTTCTGAGAATATTTTCAAAATAGACACTACAAAACTTTTGTTAGTTTTGCAAAGAGGAAGCCTTTTATCAAATTGTTATATTGCATTGTTTTAGTAGCCTTATTTCTTGGCCTTAGAATGTGGCGATCAATCGCTATACTGGTATTTCCTCTTCTCAATGGTTTCATTCCCTTCTTTTGTATTTCTGAGGGTTGCATACTTTATACAATTGACCAGAGATGCAGCGTGCACACTTCTGCTATACAGTTACAGATTCAATTTTCACGAACCTCCAGTTGCTGTTTTCACTTATTCTAACTAGAATCTCTATCATTATTTGATATGAACATTTGTCAACTGGTACAACTAATTATAAAAATTACTCACTATAATGAACTCAACTGTCTATTTAACTAGCTATATGGTCCCTGACATTGTTATTTCCCCACTTAGAACAGATAGACGATAACATTCTACTAGTATGACAATACAATAACAATGATTGGCAAATTGTTGCAATGTCACTTGAGGCTTACTGACAAAAGTTGGTGCTTCTCCACAAGGAGGACTCCTACATATATTATGTATTTGTACGCTTATTAGTTACAACAACTGAAATTTCTAAAACATTTTCCTTACATAAAATATCTTCGATCTTATTAATAAGCCCAAAGTCTAAAACTGTAGACAATGTTGTATGCTAGATGGTTAAGTGGATTTTTTTCATTTGACTTTAGGACAGATGTGTGAAGTGAATATTGTAACAAAATTATCTATATGTATCATGCATATTCACGTACGTGTTAATTCATTGTTATTAAAGTTACTTGCACATCAATTCTGCAGGTGTTGCGGGTGGTACGGCTTCTGGAAAAACTACAGTTTGTGATATGATCATTCAGCAGCTTCATGATCATCGTGTCATTCTTGTTCATCAAGTAAGTCTCATATTGCTTTAAAGTTTTCGACCTGATTCTAGTTTTCTTGTTTATGGGAATGTGGAAAATATGTGTCATTCTTGTTCATCAAGTAAGTCTCATATTGCTTTAAAGTTTTCGACCTGATTCTAGTTTTCTTGTTTATGGGAATGTGGAAAATATATGCCGTGCCTAGTTACCTACTGCTTGCAGTTTAATAGAAGATCTGTTTACTGACCTCTTGACAACTTGTGATGATTTGGCATAAATCTGCTTGCTTTTTCTGCCCTTATAGTCGATACAATTGTGTCCATATGTGGTTTGATGCTGATCCTTCCATTTCTATGATCTCCTTTCTCATCTTTAAGGTAATCCGCTTAATCTTACCAAGCTTGCTGCAAGCATAGGCACAGACAATTTACAGTACAGACTACAGAGAAATGATCTTCATCTTAGAACACGTGAATATGAGATGGTGTCAATTGGGGCTATCCCAGGTGGTTGGGAGGAAGGAATATAATCCTTCCCACCTTGGTTCAATTTCCACAAGTGACATGATGGACGTTTAAAGTATTAATAGTATACTTATATTTCTCATATGGAATATACACTGTTGTACCTGTGGGAAAAAAAAAGGGTGAATATGAGATGGTATAAAAGGTAAAGCAACTACCATAAGCTAAAATGTGAAGTATAAAATAAAAGAAACTAAACGACCATATGAGCAGAGTACACAAAGTAATAACCGTAGATACAATATGGTAAAAGGCTACACATCATCAGAAGAGATAATATTTGGAGCAACCTAATTTGATATTGGTTTGAGCATTCCTTAAGGACAAGTATGAAGTTCCACAATTGAGTTATGATTAACCAAATTCACATGAATGTTTGGAATGTTTGTTAGAATAGGTTTCAATTAATGAATTCCTTGTAATAGCTACTTTGACAAATTGCTCTTGTCCATGGTAAGCAGCAAGTTAAGACGGAATAAAATTACCCATGATGAAATCTCCATGAGCCTCAATGAACTCTTTATGTATATATAATAGTGGACTTTAGCTGATTGGTTTTCATTGGACTGCTGCCATTTGTTGTTACAGTCAACTTCTCCTCCACATTTTGATTGGTTCTTCAATCTACAGTGTGATGATTTGGGTAGCATCGGATGTGCTCTAAGTCTCAAATTTTGCAGGGAGGCTTGGGCACATGTATTCCAAAGAACCTAGAAAGTGTTTTGGGAAATTCCATCCAAAAGTGATTTGATTAAAATAATTAATATTTTGAATGAGGTTCCTAAGTCTGAATTTAGGAAAATTAAAATATTAATGGGTATTAATCTAATCAGGGGTGAAACTTCTAGAAAAAGACACAGATCAAGCCAAAACGATCTGAGCCTTTGATTATGATTTAATCTAGGCCGTTGGTTGTTCAACAGGAAGATATAAAAAGGGGCTTGAGGGTCATTTGGAAAATACACAGCGAAATCGAGGAAATCATTTTCTGAAGTGATCTCAGAAGGAAAAATCGATTGAAGAGATCTTTTGCAGTTGAGGGGCAGGGATAGCAACTTCTGGAGAGAGATACATTAGCAGAGAGAGGCAGCGAGTGATCTAGAAGTCTTGATGCAGAGGTTGATGCAGGGCTAGAAGGGCCACGCAGAAGCAACGTAGAGGGAGAGAGAGGAGTCCGAAATCTGCAGAGGAATTCGATTTTCAGAAGTTGGAAGCCAGGGTGTGAGACCGGGAGGCAGAAATCGAATCTCCTGGGCAACATGTAGACCAGCCAGAGAAGTGATGCAACACCTAGAGAGCTTGACGCTCGGTTGACGCAGACACTGCGCAGAGGTAGCACAGAGGCAGCCAGAAAAGATGGGGGGTAGTCAGTTTGGGGCTGGATCAGCCAGGATTTCTCAGTGATTGTGTGAGGTAATCTCACAAAGCTTCTGCCAGTATTTCTCTCTGTAACTGAATAACCATGTGAGGTATTCAAAATTTGCTAATGCTTAATAATAATAAACCCTCAGAGCTGCTGCACCGGTTTTCCCACATTGGGTTTTTCCGGGGACTTATGTCCAAAAATAACTATGTCCTATGTGTTTCTATTTTCCTTGCTCAGCGCTATGTTTCAAAATCATATTTAATTTGGTGTAGGCTACTTCAGTGATTTACTTCAAGATTTCAAGAAGAAATCGGAGATAAGTTTGTAATGTAATTTACAATCTAGGTGAAGTAGATTAAGCTGGTTGCAGTAGGATTCTAGAGATTGTTAAATCTAGGAATTTTCACATGGTATCAGAGTTGTTGATGTGAAACAGGGAAGAGAAGATCTAGCACTGAAGCAAGGACCAGCTTGTTGCAGCAAGTAGCAATTTGAATCCCTTGAGGGATTGCGCAGTTCTAGCCAGGAGGGCTATATTTTCGTGGGTGTCTCTCTCTGAGTGAGCCTACAGAGATGTAAGACTACCAGATCGAAAAATTGCCAAGGCAGAGGGAGCTACGCAGAGCCATGTAGAGCTAGAGGGACATAGTTTTTTGCAAGCTGAGTGCTGGGCAGAAAAGTCGTCAAAAGGAAGAAGCAGATCGCATAGTGAGGGAATACTTCCTCAGTGATTTCTTGCTGAGGATATCAATATTTCTCAATTGTTGAGTAGCAGAGGAACAACCACTTACCAGCTCCATCAGGGAGTGGTAAGGCAGCCTAGGAGCTACGCAGTAGGGAGAAAGAGGGAGCTATTCGACATTTCTTTCAGAGGATATGGCAACCAATGGCTTGAGGGATCAGGACAGGTTGGATGGGGCTTCCAACTGTGCCGTCTGGAAGGGTAGAATGTCCTTCCTTCTAAATGAGCATGCCCTCAAGTCGCATGTTGATAATGTGGCAGCTGTCCCTGCGGATGTAGATCCGCTGAAGAAGTAAAAAACTGAGATGTCAAAGAGAAGAGGATGATCCTGGATGGAGTCAAGGATCACGTGGTGTGCCATGTTGCTAGCAAAGGAACTGCTAAGGAGATGTGGGATGCCTTGGCCACATTGTATTAGGGATCTTCCGAGCAACGAAAGATGTACTTAGAACATAAGTTGAGGTCTAGGCAGATGCTGAAGGGAGAACGTGTGGATCCATTCCTCACGAAACTAAAGGAGACCCGGGATGAGTTGTCGGCTGTGGCCTATGGGACACACACCTCAGGATTCGGAGTTAGTGATATTGGCTCTAAATTTCGTCTCGGATGGTTGGCAAGTCTTTGTCTAGAGTATCTTGGGCAGAGCAACATTGCCAAATTGGGACGAGATGTGGTAGCTCTGAAACAAGAAGAGCCGGGGAGAGACTTGCTCAAGGTCAAACTTGATGGGAGCAGCAACAACAGTGGGTCGAAGTCCAAAGTAGAGGAAGATAACGCAACCTTTGCATTGAAGGGACAACAAGGGCAACAGAGACGAAAGAAGGACGTCTCCAAGGTGAAGTGCTTTAGATGTGGCGAGATGGGCCACTATGCATCCTAGTGTCCTTTGAAGAAAAAGGACAAGGATGAGAAGCATGATCCTAAGGTTGCAGCTGCAAAGATCGAATAGGAGGAGGAGTTCGCCATGACAGCCAAGATACCTCCAGGAGGGAGGTGGGCTGATATAGAATTGTAGTTCGATAGAGCTACAGATGGGCAAGATCCTTGAGGAGCCCACCTCTTGGATCATCACCTTGCTACGGGAGCCCATGATCAGTAGTAGCAGGATGGTGGAGTTTTCAGTTGGTTCCATGGAGTGTTGATTTGACAAATGTAGTGGTTAGTAGCGCCAAAATGTGAGTAGCGCAGAGCAAAGAAGCAGTAATGCGAGGAGGCACAATGCAGAGCTTGAGCAACGTAGTGGCTTTAGAAGAGAGCACGGGACTAGCAGCAGTCAGGCTTTCAGCACCGAGGTGTATCCACTAGATACTTGTCCAGTTTTGGGTGTTTTTAGTTGCTTCTCTCAACAACTGTGTTGCAGTACCGATGTAGTTTTAGCAGTGGCAGTGCTAGCAGCATAACAAATGCATCATTTGAAAGGGAGTTGTAGTACAGATGTAGCATTAGCAATGGCAGTGTCAAAGGCAGCAATACAGTAGCAGCAACAACGCAGTAGTTGGTGGACAGCATGTCAAACATCAACAACGTAGAGGACGATGCTTCAGAGTCAGAGCAGTATGCAGTAGCAGTGTATTGCTAGAGCACATTCCTCGCTAAGAGGGAGTGTTGATTTGGGGTAGCATTGGATGTGCTCTAAGCCTCAAATTTTGCAGGGAGGCTTGGGCACATGTATTCCAAAGAACCCAGAAAGTGTTTTGGGAAATTCCACCCAAAAGTGATTTTATTAAAATAATTAATATTTTTAATGGGGTTCCTAAGTCTAAACTTAGGAAAATTAAAATATTAATGGGTATTAATCTAATAAGGGGTGAAACTTTTAGAAAAAGACACGGATCAAGCCAAAACAATCTGAGTCTCTAATTATGATTTAATCTAGGTCGTTGGTTGTCCAACAGGAAGATATTAGAAGGGGCTTGAGGGTCATTTGGAAAATACACAGAGAGATTGAGGAAATCGATTTTCGGAAGTGAGAAGTTCTCAGAAGGAAAAATCGATTGAAGAGATCTCTTGTAGTTGAGGGGTAGGGATAACAACTTCCGGAGAGAGAGATTCTCAGCCAGAGATACATCAACAGAGAGAGGCAGTGAGTGATCCAGAAGCCTTGACACAGAGGCTGACGTAGGGCCAGAAGGGCCACACAGAAGCAACGCAGAGGGAGAGAGAGGAGTCCGAAATCTACATAGGAATTCGATTTTCAGAAGTTGAAAGCCAGGGTGTGAGATCAGGAGGCAGAAATCGAATATCTTGGGTAGCAGATAGACCAGCCAGAGAAGTGACACAACATCCAGAGAGCTTGACGCTAGGCTGACACAGACACTACGCAGAGGCAACCAAAAAAGTGGGGGTGGGTGGGCAGTCAGTTTGGGGCTGGATCAACTAGGATTTCTCAATGATTGTGTGAGGTAAACTCACAAAGCTTCTGCCATTATTTCTCTCTGTAACTGAATAACCCTGTGAGGTATTCAATGATTATTCAAAATTTCCTACTGCTTAATAATAATAAGCCCCCAGAGCTGCTGCACCGGTTTTCACGCATTGGGTTTTTCCGGGGACTTTTGTTTAAAAATAAATGTCCTGTGTGTTTCTATTTTCCTTGCTCAGTTCTATGTTTAGAATTATATTTAATTTAGTGATGGCTATTTCAAGAAGAAATCTAAAATAAGTTTGTAAAGTAATTTACAATCTAGGTAAAGTAGATTCAGCTGGTTGCAGTAGGATTCCAAAGATTGTTAGATCTAGGAATTTTCACACAGTGCCTGGACTTGTTGCTGCAAAATCTTGCAGGCCTTGGAGTGGGAAACCCTAGAAGGCATAAACTAGACGAAGAGACAACAATGGGGTAATGGTCCACTGTCCCCACAGCCAAAACCCCCTGCTCTTTACGAATTTTCACCGATGGGAGGAGTCCCTATAGGGAAGAGATAACGTATGATAAATGTTTTAAGCTCAGTATGTAAAAATTGATTTCATTAGGAGATCTTCAAGAAAGACACTTTAGGCTTGAGGTTCTACAAGGAAGCAATTCGATTTCTCTGATGAGACCTAGAACAGAAGGCAAAATACCTAGGGTTTGATAAATTTGATGAGAGTTGGAGTATCTAATGATCAAGGCAAAGATAAAAGGTTTCTTACGATGTATACAGGTTATGCCAAGGGTTATGAAACCTTCAAGGAAGCCCTTAAGTTGAAGCAAAGAAAACTAGGGTTCCCCTCTTAGGCAAACAATTATGGCAAGAAAGTTTATGTACAAAATTGAAGTGGATGCCCACCAAAACGATAGAATTTGTGGCAAATACTATCCCCTTGATGTTTAGGCTCTCCAATCCCCAAAACTCCACTTGCCTAGGGATTCACACCAAGCCCTAGTTTCCTAGCTTGGCCTTGAAAGGGTCGAATTAGGAAAGAGAAAATATGGATAAGAATAGAGTATGATCACCAACCAACTAGACCAGTCCCTTGTCCCTTGGGAATATGGAGTCTAGGATGAGATAGATTAGCCAAAAATGTTCCTAAGGAGGCCAAAATTTGATGCTGTAACAACAAGATTTCAAGCATTTACTCGTGTAATGGAAAAATAGATTTTCATGGGAGAGCTTCAAGGAGTTCACCACTAGGACAATTCATTACATGTTATGTATGAGTAGCATGCAACATTCATTTGGATTGCAATTCAATTGATCTTTCAACAAATTAGGTCATAATTTAGCATAACCTAGAATCAATCATTCCATACTTTAGACATTAAGAAATAAATTTTCAACAATTAAGTGCACATACAAAATGACATACAATATTTCCACCCATTAGACAAATGAATAGCTCCAAAGAATATCTAAGATCAACTCCAAATATCAAAATGCATCCAAGGTCTCCAATATATCCACAAGAGAACAAGTCTGAATTCCTCTAATGAGCTTGGAAATCGAAGGGTGTGATGATGAGAAGTTACAATGGCATGTCTTCAATTTATATGAGGCATTCAAATGCCTAATTAGCTTATAAGCCCCCTAAAAATCCCAAAGTAATGTGTGGCAACATGTAAGGTCAGAAGTTGACTTTATAACTTTTGATGATAAAATTAAATCTCCACATGTGCAAGATGAAACACTAATGTCATGCTAGCATAGGCCTATTTAGGGTTGAGATTGAGGGCTTCAAGTGCCATGATGAGTGTAGAGCCCTCTAAAATCATGGTCTAAGGGTTTGGCCCCTATATCTCTAACCAAATCATCTGTGGGCCCTAGTTTTGGGCTTGGGGCACAAAAATGTGTCTCGTGGGTCTCCAGGTGGTCAATATGCCTGTCTTTGCTCCAACGTTGAGGGCTCTGTAGATGGTGCTAGCCCTCCCATGTCTCATGGTATGAAGCAAACCTCATCTGGGCTCTAGATCATCTTCTTGACCTTGTAGTACTACTAAGCTGGCGGGAGGCATGTTGGTCTAGGCGCATCATCCAATAATTGATATAGGGCAAAGTGCAGGGGCTCTGTGGGCTGAAGGTCGATAAATATTGGGGTTTCCCCACATTGGGGTTTGTCCCTAGCTGGTGCCACATCTTGTGTCCTCTTGTCTGCACCAATATCCTTCAGCCCACAGAGGATAGGGTCTGCACCTGTCAGAAAGAGGTCGTCCACATAAAGTACCATAATGAGAGGTTTATCATTTTCAACCTTAAAGTAAAGGTTCGGATCAGCTTCACTTCTAGTGAATCCCAGCTTCACCAGATAGCTATCGATCCTCTCATACCAAGCCTGAGGTGCTTGCTTCAATCCATATAGAGCTTTCTTCAACTTGCATACATGAGATTCCCGATCATGAACTTCAAACCACTCGGGTTGTTCCACATAGACTTCCTCTTTGAGGAAGGCTCACGAGGGAGTGGATCAGTAGGATCCATAGGTTCATCAACATCAGGCATCGTTTTGTCCTCTTTTTCACCTTGATTTCCTGTGTAAGCTTCTTTGTTCTTCCTTAGGATAGGAAGGTTGTTGATCTTCCTGAGGGCCATATCTTCGTTGAAGGTGACATCATGACTTATCTCG
The DNA here is from genome assembly GCA_031772625.1 of Pinus tabuliformis. Classification (NCBI taxonomy): domain Eukaryota; kingdom Viridiplantae; phylum Streptophyta; class Pinopsida; order Pinales; family Pinaceae; genus Pinus; species Pinus tabuliformis. The sequence goes on from CM062818.1 coordinate 1,244,158,691, forward strand.
ACTTCCTTTTGACCAGCCACATAAATTCGATATCCCTTAGAATTTTCACTATAGCCCACAAAGATTCCTTTCATCCCAGATGCACTCAATTTGCTTCTTTTCTCTTTCGGCACACGAAAATATACGGGGCTTCCAAAAATTCTAAAATGAGAGACATTGGGTTTCTTACCAGTGAACATTTGTTCGGGAGTCTTGGAGTCCAATGCTTGATGAGGGCATCGATTTTGAACATACACGCCGGTATTTGCAGTTTCACCCCATAGAAACTTCGGAAGGCCTTGATCATGAAGCATGGCACAAACAACTTCTACAATAGAGAGATTCTTCCTTTCAGCCACACCATTCTGCTTGGGAGTGTATGGCGTTGTAGTCTCCCTCTTAATGCTAGCTTCTCTGGAATAATCTTGGAATTCATTGGATTCATACTCGGTCCCTTTATCAGTCCTCAATATCTTGATTTTCTTTCCGGATTGGTTTTCAATCAGGGCTTTGAAATGTCGGAACTAGGTGAACACTTCATCCTTCTTCTTCAAGAAGTAGATCCAGGTCTTGCGAGAATAATCATCCACAAAGGTGAGATAATATAAGTATCCTCCCAAGGAGTTTATGGGCATCATACCAGATACGTTGGATTGGATCAATTGCAATATGTCTGTGGTCTTGCTATTACTTGAGGGGAATGGGCCCCTTGTAAGTTTTCCTTCGGCACATCTTGGACATACACCTTCATGCTCTACTTTGAACTCAGGCATACCTGTCACCATCTGTCTCACATCGGGTAGGGCCTTATAATGAAGATGAGCGAACCTCCAGTGCCATAGTTTAGATTGTAGAGATGTGTCGCAAGACATGGCTCCCAATGGACTTCCTCCATACAAACTGTTAACCCTGAACCGAAGAGTAAAAGCATCCTTGAAATTTCTTTTCCAGACATGTACCTTTCTATCGATAAAAGCTGGCTTGAATCCTTTATCTTCCATTGCTGAAATAGACACTAGGTTCTTCTTGAGATTGAGTACATGTGGTACTTCTTGCAAATGAATATCGTTAGCTTGATTCAATTGAAGGGTTACATTCCCTACTCCCTTCACGGGATAGGTGGCATCGTCTCCAAGGATGATCTCCAAGTTTGTTTCCTTTTCTACCAGATTAGAGAGGGATTCCTTGTATCCGGTGAAGTGCCTTGAGGCACCACTATCAATCAACCAATTTCCCAAAGTGTCCGGAGGAGAGGCAGTGGAGAGGGCCGATATAAGATAGTACTCTTTTTGCTAATTGTTAACAACATTGGATTCATCATACCTGGAGTTCCTTGATATCTTGGAGGCTCGACCATTTCCTTGATGTCCTGCATTCATTTTTCGTTTGCCATTGGACTTGTCATTCCATTGATCGTTGTTGTTGTTGTTGATGTTGCCCCTGTAGTTGTTATGATAGTCATCATCTCGAGGTGCATCCCTTTTATTAGGACACTCCCTTGCACAATGGCCAAACTTATTGCAAACAAAGCACCTGCCCTTTCTTTGTCCCTTAGATCCAGGCTTTCCATGGAAATGACCTTTAGACCCTACATTATTCCTCCTTTTGGCATGAGCGGAGAATGCAGTGGGGTTGCCAATGAATAGTGTTACCTTGATTCAATTGAAGGGTAACATTCCACGGGATAGGTGGCATCGTCTCCAAGGTTGATCTCCAAGTTTGTCTCCTTTTCTATCAGATTAGAGAGGGCTTCCTTGTATCCGGTGAAGTGCCTTGAGGCACCACTATCAATCAGCCAATTTCTCAAAGTGTCCGAAGGAGAGGTAGTGGAGAGGGCCGATATAAGATAGTACTCTTTTTGCTAATTGTTAACAACATTGGATTCATCATACTTGGAGTTCCTTGATATCTTGGAGGGTCGACCATTTCCTTGATGTCCTACATTCCTTTTTCCTTTGCCATTGGACCTGTCATTCCTTTGATCGTTGTTGTTGTTGTTGAAGTTGTCCCTGGAGTTGTTATGATAGTCATCATCTCGAGGTGCATCCCTTTTTTTAGGACACTCCCTTGCATAGTGGCCAAACTTGTTGCAATCAAAGCACCTACCCTTCCTTCCTCCCTTAGATCCAGGCTTTCCATGGAAATGACCTTTAGACCCTGCATTATTCCTCCTTTTGGCATGTGCGGAGAATGTAGTGGGGTTGATTCTATTAGAAGGCATTTCTTGCTCCACCATTCTTGTTTCTTCTTGAATGCATCTTGAATACATACCACTCAGGTGGGAGTCCTCCAAGGGTGGTGAGAGTAAGTTCCCTGTCAGGATTGACTTCTCCAATCAAGAGTAGATCATTCTTGATCTCAGTAATCCTCAAGAAATAGGATTGAATGTCCTCGTCCTTGCCCTTCTTAATATCCTTCAACTTATTCTTGAGAAAAAGAATTTGATTAGCATTACTAACCTTGAACATGCCAACCAACCTGTCGTAGATCTCCTTGGAGGTCTTCAATTCGGAGATATAATCCAACAGATGCTTGTCAATGGAATCCCTGATAATCTTCTTCGCTTTGATTTCAGCCTTATTATACTTGGTCTTTGCAGCAACCAATGCATTTGAAGGAGGCTTAGGGATTTTACCCTGCACATAATCCATTACTTCCTTCTCTTCCAAGGTCAAATCGAGAGACATCTTCCGTCCATGATAGTCAGATCTATCATGGAGCTTGTCTTCAGTCGGGAAGTAGGATGAGGAACCCATTGAATCTTTTGTCCTTGTCCAACTGTCTTTGGTGATTGCTCTTTCACTCTTGCTTGGGCTTTGTCTTCACCTCACCTCTGATACCATGTTAATTTTAGGCAACAATGGTATGTTCTATGCTTTAGAGCAATTTTACTTAAATTTCTTTATGAGCCCAATATCAATTTCAGTTTAGCAATCACATGAACTTGTAAGTAAAATGCTGATAGAACATAAACATAAATAGTAGAAGACAAGCCAAGACAAGAGGACACAAGATGTGGAACCAGCCAGGGACAAACCCCAATGTGGGGAAACCCTTGATCAAATCTTCTTTTAGTCTTCAATAGTTCAAGAGAGATAGTACAAATTAGAAATTCTGATAATTTATAACAGCAGCAAAAGAGCCCTAACAAAAAAAGTCAATGCTGGTCAACATGGCAGATTTGACCCTCAAAGATTCGGTCAACTTCAATCAACTTCGGCCTCCAAACAGCAAGATGAAACAACCCTCAAAATGGTCGAGTTCTGCCCAGTCAAAGTCTGGTCAAATAGTCAACCTGCGGTCAGCCCTAATCACAGACAACGTTGGTCAAAACTCTTGAATTTTCGTACCCAGAATTGCGGTCTGCTTAGACAAAGATTCCTCACCAAACCGAAGTCAAAACAGGTCAATGTAATCAAACAACCTCCTAGCAGCTTGTTCAACGCTGGTCAACGCAACAAACATAAACCCTAGTTCACACGTGTGGAGAGAGAGAAGAGTGCCTCGGATAGTGTGCCCAATCACAAGAGGATAGAGAGATATGTGTGATGAGATGATGGTGAATTGACTTGAGGTTTCTTTTTTATATGCAACGTTGAGGATGAATTGGGGGCTTGTGTGCTTGTTGGTTGACCTTGACAATTTGTCCATAATATAAATATTCATATCTTCATTTGTACATGTCAGAATCGGATGATCTTTAGATCAATCCTACACCTCTCCGAGAGAGGAATCTAATAAAAATATCAGCTGTCATAGATAAGATGACCCATGTGCAGTTTGACCCTAGTTGCCGATTTTAATAGTCATTCATTTGTTTGACAATTTTAGCGAAGTTTGGGACGAATCTTCTCACAAAATTGATTTTTCCAAAAAACGATCTTAGAGCCCCTTTATCCTTTGGGGGAGGTATTTTCTTGATGGCTTCTAATCTCTCAGGATCAATGCTAATCCAATCCTTAGAGACAATATGGTCGAGTAATTTTCCTTGGTCTACCCCAAATATGGATTGCTTAGGATTGAGTGATATGCTATATGGCCTACATTTTTCAAATACTTTCCTTAGATGCTTGCAATGGTCATGTCTTTCCTTAGAGGCTACAATCAAGTCATCTTAGTATATTTCCATGATTTTTCCTATGAGGTCTCTAAAGGAAAAATCCATAGCCCGTTGGAAAGTAGAACCAATGTTTAGCACTCTGAATGGCATCCTCAATTATTTATATGTCCTCCAAGGGGTGGTGAATGCGGTTTTTAGTTGATCTTCCTCGTTCACCAAATCTTGGTTGCATCTAGAAAAACCATCAAGAAAGACATCATTTTGGACCTAGTTATTCACTGTAAGAGGTTCTCCATATTGGGTAAAGGGTAATTATCCTTTAAATTAGCTTGGTTGAGATCCCTGTAGTCAATGCACATTCTAATGTTCTCTGTTTTCTTATGCGTGACCATGAGATTGGATATCCATGAGGAATGCCTAATAGGGGCAATGATACTGAGATCCACCATCCTTGGGAGCTCTTCATCGACCAAAGGGGCCAACTTTAGATTCTTTCTTCTTAATTTTTTCCTAACGGGCTTGGTTTTGTTGAGAAATCTAGGGCATATAATTAGGGCTTCTTTTAATTTGATTTCTCTTATATCTTTGACATTTTCTTGTGCATTAGATTAGGATATTAACTTCATTCTTTAGTTTTGATTAACATCAAGACAAATGGCAACAAGAAGATCAAGAAAACACAAGAACACCAGAAGTAGGCTCCAAGCTAGGGCAAAACCCCAAGAGGGGAAAACCTAGAAAAATATCTCTTCTTATAGAATTTGTCCAATGAAGACTTCCAAGCTCAATACCCAAGCTAAACCAAGTCATGAGCCAACCAAACCCCAAATTAATTCTCTACAAAGATCACATTGAGGAAAGCCTAGGTCTTCTTTCAAGAACTCGCACGAGTGAGCAATGGCAACAAAAAAAACACATCTTCCTTCCTTTGCCGGCCTCCAAAATTTTGCTCCACTTCTTACATAAATTTGCTAGACAAATCTTCCTTATTTTCACTAGATCAGATGGATTCTTCCTTCTTGGATCTATCCTCAAATGAGGAAGAAGGGTCTCCTTATATAGGCTTTCATGGAGGACAAATTGGGCCTCTTTAGGCTGACTTGTAGCTGGCTAGCTGACCCATCACTTGGAGGCTTCTAGACATTAAAATTTGCAATAATAATTTACCTTCTTTGATACATAAGCCCTCTATGGGCTAGTACATCATGACCTTGACCCTTTGACGTGTCCACAAGACCCCTAGAGCACTCAATGGGTGCTTTGATCTAGGACCACAACAAGATGGGCAAGAAACCCAATTACAATAATAATATTTTTTTTACAAATAAATTTTATTCTTTTTCCTTTTGACAAGTACATTAATAATTACATTTTCTTTTGACAAGTACATCATCAAGTCATGACCCAGTACAATAAATGAAGACCGGACCTAGTTACAGTTACAGGTACAACATAAGAAGAGTCGAATTGGTAAGCCATCTTAAGCATCAACATTATGATCAATGTACGAACATTGTCAACATAGCAAGGCCTTGACTAAAAGATATATCTCTGTACAGATCATAGCACAATGATGGGAGGCTTTACGTGGGACACACACTACCTCTCAGGGCACATACCCCACCTGGATGTTCACCAGGTATGTCCCTCGAGGACTATCCTTATCTTGGATTCCCAATCCTCAAAGAATATCAGTCCTCTTCGACCACTCTTGTCTTGGATACCCTCTCAGATCCTCAAAGAGTGTCGGTCACCACACTACTTCCTATCTTGGATTCCAAATCCTCAAGGAGTATTTGTCTCAGATGCTTACCTAATCCTCCGGATGCCATTCTCTCCTCATGGCCTTCACTAAGACTTATAGCTATTAGTCCTGGTCTAGTGCATGATGCATGAAGTAGAGAAACATATCTGGCACTCCCTCTCAACCAGGGAGGAGCTCCCTCTCAACTAGGGAGAGATGTCCATCATCAACTACTATGATAGTAGCTCTCAGGGCTCTCATCATCATCACTCGTGCGAGCTTTCTCTGAACATCACAGACTGCTCTATATGCAGTATCATCATCAAAACAGGGTACACCATCACTTTCCACATCATCAGTCTGCATCTGTCGTGTCTCAAACCAATCATCATCGAGTTAGAACATAGCTCCCTTTGAACATCAGGAAAGTGATTGATAGGGGCATGATCATCGAACCATCTGCAACCTGATATCACGTCGGTCATTGTGGTATACAACAGCTCCTTCGGATCAAGTTCCAAGGAAGTAACCCAACAGAATCACATCATGATTGTTACACATTCTTCACATCATGTCATCATCAACATCATGGTCTTTCTTCACTCACCATCAGAGTTTTCAGCGGAATACCATGCTTCAGTCAGTCATCTAATCCTGCATTTCATCTCATTATGCTGCAACTGAACCAGCAAGCTCCAAAGAGACCTACTCCAAAAACATATAGACAATAATAGTGATACCATCATGGTCATTCTTGTTGGCAATATTGTCATTGATGGAAAATGTGCAGCAAACAAAGGAGCAACACAAGGAGTAGCAAGGGATGCAGGAGCAACAACACAAAGAACAACAGCACAAGGAGCAACAAGCAGTAAGAGAAGGCAAAGGAGCAGAAGAAGGAGGAAGAGTTGTGATACATTAAAATGTTTTGATAATGTTGCAGAGGTTACTATATTACATAATTTGTTGTGATGTAAAACTGTTCATTAAGCTTAATTGTTGTGATGCAAAGGCAAGACTCCAAGGCAAAGGCAAAGATTTGTGTGATGCATTAATGAGAAAGAGATTGGTATTTGATGTTGGCATTAGGTTGATTCATTTAATGATTACATGTGGCTGAAATGAATATTGGATGAGTTATTTATTTTTGTTCTAATATTCAAGATATGAAGAGTTTGGAAACGAATGAGTGGAAGGCAAAGAGTCAAGCCTATTCACTTCATATTCCTATGTGGGATACGAACAACCAGAAAACTATCTCTATAAAATATGTGATTTTGGAAGGCATAAGAGAGGTTAGAGAATGGATGAATGTGGGGGAGCTGATTGAACTATTATGCATTAGTTACCTGGCACTTATGAAGCTGATGTGAAGCAGATTTGAAGGGAAGAAGATGCAAAAATGAAGATGGAGATATGTAAAGTTTATGACTAGGTAAACCAATACATTGTTATTTTGTGTTTGCATAAGGGGATGGTAGTCTCCTTTCAAGTTGAAGCTTGATAAATATCCAGTTGGAGTTGGTTGAGGTAGGAGCCTCCTGTGGGTTGTAGCCTACAAAAAACATATGGGAGTTGGAGCTTCCTTGCATGTTGTAACTTGTAGAAAATGGAGGTAGTAGCCTCCTGTAGGTTGGGGCCTACAGAAAATCAGATGCAATAAGGAGTAGGAGCTTGCCTTTGCATCACAACAATAATAAAACCATTGTTTTCTCCCTTTATGGGTTTCCACATATATCTAGTGTCAATGCGTGCTGTTATTATGTGTTCATCTATCTGGTTTGGTTTGCTTATTACTTTCTGATCACATATTCATATGCTGGTTATTATTTGTTAAGCTGCTCATGTTATGTATCAGTTAATGATATTAATGAAAAGAAAATTAATGTCCATGTATATACTAAACTGATTCACCCCCCCTCTTAGTTTAGTGAAGTTTTCAACAATTGGTATTAGACCCAGTACCTTCTGTATAATCCTAACAACTTGAAGGTAGATCTGGTTGAGTCATGGAATGTCAAAGTGTATCTGTGTTGAGTGCAGAGAAATTTTAGAAGTGGAGAGATAAGGTGAAAACTGAATTGATAGCTTATGGACCTGGTGTATAGAAGCTTGTATGCGAAGGTTATTGTAAAAACTCTCTCTGTGCAAGAAAAACATTGGGATGCTAAGGCAAAATGTGTTATATATAACAATCTTCATAATAAGGATCTTGATACAATAATAGATTTAACTTCTACAAAAGAAATCTAGGATAGATTGCAGCTCATGTATGAAGAGGCTAGCAACAACAATGTAGAGAAAGGAAAGAGAAAGAGGAAGGAGGAAAAAACTTGTCAAAGGGAAAGTGTTCAATTAAATGAAACCTCTACCTATGTGAATGTACCTAACTCTCTTGAAGAAAAGGCAAATGAAAATCAAGCTAGGCTTGACTTATCATTGGCTAGTATAGAAAGATTGAAGAATGAAAACAAAGATCTGAAGAAACTCATGTAGATATGTGATGAGAGAGAGCATGAGTACAAGGAGGAAATTGTCAGCCTGAAGACACAACTTGAAGAAGCAAGGAGACTAGATGAGGTGATGTATATTAAACTCAAGGAGAGAGATCTACAATGTAAAAGATTAGAAGATGAGGTTGATTCAGCTAGAAGAGAGTTAGATGAAAAGAACAAGTTTTGTAAGCAGCTAGAAGAGGAGATAGCATTCATGAAGGACTCAGAAGAAAAGAGCAGTAGCTCAAAAGCATCCATAGAGGATAATGAAGCAGCCCTGAAAAGACCACTAGAGGAAGGTACAAGGAGAGTAAATAACCAAGAAACAAACAATAACAGGCAGCAACAACAAGAGCCGAAGAGTGAGTCACGGAAAATGATTTTTGCAAAAAGGTCATTTCCTCCCAGAGATGAGTTGAACAAATTTGGAAGATCTCAAAGGAGATTCTTTTCGCCTGGAACAGATATCAAGTGTTTTTCTTGCCATGAACTTGGACATGTAGCAGCAAAATGTAAGAGAAAGAAAGTCAAGACTAATCAGCATAACTTACAACAAGAAAGAAGATATCCTCAAACAAACAATCAAAGGAGAACATCAGCCACCAGGTACATAAACTCCTTCTATGGTTACTATTATCTTTGCAATGAATTTGGACATAGAGCTATTGAATGCAAAAATGATGTAAAGAGAAATATAAATGCCTCAAGGAAACACACATCATTTGTTCCTTTTCTCAGCCATATAAGGTGCTATCTTTGTAGTAATCCTGGACACAAAGCCAAAAACTGCAAGCTGCCATATATCCTAAAGAATCCTAAACAGATGATGGAGGAAAATCAAACCAGACCTAACTCTGAATCAAAAAGAAATGCAGATAGTAGAAAACAACTTGGCAAAGTATGGAAGAGGAAGAAAAATGAACATCCTATGATTTCAATAACATAATGAATCCGTCATGATCTCAGGGGGAGAGCAGTTCCATTATTGTTCATTTGAGGACATGAAAATCAAGCGGATATTAATAGAAAATCAGTGAAGAAAATTTGAGTAGAGATACAAGTGGTTCCATAGTTAGTGAAAGGGTATTGCTCTACCAGGCAGTGTGGAAAAAGTCTGCAAAAAATCCCGATTTAATCCTAAAAACGCGATTTTTTGAACTAAACGATTTAATCCCCCGACTTTTTGGCGACTTTTTCACAAAGGAAAAAATTGCGATTTTTTCCTTATACTCCCGATTTAATTGGGAGTCGACCCAAAAAGTCTGCCTCCCTTCCCAGGCCGCGGATAAAGAGGCCGCAAAGGTGAAAAACTGTAAATTGAAGCTTCCATCCATGCATTTTCAAGTTATTGCATTGTATTGTTTGTCATACTTCTTGTGAGCATAGTAGTCTCATTTGTAATCTGTTTGTTTTGAGGTTAAGATATGTTGTTGTTTTTCAAAGAAAAACAAATCTTTATACTTCATATTTCTAGTTAGAAAGCAAAGTATACATTGGCTAAGCCTCCAGGGTTTCAATGATCCAGACTCTAACAACCACTGCCCCTTCAAAAGATTACAAAAGTACCAAAAGGATAGGCATACAACAGTCTTCCGTAGAAAGAACCCCACACCATCAAAAACATTGTTACAGTTGTTGAATGCTTCCAGAAGAAACAACAAAGAGGAGGTCATGAAGGTCAAATAACAACAACCTGTCCAAAAAAACAAAACCACTGCCTCAAAAAAGAACCCATTTTTCAGACAAGAACAAAGTACTTGTGAAATCTTGTGACAGCAAAGATCCTTCCTGCAATGAGAGCACGTTTTGAAAGGGAATCTTCTTTAGTGGTGAACTCCTTGTAAATGTGGGGAAAGGTTATGTATCAGAAGTGGATTTTACCTCCAAGAGTTTTTGAATAATAGATGCCAAGGCTAGGTTAGTAATCTCACATCTATTGTTTTCTCAGAAAATAAGCAGCTTGGAGTCACCAAGCATTAATTTTCACATCTACTGTGATACTCACTGTTAATTTTCATTGGACCTACCACGTGACACCTTATTACCCAAGCAGATTACAATCTACTAAATAAATGCATGACTTATTTCTTAATACAATTAGCGGAAACAAAAATTAAAAGGGGAAGAGGATCTCAGTGACTGATTAATTGATGACTTTTAGATGACTGATGATATACATTTATTATATTTTTTGTTGATATTTTGACTCTTGAGAGTTGAGACTCAGACAGGGCTCAAAATTCAAGAGTTGATTCACTATTTTGATATGTGATGTAGCACTAGACTTCATTTACATATTATATATTAGCTTACTTTACATGTTTACGTGGAAATGCATTTATTTGATGTTGTGGATACTCTAGATGTTAAAAAAAATTAAAAAAAATGAATAATTTTGTGTTAATTTAATTTTGCCGACTTTTTGCCGACTTTTTCAAAAAGCTCCCGACTTTGACGAGTTTTTCAACTTTTGGACCCTTGCCGAATTAATCCCGACTTCGACTTTTTCCACATTGCTACCAGGAAAATATGAGTTGAATAAATCTAAGATGAGGACTCAGAAGTTTCCAATGAAAAAAGAGGGGAAATTAATAGCCAAACATCTGTGAGATAAAGAAAAACAACTCTTTGATGTATAGAAATAGCTTCAACCAGGATAGAGGAGAAAAATAATATGTTAACATCAGAGGAAAGTGGATGAAGCTAGCAAGCTCAAAGCCAGGCTTCATTTGCAACTCGCATAATCTGATGCTGAACTGGTAAATGTTGCTTCTGCTCTTGGAGAGCAGTCAGCCTTCAACAAAATGAACAGGAAAACAGACACATTAAGGGATCAACTTGCTGCCATAACACTTGCTTTGGAAGTGCTGAGATAGTAAAAGAGAATATTTTAAACTTCAACTAGTCAATATTGTCACTCTTTTAAGAGATGATACTGATTCACAAGTTTTTAAGATTGATTATATTGTCTCTAACACACGATAGTTTCAGAATGATGGTATTATTTTAACAGAATGGAGGATCGGATCAAGAAGCACTTCGTTGTCTCAATGCCCATGTTAAACATTGTATTGGTAACATACTTTGTTGTAGCTAGTGGACAAAGAATTTATATGCCACATGTATGTTACAGACTTAGTGCCAATCAATAGAAATGACAGGTATGACAGGGATAACATAAGACAAAGGCCATATGAACAGGTGACAGAAGGCTTAGGTGGATGGATAAAAGCCCAGGTGACGCAGAACATGAAATAAACACATTGGCACATAAACTTAATGTGGATTTCATAAACTTATAAAGCAATAACAACATGAAATAAACACATTGGCACATAAATATGAAGAAAGCACTGATATATATGATGTCAAATAGAAATAATACATCAAAGGCGATACCAAATCCTGCTGATCCCTGATAATTGTCCATTCAAGGACTCAAATGTGGAGAACCAATACAAAATAACATCACATATATAAAAGTATCTCATCATCATGAGTTATATGTGGCATAACAAATAAAACTAGCAGCTATCTATCTGAAATGACTGCCCTCTCCCCCTTTTACGGGAAAACATGATGGGCTGTTTGCTAGGCCTACCCCTAGTAGTAGAAGGCCCTGGCCCTGCCTCTACACCTAATGTCAAATAATGAGTGCTAGGTATGGAGCTGTGCTCTCCTATATCTATAGCAGGTGGTGTTGATACTGATGCTCCCATAGTGTTCTCCTCCTCCTCCTCCTGCTGCTTCTCCTCCGAGTGCTGCTTCTCCTCCGAGTCCTCCTCCTCTTGCTGCCCCTGTTCTAATGGATCATCTGGCTCTAACCATGAAGGTGACTCCTCCAAGATGGGCTCCTCAGACTACACCCTCCACTGAGACAATACATCAATATTGTCTAAGGAAATGGCATCTTGATCCATTGGTGCTTCTATTTACCTCACTCAAAGTCGGATGTTGTAATGCACATACATTAAATCATTGAGGCGTGCGAACTCCAACCTGTAAGAGTGTCAAAAAAACTAATGAGTCTTGACTCTTGACACTTGAAGGTCATAAATTAAAAATAAAAAATTACAATAAGTGTAATTGCTCAACTGAAGGCTGGAGCTCAAAGTTATACTTGTTGCGTTTTTTTGCGTGTATTTTCTCAAATACACTCCAATTGCGCTCACACCCTGAAGAGCTACATGTTTGACTCAAGATTCTTATGGCCAATTTCTGCAAATTTGGTGCCCTTGCACCATAGTTTCGCCACCAAATATCTACAACAAAATAAACAAATAAAAAATTCAAAAACTTAAAACATAATTTAACTTTCAAATAAAAGTTACATAATTGAATTTAGAAAAAATAGAATTATAATTAAGGAAATTCTAAATTGAAAATTCTAATTTCTAATGAGTGATGACTTGTCACTTACGTGGCATGAAGAGGGTCCTTTTCCTAATAACATCATCAAAGCCAAATAGGCCAACACAATCCCAATAAAACTGTATCTCGCGATTGATTTTGCTACGAAGTTTAGGATTAGGTACCATCCTATGAATGCAGGAATGGAGCCCTTCCATCACCTTGCCATCAAAATCAAAGCCGCATTTGTATGAAAATGCGGGGTTGAGGAAGAGTGCTGCTACATGAATGGGTCGATGAAGCATCCCTATCCAACGACTGTCAATCACATCCCATAACATCATATGCCTATCAAGGCCAACAAAACCCTTGTCTACATAATAAGAACGAATGGCCTCCTTGGCCCTATCCATGGCCTCATACAAATAAGCCATTGCAGGCTTCTCCCCATCTACCAATCTGAGAACCTTTACTATAGGTTTACTAATTGAGCATGTTTCTTCTACTTGTTGGACACCTAATCCTCTATGGGTTAGTGTGGAAGCGGAATAGACTAAGGAAGTCCAAGAGACCTTGGGATGTGGAACCCAACGGTCACACCATGTACTATAAATGTATATCATTTGTTAATAATAAATGTACTCTCATGTTTTATCTTTCATACTCTTTCTGCCATGTGTGTGTTTAACATGGTATCAAAGCCAACGATCTCCTGCCTTGCTCAAGTGTGAGCCACTTGTTTTTGTGGCCTTTGTAAACCAATGCTCTCCTCCTAATTATACCTTTCTGAGCATTTCTTAGAATAGAGGTTGTTACCTCTATCAACTCTGCCATTCCTCTGTTGTGAGCAGTCCTAGCCCTCTGCGACTTAAATTCTCTATTCTGAAATCCTATCAGCCATATTTTAGCTGCATTCTCTGCGCACACTAACCCAAATAGAAAATCCTGGCAGCTCTGACACTTCCACTGGCCTGAATGCATCATTATTCCCCTGCGACTCACTATTATTCCACTGGCCTGTTCCTTCTGCTACGCTGCCCCTGTGGCTGCTCCACCTGCATACAAAATGCTCAGCTCTCCCCACCGGTTGCCATACCCATACAAACCTAGCACCTGGCGCTGTTGCGGTGCATTCAATCTGACATGGGTCGGAGTAATCGTACATGACGCTGTGATTACCATTTGTTACGAGGCTTAGGCGAGGCTCTCGAATCTTGTTTATGGCTGCGTTTCGACCATATTTGCACTGCAACAGCAGGTGAGTCGCAGCCAAGCCTTTGCATGGCACGCCCGGTAGGACCCGAACACACTATCGCCTGATTGCTCCTCACCATACTCCAGGTATTACCGCGCTGCCTTTGTTGTTAAGAGCCATACTCCAGGTATTACCGCGCTGCCTCTGTTGTTAAGAGCCATACTCCAGGTATTATCGCGCTGCCTCTGTTGTTCATTACATACCAGCGTTCATATGACTGTCAAGTGGTATTACCGCATCCATAGTTGTGCGCACTATGCTCTTCTATCCACGGTTGGTCTCCATGGTAGGATAGGCACTGCTTGCTGATCCTAATTTTGCAGTTTATGTTCAGAAGTATGCACAAGACGAAGACACTTTCTTTGCTGACTCTACGGAAGCTCACCTGAAGCTTTCTGAACTTGGGTTTGCTGATGCGTAGATTCATACCTGCTACAGAGACAATCCCTTGCTACTGTTGATCGAACAACTGACCTGCGATGTGGCATTTATAATTACCTGTTGCCTTGTAATCTAAGTTGCAGGAAACGTGGGTCCAGGGTCCGTTTCCGTACGGAAATGAAATGGAAACAAGGAAACCCGTACGGTACGACCTAGAAACTTGTTTCTGGCCATACTGGCATGTTTCTCGAGGAGGAAACGTGGCTAGTATGGCTGGAAACGAGTTTCCGGGCCGTACGTCTAAGTTTCCTCTTGTAACTTGACATTTTCTTGTATTTTTTTTAATTTTTTCGCTTCTAATTTTTTGTTGGGTGACTCAAATATGTTTTAGATGCTTCTAGATGATATTTGAGAGTGGTTTCGCCCTCATTGGATTTCATATGGAGAAAGTAGAATTTTAGATCTCACTCAAAATACAGCAGACTTATCTGTTTTTCAGGATTTCAGGATTGGAGGGATTGCAATGTTTCCATTGGATTTTGTCATGTAATAGGGTATGGAACTTGTATTTAATCAAGAGAACGAAGCCCTCTATGCATGGGAGACTCCCAATAATCAAGCGCATGTAGGGTACTAGGGTATGAAACTTGTATTTAATCAAGAGCACTAAGGTCGTTCGACTATGTAGGAGGAGACTCCCAAACAAGCATGAGACAAGAAATTAGAAATTTCTTGTGGCTGATTTTGGATATTTCTATTTTCATGAGTAAATGTGATGTAAATTTAGAGACTTATAGTTTATGCATTGACAATTGAAAATTTAATCATAATGTAATAAATTAGAATGTATCATATATGCTTTATGATTGCACATATTTTATTAAATGTCCTAATATATATATATATATATATTGATATTGCATTTCCCCATTTCCAAAATTGGGGGGGGGGTCACGTTTCATACCCGTGCCCGTTTCGGAAACTCGTACCCTTTTCCTCGTTTCGTGCAACTTAGCTTATAATCCTTTCATACCTGCTGCAGATACAATTCCTTGCTTGATAGCCTCGTTTTGTATTTTATCTAATCTTTTTGATTTTGGACATTTGAACTATCACGCTGGTGCGGGGGCTGCTCCATTGAACGCTCTAGGTGTCACGCTGGTGGTGTTTGAATAGTGTATGCAATACCGTTGTCTGAACGTTATAAGAGAGGTATCGGGCCTGCGGCAGAACAGGACATCGACATAATCCATGTCGGGCCTCTTCAGCGAAGCCTTGGTGCCTTCAACAATGTGCTTGCGGAAAAGCCCCTTATGCCTTCAACAATGGACTTAAACCCATTGCAGCAGAATTGGATGTGCCTCTAGCACAACTTGCTATTGCGTGGTGTGCATCAAATCCAAATGTTAGCACAGTCATTACTGGTGCAACAAAAGAAAGCCAGATTCACGAGAACATGAAAGCAGTGGACGTTATTCCAAAGTTGACACCAGATATCTTGGAGAGGTATTAAGCCTGAGAACATAGAAGAGTTGTACAAGTCAGTGCATGCTACAATGTTTTCGGAGCTCTGAAGGGTGCTTTGGATGGAGGATTAGATATTCCTCATAGCGACAAGCGTTTTGCTGGTTATAACAAGGAAAGCAAGAGCTTGGATGCTGAGGTCCATCGAAAGTATATTTTTGCCGATAGCTATTGTTCTATTCCATTTCCTGCACCACTCTTCCGTATTGGTATTATAAGAACTATATTGTTCAGTTCTTTTTAACACAGTCGACTCCCATATGCTCTATATGGTTACAATATCACCCCCAACGACTTGCTGACCATCGCGTGATCTCTCATCAAATGGAGCTGACTTTCTCGTATCAAACGAAGCAAACTTTCTCTCATCAAAAGTATTGTGTGTTGAATGGTCCACAATCCACCGCGCTCGGCTCCATACCATTGTTGGCTCCACAGTCAACTCCTCCCACACACAGTTAGCCTCACTCATCACAATCGGCCTCACCACTGCGCAGCAAAATTGTTCCCTTGAATTCCTCTTTCAAAACGTTGCTTTCCCGGAATAATCCTTTCGTTGTTGCGTTGCGTTGGTTGAACGCTGCTGTCCCATATACATAAACACATTGCTGTTACATATATACAAGGCTGGTATATATATACGCTGACACCCTCTATGCTACCAAATTTGAATTTCATTGCAAGTTTACTGAATTTTTAAAGATCTGGTAAACGTTTTCGGCGAGGGATTATTTTATGTTGTTTCCAAGCTCTTGCTGTCTTTTCTGAAGTGTATATCTGATGTAAATTGCATTATAGCGTGGATTCTCGATTTTGAAAGAGACTTTTTTGATGTATTTCAATTGAGTATTGATAGTGGAATATGAAGCAGAAATTCTTGTGCCCTCACTGTGATTCAAAAGGCTGAGTCATTCTAGATCTAAAGGTTTCAAGAGTTGAGTTATAATAGGGAGAGAGAGTCGCATTATTCTAGATGCATCAACGATAGTCTCAAGAGCTTAAGTGGATCAAATCATCTGCCATCACTCCATGTCTATTGAAAGGAGACAATTCATCTAGCCATTGGAGAAGCCATGTTGCAATATTAGGATCAAAGGAATCGAACTGCAGCCACTGATGTTATGATCTGATTTCTACATGCCTGTAGTAGTGAGTTTATGAGAGGTTGAGCTCGTGTACATGTTCTAGATTTCATGTGCCTGTAGTAGCTTGTAATGTGCATGCAACAGTCTATCAATATCATTGTGGTTTATTTGCTTCGTAAAGGAAGGGAAGATCTAGAGAAAGAGAGCACTTTACTGGGTTCACCAGAGAATTGCATTGAAGGCTATTGTGCACGGATGTTAGTGTTATATGGTGTATGGTCGATGAAATATAGAAGCTAATCTCATTTCTGTTGGGGTCTTGTTATTGCTGGAAAAGAAGAGCTTGTGGGCTGCAAACCTGTCAAGCTGGACATTCTGTTAAAGCAACAATATTGGGATTGCTGTGTAGAAATTGAGGCACAAGACATTGTGAAGTGAGAACATGAGCAGTGCAAATTAATTCGTGTTGAAAAGTTGGCAAATTAATTTTCTAAAACCATTATTGTTTCTACAAGTGCATTTTTGGTCATTTATTGATTTGATTGTTTGAATAATGGAGAAAATTCATGGATTATTGAAGTTATTAAGCACTCTAATCTTATCTACTGGTGGAAGCACAGTTAAAGTCAACAAAGACACTCTCAGAGATATTCAAACATCTTTACAACATGCACAAGAAAACATTGATTTTTTGCAGCTTGGATCTCAGCTACAGCTAGCAGAATTACAACAATGGAGTCATCATTCTAAACCCATTTATGTTCAGAACAATGAAACAGACTCCCATAAACAACAAGACAATAATGTTATAGTTGATTCAGATCCAATGCTCAATAAAGCAGCAGTTGTACATGCAGATGCAGAAGTTCAGTTTGCACTTCCCAAGCCAATCATCAGACCTTGGGAAGAGCTTGTCCACAACAAGCACAAAACTAGTCTTGGATATGACAAGGACGTGTCCTTTCATATTCCAGACTACTCCAAACCAATCCAATTTCAAAGTGCTGGATTTCTTCAGGACGGTTCATCTTCACTTGCTCCTCATGATAGTTCACCTCCAGCTGTTCCAGATTTTGGTTCTCTTCCATAGCAACAACAACAGATTGTGAAATGCCAACACTGTGACCGAGTTGGCCATTTGAAAGATCACTGTTTTGATCTTCATCCATGTAAGCACTGTCATAAAACCAGTCATTCTTCAAACAGATACTTCAGAAACAAACCTCCTACAAGAACAAAGATTCATCTTGGATAGATCGCTTCTTGGCAATGGCATCAACAACGAAGGAGATATTTCAGTCACATGTCGAACTTGTTCTAGAGTATTGAACCAATGTTGCACGAAGCGGGGGCGAAGCGGAAGCGTTTTTTGGAAGCGGGGACGCGGAAGCGTCATTTTCCAAAAATCTAGGAAGCAAAGCGTCCGCGGAAGCGTTTGCTATATATATATATATTTTTTTTGCATTTATACTCAAAACAAACATCCCAAATAGCAAATTAATTGTAGAAGACATGAAAACATGCATATTTTTGCATAAATCAAGATAGATATAACATCCATTGAACATTAATGATTAATTATTCGAGCATCAACCATTTAGATGCATCAACCATCTAGAATCTAGATTCTTCTCCTCTTGTCTAGCCTTTGCCTCTACCTCGATTGTCTAGGGATATTAGTCAACATTGCCCAATTTTGATCAAACTACCTAATTCAAGACTTAAAATATGTTAGAAAAAGCTTAACGTGCTTGATTGATGATTTTGACTTGATTGAAAGGTAATTTTTTGCTAAGGGCGTGCCGTGTGACAAAGGAGTTCACCAATTAACACCACCAACACTAGGGTACATATAGGGCTTGGTGCTCTTGATTAAATGCTAATCGCATACCTTCATACTTGATATAATCTAATGAAATGCCACAATCCCATTGATCTTGAATTCCTGAAAACTGTTAAGTTTGCTGAATTTTGAACAGGATATGAAATTCTATTTTCTCCATATGAAGTCCAATGAGGCTGGAACCACTCTCAAACATCCTGAGTCATTTCATGGTAATGTTAAAGTTTTAAGTAAAAGGATGAAAATGAAAAATAAAGGAGAATGTCACTTTTACTTTAAGAAATTAACATTACCATGAGGGAGCATCTGCTATATTTATATTTTTTTTTGCCTTCATTCGTCACCCTAACCCAAGGTGGACCCACCCCCAACAAGCAAACTCACCTAAAATAAAAAAAAATTGAAAAATAAACGATTTTCTTAACGCTTTTCTGGAAGCTTTTTCGGAAGCGTACGCTTCCGGATCTGAAGCGCCACGCTTCCGACGCTCGAAGCGCCGTACGAAGCGCGCTTTGGCGCTTCGGAAGCGACGCTTCCGTACCACGCTTCCAAATTTCCAGGAAGCGGCAAAAAATTCGGAAGCAGCGCTTTCGGCCAAGCTTCCTAGGCGCTTCCGTACGGGACGCGCTTTGGGGCTTGGAACCGTGTGGGGGGGGGGGCGCTTCATGCAACATTGTATTGAACAGTCTTGTAGTTGAGTTTTCTCCATCATCTCACCTTGTATATGACAGGGGGGGAAATGATGGTCATCTACAAGCTTCAAAGCCACATCAAGCGAGCTTGAGCCACAACCTGTCACACTAGATTCAAAGTTGTAGCCAGAGACAAAGATGCCCCTGAGCATGCTTTCAGTTGGTAATGCCTCTTCAAAGAATTTGGGACACTTCCTCTAGCAAAAGACTTCAATTTCTTGCCAGTTTTGGAAGAGCTCTAGGAATTGCATTAAGCATTCCAGAGTTGGTGGTAATCCTTAAACCATGCAGGTTGAGACCTCCCTTTTCAGGTTGAGATTCTCCCTTTTATGCGGGGTGAGACCTCCCTTTCATGGTTGAAGGTTTCCCTCTTCAAAACATCAGGAACACTTCCTTTAGCAGAAGACTTGAGCTTCATGCCAGAATTGGAAGAGTTCTGGGAACTGCACTAAACGTTCCAGTGTTGGTGGTCATCCTTAAACTACCGCCCTTTATCCAATATTTCAGAGAGCACATTCAGCCTAGTGCTGCTGTGCATTTTTTGCACATTTTGTATTACAGCTCTCATTTTGGACTCATACATAACGCTTCGGATTAAGGGGGGGAATGTTGGACACCTAATCCTCTATGGTTTAGTGTGGAAGCGGAATAGACTAAGGAAGTCCGTGAAACCTTGGGATGTGGAACCCAACAATGTTAATGGATAAAGTCCCCTAGGGCTTTGGGTTAGAACCCTAGCAGAGCAGAAGTGATCTACAACAAGAAACAAGCAAAAAACTCAGGCAAAATGCTTAAACGAGCAAACTATGCGAGGATGTACATACTTGGGGGTCCTTCGTTCGGGTAGTTCCAGCCAGGGTTCAAACCCTCTGCAACTCCTCACGATCTTTGAACTTGCAAAACAACCAATTAAAAGACACACAACAACATATAGATAAAGCATTATAGTGAAATCAACTTTATAGCATATAAATAGATGGTTAGCTATACATTGAAATAGTCATTCATACATAAACCATAACAATAACATCAGATGCATGAACAAAAGTTGATATTAGGAACAAGACAGTGTTTCTTTTATTGCAGATAACTATAATCAAAACATAGAAAGAGTTCACTTGAGTCTTCCTCTTTCGGCTCCAAGCAGAATCGTTCTCCAGGTCTGTCTAGTCCCGGTCTTCAAAAGGCTCCTTCCATAACCAATACAAGGATATCTCCCACAAGTGAAAGGATATCAACTCTCAAGGAAACAAGGGTTTCTTGAACTTGGGGAAGTGCTTGAAGCACATGGATCTTCAGACTTGATCAGGGGATAATCTCAGCAGAGTAATTCTCTATTTTCTCTCCTCCTAAAGGCCTTCCCATTGAAGTCTTTTTATACTTCTCCCAAAGTAGTTTTTTAGTTGGGAAACTGTTGGGAACATTTGGGCCACGGGCACTAATAGGTAATCAACGGGTAAAACCCGTGATGTCCGCCCATAATTAAGGAAATTTATTTTTTTTAAGTGTTTTAAGACATATACGCGAGCTGGGTATAGACTGACCTGTGTGTACACGCGTTTAATATAGGGGAAAGTCGCGTACAGGGAGTAAAACACTGTTTTTTGAATATTTGGACCAAGTATGGAAGGAGGGGTTGCCCTGGGCCATAAACCTAAGTTGCAGGAAATGTTGGAAAAGGGTCTATTTCCGGCCGGAAATGAAACAGAAACGAGGAAACTCGTACCGTACGGCCTGGAAATGCGTTTTCGGCCGTACTGGCCCATTTCTCGAGGAGGAAACATGGCCAATACGGCCGGAAACGCGTTTCCAAGCCATACAATGGAGTTTCCTCTTCTAACTTGACTTTTTCTTGTGTTTTTCTTTTACGTTTTCATTTTTAATTTTTTATTGGGCAACTAAAATATCTCCTGGATGCTTCTAGATGCCTCTGAGTGGGGCAGCCTAATGTTCAAGCCTATGGCCTTAGTTTTGATATGCAGTTCATGATAATGTTAAATTCTTAAAGTAAAAGTGACATTCTCCTTATTTTTCATTTTCATCCTTTTACTTAAATTTTTAACGTTACCATGAAATGACTTGGGATGTTTGAGAGTGGTTTCACCCTCATTGGATTTCATATGGAGAAAGTAGAATTTTAGATCTCCCTCAAAATCTAGTAGACTTATCTGTTTTTCAGGATTTCAGGATTGGGGGGATTACAATGTTTCCATTGGATTTTGTCATGTACTAGGGTATGGAACTTGTATTTAATCAAGAGCACTCAGGTCGTTTGACTATGTAGGAGGAGACTCCCAATCAAGCACGAGACAAGAAATTAGAAATTTTTCGTGGCTGATTTTTGATATTGCTATTTTCATTATGTGATCATTCATGAGTAAATGTGATGTAAATTTAGAGACTTATAGTCTATGCATTGAGAGTTGACAATTTAATCATAATGTAATAAATTAGAATGTATCATATATGCTTTATGATTTCACATATTTCTTAAATGTCCTAATATATATATATATATATATATATATATATTGCGTTTCCCCGTTTCCAAAATTTGGGGAGGTCACGTTTCGTACCCGTGCCCGTTTCGGAAACTCGTACCCATTTCCCCGTTTCGTGCAACTTAGCCATAAACCAAGCATCACAAATACATAAGGTGGTATTTGGAGCTATAACAAACGGTCACACCATGTACTAGAAATGTATATGATTTGTTAATAATAAATGTACTCTCATGTTTTATCTTTCAAACTCTTTCTGCCATGTGTGTGTTTGACAGTACTCCATGCCAAAACATGTCAGAGTACACCATTTTTGGAATGGCTTTCCCGTCCCGTCTCTTGCTGTATCTACAATTACGCCAGTCATCAGACACAAACATTGCTTCAACTCGAACTGACATCGAAGCAAAGACTGAAGAGTAATAAAGTTTGTGGCAAAACCTGTGATCGCAGGACGCCGCAACTCCTTGTTTCTAGTGAACTTTCTCATGAGGCTAAGAACAAAAGCATGGTTATAAATAAACTTGGGGACGCTCCTAGCCATATCAACCGCCTCCTTGATGAAGGAGAGTTTCCCCATATCCTAAAGCAACAAATCGAGACAATGTGCTGCACACGGAGTCCAGAACAATGTGTGATGCCTCTCCATAAGCATCTTGCCGGCAGACACATAATTAGCTGCATTGTCTGTTATGACTTGCACCACATTCTGTACACCAATCTCCCGAATGAACCCATCTAACAACTCACATATTGTTGCTGCATCTTTGATATATTCTGATGCATTCACTGATTTAATAAACATGGTACCTTTAGGACAATGTACCAAGAAATTTAGAAGGGTCCTACCCTTCCTATCTGTCCAACCATCAGACATCACTGTGCATCCAGTAACTTCCCATGTTTTTTTCAACTCTGCCAATCTAGAGTTGATGTCCTGCTTTTCTGCTTGAAGAATTGCCCCTCGCAACTCCTCATATGTAGCACTTTTGTACCTTGGGCCCACAACAGCAATAGCATCACACTTTGGCTGCCAAAATGGATTGGTTTTGGTGATGCTGAGAGGTAAATCGCTCCAGAAAAGACATCTGTTGCTGAACCAAGCTCATGACACTCTAAGCATCTTAAATTTTCTATGTCTTCCTTCTTATTTGGATGACAAGACCATCCAAATTTCCTTTGGCTCAACATGTTCATTCTGGCTGCATGTGCTTGGAATTTACCAGGAGGATCAGTTTCCTCTTTGGATTTCAATCGGGATTCTTTCATCACACATTGAGATCACAACTCATCAAGACTGGAAGTCTCCTTTCTCGAGTAAATGCTGGTCACAAACTCCATTCTTGAGGCAGAACATTGAGAATTACTGTTGTCATTTCTGCTTTAGAAATTGTTTCACCAAGAGCTTGCAACTGATCTCTTAACTGAGATATCCTCACAAGATATGTTGCATTGTCTTCTTCAAATGGAATTCTGATCTTGTACAGCCTGTTCTTCAAAGCTATCTTTTGTCCAGAAGTGCGGACACAATATAATTTTGTTCAGCCTGTCATAGATATCCTTGGCTTTGTTCAGCTCTGCAACAAATGGTATTAGATGATTCCTGTTGGATTCGATCAATATCCTCTGGGTTCTTATCTCACTTTTGTAACATTTGTTCCACTCATCCACATTCTTTTTGTCAGGTTTTGTAGCCTTTCCTAAAACAATGTTCATGGCATCATTCTCTATCAGAATGAGGTCTAGACTCTATCCTCTTCTTCCATCCTTGATAGTTAGAGGTACCCTCAAACCTGTTACTTTCTTTGCAAAACACTGACATGGTGGTTGCTAGAGTTGCAGACTGTAGGTTGATTTCTTGAGATAAGATTTCCCCTGGACTGCTACTTGTCAATTTCAACAAACTGCTCTTCTTCTGAATCCATTTTGAATTGTACAGGTCACACTTGACTGACTGCTACAGGTGTATCAAATATTCTGCTTGACTTGCAATGACTGTCAATAGACAAAGATTGTCTTGCACTGATTCTTTGTCACAGATCTTCTAATTGCCTGTAGCATGCCAACGTGATCAAGACAAAGTGCAGCTTATTTACTGAAGTCTGTACTCAAGGACTAAAGTTCCAACAAATAGAGATTCTTGACACCTTTATAGAGCAATACTTTTAGCAAAGTCCCCAGCAAAAATATTACTGCAATTCGAAAAGCAACTATATCTTTATTACTGTAGGTCAGCCTCACTGACTGATCAAGTTCTCACTATGTGTGTATATATATATATATATATATTAATATGCTAGCCTTGTCACTGTAGGATGCACAAGATGTGGACCATACAGATTGATCCTTCTTCCACAGGTCAGCGAACCTCTAAAGGTGAATATACTTTTACGACAGGCCTAAAGAGTCTTCACCTAGCTTGATCTAGGTCTCCCTTTTGCGAATTTTTGAGATATAGATACACAGGTCGGAAAAAGTGAATCTTTGAAGGATATCTCGGCTCCTTGATGGCAATATACTTTACAACATATAACCTTGACTTTACAACATCTAACCTTGACTTCTTACAGGTAGAGTCTTGGTCTTATTGGAATGGATCTTGAGAGACTTTGCTTCACGACTTATATATTATTGAACTTCGATGCACAAGAGTGACCTTGTAATGACACCTTTTGACGAGAATTGTACAGAGGTAAGGTAAGTTTCAGGACTTTGAAATAATCCTTCAACCCTTGATCTTGGACCTCCTTAAGATTATGACGAGGATCTTTGTTAGTTTTTGGTAGCATCAAATGTGCTCTAGCCATGAAAATTGGTGGAGAGGCTAAGACACATGAGTTCTAAAGAACCCAAAAACCGTTTGGTGAAATTCCACCTGGAATGTATTTTATTAAAATAATTAATATTTTTAATGGGGTTACTAAGTCTAAATTTAGAAAAATTAAAGTATTAATGGGTATTAATCAAAATATGGGTGATAATGTTCTAGAAAGCAGATCAAGTCAAGTTTTTAATCTTAGCCATTGATTAGAGACTTAATCTCGGTTGTTGAAGTCTCAACGAGAAAAGTATAAGGAGGCTTGGGGTTCATTTAGAAAGACACACGGAGAGAACGAATTGATCTAGAGTTTAAAATTTCTGGGGCTAGGAAGCTGAGAAATTCAAACTAAGTGATCATTCTGAGGCAGAGGGGCAGGGATAGTTCGGGAAAATTGGGCAGAGAGGCGGAGAGCCACTAGTGGAGGCAGCGCAACACCTAAAGGTACTGACGCTGGGCCAGTCTGGGCCCACGCAGGCTTGACCCAGGGAGAGCCAACACAGAGGAGAAGCTGCCCTCAATGTGGAAAAAGTCGAAGTCGGGATTAATTCGGCAAGGGTCCAAAAGTTGAAAAACTCGTCAAAGTCGGGAGCTTTTTGAAAAAGTCGGCAAAATTAAAATAACACAAAATTATTCATTTTTTTTAATTTTTTTTAACATCTAGAGTATCCACAACATCAAATAAATGCATTTCCACGTAAACATGTAAAGTAAGCTAATATATAATATGTAAATGAAGTCTAGTGCTACATCACATATCAAAATAGTGAATCAACTCTTGAATTTTGAGCCCTGTCTGAGTCTCAACTCTCAAGAGTCAAAATATCAACAAAAAATATAATAAATGTATATCATCAGTCATCTAAAAGTCATCAATTAATCAGTCACTGAGATCCTCTTCCCCTTTTAATTTTTGTTTCCGCTAATTGTATTAAGAAATAAGTCATGCATTTATTTAGTAGATTGTAATCTGCTTGGGTAATAAGGTGTCACGTGGTAGGTCCAATGAAAATTAACAGTGAGTATCACAGTAGATGTGAAAATTAATGCTTGGTGACTCCAAGCTGCTTATTTTCTGAGAAAACAATAGATGTGAGATTACTAACCTAGCCTTGGCATCTATTATTCAAAAACTCTTGGAGGTAAAATCCACTTCTGATACATAACCTTTCCCCACATTTACAAGGAGTTCACCACTAAAGAAGATTCCCTTTCAAAACGTGCTCTCATTGCAGGAAGGATCTTTGCTGTCACAAGATTTCACAAGTACTTTGTTCTTGTCTGAAAAATGGGTTCTTTTTTGAGGCACTGGTTTTGTTTTTTTGGACAGGTTGTTGTTATTTGACCTTCATGACCTCCTCTTTGTTGTTTCTTCTGGAAGCATTCAACAACTGTAACAATGTTTTTGATGGTGTGGGGTTCTTTCTACGGAAGACTGTTGTATGCCTATCCTTTTGGTACTTTTGTAATCTTTTGAAGGGGCAGTGGTTGTTAGAGTCTGGATCATTGAAACCCTGGAGGCTTAGCCAATGTATACTTTGCTTTCTAACTAGAAATATGAAGTATAAAGATTTGTTTTTCTTTGAAAAACAACAACATATCTTAACCTCAAAACAAACAGATTACAAATGAGACTACTATGCTCACAAGAAGTATGACAAACAATACAATGCAATAACTTGAAAATGCATGGATGGAAGCTTCAATTTACAGTTTTTCACCTTTGCGGCCTCTTTATCCGCGGCCTGGGAAGGGAGGCAGACTTTTTGGGTCGACTCCCAATTAAATTGGGAGTATAAGGAAAAAATCGCAATTTTTTCCTTTGTGAAAAAGTCGCCAAAAAGTCGGGGGATTAAATCGTTTAGTTCAAAAAATCGCGTTTTTAGGATTAAATCGGGATTTTTTGCAGACTTTTTCCACACTGGCTGCCCTCACGCAAAAATCCAGAATTTTGGTGGGGCGCTGCTGGAATAGCCGGGGAAAGTTGACGCAGAAGCTCTAGGTGGCAAAAGAGACAACGCAAGGCTGATACAGGGCCAACGCAAAGATAGCCAGGGGTTTTCCAGCGCTGCTGCCAGATCAACCGAAAACTGCCGGGTGAAGTGAGGTTATCTCACTTAGTTTTCCGCCGTTGTATTTTTCTCTGTAATTGGATTGCCGGTAGGGCATCCAACATTCTATTCAGAACTACTGCTTAATAATATAAAACCCTCAGAGCTGCTGCACTGGTTTTTCCAGGGACTATTTTGTCCAAAAATAACAGTGTCCTATGTATCTTGTTCTTTGCTTAGTTTCTTGTTTCATGTAATCAAATTAAATTGGTGTAGGCTGCTGAAGTAATTTACTTTATTTTTTTTCTAGAAAATAACTAACGGTCACACAGGTAGAGTCTTGGTCTTATTGGAATGGATCTTGAGAGACTTTGCTTCACGACTTATATATTATTGAACTTCGATGCACAAGAGTGACCTTGTAATGACACCTTTTGACGAGAATTGTACAGAGGTAAGGTAAGTTTCAGGACTTTGAAATAATCCTTCAACCCTTGATCTTGGACCTCCTTAAGATTATGACGAGGATCTTTGTTAGTTTTTGGTAGCATCAAATGTGCTCTAGCCATGAAAATTGGTGGAGAGGCTAAGACACATGAGTTCTAAAGAACCCAAAAACCGTTTGGTGAAATTCCACCTGGAATGTATTTTATTAAAATAATTAATATTTTTAATGGGGTTACTAAGTCTAAATTTAGAAAAATTAAAGTATTAATGGGTATTAATCAAAATATGGGTGAGAATGTTCTAGAAAGCAGATCAAGTCAAGTTTTTAATCTTAGCCATTGATTAGAGACTTAATCTCGGTTGTTGAAGTCTCAACGAGAAAAGTATAAGGAGGCTTGGGGTTCATTTAGAAACACACACGGAGAGAACGAATTGATCTAGAGTTTAAAATTTCTGGGGCTAGGAAGCTGAGAAATTCAAACTAAGTGATCATTCTGAGGCAGAGGGGCAGGGATAGTTCGGGAATATTGGGCAGAGAGGCGGAGAGCCACTAGTGGAGGCAACGCAACACCTAGAGGGACTGACGCTGGGCCAGTCTGGGCCCACGCAGGCTTGACGCTGAACCAGGGAGAGCCAACACAGAGGAGAAGCTGCCCTCACGCAAAAATCCAGAATTTTGGTGGGGCGCCGCTGGAATAGCCGGGGAAAGTTGACGCAGAAGCTCTAGGTGGCAAAAGAGACAACGCAAGGCTGATACAGGGCCAACGCAAAGATAGCCAGGGGTTTTCCAGCGCTGCTGCCAGATCAACCGAAAACTGCCGGGTGAAGTGAGGTTATCTCACTTAGTTTTCCGCCGTTGTATTTTTCTCTGTAACTGGATTGCCGGTAGGGCATCCAACATTCTATTCAGAACTACTGCTTAATAATATAAAACCCTCAGAGCTGCTGCACTGGTTTTTCCAGGGACTATTTTGTCCAAAAATAACAGTGTCCTATGTATCTTGTTCTTTGCTTAGTTTCTTGTTTCATGTAATCAAATTAAATTGGTGTAGGCTGCTGAAGTAATTTACTTCATTTTTTTTCTAGAAAATAACTTGATAATGTATATTAAAATCAAGGAGGAGAAGTAAATTATGTTTTGCTGCAGTAGGGTTCCTTGAGTATAAAAATTTTCACATGGTATGAGAGCATTGATTGTGAAACAAGAAGAGTAGATCCAACGTTGAGTAGAGAGGCCAATAACTGCATTTGGCAGAAATTCGAATCCCCTTGGAGAGATTGTGCAGTCCTTGCTAGGAAAGCAGAGATTCCGAGGAAATCTCTCTCTGAGAGAGTCGACAGAGAGGTATAATTTCCAGTTCGTGAGCTTGCAGAGGCAGAGAGAGTGACGTAGAGCCTCAGTGCAGTGCTTGAAGGGCACAATTTTTGTCAAGACAAAAATTCGTCGGAAAAGAGCGAAGACACATAGAAGGGGAATTTTCTCCTCAGAGAACTTTTCTCGCCAAAAGTTCGAATTTTTCACTTGCGGGACAGCAGACCAGTGTTGCGCAGTGACTAGAGGAGTCAATTCGATAGTTTGGGTGAGTTGGCATCACATGGGCTCAAAGATTAGGACAGGTTGGAAGGAGCTTCCAACTACGTCATATGGAAGACCATAATCTTAGTTGTTCTAGAGGAGTACGATCTCGAAGCTAATGTCAAGAGTGTTGTGGTTGTTCCCGCGGACAATGATCAAAAGAAGAAGTAGAAGGCCGAGTAGGGAAAAGCGAAGAGGTTCATAATCGATGGAGTTTGAGGTCATGTGGTTTCACAGGTGCAGGGCAAAGATACAACCCGAGAAATGTCTGAAGCTTTGTCTTCTTTATATGAAGGTCCTTCTGAACAATGGAAGATGTACTTAGAACAAAAGTTGCAGTGGACATTGATAAATAAGGGAGAAGGCATTAACTCCTATCTTCAACGTCTTAAGGACACCAGAGACCAGCTTGTTACAGTGGGGTCTACTCCTCAGTCTACCGCAATGGTAAGGACGACCCTGAATGGAGTCTCAGATGAATGGAAAGTCTTCATCCAAAGTATATTGGGCAAGGAAAGACTACTTTCATGAGAGGAGATCTGGGCAGCCTTTCAACAGGAAGAATTAAGGAGGGATCTGGTTAAGGTCAACCTCAATGGCAGTAGTGGGAGTGGCATAAAGACCAAGGAGGAGGTGGAGAATGCAAATCTAGCATCAAAGGGACAACAGAAGTAGAAGTGGAAGAAGGACATTTCGAAGGTGAAATGTTTTAGATGTGGCGAGATGGGCCACTTTGCATCCCAGTGTCCTTTGAAGCAAAAGGATAAGGATGAGAAACATGATCCTAAGGCTGCTCCAGCAAAAATTGACAAAGATGAGTATGCCATTAGTGCCCACCCATCTCTGGGAGGGAAATGGGGCGATATAAGCTGTAGTCGAGAGGACTACATGTGGGTAGGATCCTTGAGGAACCCACCCCTTGAATCAATTCCTTGTTACGGGAGCCCAAAATTCAGCAGTAGCGAGATGGACTTAGTGTCAGATGATGCAATGAGTTTGCTGGAGAGACAGATGCAGTAGCCTAAGACTAGAGACTAATCAACGCAGAGCAAGGTTGGCAGCAGTGAAGATGGCACAAGTGTAGAAGTCAGGAGCAACACAAAATATTCAGAGGGTAAGAGACAACTATTAGTCAGTTTCTAACATTCACATGGTATTATGCTAAACATAGTTCAAAAATTTGGGATGCTTTTCTGTTGCTCAACAACAACAATTGGAAAATGATGCAGTGCAGAGTTAGCAGTGGTAGTGTTAGCAGCAGACGAAGAGGGAGCTGTAGTATAGATGCAACAGTGGCAGTGGCAGTGTCATGGGCAGCAGTACAATAGTAACAACACAGTTTTGGTGGCAACAATAGTGTAGAAAGGAGATGCTTCAGAAATAGAGCAACATGCAGTTGGACATTGTTGCTTGAGCACATTCCTCGCTAAGAGGGAGTGTTGGTATTTAGTAGCATCGGGTGTGCTCTAGCCATGAAAATTGGTGGAGAGGCCAAGCCACATGAGTTCTAAAGAACCCAGAAACCGTTTGGTGAAATTCCACCAGGATTGTATTTTATCAAAATAATTAATATTTTTAATGGGGTTCCTAAGTCTAAATTTAGGAAAATTAAAATATTAATGGTTATTAATCAAAATATGGGTGAGAATGTTCTAGAAAGCGGATCAAGTCAATTTTTTAATCTTAGCTGTTGATTAGAGACTTAATCTCGACCGTTGAAGTCTCAACGAGAAAAGTATAAGGAGGCTTGGGGTTCATTTAGAAAGACACAGAGAGAGAAGATCTAGAGTTTGATATTTCTGGGGCTAGGAAGCTGAGATATTCGAAGTAAGTGATCATTCTGTAGCAGAGGAGCAGGGATAGTTCGAGAATACCAGGTAGAGAGGCGGAGAGCCACTAGTGGAGGTATCACAACACCTAGAGGGATTGACGTTGGGCCAGTTTGGGCCCACGTAGGCTTGATGCTGAACCAAGGAGAGCCAGTGCAGAGGAGAAGCTGTCTTCACGTAGAAATCTAGAATTTTGCCGGGGAGCTGCCTGAATAGCCGGGATAGGTTGACGCAAAAGCTCTAGGTGGCAGAAGAGATAACTCAGGGCTGATGCAGAGCCTTTAAGGCTGACGCAGAGCGTTTAAGGTTGACGCAGGGCCAACACAGAGATAGCCAGGGGTTTTCCAGTTCTGCTACCGAATTAGCCGGGTGAAGTGAGATAATTTCACTGAGTTTTCCGCCATTATATTTTTCTTGTAATTGAATTGCCGAGAGGGCATCCAATATTGTATTCAGAACTACTACTTAATAATATAATACCCTTAGAGCTGCTGCACCGGTTTTCTCGCATTGCGTTTTCACAGTTCTACGGCCGGATCAGTTGGAAACTGTCGAGTGAAGTGAGGTAATTTCACTGAGTTTTCCGCCATTATATTTTTCTCTGTAACTGGATTGCTGAGAGGGCATCCAACATTGTATTCAAAGCTACTGCTTAATAATATAAAACCCTCAGAGCTGCTGCACCGGTTTTCTCGCATTGGGTTTTTTCGGGGACTATTTTGTCCAAAAATAACGGTGTCCTATGTATCTTGTTCTTTGCTTAGTTTCTTGTTTCATGTAAATTAAATTGGTGTAGGCTGCCGAAGTAATTTACTTCAATATTTTTCAGAAAATAACTTGATAATGTATATTAAAATCAAGTAGGAGAAGCAAATTCAGTTTCGCTGCAGTAGGGGTTCCTTGAGTATAGGAATTTCCATAATATTTATAGTTATGATTTCAAAACGAAACTTACGCACGAGAGTAGAGACTATCTTGATACTTTTCTTAGGGTTTTTACTTATGCACAAAAATGATACCTTAGATCATTTGCTTATAGATGGAGAATTCGTCTCCAACAAAGTAGTCCTTGAATGCTAATATACAGTGACTGAGATAGACATACCGGAGGTGCGAATTTTCTAAAGAAAGAAGGGTGATTGCAGACCTTGTGGTCTTCCTTGGATCTTCACTCCAATGCCAGTGAATGCGGCCTCCCTTAGGCTTGTAGATAACCCCTTCGCTCCTCAAAAATGTGCCTTTTGTGCTCTTGATCTAGCTGTAGTAGGTCTGCGGCCTCAATGAAGTGATTAAGGGCTAATGTAGGTGCAAAAACTCTTCAATCTGCTAGCTAAGGAGTGCGGTCTTGAAAGGTTTGTCCTCTTACTAATTCGGTCTCTTGAAACAAACTTAAATTGATCTTCAAACACCCTCTGCCAAGGGTCTGTTTCTGTGATTTGTTCTTGATTTCATGCATAAAAAATTGATATTGATGCCTCCACAATTTGGCCTAGGATGAATTTCTTGAACTGAAATGATGCCAAAGTGATCTTTTTTCTGCCCACTGTTCAAAGTCCTAGCTCTGATACCATGTTGAGAAATCTAGGGCATATAATTAGGGCTTCTTTTACATTGATTTCTCTTATATTTTTGACATTTTCTTGTGTATTAGATTAGGATATTAACTTCATTCTTTAGTTCTAATTAACATCAAGACAAATGCCAACAAGAATATCAAGAAAACACAAAAACACCAGAAGTAAGCTCCAAGCCAGGCGAAAACCCCAAGTGGGGAAAACCTAGAAAAGTATCTCTTCTTATAGAATTTGTCCAATGAAGACATCCAAGACCAATACCCAAGCCAAATCAAGTGATGAGCCAACCAAACCCCAAATTAATTTTCTACAAAGATCAGACTGAGGAAACCCTAGGTCGTCCTTCAAGAACTTGAACGTGTAAGAAATGGCAACAGAAAAAACACATCTTATTTCCTTCGCTGGCCTCCAAAATTTTGCTCCACTTCTTACAGAAAATTCGCTGGACAGATCTTCCTTCTTTTCACTGGATCATATACATTCTTCCTTCTTAGATCTATCCTTAAATGAGGAGGACAAGTCTCCTTATATAGGCTTTCATGGAGGATGAATTGGGCCTTTCTAGGCCAATTTGTTGCTGGATGGTCGACCCATCACTTAGAGGTCCTTCTTTGATACATGAGTCCTCCAAGGGCCAGTACATCATGACCTTGACCCTTTAACCTGTCAACAAGATGCCTAGAGCACTCAATGGGTGCTTTAACCTAGGACCACAACAAGACGGGCAAAAAACCCACTTACAATAATAATATTTTTCTTTTACAAATAATTTCTATTCTTTTTCCTTTTGACAAGTACATCAATAATTACATTTTCTTTTGACAAGTACCTCATCAAGTCATGACCCAATACAATAAATGAAGACCAAACCTAGTTACATTTTCAACAGGCTCCTTCTTAGAGGGGAATTGTATGTTGGATAATCTCAAGGCTATAAGCTTTGAGATCCTGATAAGACCAAGCAAAGACATCCTTGAATTACCTTAATAACCTCTCCAATTCATCCCTTTCTTGTTTTGATAGACACTTTCCTATCCTGACCACTTGAGGGGATGAAGGAGAACCCAAGTTGATTTATATAATGTCAGATAAAGTCTTGGTCCTCTTGTTTAACACGATGATATATAGTATCCACCACACTTCTTCCTAATTTGGAAATTTCATTTGTAGTGAATTGAGAACTTAATGCCGCTACAACAAGGGCATCAACTGAAGAGTTGCTATTCCTAAGCATTGCTTCTTTGGAAAAGATCTCAAATTCTTTTATAGTGCTTATAACATGCTCTTTATATGGTATCAAATTTTCATTTTTAGTGCTAAAAGATCCCTTAACTTGGGAAACAATCACATCGGAGTCCCCTATGGCAAGTAATCTGCGGATATGCTTGGATTGGGCCGCATCTGATCCTAATATCAATGCTTCATACTAAGCAATATTATTAGTACAAGTGAACTCAAGCTTTAAGGAGAACAACGTGTAACTCATTGAATGAGATATTAGAATGATACTCGCCCCGAACCCTATCTTTGAGCAAGCTCCATCAAAGTACATAGTCCATACTCCCTTAGGCTCAGGGTTAGGATCAAGATAATTCTTGTATATCTTCCACTCACTAAACTCATAGTCTTTTCCTAGTAGTTCTTCATCCAAGATGTAGGGGGCTTGATCAAAGGCCTAGTGGGAGGTTGCTTGTATATGATAGAGTAAGAATTTTCTCCCATAATTTGTATTGTATGGTATATATGACAATTGGGGGATCCATATCATTTCCATTAGACAACGTTTCAAGATATTGCTTTTCCTTTACCCTATCAACTTGAGAAAGGATAATATTGTAATTGTGTGACACCATAAAGGTCTCGCTTTCAACTTTTCTTTGAAGTTTTGGCATGGGGTCATTGTTATCTTCAAATATGACTTGTATAGATTTATGCTGCACTTCTTCAAGGGCTTGACTGGCTTCAAGTGCCAGATCTTGGGCATGGAGGATGTTTGTTGGCTTCTTATCTCTTGCTGTGTAGGTTATCTCTCCAACAAATGCTTGGAGGTAAGTTGCAAGTACCAACTCATCTAGGGGCTTGAGTTTTTCAGGGATATATTCAACAAGAGTGTTAAATATTTGGTTGAATTCTTTGATAGGATCGTCCTCTTCCCTTTTAATGGGTAGAAGATCTTTGTACAACTCAACCACACTTCTTTCTTCCACCCATCTAGCTGAGAAGGAAACGAAAAACTCATCCCAAGAACCTAAGGAATTAAAAGAGAGGGATAGGAACCAGTCTTGGGCATAATCTTCGAATGAAAGAGAACAAAGACATGACCATGTATTCTTTGAACTTCCTTATAGCACAAAATCCATGAAACAATGCCAAGTGTTTTATAGGATCTTCATCCTGTCTACTATAAAAGAAGGGCACCTTGTCATAATCTTGAGGGAGAGGATGTGGGTATCCTAAGATGCTCCCAAAGTTTAGGGGATGAAATACATGTTGTGCCCATGGGGAAATCCTCTTCTCATGCTAACTCTATCCACGAAAGGGGTGCGAGGAGATCACTCATCTCCCTTGTGATGTGTTAAGAGGGTTTGGGTGCCAACCTCCAAAGTTAACACTTACAGGCTTCGCTAGAAGAGGATCTTATCTTGTTGTTATATAAATTACCTCTTCAAATGGGAAGAATCTCATATGCTTCAATCTAGAGGAAGGTAGACTCTCTTCCTCCTCGACAACAATGACAAAAATATTGCCACAAAATCTAGCAAGTCTTGGAATGGAAAACCTACAAGGCATAAACTAGACCAAGAGACAACAATGGGGTAGTGGCCCACTGTCACCATAACCAAAACCCTTTGCTCTTTACGGATTTTCATTGAATGGAGGAGTCTCAGTAAGGAAGAGATCACTTATGATAGATGTTTTAAGGTCAATATGGAAAAAATGATCTCACTAGGAGCTCTTCAAGAAAGACAAACTTTAGTCTCAAGGTTCCACAAGCGAGCAATTCACTTTCTATGATGAGACCTAGAAAGGAAGGCACAAGACCTAGGGTTTAATAAATTTGACCAGTGTTGGAGTATCCAATGGTCAAGGCAAAGAGGAAAGGTTTCTTACAATGTATACGAACTATGCCAAGGCTCATGAAACCTTCAAGGAAGCCCTTAGTTTGAAGCAAAGAAAACTAGGGTTTCCCTGGCAACGATGCCAAAAATGTTGCTGCAAAATCTAGCAGGCCTTGGAGTTGAAAACCCTAAAAGGCATAAACTAGACAGAGACAACAATGGGGTAGTGGCTCACTGTCACCACAACCAAAACCTCCTGCTCTTTACGGATTTTCATCAATGGTGGGAGTCCTGTTAGGGAAGAGATAACTTATGATAGATGTTTTAAGGTTAGTATGTAAAAAATGATCTCATTAAGAGCTATTCAAGAAAGACACAATTTAGGCTCAAGATTCCACAAGGGAGCAATTTGATTTCTTTGATGAGACCTAGAAAAGAAGGCACAAGACCTAGGGTTTGATAAAATTGATGAGTGTTGGAGTATCCAATGGCCAAGGCAGAGAGAAAAGGTTTCTTGCAATGTATACCGGTTATGCCAAGCTTCATGAAACCTTCAAGGAAGCCCTTAAGTTGAAGCAAAGAAAACTAGGGTTTCACTCTTAGGCAAACAACTAGAGCAAGAAAGTTTATGTACAAAATTGAAGTGGATGGCCACCAAAAGGATAGACTTTGTGGCAAATACTATTCCCATGATGTTTAGGCTCTCCAATCCCCAAAATTCCACTTGCCTAGGGATTCACACCAAGCCCTAGTTTCCTACCTTTTGCCTAGAAAAGGGCAGAATTAGGAAAGAGAAAATATGGATAAGATCAGAGTATGATCACCAACCAACTAGACTAGTCCCTTGTCCCTTGATCACCAACCAACTAGACTAGTCCCTTGTCCCTTGGGAATATGGAGTCTAGGATGAAATAGTTTAGCCAAAAATGTTCCTAAGGAGGCCAAAATTTGATGCCCTGGCCACAAGATTTCAAGTGTTTACATGTGTAATGGAAAAATGGATTTTCATTGGAGAGCTTCAATGAGTTCGCCACTAGGACAATTTTTTACATGTTATATATGAGTAATGCATGTAACATTCATCTAGATAGCAATTCAAGTGATCTTCAACAAATTAGGGCACAATTTAGCATAATCTAGAATCATTTGTTCCATACATTAGACATTAAGAAATATTTTTTCAACAATTAAGTGCACTTATAAGATAACATGCAAGATTTCCATCCATTAGTCCAAAGAATAGCTCTAAGGAATATCTAAGATCAGCTCCAAATATCAAAATGCATCCAAGCTCTCCAATATGTCCACAAGGGAACATGACCAAATTCCTCTAATGAGGACGAAAATCTAAAGGTGTGATGATGAGAGGTTACAATGACATGTCTTCAATTATGAGGCATTTAAATGCCTAATTAGCCTACAAGCCCCTTAAAAATCATAAAGTAATGTGTGGCAACATGTAAGGTCGCAAGTCAACCTTATAGCTTTTGACGATAAAATTAACTCTCCACATGTGCAAGTTGAAATGCTGATGTCATGCTAGCACAAGCCTCTTTAGGGTGATGTTGAGGGCTTCAAGTGCCACGATGAGCGTAGAGGCCCTTTAAAATCATATTCTAGGGGTTGCCCCCTAGATCTTTGACCAAATCCTCTGTGGGCCCAAGTTTTGGGCTTGGGGCACAAAAATGTGTCTCATTGGTCTTTAGGTTGTCAATATGCCTGCCTTTGCTCCAACATTGAAGGGTCTATAGATGGTGCTAGCCCTCCCATGTCTCATAGTATGAGACAAACCTCATCTGGGCCCAAGATCAACTGTCTGACCCTGTAGTATTGCTAAGTTGATTGGGGGCATGTTGGTTTAGTTGCATCATCCCATAAATGATATAGGGAAAATTGCAGCGACTCTGTGGGTGTTGAAGGTGCCCATGGGTACAAATGTTGCTCTACAACTGCCTGGAGTCCCATGGCTCTCAATGCATCACCTACGGGTGTCTTTATGCCCCTTTGGAGTACCTGGTCCCCAATTAAGTTGACCATACCTATATATGGAATCACCTGTCAATTGCACACAATATATGGTGCTGTAACTTTCACCATTAGGTACATTTAATCATTATTGCATCTAAGTGAACCAAGCTTGAAAGAAATGGTCAAATTAACACTTCGTACAAGGATTGCCTTCCAAAATTGTGGCCTTAGTCACGTAATGGTGTTAGCTCCCCAAGTGGGAATGGTTAATAGACAACCCTATTAGGTGTTCTCAACCCCCAAGGGGAAGTTACATGTCCTTGGTCCACCCTTTAATCGATCGGTGCCATGTGCATAATGGTGGAGCGGAGAGGGTGAAAGACTTCATGGCCAAGTGGCATGGTCAAAGGGACTAACTATGATGGAGTACCTTATCTTGGGTGTATAGATGTGAGGAGGGCGAAATCGTGGATGCATGTGTTACCTCGGCCTATGTTTTTCGACCCCTCTAAATGCCTTTTAGTTTTTCTTGATTCTTCTTTGTATTACTACTCAGCTCAAGGAATGAGAACTTGCTTTGTATGATGTATAGCCTAAGTCACCTGACACGGGGATTCGGGACACGTAGGATTTGGGATTCGTGGTGTCGGATTTGGGACACGCTAACCCCCCGGAACAAGACACGTTATATATTATTTCATTAAAATATATATATATATATATATATATATATATATATATATATATATATAAAAATTAGATATTAGCATATTTCTTACACAAATTTTAATTAATGATACAAATTTATTGATTTCAAAGTTCAAACATAGATCTTGATTCTTCATCTATAGCTATTAGCATGCATAGTACATACAAAATTCAAATAAATGTCAGTGGTACTAGTCACATAAACATAAATGATAAACACACTGACAACTGTAGTTTTCTCATTAAGTCATCAAATCAAAATCTGTTACATAGGTAGGGAAGGGAAAAGCATTAGTGCCAGGTTCAGTTCTGGCACTGAAAGCCACTGATTACACATTTCAATAGGGAAGGGACATTCTGTCGTATGGTAAACATATATCTTCCTCTTCAAGATTGAACTTGAAACCCATGGAAAGCATTTCCAAACAGATCTCTTTATCTTCAAGATTGGACTTGAAACGCATGGAATGCATTTCCAATTAGAATAGGTCCATCGGACACTGTATTAAACAGAGTCTGATGGTATGAATAAGACACAGGAATCTTAAATACAACAAATTTAGCGAAAACTAAATATATGATCCATTCAGATCATTGACGTGGCTTCCGTAATAAGTAATTGGATAGTTGTTCTCTTAGGGTTTGAGCATTTGCATCTGCAAATGGGCAGAATTGTTGCTTGTAACCCGAATCATGATGATGTGATAAGGGAACATCGACGTGCAACTCGTCACCTTGATCAATGATGATGTTATGCAATATACAGCACACAAGGATTATTCGAGGCAATTTATGTTTGTCTGGTCGCCACATCACCCCATCGATAATTCTCCATGTTCCTTTGAACCGTGCTAACGCCCGCTCCGAGCCCTCGAAACGAATCCGCAAACCAGGACTCGTCATAAAATTCGAGACACGATTTGGAAATTCGCGGCACGTTACTGGACACGACGTGTCACAAGAGGACACGACGTGCCCTGAAATCTTGACACGAATCCGCAGAGAATCGTGTCGGATTCGACCGATTCGCGATTCGTCAAGGGTTTTGGACGAATCCGGTTTCATAGTGTATAGCAGATATTACCCCCTTTGGGATGCGGCAGTTCATTGCCCATCAAGGGTTGGGACATGCAAGGGTTCCTTGTCTTCTATTAGATAGGGCAACATTGGTCTTAGAGTCGGGTGATGGCCATATGAGAGAGGTAGAGTTCATGCTTGGCTTTGACTCATGTGCTAATTTGTAAGTCTTGGCCATCTTTTGCATTTTGATTTTTCTTGTGGCCATCATATGCTCTTTTTCTTTCTTTTATTTGCATCAACCTCCCAATGTATATTTCTAGGCCCTACCTAGGTATGAGGATGTGTGGGTGTCAAATCCCAATGAACCTATAATCAGTTGAACTTGAAGAATGTAGGTGGAATAGGGGTGTGTAATGTAAGATGGAAAGTGGTAAGGATGGAATAGGGAGAGACGAGGCTACACTATCTCTATAAGGATTCCCAAGTAGTGCCCCTCCTATACCTGTTGGCCATTAGGGGAAATCCCATTAGACTCGGATTGAAAATTAACCCCCCATTTAAGGTGAGGGAACAAGATCACAGCCAAGACCCTTCTTTCTTCCAAGGTACCCCATAATCCATTTCAAAATGCCTAAATACAAATAAGCATAGGCACTTGATTGAAAATGAATAAAGTACCTTTTGATCAGAAGCCCACCTTCCAACATGTGCTCTTGGCAAATGGGTGAGGAAACATATGACTGATGCAAGTGGAAGAGATATGAATGGCATGTCGTCATCAACTACTAGTGGCTCTCAGGGGCTGCTGGCTGCCGGTTCGAAGAGATTAATAGGAGAAAAGTTTCCCCTAGGGGTCACCCACTATTTGTGGGTAACAAGACTCTACAAAGGGTTGCTTCTTGGACTCTGTTGGAGGAATTACAGTTTGGATAAGGGTTTTCTTATGAATCATGTAGGGTTTCTGTCCCTATACTCATGGGGTTTAGTATTGGTAGTGACATGTAATGCATACCTATTCAAGGGTTTGGCAATTTAATGACCATTTCTGGCACCTTTTTGTCAATAGCTTGAACATGTCCAAAAGTGTTTGAATTTCTATTATGTTCTATTGTAAATGAATGCTTAGATATTGTGGCACTGAATGAAGTTGCACTAGAAAGCAAAATATTTGTGCATCATGGGAGAAATCCCCAAGCATATATTATATTAGTTAGTTCTCCCATGAATGAGAACCAATATCAAACAAGATAAGTGAAATAGATTTAACGTATCATTTATTTTGCTTGAAGAAGACACTGACAATGCTTAATGAACTTCTTATGTGAAATTCAGCCTTGAAATTCTTAATTTATATGCTTTCAATATATTTAAGAACATGCTTGAGTCATGGAACCAAGACTGGGACTTCATGTTTACCACATTATTATTCTCTCTCTTTTATCGATGCCCTATTTCTATAAGATGGATGTGGTATGGACAAAGTTAAAACATAAGACAACTAAACCAAAATCAGTAGATTTTATTCTATTTTGGGAAGCAAATAATGGAATTGGAATATTATCTAATTTAGAGGTAAAATTGATTATTAGTTAAGATAGGTGAGGGAAATTCGAATGGTTAGGATTTGTGGGTAACAATTGGAGGTAACTGCATCATAATTCCAATAAATATCATTAAGGTTTTCTTTGTGAGCAGTATCGCTTTTGATGACCCCTATATCAGCATTAAGGAGGGGTATTGTGATGATCTATTTTGATGATTTATGGATATAATGCCTTCTTTGTGGCCTCTTGATCAACTTGTTGAAGTGAGCGGTAGCTTTAGAAGGTCTTCTGCATAGGTTTGGTGTCTTAGCATGTTTGAAGACATTATTTGCCTCTTCTAGGTGCTTGCTTGGTGGAGTAAGTGATTTATGTCTTATTTCCTAACTCTAGCTTAGGAAAAGAACAATAATTAAAGTCAATTAATTATTGTGGACTATTGAGTCATTTCTAAGGGGAAATAATTAATGATTTAAGAGATTTATAATCTCAACTTTTCATCTCCAAGATGGTTCTAGAAGGGAGATTGGGGTTAGGGATTTGAAGTCAATGAAAATTATAAAGGGAGCCTATAGAGGAGGTGAAGTCACAAGTTGTGTGAGTGAGTCATCATTTAGAGAAAGAAATTTGCTCTAAGTGTGAGTGGCTCTATGGACCAGGAGTGCAGAGAAGGAGATGTGTGAGTGGATTGGGGCGAATTCAGGAGGGTCAAGTAGGGTCAAGTTGCCAGAAAGAGATTGATTTTATATGGAGGAGATCGAGTTGCTGGAGGGTCAAGATTTCCCTAGTGCGTATTAGTGGCATGCAAGGAGGGTGCAGATCGAGTTGCTGGATTAGTATTTGGGTCGAGTTCTCCGGACTGAATTCTTTTGGAGGCTGATTTCCTAGAGGCTGAGTTCCTTGGGTTGAATTCATTCTGAAGGAGCCTTGTTATAGGTTCTGGGGTTTTGTATTTTTCCTTATATCTTTGTGGGTTGAAAAACCCAGATTTTCTAGATAATTAAATGATAGAGAATTGTTGTGGGTGATTTTATTTTGCAATGTGTGATTGATCTCTATAGTTTGTTTCCATTGCATATATTTAATTCTAGAAGTTAAAAATACCATTGATTTTATTTTTCGGTGATTTAGTGTTTATTTGGGTAAATAAATAAATTGTTGGGGATAAAATAATTTGCTGTGAGAAAACAAATTTGGCTGGTACTAGAAATTTAACATGGTATTTCTAGCAGGCCACATCACCCAAGATAGATCAAGGATAATTCTAGGGCTTAATCAGCTAAATGAAATCCAGATTTATCGTTGTATGTATTTTCCTCTATTTGGGCCATTTTCCCAATAAAGGAGCCCAAGTAGGCTTCGATCATTTTAATGAAGAACTGATTTGATTGGGAAGAAAACTTTTGTGTAAAGTGTGATAGAGATTGGTTGTGCTTCCACTAAACAATTTTATTTTATTTTTTTTATTTTTATTTATTTTTATTTTTTATTTTTTTTATTTATTTATAATTTTTATGTTAAGATCCCAGTTGCACTTTTATTCAGTAGATCTGTGATAAATCTACTAGGAATTAAATGGCCAAGTTACTGGATTCAGAATTTAAGATGGTATCAAAGCAGCAACCTTGACAAACCAATCTCAAGATTGCACACGTAAAAGAGGTTCGTACAGGCATCATAAGGGCCAAAGTTCGGCCAGCAATCGTACAAAGTAGAAATATTTTAAAGCAGAAAATAAAATATTTGATACTATGCAGGGGCTGAGGAAATCATCTGTATGTGATACAACAAAGGAATGACTAAGTCAAAATCAGCGTAGATCCATCTTAATTACGGATCTACCAAGCACCGATAGGGATCAAATCCCTTTAGATGAAAATCTCTTTTTGAGTGCAAAACTTGAAGAAGT
This sequence comes from Pinus tabuliformis, assembly GCA_031772625.1. Taxonomy (NCBI): domain Eukaryota; kingdom Viridiplantae; phylum Streptophyta; class Pinopsida; order Pinales; family Pinaceae; genus Pinus; species Pinus tabuliformis. The sequence continues at coordinate 1,244,201,100 of CM062818.1, forward strand.
ATGTCAGTATGTAGAGAAAATAGGTACTGATAGAAGCAGAAAGAAGGGAATGAGAGGGGAGGTGTGAATGTGGAGAAGGTGCTACACTACTAGTATTAGGAGTGATAGTAGCACTTTCAACAACAGAAGATGAATTGCGTTGACCTACCTCAGCCCTTAAAGTTTTTCTCTTAGCTTCACTATCAGCTATGCCTGACCCTATATTGTATCATTTATTATTTGGGTTTGTTTAAGACTGTCTTAGTCAACATAGGTTCATAACCTCTCTTGGGAAAATTGCTCTACCCTTTGTGTATATATACATGTACTCTCATTCGTAATATTCATTCAAGTGTATTCTTTCCATCTTTAGTAAAGTGTTATGCCTAAGGGCAACATCAAAGTGTTGCATTCTCCTGTGCTTGGTTTATTTCATTCTCTATTTCACTTATGCTTGGGTTAATTCTTTCTCTGGGGTTCTTGTGCCCTAGTGCTGGTTTATTCTCTTTATTACAGAGCTAGGGCTTTTCTGGTTGGCTCCAATTGGTTCCCCCCTCTCTCTGAATAGGAACAAATAATTTAGTTGTAAGAAAAAAAATAAGGGCTTTGAAACTAGCGCCACACATATCAATAAAATCTAGCAAACTTTAGCAATATGGGGTTTTTACGATTATGAAGGCAAAGTTTGAATAATTCCAAAAATAACCTATGGCTTTCTTTGCCTTCTCATGAAGATTTTGCCTTCCGCCTTACTCTCCAATGTGGATAGAGAAGTAGGTTAGCATGTACAGAAAATAGGTTCCGATAGAAGCAGAAAGAAAGGGAATGAGAGGGGAGCTGTGAATGTGGAGAAGGTGCGACACTACTAGTAGTAGGACTGATAGTAGCACTTTCAACAACAGAAGATGAATTATGTTGGTCTACCTCAGCCCTTAAAGTTTTTCTCTTAGCTTTACTGTCAGCTATGAGTGACCCTATATTGTATCATTCATTATTTAGGTTTGTTTAAGGCTGTCCTGGTCAACATAGGTTCATAAATCCTCTTGGGAAAATTGCTCTACCCTTTGTGTATCTACTATATACATCTACTCTCTTTTCTAATGTTCAAGTGTATTCTTTCCATCTTTAGTAAAGTGTTATGCCTAAGGGCAACATCAAAGTGTTGCATTCTCCTGTGCTTGGTTTATTTCATTCTCTATTCACTTATGGTTGGTTTATTTCTTTTTCTGGGGTTGTTGTGCCCTAGTGCTGGTTTATTCTCTTTATTGCAGAGCTACGGTTTTGCTGGGTGGTTCCAGTTGGTCCCACACCCCCCCCCACCACCCCCCCCAGCTCCTCTCTCTCTTTGAATATGAACAATAATTTTAGTCCTAAGAAAAAAGGGCTTTGAAACTAGGGCCAAACATATCGATAAAATGTAGTATACTTTAGCAATATGGGGGTTTTGTGATTTTGAAGGCAAAGTTTGAATAATCCCAAAAATAACCCATGGCTTTCTTTGCCTGCAGATTTACTCTCCAATGTGGATTGAGAAGTAGGTTAGTATGTACAGAAAATAGATAGCGATAGAAGAAGAAAGAAAGGGAATGAGAGGGGAGGTGTGAATGTGGAGAAGGTGCTACACTACTACTAGCAGGAGTGATAGTAGCACTTTCAACAACAGAAGATGATTTACGTTATGTCAACTTAGAATCAACAGAAAATCTTGGCTACATATTAACTGCATGCATTTTAATATCTATCTACAGAAGTTATTAGGATTTCATAATACTAGATTCTAGCATATAAGCTATATTAATACTTTATCATATGTGATGCCTATTTAAACCTTATGATTCACAGCATAACTTAATTTGGAGATTGAACTTTGTCTTTCTTTTGGTCTGGGGGATTAACATGGTATTGTTTAACTGTGCACCAATGTTCTATTTGGCCTACCGTTTTAGTTGTGGATTTTGATACTATTTTGGAACTATTTATGCTACGTAAAGATAACAAGTTACAACACATCTATAATCTGAGATTTTTGTTATTTTTAACAAATGCATACAAGCATAGATATCTGTAACCTGAAGTGGTAAAGAAGGAAGGGAGTTTATAATATTATATGGAACCATATTCTTCAGTTATAAAATTATAGATTGTAATAAAGAGGCATTTAGTTTCGGTATTTTAGCTTTTAAGTTTTGATATAGGGCATATTTCTGTCTCCTGCCTGAATATAGTCGTTTATATCAATGTCAAATTACAGGACTCGTTCTATCGTGGTTTAACCCCAGAGGAGTTGGAACATGTGCAAGAGTACAATTTTGATCACCCAGGTAATAACAGTGACATTTCGGAAGGGGATCAAAGGAATGATTGATATCGTACAGCATATCTGATGCAGAAATGCTTTTCTTATTGTCATGTTTGTAGACATTTAGAATCTTTGATTAACAGGCCCTAGAACATCAAAATCCATAGAGCCTAAAGTAAAGTACACTAGTGAATGGAAAATATGTGGTAAGTTTCATAGTCATTTTTAGTGCAAGAGTGAACTTTTAAAACTTAAAACTGAATGCAGCGGTGGAACTCTCATGAATCTACTTCTGCACTTGAAATCAAGGAGTCTTCTGAATTGCATCTAATACATAACTAAAAATTGAAGAACATCACTGATTAGAAAGGGGTCTTCAACTTACAGTTTGTATGCTGTTTTTAAAATCTGTTAGGTAGTAAATGCGTGACAACTACAGGCCTTGAAGTTGTATTTGTAGAATTTCATAACAGCATATTCACTTGACATTAAACAGAATAATTTCTAGAGAATAATAAACGTCACGTGTATTAATAATATGCTGCAGCGAGTGCATCACCAGAGCCTGAGACGGGCTACCCAACATTACACAATTACCATCTCGCATATCTCTTCATTACATCATTTGTAGTGCCCTGAGACAGGTAGGTGGTCTAACCACCGAAGTAAGCTCAATACTAATCGTTATCATTTAACTTTAATCCCATGTTATATTACTAACAGATTATATTCCCATTTAATACATAATTTATCAACATTTATGTTCACATTAGAGCTTGTCGTTTTCTCCTCTGGCAGCACCCTTCAAATAGGACCTCTAGTAAAGCTCTCAAACCATTGATCACCTTGAATATGCATAGGGGTTATGAACTGGGTTACCTAAAACCAAGTATAATGGGGTTTGAATTAATTTACTCCAAGCCAACAATTAGACTTGTTATCCCTTGATCAGTCCCTGGTATGAGAAATCCTTAGAGGCAGGTGAGAGGTTAACAATGAATAATATTGTTGGACATAATCATTTAGGATTTTTGTCCCTGTAAATGAAGTTGTAAATAAGTAGGAGGATTTGAAGATGAACCCACTCTTGGATAATGAAATCACTTAGTTGTATAAATTTGATTGCACATTAATAGAAATCATCCAGTGGAGTTGCGCATCCTTGTTTAACATGGTATCAGAGCCAACCTAACTCCTAGCATTTGACAACATGATTGTCCTGACTGGAGTGGAGGATGGAAGACTAATGAAGCTGAAAGGGACATTTGCTCATGCATAGAATTCTGCATAGTACATACATCTCTCATCATGACGTAAATTGCTATTTAGTCTTCTATGTCATGCTAGATTCAGAGTACAGACATATTAGTTATGGCAGCCTTCATTTACTGAATACAAATGGTGTTTTTGGTTTGCGTAATGTTCCTAGAAAACTAATGCAATGTGATGCTTGTATCCTTCGAAAGCATAGCAAACATCCCACTTCCAGAGCATGTAGAAAACTGGAACTGACTCATTCTGATTTATGTGGCCCCATTTCTGTTTTATCTGCTAATGGCATAAATATATGATGACTTTCACAGCACACTCAATGACTTGAGTATCTGCAGATGCAGCTACCTACTGTGACTTTCACTTATCCCTCTTTCGTTGAGGACATTGTGAGGCATAGTGCCCACTCTTGGGGCACACAAAACACTTTATTATATTCATATCCTTCTTCTTCCCAGATTGTGAAGTCATCTCTCCACCTATATACTTGTTGACCTTCCCTTTGTTGGAAATACTGAAAGGTGGGGTGAATCAGTATTTCTTTTCAATTATTATGTGTATCAGTTAAAAACATTTATATTTGGAACACAAAAGTAGATAACAGGGATAGATGCTTTTATTAATGTGATATTTGCAATAAATCAAGTACAATATATATATATATATATATATATATATATATATATATGGTTTCAATCAGTTGCCAAGCACCAACTTGGACTCTTTGTGAGGCTCCAACCTCCAGAGCACCAACTCTGTCTTGTCAAGGCACCAACCTTGAATTTAGGAGCACCAACTCCCAAGGACACCAATCCTTTCAGTTCTGAGGCACCAACCTCAAGGGCTCCAACCCTCTGTTGTAAACCGTCTGGATCTATTTGGTTGTAATTCTCTGCTCCCAACCCTGCTGGGCCTATGACTTACTTCTGTCCTCCTGTTCCTTCCACTTCTGCCAGAACTTCGACTTCCTTTATTTTCTTATAGTTCGCCAGTTACCCAAAACTTTCCTTGTTCTCTGTTTTATATTCTTGATACCCCTGACCTTTGTCTTCCTTTCTCCGCTGGCTCTTCGGCTTCCTCAACGCTCGCTTGATCTTTTAGCTTCCTCTGCGCTCACTCTTCGGCTTCCTCTGTCTCTTCAAATCCATCAATACGTATAGGACGCGTTAATGTGGAAGAGAATTACAATAGTGTTGCATATTAAAAATATCAGAGATGCCCTTTTTTTAATATTCATACAATATATGTAAATTGTTCACGAAAACCATATAAGAGAGACTATAGCCATATAAAAGGTCCCACATGCCATGTCATCCTTTTATCGCAATCGCCGCTTCTGGAGGTTCGCACATAACATAGCCGATTCCCAACTGTCGACCAGAGCGAATGCGATATGGTATTAAACAGTTATTAATAAGTCCATCGGGTCCATACCCTTATCGCAATCACTGGATCGACATTCCTTTGAACATTGCAATTACTGCAGATGCGACATTTGATTTAGCCATGCTACAATGGTGTAGTCGGGTCCGCAATTATATCGCAATTGGCGGATTTTAATGTGGCAAAAACTTCAACAAGGCTTGCAATATTGCAACGGACGTGATATTACAATAGGGCATGTTATAACGTCGCAGCGGGTCCGCATACGTATTGAAATCGGTGGTCCGGGGGTGACAGCCCTTTATAACTTGCGCTATGATAGGCGGATGCGATATAACAATACATCATATTGTAATGGTCCCATGGGTCCATATATATATCACAATCGCATATTTTAATGTGGAAAGGCTTAAAGTCAGAATACAAGGATACATATGAAATACACGGAAAACCCCTCTCTGAAACACTTAGCCGGACTTCAACTATTTATACACTCGGGCATATATATCGTAGGGTCTGCACATGCACATTTTCCAATGTTTGCCTTTTTCGGATCAATCCTCCACCGTAGATCTTACCATCCCATTTGACAGTTGATATTTCACCTGACCAACAAAGCTGCTCGGTGATCTTGCACCGTAGATCAAAATGCATTTGATCCAATGCTCGACAATGATATCGGGTGAGCTACATGCACGAGGATTACCCGCCCAATAAGGTGGTTTCCTCTCTCCTTCTCCTGCCACGTGTCAGTCGATGAATGGTATCGGGTGATCAGCGCTAAATACCACTTACAGCCTTGAGTTCGCCCGAAAACCACTGTCACTATTTCAAACTTTCTTTTTGGAATATAACCGTGTGCATTCACTCTTCATCTGTATTCTTGATTTCTGCCTATATTATATACTCCTATGTTCTTTTGGCTCCTCTGTTGACTTCTTTGGATCCCGATATGGCTCCTTCTCAATCTCTTGCTCTTACACTTACTTGGCTTTCCTGTGGCTTTCGATACCGCTGTTTTTGCTTCTTCGCTATGTGTTCCTCTTTGCTTCTTCCGTTGAACTTCTTCCTCTAGCTTTTCTTTGAATGCTCCTGTTTTGAGCTTCTAATTAGCTCTTCCGATGGTTTCCAATGGTTTCCCATCATTGTTTACTCATCCAAAATATTGCCATATTGACATCAATGACAATCTAGGTCAACACCCTTTGCCCTTTATTGCCTCTCTAGCAACGGCAAGGTTCTCATTATCACCCTTTTGCTGGCTTGCTAGAGATTCCTTTGTTGAAGGAAATGTAACTAGGCTACGTCTTCATAAATGCAATTTTGATATTTGTATTTATTCAAGACGAGAAATTATTTTTGTAATATTTGTCAATGAGTTTCTTGCTCCTTGAAAATAGGTTAAACACATTTTAAAGTGCTTCTAGAAAGTCAAAGTCAAAATGTAATTATGATAAGACCCTTTGAGGGCATGTTACATCATGTATGTCAATGTACAAGGTCATGGGAACACCTCCAAGCATAGTCAAATCCTCTCCTAGCATCAATGAAGTCTCCAAGCAACAAAACGATGGATAAAAGATGAATTTTAGTGTAACTGTCATGTCGGCCTAGAGGACAGTCAAGTCAGCCTAAAGAGGAGGGATAGACCTTTATTTATAGAGGTTGTCCACTCCTCATACAACGTACAACTTCACTTTGAAATCCGCAAGCAAGAAGAGGGCTAAAAAGGATGAAGAGAAGACAAGGATGAAGGCTACAAGGTCAGCGTAATAAGAAGACAAAACAACGAAGTAATGGAGGACATTTCTGAAGCAACTATAGTCACACTTGCGATGTCAAGGAAGGTCTGACTACGGCCATAGCAGCAGAAAAGTATAGGTCAACATATCTCACTGTTTTGGGTACAAACAAGGTCTACTAGGCCTCTCTACAAGCGAAGGAGAAGCTCTCATGTATGAAGGAAGAAGGACGAAGAATCGAAGTAGAAGGGACTATTTTCTAGGGCAGAAAACAGTCACACATGTGAGAATCAGAACTCTGTATGCAGCGATAACAACCCTACATCCAAGCTAGTTGATTGGTGGAAGGAAGAAAGGAGTCATCATAAGAAGAAGGGTCTCACCAATATTGTCTTCTCTAGAGCAAAGTTGAAAGGAGAACCAAGTCCTAAGGAGAAAAGTGCCAGAAGACAAAAGTCCATGTGCCGGAAGTTATAGTGCAGAAAGAGGAAGGATTTGACCTATGCTTGGAGGATATCCTAGTCAAGGGTCTAGGGTTCGGCAGTTGTTCGAATACGAAGCTTCAATAAGAGAAAAATTACCAAGGGTTTTCCTCTCGAGTGGAGAGGTTTTGTCCCTGGCAGATAACCAAACTTTATGTTCTTGTTATTTTGTTTTGGTAGCAGTTTGATGAAGTACACACATATGCACTAATAATAAGAAGAAGAAGCATAAGATAACAAGAAAAGTAAAAAGACTCCACAAATTGTTATCAAGTAACGAAGAATCATCACAACACTACTTTGCCCTAGATTCTTCAACATGGTATCAGAGGGTTAGGTGACACATCAAGGAAAGGGCAACTCAAGAACACTCATCAAGGGGAAGCATCTACAAGGTTGAAGCATCAAGCCTAGAAGTCTCAATCACTTCAAGGACAAGAAGGGTCTACAATCCATCATTCATCAAGGAAGTCTACAAAGCTAGAAGAAGAGCCTTATATAAAGGCACCTACAAAGAAGAGCAGATTGAAGCAGAACCTACATCAAGCTACAAGCAAACCTCATCACCAAGCAAGTCCACTTGAAGAAGGAAACTTGAAAGACATCAAGATCCAGGGAAGACAAGCCATCAAGCTTTCAAGGAGGAAGCAAATCCATTACATCTCAAAATCTATCAAGTAAGTACATGTCCCCTTTTGAATATACATCAATGTATTTTTGCAAGGAAAGCAATAAATTGGTAGGTATTAATAACTTTCTTGCATGGAAGAAGAGGACTGATCTACTACTCAAGGAGATTGAACTTCTAGAGCATGTCAAAGGGAATATCATTATCCCTACTAAGGAGCAAACTCAAGCCTTAGCCAAGTACAATAAGGATGAGACAAGAGCTCAACGGATTCTGATAGAATCAATCAAAGACTCTCTCATTCCTTATGTCTCCAAGTTTGAGACATCCAAAGAAATTTATGATAAGCTAGTAGAGCTATTCTCGGTATCCACAACTGGAGAAGTAATATCTTTGAGAAATGAATTGTACAAGATGAAGATAACAAAGGAAGGAATAGCTCCCTACTTCATGAAAATCTCTAAAATGAGAAATCAACTTCAAGAGCTTGGGGAAGTCATGTCTGACAGAGAAATGACAACTGTTGTACTCAATGCTCTACCTAAGGAGTGGGGAAACTTCACATCAAGCATATATGCCAAGAAGGAAGTAACCACTCTCAGTGAAATGTGGTCTCTATGCAGAACAAAGGAAATGAGACTTAAGGCAAAAGAAGATGTGGGACCAAAGGAGAAAGCATTTGCTACCATGGCCAAAAGAAAAGGGTAAATTTGGTAAGTTTGGTCCACGAAGAACAAACAACAAAGACATGTCCAAGATCCAATGTTTTGGATGCCAAGAATATGGACACTTCAAAAGGAATTGTCCTAAGCTTAAGAAGGACAACAATAACAAAAGGAAGAGGGAAGAAGCTCACATAACTCAAGAGATGAAAGAAGAAGGAAAGAAGCAAAAGAAGGAAGATCCTCCGGATCTCTACTATGACTATGTCAAACTCTTTACTTCTAGACTTCTTTCAAAGTTTTGGGTAGAATAGGAGCATGTAGGAATAAATTAAAATTGCATTGCTAGAAACACCCTCTAGAATCTAGCAGCATGATATACATAGAGTTCTAGACACTCATGTAGATGTAGCATATATGAGAAGAAAAAAAAGAATTGCATAAGTAGAAATATCTTCTAGAATATAGGAACATGGCAAATATAGCTCAAGATATTCATGTAGAAGAAGCATACCTAGTATAGGACCTCATACATGATGAAATAAAATTGCTCATGTTAAGAATCTTAGAAGACCTACTTCATCAAAAGAAAGGAAACATTTGCAAGGCAAGGATCTTTAAGATCCTATGATGGAATCTTCAAAAGAAGGTTCATGAACCAAGGCAGATGTCTCATTGGGAATCCCATTCATGGGATTCAAGAAAAGGGATGATATGCAGGGAAGCTAAGATGAAGCAAGAAGGGCCACACCAAGGTCAATCAAATGAAGCAAGGATGATCAAAGGAGAATCAAGATGAGGTATGTATGCATCAAAGTTTAAGTCATGTTATCATTTGTATATTATTGAGTCATGGGTATAGTTCTATAACATGATCAAGCATGAAAGAATCTCTTTCACCAAGGACATGCTCGAAGGCATGCACTACAATGCGATGAAGGTCAACAAAAGAATATGCTCACATAAGGAGAATAAGATTGTAGAATTGAGGCTTCTATGATCCATAACAATTATAAGAAGAGTTTCGGCGTAAATCACATGTAGAAAACCTATGTCGATGCGTTTCGATTGCTGACTAAGAAGCAAGAAGAAATGCTGACAAGTCTAGAAAGCAAGTAATGAAGGAATGCTCTCATGAGAAGCATTAGATGGTTGACCTATCTATCTGAGGAGAAGCAAATGAAGAAAATAGATCAAGCATGTGAAGAACACCATGATCACCAAGAATCACTATCTGACAAAGGCCTTGACAGAAGGCAGGACAACCCTGATAAAGAAAGGACCCTTGACACCTATGAAGGCCTTGGAGATACAAAAGGTGCAAATAATTGATTCTACTCTACAGAGATGTCGTGATGAAGAAGCCATCCAACAAAAGTAAAAGCAATGTTGAAGCAATATCAAGATGAAGTCATGATGGGCTATTAGGTCAAAGCATGTAACCTAGCAAGTACTATGAAGCATCCATGAGAAGAGTATTTCGAAGCATGGACAAGATGACAAAGGAGTAGCTAATATGACAAGAAAACATGATAGTCACTTTCCATGAAGCGATGACAAGAAGACCTGATAGTAACTTTCCATGAAGCAATGACAAGAAAACCTGATGGTAACTTTCCACAAAGCGATGACAAGAAAACCTGATAGTCACTTTCCACGAAGCAATGACATGAAAAACCAAGAAGGAAAGTGATCGATGGATGGTGCCCTACCTAGAAGAAGTTTGATCGAAGACTTCATGACATCAAGAAAGGAAGGAGGTCAAGCAGTTGAAGGACCCACGAAGAAGAAGTTGCTGATAAAGAAAAGAGTCCCCAATTTAGAGGGAGCTCTGACAAGTCCCTGATCAAGAGGGAGTTTTTGAATCACCCTTGATTACAAAGGAGTGACAATTGTGTTTTCCATTTCATGGGTCATGCACTAGATCGAGACTAACAATTGTAAGTCTAAATGAAGGCCATGAATGGAAATATAGACACAAGATAGACACAACATTCTTGTCTTCACTTGGGAAGAAAGAATGGGAGGGTTAGGTAATCATCTGGCATCTGATACGCTTTGAGGATGTTTAGGGCATCCAAGACAAGAGTAGGCAAGAGGACCGATATTCTTTGAGGGCTGGGAACCCAAGATATGAATATTCCTAGAAGGTCATACTCGGAGAACACTCGGGTGCTATGTACCTTGAGAGACAATGATGAAGGTGTCTATAAATCATTGGTCTCGCCATCATTGTAGCTCATGGTCTCGTAAAGAGATGGAGTTGTTAGTCAAGGCCTTGCACTATGACAATGCTGATGGATATGATGCTATAACAGATGGATTGCAAATCCAGTTTCTCTTATGTGAATTCTTCAAGATTGAAAATTGCCAAACACCTTGTAATATTGTATGAATACCTCCCTAGTTAAGAGGGAGTGTTGAAGGAAATGTAACTAGGCTAGGTCTTCATAAATGTAATTTTGATATTTGTATTTATTCAAGAAAAGAGAAATTATTTTTGTAATATTTGTCAATGAGTTTCTTGCACATTGAAAATAGGTCAAGCACATTTTAAAGCGCCTCTAGAAAGTCAAATTTAAAATGTAATTATGATAAGACTCTTTGAGGGCATGTTACATCATATATGTCAATGTACAAGGTCATGGGAACACCTCCAAGCATATAGTCAAATCCTCTCCTAGCATCAACAAAGTCTCCAAGCAGCAAAACGATGGATAAAAGATGAATTTTAGTTTAACTGGCATGTCGGCCTAGAGGACAGTCTAGTCGGTCTAAAGAGGAGGGACAAACCTCTATTTATAGAGGTTGTCCACTCCTCATACAACGTACAACTTCACTATGAAATCCGCAAGCAAGAAGAGGGCTAAAAAGGACGAAGAGAAGAGAAGGATGAAGGCTACAAGGGCAGTGTAATAAGAAGACAAAACAACGAAGTAATGGAGGACATTTCTGAAGCAACTATAGTCACACGTGTGATGTCAAGGAAGGTCTGACTGTGGCCATAGTAGCAGAAAAGTATAGTTCAACATATCTCACTGTTTTGGGTACAAACAAGGACTACTAGGCCTCCCTCTACAAGCGAAGGAGAAGCTCTCATATACGAAGGAAGAAGGATGAAGAATCGAAGTAGAAGGGATTGTTTTCTAGGGCAGAAAACAGTCACACGTGCGAGAATCAGAACTCTATATGCAGTCATAATGACCCTACATCCAAGCTAGTTGATTGGTGGAAGGAAGAAAGGAGTCATCATAAGAAGAAGGGTCTCATCAATAGTGTCTTCTCTAGATCAAAGTGCAACAAGGTTACTAACAAGCTGAAAGGAGAATAAAGTGCTAAGGAGAAAAGTGCCGGAAGACAGAAGTCCATGTGCTAGAAGTTATAATGCAGAAAGAGGAAGGATTTGACCTATGCTTGGAGGATATCCGAGTTAAGGGTCTAGGGTCCAAAAGTTGTTCAAATAAGAAGCTTCAATAAGGGGAAACTTACCAAGGGTTTTCCTCTCAAGAGTGGAGAGGTTTTGTCCATGGCAGAGAACCAAATTTTGTGTTGTTATTTTGTTTTTGTAGCAGTTTGATGAAGTACACACATATGCACTAATAATAAGAAGAAGAAGAATAAGCTAACAAGAAAAGTAAAAAGACTCCACAAATTGTTATCAAGTAACGAAGAATCATCACAATACTACTTTGCCCTAGGTTCTTCAACATCCTCTAGAATCTCCTCATAGATGAAATCATCCCATAGCATGTCAAAATTGGGAAGTGTCTCCTGTGCAATGATGCCCTTGATGAATGGGGCCCATGGCTTGTTGAAACCATTCAAAGTTGTCCACACCATCTCTTCATTTATCCCAACCTCCCCAACTGCCGCCAACTCATCATTTACTTGAGTGATCTTGGTGAGATAACTTGTCATAGTATTTGATCTAGTCGTCTTGGTGTTCTTGAGCTTCTCTCTCAACATCTTCCTATTGGCATTATCACTCCAATAATGCTTTGTCATAGCCTTTGACATCTCCCTTGTCTTCTTCTCATATAGGTGAGGAATCACATGATCCTTCATTGCATCCATGATTATCCTCTTTTATTTCACATCCTTTTGAGTGTGGATAACTAGTTCTGCAACATCTGTAGGCGGGGTGAGTGTGCTACTAGCAAAATCCCATAAACCATTCTCCATAAGAACTAACGTAACCCTCGTCTTCTAGGGAGTGAAGTTTGATGTGCCCCCGAACTTGTCATCGAATCTCAACTCGATTGCGACAATCTCAAAATTACAAAAATTACTGAAAAATTTGTTGCTCGAAATTCAGATCTGTATGCTATGGTGTCTTGTCATGTTGACAACATTGTTCTACCTATGTGGGTGTGCATCCCTTAGTAGCTCGATCGCTGCTCTTCTCTTGTCTTGTCTTGTCCTGTTGATATCACCTATGTGGTTGTGTATCCCTTAGTAGCTCGATTACTGCTCCTCTCGTGCGTCCCTGACACCCCCTGTGCACGTCCCCGCGATGCTCTATTAGATTCACTCGGCTTGCAGCCTTGTTGGCCTTGCAGTCGACATGTCACCCATGTTATGGACTTTCCCCATAGTCTGTCAGTGTTGCGAATTTGCGGCTTGCCTTGTTGGCCTCCATGCAACTCCTTAACAATTGCAACACCCAACACCACCTCGTACCCTTGGATTGTCTTGAGAAAAAGTATAATGCATAGAAGGTTATGGAAGAATAACTGATAGGAATTGAATACTGAAGATAGGGGGATTTTGATTCTCTCACATTATATTTAATGACAAAGGTCATGGGTTTACTGAGAATATTGCTTGCAGGAAAGAATCATGACTTTTGCAAAGGATGAAATGATAGTTTTCTAAACTAACCTCTTTTACAATGATCAAAGATGAACTATATCATTGCAAACAATGAAGTCAATATGTATAATTATTATTACTTGCCTTCACTCTTGGATCATGATTTGAAGATCTTTATAAAATCAATGGAAGACCTATCCATGCATTGATTCATGAAAGTAATCATCAATCTGAACCGTGGCACTGAAGGTTCCCTCGTCTTCACTATAAAGCATTGCCTCATGTGAGAAAGATGGTTTCTAGAATGCCTGAGATTAGAGTGGATCATGGTGGAGTTTGCCAAGGGTGTGCAGGTGGAAAGCATGTAAAGGAACCCTTCCCTTCAAGAAAAAGTAGAACCAATCAGGTCTAACATTTGGCATGTTCAAAGAAATATGTGGCTTTTTCCTGCACTTTCCAAACTTTCCCGTCTTCAACTTCTTGGTTTTTGCAATAAAGGCTTGAGATTGTTCATTTGCTTCAATGTCATCGTTTGCCTTGATCCTAGTTTCTTCCAATATACATTGAGACCACAACTCATCAAAAGAAGTTGATACTTTCTTAGAGTAAATGCTAGTTGCAAAACTGCTCCATTTTGGTGGCAAGACATTTACTACACAAATGGTCATTTTAGAATCAGAAATTGTCTCCCCACACCCTACAATTGATCTCTTATTTGAGAAATCTTCATTAGAAAGGAGGCCATGTCCTCATCCTTCTATTTCTTCATTTTATATAGTTTATTTCTCAAAGACATCTTTTGTCCTGATGTACTTATAGAGTACAAATTTACTAGCTTGTCATACATAGCCTTAGAAGTCTTCAAATTAGCAACAAATGGAACAAGATGATCCTTAATGGATTCAACAATGATCCTTTGTGCCCTTACTTCTCCTTTCTTGTATTTTTCTAGTTCTTGAGTCTTATCTTTGCTAGGTTCAATAATTTCACCATGAACATATTCCATTACTTCATGCTTTGTAAGTGCCAGATCAATCCTTTTCTTCCATGCTAGGAAATTTGTTGAGCCAATGAGCTTATTGCTTTCCTTGCAGAAAGAACCCATATGACCTGTAGATTTAGACACAAAATAAAAATATGGTACTTGTCAACCAAGAGTCTTCCCTTCTCTGATAATGTCTCCAACTATTTTGAGGCTTTCAAGATCTTCAAAGAGAATTCAATGATGTCCGAGAAAGATGTCTTCTAGGATACCTTCAGCAACAACTTCAAGGAGTGATGAATGATACCAAGATTCCTTGATGTTTTCTTCAAGGATGTCTTCCACTGAGCCTTTAAATAGATATCCTTTCAAGAGAGATCAACAATCTTCTTGTAATCTTCTTTGATGAGAGTTTGATGTAGCCTTGATCCCTTTTGCAAGAGATTTCCCTTGTAAAACCCTTCTTTTTGTCCACAAGATGATCTTCTCAACTGCCTTATCTTGTTCACCTTAACATTGATACCATGTTGGAAAAATGCAATATGGTAGCTATTAATTCCAATTTTCCTTAACCTTAATAGTTGCTTGTGAATTTTATCTATCTTGTGTTTTTTTTTTAGGTCTTCTTCATCAAACAATTATCAAGAGCAAAATAGTAAAAACAAAGGACACAAAAATTAGGCTCCAAGCCAGGGCAAACCCCCCCCAAGGGGAAATCTCTTCTCTTATAGAATTTGCTTCGAATGAGACAATCAAGACCCAAACCCTAGAAGAAGTCCTCCAAGTACCAAGTCAACCCTTCAAGAAACTCTTCCAATAGGATTAGATCAACAATGCTTAATTTTGCATCAACCTATTTCTAGCTACAACTTTGATCCCCAGCTTCGACCCTGCAACTTCAACATGCAACTTCAATCCTAAGGTTGCTATAGAAACCCTAAGATAGTTCTTTAAGAAACCCTCATTTGAGTGAGACAATCTTTCCCAAGGACAACGAAGTCAAAACAAGGTACTTTTATCTTCCAACAACTCGATCTTGCAACTTGATCTCCTGTAATTCAAACTTGCAATTTCGGCCTTCCTAGAAGCCGCATAAACCCTAGATATTGCACGTGTGAGAGAGATAGAGCCCTAAAACAATTTTTTCTCCTTCTTGAATTCTCCTTGTCTTCTAGACCTTCACTCTTCTTTTCTTGCCTATCCCAGCTTCAGATCGAACTTTTTCTTGAGTGATCGAACTTGTGTGTGAATGTGTCAAATGAGGTCAACGCTGCTTGAATTTATAGCCTTTCCAAGGGGTCGAATTTCCTCCTTTAGGCCGACTTGAAGTTGCCAGTGCCGACTTGTACTTTGGAGGTTTCCAAGACCTTCTAGACTCAAAATGATTTTTTTTTCAAGTTACAACTTGCTCGAAAGCAATAAATCCTATGACCTAACAATAAATCTTGACCTAGCAAACCCTAGAAGTGTGAAGAACATGCTTTTACCTCGAAGACCATCAATAAGAAGCATGAAACCCATGCTTTGAAATAATAACTTTTCTTTCTTCTTTTGTTTGTTACATAAGATATACATATTGAAATGAGTACAACAACAATTATGAAGACCGAAACTAGTTACATTTCCAACATAAAACACTAATGCAACTTCACCAATATTAAATCACAGGAACTGAGAAAATATCGCACACACACAAAATAATAGAGAATGATATTTTGGACAAATTGTCCCTAGAAAAACCTCAGTGTGGGGAAAACCAATTCTGTAGATGAGAATTTTTACTATTATTCATAAAATCAAGAATTACATCAACTGCTTGCCTAACATTGGAAAAGCTCTTGCAATATTTTCCCCTTCATTTCTACTAGCAAAATCAAATTAGAAATTCCACAATTTTCCTTTGAAAACCGACTTGACCTTCTTTGTGCAAGTCACACTTCCTCGGACAACTCGCACTGGCAATTGGAAATGCGCACTGTCTCTTCCTAAAGCTCGCACTACCTCTAGAAAATTATTTTAACGAATTTCTCTGCCTTCAACAACTCTAGAAGCCCACTCGCACTGCCTCCAACAAATTGATCTAGCTACTAGCAATAAAATTGAACCTCCGACAACTCGCAGTGGATAAAATGTGATTTGCACTAGCTTAATCGACCTCCCTCTTGCAGAATAATCCTTCTTCTCTCAAAAAACTGGAATCACTATGAAGAATTTCTTTACTATCTTCTCGATTTCTCCTACTGAAACCCCGATGCTAGTGTCGTCCATGCTGTCACTGTGCCCTTGCTATCATTGCAAATCCATCTCATAAATGTGTTCTCTAGATGCCCATCAATCTCCTCTTATAATCTCTCCTTGAGCAATCAATGACCACGATCTAACTCCAATCAATGTCTAAGATCATCTTGACTTCTAAAATTGACTTTTCCAGAAGTCGCTAAAGAAAAGTCGATTTGTCTCAGTTAATCCTGATTAATTAACCACTTTTTCTGGGTATTGGAGATAATTAATCCATCTATGTTTCTAGCCTCATAGACACCACCTGAGACTAGAACACCTGTCTGAGCTACATAAACCAACGCACTCACTCATCATCATCTCTCTTATATATTAGCCACACATGGGAGCAGATAGAGGATGAATTTGACTGAAGTTTGGACTTGGATTTTTGTTACAAATTTCTAGACAATTTTTGTAATTGTAAACCTTATTGAAGAAAATTTCTCCTAGAAGAAGAGTTGTTGGGTTTTGAAGTTTGGGTTTCACAGGGAAAATTTTGTTGTCTTTATTGTGCAACTTGTCTCTCTGTGATCTTACTGTTTTTGTTGCATTACTGTTGAGGTTTTATGTGTATAATTGCTGAATGATATTATTGGCATAAAGATAAATTGTTAAAGATCACTAGGTAGTAATTATCAAATCAAAAAATTGGTTTCTACTGTTCATCTTGTAGAAAATTCAACACCTCAGCTCCAACACACTTGGATGAAACTCCTCCACCTAGTCACTGAGATCTCCTTTCAAGCCTTGTGCTCACTCACTATTGTGATGTTGTCTCTCCTCCCTTAGCCTAGTCATTCTTTCTTAAGATTGACAATTGAGATTGCATTTAAGTCACTAATGCAAAAACCTTTGCATTTCATTAGATTAGCTCACTTTATCTTATCAAAAGAAATTACTTTAATCACTAAAGTAATTTTCTAAGGTTAAGGGTGTATCAGGTGACTTCTGCATGCCTAGACACTTAGCCCGTGTAGAAGTACTCGCTCGAGCTACAAACATCAACATACCTAATACCATTTAGAGGATGTTTTGCTAGTTTTGAGAGCAGAGAAGACCTTGTAGCCGCAACATTGTCATCCTGTGATGAATCTCGGTCTTTGAGGAACCTCCACATGGTTGTACCCCCCTTGCTACACCTCCAAATGCTAAAATGGTTTCGGAGGATGCTAAGGCATTGAATTATTTGATGATGTGCCCAGATGGACCTAGGATGCTGCATGCCCCTTGGCTGGCCTTGACCTTTTTTGATGGATTTGACCTTGCTCCAGAGCCCAAATGATGGTGGAGATCAATGAGATGACTTGGGAAGTCTGGCACATCATGCCTAGATGCCAACACTTGCATCAGATCTCCCCCTGCCATCCCTACATGCCAACACTTGTATTAAAGCTCGACACATCATCTCCACATGCCCTACAAGGGTGATGTGAACTTTCTTGGAGATGATGCCATGGTGGAGAAGATGTTACTTGGAGATGTACCCATCCACTTCGATGATTGCCTTGGTGTGAGGAGCACTCATGGACCACTTTATCACTTGCTTGATGGGGATTGTCCATTCTAGGAGGATGATGTCATGTTGGAGGGCATTTATTCCCCACACGTGGGAGTTTTTGATGTATTTATTATGTTTTAAAGCTATCTTAACATCGACTTGTGACCTTTAGGGTTAGTTGAACAATCAAGCAAACTTTAGGACTTCTACTTGTAAAATTATGAAAAGAGACTTGGTTGCCAACATATAAATTGACGGAAGTAACTTTCATTCTGAATCATCACCCATTCATTCACATCTTTCTCTTAAGAAGTGGGCACTTCCCCTCTTGTACTTTTCTCTATTGATTTGGGGTAGCATCGGATGTGCTCTAGCCATGAAAATTGATGGAGAGGCTAAAGCACATGAGATCTCCAAGGCCCAGAAATGGTTTGGACAGATTGTACCCGGTTTGGGAGATATTAAAATAATTAATATTTTTAATAGAGTTCCTAAATCTAAACTTAGGAAAAATAAACTATTAATGGGCATTAATATAAAACTGGGCTAGAAGGTTCCAAAAGTCATGGATCAGGCCAAATATAATCTTAGTTGTTGATTAGAGATTTAATCTCAACTGTTGAAGGACCAACGAGAAAAGTATAAGAGGAGGTTTGAGGGTCAGTTAGAGAACACACCAGAGTGATCAGTCGTTCATTTTGCTAGAGCAAGGTTGCTAAGCAAAGTTGAATCAGTGATCAGCAGTGAGGGGCAGTGAGTACTGGATAGAGAGGCAGAGATAGTACTGAGAGACCCGCGCGAAAGCAGGGAGGGTGAGAACAACAGCGAGTTCAGGCCACACAGAGCCCAACAGAGATAACTCAGAGGCCAGAGAGACTGTGTCATCCATGCAAAGGCTGTTGGAGTGACGCAGAGGGTCCTAGAGGCTGCGCAATGCCTCAGAGAGATGACACAAAGGGTCTTGGGGCTGACGTAGGTCCGTAGGAGGCTGACGCAGAGGCCAAAAGGGCCAACGCTAAGCTTCAGTTGTGCAGGAGAGGGTTTCGTGGGACAAGTTTTTTGAATACCTGTTTCCAAATATAGAGTTATTTATGCCGTGTATTTTTCTCTGTTGGGTGAGCCGGTTAGGCACCCAGTTTTACTCAAGGAAATATTACATAATAATAGACCCTTAGAATAGCTGCACCGGTTTTCCCGCATTGGGTTTTTCCGGGGACATTTGTCAAAAAACAACGGTGTCACTTGTGTGCTTGTTTTCTTTCAGTTGATGATTTGTTGATGTTGTGACAGTATTGTGTTTATTTCAGTATTTAAATGTATTAAATAACTTGTTCAGAATTTACAAGTATAAGAAATAAACCAACAAAATACAGATTAATTTTCTAACGGATAGAATTAGAAAATTCAACATGGTATCAAAGTGTGGTTGCAGATCACAGGAGAGCTGAAGGCATCAGTTGAGCAGAGCATTTGCAGCAGAATCAGCTGTCCCGAGTGACAGTAGCTGATCCTTGCAGAAGCGACAGAGGAAGGGTTGATGCAGAGGGATTGTGTCATTAGTTTGGGCCATAGAGAGGCCAACGCAGAGGCTGAGGAGGGTAGAGAGAGACTCACGCAGAGCCACACAAAGGGCAGGAGGGCTGACGCAGTTGGCTGAGGGAGCTGTTTTGCCAGTGTCGGTTTTGCGCAGAGCTAAGAGGCTCAATCCTTCAGTTGCTGGGGCGAAGGAAGCTATGGGCAGTTTGCGAGAGCGAAGCTGGTGGGGTATTGTGGTTAGAACAGTACTTAACAGGGCAAGACCAAGGTAGAGGGAGTTGTTGTCGAGGTGAATTTCTAGCCAAGGAATCCGGATCAGTCTTGCAGTTGCACAGATGATTAGAGAGGAGAAACTTGACAATTGACAAAAGGATTTCCAGCAGGGAAATTGGGACTCAGAGGGAGTCTAGAAGAGAACTTCCAAACGGGAAGTAGAGAGATTCAGTAGGAGTTGAACCGAGAACTTCCAGGCGGGAAGTAGAGAGATTCGGAGGAGTCGACAGAAGAGCAACGAGATGACTGTGAATGGGCTGAGAGATCAAGACAGGCTGGATGGAGAGTCCAACTTTGTGGTCTGGAAGGCCAGGATCTTGTCCATTTTAGGCAGACATCATATCAAGGGCTTCGCCTTGAGAGTGATGGCTATCCCAGTTGACCCGGTAGCTAATGAAAGGTACGAGGAGGCAATGACTAAGGCAAAGTGTATCATCCTTGATGGGGTCAAGGATCATGTGGTCCCACATATTGCCGAGAAGGAAACGACAAAGGAGATGTGGGACACTTTGAAGACATTGTACCAGCATACTTCCGTGCAGAGGAAGATGCTCCTGGAGAATCAGTTAAGGTCATCTCAGATGCAAAAGGGAGAGCAGATAGATGTCTTCCTTGGTTGGTTGAAGGAGATCCGTGACCAATTGACTTCCATAGGGGCCACGCCGGATCAGGAGTTGATGGTAAGGACCGCACTTAATGTAGTCTTCGAGGATTGGGAGACATTTGTCCAGAGCATATTGGGCATGATGAGTCTTCCAGATTGGGAAGAATTGTGGGCTGCTCTTCGTCAAGAAGAGATCAGACAGCTGACAAAGGTGGGAAGTAGCAGCAAAGGGGTCAGGATCAAGAAGGAAGAGGAAGAGGATGCAGCTTTAGCATTTGCAGGAAAGCAGGAGAAGAGGAAAAAGAAGGACCTCTCCAAGGTCAAGTGCTTCCATTGTGGGGAACTGGGTCATTATGCAAACCAGTGTCTGAGGAAGAAGAGTAAGGGAGAGGCTTCTGACTCGAAGGCAGCGCCAGCGAGGGCAGAGAAAGAAGTCGAGGAGGATGACGATTGTGCCATGAGTGCTCATGTGCCACTTGAGAAGAAGTGGGGAGACATCGAGCTGTAGTCAGGAGGACTACAAGCGATGAGGGGAAGGATCCTTGAGGTACCCAACCTCTTGGATTATAGCTTGCTACGGGAGCTTTGAAGAGTAGTGCGACTGGTGGATGTAGGTAGAGACCGATGCAGATGAAGCGGCAGAGAGTGCTACAATGCAGGAGTCCCTGGGTAGCGCGAGGCTAGCAGGCTGCAACGTTGCGAGAGGCACGAGAGTGTTGCAATGGTTCAGGATGGCACAAAGAGGGTTGCAGCGGTGCAATATGCAGGGAGTTGTTGCAGTAGCGCAGAGGTCAGTAGAGGGAGCACTTGTTAGCGACAGAGGGAGCTTCAGCATCGAGAATGTTTCTAGCTTGACAGGGATGTTAGAAGTTGGCTGGATTAGTTACTTACTTCTTAGTAACTGAGTTGCAGTGCAGTAGCACGATGCAACATGATGAGAGGGGGTTGTAGTGTAGATGCAATGCTGGGAGGATGGACCAACAACATCACAGATGCAGAGGGAGTTGCCATACGGATGCAACAGTGGCAGTGGCAGGGCCATGGGCAGCAGTACAGGATGCAGCGGTGCAAAGGATGTTGGGCAGGGGGGCCTAGCATCAGCATAGGTACCGGTGCCGGATAATCAGTGTGATGCTCAGTGAGGAGTATTAGTAAAGCACAGTCCTCGCTAAGAGGGAGTGTTGATTTATGGTTGCATCGGATGCCATGAAAATTGGTGGAGAGGCTAAAGAACATGAGATCTCCATGACTCAGAAATGGTTTGGACAGATTGTACCCGATTTGGGAGATATTAAAATAATTAATATTTTTAATGGAGTTCCTAAGTCTAAACTTAGCAAAAATAAAATATTAATGGATATTAATATAAAACTGGGTTAGAAGGTTCCAAAAGTCATGGATCAAGCCAAATCTAGTCTTAGTCATTGATTAGAGATTTAATCTCGACCGTTGAAGGACCAACAAGAAAAGTATAAGAGTAGGCTTGAGGGTCAGTTGGAGAACACACCAGAGTGGTCAGTCATTCATTTTGCTAGAGCGGGGTTGCTAAGCAAAGTTGAATCAGTGATCAACAACGAGGGGTAGTGAGTACTGGATAGAGAGGCAGAGACAATACTAAGAGGCCAACGCAGAAGCAAGGAGAGCGAGAGTAGCAACTAGTTTATGCCACGCAGAGCTCAGCAGAGACAACACAGAGGCCAGAGGGACTGCGTCATCCACGCAGAGGCTGCTGGAGTGACGTGGAGGGTCTGAGAGGCTACGTAGTGCCTCAGAGGGCTGACGCAAGTCAGTAGGAGGTTGACGCAGAGGCCATAAGGGCCAGTGCTGAGATTCAGTTGTGCAAGAGAGGGTTTCGTGGAACAGGTTTTTTTGAATACCTGTTTCCAAATATAGAGTTATTGTTGCCATGTATCTTTCTTTGTCGGGTGAGCCGGTTAGGCACCCAGTGGTACTCAAGCAAATATTGCATAATAATAGACCCTCAGAATAGCTGCACTGGTTTTCCTGCATTGGGTTTTTTTGGGGACATTTGTCCAAAAATAATAGTGTCACTTGTCTGCTTGTTTTATTTTAGTCGATGATCTGTAGATGTTGCGACTGTATTGTGTTTATTTCGGTATTTAAATGTATCAAATAACTTATTCAGAATTTACAAGTAGAAGAAATAAACTAGTAGAATACATATTAATTTTCTAACGGATAGGATTAGAAAATTCAACATTCTCTTGGATGTAATGGATCTTTAGTGGAATGAATTTTTTTTGGAGGGATATTTTTGCATGGAGAGATTGATTGGGATTGATGAAGTGATTTCTATGAAAATTATGTAAGTTTATTGCAATTATCTTCCATTTTGCATGCTATATTCTTAAAATTAGGGTTTCTATTTCTGCCATATTAAAAAATGCAATATTTTTTGTGAAATCTTGGTTCTTTATGGTATGTGGAATTCATTTGCAAGAATCCATCAAATGGACTTTGTTTATGCATCCTTTGACCCTAAATATCCCATATAAGGAAGTCACTAGGGTTTCTAAAGGGAAAAAATTACTCTTCCACACTCTTCATCCAGCCCCACCTATCATAGACCTTCCCCTAATTGACTCCATTGCCCAATCGAGAGAAGGCACTAGTCTAGTTGTGGTGATTATCCTTGGTAGCTGTCAGGCCAGGGTAACTCATTGAACGAGAGAAAACACTGATTGATTTTATTCATTAGCTAACACATTATTTATACATATACAAAACGGATCAGTTCATCTTCTAGATGACTGTCCAGCTTCACCTCATCCGTTTCGGATTAGGTGTCAACATTCCCCCCCTTAATCTGAAGGGATGTTGGTGAGTCCAAGCATCATTCTGAATCTTTCAAGCTTTTCTCTTCCAAGCGCTTTGGTGAAGATGTCTGCAATTTGCTCGTTTGTGGAACAATGACGGAGATGGATTGTTTTGGCCTCAACATGATGTCGGATCAGATGATATTTAGTATTGATGTGCTTAGTACGATCATGGAACTTTGGGTTCTTGGCCAACTTTATTGCAGATGTGTTATCAATCATGAGTGGAGTTGATTGTATTTGTTTTACCTGCAAATCTTCAAGAATTTTCCTGAGCCACACAATTTCTTTCGTTGCTTCAGCTGCTGCCACATATTCTGCTTCTGTTGTGGAATCTGCTGGTACTGATTGTTTGCGTGATCTCCAGGAGACAGCTCCTGATCCAAGACTCATAGCATATCCTGAAGTAGATACCCCAGTTTCTTTGTCTCCATCGAAGTCTGAATCAGAGTATCCAATCAAGTTGAAGTCGTCCACCTGTGTATACTTGATTCCAAGGTCTTGAGTTCCCTTCAAGTACCTTAGAACTCTTTTTGCGGCAGACCAATGTACCTCACAAGGCTTTTGCATAAACCTGGAGAGGATTCCAACAGCAAATGAAATGTCTGGTCTGGTAGTAGTGAGGTAGATGAGACTGCCTACAAGCTGTCTATACTTTGTTGCATCCTCAAATTCTTTTCCTTCAATAGATGTGAGCTTCAAGTTTTGTTCCATTGGAGTAGAAAGGGGATTGCACTCTGTCATGCCAAATCTGTTTAACAAATCTCCAATGTATTTCTTTTGAGAAAGAAATATGGACTTTGGATGTTGGGTTACTTCAATGCCAAGATAGTAATGAACATAGCCCAAATCAGTCATTTCAAAAAAATTTCCAAATTCTTTCTTTATGGATGCAATATAGCTTTCATTGTTCCCTGTCATTAAAAGATCATCTACATATACCACAAGATATACAACTGTTTTGCCAACTTTCTTGACAAATAAAGTTGCATCATCAAGATCAAAATGTTTGAAGTTGAGTTTCAGAAGATGCTCAGTTAGTTTTTCATACCAGGCTCGTGGTGCTTGTTTGAGGCCATACAAGGACTTCACAAGTTTGCATACTTTGTGTTCATGTCCTTTCACAACAAATCCTTCAGGCTGGGACATAAAAACATTCTCTTTTAGGTCTCCATTCAAGAATGCAGTTTTTACATCCATTTGATGGACTTTGCAACCGTTCTGAGCAGCTAGTGCAAAGAGTGTTCGGATGGTGGCCCATTTTGCTATGGGAGCAAAAGTTTCCTCATAATCGACCCCTTCCTTCTGTGCAAAACCTTTTGCCACAAGCCTAGCTTTGTGCTTGTCAAGTGAGCCATCAGCTTTGTACTTGTTCTTGTAGACCCACTTGCAGCCAATTGGTTTGGTTCCAAATGGAGGATCAACCAGCTTCCAAGTGCCATTCTTTATGAGGGCATCATACTCCTTCTGCATCGCTTCTTTCCATTCATTATGAGAAGCAACTTCTTTGAAGGAAGTTGGTTCAAAATCTGTAGACAAGTTCAATTCACAATCATAAGTAACATCCATATCAACAGGTGAATTAGAGTTATCTACATCACCTCCATCTTGTCGGTTTGTATTTCTGGTTCCTGTTTTTCCAATTTCATCAGGATGAACACTTTCAAGTGTCTTTGTCAGCCACTTTGGGGGACCTTTCTGAGATGGTCCAGGCTGTTCTGTTGATTGAGTTGGGTCTGAATCAAGATTGAGTCTCCCAATTCTATCAATTACATCACTTAAAGCATCATCCGTTGTTGGAGTGTCATGCAGGGGAGATTGTTCTTCAAAAGAAGATTCCACATGTTGATCTAGTATAGGAATCCCCCCTTCAAGATGTGGAATCTGATTATCAAACTCTTGGAATGATTTTGGTTTTGTGAATCTATCCAAGCGATCAAGTTGCCGCTCAACAACATTGTCAGATTTGGATGATTCAAGAAAAATGACATCTCTAGATAAAACAAACTTTTTATTTACTTCATCATAGAGGCGGTATGCTTTAGATGTGTTTGAATACCCCAGGAAGATACACTTACGACTTCTAGCACCAAGTTTGTTTCTATGTACCTTTGGTATTAAAGCATAACAGGTGGAACTAAATATCCTGAGATGTTTTACCGAAGGAACATGTCCATACCACAATTCATAAGGAGTCTTGTTTCTTATAGCACTAGATGGACATCTATTCTTTATATATGCAGCACATAGAACAGCATCAGCCCAAAACATTGTCTTTACATTTTTGAAGAAAAGCATGGATCGTACCATATTCAAAATTGTTCTGTTCATTCTTTCAGCTACACCATTCTGTTGAGGATTATAAGGCACAGTTGTTTGATGTTTAATCCCATGTTGGCGAAGATAGTGTTCAAATTCATTTGATGTATATTCTTTTCCATTATCAGTGCGAATAGACCCAATATGAGATTGTGCATCATTTTCAATCCACTTATGAAAATTCTTGAATGTTTGAAAAGCATCAGATTTGTTCTTCAATAAGTAAACCCAACACATTCTGGTGTAATCATCAATAAATGTCATGATATATTTATTTCCATTTGCAGAAGAAACAGGCATTGGACCACATAAATCTGAATGAATAAGTTCAAGCTTCCTATGTGCTCTTGAATGTGAATCATGAAAAGACTGTTTGCTGTGCTTTCCTAGAATGCAAGCATCACATTGTTTATGTTTTCTAGGAATTGTAGGCAAACCAGCAACACCATTTTTCTTCAACAAGCAGAGACTATCATAGTTTAAATGTCCAAATCTAGCATGCCATAATAAACTTGATGAAAGTGCACCTTCTTCATGATGAGAAATATATGAGAAATGTTGTGCATGAGCAGAGGTTCCTTGCAGTTTAAGGAGTCTTTCTTTTTCTATACCCCTCATGACAAGTGAGTGGTCAGATGCCTTTCTTACCTCAAGCTTGCCATCAAACATATGAATGGAGTGACCTTGCTGGCGAATGTGGACGAGGGACAACAAGTTTCTCTTCAGCTGTGGGAGATATAGAACATGATCCAGAAGAAAGTCTGGAAGACCAGGCAGTTTAAGCCTGATTGTGCCAAGTCTTGATGGCTTGATTTTTGACTGATCTGCAAAGTATACTGCTCCATCAACATTGTCAGTGAAATCCTCAAAGAAATCTCTCCTATGAGTCATATGACAGGTTGCTCCTGAATCAAGCAACCAGTCATTTTTCGAAGAAGCAAGTGAAGCATTAAATAAATCTTCATTTACTCCAATGTTACATTGTGCCTCAATATAGTGAGCGGATTCAGGTGCTTTACCTTTGTCTGTGTCATCAGTTTTACCTTTCTGCTGATTTCTTCTCTGTTCAACCTTGTCCCATGGTAGCTTGCATGTAGAAGCATCATGTGATCCATTTCGTTTGCAGCGAATGCAATGCAGATCTGCCTTTTCTGCTTGAGGATGTCTGCCCCCCCTGCCTCTGAAGTATCTTCCTCTTCCTCTTCGTCCACCTCTTCCTCTTGTAGAATCTTGAGCAGGATGCTTTTCTTTATGAGCAAGGCAAACAGTCTCTTCAGAAGATTCAGGGACTGTTTTCTTTCCAAAGGCTTTCTCTCTTTCAGCAAACTTTTTCACAAGAGTGTCAAAGGTTATATCTTTAAGATTTCCATTTGCTTGTAAAGACTCAAGATAGTTAGAGTAGGTAGGATAGAGTGCTTTGAGAAAGGCAATAAGAGAGATATCCAGCTCAACCTTAGTGGATTTAATATCATGCACTATAGACTTTATTTCAGATGCAAGAGTAAGAGGATCATTATTTTTCAGTTCAAGAGTGAAGAGTTTAATCATGAGCTGAACAACTTCAAGTGCAGAATGTGTATCATAGAGTTCTTTCAGCTTTTGTAAAGCTTCAAAGGCAGTGGAATAGGATGAAATATGACGACTTACTTCCTCATTTACAGATGCTGCGATCAATGCAAAGGCTTTGCTGTTCTTGTTTTCCCAAATGGCGAGTTCTTTGTCTGATGTGGGCTGCACAGGGTCTTTGTCTTCTTCTCCGACACACACTCCTTTCCACAGCTCATTGTAGATGAGGGTGTGTTTCACCATCCGAGACCATTCAGAATAGTTCTCCTTGCCAGTGAGAACTATTCCGACCATTGAAATGATTGAATGCATTCTGTAAAAAAAAAATTATCTCTGCCAAAAACACTTCTGTTGACAAAAGACTTCTGTTAAAAAATCCTCACTTTACAGCCTTTAAATCCCTCTAATATGTGGCAGAAGGCATCAGAATTTCATTGAAATATTATATTACTTTGTGCTTCAATACAGCATAAAAAACAAACTGTGCAATTGTTCTGACTGATATGACCTTGAATGCTTTTGAAACTGCTTATATGACCCCTTTGAAAACTGCTTACAATACTAAAACTGCTATCATAAATACATAGCAACGGCACACATTATACTGCCATTAAAATAATCTCTCTTGTACCTATGTCACTATGAAATATGATCCACATCCGTTCGCTCTGCAAAAAAATAATGTAGCAGGCCAGCGCAGAAACTAATGCATACCAGCATAACTAACATGGTCGAACCATTGATGTTACATATGCGTTAAAAAAACATTCAACGAAACCCTAGTCTTTGATGTTACATATGCGTTAAAAAACATTCAACGGAACCATGAAAGCGATGTCACCATTACACAGTCAATAAAAACGCAGTCACCCACCGATGCCGAGAGTCTTCAATAAAAAACACAGTCTTCAAATCCACGGTCACCGCTCTTGTAGAAAATATCTCAGACACGCAAGGATTTTATTATGATCATGGAAGAAAGAAGTAACATGCAGGCCCAAAATATTATACAGGAACCGTAAGGGCAAGCTGCTTCCTTGCACTGCTGAAGATTGTCTCAGTCAATAAAATGTGAGTTGTTACCCTTTGAATGATATGATGGTCTTAATGATAGACAGGGCCAAAACCTGCTTCTTTCATGGTAGCAAACTTGAACTTAGTATAAAGCTTCAAATAAAAAAAAACGCAGTCCACAGCACCAATGTCAGTCTTCAAAAAAAAACGCAGTCCACAGCACCAATACAACGCAGCGTTTCGCAGACTTCAAAGCAATATAACGCTTATGTATAAACATTTGTATATACTGATGACAATACTCTCAGTTTTCAACGCAGCCACCATTGCAGTTCAAAAAACGCAGTCTATGCCACAGTCTTTACAAAAAACGATACCATGTCACCATTGCAAAAAACGATACCTCAGTTCAACAACTTCAACGCAGCGTTCCAGGGAATGAACGCATCAACTCAGGGCGCAGTACTCAAGGTCTGAGGGCGCAGTCTCCAGAGGCGCAGTCTCAGAGGCGCTCAGGACAGAGGGCGCAGTCTCCAGCAGCGCTCAGGACAGAGGTTTCATGAGGCAGCAGAAACCTGGCAGAGGAGTTACACTATTTTGGGACTGGGACCTGGGCTCTGATACCATGTCAGGCCAGGGTAACTCCACATTGAACGAGAGAAAACACTGATTGATTTTATTCATTAGCTAACACATTATTTATACATATACAAAACGGATCAGTTCATCTTCTAGATGACTGTCTAGCTTCACCTCATCCGTTTCGGATTAGGTGTCAACAGTAGCTAGGGTTAGTGTTTGGTTTGAATTTTCTCATGGTAAAGTTGCATCTATATGTCATTACTTTATTTATAAAATCTAGCTTTTATTGCATCTTTATCCCCTGATTAGGATTGACGTCTAGGCTTTGCTATTTTATGTATCTTAAACCATTAAAAGCTCCAAAAGATTCCTTTTCCTTGGATTACCCCTTGATAGCCTTTGATATCTTGTTGAATCTATTCTTTGAGGTTATTTCTTGGTTGATATATGATTTTGCATGCTATAACCTTGGTTATCAATAAAACCCTAAGTTTATGGTAGCCCTCTTCTTGTCCATTGGAATTGGTGGAAAGTGTGCTTGATTGCTTGTATCTCTTATCATGGCCATCAAGGACTTGCCATTACCTTCCCCCATATCCATTAGACCTCATATCACCCTTAAGCCCTTGTTTGATGATGATCTTGTTTGGTGATTTCTTTAGGGAAGCTGCCCTTGTGGGGATAACATCCACCATTAAATAGCGGAATAGACGCCACAAAGTGTGAAAATTTCTAAACAAAAATTCTATTACTGCAGCAATTGATTTATTACCTACTTATTTCTCAATAAGTTATTTATGAAATCCCTTTAGTAAATATTAAAATAAATTCTACTGCAGATGTCACACCATTATATAGAAACAAATATATGCACAAGAATCAGACTCTGTATTGACTATCGGGCACTGAACAAGATCACTGTCTGTAATAGGTACCCGATCCCATAGATTGATGACTTCTTGGACAAACTGAAGGGGGCAAAATATTTCAGAAGATAGATTTGAAGTCAGGATATCACCAGGTACCAATCGAACCCTCTGATGTGTGGAAGATTGCCTTCAAAGCCAAGGAGGGCCTTTTTCGAATGGTTGGTCATGCCTTTCGGATTGACGAATGCTCCTGCAACCTTCATGAGGCTAATGGATGACATCTTGCGGCCATTCACCAACTCATTTGTAGTGGTATACTTGGATGACATCCTGATCTTCAGCCAGAGCTGGGAAGAGCACCTCCACCACATCCGACAGGTTCTCCAAACACTGCAGCAACACAAGTTATGTGCCAATATGGAGAAATGCACTTTTGGCATGACCTAGGTTCAGTATCTGGGGTACATTATTGATGAACAGGGGGTGCATGTGGATCCAACCAAGATCGAAGTCATTTGGGATTGGCCCTCTCCAACCACTCTAACAGAGCTCCGTAGCTTTCTATGTCTTGCCAACTTCTACCGTAGGTTCGTGTTGGGATTTTCTCATATCGCTTGGCCCTTGAGTCAAGTCACCAAGGGAGGAGCGAAAGCAAAATTCTTTTGGTCTGAATCTCAATAGACTGCATTCACAGAGTTGAAAGATCGCCTCTGCTCGGCACCAGTGCTTGCATTGCTAGACTTGC
Organism: Pinus tabuliformis; assembly: GCA_031772625.1. Lineage (NCBI taxonomy): Eukaryota > Viridiplantae > Streptophyta > Pinopsida > Pinales > Pinaceae > Pinus > Pinus tabuliformis. The sequence goes on from CM062818.1 coordinate 1,244,231,464, forward strand.
AACAACCATTTGAGGTCGAGACAGATGCCTCTGACTATGCTATTGGAGCAGTCCTTACTCAACATGGGCATCCAGTGACATCACAGTGAGACACTTTCAGACACAGTCCGGAAGTATCCCACTTATGACAAAGAGATGTATTCCATTGTGCAGGCCTGCCGACAATGGAAACATTACATTTTGGGGAAGGAAATGGTCATCCACACAGACCACCGACCCTTCTAGTTCATACGGACCCAAGGGAAATTGCAGAATGATCGCCATTAGAAGTGATCCACATACCTGCAACAATTCCATTTGAATATCAAGTATAAGAAGGGTGGCACCAATAATGTTGCAGATTGTCTCAGTGGACCACCGATCATGGCATTAACAACCGTGCTCAACTCTTGTGGGCGCGAGACTTCTGATTGGCCACTTCTCTACATTAGTGACCCAGAATTCGACCACACATACCAGACACTCTTGGACGGTCGGCATGTTCCAGATTTTCACCTCTAGGATGCCCTGTTATGCCACCTGGGTCACCTTTGTGTTCCTTGAAGCGAGCGTGCCAAGATGATTTGGGAAGTGCACTACAATTGGGCTGCTGGGCATTTCGGGGTTGAGAAAACGGTGGCAGTACTGCAGAAGTATTTCTATTGGCCGAATCTTCGACAGGATGTCGGGAAGTACATCTGATCATGCACTGCTTGCGCCATTGCCAAACTGACCGTCAAGAAGCAAGGCCTCTATACCCCGCTGCTTACCCCTAGTCAACCTTTGGAATCCATCTCCATGGATTACATGTCAGGCCTTCCTTTCACTAAGCATGGAAACGACTGTGTTTTTGTGGTCGTTGATAGGTTCTCGAAGATGGCCATTATGGTGGCCTGTAAGAAGAATATCACAACAGAAGCCACTGCTAAACTCTTCTTTGAATGAGTGTGGGTACTCTTTGGGATCCCACAGAGTATCATCTCAGATTGGGACAATAGGTTCCTCAGTACATTTTGGTCTAGTCTCTGGTCGATGCTGGACACCAAACTCACTAAGTCCACAGCCTTCCATCCTTAAACTAATGGCCAAACAGAGGTTGTCAACAAGATGATTGTACACATTCTGCGCATGTACAACTTAAAGCATCCACGCACATGGGATGAGAGCCTCCCCTATGTTCAACACAGCTACAACCGGGCTCTCCATAGCTCAACTGGCCACAAGCCTTTTCAGGTGGGCTTGGGATTCCAACCACTATGTCCCATTGATGTGGCCATGTCGTTTGCAGCTACTCACGCAGATTCGGCTCATGTCCAGTCCGAAACAGATAAGGCGAACAACTTCATTGAGCACATCCAACATATTCGCCAGCAGGTCCATGACATTTTGGAGAAATGAAATGCCAAGTACAAGCAGCGACATGATCAACATCGGGTGCCACACAAGTTTCAGGTGGGCGACAAAGTCTGGTTGCATTTGCAAAAGGAACGCCTTATCAGAGCCTATCGAAAACTCAGACCACTCCGATATGGTCCTTACACCATTACCAAGGTTGTGGGAGACAATGCATTTGAGCTCAACATTCCCCCATTCCTTAGCCTGCACCCAGTGTTCAATGTGGACCGCCTTCGTCCATAGTTTCCACCATTACTAGACACATCTGACATTGCAGAACAGCTTGCACCCACAGAGTTAAATCCAGATTGCATGGAACAAGCTGCAACTGATCGGATCATGGACACATAGATCAAGCAAAACTCACCAGCAGAATATCCAACTGTATCGAGTTGTCAAAGTAGGCCAACTCCTTCACCAGGGCAAGTGGCTCACCAGGGACCAAGTTCAGCAGAAGTTTCCTCATCTCATGGAGGGACTCAACGCAATGGGGACCATTGCTTCCTAAGGGGGGAGGAATGATCCAGGTGGATATTGATGGCCGCCCACCAAGTCCACTTGGACCCCCACCATTGTTTTTTTTCAGGTTTTCAATTTCCTTAATTGTAGCACAATTTATTATTTTTAGCAGTTTTTTCGGTCCTGAACTTTCGGAGCCGTTTTGAGGCCCTAAACGACGTTTTTTGGGAAAACTGGGAGCATGGACCTATGTTGCTCTTCCCAAAGTTGTAGTTCTTGGATAGATCTTTTTAACGAGATATTGTACGCATCAAACAGAGATCGTATGCCAAAGTTACGACCCTGGGAAGTTGATGTACCAATTTACCCAAACGGGGCCCACAGTTTGGTATTTCATCTTCTAGGGTTAGGTTTTTGGATGTTTAGGGTTTCCCCATGTTTCTCAACAATAAATAGGCCTTCGAGCCTCATTGTAAGATAGTTCAGAGGCATGTAGCCGCCACATCTCTTCTTAGAGATAAGCTATCATCGCCCTAGCTTGTTTATTTCCATTGCTGTTTGTAAGCATATTTCAGTATTTTGCATTAATGAAATGAAGTATTATTTCTGCTGCATCTCTGTGTTTATGGTTTTCTCTGTAATTTATTGCGTTCCTGTTTAAATCCAGATCAGTCACTCCTTCCTAGTCTAGAAGGATGATGTGGCTCTGCGTGAGCTTGATCTGCCCCTCTCTGCTTTTGCGCTAGCCTAGATAGCTGACGCAGTTACTGTGTGGGCTCCTCCCAGCTACTGCGTCACCCTCACCTGGCTCAGAATGCTGAAGCAGGTACTGCATGAGCCTCTGCGTCAACTTTCTGCACTGTGTCACTCTCCCTCTGCGTCTCTAGCTCTGGAACATCGCTGTCACTCGGGACAACTGCCTCACTGCAATAGATTTGCTGGATCTCCTGACTGATGGCTTCAAAATCCTATGATCTGCAATGCTCTGATACCATGTGAAAATTTCTGAATCTTTACAAACAGAAATCCTACTGTAGTTACTAGTTTAACTTCTCCTACTTGTTATTTCATTCAACAAGTTATTTAATTAGATAAACGGTGATGTAAACACTACTACAGACTACACTGACATACAGATCATAAACTGAAAGAATAGATGAGACAAGCACACAAGGGACACCGTTATTTTTGGACAACACGTCCCCTGAAAAACCCAATGCTGGAAAACCGGTGCAGTAGATAGAGCGTTTTTATTATTAAGCAAGCATAATTTGAGTACAATAGGTTGCCTCTCACACTGACTAACCTTATGGAGAAATCACGGTAGGAAGAAATACATACGAGGGTTTGCCTCGTTCCTCAAGTCACCACTGATCCAATGAGTGATCTGACTCCCAACAAACATTGTGAAATCCTTGAGCAATCACTGCTTGGGCCAGCGTCTTGCGTCTAGGAGACTGCGTCACCCCTTCTATTGGATCGATTTGCTGGAGGAAGACTGCTGTTCAGCCCTCCCAGCTTAGAACCTCGCTTCTCCGACAAAATCTCGGACTTCCGACGAATACTCTATACTGCCATTGCAAGAGACCCTCCTGGCCTGCATTGGCACTGCGTGAGCCCCTCCTGGGCTACGTAGGTCTCTGCGTTGCCTCTTTGATGCTACTGCTGCCTCTCTTCCATGTACTCTTTGGCTCAGAACTCCTTTTCGATCCAAATCTCTGCTTTTGCCCCTCACTGCAACTCAGATCACTTGTTCGATTTTCTTAGCAAACCTTGCCCCAGAAAAATCGAACTGACTGATCACTTGGTGTATCTCCAACTGACCCTCAAGCCTCCTTTTATACTTTTCTTGTTGATGAATCAAAGACCGAGACTAAGTCCCTAATCAACGGCTAAGATTAAAACAAACTTGATCCTCGTCTCTTAGAAGCTTCTCACCCATATTTTTATTTATACCCATTAAAAATATTAATTATTTTAATAACTCAGAATCCGGGTGGAATTTCTCCAAACGATTTCTGGGTCTTGGAGATCTTATGTATTCTAGCCCATCCACAAAATTTCGGAGCTAGAGCACATCCGATGCTACCCCAAAATCAACATTGTTATTGAGAAGAAATTGATATGCATCTCCAAATCCTCCTTGGATAAAGAATCAACCTGAGATTTGAGTTCACGGAGCACGTGAGTGAAAGAAGTCCATTCAAAAAACTGGAGAGCCTCTCGAATGTCATGGATTACAACTTGAAGAAAAATATTCTCTAGTTCCGACCCATTTAAAGGCCAATTGATCGCAAGCTGGGAGTCCCCCATTATTTGGAAATTTGTTATATTTTTTTCTTCTACAACAAAGAGTAACGTGCAAATAGCCGTGAGTTCTGCGGTTGTTGGAGCCCCTTCCTGGGCAATATTTAACCAAAAAATGATAATTTTAAGTAGAGAATGACTCCAACTCCACATTTGGTAGATGTCCTTGGGAGGCACTTTCTAGATATCCACAGTGAATCCATTTGTCAATCTGTGGTTGAACAGGAACACGAGGCTTTTTAACTTGTGGATTGAACTTTTATTCCTTGCATAGTTTGGTAATGAGGCCAACTGTTATCTTAGCTGGAAACTTCTTGAATTGAAATGCGTAGAAGTGTCTAGCCCACCAATTACAATTTACAAAAATGCTCGGGAAAGCAACAGAAAGAAGATTTGATCTATTCTTGACCCAAGATTTAAAATTCTCTTCCAAGCTATACTTGTTCCATTGTGAGGACGGACCGATTGAATCCATAACTGATCTACATACCTGAATAGCATAGGAGCAAGAAATAAATTGATTCAGTTGTGCAGGAGAGGGTTTCGTGATGGGAAATGTCTTCACTGTTGGATTTGCATAACCATCTGCTGGGTCAAACCCAACCTTTAGCCATACCAACATCCCAAGTCAATAATTGGTTATTTAGTGCAAGCCACAAAGTGATTTTACACTTCAGAGGGCAATGAAAGTTCCACAGAGAGTGCCACCACCACTTTATTTTTCCATTGAAAGAGGACTTGACATGGGAAGCGTATCTTAATGTAGTTATATATACTCCTGTGAGTGGATTCTTTGACCATATCAAATCATCTTCAACCTCCTCTTTAAGAAGAATAAAATTTTGGACCATGAGAGAGATGTATGCATCCCATTCTGTATCTTGTTGTACTTTGAGTCCTAGGGTTTTAAAGGTAATCCATATATATGTGTGTGTGTGTGTAATTAACAATGTTATTTTATATACATAATGTTGCCGCAAAATCTAGTAGGCCTTGTGTAGGGGAACCCTTCAAGGCAAGACACTAGACCAAGAGCCAACAATGGGGTCACCACAGGCAAAACCCCCTGTTCTTTACGAATTTTCACCGATGGGAGGAGTCCCGGTATGTGTATGGTCACCTAATAGGTATTCTAGTTTTGAGGTATGAGGTGACTTAAGGGCTTCCAAGGAGAAGACATGACTTAAGTGCAAGGATCAAAAGAGTAAGGGCAATTTGCTTTGCTTGGAGAAGTCAATTTTAGGCACACAAGACCTAGGGTTTGATTGGTAAGTTGAGAGTTGGGAAGGCCCAAGGTCAAGATGCTATGAAAGGGCTTCCAACAATGATTTTCAACAAGACAAAGGCACATGAAAGCCTCAAATAAGTCTGTAAGTTGAAGCAAAACCAAGCTAACCCGAGGGCAAACAACCAGGGCAAGAAAGTTTATGGACAAAATTGAAGTGAATGCCTACCAAGATGGTTGATTTTAAGGCAACCAACTATACCCTTGGCATTTAGACTCTCCAATCTCGAAAACCTACTTGCTTGGAAATTCGCATCAAAACCTAGCTTGGACGCTTGGCCTCAAAGGGGCTAAATTAGGTATGAGAGAAAGAAGATTTATGGATAAGAAATGATTTTATCACCAACAAAGGATGGCTAGTGCCTTATCCTTGGGTGGATGGAGTCTATGAGTTGATTAAATTATCTAAAAGTTGCTAAGGAGGAAAGATAACTGATTTCCTAACACCAACAACCCTTGGGATCACTTATGCGATGGATCAAGAAGTTTCATGGGAGAGCTAATCAAGGTTCACCACTAGGATTATCATTCACAATTTCACATATTATTCATGAGTAATGCATGCAGTAATGATATCTAGATGCTATCAAATAGATTTTTAGTAAATTAGGGCTCAATAGAAGGCCCTAGATTCAATATTTTCCACACATTAGACATAAAGAAAAGATTTATCCCACAAAATGTTCACTTACGAGATAACATGCATGAAATTCCATTCATTGATCCAAGATAATAGCTCCAAAGACAAGCGATTAGCTCCAAATATCAAAATGCATTCATAGGTCACATATCTACAACAAGTAAAGAGGGGTGAAATTCTCAAGTGTGTGAGATGTCGAGTCCTCCAAGTGATGATGATTTACAAATGAATCCTCTCCTCTACTTATAGGAGGACAACTGTTTAATTTAGCCTGAAGCCCCAAAAAACAATAAAATATGCCTCAATGATGAGTTAGGTCATAAGCCAACCTAATAGCTTAGACAAAAACATAATAATTTTTTTACACGTGTGAGATGTAGGGAACTTTTTGCTGATGCCATCCCATGCATAGGCCATTCTAGGGCATGCGTTGAGGGCTTAGGGTGCCGAGTTTGGTGTAGAAGCCCTCTAAAATCACAATGTGAAGGTTGGCCTTCACATTTTCTTCAAAATCTAATTGTAGGCCTCAAATTGCATCTGGGGGGTTAAAATGTGGTTCCCTGGGTATCCAATAGGGCAAGGTGCCCATCTCTGCTCCAACGTTGAGATTTTATAAGGCGGTGCTAGCCCTCCCCTGTCTCAAGGTGTGAGACCATCGTCATTTTGGCCTTGGATTAATTGCCATCCCTTTTAGAGCGTTAGGGTCGTCTTGGGGGCTTGCTGGTTCCAGGTGCATCATCCCAAAAGTCATCAAATGCAAGGAATAGTGGTAGGATGTTTTAGCTTCAGGAGGTGCCTAAAGGGTGTATGTGATACTCTGTTGTTGCTTGGAGTCCCATGGCTCTCAATGCCTCACCTATGGTTGCCAATATACCTCTTTGAAATGTTGGTACCATTTAAGGTGGCCAGGTCCCAGATGTGGAACCACCCAAAGATCACATCAAAAAGTCTAGTGAAAGCAACAAGTCGTTAGGTACAAAAATCACTTTTGCATGTAAGTGAACCAATCTTGAAAGTAATGGGCTACTTGACACTTCAAACAAGGATTCCCTTCCAAATTTGGGGCTTTGAACTTGCAATGGTGTTGCCTCCCTAGGTAGGAATGGCTAAAGGACAAACCTATTAAGTGTTTTCAACCCCCAAGAGGAAGTGCCATTTCCTCAATCCACCACTTAGTCAATATGTGTTATGTGAAAAGTGATGGTAACAGAGGGGAGAAGACTTCATGGCTAAGTGCCATGATCAAAGGGACCAACATGATGGGCATCCACATCCTTGTATAGATGTGAAGACGGAGCAATCATGGATGCATGAGCTACCAACCCAGCCTTTGATTTTTCACCCCTCTTGTGTGCCTTTTACTTATTCTTGACTTTTCTTTGTAATACTACTCGTAGCTCATAGGGTTAGAGCTTGCTTTGTGACATGTATAATAGTTGTATTACCCCTTAAATGATCAGGCAACTCATTGCCTGTTGGGGTTGGGACATGCAAGGGTTCTTTTCATGATGTATAGGAGCAATATGGTGCTCAGGAATCGGGTGATGACCATAAGGGGCAAGGTAGAGCTCACTATAGGCTTTTTCCCATGTGCGAATGTGTATCTCCCAACCATCTTTTGCATTTTATTTTTCTTGTGGCCAATATATGCATTTTCTTTTTCTTTTACCTGCATCAACCTCCTAGGGCCAAGTTTTGTCCGTACCCAAGTATGAGTGCCAAATCCTAGAGAACCAATGGTAAATTAAACCCCCAGAGAATGGAGGTGGATTATAGGGCTTGTAATGTAAGGTAGAAAGTGGTAAGTATGGAATAGGGATAGATGGAATATGCCATTTCAGTCAGGGCTTCCCAAGTAGTGCTCGTCCTATACCTATTGGGCCATTAGGGGAGGTCCCATTGGACTAATATTGAAGTTTAACCGCTCATTTAAGGTGACGGAACAAGATCATAGTCAAAACCCCTCCTTCCAGGTCACCCCATAATCCATGCCAAATGCCTAAATACAAACAAGCATAATCACATGATTGCAAAATGAATAAATTATCGGAAGCCCACCTTCATTCATGTGCTCATGTGAGATGAGTGAAAAGTCATAAGACTGATGCAGGTGGCAGAGATATGAATAGCACATTGCCTTCAACTAGTAGTGGCTGCAGGGGCTGCTGGTTGGCCGGCTAGAAGAGATGCAGGGAGAAAACATTTCTCCTATGGGGTCACCCACTTTGGTGGGTAACACATAACACTGCTGCTGCCCTCAAAACTATTTGTCCTCTAAGGCTTAAGCGTTGTTATTTGTCTTGACATGATAGATTACAATTGCTTTAGTTTTTTGTTACAGTTACAATTTTTCCTCAAATCAGAAATTACTGTTCCATTAATTTCAACAATCCACTGATCATCTTCAAGGTGATATCTGTCTATTGGTCAATTGATTCCACTTTTAAGTAATGGTTGCCTTTGATTTCCATTTATAATGTTATGTAATACCTTGTTAACAGTATAATTTGGAATTCCTCACACCAATGGATCATGTTTCATTGAATGACAAAAGTCAGCATCCTCACAAAATAATTTTATAATTGTTTCGTATGTTTTTCGCTCACAACCTTGAATGAGCCTGCTTAGTCACCAGATACGCCGAATTTGAAGCATTAAATTCGAAATTCGGCGTTTTTCAAGGGAAAACGAACATATTCGGCGTTTTTCAAGGGAAATTCGGCATTTTTCAGACCTTGCAAGGGTTGGTCACCAAGTATCAAGCATTAAACATCACTTTTTTGTGGTCAAATCTCCAAATTTTCATTCCCTAGCTCTGCTAGTTATTTCTCTATAAGGCTGATCTGTTATTGGCATGTGTATGTGGGCTAACAAACTGTGGTTGCAGCAGTCATAAAGGTCTGATATTTGGTTTTGAGCTAACAATTGGTGAGTGCAGCTATTGAAAAATTGATCTATTCTGATATAAAATTTGATATTAAGCATTTAATAGTCTGATTATAAGGATAATCATGATAAAATTCACTCCATACCATTTCTCATATGCATATGATATATCTATCTTTAATATACATTTTTTTTTTCGAATTTCTATATGTCGAATTTTATTGACAAAATTTGAGTTGTCGAACTTTATTCGAATTTCATGGTCCTCGAACTCGAACTCGAACTCGAACCTGGTGACTATGGAATGAGGTCATCTTCAGCATTAAACTCATCATGTAGATCTTTTGTTTCTGTATCCACAATGGAATTTAATTGCTCATCTTCTTTTGGCTTGAAACCTATCAGAAGACTTGATATATTGCTTAGAGAGTTGCTTCTCTTCCAACCAAAACATCTTAATCAAACATACTATTTGATTTTGGAAGATTAGACACAAAAGTATGTTTGGTATTAAGGTCAAAACGTTGGTTTGAAGTTTGAACAGGCCACCCTTGACTCCCACATGCTGTTGTCACTTTCAACAAGGACTCATTGTAAGGACCATGGAGATTGCTAGCCATGCAAGCTGCCTGCTCACATAACATTGCATTTGGGTAAGAAACAAGTGCAAACTTTTGAGCCCCTGATCTATCCCTCTTTGTACACTTTTTAAGGGATTCATACATGGCATGTAGATTGTGAATACTTCCAGGTATCCATGTGTTGCACTAGTATCATTTTTTGGTGCCACTATGACAACTTTCCTTGATAGATAAGATAATTTTATTAGTGTCCAATGAATGTCAACCAAAGTGAGTCAATGAATAGTAGCATCTTGTACCAAATGTTTTCCTAAACCAGCGGACAGTAAAGCATTTTTTAGTTTTAGTTTTCCAGGTGTCTCCTACAAAAAGAGTGTCATGACCAGTAAAGATTTGAATGGATTTCATTGCAATCATACCCCTGTTAACCTCATTCTTAACAGTATTAGTTGTTCTTGAGACGTTTGCTACCACTTCAACTGCAAATTGATTCATTCTCGGGCTCTCTGTAAAACAAAATAAGGGATGGAGAGATTCAGGGATTCAATGTGCTTGGTGAAATCAGGCGTAAGAGAGGACTTCTGCATCTTTGAATTGCTGTGGAATACATTCTTCATTTGACTTATTTTTTATTGTCGTTGGGAAACTATATTGCATATGTTATTATTTGGCTCTAATGCAATCAGTCATTTCAATTTCTGTTAGAAATTTTCTTCTCATCTGCAGTTCCAAACTCTTGAACCGTATTCCCTTCATAGGCTCCCTTATTTATCTTTTTAAAACTTTTGGTGCCACTTCTCTTCAAAATTTCCATAGTTTTAGGCTGCAACCTGCCCAGAGATTTTGATTGTGCTTCTTTGTTCTCATTAGCTTTTTCACATTTATTGATGGCATCCCTAGTAAACCCATCGGTGTAGACTAGTGTGCCTCACCTAGGTGGATTTGAACTGTGCACCTGAAATCTTGAAAATACATTGTCATATTGAATATGACAATTTTATTGCATAAATATAGCTTGGGGTTTAAATGTGTGATTACAATGATCATTACAAACGTTACTACCTGTATTTGATTTTATTACCTAATGTAATAATTATGTGTTTATTACATTCATAACATTGGTTCACATATATTTTACTCTTGGATGGTATATGGAATATATGTGTAGATGTTAAATTGATGAAATCATAGAGCTTTGAAATTTCTACTTGGGGGTAAAACAACACTTTTTTCTCAAAGGTTTGTGTTTGTGAGATTAAAGAGAGGTGGCAAATGGATTATCTGCTAGCTACATAGCTATCCTATACTTTTGAGTTAAATATAAATGGTGATATTGGATGTGTTAAATGTGTTTTCTAGTTGCAACTTTAAATTGTTGACAGGGCTTTTATTCATTGTAACATCACGATATCTCTGATAGTTCATGTTTGTATTTGCAGATGCCTTTGACACTGAACAACTTCTTGACTGTATCAATCAATTGAAGCAGGGTGAATCTGTGCGTATTCCTATTTATGATTTCAAGCATCATCGTCGTAGTACAGATGCCTTTCGCAAGGTATTTTCTTCTTGTTTACTATGCCAAGTGAATATGGTTAGTCAAAATATGGAAATAAAAATATGATACATAATCTTTTTCTTCATAAAATTACTGTTTTTGCATTTTATTTATCATCAGAAAATTAAGCTGCAAAACTGTATAGATATCAATGTATTGCCCCGACTATGGCTTCCCTACATGTAAGGCACTTTTGACATGCTTGATAGTACTTTATTGATGTGGGATTATGATAGAGATAACTATTATTGTTTTTCTTTTTTCTTTTTGTAAGAGAAAAACTATCTATTTATACACACACAATTTACATTCAAGCTAAGAGTTCAACTGAGTAAATATCAGTCTGTATCTCGGATAAATTCTTCCAACTTTAAAAGCTTGAGCATGACCACGATAAAAAAATGATTTTTTTTGTATCTCTAGATAGAGAATAACATGAACAATTTTATAATTTGCTAAAGCATCATTACAAGCATCCATGTACTAGTAGACATAGGATCGTTCTCGGTGTTGATCAACTATGCTGACATAGTAGTGAATGAAATAGATAAAGAAAGGTAATCCCAGAGAGAAATATGAAATAGAAGAATGGAGTGCTAGTCTTATCGCTTTCTAGGGAGATGGGGTGCTAGGGTTTGTGAAATTTTATCTATTGCAGCTACTGGAAATTATTCATCTAACTGAAAAGTTAATTATGTAGTTTATTTGCTACGACAAACAACGAATAAAATCACAACTGCAATTTTCACCATAAAAATACTGCGGAAAATTAAATACTGGAAATTGAGAAATTCTAGCACACACATAAGAATTTGACATAGTTATTTTTGGACAATTGTCCCCGGAAAAACTCAACTTGGGAAAACCGGTGCAACAGATGAGGGTTTTATTATTAATCTTCAACAATAATCTTGAGTACAATAATTTAGATGCCCAGCTGGCAATTTAATTTGAGGAAAATACTGACAAAAATATCGTGAGAATTTTCTCTCACCCCACAACTATTTTCTTCCTCTGAAATTGCCTCCGCAAATTTCTCCCTTCCTCACTTTGCCTCTTCTGGGGACTGGAAATCCTCTTCTCGGAATGCCGCTGCGCTCCTCTACCACCTTCTACTCGACGTCTGGCTCTATCTTCTTTGCTGCTACTGAGAAAATCGAATTGCCTAGGCAACTGAGTATCTCCACTAGTGTATTTTCCATCACCATGTCTACTTCCTCTTATAATCCACTGTTGGAGCACCAACGACCAAGATTAAAACTTAATCAATGGATAAGATTATCTCTGGATCGATCCGTGTGAGTTTCTAGATGATTCTCACCTTATTTCAATTAATACTGATTAGTTAACCATATTCCCTAAGTTTAGACTTAAGAAATATTTAAAAATCGGTTAATAATCTAATTGAGACACTTCTAGGTGGAATTTCTAGAAACAATTTTTGGGTTTTGGAGATCTCATGTATTCTAGCCTCTCCACCAAATTTCGTGGCTAGAACACATCCGATGTTACAAAAACTAACACTCCCTCTTAGCGAGGAATCTGTATTAGTGCTATTGCACACCTTGTCTCTGCATCATCTCCTGTCATGCTGCTGATGTCTGGCCATACTGTCCACCAACTATTGCCGAACTTTGATATAGGCTGCATCTGTGTTGCTACTGACACTGCCATACTGCTGCCAACACTGTATCTGCACTGCAACTCCCTCTCATCTGTTGCTGGTGCAATTGCAACATTTGCAACTGAAAAGCATCCAAAATTGCTTGTCCCTGCTTATTGAAATGGGTTCTCCACCATACCCATTTGTTCTCTAAAATATACGAACTTAACTCTCCCTAGAGCTTTCGTGAGTATATCTGCAACCTGCTCTGTGGGAACATAATGTAGCTGGATTGCTCCACATTGTACACAATCTCTGATGAAGTAACACCGAACATTGATGTGCTTCTACTTGTCATGAAACACTAGATTCTCATAGAGCTTTATACAACTTTGATTATCACAATCGACACTGGTCGCCTCCATCCTCTGCTTGAACAAGCTTACTAGCACCTTTCAAAGCCATATAGCTTTGCATGTAGCTGTGCTAGCTGCCATATACTCTGCTTCTGTAAAGCTTAGTGCTACTGAATTTTGCTTCCTGCTACACCAAGAAACCATCCCTGATCCAACACTGAAGCAGTATCCAGAGGTACTTTTCTTGTCCACTGAACTGCCTGCCCAATCTGCATCTGTGTACCCACAAAGTTTGATGTCATCCCCTCGAGTATATTTCAACCCATACTCGACTGTGCTGCGAACATACCTCAGAATATGCCTCGCTGTTGCCCAATGTACCCTCTTCGGCTCTACCATGAATTGACTAAGGGTATTGATTGTGAAGCAGATATTTGGCCTAGTGTTGACCAAATACATGAGAGACCCAATAAGTTGTCTATACAAGGTGGGGTCAACATCCTTGTCATCTAATGCATCTATCTTCTTCCAGTTGGTGATCATGGGCGTAGACATGGGTCTGCAATCTTGCATTCTGAACCTCTTTAGAATATTTGTAGCGTATCTTCCTTGCCCAAGGAAGATCTCCCCATCCTTCTGCCACACTTCCAATTCTAGGAAATAGTGCATCAAACCAAATCCTTCATGTCAAATTCTGCTACCAGGTTTCTCTTGCAGTCCTCTATGAGCCTTGATGACCCTGTCAAAAAGAGATCATCCACATACAAAACTAGAATGAGTGGCTCACCCTCTACCATCAAATAGTAAAGGTTGGGATTTGCATCACTCTTGATGAATCCCATCTGCTGCAAGTAGCTGCCAATCCTACCATACCACGCCTTGAGAGTTTGCTTGAGTTTGTATAGAGATTTCTTCAATCTACACACGTGTGTGCCTTTCACGACTCTCAAAGCCCTCTGGCTGTTCTATGTACACTTTTTCCTCTATCACCCTGTTCAAGAAGGCTGTCTTGACGTCCATCTGGTGAATCTTCCATTTCATCTTAGTTGTTACAGATATAACTGACTGGATAGAAGTGTATCTGGCAACTGGGGCGAAGGTCTCCTCATAATCTATACCTTCTTTTTGTGCATATCCCTCTGCCATGAACCTAGCCTTGTACTTTTCCACACTGCCTTCTGTCGCATATTTGATCTTATAGATCCATCTAAAACCTACAACTGATCTATCTTCTGGCCTTGGCACTACCTCCCAAACATCATTCATCATGATAGAGTTATACTCTTCTACCATGGCATCTACCAATACCTGATGTTGTGCGACTTCCTAAAAGCTGGAAGGTTCTGCAACCTAAGCCACTAAATGCTTGGTACTTGTCAGGCTGTCTACGTTGTCTTTTGCTCATCCTAGGAGTTCCAATAAACTCCTCTGCATCTCTCAATGTCTGATGAACCTCTCTGCTGGCTCGACCACTAGTCGTGGGAGGTTCTGCCAGCTCCTCCTCATCCTGTCTCTGCTTCTCCATCTGCTGAGAACTCCTTCATGCACCTGAGGAAGTACTGGTACTGGTCATAGTACTTGATCCTTGTGCTGTCCCCCTGCTTGTCCCACTAGATGCCCCTGTGGTTGCCTCTGCTGTTGGACCAAGGGAGCTTCTGTTGACTGATTTTGATCACCTACAAGCATCTCACGAGATCTCTTGAAATCCTGGTCCTCCATGAACTTCACGTCTCGTCTTACTACAATTTTCCTATTGCTAGGAATGTAGATTTTGCATGCCTTTGAGGTTTCACTATACCCAACGAAGAACCCCTTCTTTGCAGTCTGATCCAGTTTGGTCTATTTATCATCTGCCACGTGGCAATAAGCAATATTGCCAAAAATTCTGAAGGGCTAACTTCTGGCTTCTTCGCTATGAAGACTCCTTTTGGCGTTTTCTTCCCCAATTCTCTATGAGGAATCCTGTTCTGAATATATATTGCTGTGTTACATGCTTCTGCCCATAAAAGATTATGATGACATATTTGCTCCTATGGCTCAATATACAACCATCCGTTTGATAGTTACCCTTGTTGCCAGTCAGGGATGGACTCTTCATCCAATGGATTTGAACACTGATTTCTTACATGGTTTGCTTCAAGACGAAGTGTATGTTGAACAACCTCTAGGATTTGAAGTTCATGACAGGAAGACCCATGTATGCTGATTGAAGAAAACTCTCTATGGATTAAAGCACCCACGTGCTTGGTATGCTCGCATTGACAATTACTTGATGAAGTTGGGATTTACAAGAAGCAGTGCTGATCCAAATTTGTTAATCTTAGATAAAAATGGTATGTTCTATGCTTGCAACAATTACTTCAATGTCCTTTAGTTAGCCCAATGACAATTTCCAATAGCAATCACATTAATCATCACATCTGTAGATAGAACATGAATAATAAAAGAAGAAGACAAGCCAAGACAAGAGAACACCAGAATTTGGCTAATGGTAGGGAAAAAACCCCAAGATGGGGAAAACCCTTTGGTCAATTCTTCTTATTATTATATCAAATGTTCAACAAAGAGAGAGAGAGAGTACTATAAAGTCAAAATAGACTTGCCAATAGATGATCAAAACCACTTTCTAAAACAACCTTGTCAAATTTGCAATTCTGTCCTCAGTCAACAATAGTCAAATCAACCCTAACCAGAAAGTCAACAACATTCAAGATTTGGTCAAACTTCCCCAAAACAACTTGTTTAAAGGAGAGAGGAATGCCTCTCTTACTGGTCAAAGTTAGCCCAAAACAGTCAAGAAATCTACAGCCAAATTCGGTCGAGCTGAAGTCAACCTTGCAGTTAACACACGTCAAAGTGCCCAGAACACCTCGGTTTTTGTGCCAATAAATGTGGCTAGCTGAGATAGAGATTCTCCCAGAAAATCGAAGTCAAAAGCTGCCCAGAAAGTCAAAGTCAATGTTGGTCAAACCCTGGTCAAACTGCAGAAAACTTCAGATTTTCGGCCCTGTAATTTTCGTCCTCCTTTCTGCCACACATGTGAGAAAAATCAGTTGCCCAATAGCTAAGTCACATGACACGAGGACACGAGACACAGAGGCCACGTAAATACAAGTATTTGACACGAGACATAATGACCCCGGAAACAGGACACGAGGACACGAGACACAGAGGGCACGTAAATACGAGTATTGTACACGAGACATAACGACCTCGAAAATAGGACACGAGGGACATGTTTTATATATATATATATATATATATATATAATATTGAAATATAATTCTTGATCCATATTAAGTTACTCAAATATAGTATTAGTTTATAAATTTACTATGTCAATGATGTTCATTGCACATAGTTCAATGTTCATTCTTGAATCTTCATGTTATTAACTTCTTAAACAGATTAAGAACCAAATCAAGGATCTCAACAAGGGCATTCTGTGTATTGCACATTTGACATCAAACTGATATTTTCTTTCTTGGTAGTTTTTCGTCTCTTGTTGACTAGTATATGAATCTGACTTACTCAAGTTGCACATCTTGGAAAATGTCGGCAATTGCAAGATAGACTCAACTAGATAGAGCCCTATATACTTAAGTCAACTCTTTGTAGCCATTGAAATTTGCAATTAAAACAATACAATGGCTATATATGCATGCTTTCTTCATTGGTCAAACTTGGAGATACGCAGGGAGTCGAAAATATTTTGAAGAGTGGGAATTCGATGGCCTAAGTTATGATATCAGAGTGCCCAATGTACTAATTGATGCCTGTATACCAAAAGGAATGATTGAAAAGGTAGGCTACAAAGTCTTTCTTGAACATGTTTTAGAAAGAGGAGGAAAACCAAATTTCAAAAAATGGGAAATGTTTGTGGATGGATATTTAGAGAACAAGCAAATGACTCGGCTGCCATTCACGATTTTTAACTTTTGAAGTAGCTTTATATCGATATGAACGTACGAAATACAAGAAAATGTTGACCTGGTCCCCACGCGCTCCAAAACAAGAAATTTAAGCCCCAAACCACGAGCTCCAAACCATGAACACTATTATCCAGGACCCAAGTCGATGTGAAGTTGACAGTTGGGAATCACTCAAGGAACTACGAACACAACACAACAATGACTCCAGCGAGCAAACAATGACCAAGTTCCAACACAACATCAACTCCAACGAGCTTCGACAACGAAAAATGATCGAAAACACCAAAAAAATTAACCATGCACGGGCTTTATGAGTGACTTTTCATGGGACACATGTCCTAAGAGGAAAAAACGTTAGGGCACGTTTTCGCCATGTCGAAAATGCACGTCACGATTGGAGGACACGGTAAAAACCATTTTGGACACGTTTTAGGTCGTATTTCGTGTCCGACACGTGAAATATGGGGCACGTGACCTTGAGAGACGTGTCTCGTGACTTAGCCCAATAGTTGTATGAACCAATCAGATGAGGAGAGAGAAGGATGTGTGAGTTGATAAGGTGCCAAATGAGGTTTGAGGTCATCCTTATTTATACAAGTCGTTGAGGGTCAAAAGACATGTCCATTGGGCTTCATGAGCCTAAATGATGATGTGGCTGACCTTGACAATTTACACGTGTGGGATTCACTTGAAAAACATATTTTTCCTTGTCCAAATTTAGAAATCTTTTGGTTGATTTTGGTCCTCTCGAAAAGAGGAATTCAATGCAATAATTATCTCCATCAAATGAGCTGTCTAAAGTGGAATTTGGCCCTAGTTGCCATTTTAACAAAACTTGTACTTCAAAATGATCCAAGGTATGCCTCTCATTTTGGTATTATATGTTGATGACTTATTCTTGACAGGTGCAAACCCTCTCATTCTAGAATGTAAAAGGGAGTTGGCTTCCAAATTCAAAATGAAAGAGCTTGGTTTAATGCACTATTTCTTGGGACTAGAAGTATTGCAAAAGTTGGGCAAGATTTTTCTTTCACAAAGAAAATGTGTTGTGAAACTGCGAGAGAGATTTGGCATGGTTGAGTGCAAGTCCTCGCCTACACCTATGGAGATGAATTTCAAGAAGTTGTGTGGAGAGGCTATTGAACCAGACCTAGCAAACCGCTTTGAGTATAGACAATTGGTTGGTGCTCTGATGTTTCTTGTGAACACTGGCCTTGACATATGCTTCGCAGTTAACACTTTGAGTCAGTTTATGACCGAGCCTCACCATGTCCGTTGGGTTGCTTCCAAGCATGTATTGAGATATATACATGGGACTATTAACCTTTGATTGAGATATGCCACTTGAGATGTTAGACTACATGGATATACAGATGCAGATTGGGTTGGTAGTGTTGTTGACAGGAAGAGTACCTTAGGATGCTGTTTTAGTCTGGGATCTGCCCCTAATATCGTGGAAGGGCATGAAGCAAAAGTATGTAGCCCTTATCACTGTTGAGGTCGAGTATATTGCAGCTAGCCTGGTGAGTTGTGAAGCAGTTTGGTTGAGGAAGCTCTTTAGAGAGCTATTTGAGCAGGTCCTGGACACAACAATCATCTATTGCGACAACAAGAGTGGGATTCGTTTGTCAGAGAATCTCGTGTTCCATGACAAGTACAAGCATATAGAGATTAGATATCATTACATCCAAGACCATGGTGTAGAGAGGAGCCATGAGACTCCTCCAGATTTTGACGGATGAGCAGATAGCTGATATCCTCACTAAGGCTTTGCCGAAAGGGAAGTTCTTGGTCTTCAGAGAGCAACTTGGACTGTTTGAGATGACCCTTTCAAATAAGGGTCCTGGCTGTTCAAGAACACTGGGCAATGCTCTTCCCCCCTGGTTGAGCTCCCAAAGTGAGGAATGGAACTATAGGGCTCTTGGGGATGAGAGATCTCTGACCAATAGGATGTTGAACTTAGGATCTCCCCTAGTCAGAGTATGCCCCAGTTAGCATCTTGCCCACTTTGTGGGATAACCTCTCCCATCTGGCTAATGGGTTGAGGGACTTGGGATAGAGTGTGATCCCTACCCCTTGTAGTAGGTGGATCTCGCCCAAGTTGGTGGATGCAAATGTTTTAACTTTTACCATTTGACTCTTTAGGGTTAAGATGGATGATCAGGGACAATAGGGTAGAGTGTGATCCTTACCTCTAGTAAGTTGATCCAACCTAGTGTTAGGGACGTTGGGATAGAGTGTGATCCCTATGCTTTGGGGTAGGTTGATCTCACCCATTGTCTTTGGTTCTAGGTGGCAACCATGGCTCCCTGATGATGATGTCAATGATGATGATGGTTATGATGATAATGATTCCGGGTGGTAGTAGAGTCTCCCTGATGGTGATAAAGACAGGGTGGTAGCTGGAGCTCCCTTGCAGCAATTCTCCTTCTTTAGATTCGAGAATGTTCAACATGAGATGAGCATAGACAAGTAGAGTTGGGCAGGGATGTACATGACGTGATACATATGATGATCACATGATTTAGTTGGAATTTTTCCCATTTTGAGAGGGAGTGTTAATTTGGCAGCGTAGTGACAAAATCCAACCATTGCATTGAATTCCTCTTTTAGAGAGGACCAAAATTGACTTTTGAAGCACTCAATTCGGATAAGAAAAAGTGGATTTTTGAGGTCAAGCCCACAAGTACAAAATTGTCAAGGTCGACCTTGGGTCAAATGACACATCTCAAGGATAAGATGGCACCCCTCAAGTTGCATATAAATACAAGTTGAGTCCTCCTCATTTGGCACCTCATCAACTCACAACATATCTTCTCTCTCCTCATTCTATTGGTTCATACAACTCAGAATTGCAGGGTATCTCTCACATGTGCGAAGGACAGAAGTCAATTTTTGATTGGGTTGAATTGCAGGACTGTTTCTGGGTGTTGACCAAGGACTGTTTGACCATATTTGACTGCGTTTTTGGGTGGAATATCTCTGTTTCTCTAGGCCGCATTGGAGGGCACAAAGATTGAGGAAATCTGGGCACACTGACTAGTGTTGACTTTAAGGCTGACCGCTGGCTTGGCCATAGAAGCAAGTGCAGACTTTGACTGAGTTTGGCTGGCTGTTTTGGGACTGTTTTGGGTTGAATTTGACCAGCATTTGAGGCCAAGCTTGACTGACTTTGACTGAGTTTCTAGAGGACTGTTTTGACCCTTGACTATTGACTGGTTAGGGCTGACTTTGTTGCTGTTGGCTGGGACAGATTTGCAGAAGGATCAGATTTGACTATTGTTGACTTCATCTCTCTCTTTTGTCTCTGATTTGGATAGTTGCTTGACATATTATCATTCTTGGATATTGGATATTGGATATTGGCTAGTCAAAGCTTGACTTTGACTCTTGGATAATGTACTCTTTGCTGAACATTTGAAGACAATCTAATAGGAGAAGAATTGCAAAGGGTTTCTCCCTTGTGGGGGTTTTCCCTGGTCATTGACCAAATATTGTGTCTCTTGTCTCTTGGCTGTCTTTCATTGTGCATTTGTATAATTGTTCTATCTACTATTGCTCTACTATCATTGGTTAATTGAAGAAGTGGAAATTGTTAAATTGGATGCTATTGGATATTGTTGAAGTAATAGTTGCCGCATAGAACAATTGTTGAAAATTTAACAATGATTAGGTTCAATTTTAATTCACTTTTTTTTTAATGAGGTTTGGATGAGATTCGCCATTAGGTTCATCTATATATATTTTTTATATTAACTTTAAAATGAAATGTAACATAAAATAGTAAGAAATCAGCATCAATAAACATCCAAAATGTTAGCATGGTTTGGAAACTGCAAGGATAGATTATGAGCTTGAGCTTTGAGACAATATTATGAGCTTTAGCTGTGGACTTCATCAATGACCATGAGGATAGATGAGGTTCATTGAACCTCAATTTTTTTTTATGGTTCGCCGAATTTCGAACCTCAAGGTTGAAGTTCGATGAACTGTGTGACATAGGCTGTAGAGAAGTGTGCAATATTGTAGCGATTCATTAAAACAAATGGTCCATCATCAATATAGTACAAATACTTGCTCAAAATGATAAAGCAATCTGCCAATACCATCATCCATCTCAAAACCATGGGTGAAGGAGAGGACTCTAGAATTATGTGCAAAGGCAAGTGTGAATGCCATCAAATGTCAAATCAACCTTGCAACTATCAAGCGCTCTTCATGTAGATGCATAGGCAATGATCAAATGTAGTCAATTCATCATATGCTCCATCAATCTAGTGTCACAAGGCATGGCATGGATATGTGAGTGAAACCTCCCATGATGCCTCAACAAAAATAACAAATGCCAAAATAGGCATCATAGCAATCCTCCAAATGAAATGAAAATGCAAGAGTTGATGGTCATTGAACAAATATGCCTCCAATGCAGCAACATATTGGCTTAAAACTTTAAAAGCCAACATTTTCCGAATGCAGGCTACATGGGTAGGGTCTTCAACTGGATCAAATCCTCATGCTATTTAAGGGGTAGGTAATAGGGACTATGGGGCTTCCTCTTCTAGTAATAATAGATAGGAGTTCAGTGTAAGCTAGTAGAAAACAAGATGGGATTGAATAATTAACAAACCTATGTGTTTTTCCACATAGAGACAAGAGGTTATGGACATATTTTTAGTAAATATTCCTCTGAACTGCTATTGCATATTGATTTTGTAACCTCGGAAGGTCTTCTACATTTGCTTGGTCTTAGCATGTAGAAGATATTTGATTGCTTGCTTGGTGGGGTAAGTGATATTATGATTTATTTCTTAATGTTAAGTTGGGAAAAGTACAATAGTTAATCTAATTAATTATTTTGGGCTATTAGGCCAAAGTTCTAAGGATAAATCGTAAAATTATTTAAGTGACTTAGATATAATCTCAACTGTTGATCTTAAGTGAGGCTTAGGATTTAATCCTAGCCATTGATCACTTAGGAGATTAGGGTTAC
Organism: Pinus tabuliformis; assembly: GCA_031772625.1. Lineage (NCBI taxonomy): Eukaryota > Viridiplantae > Streptophyta > Pinopsida > Pinales > Pinaceae > Pinus > Pinus tabuliformis. The sequence continues at coordinate 1,244,253,435 of CM062818.1, forward strand.
GAATTTGGGCTTAATGAAATTATAAAATAAGCTTAAGGGATAGGTGAAGACACACAGGTGTGGAGGAGGCAATTGTCTCTAGAGCGAGAGGCTTGACTAGATTGAAGAGAAGTGAAGAAAAGTGCAGTAGGGAATTTCGGGAGAAATTCAGGGAGGCTGAGTTCAGGAAAGAGAGAGGCCAAGTTGCTGAAGAAGAGGGCCAAATTGTGGAGGCCAAGATATCTAGAGAGGCTGATTTTTTCCAGTGTGCAGGGGCTGTAAGAGGTGAAAAGAAAGGGGGTCTATTTGCTGGTGAGACAGGTCTAATTCTCCAGGGCCAAGTTTCAACTTTCTTCAGGAGGGTCAATTTTCAGGGGCCAATTTTCCTAGTGGGGCCAAGTTTCCTGGTTCCCAACAGTTGTATTTTTTCTATATATTCTCTGTGGTTCTAACCGAAAATTTTGTGGAGTTTAATAATATGAAGGAAGATTTTGTTGGATACAAATTTTGCTGTTGGAGTGTGATTGATCTCTCCATTTTATTTCCATTGCATTTTATTTTTTGAGTTAATATACCAGTGTGTTTATTTTATCGGCGATTTTAGAAATATTTGAGATAAATATTTTGTGGTTTTAATAAATTGATGAAGTAAAGTAAATCAGATCTGGTTTAAAAGAATTTAACACTTTATGCATATTCTTGATTACAAGGTCAAACATTGTGAAGGATTGTTTTGTTTGTCAATACTTTCATCCCTATTTTAAAAAACTGGCATAATTTTTCTTATCAAATAAACCAAAAGAACAGTATGGGGGACCCTTGATAATATTTTATCAATATTAACATCTTGTAAAGAGTTTATGCTAATCTTTTGAGTGCCTATGATTCAGAATGGAAATGTGGATGGGAGTAAAATCTACAGATTTTCAGGAGCTGACCAATATTCTATAAATATAAATTATGAGAATGCTATTGCTAATATCTATTTGGAGATTTGTTGTTTGGTGATGGCTTCATTTTAAAGTTCTTGAAGGTTAACCAAATTTTTACGGTTGAAATAAGTCATCCCTGTAACTGTGGAGAAATATGGGATGTGATTTGTTACTACCTAACCAATGGAAAAATAGAGGGAAATTGTTAGTTCACAGCGAAAGGACCAGAGAAATGACTGGTGGAAAAAATATTTTATTTTTATTACTGTAACGCCTATGAAACTTATTTGACAGGGTTTACTGTTTTGAATTTATATTTTCCAGATAAATGTGGTATAAATTTTTGAAACTTTTTTGTTGACTTATTGTTTATGCTTATCAGGTGAATCCATCAGATGTCATTATTTTAGAGGGAATTTTAGTATTTCATGATCCTCGCGTCCGGGAAATGATGAACATGAAGATCTTTGTTGACACAGGTTATTATTTCTTGTTTTTTAGTCTTTCCCTATGATTTTGTTTAGAATCAATTTCTTATGGCATTTTATGCATGGATTCTCAGATTTTTCTGCTATTTTGTTCAATAATATCATATTTTCCAAGCCAACAAGACCATTTTAGAAGTTAGATTTAGTATGACGATTATGTGAATCTTGCAGATCTTTATATGCGAAATTTTTACCTTGCTTTGTACCCTTCAATGCGTTTAAGGAATATGTATTACATTTTCATGCTGTTTGATTGTTGTCTGCCATTTGATTTTTGGTTTTCTTTGAAATCCCTTCTAATTAAACATATCCCTAACCTGTGCAGTACATACGATATATTTGGAGAAAATGCTTCATGCTTTACATTTTATCTTCAATTTTCGTTCCTTTTGTTTTATTTTCTTTTTGATGATGTCCTATCTCTTGGTTCAGCCAAACTTCCAAGTAGTTCTTTTGATGATTCTAGATGATTTCTTATTCTGGGAAGAATTTTTATTAGAACTGGATTGTCAATGTTACATAGGTGTTGCATATTCACATTTGTGGCTTAGTTCTTCATGATTTATTTCTTTATCTTTCAATCTAATTTTGTTGTCATGGGTACAGATGCTGATGTAAGGCTGGCTAGGAGGATAAGGCGTGACACAGTTGAGAGAAGTAGAGATGTGAATTCTGTTCTTGAGCAGGCAAGCAATGCAAACTACATCTTTGTACTGTATTCCAATTTTTGTTTAAACAATTTCATTTCAAGTTCAGGACAGCTTTGCTTTTTGGGACAAGGTGTTTGTGAAATTTCTATCACTGCTGCAACTGATTTATTTTTCCTACTTATTCCACAATAAGTTATTTATGAAATTACTTCAATAAACATTAAAATAAATACTACTGCAGATATCACACCGTAATACAGAAATAAACATATACCCAAGAATCAACACATTGACATAGTTATTTTGGACAACAGTCCCCGGAAAAACCCAATGTGGGAAAACTGGTGCAGCAAGGGAGGTTTTTATTATTCAGCAATTCTTCAATACAACAGGGTGCCAAAGAAAAAAAATTCACGAGAGAAAAAAATTCTCCATCACTTCTCCCAATCCCAGCGTCAACCCGACTGACCTCTGCGTGGCTCTCAGACTCTCTACGTCAGCCCCTGCTTGACTATGTCGGCCCTGGCCCTCTCTGCGTCACCCACGCAGGCCCAGTTAATGACTGCGTAGTCTCCTGTTGCCTCTGCGTCTGCCTCAGTGCTGATCTCTAGTGGTTGATCTCGTCTCTCTGTTCTGTACTTGCTGCCTCGTGATTGCTCACCAGACCATTGGTTCAATTTCTCAGCTAACCCTGCTCCAAAAATTGAACTGACTGGTCTCCCTCAGTGTGTTCTCCAAGTGACCCTCAAGCTTCTTCTTATACTTTTCTCGTTGACAAATCAACTACCGAGATTAAGTCCCTAATCAACGGCTAAGATTAGATTTGGCTTGATCCATGATTTTTGGACCATTCTAACACAGTTTTGTATTAATTCACATTAATTTTTTATTTTCCCTAAGTTTAGACTTAGGGACTTCATTAAAAATATTAGTTATTTTAATATCTTCCAAACTGTTTAGAATCTGCCCAAACCCTGTCTGGGTATCGGAGATCTCATGTGCCTTAGCCTCTCCACCAATTTTCGTGGCTAGAGCACATCCGATGCTACCTCAAATCAACACTCCCTCTTAGCGAGGACTGTGCTCTAGCAATACTCCTCACTGAGCATCACCTTGATCATCCGGCATAGGTCCCTGTGCTGTTACTAGGCCTGCTGCCCATCATCCTCTGCACTGCTGCATCTTGTACTGCTGCATCCTGTACTGCTGCATCCTGTATTGCTGCCCATGGCTCTACCACTGCCACTATTGCATCTGTACGACAACTCCCTCTGCATCAGTGCTGCTGCTGGTCCTTTCTCCCAACACTGCAACTCCCTCTGCATCCGTGCTGCTATCAATCCCATTTATGCTTCTGAAACGAGTTCTTTACCATCCCTATATTTTCCTTGAATTGTCAAACTTTGTCCTTCCAAGGGCCTTGGCGAGGATATCCGCCACTTGTTCTCCTTTAGGAGTGTAGCTCAATTGTACAACTCCTCGTTGGACATAGTCTCTGAAAAAGCGACACTGGATATCAATATGCTTCGACCTATCATGAAAGATTGGATTCTCAAATAGCTTGATGCAACTTTGGTTGTCACACATGATCCTGGTCGCCTCCATATTTTTTCTGAATAGGTTCACCAGCAGTTTTCTAAGCCATATGGCCTCGCACTAAGCTGTGCTTGCTGCCATATATTCTGCCTCAGACGAGCTTAGAGCCACAGATTCTTGTTTCCTACTGCACCAGGAGGTCATTCCTGATCTAAAGTTGAAACAGTACCCAGAGGTACTTTTCTGATCCATTGAACTTCCTGCCCAATCTGCATCAGAAAATCCACTCAAACTGATATCCTTACCTTTAGTGTATAGAGCCCATAATCGACTGTTCCTTGTAAATATCTGAGAATGTGTTTGGTTGTTGCCCAGTGTGCCCTCTTTAGTTCCACCATGAACTGACTGAGGGTGTTTATAGCGTAGCAAATGTCTGCCTTGGTATTGACCAGATACATCATGGACCCTATGAGTTGCCTGTATAGGGTGGGATCGACATCCTTGTCTTCTGATGCATCAATCTTCTTCCAGTTGGTGATCATTGGCGTAGCCATAGGTCTACAGTCCTGCATCCTGAATCTTTTCAGGATTTTGTAGCATACCTCCCTTGCCCAAGGAAGATTTCTCCCTTCTTCTGCTAAACTTCCAACCCTAGGAGGTAGTGCATTCGTCCCAAGTCCTTCATATCGAATTCTGTGGCTAGATTCTTCTTGCAGTCCCTAATGAGTCTGGATGGTCTTGTCAGAAAGAGATCATCCACATACACTACTAAGATTCGTAGCTCGTTCTCTACAATTAGATAGTAGAGATTCGGATCCGCGTCACTCTTCACAAATCCCATCTTTTGCAAGTAGCCATCTATTCGACCATACCATGCTCCCGGTGCCTGTTTCAGCCCATACAAGGCTTTCTTCAATATGCATACATGAGACTTCTTCTCATGAGTTTCACAGCCCTCTGGTTGTTCAATGTATACCTCCTCTTCTATTACCCCATTCAGAAATGCCATTTTGACATCCATCTGATGGATATCCCATCCCATCTGGGCTACAAGAGATATCACGGTCCTAATAGATGTATACTTGGCTACCGGGGCGAAGGTCTCCTCATAATCAATCCCTTCTTTTTGAGCATATCCCTTAGCGACAAACCTGGCCTTGTATTTCTCAACACTGCCGTCTGCAGCGTATTTGATCTTGTAGATCCATCTTGAACCTACCACTGATTTGTCTTGAGGCCTTGGCACCACCTCCCAGACATAGTTTACTATTAAGGAGTTGTATTCCTCTATCGTATCTAGCCAAACCTGATGTTGAGCTGCGTCTTTGAAATTGACAGGCTCCCCATCCTGAGCTACTAATCCCTGATATCTATCTGGCTGTTTTCGCTCCCTCTTATTGTTTCTTGGTGCACTGATGAAGTCCTTTGCATCTCGCAAAATCTGACGAAGTTCCTTGCTAGTTCTTCCTCTGCTAGCAGGTGCTTCTGTTCGCTCCTCCTCCTCATCTTGAGAATCTTCCTATTCTGAGGAAGAATTCTTTGCTTCCATTGGTTGAAGAGGCTTAGCCAACGGCTCCTCTTTCGACTGCTCCTCGAAAGGCATCTCGCAAGATCTTCTGAAAGCCCTGTCCTCCATGAACTTTACATCTCATCGTACTACTACCTTCCTTCTCCCTGGAAGATAGATTCTGTATTCCTTAGCGTTCTCTCTATATCCCACCAGATATCCATTTTCCGCAGTCTGATCCAGCTTCTTCCTCTTTTCTTCATGTATGCGGCAATATGCTAAACTCCCAAATATCCTGAAATGACTGACTTTAGGTGTCTTCTTTGTGTAGACTTTCTCTGGAGTAATCTTGCCCAATGCCCGATGAGGAGTTCTGTTCTGAACATAGTCTGCTGTGTTGCATGCTTCCGCCCACAAGAATTATGGCATATCCTGATCATACATCATGGCCCTAGCCGCTTCTACAATAGTTCTGTTCTTTCTTTCTGCTACCCCATTCTGCTCCGGATTGTAGGGAGCTGTCCAGTCTCTTCTGATGCCCTCCTTAGCGCAAAAATCAGTGAAGTCCTTATCGACATATTCTCCACCATTATCTGAGTGCAAAACTTTTATTTTCTTCCTAGTCAGATTCTCTACCAGAGCCTTGAACTCCTTGAATCGACAAAAAACTCATCCTTGGTTTTCAAAAAATAAATCCAAATTTTCCTTGAGTGGTCATCAATGAAGGTAAGGAAATACTCGGCACCACTGAGAGCTTTGACAACATAGGTCCGCAGATATCTGAGTGTATCAATCCTAGTACACTCTTGTCCCTATGTTTGCTCCTAGGAAATGCTGCCTTGGCATACTTTCGTAGAGCACATCCCTTGCATACATCATCTCGTTCCTTACTCAAATCCGGAACTCTTGTTACAATGCTCTTGAGAATTCTCAGAGCTCCATGGTGCAAGTGACCCATTCTTCTGTGCCATAGTTCATTCAAGTCCTTGTCTCCATGACTGCCTATTAGTGCCATTGTTGATTCTAGTTGTATGTAATCTATACAACCGATTACTTTTCATCCCGATTTGCACTCTCTTTTTTTAGCTCGGGTTTTTGACGCATACCTTCTCCTTTATGAAGTAGACGTCATAGCCCTTGCCTTGTAGTTGTGACACGCAAAGTAAGTTCATCCCCAATCCTAGTACATGTAGCACATTTGTAGCATGGAACCGTTCTCTCGATTCTGTATGAAAGACTATGGTACCCTTCCATACTGGAGTACACTTTGCCTTGTTCCCCATGGTGATCTAAAAGTTCATCTTCTCTTCTCGATATTCTGAAAAACACTCCCTGATTCCGTCATATGCCATGAGGCTCCACTGTGTATATACCATACTTCTGATGATGCAGCACTAGTCATACACGATACTTCTTCATCCAGCCTGGAAGCTAACATAGAGAGTTCAAAATCTCTTTCTCTTGTGAAATCTTCTGAAAGTCTGTGTGAGTTCCCTGACGTGTTTGCCTCTTCATCGTGGTTTCGACCCATACCTGATCTTCCCTTCCTGTCTTTGATTACTCGCTCTGATACCATGTGAAAATTCTATCACTACAGTAACTAATTTATTTTTCCTACTTATTCCACAATAAGCTATTCATGAAATTACTTCAATAAACATTAAAATAAGTACTGCTGCAGATATCAAACCGTAATACAAAAATAAACATACGCACAAGAATCAACACATTGACATAGTTATTTTGGACAACAGTCCCCGGAAAAACCCAATGTGGGAGTATCGGTGCAGTAGGGTGCCAAACTAGCTTACCCACAAAGAGAAAAAAATTCTCCAGCACTTCTCCCAATCCCAGCGTCAATCCGACTGACCTTTGTGTGGCTCTCAGACCCTCTACGTGAGCCCCTGCTTGATTGCGTCAGCCTTGGCCCTCTCTGTGTCACCCACGCGGCCCAGTTAATGATTACAGAGTCTCTTGCTGCCTCTGCGTCTGCCTCTCCTGCATCAATGCTGATCTCTAGTGGCTGATCCCGTCTCTCTGTTCCATACTTGTTGCCTCTTGACAACTCACCAGACCACTGGTTCAATTTCTCAGCTAACCTCGCTCCAAAAATTGAATTGACTGGTCTCCCTCAGTGTGTTCTCCAAGTGATCCTCAAGCCTCCTCTTATACATTTCTCGTTGACAAATCAACGGCTGAGATTAAGTCCCTAATCAACGGCTAAGATTAGATTTGGCTTGACTTTTGAACCATTCTAACACAATTTTATATTAATTCACATTAATATTTTATTTTCCCTAAGTTTAGATTTAGGGACTTCATTAAAAATATTAATTATTTTAATATCTCCCACACTGTTTAGAATCTGCCCAAACCCTTTCTGGGTATTGGAGATCTCATGTGCCTTAGCCTCTCCACCAATTTTCATGGCTAGAGCACATCTGATGCTATCTGAAATCAATAGTGTTCATAAATGAAGATATGTAGGCATCTAAGTCATATCTTGGAAATGTTTTTATATCTGATAAATCATTATGAAAGCTCCTGAAACTAGTGGGTTTTGGTTCCAAAGTTTTTTTTTTTGTCTTCACTTCTCGTGCTTCATTTATAGACATTGAATTTTGAACATTTTGTTTCATTATAAAGTCCCAAGTTCCAATCTACTTTGCTTTTCTTCTGGTTTTAATTCCACTCCATATGAAAGGTGAGGGTTGCATCCAATTTGCCTGATTAGCATCTTATTGCTATGTTTTACACCATTAGTGGATGGATTGTCCTTTGATGATGGACATACACCCCCAACTACTTCGATTATCTTTTAGTAGATTTCTCTCATACGTCAATAAAGGGAGTGCTTTGGCCTTGTTGAAATATGTAACTAGGTTCGTTTTTCATAATGACATATGTAATCATGATTTTATGTATTTGATGTAAAGAGAAAAATAAAAGTGTTATTGTCATTCTTGAGGCATTGGTTTCATGCTCAAAGTTATTTGATTTATAGTTCAAACACCCATTGAGTGCTTCTAGCGCCTGTCTTTGAGTCAAGAAGTCATAAAGAGTCATTGTCATGTATGGAAGCTCCTTTTGGGCATGTTGTATATTGTATAGAATTTATTTGAGTCAAAGACCCTCCAGGACCTTGTCACTGTGCTACAACAAGTTGACCTTCAAAAGGATGACATGTTGGCCTACCAAGAGGAAAAAGTCATCCTATTAGGGCACTCAAAGAAGCCTATAAATAGAAGCACTTGGCTTCATTCAAAGGACATACATTCAGCTCAAGAAGTTCGATTAAAAACACAAAAAGACAAGGAATAGCCGGCGAAGGAGGATCGAAGGATTAAAAGGGACTGTCTTGGGCTGAAGTCTCTCACATGTGTGAAGTAAATTAGGGAATCCATGTGCTGCAAGTAGACTGAAATACAGAGCCACCAATAAGTCTCGTTTTTGGTTCCATGAAGACTAATTTAAGAAGTTGAATCATCAAGAAAGAAAGTACTTCCAAAGCGACGGAAAGAAGAGATCAAACTGCCCCAAATCTTTCACATGTGCAAAGTGCAGTAATTTCAGTAGGCTGAAAGTTGTAGGTAAGAGAGGCCGAAGTTGCAGGTCGAAATTCTTGATCAAAGAAGTGGAGGCTGCTATAAGGCAAGTTTGACATGGGATGACTTGGTGAGAAGGAAGTGCTTCAGGGAGAAGTTTGACTTGGTCTTGGAGGAGTCTTTGTGAAGGGTCATAGGTCTTGGAATTTGTTATTTGAAGTTCTATAAGAAAAGAAGAGTTCTTGTGGGTTTTCCTCTCAAGAGGAGAGGTCTTGGCGCTGACTGATAGGCTATATCTTGTGGCCTCTTGCCCCATTGTTCTTTATTGTTTGGCAGCTATTTGATGATAAGAACACTGATTATAATCAAGTGAAAGAAGAAGCTAATTAAGTTAAGTAAAAATACATCACAAGCAGTTATCAAAATAAGAGAAATCATCTAATCTAGCTACCCCTAGATTTCTCAATAGGCCACACATTGTAGTAATAAGACCCCAAAAGATCATGTTGACCTCTACTGGTCAACTACCCATGCAGTACACCCCCTTTCTTGGCAGAAAGGGGCAGCACCTGATCTATGTGTCCAAGCCATCCTGCAGTCATCAGCAGTTGCATCATTTTGATTGTAAACCCAGTCTGCATGTATTAATTGTAAATAATCTCAGCAGACATGAGTCGTGTATGTGAATTGCCTAGGTGGACCTAACTTTCTAGTGGTAATCTACGTCCCGGAAGGTTTTTCGTCTCACCGATCCATGGATCGGCAGAGTTTTCCTTCAAATCTGACCCCAAAGCTGGGATGGATTTTGTCATTAGAACTTTAGGAGAATCCTAGTGTGTTGATCTGCTAGGTTATGGTTGTGTCGCAGAACTGGGTGATTTGTGAGGGTCTATGTTAAAGGGGTTTTCCCCCTTAAGATGTAAATTTGTAAAAGTCATCATGAAATGTGTCTTGAGGGTCGAAAAAAAAAAGTTTTAAATCCCCTCATGAGTCCTAAGTCCTAGGTCCTAGGTGATGTTTCCAAAGGCTTAGTTCGATGATCCATTTTAAAATGAATTAAAAAAATAAAAAATAAAAAAAATAATAAAATAATAAAACAAATAAAAATTTAAAAAATGAAAAAATAATAAAAAAATTAAAAAATAGAGCAAAAACCCTAACTAATAAAATAATAATATTTTAAGTGAATGCATGGAAAATATTATTTTTTAATAAATCGGCGGATGAGATCAAGAGATGTCTTGATCCTCATCAACGGTCAAGATCATTTCAGCATGGATCACTCGAACTAGCCGTTGGAGTCATTTCCTTTAAGTAGGGTGCTAGGGGTCAGTTCAGATCAATGGGATCTGTGAGTCTAAGACTGAAGAAGCTCTCTTGTAAATCTGTTTCTGGTTAATAAAAGAAGACTTTGGGGTCCATATCTTGCTGGTGTTACTCTCTTGAAATGCTGTGAGATTGTTTAATTTTCTGCATATGTTATTTTCAGCCGTTAATAATAGCTTTTTGTAGAGTATTGTGAGCACAGGTATCTTGTTCACTTGCTAGGGTTTGAGAGTTGTTAGGGTTTCTGAAGTAATGGCAGGTATCTCCATTACTTCCTGAGATCTAGCAACATTTTTGCCCTCTTTACTGATGGTTGTTTTGCGAAATCATCTAATCTAGCTACCCCTAGATTTCTCAATAGGCCACACATTGTAGTAATAAGACCCCAAAAGATCATGTTGACCTCTACTGGTCAACTACCCATGCAGTACACCCCCTTTCTTGGCAGAAAGGGGCAGCACCTGATCTATGTGTCCAAGCCATCCTGCAGTCATCAGCAGTTGCATCATTTTGATTGTAAACCCAGTCTGCATGTATTAATTGTAAATAATCTCAGCAGACATGAGTCGTGTATGTGAATTGCCTAGGTGGACCTAACTTTCTAGTGGTAATCTACGTCCCGGAAGGTTTTTCGTCTCACCGATCCATGGATCGGCAGAGTTTTCCTTCAAACCTGACCCCAAAGCTGGGATGGATTTTGTCATTAGAACTTTAGGAGAATCCTAGTGTGTTGATCTGCTAGGTTATGGTTGTGTCGCAAAACTGGGTGATTTGTGAGGGTCTATGTTAAAGGGGTTTTCCCCCTTAAGATGTAAATTTGTAAAAGTCATCATGAAATGTGTCTTGAGGGTCGAAAAAAAAAAGTTTTAAATCCTCTCATGAGTCCTAAGTCCTAAGTCCTAGGTGATGTTTCCAAAGGCTTAGTTCGATGATCCATTTTAAAATGAATTAAAAAAAAAAAAAAAAATAATAATAAAATAATGAAACAAATAAAAATTTAAAAAATTAAAAAATAATAAAAAAATTAAAAAATAGAGCAAAAACCCTAACTAATAAAATAATAATATTTTAAGTGAATGCATGGAAAATATTATTTTTTAATAAATCGATGGATGAGATCAAGAGATGTCTTGATCCTCATCAACGGTCGAGATCATTTCAGCATGGATCACTCGAACTAGCCGTTGGAGTCATTTCCTTTAAGTAGGGTGCTAGGGGTCAGTTCAGATCAATGGGATCTGTGAGTCTAAGACTGAAGAAGCTCTCTTGTAAATCTGTTTCTGGTTAATAAAAGAAGACTTTGGGGTCCATATCTTGCTGGTGTTACTCTCTTGAAATGCTGTGAGATTGTTTAATTTTCTGCATATGTTATTTTCAGCCGTTAATAATAGCTTTTTGTAGAGTATTGTGAGCACAGGTATCTTGTTCACTTGCTAGGGTTTGAGAGTTGTTAGGGTTTCTGAAGTAATGGCAGGTATCTCCATTACTTCCTGAGATCTAGCAGCATTTTTGCCCTCTTTACTGATGGTTGTTTTGAGCTGTGCAGAAAACCCTTTCTGAAGGAAATTGGTGGGCGTTTGGGGAAGTTCTCGGCTGAACCAGCCAACTCCCACAAGCATTTTTTGCTGAGCCCAGTTGGATTTGATCCTGGGTTTATTATTCAGTTTATTTTGTTTATTTGCATGAGAGATTTTCTGAAGTTCTTCACAGTGAAAAACCTGAAATCTTTATCTCTTTAAAATATTTCTGTGCTCATTGCTGAATTTGGCTGTTAAGGGGCCAAATCTATAAATTAATCAAGTAGTTTTGGGGTTTCATTTTTTGTTTATTCTTCAGCAGGTTGCAGGGTGTTCTCTGAAAGTTTCAAAGGGATTTATTTAAAAAAAAAAATTGCATCTTGCAGATTACAGAGAAGATCCTAGCATTTTGGTTTTCATTTTTTGCTGGGAGTGAAATACTCTGAAGTTTTCAAGACGTTGGTTGTCAACGAGTCTATATATTCCACACACAGAGAGCAGGGTTTCTGACGGCGTGAGCAAGAAAAACGTGATTTATGAGTTTTGCTGAGCATAAATCTTCATCCGGTTGACCTACGTATGCATCTCCTCCACGCTGCCATTACATTTCATTGTTCGCCTGATCCAATCCGTATCTGTCATAGCACAATGCAAAGAGAAACACGCAGATGCCAAAGCGTGACAGTGCATCAATGCGGCATCGTACCATCTTTATCAACACGCCGTAGTCAGGGTTTCCATTTGGTTCGCCGTCAGATTTTCTGATTACGCAGGCGGTTTTTTCCATCATAGATCTCTCACGCAAGCCGAACAGGTAAAATCGATTCAAGTTTTCTCTGCGTCTGTGCCCAGGTGTTCTTTAAATCGTTTCTTGAATTCCGCCATTAGCGTTTCCTGGTCGAGGGTTTGTGGTTCCGCGTCAATTTTTTTTTCCTTTGACTGGTCACGTATCATCGCTCAGTGTTTTTTGTGTTATGCGTAGGTTACTCTCAGCATTTTCATAGTTTTACATTTAGACTTTAAAGTTTGTTTTTAATTTAAAGTTTGGCTTTGTAAATTTCTTTAGATTTTAATTTATATTTTTAGTTTAGTTTCGTTATTTTTATTTTCTTTCAGATTTTAAATCTTATTTCTTTTAAGTCTTTTATATATGTAGAAAAGGGTTAGCAATAGATTTAGGATTAGATTTTAATTTAGTTAAATTCGATTTCATTTAGTTTCGTTTTATAAATTTGTTTTCTTTTGGTTTCTTTTAAAAATATGTATGAAAATAAACAAAAAAAATGCGATTTTGCTTTTAGTTTAGATTTCATATTAATAAAAATAAAAATAAAAATGTTTATATTTTGGTTTTGTTAGATTCTAGTTTTTTGATTTAATTTTCATATTTTAGTTTAGGATTTTAGTTTGTATAAATTTTAAGTTTAAAGTTTTATAATCTTTAGATTTTTTTAAATTTTCATTTTTACAATACGAAAAATAGAAAAGGGATTTATTTATGGAAATTTTTAGGGCTTAGTTTTCTTTTTATATAGTTAGGTTTAGATTAATTTTCTTTAGATTTTCTTTTTTATTTTTAGATTTTGTTTAATATTTAATTTAAAAAAAAAATAAAAATTTGTGGAAAATTATTTTTGCCAGATTCAGTTATTATCATGTTATATCTTTCATGCTGAATTTTCAAGTCGAGATACGAATATGATATCTGGTTAATGGTTTATGACTCGTGGTGGTTTAAAGCATTCATCTTTTTAAATTTTCAGTTGCTGGATATCGTTTTGGTCATTGTGATTTAGCTGATATCTTTTGATGACAAATGATTGCTGTTTACGATTTATTTTTCTATATCATCTAACAAGTAATCATTTTAATAACAATCTCTTAAGGCACTGGTCTGCTAAATTAATCAAATCCATCGAGTGCTTTTTATATCGTATCTCGAGTCTCCCAACTAACTGGTCAACAGTTGGTCTTCATCATCTCACAGGGTCTACCCCCCTTAGCCGCGGGAGACAGGCTTAAACGGAGGGACCGGGGATCAGAGTGACAGCCCCCGGTCTGAGCGTTGTCGTGTCAATCTGCGCGACAACAGATCTCTAAATTCTAGTTATTGTACTTGGTTTGTTCCCGACCAAGTAAACTCAACCAACCTTGCCAGTCAAAGATAAGACTTGGCGAGTCTCAATTGATTCAATAAGTTTGTTGATTGCTTGTCTGCTTGAAGTTAGGAGTTTGGAAATGAAAATGAAACAAACATAATCAAGACACAATATATGTGCATATGACTTCAATAAAAGGAAGGACTTATCACATCATTCTCAGGTACAGAGGTTAGGAAGACTTCCCCCCACCCAACCATTCCATTTGTTGTTCACCAATAAGCCAACCAGGTAAAACAACCAACTTTCTTTGAATTATTGTTTAAGCTCTTATTCTAAATCCTAGTGTTATACACACTTTTAAACACGACCAGAAAGATGGATGTATGGCATACTACACAATGATGTTGCCTCTACTTGTGTGATCCTTGACGGCGTAGTCATCTTCTGAACCAACTTAATCTTACTTTTATGTCTCTTCTTTATCAACAAGTGGTTCATCTGCGTTTCACTCTACGAATCACGGTTGTGAAATGCATTGGTGATTTTTTTTCGAAGATGCTTAAATTGAATTCCCTCCTCGCAATTTCCCGAAAAGTTGTTACATAAATTCTAATTTCTTGATTCTTAAATAACCTTTTATGTCATTTGATTTTTCTTTGAAAGTTTTTATTGTTGGAATTACTAGTATAATCTGTATATATGACAATGGTTCATGTTTCATTATTACTTTTAATTTTGTCTATGGTCATATTCTTTATTCTTTCATTGTGTTACATCTGGCCCTGCACTTTGCATATTGGTTGTCTTCCACTTCACATAAATGGAGTATCAACTTTGGAGCTAATATGACAAAATACCAACACCCTTTCTTTGATTATTGACACCAACACAGTGGGGAGAAATTGATTATTGGTGGAAACTCAACATTGCCTGTTTTATGATGTGGTGATGTTCTGATTGACGCTGCCAAATTTTGGAAGTCCTTCATGTTCTAGGAGTAGGGCCCAATCTTGTCACTATTTCCACATTATAACCCTAGTTCTCCTTGAATAGGGAAAAAAATGTTTTTATGGTAGTTTATGTTAGGTTCCCTCCTAAATCTGCCTCCCTAAGCTTATAAAAGGATGCCTAAGCTCCTATTTGCCCTACACATTTGATTTCCAGTATTTGTGAGCATATGAGAGCTTGGACAATTCTATAACAACATTGAGTTTTAGAGAAACGACAATAAGTTTTGAGGTTCTTTGTCATCTTGGAGCTAGTTTGGAGTTGTCTATTGGAGTTGGGGCATTGATCCCAATGCAGATTTGGTTGTTGAACCAGGAGTTGAAGGAAGTGAACCACCAAGACCAAGCCTGGCACATGTTAATTTGTGAGGGAAGTAGTAGTCGTGTAGCTCGATGAACTTGTGCTTCTAATTCTGCTAGGCCAAGTGTTGTTGTTCATGCTACTACTAGTACTGCTATTGAGGCTAGAGGGGAGTTTGAAGAGTCCTCGAACTCTGAGCTAGGTGATGTTTATGTAGCTCCTAGTGGTGATCCCATGTGTAGTAGTGGTGATGCGTTTGATGAGTGATCATGTTGATCGGTGATTTGTAGTATGTG
Source organism: Pinus tabuliformis (assembly GCA_031772625.1). Taxonomy (NCBI): domain Eukaryota; kingdom Viridiplantae; phylum Streptophyta; class Pinopsida; order Pinales; family Pinaceae; genus Pinus; species Pinus tabuliformis. The sequence continues at coordinate 1,244,268,621 of CM062818.1, forward strand.
AAAATTCTATCACTACAGCAACTTATTTACTTTTCCTACTTATTTCACCATAAGTTATTCATGAAATTACTTCAATAAACATTAAAATAAATACTGCTGTAGATATCACACCGTAATACAAAAACAAACATATGCACAAGAATCAACACATTGACACCTTATTTTGGACTAATGTCCCCGGAAAAACCCAATGTGGGAAAACCGGTGCAACAAGGGAGGATTTTATTGTTCAGCAATTTTCTAGTACAACAGGATGCCAAATTGGCTTACTCACAGATAGACAAATTTTCTAGCACTTCTTCTAAACCCAGTGTCAGTCCTACTGATCTCTGCGTGACCTGAAACCCTCTGCGTCAGCCTGTTGAGACTCTGCGCAGCCTCTTTGGCCTTCTGCTTCACTCCTGCAGCCTCTACGTGGATGACGCCGACCTTACAATCTCTGCTGCCTCTGCGTGGTTCCCTCTGGCCCTACGTTTGCCTTTTCTGCCTCTGTGCTGATCTCCCGTCTCTCTGTTCTGTACTTGCTGCCTCCTGACTGCTCTCCAGACCACTGGTTCAATTTCTCAGCTAACCTGCTCCAGAAATTGAATTGACTGGTCTCTCTCAGTGTGTTCTCCAAGTGACCCTCAAGCCTCCTCTTATACTTTTCTCGTTGACAAATCAACGACAGAGATTAAGTCCCTAATCAACGACTAAAATTAGATCTGGCTTGATCCATGACTTTTGGACCATTGTAAAACAGTCTTATATTAATACACATTAATATTTTATTTTCCCTAAGTTTAGATTAGGGACTCCATTAAAAATATTAATTACTTTAATATCTCCCAAACTATTTAGAATATGCCCAAATCCTTTTTGGGTATTGGAGACCTCATGTGCCTTAGCCTCTCCACCAATTTTCTTGGCTAGAGCACATCTGATGCTACCCCAAATCAACACTCCCTCTTAGCGAGGACTGTGCTCTAGTAATACTCCTCACTGAGTATCACTCTGATCATCCGGCATCGTTCCCCGTGCTGATGCTAAGCCTCCCTGCCCCACATTCTTTTGGACTGTTGCATCCTGTACTCCTGCCCATGACTCTGCTACTGCCATTGTTGCATCTGTATGACAACTCCCTCTGCATCCATGCTGCTGCTGGTCCTTTCTCCCAACAGTGCATCCGCACTGCAACTCCCTCTACATCTATGCTGTTACTGGTCTTTTCTCCCAACACTGCATCTGCACTGCAATTCCCTCTTCATTCGTGCTGCTAACACACTCATTTCTACTTCTGAAAGGGGTTCTTTACCATCCCCATCTTTTCCCTGAAGTAGTCAAATTTTGACTTTCCAAGGGCCTTGGTGAGGATATCTGCCACTTGTTCTCCTGTAGGACTGTAGCTCAACTGTACAACGCCTCATTGGACACAGCCTCTGAAAAAGTGACACCGAATATAAATATGCTTCGACCTATCATGAAACACTGGATTCTCAGAGAGTTTGATGCAACTCTGATTATCACACATGATCCTGGTTGCCTCCATATTTCTTCTGAATAGTTTCACCAACAGTTTTCTAAGCCATATGGCCTCACACGAAGCTGTGCTTGCTGCCATATATTCTGCCTCAGATGAGCTTAGAGCCACAGATTTCTGTTTCCGACTGCACTAGGCGTTCATTCCTGATCCAATGTTGAAACAGTACCCAAAGGTACTTTTTCGATCCACTGAACTTCCGGCCCAATCTGCATCAGTAAATCCACTCAACCTGATATCCTTCTCCTTGGTGTATAAGAGCCCATAATCAACTGTTCCCTGTAAATATCTGAGAACATGTTTGGCTGCTGCCCAATGTGCCCTCTTTGGTTACACCATGAACTGACTAAGGGTGTTTACAGTGTAGGAAATATCTGGCCTGGTATTGACCAGATACATCAGGGACCCTATGAGCTGCCGGTATAGGGTGGGATCGACATCCTTGTATTTTGATGCATCAATCTTCTTCCAGTTGGTGATCATTGGTGTAGCCATAGGTCTACAATCTCCCATTCTGAACCTTTTCTGGATTTCTGTAGTGTACCTCCCTTGCCCAAGGAAGATCTCTCCTTTTTGCTGCTAAACTTCCAACCCTAGGAAGTAGTGCATTTGTCCCAGATCCTTCATATCAAACTCTGAGGCTAGATTTTTCTTGCAGTCCTCAATGAGTCTGGATGATCCTGTAAAAAAGAGATCATCCACATATAATACTAAGATAAGCGGCTCGTTCTCTACGACCAGATAGTAGAGATTCAGATCCGCCTCACTATTGACAAACCCCATCTTCTGCAAGTAGCCATCTATTCGACCATACCACACTCTCGGTGCCTGCTTTAGCCCGTACAAGGCTTTCTTCAGTCTGCATACGTGAGATTTCTTCTCATGAGTTTCAACGCCCTCTGGTTGTTCAATGTATACCTCTTCTTCTATTATCCCGTTCAGAAATGCCGTCTTGACATCCATCTGATGGATCTCCCATCCCATCTGGGCTGCAAGAGATATCACGGTCCTAATAGATGTATACCTGGCTACTGGGGCGAAGGTTTCCTCATAGTCAATCCATTCCTTTTGAGCATATCCCTTAGCCACAAACCTGGCCTTGTATTTGTCAACACTACTGTCCGCAACATATATGATCTTGTAGATCCATCTTGAACCTACCGCAGATATGTCTTGAGGCCTTGACACCACCTCCCAGACATCGTTCCCCATTATGGAGTTATACTCTTCTACCATTGCATCTAGCCAGACCTGATGCTGAGCTGCCTCCTTGAAACTGGCAGGCTCTCCATCCTGAGCTACTAACGCCTGATATCTGTCTGGCTGTTTTCGCTCTCTCTTACTATTCCTTGGCTCACCGATGAAGTTCTATGCATCACGCAAAATCTGAAAAAGTTCCTTGTTAGTTCTTCCTTTGCCAGCAGGTGCTTCTGTTCGCTCCTCCTCCTCATCCTGAGAATCTTCTTGACCTTTGGAAGAATTCTTCACTTTTGTTGGTTGAAGAGGCATGACCAACGGATCCTCTTTCGACTGCTCCTCGGAAGGCATTTTGCGAGATCTTTTGAAAGCTCTGTCCTCCATGAACTTTACATCTCGTCGTACTACTACCTTCCTGCTCCCTGGAAGATAGATTTTGTATGCCTTAGCGTTCTCGCTATATCCCACCAGATATCCCTTTTCTGTAGTCTGATCCAGCTTCTTCCTCTTTTCTTTGGGTATGCGGCAATATGCTAAACTCCCAAATATCTTGAAATGACTGACTTCAGGCGTCTTCCCAGTGAAGACTTTCTTTGGAGTAATCTTGCCCAATGCCCGATGAGGAGTCCTGTTCTGAATGTAGACAACTGTGTTGCATGCTTCTGCCCACAGGAATTTTGGCATATCCTGATCATACAACATGGCCCTAACCGCTTTTACAGTAGTCCTGTTTTTCCTTTCTGCCACCCCATTCTGCTCCGGATTGTAGGGAGTTGTCCACTCTCTTCTGATGCCCTCCTTAGCGCAATAATCAGTGAAGTCCTTATCGACATACTCTCCACCATTATCTGAGCGCAAAACTTATATTTTCTTCCCAGTCAAATTCTCCACCATTACCTTGAACTCCTTGAATCAACATAAAACCTCATCCTTGGTTTTCAGAAAATAAATCCAAGTTTTCCACGAGTGGTCATCAATGAAGGTAAGGAAATAATCAGCACCACTGAGAGCTTTGAGGAAAATAGGTCAACAGATATCTGAGTGTATCAATCCTAGTACACTCTTGGCCCTGTGTTTGCTCTTAGGAAATGCTGCCTTGGCATACTTTCCTAGAGCGCATCCCTTGCATACATCATCTCGTTCTGTACTCAGATTCGGAACTCCTGTTATAGTGCTCCTGAGAATTCTCAGAGCTCCATGGTGCAAGTGACTCATCCTTCTGTGCCATAGTTCGTTCAAGTCCTTGTCCCCATGATTGCCTATTAGTACCATTGGTGATTCTAGTTGTAATCTATACAACCGATTATTTTTGATCCTGATCTGCACTTTATTTTTCTAGCTTGGGTGTTTGACGTATACCTTTTCCTTGATGAAGTAGACGTCATAGCCCTTGCCTTGTAGTTGTGACAAGAAAATAAAGTTCATCCCCAATCCAGGTACATCAGCACATTTGGGGCATGGAACCACTCTCTCGATTCTGTCTGAAAGACTATGGTACCCTTACCTATTGGAGTACACTTTGCCTTGTTCCCCATGGTGATCTAAAAGTTCATCTTCTCTTCTCGATATTATGAGAAACGCTTCCTAATTCCCATCATATGTCACGAGGCTCCACTATCTATATACCATACTTCTAATGATGCAGCACTAGTCATGCATGCCACTTCTTCTTCCAGCCTAGAAGCCAACATAAGGAAATCAAAATCTCTTTCTATTGTGCAATCTTCTGAAAATCTGCGTGAGTCCCCTGAGGTGGATGCCTTTGCATCATGGTCTCGACACATAACTGATTTTCCCTTTCTGTCTCTAATTACTTGCTCTTATACCATGTGAAAATTCTATCACTACAACAACTGATTTACTTTTCCTACTTATTTCACCATAAGTTATTCATGAAATTACTTCAATAAACATTAAAATAAATACTGCTGCAGATATCACACCGTAATACAGAAACAAACATATGCACAAGAATCAACACATTGACACAGTTATTTTGGACTAATGTCCCCGGAAAAACCCAATGTGGGAAAACCGGTGCAGCAAGGGAGGATTTTATTATTTAGCAATTTTCTAGTACAATAGGGTGCCAAACTGGCTTACCCACAGAGACAAATTTTCCAGCACTTCTTCTGAACCCAGTGTAATTTCTACTGACCTCTGCGTGACCTGAAACCCTCTGCATCAGCGTGTTGAGATTCTGCGCAACCTCTCTGGCCTTCTACGTCACTCCTGCAGCCTCTGCGTGGATGACGCAGACCCTACTGGCTCTGCACAGCCTCTGCTGCCTCTGCGTGGCTCCCTCTGGCCCTATGTCTACCTTTTCTGCCTCTGTGCTGATCTCCCGTCTCTTTGTTCCGTACTTGTTGCCTCCTGACTGCTCTCCAGAACACTGGTTCAATTTTTTAGCTAACCCCGCTGTAGAAATTGAACTGACTGGTCTCCCTCAGTGTGTTCTACAACTGACCCTCAAGCCTCCTCTTATACTTTTCTCGTTGACAAATCAACAGCCGAAATTAAGTCCCTAATCAACGGCTAAGATTAGATCTGGCTTGATCCATGACTTTTGGACCATTAAAACACAATTTTATATTAATACACATTAATATTTTATTTTCCGCAAGTCTAAACTTAGGGACTCCATTAAAAATATTAATTATTTTAATACCTCCCAAACTGTTTAGAATCTGCCCAAACCCTTTCTGAGTATTGGAGATCTCATGTGCCTTAGCCTCTACACCAATTTTCGTGGCTAGAACACATCCGATGCTACCCCAAATCAACATAGTAGGCTAGTGGTCTAGTAGCTTGAGTTGTAGCATTGTTTTTGGATGCTGGAGGCCATTTAGAGCTAAGTTGCACGAAACGGGGAAACGGAAACGAGTTTCCGAAACGGGAAGTGATGCGAAACGCGACCTCCCCAAATTTTGGAAACGGGGAAACGCGAATATATATATATATTAAAAATATTTAAAAATTATTATTATATATATGTGCAATCATAAAGCATTAATGATACATTATAATTTATTACATTTAAACATTAAGCTTAAATTTACATCACATTTACTCATGAGTCATGAATGATCACATAATGAAAATAAAAATATAGGAAAATCCAAAAGCAACCTTTATTATATATCCAAGGGCAAAATCTCAAAATCAGCCTTTATTTATATTAGTATATGAGGCTGCAAGTACAATAAAGACTATAAGGCTGCAAGAACTATAGAGACAAGTCACAAAAGACTAATCCTCATCATAACAATCCTCATCAAAAATAGAAGCAGCACAATGCTCAACAGTGGATGGTAGTGCTGAAGAAGATGATGCACCAATTCCACTTCCAGATTCGGCCTCAATATTCAGGGCAGCAAGAGAGAGATCCAAATCAGGATTTTCTGCATCCACATCCCATTCTTTAGAAGGACCACTGTTGTATTCTGGACCCCTACGAGATGCAAGGCGAAGGTTGGAGTGCACATAAACAAGATCCTCTGCTTTCTGTGAGCCCAACCTATTGCGCTTCACAGAATGAATAAAACCATAAGTGCTCCAATTCCTTTCTGCTGATGAAGAACTTGCCACTTGTAAAAGAATACGAATGGCAAGGTTTTGCAAATGTACACCATTTGCTCCATGACAAATCCACCACCTAACTGGATTCATGGTGCTTCTCTCCTCCAAAGCTGATATATCTGCATAATCATCTATTCCTGCAGCAAAACTGACAAATTCCTCCTTTACCTCCCTATGTAGATGAGAAGGAAACATTCTCATAAGGGCTTTTTTCACTCCAGTAGCCACCTCTCTATCCTTATGGGTGCCTTCCTCTTCCCATTGCTTTTAGCAATAAGCTCCTCATCATAAAATTTGGGGTTCAAAGCATGTGCTAAAGTGTGCAATGGAGTATTGAAATTGTTCCACCTATCAACAATGATTTTCTTGATCAAACCAACAAAATGATCATCAACAAACAAAAGTTGTGGAGACTCTTGCGAAATGATTTCAATAGTTTTCTCAACCATGGAATCCATGCCATCATATACCTCTCCCAAGAAAGGTTGGTCAGTGTCAGCACTCCGGAGAAGCTCAAATGCAGGGGTTGTGAACTTTAGCAAGAAATCCACTTTGCTCCACCAATCCTCATCAAGGCACAATCTACGCACCATAGATCCCCGCTTTGAATCTGCTTGTCTCCACTCAATCCAAAGTTGACTCACCACCATAGAAACTAATGCATGCTTAACCTCAACAAGGCGGCGCAACATCACAAAGTTTGAGGCATATCTTGTCTCAGCAACTTTTAACAATTCCAATTTTGAGTACTCTCGAAATATGGCCTGAGACTGGTGGTGGTTGGTGATGAATTTGATAATCTCCCTTGCTTCCCCTGTGAGTTCCTTTATCCAGGAAACTTTGTTGTCGATCTCCTCTAAGATCAGATTCAGATTATGGACAATGCATGGTGTCCAAAAGATGTGGTCATACCTCCCCTCAATAATTAAACCTGCAGCTTTGCAAACCGGTGCATTATCCGTGATAACTTGCACCACCTTGTTAGGCCCTATTTGTTCAATAGCTTTTATAATAACATCAACAATGTATTGTGCATCTTTCACCTCTCCTGAGCAGTCTTCTGCATTGATAAACATTGCTCCTTTGGGGGAAGTGGCAATGATATTTATCAATGGTCTGCGCCTTATATCTGTCCAACCATCTGAGACTATGGTAACCCCAGAGCTACTCCAGGAAGAACGAATTGGAGCTAAAATGTCCTCTACAAGGTCCTTCTCATTTTTGAGAAGCTGGGTTCTGACTTTCTCATAGTTGGGCCCCTTGTACCCTTGAGGAGCTTTGTTAACTGCCCTTATCATATCTTGCCAGTGAGGAGAGCGAACAACATTGAATGGGATACCACATGCATAAATGCACCTAGCCACTCTGGAATCAGTTTCTTCTCTTGCTTGCACATTCACCAATCTAGCAATTCTGCTATCCTGAACTGAAGGGGATGCCCCTGGCCCTCTGGTATTTTTGGGTGCTGGTTGTTCATGTTGTTGAGTGTGACCAGCTCTCCTCTTTCTTGCTTCAGCTACAATCCTTGGCTCAATGTTAGATGGAGCTTGAGTAAGGTCATCATGTCTTCTCTTAGTACCATCCGCCTCATCTTGCTCTCTTTGATATGCCCTCCTTGCCAACGGATCTGATGTTTTTGTGCAATCTGAAATCCCCTGTCCTCCATGCAATAGATGTGCCTTCACTCTTGGGTAGGAACCCTTGTACGTATTATTGCAAAGATTGCATCGCCATTCCCATGAGCCACCACCTCCACATCTTTGAAGCTTCGTCACATGCCTCCAAAGAGGATAATATTCAGCCCTTGGGTTGGCCCTAGGGCTTGAACTTGCAGCTGCACTTTGGCTGGAAGCCATTGCTGCAAAAATAAATTAAAAAAACAAATCTGTAAATAAAAAAGTTAAATAATAAAAACGTTTTTCATATTTTTGGCTGTATAAACCCTAGAAAAATTGAAGAAATAGTAAAAAAAAACTAAGAAATGAATGTGGCTTACCCAAATTAATTTTCTGTGGCTTAAACTACCCTAAAATGCCAGAAAAGAGGAGAAATATGGCTATAGCTGAGCCAAATCTGCTGCAAAAATAAATTTAAAAAACAAATATATAAATAAAAAACGTTTTTCATATTTTTGGCTGCATAAACCCTAGAAAAATTGAAGAAATAGTAAGAAAAAACTAACAAAATGAATGTGGCTTACCCAAATTAATTTTCTGTGGCTGAAACTACCCCGAAATGCCAGAAAAGAGAAGAGAAATATGGCTGTAGCTGAGCCAAATCTGCTGCTACTGAAATCTCCTGATGAAATCTCTTTCTCTTGCTGCTGAAATCTCTTTCTCCTGCTACTGAAATCTACTTTGCTCACTGCTCAAAACACCCTAGCTGAAACAACTGCCAGTCTCCAAGAGAAACGACTTGCTGAATAGTGTGATGAGAGAATGAGACAAATTTCTCTTTTATAAGTTTAGAATAGGCTTCTAGAATTTACTGGAAACCTAAAAAAAATTTAAAAACAAATTAAAAAAAACACATTACAATTGGGAAATGTGGCTTGTACGGCCGGGAAATGCGTTTCCGGCCGTACTGCCACGTTTCTGTTTCGGGAAATGTGGCAATACGGCCGGAAACTCGTTTCCTGGCCGTACCAAACGCGTTTCGTACCGGTTTCCAGCCGGAAACGGCCCCCCCACGTTTCCTGCAACATAGATTTAGAGCCTCATTCTAGCATTGTTTTTGGAGTCTAGGGGCTATGAGGCCATCTTGAAGGTCCAAAAAATGCTCTAGGTAGAAGGACATCTTTGAGCCAAGGCTCACCAAAGGGGATGTCCAAGTGACTTGGATGTATAATCTGTAGATACTAGATATCCTCTTTGATGGCCTGATTCAGTGTTTGTCGAGTCGGTAGGAGATGTGCTGGTCCATCAAGGGAAAAACTAAATGGGGGATGGCGCTTTGGGGTGATGGTCATCGACTTGATGTCTGCTCTAGATTTATTAGATGATGCCAAATCATTACAGGGATTTCTGCAAGGGCATTTTTTCCACCCAAGCCTTGTGGGCTATGCCAGTCAGCATGAGAGAAGCAATTCGCTTAATTCTGGCACAAATTCGGGACATTTCCTCTAAGCAAGGAGAAAATGATGAGACTAATCTAGTCAGCTTAGCCCAAATCTGTATTATATTTGACCTTTGTTCTTTTGAACTTTCTCTAACCCACGTCATTGTAAATATTTCATAGGTGACTGGGTCAAACACGATCATTTGCCTAAGTTTTTATTTTTATATTTCTACATCTAGGGGAGTAGGTAAAAAATGATCACTTCACCAATTTTGTAGGGGACTAGGTAAAAAATGATCACTCCACCAATTTTTTATATATGCAATAATTTATAGTGTCCAGCATGTAGAGTTGCGGCAAGTTTCTCTGTGGATTCATTTCCCACTCGTATGTCTGTGAGTATTTCTATTACTGTCTTACTGTGCACATGTCAGTAATTAATATGTATTGTCTAGCTGAAAATACTTCCTTTAATTGTGTCCTTGATCTTCATATGCGAGAGGATCTTTTCGCAGGTGATTCCAATAATCCATCATATCACCCCTATGTACCACAAATCAATATTTAGTAGAACGCTGTTTAACTATATTTTCACATTTTTTTTAGATTTTACCAGAACACGAGCATGATGATAACACCTATGACAAGATTTTTGTGGGAAAGCAATTTAACTGTTTACCTTGGTATTATGGAATCTGGATATTTGTTAATATTGCACCTACGGTAGTTCATTTGCATTCCCAAAAAACATTTCGCTAGTTATAATCTCCTGTATGCTTGTTCACTTCTTAATTCAAGCAGCAAGAGATCAGGCATTGGATGCTTGTATATTGGACTGTTTTTGGATGTGCTTATTTTCAATCAAAAGTTATACCATTCTGAGATGGATATGTCTCTCATTCTTGATATGCTGCAGTATGCCAAGTTTGTTAAGCCAGCTTTTGATGATTTTGTACTACCATCAAAAAAGTATGCTGATGTTATTATCCCCCGAGGGGGAGACAACCATGTTGCAATAAATCTTATTGTGCAACACATTCAGACGAAGCTTGGACAACATGACCTGTGCAAGATTTATCCCAATGTTTATGTCATCCAATCTACTTTCCAGGTATGATGATTTTTGAATGTCATCCAGTATAATTTATGGATAAAATCTTTTTCTTATTTTGCTGATCTAAGGAATACCACTCTGTAGGCTAGGAATACATATTTGGAAGTTGGAGAATAATGGACTGTTTAAATGTATAACTGGAGCTATTGCAAATTGTAGTGTTTAAGTTTTGTGTTTGCTATAATTTTTTTAGTAATGATAGCTTTCAAGTTTGGAACTTATTAAAAGGTTTGTAACCTGGCAGATTCGCGGGATGCATACACTCATACGAGATCGTGAGACCACAAAGCACGATTTTGTCTTTTATTCAGATCGGCTCATTCGACTGGTATAGCTTATCTAATATTCCATTGCACAGAAACATTTGAAGTATAGAAGCCCTGGCCACTATGGAATTGCCTTCTTCTGCTCCCTGCTTGTTTCACCGCTGATGTAGAATTTTGAATTTTAACATCTTTGCCATGTCTAAGCAGGTTGTTGAGAATGGCCTGGGCCATCTTCCATTCACTGAAAAGCAAGTTACCACTCCTACAGGTGAATAGAAAATTCATTGCATATTGTCTCAATTTGTCATATTTCAGAGTAATTAATAACACAATTTATTTCTATTCTATACTAATGCCACCAAAGGATGGCAATCTTTTTTTGAATGCTGCTTTGTACAGTATTGTTAAAAACTAATATTGTCATTCAAATTAACTGGCCCATTTCTTGTGCTTAAATTGTGTAACCAACATATAATAATTTGGAGGAACTGTATGATTAGGAAATTATCACTTTTTAGTGTTATGCTTAATAGAACTTGGATGAACACATGTTCTTACGGTCAGTGTTCTAACTCTGCAATTGAAATGTAGTAAATCAGAACTTAAATCTTTCCATTTCTTTATTAAGATTCAACCTTTCTGCTTTCAAAGTTCAGATCATAGCTGTTTCAAGTGATACTGTATGCCTCAAGCTCTCAGTTCATAGCTCTTTCATGTGATATTTTATGCCTATAATTCCCTTTGGATTATTAAGCTGAAACAACTTTGTTGTAAACTTATTAGCAATAGTGATTTTAAAGAGACATGGTGAGAGGCAATATCGTCGCGGCTTCAATAATTCATTATCAATGTTATCAGAACTGAATTGGTGATCGAACCAGAAAACCCTAAACCGAGAACTGAGCGGAGCTTGATTGTTGAATTCTGTAGCTATGTTCGGTCTTCATAATTAATATGTTGTCCCTTGAAATATATATAATGAAAATATAAGACATGTTCTTCATGTCATTTTACTCTATCTCTTGAAATGATTAATATAAGACATGTTCTTCATGTCGGTTTCATTTTTTTTTTGAATTTTGAATTTTTGGCTCCAAACTTGTCAAGTCGGCCCCAGTTGAAGAGACACCCATTTGGGCCAGCCATAACACTCTATATAAGGCACTCGATCTACTCCAAACACAATTTGATCTCTCATAAGACATCTTCTCGGCATCCAAGCAAAGTAAAATAAGAGGAAGAACGATGAAGGACAAAGACATCTCAAGCATCTTTTCTATCTATCCTTGACTTCGCATGTGTGGCAGCTTAGGGATGAATTTCTCCAGAAGATATCATATCTTTAAGTTTTGTTTGAACTACCTATAATAAAACTTAATTCCTGACAATTCTAAAATGACTTTCGAAAAATAGTTAGTCACATCCCAATTTGGAAGTGACTTTCCAAAAATAGAAAGACATGTCTAAATGAGCAAGGATGATCTCGACATATGGAATCCACTTTAAAATCAAATCAATCATGATTATACAAGACAAGAATTAATATTTCTATCCTTACTAGTATTATTATTATTATGATACTATTATTTATAAAATAGTCTAAAGTAATTCACTTTTAATGGATTAATAAAAACGAATTCTCTCATGGAATAAGTAAATTAAATTGAGAATCTCTTACTTGGCAAATCGAACCTCTCTCTTTGAATAAAATAACAAATTCAATGTATGGAAAAAGTGTGACTCCTCATTAAATGCACTTGTAACTCCCTCATTCAATTCAATTTGTAAGTCTCACCAAATATTTTCTCTTGTCTAAGTGTAACACATTCTCTCCCTAATCCGAATTGTAACTCCTCAAGACAAGTGTACCTCTTTCTCTATTCTTGGGATGAGTTACACTTCTCCTCAAGTAACTCCTCCCTCATGGAATTTGATTCTCCTATTATTGGTTCAATGCATGAATTCATTTTGTAACTCCTCTCTTTTCTCATCTATTTAAGCAAGAGCAAGTGAGAGTTGTGAGTATCATGTTCATTGTGAAGGAGGGAAAGTGTTGAGTAGTGTTGATAATATCGGTATCGGAAAAATATCGGCGAGGGTCCAAAAAATATCTTATCGGCAATATCGGCGAAAATATCGGCAAATATCGGCAAGCATAAAAAATGCATAATATATTCATTTTTTTTTCTTCAGATTTTTAAACATATAAAACAATAACAACATGAAATAAACACATTGGCACATAAATATGAAGAAAACACTGATATATATGATGTCAAATAGAAATGATATATCAAAGGCGATACCAAATCCTGCTGATCCCTGATAATTGTCCATTCAAGGACTCAAATGTGGAGAACCAATACAAAACAACATCACATATATAAAAGTATCTCATTATCATGAGTTATATGTAGCATAACAAATAAAACTAGCAGCGATCTATCTGAAATCACTGCCCTCTCCCCCTTTTATAGGAAAACATGATGGGCTGTATGCCAGGCCTGCCCCTAGTAGTAGAAGGCCCTGACCCTGCCTCTGCACCTAATGTCAAATAATGAGTCCTAGGTATGGGGCTATGCTCTCCTATATCTATAGCAGATGGTGTTGATGCTGATGCTCCCGCAGTGTCCTCCTCCTCCTCCTCCTGCTCCTCCTCTAAGTGCTGCTGCTTCTCTGACTCCGAGTCCTCCTCTTGCTGCCCCTGCTCTAATGGATCATCTACCACTGGCTCTAACCATGAAGGTGACTCCTCCAATATGGGCTCCTCAGACTGCACCCTCCACGGAGACAATACATCAATATTGTCTAAGGAAATGGCATCTGGATCCATTGGTGATTCTATTTGCGTCACTCGAAGTTGGATGTTGTAATGCACATACACCAAATCGTTGAGGCGTGCGAACTCCAACCTGTAAGAGTGTCAAAAAAAGTAATGAGTCTTGACTCTTGACTCTTGACACTTGAAGGTCGTAAATTAAAAATTAAAAATTACAATAAGTGTAATTGCTCAACTGAAGGCTTGAGCTCAAAGTTATACCTGTTGCACTTTTTGGTGTGTATTTTCTCAAATACACTCCAATTGCGCTCACACCCTGAAGAGCTACATGTTTGACTCAAGATTCGTATGGCCAATTTTTGCAAATTTGGTGCCCTTGCACCATAGCTTCGCCACCAAATATCTACAACAAAATAATGAAATTCAAAATTCAAAAACTTAAAACATAATTGAACTTTCAAATAAAAGTTACATAATTGAATTTAAAAAAAATAGAATTATAAATTTATAAGTAAGGAAATTCTAAATTGAAAATTCTAATTTCTAATGAGTGATGACTTGTCACTTACGTGGCATGAAGAGGGTCCTTTCCCTAATAGCATCATCAAAGCCAAATAGGCCAACACAATCTCGATAAGACTATCTCGTGATTGATTTTGCTACGAAGCTCAGGATCAAGTACCATCCTCTGAACACAGGAATGGAGCCCTTCCATCACCTCGCCATCAAAATCAAAGTTGCATATGTATGAAAATGCAGAGTTGAGGAAGAGTGCTGCTGCATGAATGGGTCAATGAAGCATCCCTGTCCACCGACTATCGATCACATCCCATAACATCATCTGCCTATCAAGGCCAACAGAACCCTTGTCTGCATAATAGGAACAAATGGCCTCCTTGGCCCTATCCATGCCCTCATACAAATAAGGCATTGCAGGCTTCTCTCCATCCACCAATCTAAGAACCTTTACTATAGGTTCGCTAATTGCACATGCTTCTTCTACTCCATGCCAAAATGTCTCAGAGTACACCATTTTTGCAATGGCTTTCCCGTCATGTCTCCTATTGTATTTACAATTACGCCAATCATCAGACACAAACATTTGCTTCAACTCGAACTGCATCGAGGCAAAGGCTGAAGAGTAATAATGGTTGTGGCAAAACATGTGATGGCAGGACGCCGCAACTCCTTGTTTCTAGTGAACCTCCTCATGAGGCTAAGAACAAAAGCATGGTTATAAATAAACTTGGGGATGCTCCTAGCCATATCAACTGCCTCCTTGATGAAGGAGAGTTTCCCCATATCCTCAAGCAACAAATCAAGACAATGTGCTGCACATGGAGTCCAGAACAATGTGGGATGCCTCTCCATAAGCATTCTGCCGGCAGACACATAATTAGCTGCATTGTCTGTTATGACTTGCACCACATTCTGCACACCAATCTCTCGAATGAACCCATCTAACAACTCACATATCGTTGCTGCATCTTTGATATGTTCTGATGCATCCAACGATTTAATAAACATGGTACCTTTAGGACAATGTACCAAGAAATTTAGAAGGGTCCTACCCTTCCTATCTGTCCAACCATCAGACATCACTGTGCATCCAGTAACTTCCTGTGTCTTTTTCAACTCCACCAATCTAGAGTTGATGTCCTATTTTTTTGCTTGAAGAATTGGCCCCCGCAACTCCTCATATGTGGCACTTTTGTACCCTGGGCCCACAACAACAATAGCATCACACATTAGCTGCCAAAATGGATTGGTTTTGGTGATGCTGAGAGGTAAGTTGCTCCAGAAAATACACCTCCCCATGACTCTATCTGCTTCTTGCTTCTCCTTTGTAACAAGCGATTTTATGCCAGGTTGTGCTCTAGCGCCTGTTCGTGGAACAAAAAATGATGACCTTGCAGTCGCACTAGTAGTAGCATGTGATGGTGTGCCAGTTGTGGAGCCCCTCCCACTAGGGCCACTACCCTCAAGACCAAAATCAGGAGAAGATATCCCGAAACATCTACCTGCACGTTCAACTTTGTTTCTTTCTGCCTCTTCCTTTTTTTGTCCTTTTCATCAATTGCCTCAAGGGCTTTTTGTAGAAGCTCCGGACTAGAAACTGTACAAACCCCAACATCATGTCCACTGAGTCTAGCAAGATGGTATTTGAGTAGTGTAATCCAACCTGTCATCTTGGTCCCACACAATTTGCATGTAAGATATGCACGATTTGTCCCACCATCAGGGCTCCCATACTCCCAAAATGGGTCCAAGGCTTTTGGCATATTTGTATTTTGTAGTGGGCTAATTCAAAAGGAAACCTAGGGCACCAAAAAAAAATTGGAATTAGTAACTTAATAAGTAACACAAAATTACAAATAACCACATCATTTTACAAAACAGTTTTAACTTTTTTTGCTACATTATTTGCAAATTTGCAATGGGCATGAAAAAGAGAGAAGACTTAAGAGGGCAGTGAGCTTGTATCATGCAATAGTTGCCACTTTAACCAAAGATGCCAAGCAATGAAAAAGCCTAACAATGCAAATGATATGCCAAGGAAATGAGGTGACTGTATATTACTTATTATATCACTGTTACGTAATTATACCACTGCTGTAGGTGCATTATCAGACCTCGGTATTCAACAAATAGTCTTCCAAGATTCACTTGTATGACACCAATCTTTCAAACAAGGTTCCTTATGAATTAGATTTATTTCTTCATTAATTTATAGAGACGTTAGAAGCCAAATTTTACCATTGTTAACTTATTACCAGAGATCCAAATCATTCATATTAAACGCTGAAACTAGCATGTCAATCCTAAAAATTTATGAAAAAAATGCTAAACAGTGACTCACTGACTAACAAATGAATGCAAATGATTTCTCAATATATTATTGTTATATACCTAGGGGGATAATATGGGGTACCAAGGGAGGTACCCAAGGTAATAATGTAATAATGGGATGGGCCATAGTAATAAATAAGGGGGTTAACCCATATCATGTAAGGGACCACAAGTAGTTAATAATAATGTAATGGGCCCATGGTATTAGTTGATGGTATGAGAGAACCATGGTAATGACCCATGGTATTGTATGTATGAGGCCTATATAGAGGCTAGAGACTCCATGTCAAGGAATAGAGTGAAGGATTATTGTATGAACATGCATATGACTTGTGGAGTGTTCTCCTTCCTTAAGGAGTGAATATATGGTGTTGCCCTACCTTAAGGGTTTGATCAATAAAGAAGCATTTCTATCTATCTCTATCTTATTGGTTCTGGGTTTATTTCCATTATCATATATTTCTGGGTTAGATCTACAACAAATGGTATCAGAGCTATAACAAGTGGTATCAGAGCACTTTCTTGGGTTTTTTTTTTTTTTTGCAGGGTTTCGGGGGCTGCGAGTTTGCAGATCAGATCTGTACATTTTTGTGCAAGATCTGCAAAATCTAATTGCAGATCTATATTCTCTGTGAAAAAATAGCCAATTTCAAAAAAAAAAAATCGGTTGAATCGGAGTCCGGATGAAGGAGAAATCGCTGATCTAAAAATCAGTGGGGTTGCAGACAATTTTTCAGGGCAGCAAGTTTGTGGCGCAGATCTGGACGTCCTGGTGCAAGATCTGCAAAATCTAATTGTAGATTTGGATTCTATGTGAAAAAATACCCGATTTCAAAAAAAAAATCGGTCGAATCGGAGTCCGGATGAGGGAGATATTGTTGATTTAAAATCAACTCTTTTTGTAGAAATTTTGGTGACGGTGGGAGAGTTGCAGCGCAGATCTGAAATTCTAGTGCATGGATCAGGATTTCTAACACATGGGCAGATGCAGAATGATTGTTCCATTTCTGAAAACAGGTTATAATAGGGATTTTGAGCAATATTGTCGAAACTGTGACAATTTCAAATTTTCACCAAGTAAGTGAATTTTTCTCAAACCCTCTTCATGGAGATGCTATATTTTACAGGGAAAGATAATGGCCCTACTATTAAAGAATTCATATAGAGATACAAGTACATACATGGGACACATTGGAAGATTCTAATGAAGCTTAATATGAGAGATGAGGCTGAAAAATGGTGGTTATCACTTGACCACAAGCAATTGACCAAACTTTCAGATGCAGAATTTGAAAAACTCTTTTTGGACAAATGGTCTCGGGCTAGAAAAAAGGAGAATGAGACACATAAGGGGTTATTTGCTACATGTGTCTCCTTATTGCAGGTTCATGGATTGATTCAGAAAGAGAAGATCATTGTTTCTATAAATCCTAGTTGCAAGCATAATTTCATCAATGTTAATTTGGCAAAAAAATTGCAAGTTCCAGCAAAACAAATTGAAAATACACAGGTTGATGATGAGGCTATTCAAATTTATAAGGATTTGAAGCTTTCTATGGATAAGTATGTGTTGCATAGTGATTTTTATGCTTCAAATATGGATAACATAAATGTTGGAGCTATATTTTTGGGTTAGAGCTATTTCATGTTAGATCTACAACAAGTGGTATCGGAGTACTTTCTTGGGCACAAAAGTGGAGAATTTTTTTTTTTATTTTTTGCAGGATTTCGGGGGCGGCGAGTTTGCAGATCAGATCTGTATGTTTTGGTGCAAGATCTGCAAAATCTAATTGCAGATCTATATTCTTTGTGAAAAAATAACCGATTTAAAAAAAAAATCGGTTGAATCGGAGTCCGGATGAAGGAGATATCGCTGATCTAAAAATCAGTGGGGTTGCAGACAATTTTTCAGGGCAGCGAGTTTGCGGTGCAGATCTGGACGTCCTGGTGCACGATTTGCAAAATCTAATTGTAGATCTGGATTGAGAAAAATTACCCAATTCCAAAAAAAAAATCAGTCGAATCGGAGTATGGATGAGGAAGATATCGCTGATTTAAAATCAACTCTTTTTGCAGAAATTTTGGTGACGGCGGGAGAGTTGCAGCGCAGATATGAAATTCTAGTGCCTGGATCAAGATTTCTATCACATGGACAGATGCAGAATGATTGTTCCATTTCTGAAAACAGGTCATAATAGGGATTCTGAGCAATATTGACGAAACTATGACAATTTCAAATTTTCACCAAGTAAGTGAGTTTTTCTCAAACCCTCTTCATGGAGATGCTATATTTTACAGGGAAAGATAATAGTCCTACTATTGAAGAATTCATACAGAGATACAAGTACATACATGGGACACATTGGAAGATTCTAATGAAGCTTAATATGAGAGATGAGGCTGAAAAATGGTGGTTATCACTTGACCACAAACAGTTGACCAAACTTTCAGATGCAAAATTTGAAAAACTCTTTTTGGACAAATGGTCTCGGGCTAGAAAAAAGGAGAATGAGACACATAAGGGGTTATTTTCTACAGGTGTCTCCTTATTGCAGGTTCATGGATTGATTCAGAAAGAGAAGATCATTGTTTCTATAAATCCTAGTTGCAAGCATAATTTCATCAATGTTAATTTGGCAAAAAAATTGCAAGTTCCAGCAAAACAAATTGAAAATACACAGGTTGATGACGAGGCTGTTCAAATTTATAAGGATTTGAAGCTTTCTATGGATAAGTATGTGTTGCATGGTGATTTTTATACTTCAGAGATGGATGATAGGGATGTTGTTATGGGATACCCTTGGATGGAATCAGTGGGTACTATCAATATTAATGTACATAAGAAATTCCTGAAGCTCTGGTATAAAAAGAAGAAAATTACATTACAGGATATTTCCATTAATAAACAGGTAGAGTGCAAGGAGGCTGAAGCAGAAGATGTTCCAAGGTCTGACATATTAGATGATGAGCCAGTGATGATAGACAATCAAACACAAACACAGGCGGAAGCAGAAAAGGTTACAGATGTTGATACATCAAAGGAGGGCTCAGTGGTTGAAGTCATATTGGAAAAGAAGACACCACAACAGGCACCACAGCAGGGTGAATTAAAGAAAAAGACATCGTGGGTTAAAACTTCAACATATCACCACCCACATCACCCCGCAAGAAAACAACCAACAAGATGGCAACCAATTAGCCACAAGGACAACAACCCCTCTATGACGGATAGCGAGGAGCGAAGATCCACCTACTACACATTAACACAAAAGAGCTGCCATGGTCAACTTCCATCTCAAGCGAGCGAGGCACTAGCGAGATCGAGGGTTCACCTTTCTCTTGGATGGCTAGATGTACGTGCATGGTACCAGTGGACTACTCTTTTGAGTAAATCTTATTATTTGTGTTCTTCCCATGTTTCGGGGACGAAACATGCTAAGGGGGGTGGAGTGTTATATACCTAGGGGGGATAATATGGGGTACCAAGGGAGGTATCCAAGGTAATAATGTAATAATGGGATGGGCCATAGTAATAAATAAGGTGGTTAACCCATATCATGTAAGGGACCACAAGTAGTTAATAATAATGTAATGGGCCCATGGTATTAGTTTGATTGTATGAGGGAACCATGGTAATGATCCATGGTATTGTATGTATGAGGCCTATATAGAGGCTAGAGACTCCACATGGGAGCTAGTCAAGGAATAGAGTCAAGGAATATTGTATGAACAGACATATGGCTTGTGGAGTGTTTTCCTTCCTTAAGGAGTGAATGTATGGTGTTGCCCTACCTTAAGGGTTTGATAATAAAGAAGCATTTCTGTCTATTTCTCTCTTATTGTTTCTGGGTTTATTTCTATTATCATATATTTCTGGGTTAGATATACAACAAGTGGTATCAGAGCACTTCTTGGGCACAAAAGTGGAGATTTTTTTTTAATTTTTTGCAGGATTTTGGGGGCGGCGAGTTTGCAGATCAGATCTGTATGTTTACAGCGCAGATCTGGACGTCCTGGCACAAGGTCTGCAAAATCTAATTGCAGATCTGGATTCTATGTGAAAAAATACCCCATTTCAAAAAAAAATTGGTCGAATCGGAGTCAGGATGAAGGAGATACCGCTGATTCAAAAATCAGTGGGGTTGCAGACAATTTTTCGGGACAACGAGTTTGCGGCATAGATCTAGACATCCTATTGTAAGATCTACAAAATCTAATTGTAGATCTGAATTCTTTGTGAAAAAATACTTGATTTTAAAAAAAAATCGGTCGAATCGGAGTCCGGATGAAGGAGATATCGCTGATCTAAAAATCAGTGGTGTTGCAGACAATTTTTCGGGGTAGCAAGTTTGCGGCGCAGATCTGGACGTCCTAGTGCAAGATCTACAAAATCTAATTGCAGATCTGAATTTTTTGGAAAAAATTACCCAATTTCAAAAAAAAAATCAGTCGAATCGGAGTCTGAATGAGGGAGATATCGCTGATTTAAAATCAACTCTTTTTTGCATAAATTTTGGTGACGACGGGAAAGTTGTAGTGCAGATCTGAAATTCCAGTGCCTGGATCAGGATTTCTATCACATGGGCAGATGCAGAATGATTGTTCCATTTCCAAAAACAGGTCATAATAGGGATTCTGAGCTATAAAAATTGGTATCAGAGCTATAACAAGTGGTATCAGAGCACTTTCTTGGGCACAAAAGTGGAGAATTTTTTTTTAATTTTTTGCAGGATTTCGGGGGCGGCGAGTTTGCAGATCAGATCTATATGTTTTGGTGCAAGATCTGCAAAATCTAATTGCAGATCTATATTCTTTGTGAAAAAATAGCTGATTTCAAAAAAAAATCGGTTGAATCGGAGTCCGGATGAAGGAGATATCGCTGATCTAAAAATCAGTGGGGTTGTAGACAATTTTTCAGGGCACCGAGTTTGTGGTGCAGATCTGGACGTCCTGGTGCACGATCTGAAAAATCTAATTGTAGATTTGGATTCTTTGTGAAAAAATACCCAAATTCAAAAAAAAAATCAGTCGAATCAGAGTCCGGATGAGAAAGATATCGCTGATTTAAAATCAACTCTTTTTGCAGAAATTTTGGTGACAGCGGGAGAGTTGCAGTGCAGATTTGAAATTTCATTCCCTGGATCAAAATTTCTATCACATGGGCAGATGCAGAATGGTTGTTCCATTTCCAAAAACAGGTCATAATAGGGATTCTGAGCAATATTGACTAAACTGTGATAATTTCAAATTTTCGCCAAGTAAGTGAATTTTTTTCAAAACTCTCTTCATGGCTTCTAGCAAGGTTCTATTATTTACAGGAAAGATAATGGTCCTATTATTGAAGAATATATACAAAAACACAAGTTATTATGGAAAAATCATTGGAGAACTTTTGTAGTGTGTAATTTTGAAGACGAGGCAACCACATGGTGGGGATTACTTAACCAAAAGAAGTGTTCCAACTTGTCCGATGAAGAATTTGAAAAATTACTTTTAGATAGATGGTCTCATGCCAGAAAACAAGATAAGGAGAAACATGTGGGGCTATTTCCTACTGGTATATCCTTATTGCAGGTTCATGGATTGATTCAGAAAGAGAAGATCATTGTTTCTATAAATCCTAGTTGCAAGCATAATTTTATCAATGTTAATTTGGTAAAAAAATTGCAAGTTCCAGAAAAACACATTGAAAACACACAGATGGATGATGAGGATGTTCAATTGTATAAGGATTTGAAGATTTCTATGGATAAGTATGTGTTGCATGGTGATTTTTATGCTTAAGATATGGATAACATGGATGTTGTTTTGGGATACCCTTGGATAGAAACAGTGGGTACTATCAATATTAATGTACAGAAGAAATTCCTGAAGCTCTAGTATAAAAAGAAGAAAATTGCATTACAGGATATTTCCATTAATAAACAGGTAGAGTGCAAGGAGGTTGAAGCAGAAGATGTTCCAGGGTCTAACATATTAGATGATGAGCCAGTGATGATAGACAATCAAACACAAACAGAGGCGGAAGCAGAAAAGGTTACAGGTGCTGATACATCAGAGGAGGGCTCAGTGGTTGAAGTCATATTGGAAAAGAAGACACCACAACGGGCACCACAGCAGGGTGAATTAAAGAAAAAGACACCGTGGGTTAAAACTTCAACATATCATCACCCACATCACCCCGCAAGATGGCAACCAATTAGCCACAAGGACAACAACCCCCGTATGACGGATAGCGAGGAGCGAAGATCCACCTACTACACATCAACACAGAAGAGCTGCCATGGTCAACTTCCATCTCAAGCGAGCGAGGCACTAGCAAGATCGAGGGTTCACCTTTCTCTTGGATGGCTAGATGCACGTGCATGGTACCAGTGGACTACTATTTTGAGTAGATCTTATTATTTGTGTTCTTCCCATGTTTCGGGGACGAAACATGCTAAGGGGGGTGGAGTGTTATATACCTAGGGGGATAATATGGGGTACTAAGGGAGGTACCCAAGGTAATAATGGGATGGGCCATAGTAATAAATAAGGGGGTTAACCCATATCATGTAAGGGACCACAAGTAGTTAATAATAATGTAATGGGCCCATGGTATTAGTTGATGGTATGAGGGAACCATGGTAATAACCCATGGTATTGTATGTATGAGGCCTATATGGAGGCTAGAGACTCCATGTCAAGGAATAGAGTCAAGGATTATTGTATGAATAGGCATATGGCTTGTGGAGTGTTCTCCTTCCTTAAGGAGTGAATATATGGTGTTGCCCTACCTTAAGGGTTTGATCAATAAATAAGCATTTCTATCTATCTCTATTTTATTGTTTCTGGGTTTATTTCCATTATCATATATTTCTGGGTTAGATCTACAACAATTATGGTGACTGTTAATTAGTTTTCTGGCCACTGTTTAGATGTATTATACTGCTGTAAAGTTGTCAACAATGTTTCTCGAAGCTGCAAGTGAAACAGTGAGGAAGAGAGAGGGATAAGGAGGCAAACTTAAAAGTTAAAAGTTACAAATAGCAGTGCAGTATTATTTGGCAACAGATTCCACTTTCTTGCTTAATGATTTGCTATCTTATACTCAAAATAATGTTCATGTGACTCCTCTTTGGCAGGCATGGTATGATGCTAGAGTCATCTTGATTGATAGGAAGCCCCATCAACTTTCCTGTGCTTGCAAGTTTTATGTGAAATTTTATTGTGCTTGTATAGAAGATGTGCTTGATATTTAGCACCGGCCACTAGTTGCAAGCAAGAAAACAAAACTTGGGATTGAGAAACTTAGTGTTTTGCAAGCACCATATCAGTTGAATGTGCAGCCCAATTTGACTGACAAAGTAGAGTTTTGGGGTGGAGATTCTTCATCACTACGTATGCCAGCACTTATTAATGAATCTATAAAATTAAAATCACAGATTGCAAAACTCATTTCATCATCTCTTAAACAGGGAATTGTTGCTGAAATCAATTTAAGACTATTGAAGGAAAGTGATCTTCATCGCTATATGCATGAGGATGATACATTTAGTTAAAAACTTTGGAAGAATAAAACCATTTTCTGAGATGGTTCAATGTATGCTTCAAGCCAAGAAAATGAAGGCAAAATTTTCTATGCAACTCACATTATCAACTAGATTCCTATTTATGCAATTCAAGATATGACTCCATATGAGAAATGCTGCGGCTCCAAACCTTCAATTTTGTATTGAGTGCATGGGCTCATATTCCCAAGGCAAAGTGAAACAGATTGGAACCCAATAGTCACAGTTATATTCTGGTAGGTTACAATAAAATTAAAAATTCCAGAGACATTGTCTATATGATCCTTCCTCTCATTAAGTCATAGTCCTTCATCATGGTTCACCAAGGTCTTTCCCACTACTTTCTACAGATGTTTTGCAAAGAGTTTCAGTGCATCTCTCTCCTACACACTATGATGATAAATTTAAAACCCTTGCATTTGGTCATGGGCATAAAAATCTTTTGAAATGGAAAACAAAATTAAGCAAAATGATTGTAGGGAAGAAATGAGATTGTCTCACTGTTCTTGGCACTTGCAGCTTAGAGAAATCTTCGTTGTTGGTGGCGATAATGGCTATGGAACGCTCAAACCCTCCTTGGCAGCAGCCACATTCCTTCTCCAGCAATCAGAAATGAAAATGATATGAAAAAAAACCAAAAACGGATTTTTATAGGCCGCGCGGAAAGTTTTGCCCGTCACAGGGCGATTTTTTCCATCGTCGCGCAATATTTTCCGAAATATCGGCGATATTTCGGAAATATTTTTCGGCGGAGCCGAAAATATCGCGATATTTTGTCGGCGATATTTTGGCTCGCCGAAAATATCGCGATATTTCCGAATATCGCCGATATCTCGGCGATATTATCAACACTGGTGTTGAGTGTGTGCAAGAGAAGTGTGAGAATTAGTGAAGAGTAAGAGCAAGGGAAGAGCTGAGACAAGTGTGAAGGACATGATCTAATCGAAAGGAGGAGATCTTCAAGCAAAGAGAAAATGCACTTCAACTACAAGTTGATCAAACATTGGTAGCTTTATTCATTCATCCTCTCTCTCTCTCTTTGTACTGTGCTGAACAATTGAAGAAATCTAATAGAAGAAGAATCATTTGGCTTTTCCCCCTTGAGGGGTTTTGCTCTGGTCATTGGACCAAAATCTCAGTGTCTCATATTTGTGCTTGGTTGTCTTCATATGATCCTTAAGTTTATGTTCTATTTATAATTGCTGATTTGAGAAGTTTTGAAGAAGAAATCTGCATTCTAAGTAATTGTAACAACATAGTATATTCAATTTTCTGCAAAGTCCATTCAACTTTCTGCAAAGTACATTTAGTTTTTTGAAAAGTACATTCAGTTTTCTGTATGTAACTTTCAAGTTTTTGCAAAGAATTTTTAAATTTCTGCATAGAACTTTCAGATTTTAATAGCTCCTGCAGCTTCGCACATGTAAGTTTGTGGTCATATTTTGGGTAGTGGGTCTAAAATTCTAAGCAACCGTTTTTGGGCAAGGAGGTCGAGTATCTGCGCAGATTCTGGGAGGCTGAATTTCAACCTAGGAAGATCAAGTAGGGTTGAGTTTGTTGGGAAAAAGATTGACTTGACAAGAGGGCAATTTGACCATTACATTGTTGGTTAGTTTGACCATCATATCTAACTAGAAGAATTAGGTGCATCTCTTATTGAACTAAAGAATTTTTCTAAGGAAAAGGTTGTTGGGTTTCCCCCCCAAGAGGGTTTTCCTAGGGTAAATATTATGTTATCTTTGTGCATTGTGATCTCTACTGTCCTTGTGCATTTATGGTTGAATTTTTGAAGTGTAATTGCTTGATGATAAACTGAAAGTGCTAAAACAATATCTACATCATTAAAAGTAATTATTAGTTTTCCAGAAATTAATTACACCAAATCTGATCTCTAATTCACCCCTGATGCATACTACAATATGCATTCCATTGCACCAACAACAACCAACTTGGTTGTTCGATTCCACTTATAAAGAATTTGAGCTGATATATTTTAGGATTTATCTTTAGTTATCTTGAGCTCAACAAATCCTTTAATTTAACTTATTTTTCACTTAATTCCACTTCTGTCAAGTCATCCTAATGTGTACATATAGTCTTCAATCTCTAATCTGCTGTTTTGAGGAGAAATTTTGAGTTAACTACTAATTTTCACCATTTTGGTAAGTTACAGGTTTTAGCAGTGACTTTAATTGTAGTTCTAACTTTATCAAATTGCCAAATTTAGCAACACTGCTTGTTAGTTTTTGATGGATATGGTAGCATCAGACAAGTGTTCTAGTCTCAGATGATGCTAAGAGGCTAAGGAACACATGATCTCCAAAATCCAAAAAAGGTTTCGTAAGATAAGCTTGGGAAACACCTTAATTAAATTAATTTACCATAATTAAAATGTTTCCTAAGTCTAACTTAGGAAAATTGATAAATTAAAGTTAATTAATTAAGGATGTTCAAGATTTCTCTACAGACTTCTATTGATGAAGTCTAATTGATCTTAGCCGTCGATGGAGATTAAATAATGGCCATTGAGTCTCCAATGAGAGATTATAAGAGCAGGTTGAAGGGCTTGGAGAAAGCATTAGTGTGATCATTCTGAGCAAGGCAGATCTAGCTACCTAGTTCATAGTATTAGTGAGGGAACAGTTCGAGCCAAAGGGAGAGCATCAGAGAGGGAGCAATAGATAATTTGAGAACATGATTATGGAGAGATTTCTAGTGATTTTCTAGTGACGAAGTGGCAGGAGAAGGGAGGTCGAATATATTTGCAAAATAGGCCGTACAAGTAGTGTGAGTAGTCAGAAACCCTAGTTGTCGGTTCCATTTTAGCTTCCAAGAGGTGGAGCAAGTCACTTCCATAGGAAGAGGTAGGCTAGACGACCTAGTTGGAGGCAGATCTAGGGTTGTGCATGTTTCTCATAGGTTGAAATGCATGTTCTAGGCAATAATGCGATTTTCCAGTGTGGAGTGCAAGCAGGCCAAAAGAGGCCAAGTTGATGTGCAGAGGAGATCTGTGATCTCCAAATTATTTTGCTAGTTGTGATCTATATTTGTTGGAGGATAGACAATTGGGCATCCAATTGTTATAGTTCTCAAACTGTTGCATAGTAAAATAAACCCTCATTTGTTGCACTGGTTTTCCTTGCCGGGTTTTTCGGTGGACATTTAGTCCAAAAATGTTGGTGTCATTTTTATTGTGTGTTCATCTATTTCTAAATTCCTATTTTATAATTTTGTAGCGTTTTTACTGTGAATAATGCATCAATTATTTAATCGTTATTTGCTGTAAACAAATAAACTGCTAATAATTAGAAGATTAAACTCTAGTTGGTGCATTCGTGGAAATTTCACATGGTATCAGAGCGTTGAAGATCAAATCAGAGGCTCATAAGTGAAGGAAGCAAGTTTGTGCAGTTTTAGCGGGAGACTTGAGCACAATATTTCCAGATCTATGTAGGCCAACCTGACAGTGCGAGTAGTAGATAGGCATAAATTGATTTCCAATTTAGGGTAAATGAAAAGCTCGATTTGCCTCATATCTGTAGCAACAAGTAGTGGAGTTTCCAGAGAGGTTTTTTGATGAGTAGATCAGTGGATTCATAGAGAAAATCTCACACAAAAGATTTTGAAGCAAGGTTTTTGCAGTTGCAAATCAGTGCAAGTAGGAAGAGAAAAACACACAAGAGTTTCATTTCTTTAGTATTCTTAGAGATAGAGAGAGTCCGATTTATTTGCAGAAGAAGGCTAAGGCAAGTAGATTGAATGGTCAGATTACCTAGTTTGTAGATCTGAAGCAATAATTCCATTTTTAGTTGCCAGAAGATTTGCCAGAGGAGGTGCGAATAACTTCAAAAACAAAGGGTGGAAACATTATTGAATTTCCACGATACTCAAGAATTTTGTTTGGATCTTAAAGTCTCTAGCACAAACTCTCTCAAATGCCACAACGAATTACTTTGCATAGCGGAATAAACACACATCATTGAATCAACTAGTGCTCATGACCATTTTTAACTTTTTCAAACCCTAATCCGTTATATTACAAACTATAATACAACAGCCTTAAGGCTCTTGTACTAGGGATCTTGGCCCTTACATATAGCCTGATACAAGGACATGACTAGGGCTTGGTGTCTATCACTTTGACCACCAATCTACCTTGAACAAGACACACTTGACCTACTTGCTAATGTGGTGCCCTACGGCCCTTTCAGTCCACGTGTCCTGAACACATTTGGTGGGTCCTCTTGCCTTCCCATCTGCTGATCATGACAACCACATCTTAGCTCCCTAGCCTGCGACTATCAATGATCACAACTTCTTTTGTGTCATTGAACTTTGGCTTATCAAACTGCCCACTAGAAGTCCTCTTGCGCCATTAGGGTGACCGCTCATTAGGTCTTTTGGGTTTGCTCTCTTTCACTGAAGTCTGCCTTTCTACAACTCCTGAACTGGGCAACATAATCTACCTCCTAACAGCCCATAGCTCCTTTCATGACATTGTACTTGAGGTCTTCATCCCGCACTGCATCCTGCACTATGAAAAGCCACTGTTCACAATTCCGTTTGTGAACAATGCTCCCATCTTCCAGATCTGTCCACTTGTCATTCTTCTTGTCACTTCAGAACTCTGATCCTAGGGTTACCAAAATTTCCCTTCCAAATCTCTGAAACACCTCCTGCTTTTTCTATAAACATCATTATATAAACCAACCTTCATTTTGTGTGGAAACAGTATATAAACTTCTATTCAATATCCAACTATCCACAAAGAATCGTATCTACCTATGGGCACCTTATAATGAGGACCAACCAACTAATTTGGACCTTATTAATAAAAACGACCCCTTTCACAATGAACGATTATCACTGGAGGATAGCCAATTGGGCATCCAGTTGTAATAGTTCTCAAATTATTGCATAGTAAAATAAACTCTCATCTGTTGCACTGGTTTTCCTATGGGGTTTTTCTAGGGATGTTTAGTCCAAAAATGTTGGTGTCATTTTTATTTTGTGTGCATCTATTTCTCAGTTACTATTTTATAATTCCGCAACTTTTTTATTGTGAAGAATGTATAAGTGATTTAATCATTATTTTTCGTAAACAAATAAATTGCTAATAGTTAGAAGATTAAACTCTAATTGGTGCATTCATGGAAATTTCACACTGCCAAATATACCACCAAACTGATCTAGACTGCCTGTTTAGACTTCTTGTCTAGATTGATAAATTGTAGACTTTTGTTCTAGACTGATAAATTTTAGACTCCTGGTCTAATAGACTTGCACTCTAACAGACTTTAGTCTAATCAAATTCCAGTCTAGTAGACTTCCAGTCTAACAGACTTCAGTCTAATCGAATTCCAATCTAGTAGACTTCCAGTCTTCCACTCTAATAGACTTCTAGTCGAATAGATAGACTTTTTCCGCCCTTGGCCTTTGAACTTGTTTTGCTCATAACTTTTGATCTGGGAGGTCCTTTTCAGACTTCCATATACCATTGGAAACAATTTTCTATCCATCTAAGTAGGTTCCAAGAGCATATGAGCTGAATATCTAAGGCACTAATTTATTTGAAGATAATGCCTCTTTAGACACCAATTTCACTTGTTCACCGACCTGCCTGCAACCATATGATCAATGCCACTTCATGACACTTCCTTTGATATCAATGCCAACATATTTCTAACATCCTATATCTGGGGCACATCCAAATTGCATGCAGTAGATAGAATACTTCACGCCAAAGAACATTATCCATATCCTTAAGGACAACCTAGTCATGGCACAAAATCAAATGAAACAAGCTGATCAACATGGTTAACAGGGATCAAGTGTTCCTTTTCGTATTGCCTTATAAATAGACACCACTCAAAGATAATGTTTCCTAGATCATATGATGCATTGGTCAGGTTGCCTACAAGCTCACTCTTGTGGCTCACTCCAAGATTCATTCCAACCCTTTGTGTGCCTTGTTTGAAAATGGTTGTGGGATCAAATTGCAAAATGCAAACCGACCTACCTGAACGATGAAGAAGGTTCCATTTGGCTTTAGCTAGAAGCAATATTGGATAGCAAAGAGTGCCAATAACGCTAATAACACTAATTTGGTTGGTCCTCATTATAAGGTGCCCACAGGTAGATACGATTCTTTGTGGATAGCTGGATATTGAATAGAAGTTTATATAATGTTTTGTCAAAATTTTCTGTTATATTTAGAGTATTGATTTTGGGGGTTGCCCCCTTGAAGAGGCAAGTGAGCATAACCTTCTTTTTTCTATTATTAAAGAGATCTTTCTTCAGGTTTCTCTCTCTTTTTCTCGTGTTTTCAGGTTTCGCTCTGTATTTTATGTGAATTACACTACATTATGCACTCAGTATTTTTTTCATTCCTTTACTATAAAATGACATGTGCTCTTTTCATTTCATAATATAAAAGTATTTCTCTACGCTTGAATTCCCAAATTTTCACAATTCTTATGTTCTAGATTCCTCCTATGCCAAAACTCTTAAATTGTTAGAGTTATCTAGTTAATAATGATCATCTAGATTATAGACTTAAGCTTATTGATAAAGTCACTTATTGACATTAGCTTAAATCATGCTTTAATGTTGTATTAATGATTTAAATTATATTTAAATCATTTGAAGTGTCATGCACCCAGGGAGATGAATCTTGAATCTGAAATCTTGAACATCAAGACCTTGCAAAAAGACATGAGATCATAACAGGGCTGTTTAAACAGAAAATTGAAATGCACTAGCAAACCCTTAAGCCTTGGTATTATGTGGTTAAAAAAGGGAACAACTCCCTTGACTTGCAAAGGCTGAGGAGTTGATACAAGCCAGGTTAAATGAGGAACACATTTACTAGACTTTGGATCTTAACCTCAAAGTTTGTGTGCTCCCTATTGAATTTTCACGGCACTAGAGAATCTAGGTTAGAGTCTTACAATCTTAGACACAACCAACTCAAATGCCACAACAAGACTACTTTGCACAGTGAAATAAACATAACAGTAAATCAACTAGTAGACAATAGACAGCTTTTTACAAATTTGTCAACCCAATTTCGTTATATTAACAAACTTGATTACAACTGTCTAGGGCTCTCTTACGGTTTACCGGGATCTGCCCTCATACAATCACTAATACAAGAATACAAACTAGGGTTTGGTGTCTGTTACCGCTCAAACTAGTAGGGGACCTAAAGAGGATCCATAAAGGGGAAATGCTAGGCCAAGGGCAACAAATGGAGACTTAGCCCACTGTCACCTCAACTAAGGCTCCCTTCGATTTACGGACTTTCACTGATGGGAGGAGACCCTGTATGTATAGAGTCACCGTTAAAGGATAAGTCAATGGATATGAGTGACCCAAATAAACCCTTTCCTAAAAGAGTTTGAAGGATGGAGCTTGCTTGCTTTCTAAGCAAGGTACTATGTATTCTAGGGAAAGGAAGAGAGGATTTGAGGGTTAGGTTTATGGGATAAGAGTTGTGAAGGAGTTCCCCAATCCCTAAAATCCTTGTTAGGATCGGTATCTTGGATGGTTCTTGAAGAATGATCTTTTGAAGGAGAGGGACCACATGGGGCTAAGTGGACTCGATGTAGGGTACGAGGAAAGTATGTAGCAACCAATGATATTATTACCCTAGACAAGGTGGGGAAAGGATCAAAGAAAGAATTTCACTTGAAGATGTTTCTTTGACCCTATGAGGTACTAGCCTTGGGGATGGCAGGGCATGTTTTGATCCCAGAGCTAGGGCTTGGCTTTTCTCCCAACTCCGCATTCAAAATGGCTTCAAAATTGGAGGACAGCTAGAGGAAATTCCAACGCAGGAAACCCTAAGAGATCAAATATTTTTGATGGCTAGCTTGGCGGTAAATTGATGCCCTAGGTACCCGAACTTGGCTAGATCTGGAAGGAGGTGAAAGAATATGATTTTTAGTGACCACCCATGGTAGATTAGTGCCTGAATTTTAAGGAGAATGGAGTCTATGATGAATATGAGTAGGATTTTTTGGTTTCCAGTCAAGGAGGCCTCAAGATCACTTCACTTGCCTTCTAGGTCAAGAAGAAGCAACCTTGTAGTTTTTATACTTCGATGTGCAAAATGAATGGCTTATCAAGGTCAAATTCTTTGATATAATTACCCCTAGGAGATTTCGCTCATATTATGTGGTTCATACATTGAGAGATGCTATAATAGAGACAAATTCCACAATTTTAAGCAGTAAATGCATGCAACAATTAGCCCTAGAACAACGAAAATCCCAGTCCAACATGTATGACAAAAGTAAACAAGAATAACATTAAAAGCATGTACTTACATGTAATAGAGTATATCCAACCATTCACAATTGATAATAGAGAAGCTCCAAGAGAAGATAGACCAATATCAACACATCAAAACTCATCCATAAAGCTCCAAACCAAAAGAGATAAAAGAGAGATAAAAGATCCAAACCAAAGTGATGATGAGCAAATGATCTCATCTCACTTGTATTTATACACAACTTAAGAGTTCGAATTAGCCTCCTTAGCATACACAAGCCCCAAAAATAAAATAATGTTCTAATAATTCAACTTTTGGTGACAAGCCCAACAAACTAGCTTATAAATGAAAAGGTAAGCCTCTCAGGAGGTCAAATAATAATTTATGCATGTTGTAGGGCCCTCTAAGAGGCTTATTGAGGTCCATGTTGGAAATACTGAGAGGGGGGTGAATCAGTGTTTCTTTTCAATTGTTACTTTTACCAGTTAGATCACTTATATTTAGAACACAAAATGAACAATAAGAATAAATGCTTTTATTAATTTCTTCAATAAATCAAGTACAATATATGTAGGGCTCCAACCCTAGGTGAAGACACCGATCTTCAATCTCCCAGGCTCCAACCTGTATTTGCCAAGCACCGACTTGGACTTCCAAGGCTCCAACCTTGTCAATTTTGAGGCACCAACCTCAAGGGCTCCAACCCTATATTTGGTTTAGGCTCCGACCTGGTTTTTGAGGACTCCGATCCTTTAGGGCTCCAACCCTATCTTATCCAAGGAACCAACCTTGAGTTTAGGAGCACCAACTCCAAGGACACCAATCCTATATTTGCCAAGCACCAACTTGGACTTTCCAAGGCACCAACCTTGTCAATTTTGAGGCACCAACCCCAAGGGCTCCAACCCTATAGCTTCACTTTGTCAAGGTATGTTTGGTTATACTTCATGACTCCCAATGTTTTCTTCAACAATCCCTATCAATCTTCAGCTACGCCTTCACTTAGTCTCCACATCACATCATCAATGACAACCTTGTTCTTCACATGAAGGTGTCACCACTGCTCTTCATGTTACCCAAACAAAACTTCTTCAAGGTCACCTCATAATGGCTTCAATGCATCATGGTCTTCAATGATCTCCACAAATCTTCAATATGCTGCTTCATAAAGTTCTCCAACTCTGCCCTATTTTGTTCTCAAGAGAAGACTTCAACAAGCTCTATTTGTCCGATCCCAATAAATCAACACTTCGACCATGACAACTATGACAAGTTTGACCATGACAACTTCAACCATGGCAACTACGACAGCTTCAACCATGAAAATTATGAGAGTTTCGACCATGACAACTACGGCAGCTTAGACCACGACAACTATAGCAGCTTCGACCACAGCAACTACGATAGCTTCAACCATGATAATTATGGCAGTTTCGACCACGGCAACTACGACAGCTTCGACCACGACAACTATAGCAGCTTCGACCACGGCAACTACGACAGCTTTGACCACGACAACTGTTGAAGTTTCTAAGTTTACTTAGTTAGAAACACTTCATGCACTTTTTCTGATGTATTCCTACCTACTTGTACTGAAAATAAACACTAGTGCATGCTCAACATATTACAAATCAACAACTAAAAGAAACAAGAACAAACACACCACATGACACTATTATTTTTGGACTAATGTTCCTGGAAAAACCCAATGTGGGAAAACCGATGCAACTATCTAAGGGTTTTCTTATTAAGTAATAGTAGTTTGGGTGTCAAAAATGGCCTACTCAACAGAGAATTTCCTTAGCAGTAATACCTCTAGGTTTCTGACAAATCTACTGGCTGAAATTGCTGCATCTGTACGACAACTCCCTCAGCATCCGCGCTGTTACTGGTCCTTCCTCCCAGCACTGCATTTGCACTGCACCTCCTCTCATCATGTTGCATTGTGCTGCCCATTGCTGCACTGCAATTCAGTTATTGAGAAGTAAGTAACTGATCTCCCAACTGACCTCACTGTTGGGCTAGAAACACCCACCGATGCTGAAGCTCCCTCTGCCACTGACAAGTGCTCCCTCTCTTTGACCTCTGCGCTGCTGCAACAACTCCTTGCATCTCGCACCATTGCACACCTCTCTGTGCCTTCTTGCACTGGTGCAACACCCCTGTGCCTCTCACACTGCTGCAAACTGCTAGCTCTGCGTTATCTCGGGACTTCTGCACTGTATCTCTCTCTGCCGCTCCATTTGCATTCGTCTCTACCCACCCAGCCAGTCCTGTTACTCCTCGTCAGGGCTCCCGTAGCAAGGTCTAATCCAAGAGGCTGTGTACCTCGAGGATCCTGCCCCACATCTGCTCAAGTGGCGTGTTTGCACTCATGGCACAATCATCGTCTGTCAAAACTTCCTTCTCTGCCCTTGCTGGCACTGCCTTAGTCTCGGAAGACTCTCCCTTACTCTTCTTCCTTGGACACTGGGTCGCATAATGACCTAGCTCCACATAGTGGAAGCACTTGATCTTGGAGAGGCCTTTCTTCTTCCGCTTTTCCTGCTTTCCCTCAGATGTTAGGGCCACATCCTCCTCCTCTTGCTTGACCTTGATCCCTTTGCTGCTGCTACCTGTCTTCGACTGTCGTCTGATCTCTTCCTGGCGAAGAGCTGCCCACATCTCGTCCCAAGGTGGGAGAGTCCCTTTGCCCAGGATACTCTGGACAAATACTTCCCAATCTTTTGAGACAACATTCAGGGCTATCCTCACCATAAGCTCCTGATCCGGTGTCGCTCCTATAACAGTCAATTGGTCTCAGATCTCATTCAATTCTTCGAGGAAGGTGTCAATCGATTGACCCTTATTCATCTGATACGACCTCATCTGGTTCTTGAGCAACATTCTTCTCTGCAGAGAAGTATGTTGGTACAACTTCTTGAGAGCCTCCCACATCTCAAATGCTGTTTCCTTCTCGGCTATATGTGGTACCACATGATCCTTAACCTCGTCAAGGATAATGCACTTGGCCCTTGCCATCGCCCCTTCGTACCTATCATTATCATTAGGGTCGACTGGGACAACTATTACCTTCAAAGCGAAGTTCTTGACACGATTCTTGTTAAGCACTGATAAGATTCTGGCCTTCCAGACTGCGAAGTTCAATGCTCCGTCCAGTCTATCCTAGTCTCTTACCCCGTGTAATGCCATGATGCTCCTCTACTTCCCTCCTGGAAGTTCTTTGTTTGACTCCTCTGAGTCCCTGCTTCCCGTATGGAAGTTCTCTTCTGCACTCCCTTTGAGTCCTGATTTCCCTCTTGGAAATCCTTCTGCCACTTGTCGAGATGACCCCTACTCTGATAGACTTGTGTAGCTGCACTTCTGATCCGAGTTCCTCAGTTAGAAACCCTCGGTAACAACTCTTTTGGCCCTGCTCTGTCAGGTATTGTTCTGCCTACAGTACCTCACCAACTCCACTTTGCAATATTCTCGCAACCTTCTAGACCCTAGCAATTGCCTCTGTGAACTACGTCAGCCCCTCTCTGCCTCACACTGGCTCTGCGTCACCCCAGATGGGTCTGCATCAGCCCTGGGATGCCCTGCGATGCCCTGCAATGCCCTGTGTCAGCCCTCTGGCCCTCTACGTCAGCAAGGCTGGCCTTTCTGGGATTTTGCGCAGCTCCCAACTTCCTCTGCGTGGCCCTAGCTGGCTCTGCGTCACACTCCTTGGCTTTTGCGTTGCTAGAAACAACTTCTGTCACCTCGGGACAACTATTTTCTGTTGCTATTGCTCCACTTGGCTGATGTCTTTTAGTTCTCCTGTGATCTGCAATCATGCTCTTATACCATGTTGAAGTTTCTAAGTTTACTTAGTTAGAAACCCTTCATGCACTTTTTTTGATTTATTCCTACCTACTTGTTATTTTTCCTTAACAAGTTATTTACAAAGTAAATATTGAAAATAAACACCAGTGCATGCTCAACATATTATAGATCAGCAACTAAAAGAAACAAGAACAAACACACCACATGACACCATTATTTTTGGACTAATGTGCTCGGAAAAACCCAATGTGGGAAAACCAGTGCAACTATCTGAGGGTTTTCTTATTAAGCAATAGCTGAGTACAATCTGGGTGCTGAAACTATCCTACCCAACAAAGAATTTCCTTAGCAATAATACCTCTATGTTTTTGACAAATCTATTGGCTGAAACCCCGGATAATCCTTCCGGCAGCTACTCAGCACCAATCTGCCCCAGAAACCCCAGCGTCTGCCCAGTCTGGATTGCGTCAGCCTCTCATAGCCCAGCACTAGCACTGCGTCAGCTTATCTTGGCCTGCGTCAGCCCTAGGAGGCCCTGCGTCATCTCTCTGAGCCTCTGCGTCAGCTACGCTAGCCCCTCTGGTGCTCTGCACAACACTTAGCTGCCTCTGTGTGGCCCTGCATGAGCACTGGCTGCTCCTACGCCTCTCTCTCTGGCTGCTCTGCTGCTATCCCAACACTATCTCTGCCTCTTTGTCTCTCTGTACTCAATGCCCCTCAACTGCTCTCCCGATCACTGATTCTATCTCTCTTAGCAAACCCCGCTCTAGAGAATAGAATGACTAATCACTCTGGTGTGTTCTCCAAGTGACCCTCAAGCCTCCTCTTATACTTTTCCTGTTGACATCTCAACGACTGAGATTAAGTCCCTAATCAACGACTAAGATTAGATCTGGCTTGATCCATGTCTTTTGGACCACTCTAACACAGATTCATATTAATACACATTAATATTTTATTTTCCCTAAGTTTAGACTTAGGGACTCCATTAAAAATATTAATTATTTTAATATCTCCTGATTTGTTTAGAATCTGCCCAAACCCTTTCTGGGTATTGGAGATATCATGTGCCCCAACCTCTCCACCAAATTTCGTGGCTAGAGCACATCCGATGCTACCCCAAATCAACAACAACTACAGCAGCTTTGACCACGACAATTACGACAGTTTTGACCACGACAACTATGACAGCTTCGACCATGAGAACTATGGCAGCTTCGACCAAGATTTTATGCCCAAACATAATTATCTTCTTTTTGTCCTAAACAATAATCTCCTTGTTCTCCTCGGCTTTCGTTCTTCTCATGTACTTCGTATCTCTGAATTCTTGCATGAATTGCTGATCAAAATGAAGTGTTTAGACATCTATTTATAGAGATTTCGTTTATAACTGAAGGGACACGTCTATTTGAAGTGAGGCCGACTTGTATGACTGAGTGTAGGTCGGCTCATTGCTAGGAATAATTTCCTTATCTTAAAAATTCAATATCTCACAAACTGTTGGGAGTTTCGGGGCAAATAAAGGCTCGTTAGAAAGACGAAAAATCCTCTTTAAAATTGTCTAGGATCCATTTCCAAAGGATGCCTCCAATGTGTCCAACATAATTTTTCTTTGTGATTGTCCTTAAATTTTATGCATAAAAAGTTTGGGACAACATGACAAATGTTTGGGACAAGGTGGCTTCTTCATTCTTTGGCTTCTTCATTGTTATCAATGCCATTA
Source organism: Pinus tabuliformis (assembly GCA_031772625.1). Taxonomy (NCBI): domain Eukaryota; kingdom Viridiplantae; phylum Streptophyta; class Pinopsida; order Pinales; family Pinaceae; genus Pinus; species Pinus tabuliformis. Next base: position 1,244,306,337 of record CM062818.1, read on the forward strand.
GAGGATCATAGAGTCATTATGTAGGAGTGTAACATCCATGTAGCATGACGCATGAACAATGTCATCACATACTAGTGTAGTCATAGTGCAACATCATTAGGATAACTCCAAAATAATTTTCCAACCATCAAATGATCTCCAACCATGTTATCAAGACCTCATAAAGTGCCATCATCAATTGTGGTCATTCATCGAGAATATGACATCATCAAATGTAGTCCTCCATATGTCATCAAGGGCTTCTAAATACTTGGCACTTGGCACTTCTTAAGACTTCTTCATTAGTGACTTGACATATTAATTGATAACATTCTTATGAAACAAGTGTTATGACATCATCATTTGGAACCAGGCATCTCAACAATATTTTCCATCTCGGTTAGTGCCATATTGACATCAATGACAACCTAGATTAACAACATCCCCCTTTGTCATTGATGGCAATATTCTTGCCCTTTCAACATTCTCTCCCCCTTTGACACCAATGGGAAACGGGGTGCCCAAGTACTCCCCCTGTCAAGCTGCTTCTTTTCTTTACGAATAGTAGTTCTTCATAGGTATGTTACTCCCCCTGTAATGGTGCTCTTCTTTCTGGCAATGTAGTCCATGATAGATGTGCTTAAATTCCTTCATGTGATGAACCAAATAACCCTCATGAAAGATTACCTGCTAATGATCAAGTGGAAAAGATCTTCAATAATAATCCATCAGATGAGTAAGGATTATATTCTTCAAGGAGTGTTCCTGAGAGATGATCTATCAAAGAATGATTGTCCATATAGTTCGTCAAGGATTTCATAAGACTCATTCACGGATGGCTTTTGTAAGAATGCTTAATCATCATAAGCTCCCCCTAACTGTATGCATGGTCTTCCTTTTAGCAGAGTTTCCCCATCAAATGCTTAGATTATTGAAGATCAGGTCAACAACATGTGTCGTTGGCTAGAGAGTTCAAGAGATTTTCGGATTGTATTTGATTCCTTCTCCATACTTGTGTAAATTTCTTTTCTGGCATAATTCTATCTTGAGTAGGTTCCCAAGTCAAGTTACAATTACGTGCCATATGTCCAATGTTATGACACTTGAAGCACTCTATGTTGTTCATGAATAAGAATTCATGACTTCTTGCAAAATTGCTTTTCGGATATTGACGGGGAACATTAGAATTATCTTTGTGATATGCCCTGCAATCTTTTGCCATGTGCCGAAAGTTTGTACAAGAATAGCAATAACCAAGAAATATACTTTGGTACCTGGGAGAAGAAGGTTTCCTTGACGTACTTTTGAAGTCTTTTTGCCTTGGGATCATTTGATGATAACCATTTCTTCTTGCATCCTTGACATTATCTACGTTTCTTCTTGGAGGAAGGTTTCTTCCATAGTTGTCTTGACTCTTCTCCTTGCCTTTGCTGGAACTAGGAGCATCAACATTTCTTCCAGGCTTCCTCACATCCTTGTTGTTTGAAGCATTAGGGTTTGCATCATTCTTGCTTGAGGATTCACCTGCATAGCCAAGACCTGATTTATCGAGGGGAGACCTTTGATGATTTAAGATGTCATCTAGGGTTTGAGAGCTTTTCAAGTTCTTATTCAGCAAGTCAACTTCCTTTTTAAGAAAGACAATTTCTCCTTTCAACTTTTCACAATCTTCATCTTTCATAACTAGTTGCTTCTTCATTTCTTCCATCATCTTGGTTGCTTCACACGATTGGGCCTTAAGAGAAGTGATTTCTGATTTTAACTTGGTGATGTCATCATCCTTTTCTTCTAGTTGGCATATCATGGTGTTTCTCCCCTTTTCTCATTCATCAACTTGTCCTATGAATGTCAAATCTTCTATAAGCTTCTCAGCTCCTTGTGCTTGTTTCCTTGCTTCTTCTAGTTGAGATCTAAGGGAGGAGACCTCTTCCTTGTATTGACCAATCTCTGCTTCAAGTTTGTTCAAGCTTTTGTGCCTTTGTTCAAGGTGGCTTGACAAGGTATCTTCCCGTTTCTTTGCCTTATCCAATTGATTTGTCATGGATATGACTTCTTCATGATGCTTTCTCTTGTTTTGATGAAATTCTTCCTTAATCTTGGCGATCTCCTCATCTCTTTCTTGTACTTGAAGCTTGACAAGGTCAACTTCCTTCCTTGTCTTGTCCTAGTCACCAACTTGCACTTTCTTCTTAAGTTCCTCATTTTCCTTTTTCAAATTGTTAATCTCTTCCATGGTAGCCATAAGTTTAGTGAGGAGATCTTCTTCAAAATCTTTTTCATTCTCTTCATCTTCTAGGTCTTCTTTAGCCTTGATGTTATCACTCTTATCTTCACCTTCCTTGATGGGCTTTGGATTTCCTTCTTGTTTTCCATCATTTTCTTGACTAGAGATCATTGTTAATGCTCCTTTTGAGTGAAGATCATGAATTTTATCCCATATGCCTTTTGCTGATGAACATTTTTCAAAATTGGCCTTCATAGAATCAAGTAGCCCATTCAAGATTGCTTTCATTGCTCTTGTATTATGTTCCTTGGATTCTCCATCCATCATGCTATCAACAATCACCGATTTCTAGACTTCAATGCCTTGAGTCTTTAAGAAATTCCTCATTCTTGCCTCCCATATATCAAAGTTTCCATTGAACAATGGAGCCTTCATAAATTGATTGACTTCAATTTCGGTGGTTGAGGGAGACACATCTTTAGGAGGATTGGAGACTTTCTTCCTTGGCTTCGCCATTTGTGTTCTAATGATCAACCTTCAAGCTATTAGGCTTTGAGTGAAGGTACTGATACCAGTTGTTGGAAATACTAAGAGGGGGGTGAATCAGTGTTTCTTTTCAACTGTTACTTTTACCAGTTAGATCACTTATATTTAGAACAAAAAATGAACAATAAGAATAAGTGCTTTTATTAATTTCTTCAATAAATCAAGTACAATATATGTAGGGCTTCAACCCTAGGTGAATACACCGATCTTCAATCTCCCAGTCTCCAACCTGTATTTGCCAAGCACCAACTTGGACTTCCAAGGCTCCAACCTTTTCAATTTTGAGGCACCAACCTCAAGGGCTCCAACCCTATATCTGCTTTAGGCTCAGACCTGGTTTCTTGAGGACTCCGATCCTTTAGGGCTCCAACCCTATCTTATCTAAGGCACCAACCTTGAGTTTAGGAGCACCAACTCCAAGGACACCAATCCTATATTTTCCAAGCACCTAATTGGACTTTCCAAGGCACCAACACTATAGCTTCACTTTGTCAAGGTATGTTTGGTTATACTTCACGGCTCCCAATGTTTTCTTCAACAAGCCCTATCAATCTTCAGCTATGCCTTCACTTAGTCTCCACGTCACATCATCAATGACAACCTTGTTCTTCACATGAAGGTATCACCACTGCTCTTCATGTTACCCAATCAAAACTTCTTCAAGGCCACCTCATAATGGCTTCAATGCATCATGGTCTTCAATGATCTCCACAAATCTTCAATATGCTGCTTCACAAAGTTCTCCAACTCTGCCCTATTATGTTCTCAAGAGATGACTTCAATAAGCTCTATTTGTCCAATCCCAATAAATCAACACTTCAACCATGACAACTATGACAACTTTGACCACGACAGCTTCAACCATGGCAACTACAACAGCTTTGACCACGGCAAGTATGACAGTTTCGACCACGGCAACTACGACAGCGTCGACCACGACAACTACAACAGCTTCGACCACGACAACTGCGGAAGCTTTGACCACGACAACTACGACAGCTTTGACCACGGCAACTACGGCAGCTTCGATCACGACAACTTCGACCAAGATTTTATGCCCAAACAGAATTATCCTTTTTTTTATCCTAAACAATAGTCTCCTTGTTCTCCTTAGCCTTCTGCCTTCTCTTGTACTTTGTATCTCTGAATTCTTGCATGAATTGCTGATCAAAATGAAGTGTTTAGACGTTTATTTATAGAGATTTCATTTATAACTGAAGGGACATATCTATTTGAAGCGAGGCCGACTTGTATGATTGAGTGTAGGTCGGCTCATTGCTAGGAATAATTTCCTTAACTTAAAAAATCAATATCTCACAAACTATTGGGAGTTTCGGGGAAAATAAAGGCCTGTTAGAAAGAGGAAAAAGTCCTCTTTAAGATGGCCCAGGATCCATTTTCAAAGGATGCCTCCAAGGTGTCCAACATAATTTTTCTTTGTGACTATCCTTAAATTTTATGCATAAAAAGTTTGGGACAACATGAGGAATGTTTGGGACAACGTGGCTTCTTCATTGTTATCAATGTCATCATAGGATCATAGAGTCATTATGTAGGAGTGTAACATCCATGTAGCATGACGCATGAACAATGTCATCACATACTAGTGCAGTCATAGTGCAACATCATTAGGATAACTTCAAAATAATCTTCCATCCATCAAATGATCTCCAACCTTGTTATCAAGACCTCATAAAGTGCCATCATTAATTGTGGTCATTCATCAAGAATATGACATCATCAAATGTAGTCCTCCAGATGTCATCAAGGGCTTCTAAATTCTTGGCACTTGGCACTTCTTAAGACTTCTTCATTAGTGACTTGACATATTAATTGATAACATGCTTATGAAACAAGAGTTATGAGATCATCATTTGGAACCAGGCATCTCAACAATATTTTCCATCTCGGCTAGTGCCATATTGACATCAATGACAACCTAGATTAACAGTCCAGAAATGAGGATTTCACAGCTACACAAACTTGCATGGAATCTTGTAGTGCAGGTTTTTTGACATCCAAATAGCAGGCAAAACTTGTTGACAATACAGAGTTAGATACTTGTCACACAGGGAATAAAGACAGGAAAATGTTGGTTAAATGTCCAGAATTTAGTACATCAGAGAATCAAACTACTGCTGAAGATTTAGGACATTATTGTCCTATCTTTCTGTGGCTTTTACAGGATTTTTATTCAACCTTAGAGGAGGGTGCTACTGTTACTGCTGTTGGTGTGATGGAGGGCACAGTGTTTGGATCTCTTTCGCATAAGATAGGGTGTTGACTGTTGAGTATGTTTGCTTGGTAAGGACTCAAGGAGATGCACTTCTTAAGGAAATTTCAAGCAGTTAATGTGCTATTTTTTGGTCTGCTTCGCATGTCATCTGTGCCGCTGTTATGACTGTTCTCAACCAACAAAACTTAAAAGGCAGTACTGCACTTTGGCCTTTCAGCATGACATGTCACTTTCTTGGTGTGCTTTTGTGCCAATTTTTAGAGCTATGTTGTGCTCCATTGAATACCAGGGTTTTGCATGTTTTCTGGTTTTATTGAAAGGCAACATTTCTATATGTTCACTGACATTTGTCTTCATTTAATTTTTTAGATTTCTAGCATATTTTAAATTTTTGGATCATTTTTAAATTTGATTTTTTGTTGTCTTTCACAGGAGCCACAAATTAAACGACTCCAAATCTTAACAGAAGCCACAAATTAAACACAAGTTCAAAGCAACAACAATGCCGAGAGAGAAGGACTTTGCTTGGGCTTATTGTGACAAGATTCCCGGAGACTCCAAGCTCCTTTGTAAATTTTGCAAAAAGGAATGTAGTGGAGGCATTTATAGATTCAAGTTCCACCTTGCACAAATACCTGGCCATGATATAGGTCTTTGCAGCAAGGTTGACGATAATGTCAAATACCAAGTAGCCTTGGCCCTTGAGATGTTAGATCAGCATAATGCCAAGAAAGCAAAGCAAAATACTGAAATAGGAACTCTTTGAGTTGATAGTTGTTCTACCACTAGCCCCATGTCGCCTCACTCTGCTGAATCCTCGATGCCGTTCCCAAGTTTTCCACACATGCCTCCAAGGCCAAGTCAAACTCAAAGCCATACGAGTCCTTCGACTCCTTCCTTCAACACTGGAGGTGGAAACATAAACACCTTTTTTGCGCCCCGCAAAAAACCCGATTCCCAACCTACCTTGGATGCCACTGGTTGGAAAAAAAATATCCATAGTCAGGCAAGGAAGGCCATTGCTAACTTTTGTTACTATTCTGACATACCTTTCCACTGTACCAAAAGTCCTTATTGGCAAGCTATGATTGATGCAATTGCTATTGCAGGTCCAGGGTTCAAAGCCCCTACATCAGAGAGCCTTAGGACAGATATGTTGTTAGAGAGTGTTGAAGGTGTCATGCTTGTGCTAGCTAAGTTTCGTTCATCATGGGTAGAAACAGGGTGCACCATCATGAGTGATGGATGGACAGATCAGAGGAATAGAACTTTAATAAATTTCCTTGGATCTTGTCTTGCTGGCACAATGTTTCTCAAATCAGTGAATGCTTCAGACAAGGTTAAGACTGTCCAACTTATCTGTGAAATGATGGAGGAAGTCGTTCAAGAAGTGGGAGAAGAACATGTTGTACAAATTGTCACCGATAATGTAGCTAATTATATGGCTGCTGGTAGACTTTTTGAGATTAGGCACCCCACTATTTTTTGGACCTCTTGTGCTGCCCATTGCATAGATTTAATGCTTGAGGACATTGGTAAGCTTCATTGGATACATGAGGTTGTGGAGAAGGCAAAATCCATAACCAAATACCTATACAACCACATTATTGTCCTAAACGCTATGAGAAAATACACTGAAGGTAAAGAAATTGTTCGACCTGCAGTGACTAGATTTGCAACAAATTTCATATCTTTGCAATCTGTGGTTGAGCAAAAGATAAATCTGAAGAGGATGTTCTTGGGACCTGAGTGGATGGGATCTAAACATTCCAAGACCCTTGAAGGCATCGAAATTGCTGCACTTGTGTTTAATGATGGTTTCTGGAAAGATGCCGAAGAGATTATCGCTGTGACGGAGTCCCTTGTTAGAGTTCTCAGGTACTTCAAGTCTTTTAACTTTTTCACTTTTTAAATTTCATTTCAAGCTTCTTTTTATTTACAATGTTTCATATTTCTTTAAATTTGAATTCTTGAACTTTCAGGATGGTTGATGGTGACAAACCCGCTATGGGTTACATTTATGAGGCGATGGATCTCGCAAAGGAGGCCATCAAAAGAAGATATGGGGATGATGAGACAAAGTATATGCCTCTTTGGGACATTATAGATGCACGTTGGGATAGGCAATTGCATTCCCCCTTACATGCTGCTGGTTACTTCTTAAACCCACAATATTTTTATGATAAGAGCAAATTTAATGAGGATGGGGAGGTTGGCAGAGGACTTATGACATGCGTGGAAATGTGCTTCCCTAATCCAGAACATCAAAGTTGTGTCTTTTCCCAACTACAAGATTATAGGGCACCATCTAAATTGTTTTCCTATACCAGTGCTATAAGACAAAGGTCTTAGATGTTGCCAGGTACCTAGCTTGAAGGCTTCATCAATTCATTAAATTTGTTTAAACTTTATTTTGTATGTTAAATGTTTTATTAAATTTTCTTTTCTGTTTAAGTTTTTACTATTTAGTACTTCTACTCACAAACCCTTACCACTTGCTAGGTCTTTGGTGGCAAAACTTTGGTAGTGATACGTCAGATTTGAAGAGATTTGCCATTCGAATCTTAAACCAAGTATGCAGTGCTTCAGGTTGTGAACGCAACTGGAGCATGTTTGAGAAAAATCATTCTAAGAAGCGCAACCGATCGACACAAAAACGCTTGAATGACCTTGTATTTGTCCATTACAATCTACGACTTTGCAACAAACAAATACTAGGTGAGACTCGAGAGCTTGAATTTGAAGGTTTCATAATCTAGTTCGTACTTTAAAGTTCAAACTTCAAACTTCAAAGTGAAACTTTAATTCACATTTCAATGTCTCATGATAATGACAGGTATGGATCATTCACCAATCGACCTTGAAGAGATAGATTTGCAAGCTACAAATTCGCCAGACTGGGTTCAATCAGATGAGCCTCCTATTTTAAGCCTTCATGACTTGGAGAACTTTGAGAGTCAAGCAAGCGAAGGAGTGGAAGGAATCACTTCTAGTTCTCACTCTTAAGAGTCTTAGACTCTTAGTTGCTGATTTCTTTCTGATTAGTATGCAATTTTTTGTAAACTTTTAGAAGCATATGCTTCTAAGGACTCAAGACTTAGTGCTTTGGATCGTGTTTGGACTCATAACATATATGAGATACTTATTTATTCATGATATTTTGGATATCTATTGATATTATGCATTGTTTGGACATGCCTTTACCCAATATTAATGAAAAATGGTTTTTTTAATTCAATATATGTGTATATTTTTATTTAATGAATTCAACGATTTTTTGCCGATTTTTTCCTGATCCGATTAAAACTCTTCGCTCTTTTGCCTCGCCGATTTATTGTCGATTCCGAGTCTGGTAACATTGCACATAATAGAGATATATGGTGAATTAACCCCTAAATCTTCTTCACTTGGACTGAATGGCCTTCTCCTCCAACTCGGCTTGATGAACTGACTTGTATCTTTCTTGAATCGGCTTCAATCACAAGAAGACAAAATTCGTCCTTTTCTGCAGTAATAACAATCCTCTTGTTCGAACGTGTGAGAGGAGATCAACCCTAAAACAACCACAAAGCACTCCCAAAGACTTCGCTCTTCTTCCTTCTCTCTTCGTTGATGATTAGGCTTCTTCTAAGTGAACTTTGCACTCCTTATTTTAGACTTGACCTTGGCTGAAATTTTTCCTTCTGAAATGACACCGAGCTGCCTATTTATAGTTGTTTCCCAGTCAAATAGGCCGACTTGAGAGAGGGTGAGCCGATATGTCTAGTTGAGAGATATTATTATTCTTCTTGAAGCTGACTTGTAGGAGGCGTCTTTACTTGGTCTTGGAGGGCCTTCCTATACATTTAATGACTCATACAAAAATGTAACATGCCCAAGAAGTGTCCTTCGTACATGACATTGACTCAAATTGGCTTTTATGAATAGATGACAAAACCTAAAGGTTCTCAATGGGAACCTTAACTAAAATAAAATTCCTTGATCATGAAACCCATGATTTAAGTACTTACAAAATAATTTTATTTTCTTCTTTTCATCAATTACATAATTACATGTCATTATGAAGACCGAAACTAGTTACACTTTTCAACACTCCCTCTTATCTAGGGAGGTATTCATAATGGTATTTCGTCATTCTCAATCTGAAGAATTCTCATAAGAAGAGTTGGATTGGTAACCCATCTGTTTAGTATCATATCAACCAACATTGTCACATAGCAAGGCTTTGACTAACAACTCTATCTCTTCGCGAGATCTGAGCACAATGCTGGTGAGACGAATGATGTATAGACGCCCTCATCATTGTCTCTCTCGAAACATACCCCACCCGGGTTCTCAGGGTGTGTTCCACTAGGACTATTCTTAGCTTGGATTCCCAGTCCTCAAAGAATATCGACCCTCTACGACTACTCTTATCTTGGATGCCCTAACTCATTTTCAAAGAGTATCAGATCCCAAATGTTTACCCAATCCTCCATTTTGTCTTCCCAAGTGAGGACAAGAATGATGTGTCTATCTCTCCCTCTTAATTAGGGAGGACATATCTATTCCAATAAAGGAATGTACTCATTCCTACGGAAGGAATGTACCTAAGCTCCCTCTTGGCTTAGGAATTTTGCTTCCAAGTTTCTTCCAAGTAAGAAACTTGTTTCCAGGCTCCCTCTTAATTAGGGACCTACAACAACTCCTTAGGTGGAGATGATGGGACAACCAACTACTTGAAGAACTCCTCACAATTTCATGAACTTCTTTCTTTACTCAAGAGTCTTCATGTTTGGGACCTCTTCATAGGGCACAAACCATCCATCACTTTCATCCATGAGTCAATCATGTCATCATCGGAAACTGATTCATCAGTTCATATTTGGCCTTCCTTCATGCCATGCTGCCTTCTTCATGCCATGTCTCCTTAGTGATATTTCATCCTACTACATGGGCATCAGTGGTGGAAGATATCCATAGATTTTCCTTCGGCAACCCTAAATAAGCCCATCCAGATATTTGCTAAAAAATAAGAAATGAACACTTAAATCAAAATTACCTTTGTGGTGGTCTTTCATCATGACGTCTTCTAGTTTTGTAAAGTTTTGTAGATGTTCTATGCTAAGAGCAATTTCACTTTTCTCACAGCAATCATACAAGTAGATAAGCAAAATGCAGATAGAACATATAAGCAGATCTTACAGAAGACAAATCAGAAACAAGAAAAATGTATGTGTTCGTTTCGGCGGTCAACAGGATGCTTCAACCAGCAAAGTCTCCTTTGGTCAGCCAACCCAGCATGTGTCACAACAACCCTCCAACCAGTAGATGAGTCAACCCAAGTCAGTTCTACAAAAGTCAACGCTGTCCTGAAAAGTCAACGCAGGGGCAGCAAGCTAAAAGTCAATGCAGCAGCAAAACGGTCAACCCTTTGACCTCGATTTTTGTGCCAGGTAGTACGGCCTTCAAAAATCGAACCTCCCACAAGTTTTCAGCTTGTTTGGACCAAGCGTTGACCAAAGTCAACGCTGGTCAAACTTCTGCGAAACCCTAGCAGCAGAAAAATCCTCTTTGTCCTTCCCACGTGTGGCTGAAATTCGTCCTCCAGGTAGCTCGTACTTTTTAGGATGAGAGAGGAAGATGTGAGTTGTGTTGTGATCAAATTCTCTCCAACTTTTCCTGTATATATATATCCATCAATGAGGGTGTGTGACACATCTGTTGGGCATGTGAGCCTACATTACAAAACTGGCTGACCTTGCACATATAATTTATTAAGAATAATAAATTCAAAATATAAGTTCTGCTCATCGGATTAAGACTATTTTTATATGGATTTTACACCTCTCAGAAAGAGGAATCCAACAAAAATATTAGCCTCTTAATCTGAGCATCAGAACATGGAGTTTGGACCTAGTTGTCCAAATTTAACACTCCCTCTCAACTAGGGAGAACTCCATCTATTAGTGCATTTAACATCGTGAGTCATCCCGCCGAAACTTGCTTTGCTGGCTTCTTTATTTCAGACCAGAAGTGGGTCAGTCACAAAGACATCATTCCCTGACTGACATAATCAGTCCAGAGGTCCCAGACCTCACAAATCTTGATCCCAGATCAAGTGGTTGGACCATGCCATCCTAGATAGAGAGTACGGCAATCTCTGATGCGTCCATCAGTCTTTGCTAATAGTCTCTAGCTTTTCCACACCTCATTGGCCAAATGAGAGGTACTTCCCATGAGCCCTGAACTCAATGGGTAGGATGCATACGGGGCACAGATTAAATGAGTGGCGAACCAGCTCAATAATCACAAGGGTGGGGCAGAAGCATTATGAGTGCTTATAGCTCCGAGAAGCTATCCCCAAAGCCCCCCAGAGCTCCCAGAGCTCATCTTCCAACAGGACCCACATCATAGGGTCTTTCCACGACACCAAGACTCTCACGGAAGGTTAGGAACTTGACCTTCCCCAGGGGCTTAGTGAGAATATCCGCGACCTGCTCATCAGTTCCTATATGATCGAGCCTTACGGCGCCTCGCTGTACCATATCCCGGATAAAGTGGTACCTGATATCAATATGCTTGGATCGGTCGTGGAACACAGGATTCTCAGTCATACGAATCCCACTCTGATTATCACAGAGTATTACAGTGGTATCTAGCACATGTTGGAACAACTCACTAAAGAGCTTCCTCAACCAAACTGCTTCACAACAGGCCATACTAGCAGCAATGTATTCGGCCTCCGCGGTGCTCAAAGCCACCGACTTCTGCTTCCTGCTCATCCATGAGATCGAAGCAGAACCAAGATTGAAACAGCATCCAGATGTGCTCTTACGATCCACCACACTGCCAGCCCAATCGGCATCAGTATATCCCCGGAGTATCACACTCCCGGCAGTGTATCTCAGCCCATGGTTTATTGTGCCCCAAAGATATCTCAAAAGATTCTTGGCACCAACCCAGTGAAAATGATGAGGCTCAACCATCTGTTGACTCAAAGTATTCACTGCAAAACATATGTCCGGACGGGTGTTCACTAAGAACATCAAAGCTCCTATGAGTTGACGATACTCAGTAGGATTGGCCAAGATAGGCCCTGCAGCGCTGCCACTCAACTTCTTAAAGTTGAGTTCCATTGGTGTCGACACGGACTTACAGTCCACCATCCCAAATCTTTCCAGAAGCTTCACAATATACTTTCCTTGAGAAAGGAAAATCTCTCCAGGTCTCTGCCAGACCTCCAGGCCTAGGAAATAGTGCATCAGTCCTAGGTCTTTCATCTCGAACTCAGCAGCAAGCTCCCTCTTACATTGATGAATGAGAGGGTCATCACCTGTCAGGAAGAGGTCGTCCACATACAGCACTAGAATGAGAGGCTTTCCTTCCTCAACCTTAAAGTAAAGGTTTGGATCAGCATTGCTTCGAGTGAAGCCCAGCTTCATCAAGTAACTATCCATCCTCTCATACCAAGCTCTGGGTGCTTGCTTTAACCCATAGAGGGCTTTCTTCAACCTGCAGACATAAGTGTCTCGATCTTGAACTTCAAATCCCAGAGGTTGTTCTACATACACCTCTTCCTTTATTGCACCATGCAGAAAAGCGGTCTTGACATCCATCTGATGAAGACTCCATCCTTGCGTAGCAGCAAGGGCTATGATGGATCGGATGGTGGTATATCGAGCCACAGGTGCAAATATATCGTCATAGTCAATTCCTTCCTTTTGAGAGAAGCCACGGGCAACAAATCTTGCCTTAAACTTTTCAGCACTCCCATCAGATCCATGTTTAATCTTGTAGAGCCATTTAGCGGTGACAACAGATTTGTCCTTCGGTCTCGGGACCACATCCCAGACATCATTCTTCATAATAGCCTCATATTCTTCATGCATAGCATCCTTCCAGACTTGATGCTTGATGGCTTCCTCAAAAGATCCAGGTTCAGATTGTATAATAGTACTCATGGCAGCTAGATACCCTTGGTATCTACACGGCTTCTTGCTTTCTCGGAATGTTCCCCTTGGGGCAGCATGACCCTCAGCATCTTCGAGGGTGTCCCTGAGCCATGATGGCCTCTTTCCTAGAGAAGGGGAAGGATCAATAGGGTCCATTGGCCCTTCAACATCAGGCATAGTCTCATCCTGGGGTTCTTCCAGATTTCCAGGTCTTTCTTCATGGTTTTCTTCAGATCTAGGAAGATCTACTACTTTCTTCAGGGAAGCATCTTCGTCAAAAGTGACATCATGGCTTATCTCTACTTCCCTTTGACCAGGTACATAGACTCTATATGCCTTAGAAGTCTCACTGTAGCCCACAAACATTCCTTTCTTCCCAGTAGCATCCAGCTTACTTCTCTTTTCTTTCGGCACATGAAAATAGACAGGACATCCAAAAATTCTAAAATGTGAGACATCAGGTTTCTTACCAGAGAAAACCTCTTCGGGAGTTTTGGAGTCCAAAGCGGAATGAGGGCATCGGTTTTGAATGTACACAGCAGTATTTGCAGCTTCTCCCCACAGAAACTTTGGAAGACCCTGGTCACATAGCATGGCACGGGCAGCTTCCACAATAGTCCTATTCTTGCGTTCAGCAACACCATTCTGCTCAGGAGTATATGCAGTGGTAGTCTCCCTCTTAATGCCAGCTTCTCTGCAAAAGTCTTTGAACTCATTTGACTCATATTCAGTGCCATTGTCAGTCCTCAAAATCTTGATCTTCTTTCCGGTCATATTTTCCACCAAGGCTTTGAAGGTACGAAACCACATGAAAGCCTCATCCTTCTTCTTCAAGAAGTATATCCAGGTTTTGCGAGAGAAGTCATCAGTAAATGTCATATAGTAAGAACATCCCCCCAGGGATGTTACAGGCAACATACCGGAAAGATCAGAATGGACCAGTTGCAATATCTCAGATGTCTTTGTGACACTTGAGGGGAAAGGTCCCCTTGTATGTTTTCCTTCAGCACAGCCCTTACATACACCTTTATGATTATTTCCAAAATCGGGCATCCCTGTCACCACCTTCCTTGCTTCGGGAAGAGCCTTGTAATGAAGGTGTCCAAATCTTCGGTGCCATAGTTCGGTTTGACGGATAGTATCACAAGTCATAGCTCCCAACGGACTCCCTCCAACCTGGTAGAGAGTACCAACTCTAAAACCAATTGAGATAGCTTCCTTGAAGCTCTTCTTCCACATGAGTACCTTTCCATCAGAGAAAGTTACATTGAATCCTTTGTCTTCCATGGCAGATACAGACACAAGGTTCTTCTTCAATTTGGGTACATAGAGTACATCTTGTAGATGGAGGACTTGTCCTTGAGACAAGTGGAGGGTCACAGTCCCGGTCCCTTTCACAGGATAAGTGGCATTATCCCCAAGGATAATTTCTAGATTAGTATCCCTTTCAACCATGTCAGAAAGTGCTTCCTTGAATCCTGTGATGTGTCTTGAGGCACCACTATCGATTAGCCAGACATCCATAGTGTCGGGTGGAGATGCAGCTGAGAGAGCAGATATTAGAATATACTCATTTCTTTTATCAACAACATTAGACTCCTCATACCTGGTATTTCTGGTCCTTTTAGAAGGTGGATTGTTTCCTTCAAAGTGAGCCTTTCTCTTTCCTTTGGATTTGTCATTTCTTCGATTCCCATTCCTTCGGTTGTTGTTGTTGTCGTCACTATCGGGAGAATTCTTCTGGAAGGGGCATTCTCTAGCATAGTGTCCAGTCCTATGGCAGGTGAAACATTTACCCTTCTTCTTTTGAGTCTTAGTCCTTCCTTTGTCCTTGGAACCACCAGAGTTCTTCTTTCGGGAATGAGCAACATAGGCAGCATTTCTTTCATTATCAAATTCCTTCATCCTTGTTTCTTCTTGCATACATCTAGACAGAAGCTCATCAAAGTTAGGGATGGTATTATTGTTGAGAATGGTAGTTGTGAATACTTGCCATTCATATGGAAGTCCTCCAAGTGCGGTGAGAACCATCTCACGATCAGCTATTGTCTCCCCAATAGCTAGCAGATTGTTCCTGGTTTCGGTCAACTTCATAAAGAAAGTTTGAATAGACTCGTCTCGGCCCTTCTTCATATTCTTCAACTTGTTCTTGAGGAATAGCACTTGGTTCACATTGTTTACTCGGAACATAAGTATCAGTTTGTCATACATCTCCTTGGATGTGCCTAGTTCAGATATGTAGGCAACCAGACTCTTATTTATGGATTCCCTGATCAACAGCTTTGCTCTGATTTCTCCCTTCTTATACTTGTGTTTAACAGCAGCAGAGGCATTTGATGGAGGTTCTTGAATCTTCCCTGTCACATGATCTAGGAGATCATGATCTTCCAATTTGAGATCTAATAACATCTTTCAGGCATGGAAGTCATCACTTCCAGTCAGCTTGTCATTCTCCCTGAATTCAAGCTTAGAGGAATCCATTTCCTTCGATGATGATTGCTATAGATAGAGTTTGTCTTCACCTCAGCTCTGATACCATGTAAAGTTTTGTAGATGTTCTATGCTAAGAGCAATTTCACTTTTCTCACAGCAATCATACAAGTAAATAAGCAAAATGCAGATAGAACATATAAGCAGATCTTACAGAAGACAAATCAGAAACAAGAAAAATGTATGTGTTCGTTTCGGCGGTCAACAGGATGCTTCAACCAGCAAAGTCTCCTTTGGTCAGCCAGCCCAGCATGTGTCACAACAACCCTCCAACCAGTAGATGAGTCAACCCAAGTCAGTTCTACAAAAGTCAACGCTGTCCTGAAAAGTCAACGCAGGGGCAGCAAGCTAAAAGTCAATGCAGCAGCAAAACGGTCAACCCTTTGACCTCGATTTTTGTGCCAGGTAGTACGGCCTTCAAAAATCGAACCTCCCACAAGTTTTCAGCTTGTTTGGACCAAACGTTGACCAAAGTCAACGCTGGTCAAACTTCTGCGAAACCCTAGCAGCAGAAAAATCCTCTTCGTCCTTCCCACGTGTGGCTGAAATTCGTCCTCCAGGTAGCTCGTACTTTTTAGGATGAGAGAGGAAGATGTGAGTTGTGTTGTGATCAAATTCTCTCCAACTTTTCCTGTATATATATATCCATCAATGAGGGTGTGTGACACATCTGTTGGGCATGTGAGCCTACATTACAAAACTGGCTGACCTTGCACATATAATTTATTAAGAATAATAAATTCAAAATATAAGTTCTGCTCATCGGATTAAGACTATTTTTATATGGATTTTACACCTCTCAGAAAGAGGAATCCAACAAAAATATTAGCCTCTTAATCTGAGCATCAGAACATGGAGTTTGGACCTAGTTGTCCAAATTTAACAAGTTTGCATCAACATCCTGCATATATATTGATACATCTCCCAAAGACATATATTGTCAAGGGTCTCTTTCTCTTTCAGACTCCATCAGAGTCTTCATATCTTTCATGGAGATATCCTAGTCAAGTCTTCTTGGCCTTTGGATGTTGATTTCCTTTTTCCATGGTTGCATATCCCACGATCACTTCCTTCCTTCCTTCACACATTTCATTCCCAAGAATTTCCGATTGGAATTGCTCCAGTTGTTGTCAAACACCTCATGTTACATATGAAGACATATTATGTTGATTTCATCTAGAAAATGTGACTCATGCCTTCTTGCATCCTTTCAGAGGAGGAGATCCTTTTTCTTTTGATCATGCTCTCAAGATAGAGCATTGATCCATGTTACCTGCAACCATATGACATGACTCTTCAATATTGAATATAAGCATACATACCTCATTTTCTTTTGGGTCATCTAGACTTCTTGTAGCAACTTCCTTGATTGAAAAAGCTTCAATCCCTTGATCTGCTTCACCTTTTATGTCATCATACCATCATCCCATGAATTCCACAAGTTTGGAATTCTTGATGAAACACTTGCTTCCTCTCTTGATCGGTGAACCTTTCGATGAAGATTCCATCAAAGAATCTTGAGGATCTAGAGTATCCCCATCCAGCAGATGTTTCCTTTTGACGGATGTATGATGAGCCTTGTACTAGATGACCTTTTTCTTTTTATAAGTACCACCTATGTTACTAATGAGGTTTCCAAGAGCTATATCTTTCCATGGGTGACTGCCATAGATTCTAACCATCTTTCATGCTTCTCTATGATGAAGTCATGAGCTCTTTCTTTCAATGCTTCTATGATGCGTTGATGGATCCCATCATTTCTCTTAGTGAATTATTAACCCTATGTGGACCTAATGGAGGAATGTGGACCCAGGCAGGAAAAATGATGAATGGGGTAATAATGAATGGAAAGAGGGTAACACAAGCAGATAAGGGAGCAGGACCACACAACCAAAATTAGGGTTCCCCGTGAAATACCATCCTTGGAACCAAATGATCAGTAAAAGAGATCCACAGGACTAGAATCCAAGGTTAATTCCTAAGAGGGGTCTAAGGGACAGAAGCACAGACCTAGCCCATTCTTTTCGCCGAATCCCCCCATTAATGCATGCCCAAAAGTGTCCATTATAAGCAAACTACAACACTCAATTTCCAAATGACAAGGCATACCTTTAGATTCGGGAGGCCCACCTTCAAACATACGATCATCGCAGATGGTTGAGGGACCACATGGCTGGCTCAGGTGGCGGAGAAAATGGCACAATGAGCTAGTTGGTGGCTGCAAGGGTCTGTTGGCTGCCGGTTGAGGACCATCTTGGAGAAAAAAATTCTCCTAGGGATATTATGCACAAAATGGTGGGTAACAATGTCAATCCTTTGACAACCAATCTACCCTGAACCAGAAACCAACCTACTAGCTGATGTAGTGCACTTCACAGCTCCACTTGGTCCACACACCTTGAACACTTCTACTGTTCCTTTTGTTCCCAATTTGCAGCTCCACCAATCTGCCTCTATCAATGAATCCTGCTCCTTTAGGTCACTGAACACGGCTCCAATTTGCCCTCTAGTTGATCATTAGTCCATCAATGAGTCAGCACACAGGATTTTCATCAACTGCCCACTCGCTGCTCCTTGGTCCTTCAAGAATACAACACTTTGGGACTTCGTCCCACTTTTGCCTTCCTCTGTTGCTATCTCTGAAGTCTGTAGAAGTCCCTCTCAACTGTAAACTTCGGGCTGATACAACTGCTCACTTCGCTGCCCTTTGTCCTTCAAGGAATCAACACTTGAGCTACTCCACTTCTACCTCTCCAACCAGATTTGAAGTCCTTTACAAATCTGGACTTGGGGCACACAAGGAGACCTTCTTGCTGCCCTTGCAATAGTCCACAAGATGTCCTCCAAAACTGTCCAAATTGGACACTACACCACCTAGCAACAATGTTAACTTAGGAAGAGAAAATACATACCTTTTCATACATTTTTGAGCCTGTGCATGCTGCTGTAGGTTCTCAGCCTGGTTAGGGCTTCTAACTGTACACATCAGCCCTACCTTTCTGCTCCAAAAACCCTCCTCTTATCTGCGGTCCTCCTTCTACAAGTCACCTTCTTGCGCTGGTTTCTAGGGTTGCTTCTAGCCCACTATTAGGCCTTTCGGCCGCTTCAAATCTGAAGTGACAGGGCTCGACCCTCTTGCCAGAATGCACAAAAAATGCGACATGATCTTAGAGATTTATACCATTAAAAATCTCGCACAAATTTGCTCAGAACATCCTTCAATACTCGGTCTACTCCTCTATTTGACTCAATGTTGGAATTTCTAAGTTTGACACGTTAGAAACCCTTCATGCACTTTACTGATTTATTCCTACCTACTTGTTCTGTTAATTAACAATTTATTTACCATGTAAACACTGGAAATTAATACAAGTACATGCTCAACACATTACAAATCATCAACTGAAGGAAATAGAAACAAGCACACAAGTGACACCGCCGTTTTTGGACTAATGTCCCCGGGAAAAACCCAACACGGGAAAACCGGTGCAGCTATATGAGGGTTTGATTTCTTAAGCAGTTTCAGAATACAATATGGGTGTCAAATCCGGCTCACCCAACAGAGAAAAATCTCGGCAGTAGTACCTCCATACTTGGAAGCAAATATTTCGGCTGAAACCCCGGATAAACACTCCGGCAGCTGCACAACTCCAGTCTGGCCCACGAAACCCCAATGTCAACCTCTAGGGACTGCGTCAACCTCTCTCTGGCCCAGCGTTAGCCCAAAGTCATTCTTGCTTGGCCTGCGTCGGCCTCTGGAGGCATTGCTTCAGTCCTCTGTCCCTCTACATCACCCACGCTGGCCCTCTGAGGCACTACCCAACTCCTGGCTGGCTTTGCGTGAGCCCTGGATGGCTCTGCGTGAACCCTTGGTTGCTTCTGCATCCCTCTCTTTGGCTACTGCATTGATCCTCCCAGTGCTATCTCTGCCTCTCTGCGTCTGTATTCATTGCTCCTCAGCTGTAACTCTGATCGCTTTCTCAACTTTCTCAGCAAACCCAACCCTAGAAAGTCGAAATCTTGATCTCTTGGTGTGTTCTCCAAGTGACCCTCAAGCCTCCTGTTATACTTTTCTCGTTGACAAATCAACGACCAAGATTAAGTCCCTAATCAATGGCTAAGATTAGATCTGGCTTGATCCATGACTTTTGGACCATTCTAACACAGTTTTATATTAATTCACATTATTATTTTAATTTCCCTAAGTTTAGACTAAGGGACTCCATTAAAAATATTAATTATTTTAATATCTCCCAAACTGTTTAGAATCTGCCCAAACTCTTTCTGGGTATTGCAGATCTCAAGTGCCTTAGCCTCTCCACCAATTTTCGTGGCTAGAGCACATCCGATCCTACCCCAAATCAACACTCCCTCTTAGCGAGGAGTGTGCTCTAGCAATACTCCTCACTGAGTATTACCCTGATCATCTGGCATCGGTCCCTGTGTTGATGCTAGGCCCGGTGCCCATCATCTGCACTGCTGCATCTCGTACTGCTACCCATGGCTTTGCCAC
Organism: Pinus tabuliformis; assembly: GCA_031772625.1. Lineage (NCBI taxonomy): Eukaryota > Viridiplantae > Streptophyta > Pinopsida > Pinales > Pinaceae > Pinus > Pinus tabuliformis. The sequence goes on from CM062818.1 coordinate 1,244,326,259, forward strand.
TGCCATTGCTGCATCTGTACGAAAGCTCCCTCTACATCCGTGCTGCTGCCCATGGCCCTGCCTTTGCCACTGTTGCATCTGCACTGCATCCCCTCTCATCATGCTGCATCGTGCTGCCCATAACACTGTCATTGCTAATTGCTGCACTGCAACTCAGTTATTGAGAAGTAACTGATCTCCCAACTTTGACCTCTCTGTCATGCTAGAGATCCCCATGATCCTGAAGCTCCCTTTGTCGCTGACAAGTGCTCCCTCTCTGACCTCTACGCTGCTGCAACTACTCCATGCATCTTGCACTGTTGCACACCTCTCTGAGCCATCCTGCACGGGTGCAACACTCCCGTGCTTCTCACATTGCTGCCTCACGCTGTCCTGGGAATCCTGCACTGTCGCTCCATCTGCATCCGCCTCTAGTGACATCCACTGGTACTGCTACTCCTTTTCAGGGTTCCCGTAGCAAGGTATAATCCAAGAGGCTGGGTACCTCGAGGATCTTGCCCCACATCGCCTGTAGTCCGTTTGACTACAGCTCGATGTCTCCCCACTTCCGCTCAAGTGGCATGTGTGCACTCATGGCACAATCATCATTTGTCTCCACTTCCTTCTTTGCCCTTGCTAGCGTAACCTTGGTCTCGAAGGCCTCTTGTTATGAATATAATTCATAACGATTAAATAAATAAAATAAATGTAAATATTAAATAGTCAAATATTGATTAGGTTAAATAGCTATTAAATTAAGTGAAAAAGCATGTCTAAAAGACATGCCTAGTCACAAAAGGACACTTGGTTAAGTATATATATGCGGGTCCTCATTGTAACATTCATCACATATACATTTTATATATATAATAAATTATTATTATCAAATACCTCTTGTGTATTTTTACATTCAAGTCTACAAGCTTTTGGTTTTTATGCTTCAGTGGTATCAAAGCCATGGCACACAATAGAATCATGTGGTTCTTTGAACGTTACTCGCCGCACAATGTGCCATTACGTTCACGTCCTGAATGTGTTGAACAGTTTAGTAAAATTCAAGAAACATTTCAGCGTTTAGAAAAATCATATGCAAAAGTTAAAGCATGTCGAAAGGGAATCGATAATCAGGAAGATAATAGCGACAATGAAGAAGACATTGAAGATCATGAAGATGAAAATGATCTCAACAACGATTGTGATGAGAAGGATAGTCAAAGTGGGTATATGAAAACTAGAGAAGACCACCCAAAATCCGAATCCAACTAGGAATATGAAAAAAAGAAGTAGCTTATCTTGTTTCTCATTCGGATCGGAATGAGCTTACAGAGTCCCCCTGAAATCCCATGGACCTCCAATGGAAAAACGTTGGTTATCATACAACAACATCAAAATTTTGATTCTAAAATTGCCCCACATGCAATTCAAACGCAAGATCTGGATATTGTAGGTCAGAATAGGAGGCGCAAGAGGCATGCAGTTGTAACTTCGGACTCAGATGATATGACTCCCTAGGAAACTGTTCCAGATATTTCTAAAACTCAACTTCAGGTGACAGAAACACAGTTTTCAGTTGAATCTACAAGTGTGTCTGATGATATGACATTGTTAGATTCTGATGTTCCTGGATTGTCTAAGATTAAGGGAAATGGTAGGGGCAGAACAAAATTTTCCACGGCTATATTTAGAAGGTTAAAGAAAGTACAAGATGCAGATTTGCTTGAGACAAGCTCTGTGAAGGATGTCTCCTTTGTACCAGAATTTTTATTTGTTTTTGAGACAGTGCTGAAAGGTAATACTGTATCTCATTTTGTATCAGGGGACATAGGGAATATGCCAGAATCATTGGAGAATTTTGTCTCAAACATGTGTAGTGCTATTAAAGTAAAAACAAAGATTCAGAACTTGGATTGCCCAGATAAAGGGGAAACACCTATTAAAGTCAAAATAGAGCTTCATAACTTGGATTGCCCAGATAAAAGGGAAACAACTATTGTTCTGAAACCAAAATTTAACAGACTGGAGGGTGTATCCCATACTGGAAAGCATGGATATCATTGCAAAATGGATTCAGAGATGGTGGTTAGAAATGAGGATTTCACAGCTACACAAACTTGCATGGAATCTTGTAGTGCAGGTTTTTTGACATCCAAATAGCAGGCAAAAATTGTTGACAATACAGAGTTAGATACCTGTCACACCGGGAATAAAGACAGGAAAATGTTGGTTAAATGTCCAGAATTTAGTACATCAGAGAATCAAACTACTGCTGAAGATTTAGGACATTATTCTCCTATCTTTCTGTGGCTTTTACGGGATTTTTATTTAGAATTACATGAAGATGGGAAAAGAATAACACCGGAAGATTATTTAGAACTTGCATTGAAGCCAATGGAGGGAAGCAAAAACGATATTGCTTCAAAGAATGAGATCTGTGAATCTATCCGGGCCATGTTTCCTGTGCGGGAATGTTTCACACTTGTGCGCCCTGTAAATGAGGAGCATGATCTTCAGCGACTTGATCAGATTGGTATAGAGAAAGGTTGATACAATCATTTCTAGATGCTCTGAATGCTGCACTTGTTCCCTATATTTACAATTATAACAACATTCAACTCTCGACGCAGCACCCGTGCCCTCTCCGCTTCAACCTTCGACGTTGCACCTGTGCCTGTAATGTCTGCAGGGCCACCGTGGAGTAGCCGGCCACCACATCTGGAACGTAGCAGGAGCTGCGAAGAAGCGCGGTATTTATGTTGGGAAGGCACAGGTAGGGTCACGGTCAACAGACATGACTCCAAAGTGGATCTGTGGGTCAGTTTAATTGCCATTTATTTATTTTTAAATCAAATTTATATCGACACTAAAAACTATAAGGTATAGTACTATAGTTAAATTAAAAAAAAATCAAATCAAACGATTTCATATGATCATTAAAAACTATATAGAATAATGACCAAAGTTTAATTAAAAAAAAAATTGTAATAAATCAATTGATAACCCGAGATTCAGATAGTGTCCAACAAAATTACATATGCCAAGATGAAGAACAACGAATTAGATATGCCGAGATGACAAACACAAAGTTAAAGAAATTGTTAGCAATACAACTTTGAGGACAAAGCTTCTAAAGGAAGGGGTTATGTTACGAATATAATTCATAACGATTAAATAAATAAAATAAATGTAAACATTAAATAATCAAATATTGATTAGGTTAAATACTTATTAAATTAAGTGAAAAGGCATTTCTAAAAGACATGCCTAGTCACGAAAGGACACCTGGTTAAGTATATATATATGCGGGTCCTTATTGTAACATTCATCACATGTACATTTTATATATATAATAAATTATTATTATCAAATACCTCTTGTAGATTTTTACATTCAAGTCTACAAGCTATCGGTTTTTATGCTTCACCTCTCCTTTGCTCTTCTTCCTTGGACACTGGGTCGCATAATGACCCAACTCCCCACATTGGAAGCATTTGACCTTGAAGAGGTCCTTCTTCCGTTTCTCCTGCTTTCCCTTAGATGCTAGGGCAACATCCACCTCCTCCTCCTTCTTGATTCTAATCCCCTTGTTGTTGCTTCCCGCCTTGTTCAACCTTATGATCTCTTTGTGGCGAAGAGCAGCTCACATTTCCTTCCAATCTGGAAGGGTCGCCTTGCTTAGTATGCTCTGGACAAACACCTCCCAGTTTTCTGAGACTACGTTCAGGGCTATTCTCACCATCAATTCTTGATCCGGCGTGGCCCCTATGGAAGTTAGATGATCCTGGATCTCCTTCAATCGATCGAGGAAGGGGTCGATCTGTTCTCCCTTCTGCATCTGGTATGATCGCAACTGATTTTCTAGTAACATCCTTCTCTGCACAGAAGTACGCTGGTACAATTTCTTTAGGGCCTCCCACATCTCATTTGGTGTTTCCTTTTCGGCAAATTGTGGTACTACATGGTCCTTGACCCCGTCAAGGATGATGCTCTTGGCTCTCGTCATTGCCTCCTCGTACTTGTCGTTATCAGCTTGGTCAACTGGGATAGGTATCGTCCTCAAGGCGAAGTGATTGACACGATTCGTGTCTAGAACAGATATGATTCTGGCATTCCAGACTACGAAGTTTGAGGCTCTGTCCAGTCTGTGCTGGCCTCTTACTCCGTTCACTGCCATCCCGTTGCTCCTCTACTTCCCTTCTGGAAGTTCTCGGTATGACTCCTTTGAGCCTCGATTTCCCTCCTGGAAACCCTTCTGCCAATGTCGAGATACCCCCACTCCGATCCTTAGTGTCGCTGCACCATTGATTCGGATTTCTTGGCTAGAAAATCTCAGTAGCAACTCCCTCTTCCTTGGTCTTGCCCTGTTAGGTATTGTTTTGACTACAATACCCCACTAGCTCCACTCTACAACTTATCCACAGTCTCCTAAACCCCAACAAACTGAAGGTTAGAGCTCCTAGGCTCTATGCAATCCCAGTACCGGCAAATCATCCACCTCAGCCAATTGCGTCAGCCCTCCTGGCCATTGCATGGCTCTGCATGAGCCTGCCTTTGCCTCCCTCAGCCTCTATGCTGCCTCTTCCTTGCTCAATCTTGATGATGCAGGCACTGCGTCACCCCTTCCTTGTTGCTACTCTGTGTCACCCCTTCCTTGCTGCTACTCTGCTAGAAACATCTTTTGTCACTCGGGACAACTGTTTTCTGCTGCTGCTGCTGCTTTGCTTGGCTATTGTCCTCAGTTCTCCTGTGATTTGCAACCATGCTCTGATACCATGCTGGAATTTCTAAGTCTGACACGTTAGAAACCCTTCATGCAGTTTACTTATTTATTCCTACCTACTTGCTCTATTAATTAACAAGTTATTTACCATGTAAATACTGGAAATAAATAGAAGTACATGCTAAACACATTACAGATCATCAACTGAAAGAAATAGAAACAAGCACACAAGTGACACCGTTGTTTTTGGACTAATGTCCTTGGAAAAAATCCAATGTGGGAAAACCGGTGTAGCTATCTGAGGGTTTGATTTATTAAGCAATTTCAGAATACAATCTGGGTGCCAAATCCAGCTCACCCAACAGAGAAAAATCTCAGCAGTAGTACCTCTGTACTCAGAAGTAGATATTTCGGCTGAAACCCCAGATAAACACTCCGGTAGCTCCACAGCTCCAATCTGCCCCATGAAACCCCAACGTCAGCATCTAGGGACTGCGTCAGCCTCTCTCTAGCCCAGCGTTAGCCCAGTGTCACTCTGGCTTGGCCTGCATCAGCCTCTGGAGGCACTACGTTAGTCCTCTGGCCCTCTGCGTCACCCACGCTGGCCCTCTGAGGCACTGCGCAGCTCCTGGTTGCCTCTGTGTGAGCCCTGGATGGCTCTGCGTGAACCCTTGGCTACTTCTGCGTCCCTCTCTCTGGCTACTGCGCTGATCCTCCTGGTGCTATCTCTGCCTCTCTACTTCTGTATTCATTGCCCCTTAGCTGCAACTTTGATCACTCTCTCAACTTTCTTAGCAAACCCAACCCCAGAAAGTTGAAATCTTGATCTCTTGGTGTGTTCTCCAAGTGACCCTCAAGCCTCCTCTTATACTTTTCTTGTTGACAAATCAACGACTGGGATTAAGTCCCTAATCAATGACTAATATTAGATCTGGCTTGATCCATGACTTTTGGACCATTCTAACACAGTTTTATATTAATTCACATTAATATTTTAATTTCCCTAAGTTTAGACTAAGGGACTCCATTAAAAGTATTAATTATTTTAATATCTCCCAATCTGTTTAGAATTTGCCCAAACCCTTTCTGGGTATTGGAGATCTCATGTGCCTTAGCCTCTCAACCAATTTTCGTGGCTAGAGCACATCCGATGGTACCCCAAATCAACACTCAGCCCAAACAATCACATAAAATAACCCAAACAAGGTCTCCTCTTCTTCTTCGCTAGGCTTCAAATGTCTGCGGTCTATTTTAGATGATCTCACACTTATGACGTGTTCAACTTGGGTGTGAGAATGAGGTTCCTTCCTCACTCTCTTTATATGTTGTTGAAAAGTGTAACTAGGTTCGGTCTTCATAATGAGATGTAAAGAAGAAAAATAAAATTATTATATTGACTTGCTTCGTGGGTTTCACGAGCAAGAGATTTTGTTTTTGAGTCAAGACTTCCATTGAGAGTCTTTAGGAATTATTTGTCATCTAGTCATAAAATGATAGAGTCATTGTTATGTAATGAAGTCATGTTACACTTTGTAAAAGGTTAATATTGTCTATGTAAAGTATCTTCCAAGACCTTGTCACTTATCCTCTTTAAGTCGGCCTGCAACGATGGAAGAACATGCTGGAAGAAGTCGGCCTAACCTCTAGGGATCATGTCGACCTAAAGGACATGTGTGGAGGTGTATAAATAGCCACACTCGGCGTCACTTAGAGGCAAGTAACTTGGAACAAAGAAACTCAATATTAAACAGAATATATATATATTTATTAATAATGATTCAAGGATGATTTACAAAATGAGAGGCTGTGGCTTAAATATAGCCTTGGGTGCCTCTTGGTGAATGGGCATGATCTTTGATCATGCTCTTTGCCTAATAAACTATTAATTACAAATAATTAATTTTATATAACATTGCCTTCCTCCCAAAAAATGCTTTTTCCTCAAAGCATACGTAACGATGAATGTTGTTGACGAAATGATTCAGTCTCCCAAGAAGCTTCTTCTTCTGGTAAGTCCTTCCACTTGATCAAGTATTCCTTGATTACAAGAGATCGAAGGTTTTTTTCCTTGGTTGATATGATACCTTCTAGCTCTAAAATGACCCTTCCTTCATCATCTAAGGATGGAAGCGTTGTTTGTGTTGATTGTTGGTCACCAAGTGCCCTTTTAAGGCAGGATACATGGAAGACGTTGTGGACACGACTTTTATCCGGAAGGCTTAAAGTTTAAACTATATGCAACTTGGCTGATCTTTTTTTTGATCTAGTATGGTCCATAGAACTTTGGTGCCAATTTATTTTTTCCTTTTTTATTTTAAGGACAATTGTTTGTATGGCTGGAGCTTGACAAATACCCATTTTCCAACTTCAAATTCTCTCTCAGTTCTGTTTCGGTCAGCTTGCTGCTTCATACGATTTCTTGCATTATTTAAATTTTCTTTTAGAGTTTGAACGACCTTTTGGGTTTCTTATAGTTGGTAGTTTTGTCTAGATGATAGCCAGGTCCTTCCATTTTGGAGGTAAGTACTCGTACAGAGCTTGAAACGGAGTCATTTTTGCTGACGTGTGGTAAGTAGAATTGTACCACCATTCAGTGAGATGTAACCACTGAACCCACTTATTTTGTTTGTCTGTAGCGTAACAACGTAGGTAAGCTTCCAAACATTTATTGACAACCTCTGTTTGGCCATCTGTTTGAGGATGGTAAGCAGAACTCATGTTGAGGTAGGTTCCTATATGATTGAATAATTCCTTCCAAAAATTACCCTTAAATTTGGCATCTCTATCACTCACTATGACCTTTGGAAATCCGTGTAATTTGTAAATATTTTTGCAAAATATCTCAGCGATTTGTTTTGCTGAGTCTGATTTCTTCATTGCAATAAAGTGAGCATACTTGGTGAGTCTATCGACTACTACAAGAATCTTATCCTTACCATCAGATACAGGTAAACCTTCAATAAAGTCCATTGATATTTCTTCCCATTTCTGATTCGGAATGTTTAAGGGATGAAGTAATCTTGGTGTCATAATATTTTCACTTTTATTATTTTGACATTTATCGCATTCTGCGACATATTTTTGAATATCATTGCTCATTCCCTTCCAAAAGAATGATTGGCGTGCGTTGTAGTAGATTTTAAAGTATCCTACATGTCCGACCGACAACGAATCATGCCTGATCTTTTCGTCATCATTGTCAATAGCGTAAATCTTGAAATATTCTTTTGCTTTATTGAGCCAAGCAATGTTGCATTTTTCGTTACCGTCCAATGTGGTTAGCTCAATTTTTGCTCTTCATTGATATGTCACTAACGGTGCAACGAAAAGGGGGTATTGATTTGAAAATGACGTATTGATGAATAGATTCGAGAGCTGCTTATTTGAAAGTTTGTGTTACTATTTTCTTGATTAAGCGTGAAAGATGTCTTTGGAGACTCGGGTTTCTCATGTGCATCTGATGATTTTGACGAATCTAGAGAATTAAGATGTTGATTCGCTTCATTATTCTGGGGTATTTGATCGGGTGCAATCTTCAGGCTGGTACAAATACAACCCAACATCACCATAGCTTGATCCACCTTAACTGAATGCTCTACCTGATCCTTTTTAAATTCATTCTTGTTCTCCTTGAGCTGACTCTTTATTCCGTTTGTTGTGTCCTGCAATGTCTCGATTTTGTCGCCATGTTCGGTCACCTTAGCCTCAAATTCTATCAGTTTTTGTTGAAATCAACCATCGACATTGATGCAGCCATCGAGCGTGTATGAGGTGGGGTATACTTATCCAGCGTAATTTTTTAATCTTTAAATTGACCTATTTTTTAAAATTAATTAAATTAGATATAGTTATAAACTATATAATAATTAATTAAATTATCTATAGTCATCACCTATATACTAATTAATTAATTGAACTTATAACTATGTAAAGATTTACCTTTAGTATATGTACGTATGAATGTTCGATGGAAGTTCGATGGGGGGACAGACGCAGATAGGGAAGGTAGAAATCGAGGGCAGAAGACATCGGTAGGGGAGCACGACAACGGGGAAATGACTTGGGGCACAACGAAATTATAGTTTAAGCTTAGCGACCCGATCGACCAATGGTGTGTGTTCATCGGTTGTCTGACACAACCTTGCCACGAATGATGCGTATAATGGACAGAGGTTGAGGCGGAAGCATATGCGGGGTATGGACAGACAGAAAAACGTTGGATGTAGGGAAAACGACGGATGCAGGGAAGGATGAAAACAATGGAGGGGGACGCGGTGGTGACAGGGCTATGGAGCAATTTTTCCAAAAATCGCCCTGGGCGCTCTGATACCAGATGGAACAGAGAAACTCAGTACTAAACAATATATATATATATATATATATATATATATATATATATACTAATGATTCAAGGATGATTTACAAAATGAGAGGCCTTGGCTTAAATACAGCCTGGGGTGCCTCTTGGTGAATGGGCATGATCTTTGATCATGCCCTTTCCTTAATAAACTATTAATTACAAATAACTAATTTTATATAACATAACTTGACTTGCATTCGATCAAGCAGAAGTGCGAAGAAAGGGTGAAACAAAAGTGGGAAGAAGAGGTCAAGAAGAAGTGCGAAGAACTGATAAGGAGGTTTCTTTTGGGCAAGCGAAGGAAAATTTTCTTCTTGGCAAGCGAAGAAGAAATTTTTTTTGGGGAAACGAAGAAGAGATTCTTCTGGGGCAGCAAAGAGAAGGTTTCTTCTGGGACAATGAAGGAGGGTTCTTCTGGGGCAACGAAGGAAGGATTCCTCTGGATACTTGTTCTGGGTAACCTAGATAGAGATCTAGAGACCGAAATTCTCTAGAGGTAGCCAGTGAAATAATATAGATCAGGTTTCTCTAGGAGAAGTCGAGAAGGAGCAATGTGAAGTATAGAGACCGAGTTTCTCTAGAAGAAGCCGAGGAGAGAAGTTCGAGATCAGGCAGAAAGTTGAGAAAAGGAAGAAGCAGAATATCAAGGTTAGTGACAAGGTTCTTGGGAGGATGCTAGAGTCAAGGGTCTTTGTCATGGTCTTGGTACTCATCAATTGAAGATCTAGAATAAGAATTTTGATCGGGCTTTCCTCTCAAGAGGTGAGAGTTTTTAGCCCTAGCTGACAAGCCTACATATTGTGTCACTTGTTTTTTGATTGTGCATATTGGTAATTGTCTTGATGAAGAGAACACGATAATAACATAACGAAGAAAATACTATAAGAGAACACGATCAAACTTCCTTGCATGGAAAAGAAGGATTGTCAGGCCAGGTAGTAATTCCACAAAACAAACAACTGATTCATTTTTTATTCCATAGGCAGGTCATTGTTATATACAATAGGAGTGATTGTTCAGTTCATCTCCCGATGACTGTTCACATTCCTAATCTATTTATTTACACAAAATTCCCCCAATCATGAAGATTAGGTGTCAACAACCCCCCCTTAATTTGAAGGGATGTTGGTGGAGTCCAAGCATCATTCTGAATCGTTCAAGCTTTTCCCTTCCAAGTGCTTTGGTGAAGCTGTCTGCAATTTGCTCATTTGTGGAACAATGACGGAGATGGATTGTTTTGGCCTCAACATGATGTCGAATCAGAAGATATTTAGTATTGATATGCTTTGTTCGATCATGGAACTTTGGGTTCTTGGCCAACTTTATTGCAGAGGTGTTGTCAATCATGAGTGGAGTTGATTGTACTTGTTTTACTTGCAAATCTTCAAGAATTTTCCTGAGCCACACAATTTCTTTTATTGCTTCAGCTGCTACCACGTATTCTGCTTCTATTGTGGAATCTGCTGGAACTGATTGTTTGCGTGATCTCCAGGAGACAGCGCCTGATCCAAGACTCATAGCATATCCTGAAGTAGATACCCTAGTTTCTTTGTCTCCATCGAAGTCTGAATCAAAGTATCCAATCAATCTGAAGTCGTCCACCTGTGTATACTTGATTCCAAGGTCTTGAGTTCCCTTCAAGTACCTTAGAACTTTTTTTGCAGCAGACCAATGTCCCTCACAAGGCTTTTGCATAAACTTGGAGGGGATTCCAACAGCAAATGAAATGTCTGGTCTGGTAGTAGTGAGGTAGATGAGACTTCCTACAAGCTGTGTATACTTTGTTGCATCCTCAAATTCCTTTCCTTCAATAGATGTGAGCTTTAAGTTTTGTTCCATTGGAGTAGTAAGAGGATTGCACTCTGTCATGCCAAACCTGTTCAACAAATCTCCAATGTATTTCTTTTGAGAAAGAAATATGGACTTTGGATGTTGGGTTACTTCAATGCCAAGATAGTAATGAACATAGCCCAAATCAGTCATTTCAAAACTTTTCTCCAATTCCTTCTTTATGGATGCAATGTAGCTTTCATTGTTCCCTGTCATTAAAAGATCATCTACATATACCACAAGATATACAACTGTTTTGCCAACTTTCTTGACAAATAAAGTTGCATCATCAAGATCAAAATGATTGAAGTTGAGTTTCAGAAGATGCTCAGTTAGTTTTTCATAATAGGCTCGTGGTGCTTGTTTGAGGCCATACAAGGACTTCACAAGTTTGCATGCTTTATGTTAGGGTCCCACCCTAACCCCCTTATTTATGTCTTGGGATCACGTCATAGTCAAGAGTCAATAAAGCCCATATTAATATTTGTAAGTGGTTAACCCGCAATTAATAACGGGACCACAGTTAGTTGCAAATGGGCGGAAGTATTAGATAGATGGTAAATAGGCGGTAGTATTAGATAGATGGTATTAATAAAACCCACGATATTGGCTCGTGGTATTGCATGTATGAGTCATATATAAAGGATAGAGACCCCCTGCGAGGAGCATTGTGTCTTGTTTTGTAATCGAGCTCTGCTCTATTGGAGGTTGCCCCCTCGAAGAGGCTTGTGAACATTTCTCTCTGAATAATAAAATCATTGCTATTCTGTGTTCTGGGTATATTTTCTTCGCATATTTTGTGTTCTCGGTATCTTTTCTTCGCTTGGGTATTGATTTGCAGGTCAAGAGCATAACAAGTGGTATCAGAGCACTTTCCAGGGCTCGGTGGGATCTCCAAATTTTAGCAAAATTTTTTTAGGCTAGAGACGTGTTCCGGCGTCTTTAAACCACGGGATCTGTCGTTAAGCGCATAAACCTGCGGATTTGGGTAAAAGAATGTTGAATGAATTAATTCACATGGAGCAAACAGCTCAATGATAATACAAAGATATTTACAAGAATAGAAACATCAGGTTTCTATGTAGAATATCGAACAAACAGTTTCATCTAAGAAACTGCTAAAAGAATAAGAATAGAAACATCTAAAAGACTGAGCATTACTAAATAGAAATATAGAGATATATTCTAATACCCTCCCTTAATGCTCAATCTATTTACAACACCAATAGACCCGCGAAATTTTACAAATTTATCAGGACCAAGAGGCTTGGTAAAGATATCGGCGGGCTGCTCTGTGGTGGGAACATAGTGCAACTGAACTGAGCCGTCTTCAACCAACTGTCGAATGTAGTGGCAGTGAGTTTCCACATGCTTTGTTCGTTCATGAAAGACAGGATTCTTGGCAAGTTTGAGCACTCCCTGATTATCACAAAACAAAGAAGTAGGCCCTGTCTGAAAAACATGCATATCTGCAAGCATACGACGAAGCCAAACTGCCTCACAGGCTGCCTTAACTGCTCCCCGATACTCTGCTTCTGTTGAGGAGAGAGCCACAACCTGTTGCTTCTTACTAGTCCAAGTAACAGCTCCAGATCCTAGACTAAACACATACCCAACTGTAGATTTACGGTCATCAACCGAACCGGCCCAGTCAGAGTCAGTGTAGCCACTGAGAGTAGAAGTGGAGCTGTGAGTATATAAGAGGCCATAATCAGAAGTACCACGCACATATCGTAGCACCCGCTTTGCTGCTATCCAATGATCAGCTTTAGGAGCTGACATAAAGCGAGAAATGTAGCTTATTGCAAAACTGATGTCAGGTCTGGTAGCAGTAAGATAGATGAGACTGCCCACTAATTGCCTGAATAAAGTTTCATCCACAAGAGGAGAGGATGACTGTGCTGAAAGTTTGAGCCCGGGTTCCATAGGAGTCGTGGCCGGTTTGCAATCCTGCATTCTGAACCTTTCCACAAGATTTTTGGCATACTTGGACTGAGAAAGAAAGATCTGATTTTCAGTCTGCCATACTTCAACCCCCAGACAGTAATGAAGAAGTCCCAAGTCTGTCATCTCAAAAGTTCTGCATAGATCTTGTTTGATCCCATGGATCAAATGTGCAGAGCTGCCAGTAATGATAAGATCATCCACATAGACAACTACAAACAAGATATCATCATCAGTATGCTTGATATACAGGTTTGCATCAGATGGACTGACTGGAAGAAGAACACTGTGAGGCGGATCCTCAGAACGCTGCTCAGAAGAAGACTGAAAGAATCCTCTGTCTTCATCAAATACTACATCTCGACTGAAGCTAAGTCGACCAGTGGCTATATCTATCAGCCTATAAGCCTTGTGATGATCACTGTATCCTGTCATCATGAGTTTCTGACTTTTGGAATCCAACTTAGATCGCTTAGCAGATGGAATCCAAACATATGCAACTGAGCCAAAAACTTTGAGATGACTGATCTTAGGCTTACGACCAGACCACACTTCTTCAGGAGTCTTCCCTTTAACAGCCTGAGTAGGGGATCGGTTAAGAAGGTAAACAGCAGTAAATACTGCTTCAGCCCAGAATTTGTTTGGAACACTCCGATGTTGTAACATGGAACGAGCCATTTCAACAACCGTGCGATTGCGACGCTCGACAACACTGTTCTGCTGGGGAGTGTAAGGTGTGGTGAATTGACGTTTGATGCCATGAATATCACAGAAGTTGGCAAAAGCTGAGGAACAAAATTCCCCCCCATTGTCGGTCCTAAGGGTCATGATATTACAACCAGATTCGTTTTCAACTAAAGTTTTAAACTTCTGAAAGGTACTAAGAGCATCAGATTTATTTTTTAAAAAATACACCCACATCTTTCGACTGAAGTCATCTACAATAAGTAAAAAGTATTTGCAAGCAGTTATAGAAGCTGTATTCATAGGCCCACAAATATCAGCATGAAGTAACTGAAGTACCTGGGATGCGCGCCAAGATTCTCCATTTTTGAATGATGACCGATGTTGCTTTCCCGCTTGACAGGCGCTGCATACCCCCAACTGCTGAGTCTGAATATCAGGTAATCCTGACACAAGTCCCTCCCGAGAGAGCTGAGAGAGATACTGCATATTGAGATGCCCATATCGCTGATGCCATAGAGTACTGATGGGAGAGACACGAGCTGCTAGTGCCACTTCTGGAAAGTCACCAGTGTCAAGTAGCCTGTATAGACCATGGTCCTCGAGGCCAGTAGCAACTGTCAGACTGGTCTCCCTGTCAATGATGGAGCACTTGTGTGCACTGAACATAACATCAAGCTGAGGAGAATTCCTCATAATCTGACTGACAGAGAGCAGATTAATCTCCATACCAGGAACATAGTATACATTTAGAAATATGAGCGTGCGTCCACCAGACTGAATTTGAACTGTACCCCTGCCAGCAACAGTGTACTTTTCACCTCCACCAAATACAACTGAATCACTGAAAGGTGAAAAGTCAATAAACCAGTCACGCCTGTGAGAGAAGTGGCGTGATGCACCAGAATCAATGTACCATGCAGAGGAAGGTACATGTTCTGAAGACCTTTTAGCCATAAAGGCGTAAAAGGCAGAATCTGTCTGCTCGGAATGTTCTGCAACATTCGCTGTCTGATGTGACCCTCCCTGTTTCTTTTGTTCAGCAGCAATCCTCTGCCTGCAGTCTTTCTTCATGTGACCGAACTTGTGACAGTAATTACACTGTACACTTTTCTTCCTGTTAGGATCAAAAGACTGAGATGATCCTCTCTGCTGAAAAGACTGAGAGGACTGATATTTTGCAGCAAATGCATTTTCCAAGGGCACTGATGAAGTACCACTACCAAACTGCTGTTTCCACCTATCTTGCTGCAGAAGTTTGGTACATAAATCTGAAAACTTCAGATCAACATTTGTGGTTGTAATGTTGAGTGTTTCAATGAAGTGTTCATAAGATTTTGGTAGACTCTTCAGGGTAATGACTACCATATCTTCTTCCTCCATGGTCCGACCAATGGCGTCGAGCTGATCTCGAATGTCTTTAATTTTGTTGAGATGTTCCTGTAAAGACATATGTTCATCCATCATGATGGAGAACAACTGATTTTTTAGAAAAAAAGCTCTGCTTTTATCAGATGTCTCATGCAATTCTTTCAACTGTTCCCAGATTTCAGCAGCTGTCTTGCCAGAAGGGATCTGTGGTAACTGATCATCAGCTACAGAGAGCTTGAGAAGCATAACAGCCTCTCGATTTCGATCATCAAATTTATCTTGATCGGTCCCGGCTGTACCTGGACGAAGCTCTTTGCCCAAAATGAGTTGATCAAGACGCCTGTACTAAAAAATGGTCAGCAGTCTTTGTTTCCAAATGTTATAGTTGCTGCCATTAAACCGTTGATTTCCTTCTAACATCAGATTGGTAAGTGTGGCTATTTTCTCAAAGAGAATACAAAAGTATGACACACAAGAACAATGTAGCTGACTGCTTATGCTGGTGAAAATTTAAAGAACGGACTTTCAGCTGTCTAAAACAATAGTAGTACTGCTAATACAGTTCTGAGAATACAGTTTGCCTCAAGAAAATGCCGGTCTACCATAAGAGTATACTGATGCAATAAACAGATGTCACAGGTCTGAGTTTGTAATGAAGACTGTCAGGATCACACACAAAAAAAATTTCCGCTGATTGGTAACCCACTGCCGGCAATCAGAACCATACATACAACAAATACAAAATTTGAAATACGGACCCACATATGCTGTCTCAGTTTCACGTTTATACTGCTGGTAAATACCACGGATATATTGGCCCACAAAAAAAAATACGCAGATCTGAAACAAATACGATCTATGCTTCCGGCAAACACCACAGATGTATTGGCCCACGTGAGCTTCACGTCACGTCTCAGGTATATACGTCTCAGGTATATACGAGTTTCAGGAATGAACCAAGGTTTTCAAGTATCCACGGGTCTGCAGTATATATTAACCACCTGCGAGATTTGTATCCACGGATTTTTTTTTTTTGAAATATATATATAACAGGTTTCAACTGTATCCACGGAATGAACCACAGTTTGCAAATATATATTCGCGGGTCGGCAGAATATATCCACGGGTTTCAAAAGAAATATATATTAACCACGGGCAACCAGAACTGCTGATAAAACAATCCGGCAAACACCACGGATTGGTAACGCTGAAAAATTTAAATAGTATCGAACCACGTTGGCCCACGTGAGCTATCACACCTTCACGTTACGCCTAAACTGAAAAACGACTCAGGATTCACCGGAATATATATATATATGGATCACGGTTTAACTGCCATGGGTTATCAGCATACGGTTTATCACAGGTTTCAACGGAATATATATCGACCACGATTTTTTTTTTTTTTTCAAAAAATTCAGCTGCTACGGGTTATCAAATACGGGCCAGAAATATAATCACAGGTTTCAGAACAACTGCAAAAAATTATAATCACAGGATGTGGAATTATATAATCACCACGGATTTTGACTGCAAAAATTATACTCACGGGTTTCGGAAATATAAATAACCACGGGGTTTCAGAAATATATATCCACTCCAATATATATCTTCTCAGATTTCAAATGAGTATCCACAGACTTCAAATATAGATCCTCGGGCTTCAGAAAGAATATCCACGAGTTTTATAAAAAAAATGCGTATCCACGGGTTTGACAGTCTTGAAACTAATAATCACGAATTTGCCCGCAGATATAATTTTCAAACCACGATTCTGTCTTTCAAAAAACACAAGTGAGTTTTGAGAGAAAACACCTGGATCATGAATGCTGAGAAATTCCTCGATGTGGTCGAGTAGCTGCCAGGTGAAGAAGAAGATAGCCGGATCCACGATTCCCAGCAAAAACTGGCCAGTAAAAAAATCCCGCTCCCACGAAGATAGTCACCACCACAAAGTTATTTCTTTAATAAACTGATCATGCAAGAGAAGAATCCATTTCTGTATCGAGATGGACGACTGTAAGCTTTTATCACAGCGAGCAAAGCCGAGGCTAAGACTCAGTGAAGGCTGCCTGGCTTACAGAGGGCTCGACCTTAGAAAGGACTCAAGAGATTTCGATGCAAAGAGAAATACTGTTCAAGAAAAAATCTCTTAACCTTGCTCTGATACCATAAAAGAATGTTGAATGAATTAATTCACATGGAGCAAACAGCTCAATGATAATACAAAGATATTTACAAGAATAGAAACATCAGGTTTCTATGTAGAATATCGAACAAACAGTTTCATCTAAGAAACTGCTAAAAGAATAAGAATAGAAACATCTAAAAGACTGAATTTTTGGGGAGGCATGCACGCAGGAAATACAAGAAGTGGTCACGTCTGTTGGACTCCCTTGTAACCCCTGTGGGTACCCCTTCGAGTAGTAGCGCATTAGACAGAACCGCGCACGGACTGTCTTCCACGTACCCTCTGGGTATATAGGAAGCCCCCTAGCTCCCTTGAAACCTCGCCATAGATAAACCTTCGGCCGTCTTGTTGCTGCAGTACACCGAGAACAGCACTCGGAGAGATTACTCGCCCGTACGATAGGGTAGTCGGGTTGTACGGCTAAGGGTACGGTCGATCCTCCTTAGTTAGAGCCCTGAAACATTGGGCCGAGTACTACTGTCAGACCCTTATGTATATTGCGATCTGTAGCACCTGACACTCCCCAAGACCATAGTTCCCTTTCTATCGGGGGATCACACATCATCTATTCCAGATCAGCAGCAGCAGTTGTTCCACCATTCAGATCTCTCAGATCCACCAGATCGGATATTCCAGACCAGCAGCAGCAGTTGTTCCACCATTCAGATCTCTCAGATCCACCAGATCGGATATTCCAGATCAGCAGCAGCAGTTGTTCCACCATTCAGATCTCTCAGATCCACCAGATCGGATATTCCAGATCAGCAGCAGCAGTTGTTCCACCATTCAGATCTCTCAGATCCACCAGATCGAAGTAGTTGCGAAGGGTTCCTATACCTGGATATGATTTTCGCAGGACTTTTGGCGGCATTGACAGTTTGAGGATTTGGCGACTGCAGTATTGATCAGGAAGGAGTAAAACTCCGTCAGGAGTTTTCCAAAAAAAAAAAAAAAGTCTGAGATCTTCCGGGGCGCTTATTGGTGACCTAGCCCATCAGTATCAGGACGACGAGCTGAGTAAGGTGGTACCATTCAATTTCTTAGTAAAAATTTTTAGGCGGTCCCAATTTTTCATCAGGTTGGTGTATGGTAGAAACTCGCGCTCAAGCGATGGCCAATGAAAGGATCGACAAAATTGAAAACTATGTCAACTTCCTACAAACTGCGGTGGACAAGATAGCACTTAACCTTCAAGGAATGAGTGACCACATAGAACTTGAGCTTAAAGGAATGAGTAACCAGATACAGGAGGCATTCTCAAAGGGCAAGAAGCCAGCCCACGAGGAGGCGTATAATGGCCATGAATACCATGAGGGTGAGTCTAGCCACTCTCCTCACGTTTGGCACTCCCATCCACCACCCAGTCAGCGACCTCCCAAGTTGGATATGTAGAAATTTGACGGTTCTCACACATCCGCATGGCTAGCACAAATGGAGCAGTACTTCCAATTGAATCATATCACAGATGAGGGGACTAAGCTTATGGTTGGCACCATGTACTTGGACAATGAACGATGGCAATGGAAGGAATGGCATCAACGTTGCAATGGACATTTTCAGAATTGGGCCCAATTTGCCAAAACTCTTCGCAGTCGCTTTGAACAGGAAGACTCTTTTTTGGGGCGTCTCACTAAGCTCCGACAGACGGGTACAGTGGAGGAATATATTACTGCTTTTGAAGCCTTAGCCTTCCGCACTAAGGGTCTCACAGATGAGTTCTACATGGAATGCTTTATCAGCGGTCTTAAAGAAGCCATCAAAGCTCAGGTTCTACTCCACCACCCTCCCACATGGACAGAGGCTTGCCAGGTAGCCCGTAAGGTGGAACGTGCATTAACAGCCCAATCCAGCCGCCCCAACTTCCCCGCTAAAGGTCGTCCCTCACAGGCTCCCAATATGACTCAGACACTTAAGATTCAAAAGGTGTCACCTGCGGAAATGGCCGAAAGAAGGAAGCAAGGACTATGTTACTACTGTGATGAAAAATATTCCCCTGGTCATAAATGCAAAGAGCACAAGTTTTTTCAAATAGATGCCACTGACTACAGCTCCACAGAGGAAGATCCACCACTTGAGGGACCGGAGGCGATAGAAGAAGATAACCAACAAGAGATTGTATCTGATGAACCAATTATTTCGCTGAATGCATTGGCAGGAATTTCCTCCCCTCAGACTCTCAAAATCAGGGGTTTTCTTAAACATCGCCCAGTAATAGTCTTGATTGATAGTGGAAGTACCCATAATTTCATCCACCAAAAGATCGCTGAAGCAGCACATTGTTTCGTCCGGGCAGTTTCTAACTTCCAAGTCCAGATTGCAGATGGGGGCACAATGAAATGTGAAGGTCGCTGTGAAAATGTCAAAATTCAAATGGGGGATTATCAATTGAAAACCCACATGTTTGCAATACACATGGGGGGTTGCGACATTGTCCTCGGCGCGGAATGGCTCCGCACTCTTGGGCCAATCACAATGGATTTCCAGGAGTTATATATGAGTTTTAAGCAGAACAACTCCACACATACCCTCCGTGGACTACAGGCGAGAGCCCCCTCTATCATCAGCTCGCATAGGATGGAAAAATTGTTAAAAAAGGGCCATCATGGAGTGGTAGCTCAATTTAATGCCATCCAGGTAGTCGACACCATGCCCCCGCCAATTCATCCTGAGATGCAACAGATTTTAAATAAACATCGGACTGTCTTTGACAAGCCTCATGAGCTTCCACCCTCGCGAGGGGAACATGATCATAGCATCACATTGGTTCCAGGGGCCCAACCCCCAAATGCGAGGCCATACAGATATCCGTTCACCCAAAAGAATGAAATAGAAAAAATCATCAAGGAATTGTTGGAAGCAGGTGTCATTCGTCCCAGCATTAGTCCTTATTCATCTCCAGTGGTCATGGTCCTCAAGAAAGATGGGGAGTGGCGGATGTGTCGAGATTTCAGGGCCCTCAATAAGTTAACAGTCAAAGATAAATTTCCCATCCCAGTGGTTGACGATTTGCTGGACGAACTCAATGGGGCTCAATTCTTCACTAAGTTGGATCTTCGCTCAGGCTACCACCAAATTCGCATGAAGGAAGTCGACATTCCCAAGACAGCTTTCAGAACTCACGAAGGCCATTATGAGTTCCTGGTCATGCCACTTGGTCTCTGTAATGCCCCCTCTACTTTTCAGAGCCTTATGAATCACCTCCTCAAACCATATCTCAGAAAATTTGTCCTTGTCTTCTTCGATGACATCCTCATCTATAGTGGCACTTGGGCGGCACATCTTCAACATGTAGATCTACTCTTGCAACTGCTCCGCACGCATAAATTATTTGTCAAGATGTCTAAGTGTGCATTTGGCATGGAAGAAGTTGAGTATTTGGGCCACATTGTGGGGCGTGAGGGTGTCAAGGTGGACCCAAAAAAGATCCAGGCAATGCAAGAATGGCCTCAACCTAAGACCTTGAAAAGCTTGAGAGGATTTTTGGGTCTCACAGGCTATTATCGTAAATTTGTCCGCAACTATGGCCACATAGCGAAGCCCCTAACGCAACTCCTAAAGAAAAATTCCTTCTTCTGGAATGAGGAAGCACAACAGGCATTTACCGCTCTAAAAACCGCCATGTGTTCCACTCCTGTCTTAGCACTACCGGACTTCACCAAATCATTTGTCATTGAATGTGATGCTTCGGGAACAGGTATTGGAGCGGTCTTAATGCAGGAAGGGCGACCATTGGCCTTCACCAGCCAACAACTAAGTGGGAAGAATCTGGGCCAATCTACCTACGAGAAGGAAATGATGGCCATCTTACATGCAGTCGAGACCTGGAGACCTTACTTGTTGGGGCGACGTTTCCAAATCCGCACAGATCATCACAGTCTTAAATATTTTTTGGAGCAACGCCTCTCTTCCCCTCAACAAAATAAATGGTTAGCCAAAATGCTGGGATATGATTATGAGATCATTTACAAGAAAGGGAAAGACAACAGGGTAGCAGATGCATTATCGCGCCAATTTGAGGAGGAAAGTACTCTGCTCGCAATTTCCCTCCCCATTCCAGACTGGATTGAAGAGGCTCGCAGGGAATGGTTTTCACATCCAGGGCTCTCCCAACTCATTTCTCAATTGCAGGCAAATCCTAATTCCAGCAAGGGCTACTCGTGGCAGAATGATATTCTTCGCTACAAGGATAGAGTCGTAATATCACCAACATCCACCCTCAAAAGTCGCATTTTGGCAGAATTGCACTCATCTCCCATTGCAGGACATTCGGGCTTTCAGAAGACGTATGCTCGCACCAGAAGATCATTTTTTTGGACCGGCATGAAACAGGACATCCTTACTTTCGTAGCAGAATGTGACGTCTGTCAACGCCACAAAGGGGAAACCGTCAACACACCAGGCACATTACAACCATTGCCCATTCCGGCGTCAATTTGGACAGAGGTTTCCATGGATTTCATTACAGGTCTTCCAAAGTCTGGGAACAAGTCAGTCATCATGGTGGTTGTGGACCGACTATCGAAGTATGCTCATTTCTGTGCCCTACCCCACCCATTTACACCAACCTTGGTTGCTCAAACTTTCATGGATCAGATCTTCAAATTGCATGGCATGCCCACTTCTATTGTATCCGACCGTGACCCAATCTTCACCAGTAATTTTTGGCAGGAGCTCTTCAGAATACAAGGCACTCAACTCAAACTCAGTACTTCATATCATCCGCAAACAGATGGTCAAACCGAAGCCGTCAACAAATGTCTAGAAACCTACCTTAGGTGTTTCACTTCAGAAAAGCAACACCTTTGGGTACAGTGGTTACCTCTGGCGGAGTGGTGGTATAACACCAACTATCATGCCACCACCAAAATGACTCCCTATGAAGCAGTCTATGGACAACTTCCGCCTTCCCCTACTTCTTATCTCTCGGGGTGCTCCAAAGTACAAGCCGTGGATCAACTCCTACAACACCGCGCAACCATGCTTGCCCATCTGCGCGAGAATCTTCATCAAGCTCAGAACCGTATGAAGCAACAGGCTGACCAACATCACTCGGAGCGCCAATTTCAAGAAGGGGATCAGGTCTTTTTGAGGCTGCAACCATATAAGCAAACATCACTCAAAGACAAGGGTTGTCAAAAGCTCTCCCCAAAATTCTATGGACCATACCAAGTACTTCAGCGCATTGGAGAAGTGGCTTACAAGTTGGCTTTGCCACCTACAGCAAAAATCCACCCAGTTTTCCATGTATCGTGCCTCAAGAAAGTGATTGGAAACAATTGCCGAGTTCAAACCAGTCTACCTGAATTGGACGAAGAAGGGTCAATCTGGCTTCAACCTGAACAGGTTCTAGACACAAGAGACAAGCACCTGCGCGGCCGCATGATTAAGGAGGTCCTCGTCAAATGGAAAGACACCTCTCCGGAAGATGCAACTTGGGAACCAGCCACTATTCTTCAGCAGTTTCCGCAGCTTCAGCCTTGAGGACAAGGCTAGTCTTAAGGGGGAGGGCATGTTAGGGTCCCACCCTAACCCCCTTATTTATGTCTTGGGATCACGTCATAGTCAAGAGTCAATAAAGCCCATATTAATATTTGTAAGTGGTTAACCCGCAATTAATAACGGGACCATAGTTAGTTGCAAATGGGCGGAAGTATTAGATAGATGGTAAATAGGCGGTAGTATTAGATAGATGGTATTAATAAAACCCACGATATTGGCTCGTGGTATTGCATGTATGAGTCATATATAAAGGATAGAGACTCCCTGCGAGGAGCATTGTGTCTTGTTTTGTAATTGAGCTCTGCTCTATTGGAGGTTGCCCCCTCGAATAGGCCTGTGAACATTTCTCTCTGAATAATAAAATCATTGCTATTCTGTGTTCTGGGTATATTTTCTTCGCATATTTTGTGTTCTCGGTATCTTTTCTTCGCTTGGGTATTGATTTGCAGGTCAAGAGCATAACACTTTTTGTTCATGTCCTTTCACAGCAAATCCTTCAGGCTGGGACATAAAAACATTCTCTCTTAGATCTCCATTCAAGAAGGCAGTTTTTACATCCATTTGATGGAATTTCCAACCGTTTTGAGCTGCTAGTGCAAAGAGTGTCCGGATGGTGGCCCATTTTGCTGTGGGCGCAAAAGTTTCCTCATAATCGACCCCTTCCTTCTGTGCAAAACCTTTTGCCACAAGCCTAGCTTTGTGCTTGTCAAGTGAGCCATCAGCTTTGTACTTGTTCTTGTAGACCCACTTGCAGCCAATTGTTTTGGTTCCAAATGGAGGATCAACCAGCTTCCAAGTGCCGTTCTTTATGAGGGCATCATACTCTTGCATCGCTTCTTTCCATTCATCATGAGAAGCAGCTTCTTTAAAGGAAATTGGTTCAAAATCTGTAGACAAGTTCAATTCACAATCATAAGAAACATCCATATCAACAGGTGAATTAGAGTCATCTACATCACCTCCATTTTGTCGGTTTGAATTTCTGGTCCCTGTTTTTCCAATTTCATCAGGATGAACACTTTCAAGTGTCTTTGTCAGCCACTTTGGGCGACCTTTCTGAGATGGTCTAGGCTGCTCTGTTGATTGAGATGGGACTGAATCAAGATTGAGTCTCCCAATTCTATCAATTACATCACTTAAAGCATCATCCGTTGTTGGAGTTTCAGTCGGGGGAGAGTGTTCTTCAGAAGAAGATTCCACATGTTGATCTAGTATATGAATCCCCCCTTCAAGATGTGGAATCTGATTATCAAATTCTTGAAATGATTTCGTTTTTGCGAATCTATCCAAGCGATCAAGTTGTCGCTCAACAACATTGTCAGATTTGGATGATTCAAGAAAAATTACATCTCTAGATACAACAAACTTTTTATTTACTTCATCATAGAGGCGGTATGCTTTGGAGGTTGTTGAATACCCCAGGAAGATGCACTTACGACTTCTAGCACCAAGTTTGTTTCTATGTACCTTTGGTATCAAAGCATAACAGGGGGAACCAAAGATCCTGAGATGTTTTACCGAAGGAACATGTCCATACCATAATTCATAAGGAGTATTGTTTCTTATAGCATTAGATGGACATTTATTCTTTATATATGCAGCACATAGAACAACATCAACCCAAAACATTATCTTTACATTTTTGAAGAAAAGCATGGATCGTACCATATTCAAGATTGTTCTATTCATTCTTTCAGCTACACCATTCTGTTGGGGATTATGAGGCACAGTTGTTTGATGTTTGATCCCATGTTGGCGAAGATAGTTTTCAAATTCATTTGATGTATATTCTTTTCCATTATCAGTGCAAATAGACCCAATATGAGATTGTGCATCATTTTCAATCCATTTGTGAAAATTCTTGAATGTTTGAAAGGCATCGGATTTGTTCTTCAATAAATAAACCCAACACATTTTGGTGTAATCATCAATAAATGTCATGATCTATTTATTTCCATTTGCAGAAGGAACATGCATTGGACCACATAAATCTGAATGAATGAGTTCAAGCTTCCTATGTGCTCTTGAATGTGAATCATGAAAAGACTGTTTGCTACGCTTTCCTAGAATGCAAGCATCACATTGCTTATGTTTCCTAGGAATTGTAGGCAAACCAGCAACACCATTTTTCTTCAATAAGCAGAGACTGTCATAGTTTAAATGTCCAAATCTAGCATGCCATAATAAACTTGATGGAAGTGTACCTTCTTCATGATGAGAAATATATGAGAAATGTTGTGCATGAGCAGAGGTTCCTTGCAGTTTGAGAAGCCTTTCTTCTTCTATTCCCCTCATGACAAGTGAGTGGTCGGAAGCTTTTCTTACCTCAAGCTTGCCATCAAACATATGAATGGAGTGACCTTGCTGGCAGATGTGGACCAAGGACAGCAAGTTTCTCTTGAGCTGTGGGAGATATAGAACATGATCCAGAAGAAAGTCTGGAAGACCAGGCAGTTTAAGCCTGATTGTGCCAAGCCCTGATGGATTGATTTTTGACTAATCTGCAAATTATACTGCTCCATCAACATTATCAATGAAATCTTCAAAAAAATCTTTTATATGAGTCATGTGACAGATTGCTCCTGAATCAAGCAACCAATCATTTTTCGAAGAAGCAAGTGAAGCATTAAACAAATCTTCATTTACTCCAATGTTACATTGTGCCTCAATATAGTGAGCGGATTCAGGTGCTTTACCTTTGTCTGTATCATCAGTTTTACCTTTCTGTTGGTTTCTTTTCTGCTCACTTTTGTCCCATGGTAGCTTGCATGTAGAGGCATCATGTGATCCATTTCTTTTGCAGCGAATGCAGTGTAAGTCTGCCTTTTCTCCTTGAGAATGTCTGCCCCCCCGCCTCTGAAATATCTTCCTCTTCCTCTTCGTCCACCTCTTCCTCTTGTAGAATCTTGAGCAGGATGCTTTTCTTTGTGAGCAAGGCACACAGTCTCTTCGGAAGATTCAGGGGTTGTCTTCTTTCCAAAGGCTTTCTCTCTTTCAACAAACTTTTTCACAAGAGAGTCAAAGGTTATATCTTTAAGATTTATATTTGCTTGTAAAGACTCAAGATAATTGGAGTAAGTAGGATAGAGTGCCTTGAGAAAAGCAATAAGAGGGATATCTAGCTCAACCTTAGTGGATTTGATATCATGCATTATAGACTTTACTTCAGATGCAAGAGCAAGAGGATCATTATTTTTCAATTCAAGAGTGAAGAGTTTAATCATGAGCTGAACAACTTCAAGTGCAGAATGTGAGTCATAGAGTTCTTTCAGCTTTTGTAAGGCTTCAAAGGCAGTTGAATATGATGAAATATGACGACTCACCTCTTCATTTACAGATGCTGCGATTAATGCATAGGCTTTGCTATTCTTATTTTCCCAAATGACGAGCTCTTTGTCTGAGGTAGGCTATACTGGGTCATTGTCTCCTTCTCCGACACACACTCCTTTCCATAACTCATTGAAGATGAGGGTGTGTTTTATCATCCGGGACCATTCAGGATAGTTCTCCTTGCCAGTGAGAACTATTCCTACCATAGAGATGATTGAATGCATTCTGTAAAAAAAAAAAACTTCTGCTGATATACAGCGAAATTGTACTCAAAAGGGCAAAAAGATTTCAAATACTTTATGCACTATGTTTTCTTCAAATCCCTCCAATGTTTATAAAAACATCCTCATATAATATTTCCATATCACCTCCCTTTTTTTCTTTTAAACAAGAGCTCCACGCACATATAAAGTCAACAAAAGATTCAAATGGAAACCATTCAATATATATACCATTCAATATATACATGCTAGACCATTCGCTGGACCATTCAACGGATTCAAATGCAGTTCATAAGCGGTGTATATCACTCAATAAAGCCGCAGTTCAAATACCATGTCAGGGTTTCAAATACCATTTCAACCGCACAGTTCACTACCATATAGCGTTAAAACAGGAAAACTGGACAGCGTTAGAACCATTCAACACAGTTCAATGGGACAATGTTAATATTCAAACAACGTCCAATAATTCAAACACATTCAATATTCAAAACTCAAACGCCGTGTCAAACAACAACACGACATATATAGCGATACCAAACGTTATGGACAAGCGGTTCAATACCAAACGTTATGGACAACGTTACTAAACGTTATGCAAACATATACCACTCGTATACCATGTCAGTCCAGAGAAATACGAACTCAAACACTTTAAAAATTCCCGCGTTTAATAATTCTGTTACAGTCTTGCTCTCAGAGGATTTTCAAAGGAGAAACGAAAATATGGAAACTCAGAACTTTTGTAATCTGAATCGGGAAGAAGACAACAGTTCGTTTGTATGCGATGGACTTCAAAGCCTCATAATCATATCAAACAGCAGAATGAGAGAGACGAATAGACTACGCAGAGATTGGAATCTAGAAAGGGCTTGTAGACTGCAATTCTCTGGCAAAGCCTGCGTCCATGGCAGAAACGTTTATGAATCAGTCATCCGCACAGTCATAGTATGCAATGATACCATGTCAGGCGCAGCTACCATGTCAGAAACGTTTATGAATCAAACAAAGAGTTGAACAGTCAGACAGTGGGGCAGCTAATTTTATGAAGAACCTACTCAGCTATATGGAGAGCAGACAGGGAGTTACAAGGGACACAAAGGCTAAAAAGAGCTGGCTCTGATACCATGTCAGGCCAGGCAGTAACTCCACAAAACAAACAACTGATTCATTTTTTTTTCCATAGGTAGGTCATTGTTATATACAATAGGAGTGATTGTTCAGTTCATCTCCCGATGACTGTTCACATTCGTAATTTATTTATTTACACAAAATTCCCCCAATCATGAAGATTAGGTGTGAACAAGGATAGATATAGTCCTCGAAGTAAATGAAGTCATTGATCATTTCCATGGAAAGGTCTCCAAGCCATCCAAAGAACAAGCATTATCTTAATCAGTGTTGCAGGAAACGCCCCCCCACCCTGCGGATCAAAAGCCCGATCCGCGATTCGTGCGGATTTGTGGGGGATTCGCCCTTTGAAACGCATCTCGGAAAAACTGAAACGCGGATCGGGTTGACAAATGTGGTTCCTTCCATTTTGGAACCTTACGGCCCGTTCTACGTTTCGGTTTTTTCCGAAACGTGTTTCGGTTTTTTGGATCCGTGTTTCAGTTTTTTCTGAAATGTGTTTCGTATGGAGATAATTGAGCAACTATATGCTTAGCACTAGTCCATTTGGGAGCATGCATGCAATCAGCGATTCCAGGATGATGATGATTGAGTTGAGATGCCACCCCCATTTGGTCCCTTGGTTCCTAGGTTCCATGGTTCAACACCAACAACAGGGGGTTCGTCTTCATCAGTTTTAGTGCCACAACTTCCACAAGCACCATTTTCTTCATTGCCACCACATGGAGGCCCGCCGCCACGTTTACTTCGTGGTGGAAGGAGGAGAGATTAGTAGATATATTCACAATTTACTACTTTTGTCATAGATTAATTATTAGACTTGTAGGCTTGTGAATTTGAACCTTTTTGTCTTGGCGGTGACCAAGTGACCTATTTTGTAAACATTATTATTTGAATTTTGGACATGACAAATGTTGATAGTTGCTCACTTGCTAGATAAATCATAATATGCTCTATGTTTTATGTTTTATAATATGCTTACATGTTTTATGTTTTATATTATGCTTAAAAATTTGATGTATGTTTGTAATTACTAGAATATAGATGGTTGATGCTCGAATAATTAATCATTGATGTACATACTAGTAACTACAATGGAATCATGGATGCCATATCTATCTTGATTTATGCAAAAATATGCATGTTTTCATGTCTTCTACAATTAATTTGGTATTTGGGATGTTTATTTTGAATACAAATGCAAAAGAAAATATAAGAAGTATACATAGCAGATGCTTTAAATGCAAAAAAAATATAAAAATTATATATAGCAGACGCTTCGCTTCCTAGATTTTTGGAAAATGACGCTTCCACGTCCCTGCTTCCAAAAAACGTCCCCGTTTCGTCCCTGCTTCATGTAACATTGATCTGAATACATGGAAAGGGATCTCAAGGCTCAAAAGGTTCTTATGGAATCTATCAAAGATCCTCTCATTTCCTATGTAGCCGACCTGGAGACGTCTAAAGAAATATATGATAAGCTAGTAGAACTTTTCTCTAAGACCACGATAGAAAATATCATATCACTTAGATCTGATCTATATTAATTGAAGCTTGAAGGTGTCAAAGGATGAAGGGATATCGTCATGTCTTTCAAAAGCATCTCAAATAAAAGGTCAATTGCATGATCTAGGAGAGATGGTATCTGATAACGAAATGATCTCCGTTATTCTAAATGCATTGACTGATGAAAAAGGTAACCTCATATCTACTAGGGAAGAGGAAGCTATCCCATTCATCAAATTATGGTCTCTCTGCAAGGCAAAAGAAGACAAGTTGAAGAAAGAAAGTAACAAAAGATTAGATAGAAGGGATCAATCAGTGACAAGAAGAAAAGGGAAATTTGGAAAGTTTGGTCCTCCAAAGAAAAAGAAGAACATGGCTAAGGAAAGATACTATGGTTGTCAGAAACTTAGGCACTATAGAAGAGATTGTACTAAATGCAAGAGGGACAGGGAAGAAGTCCATATTACAAAGGAAGTGAAAGAACCTGAGACAAAGAAGCTTAAGAAGGAAGAAGCAAAAAGATCTCTACTATGACTGAGATGATCTTCTTCACTAAGAAGGTACTTTCCACTTGTAATTTATATATAGGGGCAAGTGTAAATAAGATAGGATGCATTAAATTAGAAAATAACATTTTGATATAAGCATTAGAAGTGAGAGCTTGTGACATGGGAAGCAGAAAGAATGTTTGGAATAAATTCTATTGAATAAGTGCCCTTGGAAACCCCATTGAAATCTCAAGGAATACTTATAAAAAGAAGTAGAGGTCATCATCGATTGGGATCACCGTAAGGATATGAAATATCCTCAAGTTTCTATGATGGAATCCTTATGAAAGGATTAACCGATCTAAAAGGAAAGCAAGAGTTTCATTGGGAATTCCAACTCGTGGAATTCAAGGGATGATGGTATGATGACATAGCAAGAAAGCAGGTTTAAAGAATAAAGTTCTTTCGTTCAAATGAAGCTGCTACAAGAAGTCTGGATGACCGAAAGGAAAGATGAGGTATGTATGCTTACATAGGTTATTATGAAAGTCATGTCATATGGTTGCAGATAATATGGATCACTATTTCCATCTTGGGAAATATGATCAAAAGAAGAAAGGATCTCCTCCTCTGAAAGATTGCAGTAAGGCATAAGTCACACTAGATGAAATCAACATAATATGTTCTCATATGAATCATGATGAAGCTAACTACAATTTAGGAACTATGATTGAAAGCTCCTGGGAATGAAGTGTGAAAAGAAGGAAGAGATCGTGAAAATATGCAACAAAGGTAGAAGGCATTCAACATTCGAGTCCAAAAAGAGTTTACTAGAATATCTCCTAGAAAGATATAAAGACTCTGATAGGAGTCGGAAAAAGATGGGGACCCTTGACAATGGATATTTTTGGGAAATGTGTCAATCTGCATACAAGATTCAACCTACAGGAAGATGTCATGATGAAAGAACATCACAAAGGTAATTTTGATATAAATATTCATCTCTTATTTTTGAACTAATATCTTGATGGGCTTAGGTAGGACTGCCAAAGGGAAGATCTGTGGATGACTTCCAAGAGGACCATATTGAGGGATGTAAGAGCATTCCGGAAAATATGGCATGAAAGCAGAATGGCATAAAGAAAATCCAGATGAAAAACTGATGGATCACTTTCTAATGAAATGAGGACATGACTAACTCATGGATGAAAGTGATGGATGGTCTATGCCCTATGAAGAAGTCCCCGAAAGATGAAGACTCCATGACAAAAGAAATTGATGACATCGAAGAAGAGAGGAGTTCTTTAGGCAGCTTGTTGTTCCACATGAGGAGCTACTGTAGGTCCCTAGTTAAGAGGGAGCTGGAAAATAAGTTTCTTACTTGGAAGAAACTTGGAAATTCCTAAGCCAAGAGGGAGCTTAGGTACATTCCTTTTCGATAGGAATGAGTACATTCCTTTATTGGAATATGTCCTCCCTATTTGAGAGGGAGAGATAGACATGTCATTCTGGTCTTCACCTGGGAAGACAGAATGGAGGATTGGGTAATCATTTGGCATTTGATACTCTTTGGGGATGAGATAGGGCATCCAATGGAAGAGTAGTCATGGAGGACTGATATTCTTTGAGGACCGGGGAGTCCAAGATAAGAATAGTCCTCATGGAACACACCTTGAGTACCCGGGCAGGGATGTTTCGAGAGAGACAATGATGAGGGTGTCTATAAATCATTAGTCTCGCCAGCATTGAGCTCATATCTTGTGGAGATAAGGAGTTGTTAGTCAAGGCCTTGCTATGTAACAACGCTGGTTGATATGATGCTATACAAATGAGTTACAAATCTGAATTCTTCTTATGAGAAATTCTTCAGATTGAAAAAGTCCAAGTACCATTATGAATACCTCCCTAGTTAAGAGGGAGTGTTGAAAAGTGTAACTAGGTTCGGTTTTCATAATGACATGTAATTATGATTTTATGTAATGATATGTAAAGAAGAAAAATAAAATTATTATATTGACTTGCTTCATGGGTTTCATGAGCAAGAGATTTTGTTTTTGAGTCAAGACTCCCATTGAGAGTCTTTAGGAATTATTTGTCATCTAGTCATAAAATTATAGAGTCATCATGTAATGAAGTCATGTTACACTTTGTAAAAGGTTAATATTGTCTATGTAAAGTATTCTCCAAGACCTTGTCACTTATCCTCTTCAAGTCGGCCTACAACAATGGAAGAACATGCTGGAAGAAGTCGGCCTAAAGGACATGTGTGGAGTTGTATATATAGCCACACTCAGCCTCACTTAGAGGCAAGTAACTCGACTTGCATTCGATCAAGCAGAAGTGAGAAGAAAGGGTGAAACAAAAGTGCAAAGAAGACGTCCAGAAGAAGTGCGAAGAAGTGATAAGGAGGTTTCTTCTGGGCAAGTAAAGGAAAGGTTTCTTCTGGGGCAGCGAAGAGAAGGTTTCTTTTGGGATAGCAAAGGATGGTTCTTCTGGGGCAACGAAGGAAGGATTCCTTTGGATACTTGTTTTGGGTAACCTAGATAGAGATCTAGAGATCGAGATTCTGTAGAGGTAACTAGTGAAATCATAGAGACCAAGTTTCTGTAGGAGAAGTCGAGAAGAAGCAGTGTGAAGTATAGAGACCGAGTTTTTCTAGAAGGCGCTGAGGAAAGCAGTTCAAGATCAAGCAGAAAGTCGAGAAAAGGAAGAAGCAGAATATCAAAGTTAGGGACAAGGTTCTTGGGAGGATACTAGAGTCATGGGTCTTTGTCATGGTCTTGGTACTCATCAATTGAAGATCTAGAAGAAGATTTTTCATCGGGTTTTCCTCTCAAGAGGTGAGAGGTTTTGGCCCTAGCTAACAAGCCTACATACTGTGTCACTTGTTTTTTTATTGTGCATATTGGTAATTGTTTTGATGAAGAGAACATGATAATAACATAACGAAGAAAAGTCTATAAGCTAAGAAGTAAAAGTATATCACAAGCAATTATCAAGCAGAGAAATCTTTTAACTATTCATGCCCTAGATTTCTCAACATATGTCTCTCTTGTGGCAATGTCTAGCCCTCTTCTAGAGCTGTCTAAAGCAAGGCCGACTTGTCTTTTGTGCCACAACTACAAGCCCACACAAAACACATAAAAAATCATTTCTCCCAAACCACAAGGCTTCTCTTGGTGCTCTTGGCAGCCCCTTGCTCCATTAAGGGTGGCCCATAATCTCCAAGTGCAAAGTCATCAAATCTGTTAGGCCCCTATACTACTAGTGTAACCCCTTATTGTTATTAGTATAACCCACTTATTATATTGATGTACCCATGTAGTGCCCATATTGTTACTATTATGCCACATAGAAGCCCACCATTGTTACTGTTCTGCCCTACAATATTATTGTTATGTAGGCTTTGATTGTATTGGGACCACTTAGACTCCTATATATAGAAAGGAGGTATTTTCATTTGTATCATCCAAGAATTGTTCATTTATGTAATGTAAAGGAGGTTGCCCCCTCGAAGAGGCTGAATTCTAAGGCGTGGATCTCTCTTTTCTATCTTTTTGTGAGCTGGTTTCATAACATTTGGTATCAGAGCTTTGGATTCTAGGGTTTCGCTGCTCCAAATAGGTCATCGTGGCATTTTCACTATAACTTTTTTTCTGTGACGTTTCAGAAGTCGCAAAAAAAACCCATTTGAGAAGAATTGGCTCTGAACCTTGGGTCCGAATTTTAGATCTTTTCGCGCGATATTTTCGGAGATATGATCTGCGGAAGTTGGTCTTTTTGCAGACTCCTGAATTACACTCAAAACAGGTGACCTTGGGAAAATCGTCATAACTTTATTTCTGAGCATCGGATTGAAATTTCGTAAGAAGGTACAGAAAGAGGACAGACTTTAGTTTTTTCTTATATATTTTTTAGAGTCAAAGGTTGAAACAGTGACACGTGGCACTTCATACAAGTTCGCTCTACTGAACTAGTCTATAATCAGGTCACTGCGGGAGATTGTGCATAACTTTTTCTTGGAGAATCAAATTTAGATCAGACTTGTGGCATTGGAAAGAGGACACAGAGGGCTACTACAGGTCACAAGTTCAAAACTTAAAGATCCGAAAGTACAGAGTTACAGTCGTTTCAAGGTAGAGCTCCTAAAATCAAGAAAAAACAAGATGAGGAAGTTTGATGGCAAGGATCCGGTAAATTGGATACTTCAGATGGAGCAATATTTTGATATACATGGTGTACAACTGTTACAAAAGGTATGTATTGCATCTTCATATTTAGAACCAGATCAATTTTTATGGTACAGAGGGCTTTGTTCTCGTAAAAAACTTGTTACGTGGTCAATTTTCACGGAGGAAATGATAGCACATTATGAGGATATAAAGAGCAACACCTTCTTTAGAGCAACACCACAACAATTGGAAAGAGTAAAAGGGCTTTGTAACATAACGGAAAGCAAAATTATGGAAACCAGGAAGCATACCCCTCCCAACTATAAAGAGGGAAGTGTTGTTTCTCCCAGCCTTCCACAACCTACAAGGGTTACACCACAACAATTGGAAGAAAAAAGAGAAAAAGGGCTTTGTTACAATTGTGATAGCAAATGCACTAAAGGTCATAGGTGTGCTGAGAAGAAATTATTTTACATAGAATATGAAGAGGAGGAAGAAAAGGATCAAGAAACATCAAAAGAAGAGGATATACGTCAGGAAACCACCCCAGAGAAAGAAGAAATGAATCAGACCATATCTTGTAAAGCATTGGCAAGAATTACCACTCCTCAAACTCTCAAGATAGAAGGACATATCAAGAAGAAAAAGGTGCAAGAAGTGAAAGATCACATCGAGAAAAAAGAAATGAATCCAACCATATCTTGTAATTCAATGGATGAAATTACCACTCCTCAAACCATCAAGATAGAAGGACACATCAAGAAGAAAAATGTTCAAGAAGTGAAAGATCACATCGAGCATCAAGAAATGAATCCGACCATATCTTGTAAAGGAGTGGAAGAAATTATTACTCCTCAAAAGATAGAAGGACATATCAAGAAGAAAAAGGTTCAAGTAGAGAAAGATCATATCGAGCATCAACAGCAAGTTCTCCAACTTTTAAAGGATAATGCCACTTCGGTGCAAAATCAAATGAAACAACAGGTAGATCAACATCGTAGTGAAAAATGTTTTGATGTGAGTGATTGGGTATTTTTACTGCTACATCTCAAGCAAGCTATTTATGAGAAGGAAATGTTGGCAATACTACATGCACTTAAAAAATGGCGACCTTACCGAATGGGAAGACGCTTCAAGGATGAGGATGTAGAAGCATTGTTTTGTGCTATTTATATTATCCAACCAAATTGGATAAACGAAGCAACGGATGAATGGAAGAAGAATGAAGAAGTATGGCCACTTATTCAAAAGTTGCAAAAGATCCCAATTCAAGCAATATTTCTAGAAATTGAAGAGGAAGGAAAAATCATATTGGAACCTGGAGCAGTCACAGAAACAAGAACCCGACAGCTACGAAATCGATCAATTTCAAAGTATCTCATCAAGTGGAAGAACTTATCCGCTGAATATTCCACATGGGAGGACAAGAATTTTATATAGAAGCATCAAGAACTACTCAAGCGTTGAGGACAACGCTTTTTGAAGGAGAGGGGCATGTTAGGCCCCTATACTACTAGTGTAACCCCTTATTGTTATTAGTATAACCCACTTATTATATTGATGTACCCATGTAGTGCCCATATTGTTACTATTATGCCACATAGAAGCCCACCATTGTTACTGTTCTGCCCTACAATATTATTGTTATGTAGGC
This sequence comes from Pinus tabuliformis, assembly GCA_031772625.1. NCBI lineage: Eukaryota > Viridiplantae > Streptophyta > Pinopsida > Pinales > Pinaceae > Pinus > Pinus tabuliformis. The sequence goes on from CM062818.1 coordinate 1,244,361,336, forward strand.
TTTGATTGTATTGGGACCACTTAGACTCCTATATATAGAAAGGAGGTATTTTCATTTGTATCATCCAAGAATTGTTCATTTATGTAATGTAAAGGAGGTTGCCCCCTCGAAGAGGCTGAATTCTAAGGCGTGGATCTCTCTTTTCTATCTTTTTGTGAGCTGGTTTCATAACAAAATCCATGCTTGGTTTCACAACCACAAGGTTGGGTGCAAAACCCACCTCTTGGGTACTTAGCCCTCCACAACCTTGTACCCTAGGATTTGAAGTATCTCGCAAGCTACCAATCTCAACACTCCCCACGCCTGCGGTTCCAATGGATCCCTTGTAGATATGCACCTCCTTCCTTCATGACACATTGGAGCTAGAGGACCTCAACTTTGAGTGTGTCTAGATGGGTTCCAAGTCAATGCTCTTCCTCTGTTTTTTATACCCAAGGGACTGATCAAGAGCCCTCTTGGCCAAGAGACAATTGACTTCTCTCCTAAGTTACCAGAAAACAGATACGGGAACGGATACGGGTACAGGGTTTGAAACGGATACGGCAAATTTTCAAAAAATCTGGATACGATACGGCAGGAAACGGCACATAATAAATATATTAATATATATATATATATATATATATATATATATATATTAAAAATAAAAAATTCATATTACCATTCATATTTCAGAATCTAAATTATCATTTATGATCTATCATGATTCATCATCATCAATTCAAGTTTCAAGTTTCAACATATGCCATATGGCATAAACATTCAAGTTGGAAACCTGTTTCTCATTCCAATTTCCGTTCCTGTTCTCATTCTCATTCCCGTCTTGACAGTTGACACTAGATTAGTAATCAATTTTATATGCATGACAGACTTGCACATGCCTGGGGATGTGCACATTTCTTATTCCCCAAAATCGTCTGACCCCATTTCTGGTTTTGTCCTTATTTCCTGTTTCTTGTTTCTACTATCTAGTGACATAGTAGGTGACCACGAACACCATAGGTCCCATCCCTAACCAATGAAATATTCTAAAACAAATTAAATATCAGATAACTATTTGAAGTTGTATACGACTGCATTTAAAAGAACAACACAGTGACACACCTGTGGCTGTTACTCCTTTTCAGGGATATCTACAGATTCTACACTCTACAAATAACCATAAAGTAAACCATAACCCCATGTCACAAGGTTTGACTTTGATCAACTTTGACGAAATTCAATCATGATGTTCAGATTTAACGAACCTAAAATAATTTTTGAGGATTGACAAACCTCATTGAACCTCATGGCTGTTAGTGTTGACCAAGTCCATAGTACAAGCTCAATCATCAGATAAAAACTTAAAAAGACGGACACCATAAGCTTGAAATGCAGGATACAGTAATCTGGGAGGTTTAAAGTTTAAAGACAATGCCATGTTTGATATTAGAAGGGCAGACAAGTACACAGGTTAAAAACTCCAATTTTTTAAAGAACTTTTGCTAGAATACAATAAACAAAAAAGGGTGAATTCTCACTGTCTCAGCAATGAGCATGAGCATCTGTTGATTCTGTTCGTATCAAAATGAAAAACAATTGTGGCAAACAAGCATAACCAGGACCATCATACAGCTATTATATATGTCAGGGACTGCAGTCGATATTTTTGGTACAGCTCTTATATGTTAATGCTATTAATACAGCTTTGAAAATCATGCTAAATAAGATGCAAAACTGCAGTATGGCATGCACAACTGTAGATGAATCGAACGATAAAATCATAAAAATAGACGCTGATCAGTGATAACTGATCAGTTGTGTACCTTGTAGGCTTGTAGTTGTCCAACGATGCCGGCAGGTTCAAACTTCAATCACTCCAATGAGCAGTTCCAGAATCCAAACTTCCAAAGTTCAGTGACGGAGTGAAACTCTCAGCGGTGGCACTGGGCAGTGAACTCAACGGCGGCAGTCAGCGCTCTTCAGAGTTCAGACTTGTCGTTTAGGGATTAGGTTAGGGTAGATAGTGATACTAGTAACTAGAATGAACATTGAATAATAAAACCGTGCCGTAATTTGTAAAGTGAAGTTCAAACTTCAAAACCTAAAATGCCAAATTTTGAAGATCTGTTCCCAGCGGCAAGTGATAGCAACAAAGTCAGGAAATGTATTGAAATTTTTTAAATACGAATCACGATTTTGCAGATACGTTTTGAAAATTTCGAAATACGTTTTAAGTTTTTCTGAAATGTATCAATTTTTTTTAAACAGGAGGTTTTTTCCTTGAAAACGCCTGAAAAACGGCAAAAAAAAATTCGATACGTATCCAAATCACCAAAAACGTTTTTTAGCCGTTTTTTTGCCGTTTCTGGGGTGAATACGTATTTGATACGTAAAACGGCGTTTTGGCCTGCCAGGGAGCCGTTTCCGGTATCTTAGCTTCTCTCCCACACAGGATCTTCCTTGATGTTGAGCACACTGATAGCCTAGCTAGCTAAGCTTAAACTGTCAAGGGACCAGGTAACAATAGTGAGAAAAGAGGGAAATGTATAATGAACATAAATGTATCCAATAAATAATAATAATAAGAAATAATCAATGAAGTGACACATCCTAACTAAAAGACATGATTTAATCAAGCGACATGACTGATCAACCTCTGTGACTAGTCAATGTTATATGTACAGAGACTCAGAGAGTGTTCCAGTTCTTTCTGAGCTGGGAAGCATCTTGTTTGGATGAGGACGACTCTTGATCCGTTGGGTAGCCCATCTCAGGGTCACATGATGTACTTGCTACAATATATCTTTAATATAAGTGACATTATAATTTTCTTCAGTTATGTGTATTTATTATTGTGCATATGCATCCATATGTAAAATTTAACAAGGATTTCACAATTATATATAAGTAATGAAACCTTTTAATCAAACTAAAGGCATGTGCAAATATAGTCATTAGTCAGAAGCAAGTACAGATGTAACAAGTACACGGCTATTCCCACCATTTAGGTCTCTATGTGCGCAACATGGGCCCTACTATGATTAAATGCATGTCACAATTTGTAATACAATAAATTATGTTGGGACTTTTCATAGTATGTCACATGATGATATTATTTGGATGCAAGAAACAATTTTTCCACATGAATAGACATGGTACGAAAAGTAAATGCCACATAATCTTCATATTGTTAGATGTGCATGCTAATATACATGGTTTTAAATCAGATGGAATTTAAAGAATGCTTAGCAGATGGACATGCAGTGTTGTGACAATGTCTTACGAATTTTGATTGTCTCTATTCAGGATCAGTCTACACTGGAGTTGATTTCTGCAAAAAGCTGTGTGGAGTGTCAATTATCCGAAGGTGTGTTGATGGGATCTATATCTATTTTCCATGGCATTTTTCATGTAAATTTGTTAACAAATAAAGTTCTGATATAATATTTTCCCCTCCTGCATATTATTACCTCGTCACCTCAATTTAACTGGTACAGTGAGGTCCTTGAACTGGGGGAATTCTCAACTCACCTGGGCAGAAGGAACAAAATGTTAACCAAAAAGTGCAATATTTTGTGCAGATCATGAATTGCTTTAGATTTTATGTGGTCTAAATGTCACCAAAGCAGGAAAATTAAGAGAAGGGACTTAATTGTTTTGCTGAATGCCGAGTTCTTGACTTGTTTTTTTATGTGCAGTGGGGAAAGCATGGAGAATGCATTGCGTGCATGTTGTAAAGGTATCAAAATTGGGAAAATTTTAATTCACCGTGATGGAGATAATGGTAAACAGGTTAGACGTTTGACTTGCTTGAATTCTGCATTTTTCCTCCTCACAAGTTTGGTGTGATAATGCATATCTGGCTTCCCTAATTTGTATTTCATTGTATCAACATCCAGCTGATTTATGAGAAATTACCAAATGATATTTCTGAACGCCATGTTTTGCTCCTTGATCCAGTTCTAGCAACAGGTAATATTTTTGAGTGATGTTACTGCATTTGAACTACTTCATTTCTGAAAACGTTTCTTCGGGCCTGCATTGAAAGACTTTATGCATGAAACTATTTCATGATTCTATATCATTCAACAATGGGTGTTACCTGGATCTTTAGAAATAAAACTAATTCTTAATTGCTGTCACAAATCTTTTGAGGATGTCTATGGTACAGTTTGATTACTGGAAAATGTTTCTGTAGCAGTATCATCCAAATTGAACAGGTTAACATAGAAGTAGAAAGTGATATAAAATCTGTTATGTGCTTGTCTGATGATACAGTAATGAAGGCTTGAATCCTTTTTCCTGCAAGTCCCCGCAGGTTTTTGCTTATTGATCCTTCCATATGGTTGAATAATCTGGAGTCATATAGAGGGCTTTGTTCTTGCTTATAAAATTAGTAGACTCATGCAAATGCGATTGAACTTTGTTTTCTTGTTTCTTGATTTTTGATTTTAATACTAGTATTTTTGTGTCTTATACTACAAACGTTATAGATGTGGTTGGGCTTGCAGCAGGGAATGGAAATTCCTGTCTTATTTCATTAATGTTTTTGTATGTGTTGTTGTGCATGTGCTTGACACATTAGGAAACTCTGCTGGGCAGGCTATTGAACTGTTATTACAGAAAGGGGTGCCAGAATCACATATCATATTCCTCAATCTCATCTCTGTAAGTAAAACCTTACATTTACCTGTTATGAAAAATCTGTGGAAGCAACAGCATACTTTTGTCCACCTTCCTTGGTTTTTGTTTTTTTGTCTTTTATTCTTTTTTCTTTCAGTGCACTCTGAACAAAATTATCTGTCTGTGAGGCACAACTTTCGTACAACACTATCATTCTCTTTGGAACTCTTTAACATATCTAGGGAAACTGCAATCTTGGGGTTTCGTCATCTTGAGGCTTTTAAATTCTATCTGTATTCTAGTCTATTGCAAGCTTCTTTGTTCTAAAAATTGCAGCATTGTATTACAGGCTCCTGAAGGAATCCACATGGTCTGTAAACGGTTTCCAAGGCTGAAAATTGTAACATCTGAGATAGATGTATCTTTAAATGAAGAATTCCGTGTAGTTCCTGGGATGGGTGAATTTGGTGATCGCTATTTTGGGACAGATGACGACCCCCCTGCTCCAACATCTGAAAATGCCTATAGGATACAGCAGAATCCCAAGGTAGCACGGGATGTTTTCCCTCCTCCCTTTTGCTAAATGTTAAGATTATTGGGCAATTTTGTTGAGAAGAAGCATATTTGAAAATTTAAAGGGTTCTTATTTGTTCATTCTTAACATCCCTTTCAATGGTGGGAGATTGCTTCATTTGTGGCATGGCAACATTCTTTCCAGGTATAAATAACGAGTGTTCAGACCCAAATTCTGCCTTTGCAATATTTTTCCAGATGAAAAAATTTGAGCTAAGCTTAGCAGTGGCTGTCAGGGCAACGTGTCACATTTTTTATGATAATATTGGTTGTGTAATAGAGTCCCTGGCCACGTGCAAGTGAAAATTAGTGATTCTTTATTTGTATCAACAATTATGACTTTTTGGACAATGATTCTTCTCAAGCTTTGCCAATCTGACTAGAATGAAGACCTCTAGTAGACAGTTGCAACCATTGATCAGACGCTAAGACAAATTTTTATAAAAGTGATCATGTCACGTTGAGTTCCAAAGGCTTTGTGTATATGAGTGGAAGAACAGCACATTTTGTGTTCTAATAAGTTCTTTTCTGTATGTAGTATTTATCATGTAAGAAATGAAGGAATATCATTTGAAGAATGCGCCCTAAGATTTCATGATAGACCTTCCAATGTTATTTGAAGAAATAACCAATTAGCAAAGTAAACACATCTAAAATGTCCTTAAATCGGACAACTCATTGTTTGATGGCTATTGTCTCCTGAATACTTTCTTTTTCTTTTCATGGTATGTTATGATGGTTAACCTTCCTTATCATGAAGCATCTGTGATTTCCAGTGGCAGAGATATCTTTTTTTTGCTTTTTGAGGTCCCAAACGAAGTTTTATCTTTGGATTTCAGCATTTGTGACAAGTTTTAGAATATCTGAGAATGTAGGTTTTCACAAATTCTCACAATCATGGAAGATTTTATGTATATAAACTGTGGTTGAGATTTGAAACCTTCCCAGTATTTGAGTGGACACCCCACCCATTATTAGGGGATTAGTCAATAAGCTGACCATGAGGACACAGTCCTTGTGAGGACCATTTCTGCATCTTAAATATTGGACATGTGACTTTGCTAGGACACATGTTTGGCATCAAACATGTGTCGGACATGTGCCCTACACATGTCTTGACATGTCTGACACATACCTGCGGAAAAGACACCTGTGGGGCCTATAAAAAGCATTTTTCATTTGACTTTCTCACTTTTAATTGCAGGGAAGGATCTCTAATGGTATTTCATTGTGCAGGTGAAGGGTAGACTTGAAAGTATTTGAAAACTTTTATTGTGGATTAGCAAACCAGGTTTGTTCTTTTTTCCAACAACTGCATTTATTTTATTGATTGTACAGAAATCATGGCTCAATCATCAAGGGCCACTTGTAAAGGTCAAAGGAAAGGGAGAAATGGCACTATTGGTGTTGCCTGGCCCCTTTCTTCAAGTTCATCTGTATCTGCTAGTGTTTGCTTTGCTACAAGTGCAGCTTCCAATGCTGAAAACAACTTTGCTCTAGCAATAGAGCAAGCTCCAGAAAATAAATATTTGCTGTGGAGGTATGCAACAAGACAGCAAGTGCCCGGGGCAAAGTTTGTTGCAGGAGGGAATGTTTTCTGTACATCTAATTTCTGCAATATTCAATACAAGAGCACCTCCCACTGAGTTAAGGTCCATTTGTTGGCCTATGACTCTAGACTTGGGGCATGTAAAACTGGGAATGCTGCCAAATGAAAATAAATGGAAAGAGAGGATGATATTGGCTTGGGGAAGGTAGCAGCAGTAATTAGGAAACTCAAAAATGGGGATCCTCTGCACTCTTGAGAAAGCCATCTAGCAGATTTGGGAGTAGGACTGAAAATTCCTAAGCTGGAATCCCTACTGCAGGAAACTGATGTTACTTCTCCTACTTGATTAAATCATACAAGTTATTTACTGTCTTCTACGGTAAATTTCGAAGTAAATACATCTGCAATGTTCACTTAATTTACATATATGCAGAAACAAAATACTGAGCAAGAAAGAAAAATACAACACTTAGGACATAGTTATTTTTGGACAAAATGTCCCCGGAAAAACCCAATGCGGGAAAACTGGTGCAACAACTTTGAGGGTTTTATTAGTATGTAGGAGAAATTCTGAGTACAATTCTAAGATGCTTACTAGCAATTGGATACAGAGAGAATACTGAACAAAAGACTGGTGAAATGATCTCACCCTGTCACTGGAGAATCAGTAATTGATCCTTCAGCTCTGGAGGTTCTGCGTCACCCTTTGTGTGGCCTCTGCGCAGAACTATGCCACCTTGGGCAGCTTCTGCGTCACCCCTCCTGGGTATTATGCTGCCTCTCCTTTGGATCCTCTGTTGGCTGAAAAATAGACTTTCTGCCTCCTAGACTCACACCCTGGCTTTCGGCAACTAAACTTCGACTTCCCTCAGCAACAACTCGACTTCCCCTCAAGGACTGCGCTGCCTCTGCATTAGCACTGCATGGGCCAGCGTCAACCTTCCTCTGGACGTATTTCTGTTCTCCCTCTGCCTCTGTACTCTCCGGAAATTCCTTCTTCTGGATTCTCACTTCCCCTCTGCTGCAAGAAATTTCTTCAATCGATTTTCCTCCTGAGAACTTCTCACTTCAGAAAATCAATTTTCTCAATTTCTCTGTGTGTCTTCCAAATGACCCTCAAACCCCTTCTTATATCTTCCTGTTGGACAACCAACTGCCTAGATTAAAACACAATCAAAGGCTCAGATCGTTTTGACTTGATCCATGGTTTTTTCTAGAAGTTTCACCCCTGATTAGATTAATACCCATTAATATTTTAATTTTCCTAAGTTTAGACTTAGGAACCCCATTAAAAATATTAATTATTTTAATAAAGTCACCTCTGGGTGGAATTTCTAAAAACGCTTTCTAGGTTCTTTGGAATACTTGTGCCCAAGTCTCCCTGCGAAATTTGAGGCTTACAGCACAGCCAGTGCTACTCCAAATCAGAAAGGACCACAATTCAACCAACACGCAAGAGGCTGGCTTCAAGTGGTGGTCCAGTGTACAAGATCATTCAACGAGAGAAGTGAAAGGAGGTTGATATTACCATTGGCTTTTCTTTTATTGCCACTTTATTTCATTTAATGTTGCATGGTATCCTTTGTTCATTGAGATGTGTTGAGCTCTAGTTGAACAAGCTCCAACAAGATATCTGCCTCGCAGATTAGATAAGCTTAGAACCACATTGTTGGTTAAGGCAAAGAAGGTGGATAAAATCTTAGAACCTATTAAATCATCATGGCCTTTCTCTAGTGTCAATATTGTTTTTTTTTGGTAGAAAATTTCTTAGTTCTATAGCCCTCCCAGTTTCAGTTTATTTTGCAAAAATTTAATGCCCACAGCCCCAAACAAGTAAGTCTGATATATAAAACTTCTACAAATTTTAAGAGAAACTGTCAGGGCTACTCTACTCCATTTAGTTTTCAGTTGATAAGAAAAATAAATAACAAGCACGCACACAGAATTTTAACACACTTGTACACAGTGAGTTTTGGTCAACAGTGACCCTGGAAAAAACCCAGCGGGGAAAGCCAGTGCTAAGGAGGAATTTGTATTTGCTTGTCAAGAAAACTATTACAGAGATAATAACAAAAAATGTACTTATCTCTCCCTTGGGAAGAGTAACACTATCAGTCCTCTGGACTGCAAACATTGCTTCTCTGGCCTACAATTCTCAGACTTCAGTCCAGCCTTGGTTACCTGCAAATTGAGATTAAGACTGAGTTTCTCTCTCCTTGAAAATTCGGGCCTCTTCACACAGACTTTAACTGCCTTAAACTTGGGTTAGTCAACTTTCATTAAATGCTCAGATCTCCTAGAAATTTGCGCTGCCAGTCTTCCCTGCTGTCCCGAAATATTCGCTGACTGCTACAGGTGCCTTGGACTGAGTGCAGAAGTTAAACTAGCTGCCAGGAAATGCATGCAACCTTTCTTTTAGCCTCTGCCACAAAATTCCTCCAACCAGATCCCTATTTCAACCTCAAAATCTGTGCATAACAGCTCTGGTATTCTCCTAGAATTTCGTGATGTTTATCTCTTGCTGTAGGATGATTTCCTCCTGCAAAATTGTTCTTCTCCTCTACCAACTCGAGCTCCTCTCTAGCTCTCTCCTTTTCACATCTCCAAAATGCACATTGAAGAATTAATTAGCCTCTCAAACCTTTTCTCCCTTTTTGTCTTCCATAAGATAGGTGAACCCTAACACTACTGATCAAGGGCTGAGATTAGATCTCAGCCCTTGACCCCCTCTCATGTAGTAACCCTCATTTAATGAATTCCTAGCCACTTTAATATGTTTTGTACTATGTACTTTTTCTTCTCATAAAATTAACTTTAAAACTTAAAGTAACATCAATATAAAGTACCTAGTACATGTACTACATAAAGTGTTTTTTTACCATGACTTTAATATAACTCATAAAGTCACATGACAGAAAGGTGTGTTAAAGTGTCTTACTAGGCAAATAAAGCTAATGCACTAGGAAACAGCTCCTTGGTTCCCTTATTTTTAACACTCTCTTACCGAGGAAGGTGTTTCTGTAAAATCCCCTTGTAAAAATACCTTTGTTATGCCAATAATTTTCTGAGTGCATTTGATGTATTTTTGTTGGGAGATTTTTTCAAACAGTTAGAAGACTAACATACTGTAGGTGATTCTCATAAATTTGGTTCCCATGACAATTTATACAACGCTTCATATACACCAAAACAGCTTCCAAACAAACTTACACTACTTATATCAAACCCAGAATTTAATACACCACTGATATGAACCATGTCACAAGAGATTGAGTGTCTTTCATTAAAGTAAATGACCCAGAAACATATCAGCAATGAATTTATTAGCACACAGGCATGTAAACAGTTTGCTACAAGGCACAAAACTCAGATTTAGAACCCTGATAATACTTCAGCAAGCAGACCTGTGCCCAATATATGATTTGATGATGGGTATCAGCTCCCAATGGCATATATACATACTTTGAATATATTTCACTGTGCACAACAACTTAGTACATCCCAATAACTAGAGATTCGACCTATTTTCAAGCTTGGAATGTCTCCTTACAACGCTGCCTTCCTCCAAATAGATAAATTACCTCTGTGTGTACCCTAATGGATTGATTTTTAGGAAGGGTAGACGGAGTCTTGTGCCCAAAATGCACCCAGCCGAAGATATGGCACTCGACCAGCAAATGAACTACTTCGACCAAGAGAAACTTGGCCAAACTGAGTGAGGAAGTTGACCATCGCAGATGCACACGCCCAACAAGTGATATGACAATGATTTCGACCTCATAACCAGAATAACTTGACTTCCTTGGTAGCATAACTCGTCTAGAACAAAGATTTTGTCATACGCCCTGCCCTCTCTTTACAAAGGGAAATTTGCTTCAAGGTTCATATTTGGCACTTATCTTTCAGGGAATAGGCTATAATAACCAATGGAGAGATGATCCATATAAAATCCGTTACTTCCAGCAAATGCTCCCTACACATAAAGATGTATAGAGAAAACTATAGCAGAAGTCAAAATCAACTGATAAAACCTCTTTACTCCAATATTTTCTGAAAATCTTCTTCTCCATGAAAGCACAATGGTGGAATCTGTGTGATTTCACTTCTTGAACTAGTTAGAGTGTACCGTTTCAACACTAAAACTAGCTATGGTGGCTAGGATTCTCCAAATCCTAAACCCCTCTAAAAAAACTCTGCAAGGGCTATTTCTTAAAAAACACAAGTGAATGAATGATGAGAGGTCCCCTCATTTCCATTTTTATAACTCACTTACTGTTTCCTTCCAATTAATGTTAAAAACACTTTTCTTTTCTTTATTTAATAAAGTAACCTTTTCTACTAATTAAAACCACTTTTAACCCCAAAAAATGCTTAATTTGCCTCCATGGTCACATTGACCACCCAAAGATCTGCCCTGTAGATCTTTTTGCCCGATTCAACGAGCTATTACACTAAGGTGTTTCGCCATGTAATCAACCGGAAACAACACCTTAAATGTTATTAATTAAAATATGACTGTTAATAACCTCCTTTTACGAGAATTGCTGCAATGCAACAGAACCAAGAGTGAACTGTGCGAAACTGATCGTGATGGTGAAATATGGAAAACAATCTCAGTCGAGCCCTGTAGAGTTGCTCAAAACCCTCCGGGCCCACCAATAATGTAATCTAGCTCTTGTGACCCGGTTGACATAAGCTTCAATGACTCGAAATCTCATCACAAGATAATGCAAAAATTAGGGACATTATAGTTTCTCACCACTCCCATCCTGTTTCTGAGATACACATGCTTGCCCCTTGGTAATTACTTGGTGAGAATATCTACAACCTGTTCATCGATGGATATATATTGAAGCCTCATTGCTTCTCTCTGAACCCAATCCTTGATGAAGTGGTACGTGATCTCTATGTGCTTTGATTGGTCATGAAATACTAAATTCTCCATGAGTTTAATGCAACTCTGATTATCACGGTATATTGTGGTGGTCTCATCCTCTGACCAAATAAGCCACATATAATCTTGCGAATCCAAATAACCTCACAATTGGCCTAACTAGTTGCAATATACTCAACTTTCGCTAAGCTTAGCGTCACCGATCTCCGCTTCCTATTGAACCACGACATAATTGTTAAACCCAACATGATACAACATCCAAAAGTACTCTTCCGATCACTAGCACTGCCCACCCAATCTAAGTTTGTACGCCATGTCAACTTGACTCCATCTCCTTGAATATTGTCCAAACCGTAGTCCACTGTTGATTTTTAATGTACCTTGGACAAATGGTTTGCCATGGGTTAGTCTCTACCTAAGGAAAAGTGTCCAAAAGAATTCTTTTCCTAAGTGACTTTATAAGTGGTAAAGTCAATGTTAAATTATAAAGTGAAAAGTGACTTTAGACATAAAGTACAATGTGGGTACTTTATTTAATGGGTGAGTTAAAAAATAGAAAGTGAGAATCAAATGCACATTTATTCTCATCCCTTGATCTAAATGAGCCATTAGATCTTAGGGTTGCCCAAAATTCATTTAGGGAAACAAAAGGGGGAAAAGAAAAGTGAGACTGCATTCATTCTTCATGAGCAGATTGGAGAAAGGAGGCTGAGAGCTGGAGAAAAGTTATGAAGGAGAAATTTGTTGTATCAAGCTGAAGGAGTGATTTTTGGGCAAAGTCGGGCATGAAAATCAAGGAATAGAAGACAATAGAAAGTATAGTACGAACAACATTGAATGCTGTGAGTTGCACGCCATTCGAGAGAAGTTTATTTATTTATTTATTTTTAAATCTGTACAGTACACATCTTCAAGTGGGCACAAAAATTGAGGCAAAGTGGGCACAATCTTCAAGGAGTTTTGGGCTGAAGAGATAAGTAGTATTTTGTTGTTTTGTTTTGTCTGCAAATGTATTTTTCCTGAACTTGAAATATAAATAAATTTGAAGAGCTCTCTAACAGGTTTTCCCTGGAGAAGATTGAAGGGGTTTTGCCTGGGTCTAAGTTGACCAAAAATCTGTGTGTATTTTTATGTGTGTTGCTGGTTTGATTATGTCCATATTTATTTTCATCATGTGTTGGCAACCCCATGTGTTTTAATCTGAAAATTTCATTTCCAAAATTCTATATGTTGAATGTATGTTTATGGGAAAGGGCATTTAATTGAATGCGAGTGATAAGGTGAAATTAAAACTAGGTTGTGATTGCAAGAAACACTTTTTTAGTCATCAAATTTCAACATGGTTTCGAAGCTACAAGCTGAAAATTGCAGTTTGAACAACAGACAATAGTTGGGACAACAAACATTGGTTTGGACGACAAACTAAATTTTTGGACAGCAACTCAGTTTAGACAACAAATTGATATTTTGGGACAACAGGGTGAAATTTCACACAGATTGAACTTTTGGGACAGCAAGGTGAAATTTCACACAGACTGAACCTTTGGGACAACAAGGTGTGCTGGAAAGTTCATTTCTCCATTTTCTTGGTTTTGTAAATTTTGGACAGCAGTGATGACCATTTTCTTAAGGATAGAGGACAGACTGGATGGGATATCCAACTATGCCATTTGGAAGGACATAATTAAACAGTGTTTGAGGAGGCAACAGTTTGGGACATAGTGCGGCAAGTGGCTGTACCCTCCTACCGCTGCAAATGAACTTGCTGAATTCACAAAAAATAATGCGAAGGCAAAAAGGATTTTGATGGACAGTCTAAAGGATCATGTGGTTCCTCAGGTGAGAGGAAACACATATGCATATCAGATGTGGATAACTCTAACCACTCTCTATGAGAGTACCAATGAGAGCAGGAAGATGGTACCCAAACAACAATTGAATAACATCAGGATGACAAAGGCTAAAAGTGTAGTTCATTATCTTGGCAGGGTCAAACAGGTACATGATGATTTGACTGCTCTTGGTGAGACAATTGCACCCATAGAATTAGTCAGGATAGCTATAGCAGGACTTCCTAAGTCTTGGGAGGTCTTTGGAGATGTTGTTACCTCTAGGGAGAATCTTCTCAATTGGGACAGATTCTGGGATGATTGTGTGTAACATGAGATATAAAAGACTGACAGTGGTGGGGTGAAGATAACAGATGAGGAGGATGTAGCCTTAACAGCCAGGGGGAAGAACAAAGGGAAGGCCAAGAAATGGGCCTCATCAAATGGGGCTAAGGGAAAGGAGAAGAAGAACAAGAAAGATACGGACATGTCCAACGTCAAATGTTGGGCATGTTAGAAGATGAGACACTATGCTGCTACGTGTTCCGAGAGGAAGAACAAGGGGAAGAAGGGTATTGCAGCTTCAGCAGAGGTGGAGCAGTTGTTTCACAGTTTGACTAGGACTTTTCATTTATTACTTCTACATCTAGTAGGAGTACATCATCCAATGTGTGGTACATAGACAACGGGGCTTCCCGCCATATGACAAGTGCATGTGAGTTCTTTTTAGAGCTTATAGAGAGGGAACTTGATATTGAGATTGTACTAGGAGATGACCGCACTGTGAGAGCTATTGGTGTGGGGACTGAGACCTTTGAGAGGGAGTCTTTGCCTCCTTTGAAGGTCATGGATGTTTTGTATGTTCCAAGAATGAAGAAGAATTTGATTTCAGTGTCTGCTATGGAGGAGAAGGGGTTTGACGTCACTTTTTTAGGAGGGAAGGGATTGGTGCATCCCAGGGGAGCTTCCATCACTTCGGCCAAAGTGATTGGAGTTAGATCTGGGAAACTATACAGGTTCAGTTTTCTATTGGCAGGGGCATTGGTGAGTAGCACATCTGGTAGCACTCACCCCAGTACCACCAATAGTAGAGACTTGTGCGAGTTATGGCACCAGAGGATGGTGCATATGCATCATGGAGCTTTGAGAGTACTGAGGGAGATCACTATTGGAGTTACTGATTTTAGTGTCGAACATTATGAGGTCTGCAGAGGGTGTGCTTTGGGCAAGTACACCAAGTTACCATTCCCAGCGAGCGACATTAGATCTACAGGTATACTAGACTTGATTCATACTGATGTTAGTGGTCGTATGTCTCATGTGTCTTTGGGTGGTTATGAGTATTATGGTATATTCATTGATGACTACTCTAGGAGTACTTGGATATATTTCTTGAAGACCGAGGGTGAGGTCTTCAGTCGCTTTAAAGATTTCAAAGCTCTTGTGGAAAACCAGACAGGTAGGAAGATTTGGTCTTGAGGTCAAATAATGGTGGTGAGTACACCAATGGTGGATTTTCTGACTTCTGTGCATAGGAGGGCATTAGGAGAGAGTTCACAGTTCCTTACAATCCCCAACAGAATGGGGTATTTGAAAGGAAGAATAGAGCTATTGTTGGGGCTGCTAGAGCGATGATTCGTGATCAGGGTTTGCCTCTGTTTTTGTGGGTTGAGGCTTGCAATACTGTTGTTTATCTCCAGAATAGGAACCCTCACAGAGTATTGGGGAAAGTGACTCCAAAGGAGGCTTTCACTGGAGAGAAGCCTCATGTGGCACATCTTTGTATCTTTGGATGTCTCACATATTCTTATATCCCCAAAGAGCAGAGGACGTAGCTCGAACCCATGGCAGAGAAGGGTATTTTTATGGATTACAACGAGACTTTGAAGGCCTATCGGACCTTCATTCCTTCTAAACGGAGATGGTGATTAGGAGGGATGTGAGGTTCGAGGAGGAGAGGACCTATCAGAGATCACAGGAGTATGATGAGAGAGAGTCACAAACTTCTCCTTAGCAGGGAGGTCAGGTACAGGGAGGAGGACCTTAGGGTTCTGGATCGAGTGGTAGATGAGGTACTTCAATGTCAGTGACATCTGGGGCACCAGAGGCAAGTTCACTGAGCACTTCTTTTGGGAGTCCTCTAGTGCAAAGTTCACATGGCACTTCAGCTAACACAAGCACACGTGCCAGTACAGGTTCTTCGAGGACAAGTGCTGGTACAGGCACACTAGGGTCAGTTGGCGGACCTTCAGGTTCACCAGATTGGGGGGCAGAGGTTGAGGTTCCTTATGGGGAAGCTTCTTAAGGGAAGAGGAGGCCCAAGTGGCTTTAAGACACCTTAAAGGAAGCGAAGTTTGTCGGTCCTCCGAAGAGGGTGAACAGGGAGAGTGTGCCACCTAAGCGGTTTTGCAGTTATGTAGGTAAGGATACTAGCATTGTTGACTCTGAGCCTACTAGCTATGAGGAGGTTGCTAGCTAGGAGTTATGGAGAGAGGCTATGGTGGAGGAGTATGCCTCCATCATTAAGAACAATTTCTGGGAAGTGGTGCCTAGGCCTGAGGGCAAGTCAGTTGTGACTTCTAGGTGGCTCTACAAGATCAAGCATGCTGCGGATGGCAGCATTGAGAAGTTGAAGGCGAGGTTTGTGGTTAGAGGGTTCTCACAGATATAGGGAGTTGACAATGATGAGACCTTCGCTCCCGTAGCTTGATACACTTCTATCCGGTCCCTTATTTCTATTGCTACAGAAATGTGTTGGCAGATCCATCAGATGGATGTGAAGACCACATTTCTGAACAGAGTTATAGAGGAGGAGGTGTATGTTGAGCAGCCACAGGGCTTTGAGGTACTTGGGCGGGAGACCCATGTATGCCGGTTGAGGCGAGCACTCTATGGACTTAAGAAAGCTCCGAGAGCTTGGTATTCAAGGATTGATACTTACTTGCAGCAGATGGGTTTCATGAAGAGTGATGCAGATCTGAACCTATACTACATTGTTGTAGGGGATGATCTGCTCATTCTTGTGTTGTATGTTGATGACTTGTTCATTACTGGGGCAGAGAGACTGATTAGTGGTTTCAAGGAGGATCTTGCTATGGAGTTCAAGATGAAGGACATTGGGATGATGCATTACCTTTTGGGGCTTGAGGTGTGGCAGGAGGAGGGGCATATCTTTCTGGGGCAGGGGCAGTATGTTGTGGATGTGTTGAGCAGATTTCACATGGCAGACTATAGACCCATGTCTACACCTATGATCACCAACTGGAAGAAGCTTCATGCTTCAGATTCTAGTTTGGTGGATCCTACATTGTGTAGGCAGCTTATTGGGTCCTTGATGTATCTGGTCAACAATAGGCCAGATATATGCTTTGCAGTGAACACACTTAGCCAGTTCATGGTTGAGCCTAGGAAGGTGCACTAGGTAGCTGCACAACACATTCTTCGCTACGTGCAGGGGACTGTTGACTATGGTTTGGACTATAGGCGGGGAGATGGAGTGAGGTTGGCAGGTTACACAAATTCAGATTGGGCAACCGTGCTTCTGACAGGAAAAGCACTTCAGGGTGTTGCTTCGGATTGGGTTCGACAGTTGTGTCGTGGTTTAGTCGAAAGAAAAGGTCAGTTGCTTTGAACTCTTCTGAGGCTGAGTATATGGTTGCTAGTCAGTCTAGTTGTGAGGTAATTTGGTTCGCAAATTGCTATATGGCCTATTTGATCAAGAGTTGAGACCGACAGTTATTCACTGTGATTATTAGAGTTGCATTAAACTCACGGAGAATCTAGTGTTTCATGACAGGTCAAAACACATTGACTTCATATATCATTTCATCAGGGACTGTGTTCAAAAGGGGGCAGTGAAGTTGGAGTATATATCAATAGATGAGTAGGTGGCCGATGTTCTCACTAAGTCCTTGCCAAGAGGCAAGCATGTCCATTTCAGGGATAAAATGGGTGTGGTGAGAAACACTTTCCTCGGTAAGAGGGAGTGTTGATTTTTAATGTACCTTGGACAAGTGGTTTCCCATGAGTTAGTCTCTACCTAGGGAAAAGTGTCCAAAATAAATCTTTTCCTAAGTGTGACTTTATAAAGTGAAAGTGACTTTATAAGTGGTAAAGTCAATGTTAAATTATAAAGTGAAAAGTGACTTTAGACATAAAGTACAATGTGGATACTTCATTTAATGGGCGAGTTAAAAAATAGGAAATGAGAATTAAATGCACATTTATTCTCATCCCTTGATCTAAATGAATCTGATCCATTAGATCTTAGGGTTTCCAAAAAGTCATTTAGAGAAACAAAAGGGGGAAAAGAAAAGTGACATTGCATTCATTCTTCATGAGTAGATTGGAGAAGGGACGCTGAGAGCCGGAGAAAAGTTCTAAAGAAGAAATTTGTTGCAACAAGCTAAAGGAGTGATTTCTGGGCAAAGTTGGGCATGGAAGTCAAGGCATAGAAAACAACACAAGGTATAGTACGAACAACATTGAATGCTGTGAGTTGCACGCCGTTTGAGAGAATTAAAAAACAACAAAATTGAAAAAATCCGTACAGTATAGTTCGTATAGTTGTATTCGTACAATACATATTTTCAGCTTCAAGTGGGAACGAAAATTGAGGCAAAGTGGGCATGAATATTGAGGCAAAGTGGGCACGATTTTCAAGGAGTTTTGGGCTGAAGAGATAAGTTGTATTTTATGTTTTGTTTTGTTTGCAAATATATTTTTCTCGAACTTGAAAGATAAATAAATTTGAAGAGCTCTATAACAAGTTTCCCCGGAGAAGATTGAAGGGGTTTTGCCTAGGTCTAAGTTGACCAAAAATCTGTGTCTTTATGTGTGTTGTTGGTCTGGTTATGTCCATATTTATTGTCAACATGTGTTAACAGTGCTATGTGTCTTAATTTAAAAATTTTATTTCCAGAATTCTATATGTTGAATGTATGTTTAT
The DNA here is from genome assembly GCA_031772625.1 of Pinus tabuliformis. NCBI lineage: Eukaryota > Viridiplantae > Streptophyta > Pinopsida > Pinales > Pinaceae > Pinus > Pinus tabuliformis. The sequence continues at coordinate 1,244,379,734 of CM062818.1, forward strand.
GGGAAAGGGCATTTAGCTGAATGTGAGTGATAAGGTGAAATTAGAATCGGGTTGGGATTGCAAGAATTTTTTTTTAGTCATCAAATTTCAACATCCATTGTGTCCTGTAAGTACTTCAACACATGTTTTGCAACCATCGAGTGCACTCTCTTGGGCTCCATCATAAATTGACTCAATGTGTTGACTGTCAAACAAATATCCAGTCTAGTGTTGACCAGATACATCAAAGAACCAATCAACTGAGGATACGAGGTGGGGTTCACCAACTCGGAATCTGAAGCATGCAACTTCTTCCAATTGGTGATCATAGAAGTAGCTATAGGCCTGCAACCCTCCATATGAAATCTCCTCAGTATGTCCCCTGCATGCCCGCCTTGGCCCACGAAGTTATGCGAATCCTCCTTTCAAACCTCATGTTGAGAAATCTAGGACATAATAATATGGTGATTTGTCTTCTATTGATACGTGCTTGTGAATGCTTTTTTACTTCTTAGATTAGGATCTTCTCTTGCTTCTTAGATTAAGATCAAACAACTATTAAACCATAAACCATAAAGAGACAAGAGACACAGAATATAGGCTATCAGCCAAGGCCGAAACCTCTCCCACTTGAGAGGAAAACCTGAACAAAATCTTCTCATAGAGACTTCAATTGACAAATACCAAGACCAAAATCCTTGACCTATTTGCCACTTGAAGACCAAGACACAAAACTTCCTTGATGAGATCCATAGTTAACTATAGTCAACCTTCTACTCCTTTCTCCTTCTCGGCTTTTCTTCAACTTCAGCTTCCTTCTGCTTCAAACCTGCAACTTTCTTGGCCTCCTTGGAAACCCTAGTTGCAACACATAAGAGAGATATATGGTGAATTAAACCCTCAATCTTCTTCTCTTGGACTGAATGGCCTTCTCCTCCAACTCAGCTTGATGAATTGACTTATATCTTTCTTGAATCGGCTTCAATCACAAGAAGACAAAGTTCGTCCTTTTCTACAGCAATAACAATCCTCTTCTTCACACATGTGAGAGGAGATCAACCCTAAAACAATCACAAAGCACTCCCAAAGACTTCACTCATTTTCCTTCTCTCTTCGTTGATGATTAGGATTCTTCTAAGTGACCTTCACAGTCCTTATTTTAGACTTGACCTTAACCGAAATTCTGCCTTCTAAAATGAGGTCGAGTGACCTATTTATAGTTGTTTGAGAGAGGGTGAGCCGACATGTCTATTTGAGAGATATTATTATTATTATTCTTGAAGCTGACTTGTAGGAGGCGTCTTTCCTTGGTCTTTGAGGGCCTTCCTATACATTTAATGACTCGTACAAAAATTCTACATGCCCAAGAAGGGTCCTTCATACATGACATTGAATCAAATTGACTTTTATGACTAGATGACAAAACCTAAAGGTTCTCAATGGGAACATTAACTAAAATAAAATTCCTTGATTATGAAACCCATGATTCAAGTACTTGATTATTTCTGATCATTATTATGTTTGAGATGTTGTAAATAATATTTCATCCTGCAAATTATTTCCAAAGCGACACCAAGTATTAGGATTCGAGGAGATTTTTTGCATGAAAATGTTTGGATGAAATCAAAGTGCAGGTGGTTTCATCAGAAAGTAATTAGAAGCAACTTTCCAACGGTATATCCTGTGCCCAAATCCGACTCCTGGATTGAAAGATAGTCCAGAATGAATCTTTCCCTTCAAAAGCAGATAACGGCGTGGGAATTATTTATGCTACAATTTCAAATTATATTTGCATCATCCTTATGAAAAATTGTTTCCCCATTATGAATATGCCATATGATTTTTAACTCTAGCCGGGACCCACATAACCATCACCCCATTTCTAGATTTCCATTGAACCCATCATGCCAATTTTATGTCTGTTTCCATAAACTCTAGCCACTTCCATTTTTTGATAATAGTCCAACTCTAGCCACATTTTCATTTGTTTCATATATATCACAAACTATGCCAAAATCCTTTTATTTACATCACATCGCATTACATAAAGCCCAACACAACCCCCAAGGAATAAACTGGGCCTGCAGGCCATGTGTTGCCATATAGCATCATCCCGCTATCGGATATCGCAAAGTCTCGCTCGCCTATAATGCAAAGTTTCTACCCGTTCGCCGATTGCGATAACCCCTCCAGATGCGATATTTTATAGGTTGAAATTTGTTACAGTGTCGGGTCTGGTTCGTTAGTAAAGCACTATAGAACAGGGTAAATGATCCTGCTCGCCGATTGGGATAACGCCTCTTGGATGCGATAATTTATAAATTGGATTTTGAAAGGTTTTTGGGTCCGGATTTGTGGTTAAGCCCCTAGCAGATACGATAAGTTATGCAATAGATTTGAAAGGGTTTTCGGGTCCGGGTCTATCGTTCCACTCCCGTATACCTTCTCCGATTACGATAAAGTCAGACGGACGCAATATTTTATATATCGCAGTTTCCAAATTTTCAAGTCCGCTTCATCTCCAAAACACGAAAAATCAGTGTAAAGCTCTGACCTAGCTATGATGGAAATTTTTAAAAAGGGTCACACCTATTTAAAGACCCTTCATTTTTTAATGGCCCAGGTCATCACTCCACCAGATCAACGACTGATAATGCTTTTCGGCCCCCCCTGCCATCCTACCTTTATCAACCTGGTGGGGGGGGGTCTGAAAAGTGGTTTTTCCCACTAGGGCCCGTTGCTACATGCCCCTCCTTCATGATTTCGCACCCCCCCCCCTCTCAATACCGTTAACCACTCACCCCCATCGAAACCGGTCAACCCTCACTTCTTTCCTGCTTGATCTCGCTCCCGCTTATGGTTCCATCTCTCGACCTCCATTCACGCAGCGGTATAACTTACTGTCCCGATTGTATTCTTTTCCCCCAATCCTCAGCTGCCACGTGGCCCCTCCACGTGCATTCATTCATAATCCAAAATAATCACCCCTTTTCTGCCAAATATATTATGGTTAAAGGTTATTTCCCCAAATTTCCCATTTCACATTTTAACCTTCTATGATTAAAGGTTATTTCCCCAAATTTCCCATTAGTCTATAAATGGATAAATCAATGTAAAAGGGGAAATTTTTAAATTAAAATAACAGCAGAAGCAACAAAAGGGCAGAGGACAACGATGACACATTCAACACAATTTATTCAGCAAGTGGCAAAAGGACAGAGGACAACATCGCATATTCAACACAACAATGATCAAACAAAACGCAGTGAAAAGTGGGACAACACAACACATCTGCCAACAAGACAAACAACATTGCTCATCTAGTCACTACCAAAACGTCCAGAAACAACATCAACACTTAGCCAACTAATATTTTTTAAACAGTTTAGTCTATTTTTACACTTTTTGTAATAAAATCTTGAATTCTATTTCAAGATATTTGTATAGATTTTCGTAACAAATCTTGATATTTTGTAATAAATTTGTATAAATACTTCATCATTTGAAGTAATACATGTTGGATTTTGTACAAAAGAAAGCTATTTTATGTTTATCAAGCCTCAGTGGACTTATCAGTAATAAAAATGACATTCTTCATAGGATTCATGTGTTGGACTATTTGGTGAAGTGCTCCTCTCATTGTCTGTGCTATTCCTTTGTTTCCATGTTTATGTTTTCTTAAAACTGAATTATCTTACAGAATGTTGATGAACATAATTTGTTGAAAAATACGGTCTGATTCTGGCTGTAGATAATTTCAATGTTTTCTTCTGATATCATGTTAAGGAATTCTTAATTGCTTGTTAACTTCAATTGAACCTATATCTTTTCTTTTGTTACATTTCATTTAAATCTAATGGATCCAGTTAGTTCAACTACCTTGCCCTATGAAACTCCTTTGAAAATATGAGATAGACCCCTGTTAAGCTTGCAGACTCCATTGCCCAATGGCTCTTCCCTTGCCATTCCAACCAAATCAATTTTAAAATCAAACTATGAACTTTCGTAACTAGCCTAATATCTAATACAACAAAGTTAAATCCTACAGAGAGAGCCCTCTCTGAAGTTGGCAGGGATATATCCCAACTTCCAAAGTAGGTTTGTGGTTACCTTTGTGATTTTCTTTTGCAACCTCGAAAAATTACAGAGTTCTAACAGTACTTACAAAATAATTTTATTTTCTTCTTTTCATCAATTACATAAAATCACAATTACATATGTCATTATGAAGATCAAACCTAGTTACACTTTTCAACACCTCCAAACCCAAAAAGTAATGCATCAATTCCACATCATTCATGTCAAACAATGAAGCAAGGTCCCTCTTGTATTGTTGGATGAGTTTGTCCTCTTCTGTAATAAACAATTCATGCACATACAAAACTAGAATGAGTGGATCATCATCAACCATGATGAAATAAAGGTTCAGATTTGCATCACTTTTATGGAAACCCATCTTCTGCAAGTAGGCATCGATCCTTTCGTACCCGGCACTCGACGCTTGCTTCAATCCATATAAGGCTTTCTTAAGCCTACACACATGAGACTCTCTGCCATGCACTGTAAAGCCTTGTGGTTACTCAATGTACACCTCCTTTATAACCCCATTGAGAAAGGCGATCTTCACATCCATCCGATAAATCCTCCAATGCATCTCAGTTGCTATAGATATCAATGCTCTAATGGAGGTATAACGAGCAACTGGTGTGAAGGTCTACCCACAATCATCTCCCTCTACATGTGAGAACCCGCACGCCACAAAATGATCTTTGAACTTCTCCATGTTGCCATCCGCAATATGTTTGATCTTGTAGAGCCACATGGAAATCATTAATGACTTCCAATTGATATAAAAATAAACATTTTGAACATAAATATAACTAAAAAGTTACACATTTTGATAATTTCTTGCTAGAAATGAGATGTCAAAATCAAATTTTTTATAGGAAACATCTAACAGAAAGTTGTTAAATAATATTTTTTTTATGAAAATCATGTCAAATAATAATAATAATCATAATTTTTTTCAAAAAATAATGATTCACATAAAAATTAAAGTGAAAATCACATAATACAAATATTAAACATATAACAACATTAACTGAATACTTATTATTCTCATAAAATGTCAAAGTCAAAACATTACAAGTATAACTAATTAATAGATACAAAAAATGAGCTTGATTTCCAAGCATAACTTAAATTTAATTAATAATATCACGTAATCCAAACTCTTCATCTTTTAGAGTTTCATCACTGTGTCTTCCACAATATTTTCTTCTCCAATTTACTCATTTTCCTCTTCTGATGGATCTTTGATGCCTGCGAATCTCCCAATGTATGCCTTTCCAATCATTCCATCTAATGGTGGTTGAGGTTTCTTTCCCTTTTTTGTCACATGCAATTCATTAAAATCCCCTTTCCTCAACCCAATTTCTTGCATTGCATCTGGAAGAAATTGAAGATCATTAATTTTTTGCTGAATAGATTTGCACTGTTCTGGGTCTTTTTCAATGGCAATTGTAGAAAAAGCTATAGACTCACAAGCTCATGTAATCTAGTAAAACAAGAGAGAAGAATCTAATTCTACTTTTTACAGCAAAAGCCCATAAAAATCGAGCAAACAATAATCAATAGAGGAAGAGAATCAAAAGCACATAACACAATAAATATTTGGGGAAAGCCACAGCGCAAAACCCCACTATCTATTTTGTATCAATCCAGAAAATCAAGATGAAATTACAATGCTTGTTCTCTCTTGAACAATCCCAACACTCAACAAATTCAATATCCAACTCATAAGAAAGCTCAAGGCCAAAGCTTAGCCAATTCACAAGCTCTCCAAGTCTCTAGTCCAATGTGTAATTCATATGAAGGATGACTTGTATTTAAAGGGAAATAAAACCTCTAAAAATAGCGCAATCCCTCAAGTATCAGTTCTTGAATGCATGCACTATCAGTGCAACTCAGAAAAATCTAAAACAAATAATACACTGTCCCTGCACTCTAGTCTCAACTGGGTCTTTCTCAGAATCGACATGCATGAGTTTCTGATGGTGGAATCTTCAATTAACTAGAGTAACACTAATTAGGTCACTAGTGTCCCAACTCACTGTTTACTCACTATTAGTTCATCAAATTGATTGGAACTAATTTAACTAGACTTAACTCAATAAACTGAGTTAACTAATTACAACTCATTCATAACTCATCCTTAACTCTTATAAGTTAGAGATAACATATACATGTCTTCTTTTTTTTCCACTGGAAAAATCCGTAATATTTCATTAAATATGAAAGATTACATATGTAGATGCTGTTAAAGCATATGCCTTGATTCATTGTTTGTCTGTACATTTTCTCAAAAAGTAGCATATCTATAATTGTTTGTTTTTCTGTTATCCGTTCTCTGTATGCTGTGCAAAATTGTTGCCATTTTTGCATCCTTCAGTCTATACAAAAAGTTTATACATAGTATACTGTCATTTCTAGTAGCTGCTGTCAAAAAAACTGCGGGTTGTTTATGTCGCCTGAAGACCCGCTGTAGGATAAGTCGGGTCTATATATGGGCGGTGATAAAATTTCCGCTCCTGCTGGTCCAAAAACTCTATGATTTCCCATAATCCATTCTCCATCAACGCGGCCTCCTTGGAAAGTTTATCAGCGTCCTGGTTATGTTCCCTGTAGATATGAGATACATGGATATGGTTAAAAGCTTCTTTGAACTGAAACACTTCATCAAGTATGACATTTAGTGTGTGCGAGTGACATGTAGATATTTTATTGATCCAATTTGTGACAATCTGAGAATCTCCAAATATGTTGATGCTGGTGCAAAGGTGACTTAATGCAAAATGTAGCAGATGACGAAGTGAAATGAGCTCAGCATAATTATTTGTTCCAGCACCCAGGCCCGCTTTGATGTGGTAGTAATGGTTTGCGGATTTGTGAAGGATGATGCCCCCTCCGCAGCTTTGTGCATTTGCTGCACCATCAAAGTATGCCCAAGGGGTATCTTGATCGATATTTGGAGGAGGGTTGTGTCTGCGCTGTTTTGGGGGTGGCGGATCTGGAAGTTCATTGTATGCAGTGATAATGCCTTCTAAAAGACTTCTAATTCGGATTTCCTAAATTAATTAAGTTAATTAAACTTAATTAATTATTTTTAAATTGCCATGAGAAAAGAATTCGAATCTAATTCACAGTTTAATTCAAGGACAAATTAAACTGAAATTTCTTGTTTCCGTTTCTCAACACTCCCTCTCAACAAGAAATGGATTATCCACTATCCCGATCTTTTCTTTGTGAAACTCGAATTTACATCTTGGCAATGCCTTTGTCAAGATGTCAGCATCATGCTCCTCCATGGGAATGTAATCTAACAACATGATCCACCTCAATACACAATCTATGAGATGATGCTACTGGATATCTATATGCTTGGACTGATCATGAAAAACTAGATTTTTAGAGAGTTTGATGCAACTCTGATTATCACAATACATCACTATTGAATCCATCTACTTACCAAACAAACCAACCGGGATCTTCCTCATCTAGATAACCTCACATCCTGCTTGAGTTGCAGACATGTACTCTACCTCTACCGAACTAAGTAAAACTAATCTCTGTTTCCTGTTGTACCAAGAAACTGCAGTTGACCCAATACTAAAGATCCCTCCTGATGTGCTCTTCCTGTCAGATGGACTCCCCGCCAAATCTACATTGGTGAAGCCTTGAAACTTCACTCCCTCTTTCCGTCTGTACCACAACCCAAATTGAGTAGTGCCTCTGAGGTATCTCAATACATTCTTTTTTGTCTTCCAATACAGCTTGGTAGGCCTAACCATCGCTTGACTAAGATGGTTAAATGCATAACACATCTGGTTCTTTGTTCACCAAATACATGAGTGAACCCACAAGATTCTTGTAAACAGTAGCTTCCACTACTTCTCCTGAAGTAGCATTCTCCTTCCTCCAGTTACCAACTAGAGGAGTCTCCATGGGTTTACTGCTCTCCATGAAAAATGTCCCTAAGTATCTCATTGGCATACTTTCCTTGAGAAACAAACAACTACCCATCTCCCTTCGATACCTCCATGCCAAGAAAGTAATGCATGAGCCCCATGTACTTCATCTCAAACTCTCTTGCAAGGTCCTCTTTGCAAGATTTGATAAGCTTCTCATCACTAGTCAGTGTGATATCATCTACATAAAGTACAAAGATCAAAAGCTTACCTTCCACCACTATGTGATACGAGTTCGCATCTGCTTCACTCTTCAGGAAGCCCAACCCAGTAAAGTAGTTATCTATCTTGGTGTACCAAGCACGGGGTTCTTGCTTCAGCCCATACAAAGCTCTCTTGAGTCGGCACACATGTGAATCATGGTCTAAGGTTTAAAAACCTTTGGGATGCTCTATGTACACATCTTTCTCAATCATGCCATTGAGGAAGGCAATCTTCACATCCATCTGATGGATCTTCCAAACCATTTGTGCTGATAGTGCCAAAATAGATATGATTGACAAGTACCTTGCAACAGGAGAAAAGGTCTCATCATAGTCAATCCCGTTTACCTGTGAAAAGCCATGGGCCACAATTCTGGCCTTATGCTTCTCTACACTACCATCTGCAGCTTGCTTTACCTTGTAAAGCCAACAGGAGCTCACAATTGACTTGTCCTCTGGTCTCTGGACCACATCCCAAGCATTGTTTTCAACTATGGAGTCATACTCCACCATCACATCAACCCAAACTGGTTGCTGCACTGCTTCCTGAAAGGAAGATGTCTCTGTAACAACACATGCACCCATAAGTGCCATGTATCCAGTGTACCTTTCTGGTGACCTCTTCTGTCTGTGCTGAGAAGAGGGTGCTCCCACATTCTCCTGTGCATAATCCAACAATCTGTCAGCCTCTCTAGTGCACTTTCTTCCCTTTATGGAAGACTTTGCCTGAGTGGATGTCTCCACTCTCGGAACCTCTACATGTGGCTGCTCCACATCAATCTGAGGCTCCTCAGCCTTAGGAACTAAAAGTTCCTCCTCCGCATGTAGCTCAAGCTCCCTCTCAAGGGACACTCACATGGCCTTCTCTTCATCAAACTTGACATCCCCATGAACCACTGTCATCCGACTAGTTTGCATGTACACCCGATAGTTGTGGGGAGTATCAATGTACCCCACAAAGATCCTCAATCTACTGTTGGCTCAAGCTTCTTCTGTGCATCTTTGATCACATGACAATAAACCGATGACCCAAAAATCCTAAAGTGACCAACATGTGGCCTCTTACCGGAATAAGCTTCCTTTGGTGTTTTACTATCAAGTTTCCAATGGGATTACGGTTTTAAACATAAACCGCTTTGTTGCGTGCCTCAGCCCACAAGTGTAGGGGTATGTCCTGATCATGCAACATTGCCCTTGCTGCCCCTACTATTCCCCTGTTCTTCCTCGCGGCAACCCCATTCTGTTGAGGGTTATGAGGCGCTGTCAACTCTCGTTTAATCCCTTCCTGTTAAAATTGGCAACTAGGGAAAAACTTCACGTTGGTCATCTTATTCATGGCTGATAATATTTTTATTAGATTCCTCTTGTCGAGAGGTGTAGGATTGATATAAAGATCATCCAATTCCAATAAGTATTCATGGAGATATGAATTTATTTTGATTATGGAATTATTATCAAGACGACCTACAACTCATGTAGGTTCGGAAGCTCAACAGTCGCATCTATTCAAACACCAACGTTGTGTATAAATACATGAGGACTTTTCCTCATTTGGACTCACTCATCTCATCACATCTCTCTCTCTCTCTTTCTCTACAACGCAAAAAAGAGTCTCTTCTCTACTGCGCAGAAAAGGGTCTCTCCCTCACACATGTGAAGCCGGGAGCTGTTGAAACTGAAGCTGCAACTGCATAAGTAAAGATTGACCTGCATGGACTAGAAGATCTCCTCATCTGAACTGCACTATAGGTTCATCTGAACCTCCTCTAAAAGCCGCAACTTTTGGTGGTGGAATCAAGTCAATCCGACAGACAGTTTGCAAGATATCGATTGCCCTAGTTTGAAGGAAGGTGCTGAAATTGAAGCTGCAACTGCAGAAGTAAAGATTGCTATGCGTGGACTAGAAGATCTCCTCATCTGAACTACTTTGTATGTTCATCTGAACCTCCTCTAGAAGCCGCAACTTTTGGTGGTGGAATCAAGCCAATTCGACGGTCGGTTTGTGAGATATCGTCTGCCCTAGTTTGATGATAAAGCCGCTAATGTTGATGCTGCTGATCTAGGGTTTGTTACTGCTGATATAAATAAGATTTATTGTACTATTTCTCTCTGCTGAATTGTTGAAGATAAAAGAAGATTTGATCAAAGGGTTTCCCCACACATTGTGGGGTTTGTCCCTGGCTACCCGCCACATCTTGTGTTTCTTGTCTTGGTTTGTTTTCTATCGATCGTTTAATGTTCTATCTGCACTTTACTTTATGTACATGTGATTTCTAGTCTGTGGAATATAATAAGGAAAAGAAGTAAACGGTTATAAGCATAGAACATACCTTAACTTAACACTTCCACTGCACAGAGGTTCTTAAACTCATGGGAGACATATTCTCCACCGTTATCACTCCATAGAGCTTTAACCTTGTTCTCTGACTCGTTCTCGACCAATGCTTTGAATTCACAAAACTTTGTGAATGTCTGATCCTTTCTCTGCATGAAAAATATTTAGCATTTACGAGAATAATCATCTACAAATATAACATAATACCTGTGTTTGGCGGTGGATACTTTCAAGAATGGTCCCCACACATCTGAATGGACTCTCTCCAGAATAGACTATGCTCAACTATCTCTATCTCCAAAGGAAGACTTGGTGTATTTTCCCTAAGTATAACCCTTGCATGTATCAACTTTCTTAAGCGTACCTTTGGGAATACCGGCAGAGATTTTATGCAATATCTTTAAAGCCCCATGATGCAAGTGGCCCAATCGTCTGTGCCACAACTCGTCGATGTCTCAGCTCAACATATTTTCGGCTTTTGAACTCAAAGCAACACAATCCTCTACCTCTTATCTTATAGAGATTCTGAACTCGAATCCGTATCTTCTTTACTTGACCTGTGGCTATGTGTCGAAGTAACGCCTTTCCTTTTGAAAAGATCACATCATAACCTTTATCCTCAAGCATGGCAACGGATACCAAGTTCTTCGTCAATCTGAGTACATGCATAACATTCTTCAAGGTGAGTGGAGCCGCATTCTCCCTCTTAAAAGTAATAGTGCCCACACCAGTAACACTATACTTACCATCATCACCCATCCCGATATGCATCTTGAGATCTTTCTCCTCCAGTTCACTGAATAACTCTTTGTCGTTAGTCATGTGGAAAGAAGCTCAATTTTCTAAGTACCAGACACTTCCGATCATTGAAGACATCATGCATGCAATGAGGGAAAAGTCCAATTCGAATTGGGAGGCCAAAGCCTCACGCGCCGCTCCTCCTAAGGACTTCTCCTTGGACTTCTTTAATGAACAATTTGTAGCAAAGTGTGTTGGGTCCCTATAATACTAGTGATTACCCTATTACTATTGTAGTTGTATCCTTTATTAATATTGTGGTGCTCCTATTGTCCCCATATTGTTGTTACTGTGCCCCATAGAATCCATCTATTGTTATTTTGTGGCTTTATATTATTATTGTTAGGTCGGCTGGGTTATATTGTGACTCCTTAGACTCCTATATATAGAAAGGAGGTTTTGTCATTTGAATCATCCAAGAATTGCTCATTTATGTAATGTAAAGGAGGTTGTCCCCTCGAAGAGATGAATTCTAAGGTGTGGATCTCTCTTTTCTACCTTTTTGTGAGCTGGTTTCATAACATTTGGTATCAGAGCTTTGGATTCTAGGGTTTCGCTGCTCCAAACATGTCATCGTGGCATTTTCGCTATAACTTTTTTTCTGCGACGTTTCAAAAGCTAAAAAAAACCCATATGAGAAGAAATCGCACTGAATCTTGGGTTCGAATTTCAGAGATTTTCACGCTATATTTGTGGAGATATGATCTGAGGAAGTTGGTCTTTTTGCAGACTCCTGAATTATATTCCAAACAGGGGACCTGAGGAAAATTGCCGTAACTTTATCTCTGAGTATCAGATTGAAATTTCGTAAGAAGGTATAGAAAGAGGACGGACAGTAGTTTCTTGTATATCTTTTTCAGATCCAAATATCGAAACAGTGACTCATGGTACATTGTACAAGTTCGCTCTACTGAACTAGTCTATAATCAGGCCATCTTGGGAGATTATGCATAACTCTTCCTTGGAGAATCCAACTTGGATCAGACTAGTGGCATTGGAAAGAGGACACAGAGGGCTACTACAGGTCGCAATTTCAAAACTGGATGATCCGAAATTGCAGAGATATATTATATTTAATATCAAGCTTCTACAAAGTGAAAAAATGTGTAGTTTTTTTTAAATTTTTGCATAAGCTTGGTTTGAAAAATTAGTTTGAATCGGTAATTGATGCCCTGAGGAAAGAAAATGCAAACACCTAGTAAGCAACCTGAAAGTTCTAGCACGACTTATGAAGAAAAGGAAGAAATGCAACATGGTATATCAAAATTACAAAACCAAGTGCAACAAGTGTCACTTGCACAAAAAGCAACAGAATCTAAGATGGATGGTTTAAGGAAAGATGTAGAAGCTAAGGTGGATGGTTTAAAGAAAGGTGTAGAAGCTAAGATGGATTGTTTAAAGAAAGGCGTAGAAGCTAAGATGGAAGGCATGGAAGCTAAGATGAATGGCATGGACGCTAAAATTGATGGCATGGATGATAAGATGGAAGAATTGAAGATAAATATGAATAAGTTGCTACAAGAAATGGTCACTAATAGTGAAAGGGTAGTAAAGGAAACTCATGATGAGAACAAAAATAATGTTAATCATGATTCCATAGACTCTAATGTTGGATCGAAGACCCACCATATTCCAAAAATCAATATGAGAAAGTTTGATGGCAAGGATCCCGCAACATGGATAATACAGATGGAGCAATTTTTTGATTTCAATAATGTGCAAAACACACAAAAGGTACGTATTGCAACTTTATATTTGGAACCAAATCAGTTTGTATGGTATCAATGGCTTTGCTTTCATAAACAAATTATCACTTGGGCAATTTTTACGGAAGAATTGACAACACATTATGAGGATACAAAAAGCAACACTTTTTTTAGCCAATTGATAAGTCTCAAACAAAAGGGTTCAATAATGGAGCACATTAAGGAGTTCCAAAAATTGAACATAAGGGTAAAAAATATTCTAGAGGAGCATAGGATTGATGTGTTCATAGGAACTTTAAAGGATAATATCCAACATGATGTTCGCCTTTGGGAACCTGATTCATTAGAGAAGGCATTCAGGTTAGCAAGAAAAATGGAAAGAAAAATTATTGCAACCAGGAAGCATACCACTCACAACTATAAAGATGGAAGTGTTGTTGCCCCTAGTCTTCCACAACCTATAAGGTTGACACCACAAAAATTGGAAGAAAAAAGAGCAAAAGGGCTTTGTTACAGTTGTGATAGCAAATACACTAAAGGTCATAAGTGTGTTGAGAAGAAATTATTCTACATAGATTTTGAAGAGGAAGAAGAAAATGAGCAAGAAAGGTCAAAAGAAGAGGATATACTCTAGGAACAAAGCCTAGATAAAGAAGAAATGAATCCGACCATATCTTGTAATGCATTGGCGGGAATTACCACTCCTCAAACCATCAAGATAGAAGGAGAAATCAAGAAGATAAAGGTAATAGTGTTGATTGATTCAGGAAGTACTCACAATTTTATTCATTGTAAGGTAGCAAAAGAATTGAATTGCTTCTTATATCCAGCACCAGAGTGTCAAATGATGGTTGCAAATGGAGGAACAATAAATTTCTCTGGAAAGTGCCATAATATCAAGCTATCCATGGGAGAATATGTATTGACTAGCCCAATGCTTTCCATTCCAATGGGAGGTGCTGATGTTGTACTAGGTGTCCAATGGCTACAATCCTTGGGTACAATAGCTTTTAATTTTCAAGAAATTTTCATGAAATTTTCTGTGGAAGGAAAGGAAGTTGAATTAAGGGGTATTGCAGGGAAACCGGGAAAGATAATCAGCTCTAATGGTATGAAAAAGCTTCTAAAAGAGGAACAAAGAGGTGTAATTGCACAATTATGTTCGCTAAATGTTTCCACATTGGAATCATCTATTTCTCCAGATCTCCAAAAAGTCTTGGACAATCATTCCAAGGTATTTGAGACTCCCAAAGGTCTCCCACCTATTCGTGATCATGATCATGCTATTCATCTGATCCTAGGAAGTGTTCCTCCAAACATCAGGTCGTACAAATATCCCTATGCCCAAAAGAGTGAAATTGAACGTATGGTTGTAGAAATGCTAGAGGCTGGTATAATTCAACCGAGTCAAAGTTCCTTCTCTACTCCAGTAGTATTGGTGCACAAGAAGGATGGATCATGGCGTATGTGTCCGGATTATAGGGAGCTCAACAAGCTCACTATTAAAAATAAGTTTCCCATTCCTGTCATTGATGAATTATTGGATGAATTGCATGGATCAATTTACTTCACCAAGTTGGATCTTCGTTCAGGATATCATCAAATCAGAATGAAGACTGAAGACATTCCGAAAACAACATTTAGAACTCATGAGGGTCATTATGAATTTTTGGTCATGCCTTTTGGCCTTACCAATGCACCTTCAACATTTCAAGGTTTGATGAATTCCAATTTCAAACCATTCCTTAGAAAATTTGTGTTAGTATTTTTTGATGATATACTAATCTACAGCAAGTCTTGGAAGGATCATGTTGAACATGTTGACAGGGTGCTACAACTATTGGAGGAGAAACAATTATATGCAAAAATATCCAAATGTTTATTTGGAGTACAAGAGGTGGAATATCTGGGTCATATTGTATCTCATGAAGGAGTTAAGGTAGACCCTAGAAAAATTAAAGCCATTAAGGAATGGAAAATCCCCACATCCATAAAGCATCTGCGAGGATTTCTCGGGTTGACAGGGTATTATTGCAAGTTTGTTAAGAATTATGGGAGAATAGCAGCACCTCTAACAACATTATTGAATAAAGATGCATTTTCATGGACTCCAGAAGCAACAAAGACCTTCAAGCATCTTAAAGAGACAATGTGCCAAGCACCGGTCTTAGCTACACCAGACTTCACAAAGACATTTATTGTGGAATGTGATGCTTCAGGAAATGGAATCGGTGCTGTTTTAATGCAAGATGAAAGACCCATTACTTTCGAAAGTCGTCCAATCAAGGGAAAGTTTTTACACAAAGCTATTTATGAGAAGGAAATGTTGGCAATACTCCATGCACTTAAAAAATGGCGACCCTACCTAATGGGAAGACACTTCAAGGTAAAAACGGATCATGATAGCCTTAAATACTTTTTATAACAAAGATTATCTTTTGAGGAGAAACAAAAGTGGGTCACAAAGATGTTGGGTTATGACTTTGAAATCATCTACAAAAAAGGGAAGCAAAATGTGGTGGCAGATACACTCTCAAGAAAGGATGAGGATGTGGAAGCATTGTTGTGCACCATTTCTATTATCCAACCAGATTGGATAAACGAAGCAAGGGAGGAATGGAAGAATGACGAAGAAGTGTGGGCACTTATTTGAAAGTTACAACAAGACTCTAGTATGTCTGATACATTTAGCTGGCAAAATGATTCGTTATGGTACAAAGATCGCTTATACCTCTGTAAGAATTCCCAGCTAAAACAAAATATTCTTATGAAATTGCACACTTCTCCCTTAGGAGGGCACTCAAGATTTTTAAAAACTTACCACAGGGTTAAGAAGGAATTTTTTTGGGAGGGCCTTAATTCAGATATTCAAAAGTTTGTGGCAGAATGTTTGGTTTGCCAACAAAATAAAGTTGAAACAATTAAGACACCGGGTCTATTACAACCTTTATCCATTCCAAGCCAACGTTGGGAGGAAGTTTCAATGGATTTTATCACAGGTTTACCCAAGTCTGAGGGAAAGAGTGTCATCATGGTGGTAGTTGACAAACTTACCAAGTATGCAAACTTTTGTGCATTATCACATCCATTTAAAGCCAGTACAGTTTCTACTGCATTTATGGAAACAATTCAAAAACTACATGGAAACCCAAAGATTATTGTAAGTGACAGAGATCCCATTTTCACTGGAAATTTTTGGATAGAATTATTTTCTTCTTTTGGTACTCAGTTAGCTCATAGCTCATCTTATTATCCTCAACTTGATGGGAAAAGTGAGATAGTAAACAAATGTTTGGAAGGATATCTTTGTTGCTTTGTATCTGATAAACATACACAATGGGTCAAATGGTTGCCTCTGGCTGAATGGTGGTATAACACTTCCTTCCATACAACAACAAAAAAGACCCCATTTATGGCACTTTATGGATATCAGCCACCATCCATCACATCATATTTAAGAGAAAATTCTAAGGTTCAAGCAGTGGAACATCACATCGAACATCAACAACATGTCCTCCAACTCTTAAAGGATAACCTCGTGTTGGCACAGAATAAAATGAAACAACAGGCAGATCAACATTCCAGTGAAAGAAGTTTTGATGTAGGTATACAAATTGGAGCCTCCTGCAGCTTCTCGATTGCACCTAGTTTTCCATGTTTCATGTTTAAAGAAGGTTATAGGCGACAAGCTCCCAGTTCAAACAATATTGCCAAGAACTTGACGAGGAAGGAAAAATTATATTGGAACCAGAAGCAGTCACAGAAACAAGAACTCGACAATTACGAAATCGATCAATTTCGGAGTATCTTATCAAGTGGAAGAACTTATCCGCTGATGATTCCACATGGAAAGATGAGAACTTTATACAGAAGCATCCAAAACTACTGAAGCATTGAAGACAACAATTTTTTGAAGGAGAGGGGCATGTTGGGTCCCTATAATACTAGTGATTACCCCATCACTATTGTAGTTGTATCCCTTATTAATATTGTGGTGCCCCTATTGTCCCCATATTGTTATCACTGTGCCCCATAGAATCCCTCTATTGTTATTTTTGTGGCTTTATATTATTATTGTTAGGTCGGTTGGGTTATATTGTGACTCCTTAGACCCCTATATATAGACAGGAGGTTTTGTCATTTGAATCATCCAAGAATTGCTCATTTATGTAATGTAAAGGAGGTTGCCCCCCCGAAGAGGCTGAATTCTAAGCCGTGGATCTCTCTTTTCTATCTTTTTGTGAGCTGGTTTCATAACAAAGTGACCCATCTTGTGACAACGAAAGCATTTAACTTTCGTCCTGTCCTTCTTCTTACCTCCATGATAAGAATATGATTTGGAACGAGAAATTTTAACTTTCCCCTTCCTTGCCTTAATCACTAACGCACAGTTCTTTTCATCATCAGTGTTTGATGAAGAGCCATCCCTGGTGTTCCTCCTGATCTCATCCTGCATCAAATCCGACCATAGTCATTCCCAATCTGGCAGCGTCTCTCGACCATTGACAAATTATTGATAACTATGCCAACTCTTTGGGAGTCCAAGAAGAGCAAGGCTCACCATATCCTCCTTGGAAACTGTGATTCCAACACTTTCAAGTTCATATTGACATTGAGTGAACTTGGTCAAGTACTTTGGAATTGTCTCGCCTTTCTCCATCTTGATTTTATGAATTTTATCCTTCAATGCCAACTTCCTTTGATTACTACTATTCTGATACAAGTCCGTCAATGTTTTCCACATAGCATGCGGAGTTTCCTTGCCATGTAGACTGGAGACAATGTGGTCTCGGACTCCCTCATGGATTATCTGCCTTGTCTTCGCCACACACTTCTTCCATTCGGCCAAGTTCTGTGCATCCGTCGCTGCTGGCTTGGGGACTTCTTGATCAATGAATTCCTTCAAGCCATTATTTTCTAGCACAACCTCCATCCTATCCCTCCAGGATATAAAATTCGAGCATCCTTCCAAGGCATACTCAAGCCTCAACCCATGGAACACTATCTGCCGATCCTGAAGTATGTATGCAATTTCGACTTTCACCTGTAACCCAAAAATTCAAAACTTCGAAATCTCTTATAAAGAGCTGATTTTAAATCAACGATATCTCTCTCATTCGAACTCTGATTCGACCAATTTTTTTTTGAATTTGGGTATCTTTTCCCAAGGATTCCAAATTTGCAATTTGTTTATGAAATTGTTTCACCAAAATTCTTAGAACTTCTCTGCAAACTCTCGGCCCAAAAAACAATCTTGCTCCAATACCATGTAGAAAACCTGTAGATTCACAAGCTCATGTAATCTACTAAAACAAGAAACAAGAATTTACTTCTACTCTTTACAGCGGAAGCCTATAAACATCGGGAAAACAATAATCAATAGAGGAAGAGAATCAAAGGTACATAACACAATAATATCCAAAGAAAGCCACAACTCAAAACCCCACTATCTGTTTTGTATTAATCCGGAAAATCAAGATGAAATTACAATCCTTGTTCTCTCTTTAACAATCCTAACACTCGTCGAATTCAATCTCCAACTCATAAGAAATCTCAAGGCCAAAGCTTAGCCAATTCACAAGCTCTCCAAGTCTCTATTCCAATGTGTAATTCCTATGAATGATGGCTTGTATTTAAAAGGAAATAAAGCCTCTAAAAATAACGTAATCCCTCAAGTATCAATTCCTGAATGCATACACTATTAGTGCAACTCAGAAAAATCTAAAACAAATAGTACATTTTCCATGCACTCTAGTCTCAATTGGGTCTTTCTCAAAATTGACATGCATGAGTTTTTGATGGTGGAATCTTCAGTTAAGTAGAGTAGCATTAATTAGGTCACTAATGTCCCAACTGACTGTTTACTCACTATTAGTTCCTGAAACTGATTGGAACTAATTTATCTGGATTTAACTCAATAAACTGAGTTAATTAATTACAACTCATTCATAACTCATCCTTAACTCCTATAAGTTAGGAAGAACATATATATGTCTTCTAAAAGACTTCCAATTCAAATTTCCTAAATTAATTAAGTTAATTAAACTTAATTAATTATTTTCAAATTGGTATGAGAAAATAATTCGAATTTAATTCACAATTTAATTTAGGGAAAACTTAAACTAGAATTTTTTGTTGTCATTTCTCAACAACAAAAAGGCAACATGCTAGTGTTGTACCTAAGTATCAAGCACAAAAGAAATAATGAAGTAAATTAGTATAATCACATATAAATTAACAAAGAAGATATTGAAATTCAATTTTATATAATAAAACTTACCCGAGCCTGAGAATAAATCCAGAACCCAATCTTTTTCATTCGAACATAAGTTATAAGATTGTTAATCATTGATTGTGGTTTTTGATAAATGTTAACTATCGCTCCTTTTGCTTACTTATCTTCATATGTTAGTTTTTTTTACAACAACATCATAAACCAATACTTGGTTATGGCTCTTTCCGTCTACCTGATTAAGAAGCATAGACTTATAGTTATCATATTTTGTCCAACTTTCAACATGGATGAACTCAATCAATTATAATTGGTTGTTCTTCACGATTAATAAGATTTGAATTTTGCATATAACATGAAATAGTATAAGTTCAATTAACTTGTATATAAATGAATTTTTTAACATTAATCATACATACAATTTCAACGTCTTACCATGTAAGCTGCATCCTTGAGTTTTCTTTCCCCTTGAAGCTTGTCAATAACATTGCCAATTGTGTGTCTGAATGAAATGTCACAAATCTCAATAATGGTGATGATGTGACTTCTACAAATCCCACAACCACTTTACTAAGAGCTTGATAAGTATAAGGGTTACTATCATAGTCAATGTTTGGGATATTGAAACCATGGAGAATATCTGCAATAATTAGGGAATAATCCCTTTTAGGTATGAGTTTAACAATGTATTCACAATCACCTTGTATTATTTAATATTGAATAGTGTCAAGCTCATTGCAAATGAAATGAGTAAGAGTTGGATCAAGTTCAACATTACTAAGACGTTTATTTCTTAGTCTTTCGATTTTAATTTTTTCAATAAAGCTTATGAAACTATCTGGTGCTCCCTTTGCATCCTTCTTCATCTTTATAAAATAAACAAATATATGTATAAGTTATAAAATAAAAATAGTATATAGATGGATAAAAACGAATGTATAAATCAACATACATTTCTAAATGGAACTTGAATTTGGGTAGTTCCGTACAACATCATCCCAACTATCTTCATTCCACAATTTAACCATTTATTTTTGCATTTTCATGTAAACCTTGTGATTGAATAGATAAGGTAAAAAAATTAATATAATGATATGTATAAAAAATACTACCAACAACAATATATTATATTTAAAAGAAAATTATAATATAAAAATAATTTAACTTTTGAAATTCTTCACACATTTTGTCCAATGATCATTTCCATGGCTTCACACGAGATAATATTGTTTTGATAAGTTTTTCATTATTCACTCCTTGCAATTCTCTCCAGGTGTGATAGTCATATCTTCTAGAAGCTGCTTCATTTTAGGACTTGATTTACTACTGCCACATATCAATGGTTTAGACTGTTTGAATTTCTGGTTTTTAATGCCAATGTTCTCTTAGATGCTAAAAATGTTATTAATGAATTCCCATATCTCTCCAATTCTGCATGCCAACTAGAAACTGTTATCAATACCTTTGAATATATTAGAATGTACTTTGCCACATTTTGAATTGGTTTTTTCCTCAATTTGATAGCCTATTTCCATACAACATTTCTTCCAAAATTCTAAACTAATATTTATCTTATCCCCACCACATTTTTCTTTAAATTCATTATGAATAAATCTAACCCTTTGGATGAAAGTAATAGACATCCTATACTCATTTTCTGTATTATGATCCCATGCCAATAACTTTGCATCTGTATCTGATAAGCCATCATAAATGATACATTTCATTGTTTCAAAATGTAAATTATTGGGATATTCCTCCATCAATTGCCTTTGAGCTTCTACAGAATGGTTGCCCCCAAGCACATAATAATTGTATTCAAAACATTTTGACTTATAAAATATAGGGAACAAAAGAAAATCCATTCCTTAATTTTTATTTATTTATTTTTTTCATTTGTCCCTGGTCCCTTGGCAAGCCCCCTGCTAGGGGGCCACTGTGCCTTAGTGGTGTGACGTGCTCGGCTGTGGGCTTGCCCGCCCTGGGAAAAATGAAAAATTCCCCCCCTGGCTTGCCAGGGGGCTGATTCTCAGAATCGCTCCCCTAGCCTACTAAGGGCGATTCTTAGAATCTCCCCCTTAGGCCGATTCTTAGGGGGCCGATTCCTAGAATCGCTTAGGGCAGGCCAGGAGGGCGATTCCCATAATCGCCCCCAGCAGGCCACGGGGTCGATTCTGAGAATTGGACCAGGGGGGCAATTCTGAAACGAAAAAAGACCAGACACATGCATATTGACCCCATGGCAAGTTGGATGTTAGGTTCATATAGGGAACAAAAAAAATCCATTCCTTAGAAAAAAATTACTTATTTTTTCATTTGTCCCCAGCCCCTTAGCAGGCCCCTTACTAGGGGGCCATTGTGCCTTAGTGTCGTGTCGCACCCGACCATGGGCCTGCTCACCTTGAGAAAAACGCAAAACGACCCCCTGTCCTAGAAGCGCCCCCTAGCTTGCCCATGGTTCGATTCCCTGGCCTGACATGGGGGCGATTCCTAGAATCGCCCCGGGCAGGGCAGGCGACGATTTTGGGAATCACGCCCTTGGCCTACCGAGGGTGATTTTCAAAATCGCCCCCATGCCCTTGTAGGGGCAATTCTCAGAATCACCCCCCTTGGGTGACTCCCAGAATCGCCCCTGACAGGCCAGGGGGCGACTCCTAGAATCGCCCCCTGGCCTATAGGGGGAAATTTTTGGAATTGGCTCCCTCGCAGGGTAGGGGGTTGATTTTCATTTTTCCCTTACCCCTTGGCAGGCCCCCTACTAGGGGGCCGTTGTGCCTCAGTTTCGTGTCGCACCCAGCCATGGCCCTGCCTGCATTGGGCAAAATGAAAAACGACCCCCCTGTCCTAGAATCCGCCCCCTGGCCTGCCCGAGGGCCGATTCCCTGGCCTGACAGGGGGCGATTCCTAGATCACCCTCGAGAGGCTATGAGGGAAATTTTGGGAATCACGCCCCTGGCCTACCGAGGGTGATTATTAGAATTTCCACCCTGCCCTGCTAGGGTTGATTGTCAGAATCACCCCCTAGGGTGATTCCCAGAATCGCCCTCGGTAGGCCAGGGGGAGATTCCTAGAATCGCCGCCTGGACTACAAGGGCCAATTTTGAGAATCGACTCCCTGGCAGGGCAGGTGCCTGATTTTGAGAATCATCCCAGGGGGGCGATTATGAGAATTAGCCCAGGGGAGTGATTCTGAGAATCGCCCGTAGCAGGTCATGGGGCGATTCTGACAATCGCCCTCAGTAAGCCAAGGCACGATTCCCAAAATTGCCCCCTTGGCCTGCCGGGGGTGATTCTAGGAATCGGCCCCCGGGCAAGCCAGGGGGCCGTTTTGCGTTTTGCCCAAGGTGGGCAGGCTGTTTTTACCTGGGTAGGCCAAGGGGTGATTTTGGGAGTCAGCCCCTTGGCAGGCCAGGGGGGTGATTCTGGGAATCGCCCCCCTGGTAGGTGAGGGGCTGATTCTGAGAAGTGCCCTACCGGGGTGATTTTGAGAATCGCCCCTAATAAGCTAGGGAGGCAATTCCTAGAATCGCTCCCCTGGCACGCCATGGGCAATTCTGGGAATCGACCCTCGGGCAGGGTAGGGGGTGTTTTGCATTTTGCCCAGGGCAGGTAAGCCCACGGCCGGGTGCGCTTACCACACTATCTTGACATAGGCAGGCACGCCCATGGTCGAGCGTGCTCGATCGTGGGCCTACCCTCCTGCATTACGAAAACATGCAACACACCTTTGTGTCGCAGGCGGGTATGCCCACAGGCGACACGCCCACCCATAGGCACTTCCTATAGGTGGGCGTGGCCAACCGTGGACTTACCCGCCCTAGGAAAAACGTAAAACAACCCCCTAGCCTGCCCAGGGGGTGATTCTAAGAATCGCCCCCGGCACCCCTGGCTTGCCAGGGGCGATTATGAGAATCACCCCTGGCAAACCAGGGTGGTGATTATGGGAATCGTCCCCTGGTAGGCCAAGGGACCGTTTTCCATTTTTCCGAGGGTGGGCAGGCCCATGGCCGGGTGCACCTGCCCACAGGTAGTGCCTATGACAAGGCAAGCCCACTGTCAGGTGCGCCTGCCCACGGTTGGGTGCACCTGCCCACAGGCGTGCAATTGGTGAGCCCACCTAGGGGCTCGAGGTCCCTCGACCCTTTGCAACTCTGCTCGCCCAGGGCCGAGGGCCCTCGGGCCGCTTGGCATGCTCAATCTGATTCTGAGAATCGGATTGAGCCTTCTCAAGGGCCCAAAGAGCATAATTTTTTATTTTTTATTCTTTTAAAATTTATTTTATAATAATTGTCGTTTATTTTATAATTTTTTTGGTTTTATGATTTTTTTTTTATTTTTTTATTGAGTTTTTTGTTATTTTAATTTTATTTGTATATTAAGAATTAATTTATTTTTTTGTAATGTTTTTCATAATGTTTTTTAAATGTTTTTTCAATGATTTTTTTTTTTTTTTTTTTCAAGTTGTTTATTGTTTTTTATATTTTTATTTTGATTTTTTATGACAATGATATATATATATATATATATATATATATATATATATATTAAATGTGTTTTTTTAATATTTATTTGCTTGTTTTTTTTCTTTCTTTAATTGTCCAATGATGCATTTTTTTATTTTGTTTCTTTCATTATTTACTTTTATCATGTTTTTCGAAAATATGTTTTTGTTATTATTTATTTTTTTTATATTTTTTTGTACTTTGTTGTTTTTTTTTAAGGTTAATTTTGTGTTTTTTTTTTTAAACATTTTTTGATTATTTATTTTTGTGGTTAATTTAATATTTTTTTGTCTTTTTTATATATTTGAAGTTGTCATTTTTTTAGTTTTATGTTCTTTTCCTTAATATATATTTTTATTTACTTTATTATTATTATTTATTTAATGTTTTGTTTTAGTTTTTTTTCATTGTTTTAATTTTTAAATTTATGTTTTAATTATTCTTTTGAAATTTTAATGTTTTTCAGAGTTGTGATAAAATCTTTATGCCATTATTTCAAAATGTTGAAAGTTTATCTTGAAAAAAAACATACGTTATTTCCACATCAACACTTCATTTTCAGGGTGTTTTTTGCACAAAAAAAATTGGTTTTTAGTACCATTTTTAAAACATGTTCAAAATTTACCCTAGAAAAAAAAATGTTATTCCAGCATCAACACTGTTCATTTTCGAGTTGATTTTTCATGTGTTTTTGGTGTTTTTATGGCTAGAGTTCTTGTTTTGAGTTTATAGATCCTGTTTCAAAGTTTACGTTGTTTTTCACTTGAAATGCAAGTTGATGGGGAAGGCGATGCTTACTTTTTTCCATGTCAAAAATTGTTAGAGTGGAATCCCGAGGGTCAATTCCACCAATTACTGAAGGCAAAGATTTCCTTTTTGTTGGATAGGTTTGTAATACTTCGAGGGCAGACATGGAAGACGGTGCTTGCACAAAATCTTCTAGAATACTATAGTTTCGAGCAACATGTGCAGAGATATTGTGTGTCGTGTGATGAAGTTGCCCTTTGGGGGGACAAATCACTAGGTCAACGACAGGTCTTTTGATATGAATATCGTTAGGCAGTGGTGGATTCAAACTTGAGATAGTTTCCAAAGCATTAGTGACTAGAGTTCCATAATTATTGCCTCGCGTTTGTAGATCAACCGTTTCAAAGGTGTAAACAGTTGGAAATCCTTCACTAGAGGATGAGGGATGTGAACCTTCGTTGCCCCCTTTCGGGGGTTGCAGTGGGTTCGATATGAGGTGTTTTTGTTGCTGAGCAGGGAAAGGGTTGTTGAAGAATGCAGGGGTTCGACCATTGTCCTTTTGTATAAGAAGGTCTATGCATTCATGAAGGTGAGGACATTTGTAAGTCATGTGGTCCTCCGCACAGATCTTGCAGGGGAACTTGACAATTTTTTCCTTCTCGGTATCAAATTTGACCATAACTTTCTATTTGGGGTTATTCCACGTCACAGGCTGATCCTCAGAAGGAGAGGTCTTTTTCTTATTCTTTGTATTCTTACCACTGGGTTTTTGAGTAGACTGCACAAAGTTTATCCCAACAATTGGAAGAGCAACCAATTGGGAAGTAAGAGTGGTATCGACAAATAATTGGTCTGCTTTCCCGCATAGTTCTTTTACAGCAGTCCTAGGGGTAGCGCCAACGAGGCCATCAACACGCGCACTGGGTTGCTGAGTAGCAGGGGCATTGTAAGTTTGAGGGGCATGGGGGAGTATATCATAGAGTGTGTCAGATTGGGAGTAGATAAAATCTAAATGTTGGGCACGATGAATGGATTTGTCTTCTGTGAACACACTAGCTATGGAAACATCCTTGGCAATGGGGGTAAGAAGTGACTTGCAGAACTAATATGCTAACAAGTGATCTAGAATGGGGACTTTGACAAACCTCCACTTGCATTTCCATCATGGATATGATCAGAGATGTGGGTAGAGGTGTCTTGGCATAAAGTAGTGAGGAGTTCCATTCCGATTTCATAGGGATAGGAAGTTGGAAGTGCTTTAATAATATCCATTGCCAGGGCACCAAATTTATTGACTAACGCATGCAGTAAATCACTGTACCACTTGGTAAAATTTCCAGTAAGGGTGTGGGGGAAGAGTTTGAGCCGGATACTATCATCAACCATGGAGTTCGATAAACACCACAAATGGTAGGTGGTGACATGCGTAGCCGGATCATCCCCTTGTTTCCCTTTGAGTTTCAGAATGTCTATGGGTACCTCGTGTGGGATTGGAGGCCAATGAAAGCTGTGATTGATGGGTTCATTAGTCAACTTATATAGATCAGGGATATCAAGTGTGTCCAGAAAAGGCAAAGGTGTAGGTTCCCCTGAATTTGACAAGGTGGTGTAGGATGACTTGAAGGACCAGGAGGTCCCCCCATCAAATTGTTTCCAACATGACACATGGGATTCACCGGATAATAACTTCTTGGTTGTGGTGGTGCAGACATATAAGGTGGAGGTCCATATGGGATATTAGTCTATGTGGGAAAAGACTGGTTGCCCCCTGGATAAAAAGTCCCCCCATGACTCAATTTTGGTTGAGGAGGGGATGCCCAAATAGGCGTAGAAGGATCGGGTTGAGGGATACCCCTGGCCACATAGTTTGCAGTAGGCACATAACTGACACTATAATAGTGTCCGCTTGGAGGAGGTAAGTCGATAATAGAAAAAACAAGTTGTCCTATAGGCGGAAGGGGAACAAAAATGCCCCCGATAGGTATATGCATGTTGGGAACATTACCCCCAGGCATCTGAACCTGGGGGATAGAACTTAGCAATGGGTTCCAACCAAAAGGGTTGTTGAAGGTGGATGTGATAAAAACGCTACTAAGAGCGATACTCGGTTGTCCAGGAGATGAAATGAGGGGGTGGAGACTATTAAAGAAAGTGTAACTAGGTTTGGTATGACTTGAAGTACCAGGAGGTCCCCGCTTCAAGTTGTTTTTAATAGGATACATGGGTTTCCTGGGATAATAACTTCTTGGTTGTGGTGGTGCAGTCATATAAGGTGGAGATCCATATGGGATATTAGGCTGTGTGGCAAAAGATTGGTTCCCACCTGGAAAAAGTGCCCCCATGACTCAATTGTGGTTGAGGAGGGGGTGCCCAAATGGATGTAGCAGGACTAGGTTGAGGGATACCCCTAGCCACATAATTTGCAGTAAGCACATGAATGACACTATAATAGTGTCCACTTGGAGGAGGTAAGTCGATAAGCGCAAAACCAGGTTGTCCTATAGGTGGAAGGGGAACAAAATTGCCCTCGATAGGTATATGCATGTTGGGAACATTGCCCCTAGGCATCTGAACCTGGGGGTTAGAACTTAGTAATGGGTTCCAACCAAAAGGGTTGCTGAAGGCAGCTGTGCTAACAACACTACTAAGAGCGATAATCGGTGGTCCATCAGCTGACACGAAGGGGTGGAGACTATTGAAGAAAGTGTAACTAGGTTCAGTATTTACAAATGTAATTTTTATCTTTGTACTTGACAAGAAAAATAAATATTATTTTTGTAAATTATAAGAATGAGTTTCTTGCTCATTTCATAAGTTTAGGAAAGTCAAAAAGTTAAAGGCATGTATAAGGATCTATTCTTGAGCCTGTGTGTAAATGTATACTAGTCTAAAAGGCCCTCCAAGACAAGCACAATTCTCCAAGACAAGCACAAAATGAAGTCTGCAAGCTAAACGATGAAGAAGATAGTCATGTCGACCTCAAAATATATTTAAATGACACGTCAGCTCAGATGTGGAGACAAAACAGTTCAAGGTGACATGTTGGCTTATTAATGGAGGCATAACCACAATAAATACCCTGCTAGGGTCACCACAAGAAATCTCAAACTTCTCTGCAAATCTCGGATGGGTACAGGAGGTGTTAGCGCTTGAAATTTCACCTCAGGCTGAGAAAGGCAAACTCCAAGGCAACATCAAACCACTTAGCCTCGTAGCTAGCCCTACGGGGCAGGAGAGGGCTCTCTCCGGTATATCTCGGCAAAGATCTTCTAAGGGCGGAGATAACCAATAAAGAACACTGATTTTAGGCTAGTAAACTGATAAAAAGTTTGATTTGCGATTTTAGGGTTTCGGTGGAAAGTTGGGGAAAGGCAATTTTGGGTGCGGGGATTGGACACAGTTTTTGCAGTGGGTTCTTTGGGGCAAGGTAGGAGACTGTATTGATGCCTTTGAAAGAGTCAGATGGGCAAGAATGACTGGTGAGGAGCTAAGGAGATCAAGTAAACACCTTGAGTTCTCCTTAAACAGATGAAAACATTGATATTAAGCTAACTTAAAAGCAGAGCATGGCAATCATGAATTCTACTTTAACACTTCATTTGCCTAATTTGCAGAAGGAAAAGTGAGAAGATGATTCACATAACAAACTTAGAAGTACAAAGAGAAACACACCATCAATACATGTAACCACAGGAATCCCAAAAAGGACTGCAAAACCCTGGTCTTTCTTCCTTTGCCAAAATTGCAGAGATACAATGAGTAATACAATAGAAGCTTTCTCCCTCAAGAGTCCAACCATGAAAATGACCAAGAAAGTACATAATATAGGCAATCTAACATCTTTCCTTTCCTCTAGGGGTCGAGCTCACTATCCTAGGAGTTGTTTCAACCAATTCCAAACTGAGCACTAAAATCTAGGCAGTCAAAACAACTTGCCTTTATAAGCTAAGAAACCAATCCATTCATTAAATTTTTTCCTATTTCATGAATGAATCTTCTAGAAGAGATAAATAAGTGTCAAAGTATCATAAAATTACATCATTTACATCAAGGAGGATCAAAATCCACTCCAAAAAGTCAAACCTAGTCAAAACTGCGTTTTGCTGAGCTGTAGGTGCATTTTTGTGAAAATAGCCTGATGCGTAGCGCCCTGAATCTCAACGCGTAGCGCGCCTTTGGGCCTGCTTTTGAGGCACTTCCCGGAGTCCAAATGAGGCAAAAGTGGGCTTGTTGGAAAGTTCTAGATGTCTACTTTCCAACCCAAGTGGAATTTCTGAATTTGGTGACCATTTGCCCCTCCAAAATTGCAATCCCCCAAGACTGCTTCCTGTGTGTCAAAAAGGTGGCAGAAAATCATTTTTTGCTTGTTTTTTGACCTTCTGGAGGCTCAAAACTTGGTGAAATATCTTGGCAATTGCTGAGCAAGTGTATTTTTGCATGACAAATCCAAAAATGCTGAGTTTTCATGAAATGGAGTTGCCCATCTTCCGGGTAGCGCGCGGCGCGCTACGCGTTGAGGAAGAAAACCTGTTTTTTGCCCAAAAAATTCACAAATGATAAAAAATGCTCAAATTTTTTTGAAATTTGTGCATAAGGTAAGTCATTTAGCACCATGCTCCTTCAAGGAAGCCTTAGCCAAGATGTGGAGGGGATCGAGCCTTTTCCGTCGTTTTAGTGCCTTGGCGAACCTTCTTGGATCTAGCGATTGTATTTTTGACATTTATTTAAAACCATGACACCTGTGCAAAAAGTGAAGGAGGTTTTTCTTCCTTGGCCTGTTGTGGACAAAAACCTCTCTCAGTTTTCCCAAATTCATTTTTGATTGCTCTAAAACATCTTTTGAGTGAAACTGATCCCGATGTGTGAAACAAGGAATTTCGTGGAAATGAAGCGAAATGAAGGGAATAAGGGGCTTCTAAATTCTTGGGGAAATTTTTGGGAGTGGGGAGGGATGTTAGGAAGTAGGGGAAAGTGGAATCCCAGAGATTGAGCAAGGGGAAGGGGTCCAAAAGGGAAAAACACAGGCCAAACCTAGAAAATTGCCAGGTTGTAGTTAGAAACTAGGGTTTGTGCAAAAATGAGGAATTTGGGGGATCTCAGTGATGGAAAGTGTTTGATAAGGTACTTTAAGTATAGGGGAAGGTGTATGAACATCTGGATACAAGTTTTGCTAATGATTTGACCATTCAAGAGAAATTAGCTTTCAAAACCCTAGGAGAGGGAAATGACCTTGCCTAGGTGCAACTGAAGCATGAACAAGGTGTAAAATGACTCATTAGACACTGACATGATAATGACAACCCTATGAATGATGATAAACTCAGCTGAATGGTGACATGGACCAACATTTGGACAACTTTAGGAGTGAAAGCAAACCCTAGACCTAATGCCTAGTGACCAAATTTTGCTTGAAAACTCTTTGAAATGACAAAATTTGACCTGGACACTCTGAGACCACTTTGTAAGAGCATATTTGATCACTGGAGGAAGGTTGGAAAGACTGAAACTAACAGGAGGTTCAGGAATTTCGGATTAGGGCAGCAGTTTAAGATGTTGGATGGAGAAGTATCACTGCAATTTTGGATGGGCAATATAGTGAGATACTCTCGGCATATAGGTTTCAAGAAGAACACAGTCTCCTTCTCAGTACAAATCTCAGTGCTGTCATAACCGAAGGATGACCTCATAGTAATACATTGTCTCAACATGATTTTCTTCAGTGTTACTCTTCATGAAAATACCGTAAGATGTGTCATTTTTCATGTGTAATTTTGTTTTAGCCATTGATAATAGCTTTTGAAGAGTGATTTGAGTACAAGTGTCTTTCTCAGTCGTTGGGGTTTAGGTGATAATTTAAATTTGAATGTAATAGCAGGTATCTCTATTTATCTGAATTTTATTATCATTTTCTTGCTCTATGTTGATAGTTGAATTGAGTTTTTGTAGGAAAGTCTTGATTTTTAGATCATTGGGCGTTCTGGGTAGTTTTCAGTTGGAATAGCCAACTCCCGATCCATGTTTTCTGAAGAGCCCAACTTAATTTGATCTCGGGCTTATCATATGATTTTTATTGGTGATGCATGAAGGGTTTTGAGCTAAGCACCTCCTTTAAAATTCAAAAAATTTAAATTTTTATGCGCAAAATTGATAGATCTGGTTGTTGAGAGCCTTAGGCTATTAGATCTGGGAGCGGATTTGGACTCACACTCCCCATATCTGATAGATCTGCCATTCCTATGCATAAATCTATAATTTTATTTAGTTTTTTTAATTTTTAATTTTTATTTTTATTTTTTTTAACTTGGGTTTTCAGGGTTTTAGTATATATCATTTGGGTGTTTTTTGTTGCCTTGCAACTACAGATTTGAGGAAGAAATCTGTATAGAGTCCAGATCTAGGCCCTAGAGGGTAACATTTGGATCTTTGGGGTTTATCAAAATCATTTTCCAGGGATATTATTTACAAATTTTGCAGTCCAAGGGTTTAAATTTAAATTCTTTATTTTTGATTTGGAAATTTCGTGAGAGTTTCAGGGTTAAATCTGAAGCAAGTGGATTTAGAATTTTAAACTAAGTTTTCTGGAAAACTTTTCTGGTGGAATTAAAGAGGTTCTGGGCCACCATTTTTTCAGATTGATTTGTTGCCTGGTTTTAGGGTTTACTGTGCAAATTTCGATTTTTTTTACAACCCTTGTTGTTAGTGCTATCCGTCTAGCTTTCATCTATCTGAAGCTTGAAAGAAAAACAAAATATGTTGCCCTCTAATCGCTCCTCCAAACCCTGCGATTTCCCTTCTTCTTCGACCTGTCCATCCATTCTCCTGTGTTCCTCTCCTTGCAGTAGCCAAATTCTTCATTCCCTTACTGCTTTCTATCTCCCTAACCCTCTAACCTCCATCACTCATTCCGCGTCCATCCCGCTGCCTTATCTGCGTATCTCTCTGCCGTCCTTGCTCCACGATGCCATAACTGCAAAACAGTCCTCCCTTTGCTCCCATTCCTCTCATCCAGCTCCATTCGACTGTCTGCAACCTTCCCACTCCATTGCTACCACTTTCACGTTGCCTCCTGTGTGCCTTGTTTGCTCCCCCCGTCCTTTATTTTGCCACTCCTCTTCATTCCCGCCGTCGAGTTCCTCTCGCTCCACTGACTTGCATCAACAACAAAGCACACACATTCGATTTTTTTTATTTGAGTTTCATTTGTTTATACTTAATTTTAGGTTTTATTTAATTACGGTTAGCATATTCGATTTCCCTTTTTTATTTATTTTTCATTTTCGCATTATATATGCATTAGTTTAGTTAGTTTGAAATCTTATTGTTTATGTTTGTTAGGTTAATTCATTTTATTTTAATTTTTAGATTTGTTGTTTTATTTTGATTTCATTTTTTTATTTTTTAATTTTTATTTTGATTTCACATTTCTTTTCATTTATGATTTTTTGATTCCGATTTTTGATTTCCATTTTATTTTCGATTTGATTTTCGAATTTGAGTTTATTTATTTTCTTAAATAAAAAAAATTTAAAATCTAAAAATAAAAAAAAAAATCCAAAAACTAAAAAAATATAAAAACATTTAAAAAATCTAAAAAATTTAAAATTCTTGTGACTAAGGAGTTAAAATAAATTAAAGGGATTTGCGCTTTCACATAAAAAAATTTAACGTGGCCTATGGCCGATTAAAATTTTAATTTTTTAACCCTTTGATTCATTTTTCCGTCGCATTAAAAGATTTCGATTTCTTCATTAAAGCAATTGCCTAAGGAATAATTGAAACACAAATTTAAATTTCCTTGGTGTTATTTAGTGATTAAATTAATTTTTCATGATTTTTCTATGTTGAAGGTGCGATAAATGTTTTAAATCATATTGGCTATAGGAGAAAGTTAAATGTTATAGATCTGAATTCCTAACGAAAATCATTTTAAATCTGGAATCTCTTGCATGTTAAAGTTTTGGGCATTTTACAATTAATTGTTCATGATCGTCACTTTTCCACACCTATAATTCTTCTCTAGATAAATTGTTTTATTTAGTCTATGGTTAATTCAAATATTAAAGGCACTGGTCTGTAGTCATTTATATTTTGTGATTGTGTCTTATTTTAATCTATCCATCTTAATTAATTGAGACTTGCTTTAGATTCATCAAGTTGTCCATCATTAAAATCTCCTAGAGCCTATGTTTCACAGGCTATCCTCATCCATTTACCTTAGGAACTACCCCCTTGACTTGCTTAGGAGAGATTCTAAACAGAGTGAGTAAGGATTAGAGTGAAAGCCCTTACTCTGAGCGTTGTCGCGGTTCCTAGACACTTTGTGCAAAACATGTCTTTTTATTGTTTGTAAATAATACACAATCACTTTGACTGGTGTGAGAGTTTATTTTGGAGATATCCAATGCTTCTACAATTTGTGTTTAGACCTTATATTATAATTGTATGTACAATCTATATAATTCTCAGATTTATTCATTACAGGGAGAGAGGAGAATTTAATATATATAATATATGTAAGAATGATTGTAGGAGGGCCGCACATAATGAGCTTTCAAGAGTTGCAAGTGTGATCAAAGCTCAAGAGGGATCCACGCATGCTCACACACTCATATAATAATTGTTTTAGGATCAAAGTGTGTTGCAATAGAAGAAAGTAGAGTGGCGCAACAAAATTATAGTGGATAGAGGTAGGTTGGATATGTTTTAGTACCAGAATAAGAATATCACTATGCAGGCTGGAATTCCATTGTAACTTAGAATCCAAAGGCTTGAAGGAGGAGCAAGAGGAGTACAGAGGCCAAGACATTATACAGATGCGCAATAGAGGAGCTAAAGGAACGAAGGGAGAAAAGTTGTAGAGATTCGTCTCCTGATAAGCCAGGACTGTCAACCAACATAACAACATTTGAAAGAAGGAATACCCAAAAGAGGAATGTCTGTAAGAAATTAAAATAGAATTTGTTTGCGGAGTCTGGCATCCGATCCATAGGATTTGTTACTTGTCGGAGAAGTGAAAAAATAGTTAACATAAATATTCCCATTGCCCAGATTTGGTGAGTTCGTGTGTTATTTAAATTAGCAAGCATGCATGATGATGATCGGGCGCTAACTTGAAATTGTTAAACAATGAAAACGATCAACAACAATTAAGAGACATATTCTCGTTGCTCGAAAGCCAGAATCCTGAGAATTTTGTTAGTTAGTATTTCTCAATGAGCCAGGCATAGTGGGACGACAAGGCTCCAGGCTCACGTGGGAACTGACAAGGAAAGTGAATCATTTGGAGTGTAATTGGACCCGCTCGAGAGTTGTATAAAGAGGAAATGATGTCTTGTGTGGAGTTGTGGTGCAGAGGAAGCATGAGGAACGCTGTAGATCAGATTGGCCAACCCAAAAGCTTGCGACCAGGTGTAATATTAAGTAACCTCTAGGGATCGTTGATTCGACATCTATATATATATATATATATATATATAGATATATATTGGACTCAAGGCCACATATATTGATGGGATGCACTTGTTAAAAGGTTGAGATTGCATAGAGATTGTTGGTGACGTTATAATTGGCCACATTTATAAAAGTGACGTATCGTTGAATGAGAGGAAAACCATCTCCACTACATATAAATGTGGAGTCTGGCTCGGAATATTAAGGCATATATATGTATATATGTGTGTGTGTGTGGAGAGAGAGAGAGAGAGTTCTTGGCTCTGGGGGCTATTCGAAAAGGATCTTGACTCTGATTGTTTATAAAAGGGTTGAGCCACATCCTTCAAATCCTCCCATCGTAATGTATTATAATATAAGGGATTTATAATCCTAGAAGGGTCTGAAAGAAGCACCATTTTAGAGAGCAATTGGGCATTGTGGGTTTATAAGCAAGCTCAAAATTGGGCCTGCATCAAAGTGCTATTAGAGCTTGAATGTTCTGAAAGTATCAAAATAAAGAAGCATAAAGTGGAGTTGTAGCAAAATCAATTATGGAGGAATCTGAAAGAAAGGTAAATTTGTTTAATCTGCATTTTATATTTGTGATCAAAGATTAACAAAAGCGAAAGAATGAATATGCTAGAGAAGCAATGAAGACAAAGGAGAGTATGAGCAGAAGTAAGGCATACAAAATTGTTTAAAGGATGAGATATTGGAGAAATTTCTTGACAGGATATTGAAGGACTGCAATCATGGAGGTAGAACTAACATATACCGATCTCTTGGAAAGAAAATCTGAGTAAGATTGTAATGTAGAAATTCAGAGCAAGCCTACATTGTGATGTAACAATGAAGAGGTAAAAAAAATAAACATATCTTGTTTCAGTTTGATTGAACACGAGAGAATATTGAAATCCTTTTGCAAAAGTTGGTTTTCAAGAAAGAGATGATTGTAGGAGATGAAGTTTGAAATTGCAACACTACATATTGGATTAGTGATTGTAGAACGAAAATATGAAAGAGAGGGCACTAAAGTTCTTGAGAAAAGGAAATCTACTTTGAGAGGAAGGAAATTAGAAGCCTGTAATATTGAAGGTGGGGCCTACAGAGAAGACTGCAACAAAAATGATGCATGTTTAAGAGAGATTGAACAAGAGGTGGCAACCATAAATGAGAAAATTTCTTGGAAGGAAGATTCTGACAGGACCGGTAACAAGATGGATTGTTGAAGGAAGAAAGAGGACAACAAAAGTCCTATGAAGAGAAGTGAGTAGAGGAAAGTGCAACAAACTAACAACGTTTGAAGCTGAGGAGCATACATGCTCTAGAGGAAAGAAGGAGAAGAGTTTCTACAACAAAGAACTAAAAGAAGGGAAAAGGACAACCTCCAACAAGCAACAATTGGGTAGGAGTTGCCAGAAGAAGTTACAAAGAACGAACTAGAAATACCAAAAGGTTGAGCTCAAGAGGAAGCCTAGTGAGGTATTGGTAGCAGGTGTGGGACTTGCTATGAGAGAAAGGATTGGTTGCAACTCATAGGTGGAAAAGGAGAGTTCACAAGAAGAAGAGGAAAATGATGGGTTCAGGAAAGAGGAACAATAAAAGAGAAAGGAATATCGAGGAAACTGAAATAAAGAGAATGAAAGGTGAAAAATTCAAGAGAGAGATGGCTGAGTTAAAACTAGAGTTTAATTTTTTGAAACAAATGTTACAGGACACCGAGGAAAACCAAAGATATGGATGGATGATGAGACATAAGAAAGTGAGATGGCCTATATGAAAATATTTGAGGCAGAGAATGTATGTTGAAGTGAGAGAAGAACTCAGGGCTGTTGAGTATAATCTGATTGTTTATGGACAAGACTTGCACATTGTTGAAGAAGAGGCTAAGGATGTGGACGAAAGATTTCTTGACAGTTTAATGGAATGCTAGATTATTATTGACCAACATAGGGAAGTGTTGGTAAGGATATCAAATGAGACTGCAAAGCCTTATGATTTTAAAACTGAAAATTTGTGTGTGGATGCAGGTATTGAACAACACTCAAATAACATGTTTTTGCAGATTGATGAAGAAATTAAGCTGCTGGAGGAGATAAATGAGATTGAGGAATGCCTACTTGAGAAATTTATTGTAGATGTTAGAGATGGAAAACTATTGAAAGCTTCCATGAAATATGATGATGATAACAATCTCATGATAGAGGAGTCAAAGTTGAAGAATAACGTGGGAAATAATTTTGCAGTGTTAAAAAGTATAACTACGTTTAGTCTTCATAATGACATGTGTAATTGTGATTTTATGTAATTGATGTAAAGAAAAAAAATAAAATTATTATTGTAATACTTGTCTCATGGGTTTCATGAGGAAGGAATTTTATTTTTAGTAATGACTCCCATTGTGAGCGTTTAGGTTTTGTCATCAAGTCATAAAAGTATATAGAGTCAATGTCAAAGATGTAAGACCCATGTGGGCATGTTATACATTGTAAAAGGAAATTTATCCATGTCATAAACCCTCCAAGACCTTGTCACAAAGTCACCTTGAATTCGGCTCAAATATGTTTCCAGAAAGGCATGTCAGCCTAGGCTCCAATACAAGTCAATTTATTATGATGCACAAACCACTATAAATAGGGCAAATCCGCCTCATTTCAATGACAAATTCAGTCAAAGATAAGAAGGTAGAAAAGAGCGTGAAGTTATCAAGAAAGGTAGCCTAATAACCAACGAGAAGAAGGAGAGGAAGATCAAACTAATTTGGGATTGTTTCTTGGGTAAACACCTTCACACGTATTGCAGAAACTAGGGTTTTTACTGTGGATACATATGTCGTGGTAAAAGACAAAGGAAAGGTATTCACACCATCACCATTGCTAGCTGATATAGAAAGGAATAGTCCTCCAGGTAAGCGAAGGAGAGTCACACCAAGAAGGGCCATAATTCAATCCACACATGTGTCTATGCAGTGATTTCAGGGAGCCAAAATTGTAGACCTGTGGAGGAAGGCCAAAAACTTCAGAGCAGTTGAGATTAGTAGTGCATGCAGGAAGTTGAACTTGTGTTGACTTGTCAATGAAGGAGAAGCAGTGACTTGGTCTTGGAAAGGTTGTTGTGTTAAGGGTCTAGGTCTTGGTCTTGGTATTCATCAATTGAAGTCTTTATAAGAAGAATAATTTGTTTGGGTTTTCCTCTCATGCAGGAGAGGTTTTGGCCCTAGCTAACAACCTACATGTTGTGTCCCTTGACTCTTTATGGTTTTTGCATTGGTATATATTTGATGAATATAACATAAGTAAAAGAAGGTCCTAATATAAGAAGTAAAAAGCATTCAAAATCAGTTATCTAACATAGCGAAATCACCTAATTTCTATGCTCTATATTTCTCAACATGGTATGAAAGCTAAGGTGATAAAGTCAAGGAAGGGCATCTTATCAAGGGACACTCAAGGATTAAATATCGAGAAAGACATCAAGGAAAATCTAAGAAGTTCATCAAAGACAAGATGTACAAGAAAGTGAAAAATCCCTAGATCAAAGAAGAAATCTATACCAAAAGAAGTCTTGGGATCATCATCAAGAAAAGAAGGCAAGACCCTACATCTACTCAAGTTGAGATTTACAAATCAAGGCAGCTTGAAGTCTATTCATCCAATAAAATCACTTCAATATCAAATTTCACATTATTATCTTGAAGAAAAACACCAGCTCAATCAAAGAAGCATTCTTGGGATCCCAACTTAATCTTTGAGTGGAAAGTATCTTAAAAGACTACTCATCCAAAGGAAGCTAGATCAAAAGGCATCGTCATCATCAAAAGGGAAGTCTCCCTTTTATTGAAGCAAGGATTTCATCCTCATTGATCATCATCAACAAATGAATCAAGTTGAAGATTTTACCTTCACTCTTCAAGTAAGTACCTTTTCTTCTATAATGTTATCTAGTAAAATGACTTCATTTTAAAAGGATATCTATAAGTTGGTTGGGTCATCGAACTTTATTGCATGGAAAAGGAGGATATACATAGTCCTCGAAGAAAATGAAGTTATTGATCATGTAAATGGAAATGTCTCCAAACCATATGAAGATCAAGCACTATCTGAATATATGGAAAAGGATCTAAGGGCTCAAAAGATTCTTATGGAATCTATCAAAGATCCCCTCATTCCCTATATAGAAAATTTGGAGACATCAAAAGGGATATATGATAAGCTGGTAGAACTATTCTATGAAAGTGCGATAAGAAAGATCATATCACTTTTATACAAATTGAAGGTATCAAAGGATGAAGGGATATCTTCGTATCTCTCAAAAGCATCTCAAATAAGAACCCAACTCCAAGATCTAGGAGAGATGATATCTGATAAAGAAATGGTCTCCATTGTTCTAAATGCATTAATTGATGAACAAGGTAACCTCATATCAAATGCCTGTAAGGAGAAGAAAGCTATCCCATTCATCAACTTGTGGTTTCTATGCAATATAGAAGAAGACAGGTTGAAGGAAAAAAGTGATGAAGGACCAAGTGAAAAGGGTCAAGCATTTTCTAAAAGGAAAGGGAAGATTGGGAAGCATAGTTCTCAAGAAAATATGGCTAAAATCCAATGCTATGAATGTAGGGAATATGGGCATTAAAAAGAGATTGTCCTAAGCTCAAGAAGGACAGTAATAAAATAGGTAGAGAAGAATCTCATATCACTGAAGAAGTGGAGGAAGCTGAAAAGAAGAAGTCCAAGAAAGAGGAAGTAAGAGATCTCTACTATGACTGAGATAGTCTTCCTCACCTAAGTTCTTTTCAAATTCCCATTTTAAGTTCTTCTATTGTAAGATATGACCACTAAGAAAAATGATGGATGCATCATGGTATCATAGACGCATTGAAGGTAAGAGCTCGCGACATCATCATAGAGAAGCATGTAAGGTGGTTGAAATTGAAGACTATGGCAATCACCTTTGGAAGGATATAGCTCTTGGTAACCTCATTAGAAGCATAAGTGGAACTTATGGAAAGGAAAAAGTCATCAAGGACAAAGCTCTTGGAATACATCAATAAATAAAATAACATTCACTGATAGGGATACTCAAGATTCTTAAGATTCTCTGATGGAATCTTCATCAGAAGATTCACCGATCTAGAGGGGAAGCAAGTGTTTTATCGGGAATTCCAACTTGTGGAATTCATGGGATAATGGTATGACATCAAGGGAGGTGAAGCAAATCAAGGTATTGAAGTTATTTCAGTCAAGGAAGCTGTTGAAAGAAAGTCCAAGATGACCTAAAGGAAAATGAGGTATGTATGCTTGTATTCGATATTGAAGAGTCATGTCATATGGTTGCAAGTAACATGGATCAATGACCTCATATGTAATATGAGGTGGTTGACGATAATTAGAAGAATTCTGATTGGAAGTTCCTGGGAATGAAATGTGTTAAGAAAGGAAGGAAGAGATCATGGAATACACAACTATGGAAAATGAAATCAACATCCAAGGACTAGAAGATTTGACTAGGATATCTCCATGAAAGATATGAAGACTTTGATGAAGTCTGGAAAATAAAGAGACCCTTGACAATATATTTCTTTTGGAGATTTTTCAATGCATGTGCAGGATGTTGATGCAAAATAGGAGATGTCATGATGAAACACTATCACAAAGGTTATTTTGATTTAAGTGTTCATTTCTTATTTTTGAACAAATATTTGGACGGGCTTATGCAAGGCTACCAAGGGAAGAGCTATGGATGTCTTCCACCATTGTTGACCATGTAGCAGGAAGGAAGTTCCTTCAGGAAACATGGCATGAAGGAAGGCCAGGTATGGACTGATGGATCACTTTTCGATGAAAGGATTGATGACATGACTGACTCATGAATGAAAGTGGTGGATGGTATGTGCCCTATAAAGAAATCCCAAAATATGTAGACTCTATGACAAAGAAGAAAATTCATGACATCAAAGGAAGGAGTTCTACAAGGAGTTGGTTGTCCCATGATATCCACCTAGAGAGCTGCTAGAAGCAAGTCCATGGTCAAGAGGGAGCTTGGTCAAGCCCCTATTTAAGAGGGAGCTTGGGCACGTTCCTTTATGGAATGGGTTGGTCATCCCTAGTTAAGAGGGAGTAACAATTATGGTTCTCTATGTGTCATGCACTAGACTAGGACTAATAACCGTAAGTTTTAGTGAAGGCCATGTAGAGAGAGATAGACACATCATTCTTCTCTTCACTTGGGAAGATAGAATGGAGGATTGGGTAAACATTTGGCATCCAAAGCTCTTTGAGGATGAGTTAGAGCATCCAAGATAAGAGTAGTCGTAGAGGACCGATATGTTTTAAGGACTGGGAATCCAAGGTTAGAATATTCCTAGTGGAACACACCCTAAGAAATCGGTTAGGGTATGTTCCGAGAGAGACAATGATGAGGGTGTTTATAATTCATTGGTCTCGCCAACATTGAGCTTAGATGTTGTGGAGAGATAGGAGTTGTTAGTCAAGGCCTTGTTATGTGACAATGTTGGTTGATATGATGCTAAACATATGGGTTACCAATCTGACTCTTCTTATGAGAATTCTTCAGATTGAGAATGACCAAGTACCATTATGAATACCTCCCTAGTTAAGAGGGAGTGTTGAAAAGTGTAACTAGGTTCGGTCTTCATAATGACATGTGTAATTGTGATTTTATGTAATTGATGTAAAGAAGAAAAATAAAAATATTATTGTAATACTTGTCTCATGGGTTTCAGCAAGGAGTTTTATTTTTAGTAATGACTCCCATTGTGAGCCTTTAGGTTTTTTCATAAAGTCATAAAAGTCTATAGAGTCAATGTCAAAGATGTAAGACCCATGTGGGCATGTTACACATTGTGAAAGGAAATTTATTCGTGTCATAAACCCTCCAAGACATAATTGGTTCAACTTAGGATTGATGTACCCAAATCTACTCTTTAGGAGATATCTAGAGAGTATCTTGGAGGATTGGAGAGATTTTAGAGTTAGTTGAACTCATGAGATGATTGATTTTGTGGATCTAGGAAGTCTAAGATAGGATTTTGTAAAAAATTGTGGATATGAACTAATTCTAATTCATAATTCCCTTTTGTACAAATACAATCAAATTGATAAGAACAAAATTTAAAGAGGAGAGGTGTGAGAGAGGAAGGATTTCGAGAGGAATTGAGTTTGAGAGTGGCCAAAAGATCCAAGAGAGCCAAATGATGGCCGAGGGTCTTTTTATTGTTTGTAAATAATACAAAATCACTTTGACTAGGGTGAGAGTTTCTTTTGGAGATAACTAATCCTCTTGCAATCTATGTTCAGACCTTATTATAATTGTACATACAGTTTGTATACTTCTCAAAGTTATTCATTAAAGGGAGAGAGGAGCATTTAATATATATAAAATATAGGTAAGTATGATTGTAGGAAGGCTGCACATAAGGGACTTGCAAGAATCACAAGTGTGATCAAAGCTCAGGAGGGATCCACACACACACACACACACACACACACACACACACACACACACATATATATATATATATATAATCAAAGTGTGATGCTAAAAGCGTGTTGAGGTAGGCTGGATCGATTCCAGTACTAGAATATGAATATTAGTATGCAGGCCAAAATTCCATTGTAACTTAGAATCTGAAGGCTTGAAGGAGGAGAAAGAGGAGTACAAAGGCCAAGAAACTATACAAAGGCTCAACAAAGGAGCCAGAGGAGCGAAGGGAACAAAATTGCAGAGATTTGTCTCCTGACAAGTCGAGACTGTCAACCAACATAACAACATTTGACAGAAGGAATACTTGTAAGAGGAATGCTCGTAAGAAATTGAAATAGAAATTATTTTCGGAGTCGGGCATCCAATTCCTGGGATTCGTTACTTTGTCAGAGAAGTGTGACAACAGTTAATGAAATATTCCCGTTGCCCGGATCCGATGAGTCCGGGTGCTTTTTCAATTAACAAGAGGGCATCATGAGGAGCGTGCGCTGGCTTGAAATTTTTAAATGACGGAAATGATCGGCAACACTTAACAGAAATATTCCCATTACCAAGAACACCAGAAGCCTGAGAATTTTATTAGTTAGTATTTCTCAAAGAGTCGAGCACAGTGGGACAACCAGACTCTGGGCTAATGTGGGAACTGACGAGGAAATGAAATGAAATGAAATATTTTAAGGTCCACTGAGACTAAAATTAGTCTATGAGACCATTAGTTCCTTCTTTTTCGCTCTTTGCAATTCAGTCCTTTTCCGATTCAAATTGATGATGAGCTGACCCAACCTTCCAACAATCTTCTCGCTAAAAAGACAATGTCAAGAAATTGATGCTAACATGTTCTCATAACT
The DNA here is from genome assembly GCA_031772625.1 of Pinus tabuliformis. Classification (NCBI taxonomy): domain Eukaryota; kingdom Viridiplantae; phylum Streptophyta; class Pinopsida; order Pinales; family Pinaceae; genus Pinus; species Pinus tabuliformis. The sequence goes on from CM062818.1 coordinate 1,244,422,049, forward strand.
TTCTCTGATGTCTTTGAATGCATCACATTCCAAAATGAAATGTTTTTCCGATTCCACAACCCTAGACGTGCAAAATGTGCACACCCTTTCTTCCCAAGCTTCTTTAGGCCTTTTCCACCGTCCTGTTTCACACCGAAGTTGATGTGAGTTGGTCCTTAATTGAGCAATAAGAACCTTTTCCCTCCACGAAATGCTAGCTCCAATGAACTCTTTTTGTTGTAAATCACACGTAGGGTTGAATTCCTCAATGTAATATTTCTTATTTCTACCCAACTCTTTTCCCCTTACCGTTTTACGAAACTTCTCCATAACAAAATACTTTAGCTCCTTGCTATTTGTGGGACAGGCATTGAGGTAGATATCCCATTTTTGCATCCATGTGTAGTTTTGTTTCATCCATGTTTTCTTTATTTCACTGAAGCATTCATTGAAGATAACATTAGGCCATCTACCTACTCTCGTTTGTTCAATTCTTTTTAGGTATCTTATGAGCCGCACCATAGCAATTGATTCAATGGAAGTTTCTCTTGTTTCACTCAACATTATCACATAAGGTATCGAACTTTTTATTTTGAACTTGATCATGATCAAGCGTTTTTGGATTTTCTCAATTTATTTCCATTTTGAGACGGGAGTGCTGCTAGCCCAAAATTCACATCCATATAGCATAACTCGACAAACTAGGGGTCCAAAAATCACTTTAATCGTTTTCCAATCCCATAACTCTGCCTCTCTACATCTATTTTGAAGAGCATATAATGTTTTCCACCCTCCTGAAATTCTCTTCTTTTTGCAGTCCTCCCAATTGAGTTTATTGTTGAAATCAATCCCAAGGTACTTGTACTCCTTTACTTCTTCAAGAGTGTTGTCTTCAAAGAAGAAAGTATGTTGGCTATGCTTTCTCTTATTAGAAAATCATTATTTTAGTCTTGCTAGTATTGACTTGCATCCCCACTGCTCTAAAAAAATGCTCAAGGGCATATAAGTGAATTTGCAATCCATGGATCAATTTAGAAATCAATACAATATCATCAGCATATAAAAGAAGCTCTATCACAAACTCCCCCAACCAAACACCATCTCCACCTTGTAGATTTAGCCACTCTTCCAATTTATCAATATATAGACCAAAAAGAGTGGGGGATAGAGGGAAACCTTGCTTGACTCCAATGTCACTTCTAAAGCTTTCTAAAATACCTGCTGAGGTTCTAATTTTGACTTTCACTTCTTCATAAAGTCTATGGACAATGGCTCTATAATGCACATGAATTTCAAGTTCTTCCATTCTACACCACAACTTATCCCTAGGGATTGTGTCAAATGCTTTTTTGAAGTCAACAAAGCAACAAAATACTTCTTCTTTGTCCTCCAAAACCTTTTCAACAATGTGTCTCAACATGATGCCATGATCCACTATAGGATGTTTCGGCCTAAAACTCGCTTGTCCTCTTGCCCTCTTTTCTTTTACTTCTGCCCACTTGCTAATTCTGTCTTCTACCATGCTGCCAAAAAGCTTTGCAAACAAAGGATTGATCATAATTGTTCTATAGTTGGATGGATTATTAATGTCTCCAATTTTGAAAGGGGTATTGCTAGGCTAGTTGTCCAGTCTCTTGGGAATCCTTGCTGAATGATGTTGTTGAATATTTGAGGTTGTGCGGTGCAAGAGCATTCATTCTCCATTTTAGATACTCTGCTTGAAGTTCAACCAAGTCCTTTGCCTTTCCTATTTTTAGCTTCTTAATTCCATTGTCCACCTCCTATAATGTGAAAAGCTTTGAATTTGTGTTGATCCTAAGGGGGACTCTGCCTTAGATTCTTTCTCATAGAGTTGCCTTGCATAATCAAACCATTGATTGGTTGTAATATTATTTTCAATTTGCTTCTTCCTTGGTTGCAGTGCCTGCCAGAAAAGATTTGGATTGTTCTTTCTTAAATATATTAACACTTCTCTCCTTGTTTGCATGAACTCATATTTTTTCCTTTTTAGTATCTGCTTATATAACTTTACATTCCTCTTCTCTTTTCCTACCTTTTTCAAGGTTCTCCTTGCCATTTTGCATTCCTCATCAAACCACACATTTACAGGAAAGCAATTTGATTCTGATTTCCTTTTTTTTTGCTCTTTTTCACTTCTCAAGTGCACTTTGGATTATATTTGTTAACTCATGGTTGCTGAAGCGTTTGAAACCAATTTTCTCTTTTTGAATTAATCTCTCTAACATTGTCTTGAAGATAGTACCACTTTCTTGTGTTAGAAGAATTTTGCCCCTTGATAGTGATTGTCGAGAGCATTGGGTTTTCCTCTTATGTTGCCTTGCTTCTAACCATGATAACCTTATAAAAATTGGGTTATGGTCTGATTTTAAGTCCCAAATATGCTCTCCAATACTAACTTCATCTATCTTTTCTATTAAGCTTTGTGAACACATCAAATAGTCAATGACACTTGCCCCATTGTATGTGTTGCAAGTGAAGTTCCCAGACCTTTTTCATCTACCTAGACCATGCAAATAATTAGGTTGAAAGCCCCACACAGTGTAAGCAACTCATCTCCGAAATGATTGCTAACTTTGTCATCTTTTGAACACCTCACCCATTGGGGATTCTCCTCTTCAGTGAGCCAAATAGGATTGTTATCCTCTTTGCAACAAAGGATGCTAGCTTGATTATTCATTGTTCTAGCATTGAAATATCCCACTAAAATAACTTCTCCTTGCAGAGAGTACACGAAAATATCTTGTTTTAAAGCTGAATATGGATCCTTTCTATGAAGCCCCTTATTTTTGTAAGTTTTTGAGGCTTGAGGGGAAAAATAGCATGTTGCAATTCTTATGTGATTCTCATTCTCTGATATTTTCAACCATAAATATTTTTTATTTGCATCTTCTTTATTTAACTGAATGTGACAACCTTCTTTTTCTTTCACTAAAACTAGTATTCTCCCATACCCTTTGCCATTTTCTGCTACCTTTTTCCAAACTGCCAACTTCAAATAACCGTCAAACACAGGAGTTTTGCAACCATCATGCTCATGAGTTTCCGTGAGACAAATTATGTCTCTACCTTCCGGAATAGGCCCTAACCCAGGTCCCCTCCTCCAAGGGTAACCTCTACAATTCCAACAAACTAAACTTAGGTAGACATGGGTAGCATTTGACTGCTACGCAGTTTGGCACATAAGACTCAAATTTGAGTCTTCACCCCTTTTTGTCCATGTTGTTCTTGTTGTTTTCGTCTCCATTATTGAATTCTCTGTTTTTTCTTTAATGTCAACTTGCTTCTTTGATTTTCCTGGAGGCCCAAACACTGCAATAACGGCTTTCCCATTGTACAACCATGCCCTTTTCCCTTCATTTCTTGTTGTTCTAATTTTCTCCACTTCATCCCTTCTCTTCTCTTGTTGTTTTTTGGTTAAATATTCATCGAGGAAGAAGTATGAGCCTTTCAAGAGTTTCTTTTTGCCCAAAAGCTGTCATTTTTCTTGTACGCTTGCCATGGTGACTTTTATGGGTCGAGGCCTCTCTTCACATAACCTCCCAAACCTTCTTGCTCGGCAGATTTGCCCTTTCCAATGTAGTTTCTCTTTCAGAAAGTCTCTTGTCAAATTGAGAGTACTTTCATTCTTCCCATAATCTCTTATTCCCGTGATAATAAATTTTGTTTTTCTGTTCTGTCTTTCTTTTTGTTCTATTTCCTATGCTCTGTGATCACTTGAATCTTCTTCTTCCTCTGTCCTTATGTAACCGTTAGTGTCTTAAGCTCTAGCTTTGATTTATTTTGGACTATCTTTCCCACTGTTCATTTTTGCCTTCTCTTTGGAAATGTCTGTTTGCTGAGATACCTGTGTATCTACCTGAGTTTGTTTAGAAATTATCACATCTTTGTTTGTTTTTATTACTTCTTTCATGTTTTTCCATTCTTGTTTCCCTATCTCTAGAGCCTCTTGTAACATTGTTACCTGTTATTTTAAAATTATATTACCTTCCATTAGACATTGGTTTGCAACTGTAATCTCTGAAATTTTGCGGTCTCTTTCCTGTTCTCTAGCTTCCACAATCTCCAACCTTGTTTTGACCTTCATCAATTCTTGGACATATAGATTTGATGACCAAGTAAGAGGTGTAGATGTGGGACTGTAAATGATTGATTCTTTTTTTTTTTTTTTTTTTTTTTTTTTATCTTGATTGGTTTTCTTCTCATTTGTTCCCATTTAAGGGGAGCAATCTTACGCCTTAAAATGCCCTCATATTGCTTTGCGTTTACCCAAATCCACCTTCATGTTTTATTTGTTAAAGCAATTTTGACTTGACCCAAATGATTTGTTTTATCCTTTCTCTTTATGCCTTGGCTCTTCTGAGCATTTTCCATGTTCTGAACGTTTACTTATTTAGAATTTAACTACCTCACTGCTCTGTGCTCACGAAACCCTGTTCACACTACTTGTCCACTATGCTCACAAAACTCTGTTCTCTGCTTGACTGCTTGGAGTGTAAGTGGACCTGCCCAAGAGTTGTATAAAGAGGAACCGAGGGCTTGTGTGGATTGGTGGTGGTGCAAAGGAAGCATGAGGAAAGCTACATGGATCAGATGGGCCAGCTCGGAAGCTTGTGCCGGGGTGTAATCTTAAGTAACCTATGGGCATTGAAGATCTGATATATATATATATATATATATTGGGTCAAAGCCACATATATTGATGGGACGCACTTGTTAAAGGGTTGATATTGCATAGAGATTATAATTGGCCAGATTTATAAAAAGTCCGTCTGGTTGAATGAAAATAAAACCATCTCCATTATATATAAATGTGGAGGTTGGCTCAATATATATATATATATATATATATATATATATATATATATATATATATATGAGTGGGTTTTTGGCTCTAAAGGCTATTTGGAAAGGAGCTTGACTCCAATTGTTTATAGTTTATAAAAAGATTGAGTCACCTCCTTTGAATCCACCCATTTATTAAAAATCTTCCCACCCTAATGTATTATAATATAAGGGATTTATAATCCCATAAGGGTTTGAAGGAAGTGCCATTTTAGAAAGCAACCAAGCGCTGTAGATTTATAAGTAGGTTTAAAATTGGATTTGTATTAGTTTTTTTTGAAGAAGATAGGTTTAACTTCTTTTTTTTTGAATTTTCAAAGAATTTAGGAAGATGCTAGGGTTAAAGTTGTTAAAGTTGTTAGGGACATAGGTTTGCCTTTTTCATTCTCTTTGAATCCACATTCATTTTTTTTTCTTCCATAGAGTTTTACTCTTGGAATTCATTAGCACTATATTGAGAAAGGTATTAATTTTAACCCTAGTAATTTGACAATTTATTAACCTACTAGATTACATAGATCAATTGAATAAAATGCATGACTAGGATTTTAACATAAACAAAAATAATAAGTAGAAACAAATTAAATACACCAATCTCACAATCTCTCACACACAAATTTATGCCCTTCAAATATGTTCTTCATTCAAATAACTTCAAACCTTACATGGGCTCTCGTCTTGGGATAATGGCTCACTGACGAAAATACATACAATAAAACCTTGGATACAATCTAGCTAGTCAAGCCCTAGATTTTTTCTTCGACATCTGTGGTTGATATGCCTCAAAATTGTAACATTTCAGGAACCATGGATCAAAATCCCCACACTATTGCAAACCAAATTAAAGAAAAGAAAAGTATAATAAGACGAAAAAAGAGAAAAAAAACAAACAAAATAAAAAGAGGGAAACCCAATCCAGTAAAAGGAAAGTTATTCTTACTTATATTTTAAATAATAAAGAAAGATGAGGGGACATATTTATAAAAAGGAAAAAAATATTATTGTTTTTAGTTTAATAACAATTTTGATATATATATGAAAAACTATGTTTATTCTCCAATTTTTTTTAAACAATTCAAAATATTCTAATATGCTTTCTTGAATCGATAAATATAAAAGAATTAAAGAAATAAAACAATTATTATTATTATTATTAAGCTTTTTAATTGATTTATTTTCATGAATATTACCTGTTCTATAATGGATATTACATATTCTAGATATTCTAAATATTTTGTTGAGTATATGAACCTTGTTTGTTACATTGGTATTAGAGCCTCATTCTCTGATCTTGGCCTTGGCAACTTTAGCAATAGAAGTCACCGCATAACCACCATTAATAATCTCCCTTCCACAACTAACCTATTTGTCTATCCATGTAGTAATCACGTCCACCATACATCGCCATCGCTACAGTCTATATCGACTCCATACTGACATCACTGCAACCTGTTTATCAACCCTGTGGTGGATCTTTCCACTAGTTCAATCCCTCTACTGCCCACAATCCCCTTTTAGCACCATTGTCGATGATGCAGTTGTAGCCACCATACTAGAACTGGCTCAACTTCTATTTAATTCTACTGTCAAACCACTTGTTACAGAGCCTCTATTTCTAAATCATGACATATAAAACATGACCTGACCAGTAACATGAAGTCACATTCACCAAATTCCATTGGAATATTAACCAATCCATAATCTCTAAAGGAAATATTGCTAGGTCAATTCCGGAGGAGTATTTACATATCAATTTTGTATGATAGAATATAAAAATAAGGAGTTGCATGATAGGATCCATACACCTTTATCCATATGCTTCCCATCTAGATCATCAAAAGTTATGATTGGTTCATTAAGAACAAAAGAGGGTTATTATTTTGCATGGCTTAAAAAAA